>CAXIVR010000008.1:82714428-83955428 GCA_964035755.1 Teleogryllus oceanicus | reverse complement strand
ATCTGTAAACAGCGGTGTGGGTCGCATCAAATATTCATGTACGAGTTCAGGGATTCCCAAGCCTTTTCTAGAGCACCGACCCCTTTTGAAATAATTGTTTGATTTATCAAACCACTTGCATTGTTCTCTATAACGTACCGCATATACCGTAATCATAATACACAGAATTGCTCATTAACAACTTACAGATACAATAACTTATGGATAATATTGCATACAAATATTTTCGTTAATTTCTGGATTTCCAATAATAATCGGAGATCTTCATTCTCTGAGTGTCTTAGTTTTTTATCTTCATTATTATGGAATGGTTTGAAAATGAAATCTGTACTCAGCGATATTTTTAAAGAACTAGCCATTCCATTTCTGATGTGCATTTTGCAGAGAATGTTTTCTAGCGCTGAAACGTCGTGGATACTTGGTTATAATTTGCTGAGTTTTCTTCTCATTCTAAAAATGAATTCAATCGAACAGGAGCGTATTTGTAAATTATTATTAATTTCGTATCATTATATGAGACAACAGTTGATTATCAAATTCGATAATCATTTTTAGTAATCTGAGAAATCTTCATAATACAGATCAGCCGCATTCGGCCATGGACCCCCCCAATGTGTACCTTAATCTTCATTGACCCACTTTCAGACCTCATGGAACCCACAAGGAGTATATGCAGACCCGTTTGGAAAGCCCTATACTAGTTTAAAGTGAGACTCACGGCTTTATAATGAGAGGTAAAGTGAAATTATGAAGTGAAGTTACGTTAGAAAATGAAAATATTTTTGAAGGTAGATAGATATTACAAATTGTTTCAAATTTGCAAAATTACGCGGAGAAGGCAAAAAACTGATATTGGAAAATTTTCTTTCGTTAACCGGACAATAAAACTGGAACGAATTACCTGCAGTACTGATAGAGATTTCACCTCAGTGTTTGGGAAAATTTAAAAATAAATTAAAAACCATTAGTTACGAATTTTAATCATTGTACATATGTTAGACTAGAGATAATTTTATATTCATTGTAGCTACGACTATAATTTTGTATTCATTTAGTACTATTCATAATTTGTATAAATATGTATTTTCAATGTCAACTTGATGAAAATGTGAACTTAACAAAACTTAAATGTAATCTTAAATGTATTTACGGAGATCTGACACCGGAATATTTCCCTAAGCAGTAAATATATTATTATTATTATTATTATTATTATTATTATTATTATTATTATTATTAAAATGACATGTTTGCCTTTAGTTACAATGTTATAGCACAAAAGCGTAATATTTATATCTACAGGAGACGGTCACACCATTCTCATCTTATTACATTCTTTGTTCTCAGAAAAAATGTTTTATCGTAACAAATGTTGAAATGTAATTAAAGCGCTATTCTTATGGACTTCGCGTATGTCGTACTGACACGCACTTCCTGAAAGTGAGTTACTTTATTATTGCATTGGGGTAAAAGCCAACCGTTATGCACGCAGCAAACTTTCTCGCATTACTACATAACATGTTCATTAATTGCGTCTGGGTGCGTTCCTTCCCAGTGGCCTTGGGTAATAACATCAACATGTTTCAGTGTATTGAATATGTAAATATTATTATGTGAACAATTAATAACAAAACACGCTGCAAATTGATCTCCATAACGCAACTATTCTTATAAATATACTTTGTTGATATAAACAGTTGTTTAGTTGCACTCCAGAAGATATAGAAAAATATTTTACAGTATATTCGAAGCCATCTTCTACAGCATTTCAGCAGCTCTTCTCTTCTTGAGCAATCGACCAAAACGCTAAAATACTCTTGCATTTTCAATCTCCACATTACTGCCTGAAGTTATTTTTGAGCAATAGTCATATTTTTAATCGTTTTACGAGCAATACGCACAAAATTACTGTCAAGACATGATTTTACAAACATTTTATTCTTTTGAATATTTGTTTTAAATTCCACTCTGTCATTTTTATTTTAACTGTTGTGCCATTGTTTAGATTTGTTGAAGTTTATGCCTATTTTACCGTTTTTGAGATTGTTTGCTCAATTGTAATTGTCTCCTTAGATATTTTAATGCATTTTTCACTTTTTTCATTTCTGCACATTCTTTCTTGTGAAAGTAATAAAGGGAAATATTTGCAACAGTAAAAATTGACTTTGAAAAATCCGAAACAAAGATGACAAGTCATTACGCATCCCTCTCACTTCCAACTGACGCAAACTGTATCGATGCCAGAGACATGAGAACAGTGGATTTACACTTGTTTTAGAATTTCTTGATAGCAGATTCTTTACAAAATGTAGATTGCTCACGGGCCCTTTTAAATAAACTACAATTTTTATATAGGCTACTGTTAGAAGAAACATTTTTGACAAACTAATGATCTGAAAAGATCTGAGGGATACATGGGATATTTGGTTTTGTAGATACACAATTCCGAATTGTAACTGAAAAGTCCAAGATTGTTGATGCTTCACAACATGCAATGAGTACTTTTCTGGGATCCCAGTGCGCCTAAACGGTTGACACACACGCGGAAGGATTACGCGAAAGCTGTGCTTAAACTATTAGACCAAATCTCAAAAGAATCTACACTGGATTCTTCCACGAGTCGTGGCAACCAGTAACAAGAGTGGAAAAAAGCCCAAAATTTAATTTCCGTAAACCGCTGAAATCGTGTAACTCTACGAATTTGTGAACCTCACTTACAAACGGCTTCGTTTCCTAGAGTCTGCAACGGAATTTTACAATGATTCCTCAACGACTAAATACGTTCACAAAATTCAGAAGCTTTGTGTTGGGCGCAATTAGCACAATTCGACCTCGGTTGGGGACAAAGTACGGTATTACCCCCCCCCCACACACACACACACACATTTTCTTGAGCCCTCGCTTTGCTGGTTGCAAGAGAAGTGGAGAGTTTGGTTATTTTCACAAAATGAATTTTATATTAAATGTGTAGTTCGTTTTCCGTTGCAAAATAGTTTCTATTACACGGGAGCAAACATTTCTGGTTATCAGATTTTGTCTACAACGGTCGTTCGTATCATTTATTCTTAACTCAACAGATATTGGCAAAGGAGTGGGGGTAGGTTTTCAGGGGGTAAAGAAAACGTGCGCGTATAATACCAATGAAGTCAATGATTATGTTAAAGGCTAAGGTTTATGTTCTCATGCCAACAGCGGGGTTTCCCCCAAACCAGCACTCTCCCACAAGCGGGGCACCGCGCCAGCCTGGACAAGCTCTAAGCTCCCGACCGGTCTCCCGGAATATGTGGTAGGATAGTGCATGTAATGTAAGTGTGTGTGTGTGTGTAAGGGGAGAGGATAGGGCAAGGAAGAGAAAGGAAAGATCGCGCGCGGTCCGTGTCCCGTTTGTTAGGGTAATGCTCCGGCATTCGCCTGATGTTGATCGGAGAAACCACAGAAAACTACCGATCAGTGCAGCCGGCCGCTAGAATTCTCCTCCAGACAGCGACTGAATTCGACCTAGCTGAAAAGCTAGTGTCGAAAATCGTCAGGACTGTCGTCGTCAGGACTCGAACGTAGGACCTCCCGGTCAGAGGCAGTAACATCAGTTGATGCTCTGAGCCACCGCTCCAGGTACAACTGTTTTAATTGTGACTCGGTCTTAAGTGAAGGTTCACACGGGTGGATTGAATACAAAAAAACGCCTCCGGAGGTAAAAAAGAGCGGAGGAATCACAAGCGGGTGGGAAGGGGGTGATAGATGAGCGAGAATTCGGGCGGCGCCGCGGCGGCCCTTGCTGGAGCTCCGTCGAGCCAGCATGGGCGGGCAGAGAGCGCCGCGGGAAGGGGGGGCGTGGTTGTGATCGGCCTGTTGCGTATCGAAACCGTATCAAGCGACTAATGGCCTTTTTGTGTTTGTTCCGCGAGCGCGAAAACGCGGGGAATCCCCGGCTCGGGCGTCAGAGCACGTGGCAGCCGGCGCGACAGCACTGCCACTCGAGCGGCGCCAAACAAGAGACCGCGGGGGGGGGGAGGGCTCTTTCCTCCTCTCGTTTCATTTTCATCTCTTCTGAGCCGACCAGTAGGGACAATTTTCTCATCGATTTTTGAGCGAGACAAGGACTACACTGTAAACTAAATACATCATGATACGAAGATTAGACGTCTATTCATTATTATGCATTATATATTATGCAAAATATTTAATTAAAAATTTTAATTAATTTTATTATTTCACGGGATTAGACTCGGTATTCAATTTTCAACGATTTTCATTTCTCAGGATTCAGAACACAATGAAATGTGCATTTACTTAGACCAAATTACATACGTTGTATTCTTACCATTTGTAATGACTCAAACGTAAATGTTTCAATTCAATGAGAACGTAATATGTATAAAAAAAATGAAGTTGGTATCATATACCTTACTTCGATTTAATTTTTTTTTCAAGAGCAATTTACACATACTCACATGTATTGTGATGTGGCATCAAAATTACAGAAATAATCAGACAAAAAAAGATACCAGATGTTTCTGCTGCGCAGCGTTCGTCAAAAGCTGGGAACGAACGGGAATAAATATTTTCCATTCTAAGCGTAATCGATTTGGTTAGTCATGAGGTTTCGTGAAAGAAAGTGTCCGAGGACATCTCCCGGGATTTGGGGGGGGGGGGCAAAGAAACTGCGTAGCAGAGAGCTGTGAGCGAGGCAAGAGCTCCTGAGATAATCAAATAATAATACAACATCCTTTACGTTCACGGAGTTGGGTTAACCTCTGGAGCAAATTATGCACGCTCCAAGGAGCTGAATGCCAGTCGGTAACCCTTCCCAATGAAAGAACGTCGAAAATAATTTATAATCTTGGAGGAAAGATTACTATTTGTTTCCCCGTCGGTCATTAAATTGGCGAAAAGTGTCAGATCTTGGAACAGTATTGATTTTGAAATGCGTTAGAATACAATGGGCGTCATAAATACTTTAAAAATGGCATCATTTGAGAGAATATTTTCGTTTACTTTAACATTTAAAAATGAACACGACAACATAACCTTCTTTCAATTGCAGTATTATGTAGATGTATTTTAGTGTTTCAACGCTGAGAGTTGCCTTGATATTCAGAGTTCATTTTAATTATTTTTCTGTACTTGAAATGAAGAGAGAGTTATATTTCTTTTTAGTACGACACCAAATGAAGTATAAACAAATGAAGATACCGGCTAAAAAACAAAGAACTCATAACTCATAAAAAATAATCTTTTTCTCAGAAACGTTTTGATCAAGCACATATTAATTAAATCCTCGTTAATTTGTCATAATTATTGTCGTTTGTCGCAAACTCATTAAGAAGCATATGATGATAAAAGAATCAACGTAATTAGGAATATGATCCATCCATGATTATTACCAATCATAAAAAATAGGATGTTTCTTTATTTCTTACAATAACATTCTTCACCAACTATAAACTTCAACATTATAATGATATAATGGAAACAAATTGCTACGTCTCCCATGTTCCGCAGACTATAACATACTTTTTCGCAAATGTGCTCGTTGGGAAATGTAGCGAATAAGCTACATTTTACGAGGCTCTGTTGTTCTCCACTTTTATTGCTCTTTTTACTACTAGTACGTAGCTATATTTGCGTGCTCCTAAGCATATTTATCTTCATTCTGTTAAATAATGGTTTTAAAATGCGTTGGTGCTCGTCAACAAACTACAATGAACAAAAAATATACTATGTTTGGTGATATTATATATATTATTTTTATCAAAAACAGACATAAGAATCTCTGAAATATTTCATTTACAACCCAAACATTAAAAAAATTCACTCAGATTGTGTTGTTTTCTCTTTTATGGAGATATATGCAGTTAACTGCATGTATCATGAAAGACATGTGGGTATTTAATAACTGAAAATTAAGAGATTTTAAAGTTTTCAGATTCAACAAGGACATCAAAAATAAAGAAGTTAAATGATAACTATTGAACTTACACTTAATAAATATTCCATAGCTAACCTACAAACAATACACTCTTAAAGAATTTTCATTTCCCAAGAAAGCCAGTACATTACATGTCTCTGGCCAATTTTTAATGACAATTGTATTTTCTTCTGTTTCCTTTATTATTACTTTTTTACTATAAAAAGCTTCATTTAACAATGTGAACTGTGAAATCACATTGTTAAATGAGTATTTTGGTAATAAAAATGTATTAGGAAAGAAAACAAAAAAGAAAAATACAATTATCATTGAAAATTGGCCAGAGACGACATATAGTTTACATAGAATTATCAAATATAAAATAAAAAAGCCAGTATATCTTTACCCATTTTAGATATTATAATGATCTGTGCCAAACTATAACCTACTTTGCACGTGAAACCTACTTTGCACGTGAAAGCTAGATGTTTCAGATCCAGTGACCAAATACAAGGAGTTGCTCTAACAATATCACACAGTATACGAAAGACATGAATCAGAACACATAATTACACAACTATGGAAATGCGAAGTTCTAAAATTATAAAATGGTGATTTTTAAAGTCTGTATGAATCATTTTTTATCCAAATCAACGTGCATCGGTACTTCACAGTTGCGGGGTATAGAAATAGGTAACTTTTGCAATAAAATTAAGGACCGAATTCATAGTTTATTCTTAAAATGAGTGTTTCTTAAGTGAAGCCCAGAGGTCGCTTGAGACTGTTGAAGTATGTTTGCGCTACAACCAAACATTTTCATTTTCAGATTGAATTTAGTTGCATATAATGAAGCAGGTTTCCCCCTGAACATAAATATCCCAATAAAATATTACTTCTGATTAAAACTGCCAATTGAAATATTAACTTTTCGATATCCTCTCGACAATAGAATTACGCCTAAATGTATATAATGTTTAAACAATTGTACATAACACGACCCTAGAATGTTCTACATTGGCTTCCGTTGATATTCAGCTTGTTGATTTCATAGGTGATAAACAGGGAACGGATTTCTATGTAAATACATATTACTAAATAAGCTAATATCGATATTAATTTGCATTATCTTTATGTTTCACAATGTGTAGAGTTGAAAAATGCGACTTTTATTTTTCATGTTTTTCCATATTTGGGGTTTTAGTACATAATTGAATAAAATTCCAAATAGCATATTAAGCTTAACAGAGAAATTTCATTTGACATTATTATAAATGCATCTCAACAAAAAGAGCTTCTATGTTATCAGTAATTCCTTAAACATAGGAGTTTGGTTGAAAATTACGGAGAATTGGCAATGGGAAAGTAAGTTAAGAAACTGTTAATGTTTTAATTTATGTGAATAGATCCACTCTCCGGCTCTGAGGTCCTGGCTCAGGGGTCTGTCCTGCGAGGTCAAGGGGGACGCTAGGAGGCGATAAATGAACTATAGGATATGTTTGACAAGTGACCTTGAGTCTTCGACGGTCTGAGGGAAACGCGCCTCTTTGCAGTGTCCATGGTGGAAATAACAAGGTGTAGCGGTGCGCATGCCGCCGACTGTGGACCAATAATATTATATCCCACCAACTGTGCGCCAAATTCAAATTATCTACGCAGGCGCGGACATTTGAATATTATTTAAAATAACGATATTTGTTATTAAAATTACTCGTTTAGTTTAGTGAAGGCCTTCAATATTAATTCATTGGTGATATCCATGAAATGCTCGCAGTTTAAATATTTCAGGTCTTGTATACAAAAAGTGTGAACAAATACAATGACCTGACCTAGCCTACAATATTTGGCCAACAAAACCACGATCTTCCACTGCTTTCGCACTGCCTTGCCAAACACGTCCGAACTCCTTCGCAAACGGGAAGCAAATGAACACGTGCGCCAGCCGTTTTGGCTTCATCCCTGGGTTCAAACGTGATTGGCTGCTACTGCGCATCCTCCGGGGCGCTACACCTTGTTATTTCCACCATGGCAGTATTCACACTACTCCTTCTCCTTTTCCTGAGGCTGCCAAATTGCATGACGTCACAGACTTAGACATCAGAATTCAACTTATACAGCTCCTAATTGTCAGTTACAACCAATCAGAATAGTCTGTGGGTCCAGTTCTAATAAAATTTCTATTAACCCAGTGTGAAATGCCAAAAGTAGCACAATCAGACAGCGTCAAAATACAAGTTACATTTCCAAATTTGAAGATGAAGGTTTATCAGCTAACAATAAAATATTTCACCATGGTCATTTTTGATCATATTAATCCCATATTTAACTCTATATTTTGTTAACAATAACTACATATATAGTTACAAGTAAATTTCATGTATTTTTAGTCCATATAAATCCGTTCCATGGTGATATACATCTGATTCCGTGATATCTCCCACTCTTGTTCGACACCTCTTCGCATTCTCAACTGTTATTATATACCATAACATTTTCTTACCTTCCCTAAATTAACATTTGTTTCCATGCAACCAAGATACTTGTATGGTCCAAGCACATTCTTATGAGATGTCATTTTGCTACATGCGAGAGAAGATGGGATTTAATTATTTTGTCGGCTACACTATCAAATCAAATGTGTAGCCCGCTCACTGATGCAAATAGTTTTTCTATAAACAAGAGCGATGCTTGTTTGTTAACAAATTTTGCCAACATAGCTCGGTGCCCTGTTGAATTATTCATAATTCAAACATATAAGTCAAAGAGAGGGGGTAGACATTCCAGAGCTTAAGAAACTGTGACAACGTAAGACGTTCAGCAGGCATTGATAGTGATCGTATGTATTGAGAAAATTTCTTTGTAAAATAGTATATTTTGTTTATATATTTAAGAAATATTGAACTATTTTCTTTCAACTGTTTACAAAATATTGCAACCTCTCTACTCTTTTCACGCGTAAATTTTTGCTTAACACCCAGCCCGGAGGGTGTCTTGAGTTTATGAACTTTTCGGAGGTCCTGTACTTGCCAATCGAGAACGATGGAAAGGAACAATCAACCACGTTGTTAAGCGGTTGTACGGACTTCCGAGAAAGCCCTAGTTTTGTTCACTCTTAAAGAATTTTCAGGATCTAAACAGTAAATTAATGGTGACTCAGGACCAGGGTTAGGGTTATAAGAATTGGTAGTCGACTTGTTTCTGATCAAACTGCACTTTAGCTGGGCACAAATGTTGTATATTAATGCTCAAATAAATAAAATAACATAGAAAACCTATCAAAAAAACAACAAAAAATACAATACTCAATACAAAATACAATTACACTTGTAGGTATTACTCTATGATTCTGGATTACTAAATATACATTTGCGTTTCAATTTTCTCGTTAAAATTTCAGATATCTTCCTAATAAAAAATTAACTCTTAAAAACCATGTGAATTGTTCTTTTCTTCAAATTTCTTCAAATACAATTACCTGAAATTAAATTTTGTACTTAACATTACACTATATGAAACAACTGAAAAACCGTTTTTTACCGTTTAGAAATATATATATATATATATATATATATATATATATATATATATATATATATATATATATAGTGGTCGATGGTTTGGATTGTGGATGGGGGCCTTCTCCTAACCTTCGAAGTGGAGTGGATCCTGGAACTTGGTACTTCCTCCCCTTCTGGCCTTCATCCAGTCCGATGTAACGCCCTGGCAACAGCTGTGCCGAACGAAATCTTCAATCACCAGTGGCAAGAAGTTTCGTATTGCAGCTTTTCTTATTATTTTCCATCTCGCAAATACGGCAGAGTCGTAACCGTTCGACAGAGCACGTTTCCGTTGCACTCACAGACACGTACACAGGGAAAATGTACGAGTGAAAATGGCACGTTCGTCTACGGGCTTCTACTGCCTTCCCGATTTCTGATTAGCTGTCACGTAAAATGCTGTTCTGATCCACTGCGCAAAGCTTTTTCATCTTTATTCGGTGGACTCCAACCTCAGGCGGGCGGTTTAAATGTTGCATCTCGCGTCAGTTTGTATGTTCTATATTTATTAGAATGTTGAACGGTCACAATAAATACTGACAAATACAAAGTGATAATTAAATCTTATAAATTATCAATGAATAATGGAAAATTTTACCTGACTAATGTGGGGCAGCTCATTCATGAAGCCCTCCGTGGGGTGAATGATCCGTATTGTGAAGATTTACAAAGTATAGCAAATCCAAATAATAATTAAGTCACATATCAAGATCCTCAGACATCAACAACAGATCTCAAGATTTAAGCTATGGAACAACAAATAATAAATATAAAGAACGTATATTTGGCAATGATGAAGATTCTGGTAATCAAGAAGAACATTCTTACAATATTACTACTTCCCATACACTTTCGACCCTACATGAAATTACTGACGATAAGGGCTTAGTTCAAACATATTATTTTAAAATACTTTCTATGAACATTTCAAAAAATCAAGATGTTGGTAAACATTTTAAGAATTTTACATTAGAAATAAAACAAGTAGAAAAGGAAGATTTCTTCACTAAAGTTAAAATGATAACATTTCGATCTTCTTCAAAACTATAGAAGATTTTCGAAAGTATCCTAAACATCGAGAAATTAATAAAATCCAGTTTTTTTAATACATAGGGATCCACATTTTCAAACAACATCAACCAATAATAGCATTCGATTTATTGACTTCGCTAACAGCACAATAAGGTGTTAGGATAAAGGAGATGGAATGAGTGGTTCCACGACGGCGATGTGATCCTGGACAGCCTCAGAATTGATGAATCGTTCGCGGTCACCGATTGCGTCACCTGTTCTGTGACCAACGGCGTAGGCTCGTCGACCAGAACGCCGGTAGTTTTCCGTGTTTCTCCGACCAACACCAGGCGAATACCAGAGCAGTACCCTACCAAACGGGCCGCGGACCGCGCGCGATCTGTCCTTCCTCTTCCTTGTCCTATCCTCTCCCCTTACACACACACACTTACACTAACATGGACTACACTACCACATATTCCGGAAGACCGGTCGGGAGCTTAAGAGCTTGTCCCGGCTTGGGCGGTGCCCCGCTGGTGGGAGAGTTCTGGTTAGGGGGAAATCCCACTAGCCGACGAACAAACATGCACTACACTATTGGGACTAATGACCAAAGCAGTTGACGCGCCCGGAAACACGAAAAAAACAATCCAAACCAAACCTTATGGGCAGATCCAGCAATCGACAAGGACCCCGCAAGTTAAGGAGTCCGAGGATGGGACTGATGGGCAAAAAAATATTTTAAAAAATGAAAAAGAAATTAGAACTCGAGAAAATCGTTATTGTAATTTTACAAGTCGCGATACAGTACTATGATATTTCATTAAATTTTCAATTAAATTTTTATTTAAATAAAAAAAAAACTAACTTAAAATATGAACTACTGAAATTCATATTTAAATTTTTCGTGTGTCTAACAAGTGATTCTATTGAATACTAACTAAACCTAACAAAATTATTTAGTGTTTTAAGCCCACCGTAGAAAATGTAGTATTTGATCACTAAATATATACTTCTACTATATCACAAAATATTTCCAAAAACGTTTTCTTGCTTAAACAATGTAATTTCTGCTATTTGTGGAAATAAATATAATAACGCGCATAGTT
The DNA here is from genome assembly GCA_964035755.1 of Teleogryllus oceanicus. Classification (NCBI taxonomy): domain Eukaryota; kingdom Metazoa; phylum Arthropoda; class Insecta; order Orthoptera; family Gryllidae; genus Teleogryllus; species Teleogryllus oceanicus. The sequence continues at coordinate 83,943,846 of CAXIVR010000008.1, read as the reverse complement.
TCTTTTTACAACTTTACAACTTAATTTTTTTTAGGAGGGAGGGGCTACATTTGAGCATTGTTCTGGGCCCAAAATTGTCTCGCTTCGGCACTGGTTGCGGGGTGGGGGCTCGCGCCGCTAACACAATAGTGATGAAATTGCCTAGGGTGATGCAATCCTCGACTGCCCCAAAAGCGACGAATCCACCGCGGTCAACGACCCTTCGCCACCTCTACCGTCACCAGCGGCGTAGGCTCGTCGACCAGAACGCCGGCGTGGACGAGCAGGGGGGCGGGGCAGAAACGGTCGCCAGAAGACGCCATCGTCTGCGGAGGCGGGGGGGGGGGGGGGGGGGCGCGCGGCGCTAACACAATAGTCTTGAGTTTGCTTTCGCGGAGGCCGAGTGCCCGCCGCAACTCCCGCCTGCGCGCCCGCCCGCCCGAAACAAAAAGCCCCGAAAGTCAGCTCCTGCGGGATGCCGCCGCCCAGAGTGGCGGCCTCAAGATGATGGCTGCGGCCGCCGCGAGCGGCATTCGGACTCTCCGCAGCGCAGACAGTGGGCCCAACGAGGAAGAGCTGATGTCAACCGAAACATTCCAGGTCAATTGACTGATTGATTGTCGCGATTTCGGACGCGCCAACTTTTATGGTCATTAGTCCCGTACGTGTAGTGCATGTTTTTTCCTTGAGAGAGGGCGGTGATCTTCTCCCGCTGGATGGCGAGATCCAGCGCTGACCTACCGTCGGCTAGTGGGGTTTCCCCCTAACCAGGAATCTCCCACCAGCAGGGCACCGCCCCAGCTGGTACAAAGTCCCCGACCGGTCTCCCGGCATGTGTGGTAGTGTAGTGCATGTTAGTGTAAGTGTGAGTGTAAGGGGTGAGGGTGGATCAAGGAAGAGGAAGGAAAGATCACGCGCGGTCCGTGGCCCGTTTGGTAGGGTTCTGCTTCGTCATTTTCCTGGTGTTGATCGGAGAAACCACGGAAAACTACCGATCAGAGCAGCCGGCCGCTAGAATTCTCCTCCAGACAGCGACTGAATTCAACCTAGCAGGAAAGCTGGTGTCGAAAATCCTGCCGCCGTCAGGACTGGAACCTAGTACCTCCAGGTCAGAGGCGCCACTGTTACATCAGTTGATGCACTGAACTACCGCTTCCGGTTATTCATTATTAGTGATTTAATTATGTTTCATTATTAAGTATTATTACTGCTAGCATCAACACCAGGCGAATGCAGGAGCAGTACCCTACCGAACGGGCCACGGACCGCGCGCGATCTTTCCTTCCTCTTCCTTGTCCCAACCTCTCCCCTTACGCACACACACACTTACACTATCATGCATTACACTACGACATATTTCGGGAGATCGGTCGGGAGCTTACAGCTTGTCCCGGCTGGGGCGGTGCCCCGCTGGTGAGAGAGTCCTGGTTAGGGGGAAACCCCACTAGCCGACGGTAGGTCGGCGCCGGATCTCGCCATCCAGCGGAGGAAGATCACTGCCATCGCCCGAGAAAAAAACATTCACTACACTAACGGGACTAATGACCAAAGCAGTTGACGCGCCTGGAAACACGAAAAAATCAATCAATCAATTACTGCTAGCGTTAAAAGTACGTAAGAGAACAAAATATTTTTTGTCTACGCGTATTGTAGTATCAGACACACTGTGCGGGCGCAAGAGCAGTAGCCGCTGCCTAGGAGCCGCTTCCATTTCTGCCAGCATCGCTTCGACGTTTGCACCCCTCTTTCCCTTCGCCCAGCGGCGGGCTCAGGAGCTCTTTCCACTCACTCCCATTTCACCACCGGACGCGTCTAATGTCGCCAGGCTTCAATACCATCTCCGCCGCCAATCCTGCACCGCCTGTTCTATTCTTTCTTTGCAGCGGCTCTTTTCTTCGCATCGGGTATTTTTGGAGCTTTGCTCGCGCTTGGCATTTCCCGAAATTTTATACTTCCAGAACTTTTCCTTGTCTTCCTTTTCTTGCGATTCTTTTCTAATTCTAAGCAATTTAATTCCATTCCACTTCACGCTCAAATAGTTGTTTATTTCCTCTCCTCCCTACCATCTTATCTCGCTTCCTTTCTCTCGGCTCAAATATATAAAATCTTACCCATGCACCCTGTAAACCTCAGCATTCTCATCTATGTTTTATTATTCTTCCTCTCCACTTATCGTCTTTTCGTTTTACCCGTTATTCCTACAGCATCGCAGTTATCATCTCTATAACTACATATGCCTACCGATCTCCCTGTCTCTAAAGGAAGAATATTGGAATCTGCATTTGCTGGCCTATACACACTGCGTTCTCTCATTGCCATTCTCCGTCTCCCTAAATTGAATCGGTTATTTCAGAAACTCGTCAAAAGCCAAAATCTAAAAAAAACAAAAAAAAAACGCGTTAGCGGCAGAATATTGTTTGACGAGGAAAGACACATCGTTTAGTGCATAATTCCATGAAAAATATTCATTTACCATTTACCAAGTCAGAAAAACTATGTCTTTTTCTCTATTTTCTCGAAATGAGGAATTTGGAGTTTGACGGGTTTCTGAAATAAACGATTTCATTTGAGTTTATGCTCTCTGATGATTTTCATCCTTTTTATTCCTCATTCATTACATATTCACTACCCTCTACTCTTTCTCGTTTTCCATTTTTCTTCCCACTTTTCCCCTCTTCTATCTCCATCCCGTCACGTGGTTGTTCTCCGCACGTTCTCTCTTTTCTTTCTTCGTTTTTGTTTTTATTTACACACCTCCATACGTCGCCCGATTCGCCCCGAGTATCGGGCATGCTTCTTGCTCGTGCTTCCCACGTGCCTCGGGTTTCGCCTTCATTACTTCCCCTACACCGCTACTCCTTTCACGCTCTTCCTCATTTCATCTCGAAGGTCCTTGCCTCGCTCTTGTTCGCTCGTTCCAAACGCCTTCTGTTTCGCCTTGGCAGCCCTGACGTGTTTCTCAAACTGATTCGCTTTGGTTGCCTGCTTCTCTTCCGTTTGCCTCGGCTGCCTCTTCTCTTCCGTTTGCCTCGGTGCCCTGCGTTTTCTTCCGTTTCGCTCGGTTGCCCTGCGTTCTCTTCCGTTTCGCCTCGGCTGCTCTCGCGTTCTTCTCTTTCCGTTTCACCTCGATTGCCCTCGCGTGCTTCTCTTCCGTTTCGCTTCGGTTGCCCTCGCCTGCTTCTCTTCCGTTTCGCCTCGGTTGCTCTCGCGTACTTCTCTTCCCGTTTCGCTTCGGTTGCCCTCGCGTGCTTCTCTTCCCGTTTCGCCTCGGTTGCTCTCGCGTACTTATCTTCCCGTTTCGCTTCGGTTGCCCTGCGTGCTTCTCTTCCAGTTTCGCTCGTTGCCCTCGCGTGCTTCTTTCCGTTTCGCCTCGGCTGCCCTCGCGTTCTTCTCTTTCCGTTTCGCCTCGTTGCCCTCGCGTGCTTCTCTTCCGTTTCGCCTCGGTTGCCTCGTACTTATCTTCCGTTTCGCTTCGGTTGCCCTCGCGTGCTTCTCTTCAGTTTCGCCTCGATTGCCCTCGCGTGCTTCTCTTCCGTTTCGCCTCGGCTACCCTCGCCTGCTTCTCTTCCGTTTCGCCTCGGCTGCTCTCGCGTTCTTCTCTTTCCGTTTCACCTCGATTGCCCTCGCGTGCTTCCCTTCCGTTTCGCTTCGGTTGCCCTCGTCTGCTTCTCTTCCGTTTTGCCTCGGCTGCTCTCGCGTTCTTCTCTTCCCGTTTCGCCTCGGTTGCCCTCGCGTGCTTCTCTTCCCGTTTTGCGTGGCTCCTGGGCCCGGCGGCAGAGGGTCGGCGCGCTCGTCGCGTACGGCTGCGCTGATGGGGCCGCGGACGCAGTTATGGTAGTGCGTTTTGACGGCCGACATTGCCAGAGGTGCCGGTGTGTTGGGCTCCACTGCGGACGAGGTACGCACTGCCCAAGACGGACGAAGGAGTGGAAATGAATGGGGAGAAGGAAGAGAAAGTACAGGGAAGGATGGAGGAGGTGAGGGGAAGAAAGTGTTGAGGTGGGTAGGAGGGAAGAAGGGGGGAAAGGGGGATGGGAAGAGGGGAGGGAGGAAGGGGGAGGGGAAGGGGGAAGGGGAGGGAGAAAAGGGGAGGAAAGAGGAATGAAAAGGAGCACAGGGTTAGAAGGCAACAACGGGTTGAGGTAGAGGGGTAAGGAAGGGAGAGTAGACTGGGAGGAAGGGGGAAAGGGTAGCAATGGGAGAGAAAGCGAGTGGAAAGAAGAGGGAAAATCCCGTGCCATCTGCAGAACTTATTTACTTCGTTCCTGACGAACCCTGGCAAATTATAGAAGCCAATCTTCGACTTCGATGCTTACGGACCTCATACATCAATGTTGGCAATTTCAATACCTATCGAAACGGATGGATTTTAAAGGCATAAATATCCCCTCACTTTCCTTAAAAAGGACATGAATGTATAATATAAAAAAAGTACAATTTTTGTTTTATAAACCTTAATCCATCTAAACTAATAAAAGTGAACTAGCGTACCAGTGCGGGAACTCTCGCATGTTATAACCTACCCTCTTCCCTATTTTGCCGTATCTATATTAAGATTATAATACATCTTTTTCTTTAAGACCTTCTTGTTCTGGACCATTTGCTCTATGTCTTCTTGTAATTGATAATAATACAATCCACCCTTGTATATACAAACTATTCTTATTTAATTTTATTACCGAGCAGAGGGGTACACCTGTGTAATTCAGTCGCGTAGAATATCAAGTAATTAGTATAATTTCACATACAATTGCAGATTCTACAATTGAATAGTGGAGTAGAATCGAGAAGCGTCGAATCAACAAAAAGGAAATAGAATGTTCAAGAAGATCTCTTCCTGTGATGGTGGATGAACGTCTCTTTGAACCCTTCAAAATTTTACTTTTTAAGGTCCTAAAACGCTTCGTTTAAAAGTTATTTAACGATATAGATTCAAAATTCCGGCCGAGTGTTGCGGGTTGCATTATGCATGAATATTAGGATATGCTTTTTTATAACAAATCCTTCAAATTTTTAAAGCCAAATGCAATTTGTCACGTTGAAGGAAATTCTCTTTCTTTAGAGACCTCATTTATACAGATTGATTGCGTTTGAGAGCTGCCAAAGGTATGTATACTTCTGAAATAATATAAAGGCGATTCCAATACACATCTGTTCAATGATGTAACAAAAAGTACTTGATAAATTGAAGCGAAATTTTTAAGACTTTTCTTCAATCCATCGCACTTTTATACATATATTGGCACACAAGAACGGCAAATAAATAATATATTAGTTTATCGCAGATGTACAATGCCAGCCTTGGTTAGGGGTGGTTATAACTAGAGACCGGATTTTTATGTAATTACATATATTTTGTCTTTCTTCTTATCGCTCTCAAACTTTGGCAAATCTTGGCGAATTGTTGCTGTCCAAACATAATATCCAATATTTTCGTTACATATTTGGTACTATATTACATATTTTACATATTTCGCTACTTAATTAAAATAAAATAAAAGGAAACGGTTAAAATAAAACACATTAAGGGGCGAAGGGAAGTGGGAATCGGAAATGTAAGGGCAGAGGCGTTGGTGCGGACGATCTTCTGTGGTGCTATTTGTTTTCAGGTGCTGAGGAGGCCAAACACTGGAAGGAGAATGCCTGCCGCCCGCGCCAAATGAAGAAATAGTTTAAAAAAAAAATCGGATAGATTAGCATGTACTCGGCTTCTGACGGCAGGTTTTTCCCCCCCTTCAGGGTTTTTTTCTCAGCCGTACCTTATGGTCTCTTTTCCGCAGCATTGATGCAATGAAAAGACCATTTGGGGTGAATACCAGAAAACGAAAGTTTAGAACGCGGCAGAATGTAAGTATTGTAATGGCTTAAAGGCCTTCGGCCTAGCCACTTAGCATCACGTTCTCTAATTTGTATGTAATAATTATCTATTAAATAAAAAAAAAAGTTCGCTACTTTAAAAACAAATTATTATATCAATTTTCTTACATCTTTTTATGTAAAGAACCATTTTCAAAAAAAGAGCAATTATTCCTATATTATTTTTGCGTACTCTACTTGAGGTGCGTTACGTGAAGATGCGGTTGAATATTCTCAATGTGGCGCACCTGCTTCAGTTATCTCAGAGGAGGGAAGTGCGCGTCAGCGACAGATCATTTTCACATTTAGGTGTGAAAAGTATCATTGACGCCACGTTTGGCGACCTTTAAACTGAATTTCCAAGAAACTTTGGCGATCGTTGTCGTGTAACACTTCGATGGCAATATTCCATGCTGCAGTGATTGTTTGCTGGTCGTAGATATCGCCAGTTTGTACTATGATAGTTTCTAACGCTTCTAGTCTGATTGCTAAACTACATTCCTGGATAACATTTTGTGAAGGTCTTACTACCGATGAGCAGTGTGTCAAGTGTGCATCAACTTGTGCTTCCAAACGAATTTTAGAACGTTTGCATTGTTTTTAAAATTTGTGTAGGAAATTTTTTATAGACGTAAGTTCGAATTATGTAAATGTGTTTTATAATTAGAGTATTTTAATATTACATATTATATCCGATATTACATATTTATTACGTATTTTTACTATTTTTATTACACATTTATGTACATATTTTAACGTTTCATAGTACATATTTTTCCGGTCTCCAGTTATAACTAATGTGACAGTTGGACAATGATAGCGGCGCATGAGACAAGTTTACACTGATTGGATGCTACATTACGGACACGCACATTCGACTGCACGCCGAATCAGTAGCCTACTGATATTCGGTGTTGCAAACAAAGATTGATTGCTTGATTGATTTTTTCGTGTTTCCGGGCGCGACAACTGCTTCGGTCATCAGTTCCGTTAGTGTAGTGCATGTTTTTTCTCGGGAGATGGCGGTGATCTTCTCCCGCTGGATGACGAGATCCGGCGCCGACCCACCGTCGGCTAGTGGGTTTCCCCCTAACCAGGACTCTCCCACCAGCGGGGCACCGCCCCAGTCGGGACAAGCTCTAAGCTCCCGACCGGTCTCCCGGAATATGTGGTAGTGTAGTGCATGTTAGTGTAAGTGTGTGTGTGTAAGGGGAGGGAATAGGACAAGGAAGAGGAAGGACAGATCGCGCGCGGTCCGTGGCCCGTTTGGTAGAGTACTGCTTCGGCATTCGCCTGGTGTTGATCGGGGAAACTACGGAAAACTACCGATCAGAGCAGCCGGCCGCTAGAATTCTCCTCCAGACAGCGACTGAATTCGATCTAGCTGAAAAGCTAGTGTCGAAAATCCTGCCGTCGTCAGGACTCGAACCTAGGACGTCGCGTTCAGAGGCGCTGCAGTGGCATCAGTTGATGCACTGAGCTACCGCTTCCGATTATTCATCATTAGTGATTTAATTATGTTTCATTATTAAGTATTATTACTGCTAGCGTCTCCAGTTATAACTAATGTGACAGTTCAACAACTGTAGCGGCGCATAAGACAAGTTTACACTGATTGGATGCTACATTACGGACACACACAGTCGACTGCACGCCGAATCAGTAGCCTACTGATATTCGGTTTTGCAAACAGAGAAATCCTTTATTTTCACGTAGACAATACTGAATGTTGGAGGAACGGAAAGTCTGTGTACTACACCTTGTCAAGAAGGGAAAACAGTAAATACAGAAATACGGAAATATTTAGAAACTTTTAATTTTAACCTCCGATGTCGTGTGTGAGTCAGTTCTCATTAACCATATTGCTACCATTCACGTGTTGTAATAGAAGAAAAATTGAAATTTTACTTTCTTTGGTATGTAGTGTAGTTTGCAATGTAGTATCGTATTGCTAATTTGTTCTGCACAGCAAGCCTTCGCGAACCCTAGAGCAAACGACGGCGAGGTTTGGGAAAGTGCGGGACAAATTTAGGCATTTCTTAGTATATGCATTATTTTTACATTTTTATTGTAAACGAAATATATTTACACTATTATTCACAAATATAAAAATTATTTTTGTCTTAAATTATGGGTCGAAGAAATAAATACACTAAAATACAATTTTCGTATATTTCATCATTTTTGTGTAATATAACATTTGGTTACTTTTATGACTCATGGGGCAATTGTGAAGTCTCTGCGTTTTCGTTGGATTTTGCAATGCATTGTTTTTCTTGCAAATCTTACAAATAAAAGATATTTAAAAATATGCATTTAAGCGCATAGTTCAGATATCCTGGGCACTGCACCAGGCAGATTTTGATTGCAGTGTATTGTATAATCAAATGAAAGAAATATGTTGTATTGATCAAAATTCGAACTAAAATCATTAATAAAATATTTATTTATTCCACAGTTTTACATTGTTAATAAACAACTTTCTGTACCCAAAAATTCTAATACTTCATGTAATTTTAATTATATAAATTTAATTTAATAAAATAATATTGATTAAAACAACAATATTAATATAACATTTTTCTATTCCTTTCTTACAAGAATTGAAGCAGAAAACGCCCGAGAAACTCTGGGTACACCACCAGTACGTATTAAATAAAGATGCATATTTTTCATTGTGGCGTTTTCATTTAGTACGAATATATCCCACAATATATTTTCTGAAACACTCATGAGTTGCCAAGCCAATAAAAACAATTTGGGATGTGTTGGTGGTCGTAGTTCTTTCAGTCCGAAGAGGATTGGGTCACGTAGAAGCCTTGCATTAGACCACGCCCAGGCTATTTACAGAGTAAATGTCTCAATGAAGAGAGACGAGTCCGGCGATCGAGGTTGCAATTTTCTTTCAAGAAAATTACTTCCATTAGCCCCACTTCATTTCTTAATGGAATATAAGAGGAATTGTACATTCTTTAAATTTACTTGTAAATTTGAGAAAATATTTTAAAAGAATGCCACTTAATGAGAAACATATAATGTTGAGGATACATACTCAGACCTTACACTGCGACTGAATACGCTACTGTTGTTGTATAAACACGGTTGGAATGGAGACCAATAAATGTTTATTTTTTTATGTATGTGGCGACGAGGCCTTGCTATGTAATGAATTCAAGTCGCTTATTAAAGTATTTAATTATTTAATTCAGTTTAACTTTTTGTGATTCACCACTGCTATTTTCAACATATAATTTTCTAAAAACCGCAAATCGGAATCTTGAACAAGGAAGGTTGAACAACTAAGCATCTTCAAATTAAAAGCCAGGGGAATGTCATTCCAGATAAACTGCCCGCGTCTAAGATTCAATATCTCAGTAAACTATATAATAAGAAGCAAAATAGAAGAACAAGGAAATATTACAATTACGCGATCGGAAGGTTCAAGAAACTAAACCAAGCCTCCTCACCAGTAAAATACCTTGGCATTTTATTTGATAAAAGGTTAACATGGAAACCGCACATCAATGCGGTTGCAAATAAAGCAAAAGCAAAAATTTCAAAATTATTTCCAATATTAAACCAGCGCTTTACATTCAAAAGCGAATGCCGACTGATAATATTCAAATCGATAATCCTTCCTACTATAACCTATGGATGCCCAATCTGGGGAGGTACAACTCCTAGCAATATTAATAAAATCAAAGTAAATCAAAATATATTTCTAAGAAATACTCTAAATGCCCCCTGGTTCATTACAAATGAACAAATTCATCGAGAATTAAAAATTAAACAATTAGAAGAAACCATAACTAAATTAGCTAACAATTTTTACAACAATCTGCATACCTCACCAAGTACTATTATTTTTAACATTGGAATAAATGCGATCCACTCACGCATACAGTCAAGATTTCCCAAAGACAAATTCAAACCCCCGTAAACCACTATACCCTAGGCTCCTTAACATAATCATATTCCTTTCTCTTCTTAATTAACAATAACATTAAAGCAATAATTATGTCAGAGTTTAAACCTCACTTACCTTATGGATGGCCAATCCAAAACTGTCATATAATAATCTTATGTATTTTTAAAACCCTTGAAAGACTGTACTGTCGAACAAGTAATAAATTAAAAAAACAACTAAACTAAATATGTGTTTTCAATGTCACAGGGTGATTAAATAATAATATTGTAAGGATGATACGATACTGGCTCAAATTGATATGATATTTGGATTCGATACTAACTAAAAGAATAATCGATATGTCGATATTACTGAACCCAAAGTATCGATACTGACAATATCGATTAATGTCAATATGTGATTTAAAAAAGGAAATTACGTACATTTGTGTACGTTTGTGCCTGTGCAATTAACTTATTGGCATTATCAATTTCATTTGCAAGTTTTGCATTTCTGCAACATACACGATTTTGACGCCTTAATCAATATGCTCTGATATATGCAGAGCTAAACAACACTAAGTGTTGTTTAGGGCCATCTAGGGGATACCATTATCAGTAATATCGATAACATTTATTTGAAAATCTAGAGGTACAAGTATAATCTCCTATTCCGAACTCTGTTTTGAAAGACGCTCTCAAGAGCACATGCTACTGCTGTTATTCCTGGTCTTGAATTTTCACAGTTCTCTATACTAAATGCAAAGCAAACCAGTTACCTATGTTGCAAAGTATCACACATTTATATTCCAATTTGCTCCACCTGAATCTTGATGTGAAGGGGCTGCACGATGTGTTCTCCTGCAAGCGATTTATTACGGTTATAGGGTGTCGTGGTTAAGTGCCGTGCCTGATTTATCTGTTCAGCATTCTTCTATTCCCGACCTAGTGAACACATGAATCTACTCAACTTACATTTATTTGTTACAGATACTCCTGTAATAATGAGATATATGCTCTTTTATTTGTTTTATTCCACATGCCCAGAATTTGGAATCTAATGTACTAATAAAAAACGTAGGCTGTACAGCTGGATATACTACTACAAATACCTTCCGGAATGGATAGCTGTAAAGAAAGAAGAAATGTTTACCAGCCACCAGTGAGTTGTCTTAAAGGACACTGCCTCCCCTGAAGATGTCTGCCGCAGTAGCAGACGAAACGTTTGGGCACAAACAAATGTCCGATAGGCCACGGCTATTCAGCACGGAAGGTATTTGTAATACCAATGTATTATTGCCATATTAATTAGCAAATGTAATGGCATAATATTATGTTCAATTACGCCCTAATCTGTAATTGAAATAATTTTACTGCTCCATTGGCTATTTATAATTCATTGCTAATCACTGTTTCATTTGTAATGCTATTCGACTATAATTGAAATCATACACGTATGATCGGTAATTAACTAGATTCCATTTGATAACCTCCAGGTCATTATTATTTAAAAGTTCCACTTTATGTTTGTACAACAAATTTAACTTTAATGCCCGTAATCCATATCAAGAACTGTTAAACAAATTCATTCAGTTAACAAAATTCATTCTAACTTGTGTTAATGCTTAAAGACGGTGTAGCGTCACGTTGGCGGCCGTGGGTGGGAGAAGGAGCGGAAGTATCGCATACCTGGCGCCACAGCGTTGGGATATATTTAGACCAAGTAGACGCCAGCTTGACTTGGAAGGTCACGTGGTAGACGCGAGCCTCCCTCCTACACCAAGGACGGTCACGTGACGGCTACACTGTATGCATAAAATCGAGCCGACGAGCTCACACGGTTTTTTTCTTTTGTTTTGAAAACCTCGCGCGATGCGCAAAACTTTACGCCCAGGCTTTAGCGTGTCATGCCTATTGCACGGGTGACGAGGTCACAGTAGTGACGCGGGAGAAGCGTCAGTGGAGGCCGGGCTTCCCTAGCTATGTGGGATATCCACAAGGAAATACTCAAAAGCGTGTAGTTTCAGAGCAGAATTTAGTTATTGTACATACGTGTAAATAAACATGTAGATAATTGTAAATGTCTGTGTGTTTTTCTCCATGACGCCATAACGGATTCAGTTTAATTTACTTAGCATCATCCTACTTTAACAGCAATTTTTTATATTATGTTAATTAATTCTCCGAGACAGTAACCACACTATATTCATCTAATGTGTTCTGTGATATTTTTTATGATTTTCTTTAGTTTATTAAATATATTTTATGTTTAAAACATTATTTTAAACAGTTGTCCATCCAAGCCAAGTTTATTTCAGTTCTATGAAGCTAATGATTCATTCATAATGCTTTTCATGCTTCTCAAACATTTTCATTTAGTTATTTGAGAATTTTGTGTAGGTCAGGTAAGCTTGACAGTATGCTGCATTACTAAAAGTTGAGCTCTCAGGATCCTGCAGCGTTCAGTTGATTCGGTTTTTTGGGGGATGCGGTGCACTTTTGAAATATTCCGCGATATTATCGATTCAACGATAGGGTTCTTAAGAACATCGGTTCAGCAATCTCGACCTTCTGCGCATGCGCACATTGTCAAAAATGATGCGGTGCACTTTTGAAATATTCCGCGATATTATCGATTCAACGATAGGGTTCTTAAGAACATCGGTTCAGCAATCTCGACCTTCTGCGCATGCGCACATTGTCAAAAATGATGCGGTGCACTTTTGAAATATTCCGCGATATCGATTCAACGATAGGGTTCTTAAGAACATCGGTTCAGCAATCTCGACCTTCTGCGCATGCGCACATTGTCAAAAATGATGCGGTGCACTTTTGAAATATTCCGCGATATTATCGATTCAACGATAGGGTTCTTAAGAACATCGGTTCAGCAATCTCGACCTTCTGCGCATGCGCACATTGTCAAAAATGATGCGGTGCACTTTTGAAATATTCCGCGATATCGATTCAACGATAGGGTTCTTAAGAACATCGGTTCAGCAATCTCGACCTTCTGCGCATGCGCACATTGTCAAAAATGATGCGGTGCACTTTTGAAATATTCCGCGATATTATCGATTCAACGATAGGGTTCTTAAGAACATCGGTTCAGCAATCTCGACCTTCTGCGCATGCGCACATTGTCAAAAATGATGCGGTGCACTTTTGAAATATTCCGCGATATTATCGATTCAACGATAGGGAAAAACTTTTAAAATTCCGCGATATTATCGATTCAACGATAGGTTCTTAAGAACATCGGTTCAGCAATCTCGACCTTCTGCGCATGCGCACATTGTCAAAAATGATGCGGTGCACTTTTGAAATATTCCGCGATATTATCGATTCAACGATAGGGTTCTTAAGAACATCGGTTCAGCAATCTCGACCTTCTGCGCATGCGCACATTGTCAAAAATGATGCGCAATTCGAACTGCGCATGCGCAGAACATCAATATTACTGCTGATTGTTGTACGCTGCGCTGCATTGTGCTGTGCTTTATGTTCCTATAATGAAACCAGTACTTGGAAAATCTAAAATAAAACCATCGATCATGAATATCGTAAGTGACGCTATAGGAACGTTTGCAGTAATTCACAGTAATTTTGAGGACGCACAGAAGGTATTTGTAGATGCACATATGTTCCAAAGAGGTATAATAAAGTGCTCGAGAAATAACTGTCGATTGCTGTAACGCGAAGTCCCTAATCGAGTGTGCAGGACTCGAACATGGCGACGTGGAAATAATGCTCCAAAAGGCTCTTGACATCTAATTAATAAATCTTCCTCTCCGGAGACATTATTTTCAGAAGATTAAGAAAGAGTCGGTGGAGGTGATGAAGTCCCCACTTCATCCAATCTTCCAGTCGTAGGTCTAGACGAGGGAGACCCCAGCCGCTCTGCTGGCAAGCTGCCCGCGCTTACCCCAAGGCCTGCGCGGCCCAACCCAAGGCACAGATCAACTTCGCCCGAGAGGTGGCGGCAGTCGAGTCCGGGGCGATATCGACAGCGGAAGCAGTGTGTGTCAGTGGTAGTGAGAAATCTTGATGATGGAGATGGCTACAGAGGGTCAAGACGGTATCGGCGGAAATGGCGAAATAGAAGACCGAGGATGCAGTGATGGTGGTAGAAGCGTTAGCGGCAGCAGAGGCGACGGTGGTAATAGGCTACTGCGATGGTGACAGACAGCAACAAAGGTGAAAGAGATGGCAGTGACGGATCGGAGATGGCGGGGATGATGATGATGGCGTGATGATAATAGTTGTAGTGTTAGTGTTGGTGGTGGCAGAGACTGTGTCAAAATCGAAGGTGAAGGAAGAGACGGATGCGGGGGCAGAGGTGGCAGCATTGCAGGAAGCCAGCTATTGGGCGGAGAAGGAGGCGGAGGCGGAAGGTGACAGAGGGGAGATCGCGATTGTCTCCAAATTATTTAGCAGTTCAATGTCTTAACGAATCTCGTAAACGAAGCGTTCTACGATCTTAAAAACTAAAGTTTTGAAGACGAAGGCGTCAAAGAAACGTTCCTCACACCATAATCTATAGAATGAGATGTTTTTGAACATGCTATTACATTTCTACTGATTAGACACTTGTCGATTCTACCCCCGCCCTTGTTACAGACTTAATATGGAAGTGGCAAAATAGGGAAGAGGGTAGGGTTTAACATTCGAGGGTTCTCGCACGAGTACGCTAGTCATTATATATTTATTTATTTGTAATACATATTTTTTTGGTTTATTTTCTGGGGTTTAAATCCTTTTAATTACCAAGGAAACTGAAACCCACGAATGAAGAGGTGAAGGATGACAGACCAATCGTGAAATGAGAGGCAGGGAAAATGGAAGAACCCCAAAGAAAACCTATCGAGTATTCGCTTTGTCCTTCACAAATTCCACTTTCACTGGCCGGGGACTGAACCAGTGTCTCAACGGTGGAAGGCGTATACGCTATCCATTATGTCTAGAGCCATCATCCTTGTCGAAATAGGAGACGGTGCACCACGGAGGCAGAATCGGCGGGGGAGCTCGATACAGTAAAACGGGCAAAACGCTCCATGCTGGCCAAAACCAACGCCACAAGCGCGCCGAATGTAACACCAACACTTAGAACGTTAATTAATTAGTAACATCATTAGGCAGATACACATCAAATAACGGACGGGGTTGAAGTTTGTAAACCGAGGCTTTAGCCGAGGGTTATAACCAGCCGAGTCTTTTGTTTGGTGTTTATCGGCTAAGCCTCGGTTTACGAACTTCAAAGCCGTTATTCAGTGTGTTCATAAGCTGTTATTTAGAGTTTATTGGCCGTGCGTCGGTCAATATTTTTCGTATTATCACGAGGGAAATATGCAAACAAGAAATATCGATTCTTGGAATCAGCGGACTCAAACACCATCTTTAGTTTCAACGCATTTGTTTCGACAGACTTAGGCGACTCAACTCTTCAATTAATGTCACTGCACTGCCTCTGACCGGAGTTCTTAAAGGGTTCGAGTCCCACAGTGGTAGGACTGTGTTGGGTAGGTTCAATCAATAACTAAAATATTACGAAATTATCTTTTCTGCTCGCCAATTAAATTTTATTTACAGATCATCCATAAAAGTTCGTGATTTAACCTCCTCGAAGGACAAAGCCTGTCCAACGAGAAGATATAAAACCAGGGGATAGAAATAGTTAGAATGTTTAGAAATAGTAGAATAGTTAGAAGTGTGGCCACCATTGTACAGCGAGGCCACACGGGACTGTGTTGTATATTTTGGTGATGTCGACGACGGAGACGGCTTGATTGATTGATTTTTTCGTGTTTCCGGGCGCGTCAACTGCTTCGGTCATTAGTCCCGTCAGTGTAGTGCATGTTCTTTCTCGGGAGATGGCGGTGCTCTTCCCACGCTGGAAGGTGAGATCCGGCGCCGACCGACCGTCGGCTAGTGGGGTTTCCCCCTAACCAGGACTCTCCCACCAGCGGGGCACCACCCCAGCCGGGACAAGCTCCCGACCGGTCTTCCGGAATATGTGGTAGTGTAGTGCATGTTAGTGTAAGTGTGTGTGTAAGGGGAGAGGATAGGACAAGGAAGAGGAAGGACGATCGCGCGCGGTCCGTGGCCCGTTTGTTAGGGTACTGCTCCGGTATTCGCCTGGTGTTGATCGGAGAAACCACGGAAAACTACCGATCAGAGCAGCCGGCCGCTAGAATTCTCCTCCAGACAGCGAGTGAATTGGACCTAGCTGAAAAGCTAGTGTCGAAAATCCTGCCACCTCGAACCTAGGACCTCCCGGTCAGAAGCGCTGCAGTGACATCAGTTGATGCACTGAGCTACCGCTCCCGGTACGGTGCGGAGGCGGCGGGGCTTCGCAGGCGGCCGAGGCAGAATCGGAGATGGCGGGGGCGGGGTGACGGGGGCGGGGTGACGGGGGCGGGGTGACGGTGTCCGGGTGACGGTGTCCGGGTGACGGTGTCCGGGCGACGGTGTCCGGGCGACGGTGTCCGGGCGACGGTGTCCGGGCGACGGTGTCCGGGCGACGGTGTCCGGGCGACGGTGTCCGGGCGACGGTGTCCGGGCGACGGTGTCCGGGCGACGGTGTCGGGGTGACGGTGTCGGGGTGACGGCGGCGCAATGTCGACGGCGAGTGACGACGGCGGCATGAGTGGATGGGGTGCATGGCGGTGCATGGCGGTGCATGGCGGTGCATGGCGGTGCATGGCGGTGCATGGCGGTGCATGGCGGGGTGGCGGCGGCTGCGGTGGCAACGGAGGGGGCTGCGGAGGCGGGTGACGCCTTGCTATCGCAGCCAGCCTGCAAGTTGAAGTGGCGCCGCTAATTTGCCGGAAGGAAGCGTCGCCGCGGCGGGGGCGGGGTGCGGGGATCAGTCGGGCGTCAGCGCGAGGACTGCAGCCGTTCGCGCCCTGCTTCAACCACCCCGTCATCCGCCGTGTCTCCTTTTCGCGGTTACGCGGATTAAGATGAATAGCATCACCTCGCCCCCTCGAGCACACGAATTACTGGGAAGCGAATAGGGAAAACACAGAAATAGAAAAGCTTCCCAAAAATGTTACTCTAATCCTCCAGCAATGTCCGAACTCAATGGTAATTAAGGTGAGAATGCCGTTTGTGTTACGTGGCCTTGATTAGGTATGTATTCAGATGGTGTACGCGTTTTTAGCGATTGGAATTGGATGACACTACAAGCAGTCCTTTCATCTTCTCCGTACTTCAGCAATCGATCGATATACACTTTGATATTCAGGCTCACTTAGTTCGGTTTCAGTGACACCTTCTTGATTGGGATTAGGCAGTAAAACGAATGTCATTTGTGCGAAGTTTTCTATGCATTTTAAGAAAAAGCGTAAATATCTAGTCAAATAAATGTATCTATGTATTTGATATTTTAGTGACTGATTAATTCGAATTTTGTCAAATACAGTGATTATTATCCACGCATGGGGAAAAGGGAGACACGTGGTCAATATAACGTACTCCCATCACCGTACCTAGCTTATTTGTCCTGTCTAAGCTGTCTTTCTTCACAGCTATAGAAACATAAAATAAATGTAGAGCTACATTTTTACCCCTGCCGTGAATGAAACCCCGAACCGTCTCACGGAAAGCTTGCACCCAGTCCACGAACGACCCGAGGGGCTAATCAAAATTAGTCATATTAATTAAATACAATAGCAAACACAAACACATTGGTTTTGTTCCGGTAAAATGAGATCGAAAATTTCAGAAACACTTCATACATAACGATAAGAACGCCAACACTCATGATGAAGACCAAGGACGGTCATTTGAAGTTATTACGAGATATTGGACATTTTTGTTGTCATCGCTAGCATTATCTCGTCCAACAATATGTATATTTTGACAACCTCCAGCCATTTTGACCATTCACCAGAAATATCATCGAATACGTCAGCTTCTCCACAGCTCTACTTCTAATGAAATTATTTTCGTGTGTGTGTGTGTGTGTGTGTGTGTGTGTGTGTGTGTGTGTGTGTGTGTGTGTGTTGCCTTTTGCTGATCTTCCACAATATTCCTCTTCTCGCTTCAGGGCGACACCATACTTAGCTTCCTCACCGCCACCCTCCAGCTTCGCCGTCTTGCACGCCTCTCACCCTTCGTCTTCCGTGTCTCCTTAATACGGTTATAGGGATTAAGATGAATAGCATCTCCTCGGCGGCGCGTACGTAATTCGGCCTAAGTTATTGGCGCGACGCCGAATACACGCCCCCTTAACAGACTCGGGCGCGCCGCTCGCGGGGGTAATGCGAACATAAATTAGGAACTCCCTAATCCAGTATTTGTTAGGAAACTTACGCTCGTCGCGGGAAATAGGCCGCGCTTTAACCCCGCTCGCGACACATAGATAGGGAGGTGACTGTTTGCGGGGACTTGCCGGAGGGTGTCTATGAGGCTAGTCTAAAATATCCAATTGTAATGTTCGTACGAGTAGAATGGCCAATAATTGAAATAAGAGTTTTCCTCGTATTACGACTTTTTATGAAGTACAATTGAATAGGTTATTTTTAAAACATCGTAAGCCACTCTGTTTTGCATTTTTGCTTTTTGTGAGAAAATAGAATCTGCAGCTGCAGGAGAATTGCATTGTTCCATGTGTAAATTCCATACAACAGATGAATGACCGAGAGGACACAGGAAGATTGGTTAAAAGGGATGCTCAATACAGAAATATTCGTTAGTACTATCAATAAAACATTATTTCAAGCAACCGTTTCTGTCGTATCAGTGGTGTTTGATGTAGTTGCATGTTGTCATTTCACATAATATTGTATTAAATGCGTCAAATTATAAACTGAACCAGCAATATTATTTATTTACATGTTTAGATAAACAATCCTTAAGTTCAGCGACTATTGTACTAATGATACAAGTAAATTACATATCTCCATGGCATTCTCAATCAAGATTTATACATCAGACATAAAAAAGAGAAAAGTTTTTAATTATTTAGTTTTTCTAGCTTTCCCACAGCTTAACAATTCCTTACTTGCTTGAAGCAAGAGTGTTAAAAAATACAGGTTTTTATAATTTTTGAAATTTAAGAAGTATAAGTGGCAGTGTCCCATTGAAGTGAGTGAACGGACAAACAATATCAAGTTAGGATTCGATCCGCCGCTTTGCCACTGCAGTGAGGATCAGTGACTTGAATACACTTGTGCCAGAACGGAAGGAAAGAAGATGGTATTTGGACCTGGAGCCATCGACACCGGGGAAGATTGAAGATGGTTCTACACGGCGACATCGGTCGAGAGCACGCGAAGACAGGTACTGCAATATAAGGTTTGAAACTGGTCATGACCAAAAGTTTCATATTGTTAACAAGGAACATTCAATAAACTTACAAGTTTCTGTGAATAGAAAAGATGATTTTCATTTAGCCAATTCCAGCAAATGAGTAGCTAGAAACGTATATTTGCTTTTCAGATTCCTCGGCCACTCTGTACAGATGGCAGATCGAATAAGGGGCTATTAGTAGGCAATAGCGATTATTTCTTATAAGACCCATCGACCCAGTTAGCCGGATATTAATTTAATGGAAATAGCAGCTGAAGAGTAATTTTAATAATTGAATTAACGTAATCTTTTCCTGGCGCCCATATTCTTTTATAAATTTGGAACGGGTTACATTGAATTAATACTAGAAGGGCAGAGGAAAAATTTAAATTTAAAAAAATCAAATCAGACAGTTTGTTGAAATTTTATATATATATATATATATATATATATATATATATATATATATTTGAAACGCACCGCGTTTCCACCCAAAGAAACGGCGAGACATCAAGCAAGAACGCGGCAGAACGGTTGCGAGGGCGCTCGCTAGCCACGAAAAACGGTTACGGGCGGCGAGGTGTCGTCGGTTGGCCGACCGTGGGAACGAGGCCGCGAGGAGTCAGTGTCTGGCTGGCCGCCGGCGAGAAAGGACGTATCTGGGGCTGCTCCGCGATCGAAAAGCAAACTAGTATCGCGAACGAACGAGTGCAGAAAGATTAATTGACGGACAATTTGTGCGTGATAACAATCAATAGTCGATCGGACATATTGCCAAAGTGATAGCTGCTATTTGGAATAACACAGATCAAAAGACGTCGAGTGGATCGGAGAATTGGAAAGGAGAACGTACTTCGGAAGCGCAGCGCCTCACCTCGGCTGGTCCCAGGTGAAACGACCCCGGCAGGCAACGAAGGAGGCGAGGCAACCGAGAGTCCCCGAAGCCGCCGACGCTCGTATGGGAAGAAGTAAACGGTAAATATTTCTTCGATCGATAAGATCGAAAACCAACAGTGATTCTGGGTTATATGAAAGAAAAGGTAAAGACCACCATAGATATTGTATCATTAGTGATTTGTATAGAATTAATAAATAGTTCAGTTTATTTTGTTCACGGAACAGTGGTGTTTGATTAATAACCCCGAGCCCATTCACGAGAAAGAACACCTGTCCCTTACAAATAAATTTACTGAGAACAAGCCGGCCTACCCGGTACGTCACGTTGGCGCCCGAACAGTATGGACTCGTGTATTTAAGAAATGTGGCTCAGGGGGATTAATTTAACAAGGGGAATAAAACTAATGACTCTTGAATTAACAAACTTGTGTAATAATTTTAAGAAACATAACAGTTTGAACAGGAAATATTGAAATAAAACAGTGTGCATGTGCAGTTGTTTACGAGGAAATATAAAGCAATTATAGAAATATTGACAGGCAATGGTAATTGTGAATGTAAATATTATTTAGTTAAATATGTGGTCAGTCAATCCAGAAAACAGTATGCAGAGTACCTATTATGTATGTGTAAAGGGAAAACAGTGTGTATAAGTATTGTGTTTGTTAGAATAATTATTTGTGTACATGATAACATATACCACAGTTAAGTGAATTGTTTTTCAATATTGGATAAAGCAAAGAAATTAGTAGAATTTGTAGGAAAGTTTAATGAATACAAGAGAAATTAATGTCATTTTGGTGTACATTGTATATGCTAATTATTTTGAGCATATGGGCATGAATCTTACAAGATAATTGTCAGAATCATCTAAAAGGAGTATAGCCCAGGTGTGGAGGGGCATTGTTTATTAGCAGAAAGGAATTAATATTGATTTGTTGGAATTTTGGGGGTAATGTTCGAAAACTGCATACAGTATATTTTTGTGTCATTATTGAGGGAAGCTGTAGGAGTGTGTGAAATGAGACTGTGGATTATTGTTGTGAATTTGAATTGAAGTTGTGTATGCTAATGTTTTCAGGAATTTTCCAGAAGTGTTATTTGTTTTATTTTGATATGTGATGTGTTTTATGAAGGGTATTTTTGTGTAGTGAATTTATGTGCATAGGTGATGTTAAAATTTATTTGCAGAGAGTGGATAATTGTATGTCATATGTGGTAACTGTGTAGTGAAAATTGGGTTGGTCATATAGTAGACTATACAATTGTGGTTTCATGCAAAATTTAAAACGAATAGTGTATTCAGCTAATGCCTAGAATCACTGATAGGTCATTGTTTCAATACAATTACTTGGGAATTAGACTAATTAAATCAGGGAACAATTGCAGTAGTATTGCGAGCGTAGACGAGCTGAGGGCGGCATTGCAAGCGCGGAAGCAGTAAAAGCGATTGAGAGAATGAGTGAACGATACGAAGCAGCTGAAGACAAGAAATTAGATTGCGACAGCAAAATGGAGGCTCAAAAGGCGATGTTGGAACGGAATGAGAAGATAGAGCGTGAAGACTCGGATGAAGGAATCGCGGAAGTACGTTCCTGGATAGTAGGAACCTGGAGTTGAAGTAAATTAGATGACACGGCGGGCGATTGTTTTGATGAAGAAGTAAAAGTCACATCAACGCCGATGGACCAGGTAGCAGGGAACCCAAGTCAGGAGCACCAAGCAAAGATATCATCGGATTTGATGTTAATAATGAAAATGATTAACGACCGACTTGATAAAACGGCAGAGGAACAAGAGAAAATCAAGATGATAGAAGAACAAAAGAAGGTAATCGAGGAACAAAAAAAAGATCGGAAAGGCAGCTTATGGCGATTGAAGAACGAATTGAAATCGGCAGAAGAACAAAGAAGGCAATCAAAGGGAAAAGAACGGAAGGTTAATGGAGGAAATTAAAAAACAAATAGGACCTCTTAACAAGCAAATCGAGGAAACCCAGCAGAAAATGAAGAAGATAGCGGAACAGGTCGAGATTCAAAACCAATCTATCGCCAGTAAATTTGTAGAGCAGGATCAGAAGATAGAATCCCAGATCGACAAATTGGGCGGGGAGTTGAAAACCGACCTACATCAACAACTTGAGGAGAAGATTACCGCACAAAGTAAGGAGGTACAAAACCAGATTCAGGGAAAGAAATCCAGATGGCGGAGAGCAAGAGGGCGAACATCCCGGATCAAATCACGAACGAGGTGCGCAAAAGGAAGAAGACACCAAAATATACAGCAATCAATCAAAGAAGAAATACAGGGAATATACGAATGTGCGAAGAAAAGGTATCATCCCCGCAATCCGATATGGAGCTAATCAAAGAATACCGGACGACGCCGATCATTGCGGGCGGAATACCAACTTTACGCCTCCAAAATCATTGAAGTTTTCGGAGATGGTCGAGAAAACCCATGCGCATTCATGCGGGCAGCGGAACGACACCTAGCCGTGATCAACACATCGGAAAAATGCAAGGTCTAGTTTTTTTATTTGATGTTGGAGGAACGCCCGGACGTGGGCCGACACATTTGATGTATTTCCGGAGACGCTGAAGGAATTTCAAGACCGGTTCTATGAGCGGTATTGGAACGATGAATTCAAATGAATGTGAAGTTAAATCTAATGAATGGTTATTATACTGAGTCGATGGGAACTCTGCGGAATATGCGACGCAACGTGTTGGAGATTGTAGGACACTACGTCCCCAATGAATGATCAAGAAATTATGTGTTTATTGACACGTCAGTTTCCGTGTCGATCCAAAATAATTTGGGAAATTCAACCATACCAATTTAAAAGCTTTATGACGCCTTAGGAGGATATGACTAACATTTGCCAATGCCCCGAAGAATAAGAGGAAGGAAACGTGAACGCGTTAAGAACGGAACCAGTCAATAGAAAGGAATGGTGGTGGGGCAGGCAACCAGTGGACGCGACACGAGACAGGAAGCCGGTGGCAATCGGAACCGAGTAACCAAAGACCGGAGTGGGGTGGACAAGACGCAAACCGTCGAGAAGAAGAGAGAGGAACGAACCGAGGTGCGCCCAATCAATCAACACGGCCTGGTCAAGTGGAAGACAGGGTACATCTTTAAACAGATAGAGTCCGTGATGACAGGCGACCCCATGACGGACACAAGGGGAAAAAGAGCTGAATGTGGTCCCTATCAATACGATTCAGTCGTGTCCTATGAATCACAACCGTGGCAGAGAAAAAAAGTTCGGAAGTTCGCATGAGAAAATGTCCCCCGATCAAAGTAGAATGCGAAGGGAGTGGTAACGGAAGCACTGGTTGATACTGGATGTACTACAACAGTTATATCAGAGGAATTTTATAATGAGTTGATTGCGAAAGGAAAGCAAGTAATGTGCTTGCCCATGAATAGGGCGTACGTGATAGGAGCCACTCAGAAGAAGTCAAGCCCTATCACGAAACAAATAATGTTTAATGCTGAAATTGGCGATCAGAAGTACGAAGTGGTAGCTCTAGTAGTAAAGAAGTTGTTGTATCCGATGATTATAGGGACAGATTTTTTATCCGAACGACGCGCGATTATTGATCTTGACCACGGAGTGGTAGAACTAGGAAGCCAGAGAATCGAGATGGACATGGGAATGGGAGAGGAATTAGAAATATGTACGGGCGTGTTATCGGAGGAGGGGATAGAAGAAAGACTGAAACAACAGGTTGACCAGATAGAAGTACTGGAAGCCCAGCACAGGAAGGCAAAGTCAAAGAAGAAAACATATGAATTTTACGAGGAGCAGACAATATTGTTGCGTGTCCCCAAAGTTTCCAACCTAAACTAAGGTTATACGCAAAATTTTTTCCATTATATGAGGGGCCGTACATCATTGAACAGGTAACAAACCCAAACGTGGCTAAACTAGTCAACGACAACAGAGAAGTGGTGGGACATTATAATTTTTACAATTTAAGACCTTGCCCAACAAGAGAAGGCAATGGACAAGAATAGACCATTAAGTCATTGAATTTTCCGGAGAAAAATCCACAAAAAAGGGGGGAGGGGGTAATGAAACGCACCGCGTTTCCACCCAAAGAAACGGCGAGACATCAAGCAAGAACGCGGCAGAACGGTTGCAGAAGGCGCTCGCTAGCCACGAAAAACGGTTACGGGCGGCGAGGTGTCGTCGGTTGGCCGACCGTGGGAACGAGGCCGCGAGGAGTCAGTGTCTGGCTGGCCGCCGGCGAGGAAGGACGTATCTGGGGCTGCTCCGCGATCGAAAAGCAAACTAGTATCGCGAACGAACGAGTGCAGAAAGATTAATTGACGGACAATTTGTGCGTGATAACAATCAATAGTCGATCGGACATATTGCCAAAGTGATAGCTGCTATTTGGATAACACAGATCTCCCCGAAGCCGCCGACGCTCGTATGGGAAGAAGTAAACGGTAAATATTTCTTCGATCGATAAGATCGAGAGACCAACAGTGATTCTGGGTTATATGAAAGAAAAGGGTAAAGACCACCATAGATATTGTATCATTAGTGATTTGTATAGAATTAATAAATAGTTCAGTTTATTTTGTTCACGGAACAGTGGTGTTTGATTAATAACCCCGAGCCCATTCACGAGAAAGAACACCTGTCCCTTACAAATAAATTTACTGAGAACAAGCCGGCCTACCCGGTACGTCACAATATATATATATATATATATATATATATATCATCATAATTTTATTTATATATATATATATATATATATATATATATATATATAATTTCACGAACGCTTCATTATTTCTCTACACGCCAATAAAGCAAGAAGCCTGATCACCAACGAAAAGTAGAAATATGCGTCTGCGTTCCAGGTCTTTATTACAAAGTAATGTAATATTTAATATTACAAAACATCTTGCATACTCGCACATAAATTTAATAAACCCTTCCGCCAAAGGTAAAATGCGCTGATTAAAGTAGATGAGGATGAAATCTAATTATGCTCAAAATAAGAAAATACCTGTATTATGAAACATTCAGTCCAATTAAGTTCTTAAAGTTCAATTATTGTAAATAAGCGTTATAAAGGATGCGTTATTTACGAAATTAATTAAAGAGTTTCCCAAAGTAAGTCGCACATTAAATATAATTTCAGTTTTCAAAATTTCTGTTTTCAGTTTTTATTAAATCCTTTCTAGTATAATTAATACTCGGAATACAGTGTTGAGGACCACTTAAGGTGATATAAAAGGTAATTTCGTATTTTATTGCAAACTTTTGCAATCGGAAAATGTTATGCATCAGATAAAGCGCATGTACTAATAAACTCTGCTTAGGAACACTTTTTGAAACAGTAATTTTTAAATATTATACTATCAACCTACAACTTCAGTTTTGCAGATTTCATGGGCCAACATTTGAATCCTAGGGAAAAGTAAGGCGTACACACGAATTATACATTCAAAAAACGCAAAGCAAATATCCTGCAGCCCATGTTTACTATCATTATAAAACTAATTAACAAATTTTGACAAAACCACGAGGGAAAAAATGAACAGTTTAGAAATAACCTCAATTTGCTTTGTTTACTCTTTTCTGTCTCTCTCTCTCACACGCAGGCTTATTCATTTTATTCATCTATTTTTCAAAGGAAGATATGAGCCAGTGTGTTGTTAATACACCACTGTAAATATCCTTTTGTTCGCTTCTAAATATTCCTCTGCAAACAAAAACTTCCAATGTAATGGGCATGAGAATATTTACATTTCATCACTGTGCTAAATGCGAAATGCAACGCAGCTCTTTATAAACGGCAAACTTCGTTGCAGAAAAAAAATATTTTACGAGATCCCAGACAAAAGAAAGTCGTATCTCATTCTGTGAATTGGAGGATCGCGAGCATAAATTACACGAATCGCGTTGCTTGAGAGCATGGCGTACGTTTTAATTCGCAGAAGGCATCGCCATTATGCATGCGTTGAGAGAGCATCACGCTTTCTGCTTTTCTTCCTTTTCTTTCTCTTTGCGGGAAGGGCTCGTTGCCGACTGTTTTTCGCTCTCTGACGTCTATCAGATTTGTGCTCTCGCTAAAGTATAACCATACACACGGCAATAAGTGCCAGGAAAACAGACCGTTTGAGCTCTTTTCTTGATACAGTGGAATCCCGTTTATTCGAAATTTCGAATTTAGAATAAAAAAAAACTCGGGATGGAGAAAAAATAATTAAATTCTTATTTGTAGTGTAAATAAAGAACTCTATAATTACTGTAGAATTGAACAACTAATTATTGAAGCAAATTATCGCATGCGATTGCTCACGTACGTACTGTACTCCGCTGTTCGCAACATTGACACTTCCTCATATCGCTATGCTACGATGCAATTTTCTCACATCGCACACTACGTTACATTGTGTCTGGTAATCCTTCATACATATTTGTATAAGTAGGGTACATATTTTCGGATAATCCGAACATTTCCTATTACGAACAGAACCCCCCCATTAGTTCGGAATACCGGGATTCTACTGTACGTGGAAACATAGCTCGGCTCCAAATGGCATGTTGTATCCACGCTTGTATATTTAGTTCGCGTGTGTTACTAGTAATGTAGGACAATTTTATTTCCATGAAATATAATTCTCACATTTGTATTTATTACCACGCCGGCGTTCAGGTTCGTATTTTGGTTTCTCGCGGGCTCTACACAGTACACCTAAATAGTGTAAAACATATCTTTCAGGGATGATGCCTAAAGAGTTTCAACAAATAATGGAAATTGTTTTCGTTCTCCTTACGTTTTGAAATACAAGGCATTGAAATGTGAAAAAATGACAAAATGCTCCACTAAAGTTCCCAACGAATAGAGAAATGTAACTTCCCTAGCGTTTTATTGTATTGCTCATCATTCTTTTATAGCGTCGATAAATCATAGCATTCCAACTTTCGATAAAATATTTACTCCAGAAGCTTGCATTACATTTTTAGGCAAATCTGTTTCGCCCAAGAATGACCGTGACCAAATGCTCGTTGACGAACTGGGGCGATAAAATCTTGCACGTATGATGCTGTAGTTCTCAACACAGCCACGTTTATTAAATAGAAGAAAATAAGGTAAGTTAATGTGGAGTAAGTGACCATTAGATTTTATTAATTTTGACTTGAAGAGATCACAAAATCTTAATTTTTGACGCTAGAATTTTCTTATGTTTTTCGAATGTTCTTCTGTCGATTTTGTTTTGAAATACTTGTACAACCAAATACTTGTTTAACAGACATCCATTTCTTTAGAATAATAATTCAATTCGGTGGTTCCCGATAGGCACTTGGCTCTGCCTGTAGGGGTGTAAGTACGTAAGGTATAGCAGAAGATGTCAATATTGAAAAAAATAGCACTTGTTGGGAAAGTACAAAAGAGCTCGTTCCCATTCGCTTATTTTACTGTTAAAATAAAAAAGTTAATAAACTGATAATCTGAGACACATCTCTTATAATATTCAGAGTAAGACTTTATGGAAGTGGAATGGGAAATTTAATGTAAAAAAAACTTAATGAAGAAATAGTTTATAATTCATCAAAACAGGTTTTACAAATTATTGTTTATGTTCTCAAGTGTAGAGTAGTAGACTATTGCACCACAGAAAGGTACTGCAATTACCGCTACGACCATGTTTTTCCGGGGCAACTGCATACAACTGTTTAAAAACTAGAAAACTATGGAGGAGCACCGTAAATCATGAAATATTTTAAAGAACAATTCTACAGGTCTTCTCACTTCAATATTTTTCCTAAAAGCAGTAGTGGTAATATATAAATTCCAATAAAGCTTGACAGCTGAACTTGGAGGTTCTAGTTCAATCAACAGGTTGAAACAAACATTCTCAGTTATGGCTCACTTCAGCGAACTCCTGTGGATGATTTATTTGAATCAATGATTACAATTTAAGCCTCATAAAGGGTGGCTCTAATATATTCGAAGTTGGGATTTTATAGATCCTCTGCACTCATACCCCTCCGAAAAAAGCACTTACTCAACATCCCGTTAAACTTACGATGCGATATAAGCAACGCTCAATAGCTTCAGAAATAACGTGTCACACATAAACCTCATTATTATCATATGTACAAGTGAAATTCAAATGGTCAACTTATTTAACCACTGAAACTGCTGACATTTGTGTACTTACGCAATACCAGATACTTTTCAACAATCCGAACTTTACCACTGCATTACCATAAATTCTTTGGTTCACTCTTCGGGGCGTCATGATTATTACAGACAGTTAATCAAAGAATTAAGTATGCGGATGTTTGCATGCCATACGGCGTGTGTTTGGGACACCATCAGAGTGTTGTAGTTTGCAACGGTGACGGATTTTCAGTATCATTCACTTAGTGACTACGTCAACCTGGACGAGAATTCTAGAAAATATGGTTGGTTGTTTTCGTGGTTTACTTCACTCCCAGCCATATGACAAATTAGTGCCCTCAACAACGAAGCACGGACCATGCCCAATCCTTCCTTTGCCACCCTACCCCCAATTCCCATTCTTCGGGCCAAACACATGAACACATGGCTTTTCCCACCTCGCCGGCCCCGTCCTCGGTTTTTTGAAAATAATATTTCGACGGTACTTTGTGTACCCGGGACTCACACCAAATTTTACGTGGGCAATAGCGTCATTGGTGAAAGAACAACGGACGAAAAAATTATTCATACGGTTTACTTTAGGAGGGGAAATAAAATCGATCGTCCCAAGTTATAGATTTACTTAAAAATCTCAAGCCTAAAAGAAGCTTATTCTTCTTCTTCATCAAGGATTAGGCCTGTAGACCTGTTCCGTCCTCTTCAACGTGGATATCATCAATCCACCGAGTCTTTGGTCTTCCAACTCTTCTTTTGCCAGTGGGTACATAATTAATTATTTGTTTAGGGAGTCTGACTTTGTTCATTCTAAAAGAAGCTTCGGAAGTAAACTCTAATCGCCTCTTTTGCCACTCGAGTGATACCTTCTGCCGCTGCTAGATGGCGAAAGGAGCGTAGCAAAATTTGCGTGGACAGGCAAAAAAGAACATAACTGACAAACTTAGTCTCACCACATAAAAAAGACATTAACGAATTTAATATAATTGAAAGATCAGGGCAAAAGCGCCAGTCGAACAACCCAACAGCATCATTCCTATAACACTTTCACTCTGCGGCCTCGTAGGAGTGCTGAGCTTGGCAATGCCTCGCACATCGACACGCCCCGCAACCAGGGGCAAGCGGTCGCCTGGCGCGTTTGCGCTTAACCCCCTTCACTTTGGCCGAGAGCTCGCCACTGCGCCCCCCCCCCCGGATCTATGAATCCATCACAGGCACTTCGTCTCTACCCACCGCCCCGGCATACTGGTTCCCAGCCGTCGTTTCAGGTAGGGATGAGCCCTTAACAGCTAAACTGTTATTTCTTAACCGTTAACGGTTCGTAACTGTTCTGCGAAATAACAGTTATTTCGTTTATCCTGTTATTGGCTGTTATCGGTTGAAATGCATAGAACTGCAACCTACTGGGCCTAATCCGAACTACTACAAGCTTTTGTGGCAACCATTTTGTATGATAGCAGCCTCACTTCAGCTAATCAATCATGATTTGCCAGTGTTCAAATTATATATTCATTAATACATAATTCATCACTATTACTCACCATGTGTCACAATATTTTTATATTTTATTGTATACACTACTACAAGATGTTTGTCTTTAAATGAAGTCCGTCCAATATGTTAACTTATTTCTGTCCCATTGCTGCTTATGTGAGATCAACTAATATTTCCCTAGGTCCAATAAAATAAAATGAGTTACGGTCAAATAACTCACATTATAATACTTGATATTCGATAGTCATGAACACTTTAGCTGTAGATAAGCAAAAACACTGTTTCTCCTCATTATTTTTGGCACTCGTCACTTCACTATGCACAAGGTGCATATTCGAAAGAATATTTGCAGTCTGAACTTTCATTTTAGTAATATTCTATATTGAAACATACCCCTAACTGCTACAACTATTGGGTGATTCGTCATAACCTGTTTCCAAATTTCTAATAACATGGGCGCCAGGAAAAAGGTTACGATAATATTTTAACTATTATTACTCTGATAAAAAACTGAATATTATCCTGCTAGCTGCGTTGATGGGTCACGTCAGAAATAATCGCTATTATCTATTAATAGCCGATTACCCGATCTGCCATCTATACAGCATGGCGAGGAATCTGAAAACAGAGATTATTTGATCTAGCTACTTATTAGCTTGAAATGGCCAATGAAAATCATTTTATCTTTCTTTCAAGAGAACTTAGTGTTTATTTCTTATCAATGCAGCAAATCAAAATCAAAAACAATTACATTGAGAAACTTTCTTAATCATGATCTACTTCGAATCTTATACGGCGATTCTGGTCTGCGCGTGCTCTTGATTGGTGCTACCTCGAAGAAACGCCTTCCCTTCTTTTATTTGAAGCTCCGAAGTCCCGAAGTCCAGTTACCACGAATATTCTTCTCTTCTTCTCTTCTTTGAAAACGAACACCGCCGATTCACCGCTTCGCACCACTCAAATATTTCTTCCAGCTCCACTATATTATGTCTGATGCGCGTTCTCACCGTATAAATATCCAGTGCTTTTATGAGTACACAGCAAAACAAATCTCTCAGTTCTATCTTCCGTTTATAGCAAGAAATTATGCAAAGTCCGATATCGTTTGCGACCTGTTATTTTTGAACTGTTATTAATAACAGCTATTACGAGTTAGCTGTTTTCGTGATAACAGCAATTGACGAAAAGCTGTTAAGCCCATCTCTAGTTTCAGGTCGTCGTCCCCTGCCCGCTTCCTGACACACTGTTCACTATGCCCCATGCTGCAACCATCAGAAAAGGTGGCTCAGGGTTTCAACTGAAGTCCCTGCAGTGCCCGTGCCAAAGAGGACCTACGACTCTAGTACCGACGGTGTCAATTTTCGATACTAGCTAGTCAGCTAGTTCGACTTCAGGCGCAGTCTGGAGAATCCTAGCGGCCGGCTGCTCTGTTCAGTAGTTTTACACCAGGCAAATGCCGGAGTAGTAGTCTAACAAACGGGCCAGGAACCGAGCGCGATCTTTTCTTCATCTTTCTTGTCCTACGCTCACCCTTTACTCCACATACACGCGTTAAACTACCACACATACCGGCAGCCGGGAGTCGGGAGTTTAGAGCTTGTCCTGGCTTGTCCAAAGTGGTGGGAGGTACCCGGTTCGGGAAAATCCCCGCAAGCCACAGGATCTCGCCAGTCAGTGGGGGGAGATTATCGCCAACGCGTATAAAAATCGGCACGAAACTTACGGAACTAATGACCTTAGCAGTTCGTGCTCCCGGAATTACTAATAAATCAATCGTTTCAGGTCGTGGCCCCCGGCCCGCCTAACCCGTAGCCTGTTAGTATGTCCCTCCAACCCCTGGCTATGGCCTCCCGGCTGCCGCGCTACTTCCACCAGCTACCGCCCATCCTCTTAATGCACATCGCCGCTCTGCGTTCACCCACCCTTCTTCCTCACAGCAGCCAACAGTAACCGCCCGTTCCTGCGCCTCCTCCCCTGCCTCTCGCTCGCGAATCGCCCCTCTGCTCTTCCCACTTCCACCAGCACTGTCCTCATCGCCTCAGCTGCCCCCACTACTCAACAACCGCCATCATCACCACCAATCCGACATGGTTTTCGCCTCCACCACTGCCACTATCAGTCACTGCACCCTCCACCACCATCTTTCTCACCGACATCACCTCGCTTTTCTCCAGAGTGCGTTTACCGCTCCTTTCGTACTGCCGGCTCCTTCCATCATCACAAACTTTACCAGCCATTTCATCTCATCGAGTACCTGTAGCCCCAGCCGCACCCTCTGTAATTCATCATAGCCGTCATTGTCGTTATCGCTTCAACTGATCCCACCTTGTTCACGACCTTTACCATCTCCACCCATCCCACAACAGCCTTCGCCTCTGACTAGCCACTCTGTCCTCCAACCTCCACCACCATCCTCCTCAGCGACATCGCTCCCTGCCCCGACCCTCTTGATAAGCCCCAGCCACCCCTCCGGCATCCTCTCTGACGTCCATCACCGTCGTCCTTGTCATGGTGAGAAGCTGAGGAGCTTCTCTCACCTCCACCACGATCACCCTCATCACCACCTCCCCCTTCAATAGCATTTGCCTCTAACGCTCCAACCTCCGACACCACCCCCCCCCCCCCCCTCGCTTCCTCCGCACATCCGTTTCCAACTGCCGGCCCCTCCTCGACCATCACAACTTTCGCCACCCACTTTATCTCCCCGACTTCCGCCGCCATTCCCGGCCGGTGTCCCGCCGCCGCTCAAGTTACGCCTTTGCTATACCTTCTGCCACCCCCTCTGTCCATCCCCCCTTTTCAACTGCTCCCTCTCGTCTACCCCCCCCACTATCACCACCTCCCCGCAACAACCCTCTCCTTAGCCACTGCCACCTCAGTCTCTCCAATTCCACCACTACCGCTAGCGGCGGCGAAGGTGTAACGGTTAACGTATCGGACAGTTGTTCAAATCCGATCGAAGACGTGGATTTTGAAGGGCGAAAAATCCTTCGTACGCCTTCCTTCGAAGGGGAAGTAAAGCCGGCTGTCCCATTTTAATAGATTTACAGCAAGTAAAAGACCCTCAAGCCTAAATGAAGCCTCTGAGCTAAATTCAAATTGCCCGTTTCGTCGCCCAAGTAATACCTTCTTTCTCCCATGGTTGGTGAAAGGAGCGCAGCGGAATTTGCGTGGTCAGACGGAAGAGCAGGCCTCATGGTCTCGCTACGTAAAATAAGGCATTCATTCTATCCGGGTGCCGTAACAGCACACGGCTCTTTTCCTACTGCCGGCCCCTTTCCACCATCACAACCTTCGTCACCCACTTCATATCCGCGACTACCTCGGCTAACTCCCGTCGCCGGCCGCTTCCCCCCGGGCGGTCGGCGTCCCCGCCCACCCGGCGCCGGATGCCCCGCCGCGCCCCCGCGCCTCGCCGCGCCCCGCCGTGCCCGCCCCGCCGCGCCCGCCGCGCCCGCCGCGCCCCGCCTCGTCCGTCCGCCCGCCCGCCTCGCCCCGCCCGCCTCGCCCCGCCCGCCGCGCCCGCCGCGCCCGCCCCGCCTCGCCTCGCCTCGTTTCGTCCGCCCGCCCGCCGCGCCCCGCTGCGCCCTACCCCGCCCGCCCCGCCCCGCCCGCCCCGCCCCGCCGCGCCCGCCGCGCCCCGCCCCGCCACGCCTCGCCTCGTTTCGTTTCGTCCCGCCCGCCCCGCCGCGCCCGCCGCGCCCGCTGCCCTACCCCCGCCCCGCCGCGCCCGCCGCGCCCCGCCGCGCCGCGCCCGCCCGCCCGCCCGCCTCGCCTCGCCTCGTTTCGTCCGCCCGCCCCGCCCCGCCGCGCCCCGCTGCGCCCTACCCCGCCCCCCCCAGCCCGTCGCGCCCCGCTGCGCCCTACCCCGCCCGCCCGCCCGCCGCGCCCCGCCGCCCCGCCGCGCCCCGCCGCGCCCCGCCGCGCCGCTTCTGAGCCACCGGAAGGGCTTAGCGCGCTGCATGCGCAATGAGGCGACAGAGAGGTGTCGCTTCCACTCTGGCCGGGGTGCAACACGGGCAGAGAGTGTTTGAAGCAGGGGTTGCTACGAAACAGTACATGCAAACTTGTTTTGTAAAGTGTGATGTAATCCGCTCAGTAAGTCCATGGAACAAGCTCTCTTTTGTAGGTGTTGGGGAGTTCATTTTCAACACGCCGTCTTCCATCATAGTCACCAGGAAAATCGTGTCTGTTTTTTCAAAACATGACCTCTCGCTCGGTAGGATTTAAAGTTTCATTCTGTTAATGAGTTGACTATTACACATTCAAAACTTTAAATGTTAAAATATTATATTGCAATTTTCACTCAGTCGAATGAGTAGCATTGTTTATCGTATTCTCATGGTACTCTGTTATTTGGGAATTTCAACGGCGTTATTGTCTGACGTGCGTTGTACGGAGTCATATGTTCGAAATGGAATTTCGCTACGCTCCTTTCACCACCTAGCGGAGAAAGAAGGTATTATCCGGGGCAACGAAACAGGCGGATCTCAATTTTGCTTCTTTCAGGCTTGAGGATGTTTTACATGCAATAAATCTACTAACATGGAACAGCCGGCTTTACTTCCCCTCCGAAGGAGGGCATACGAATTATTTTTTTCGCCCTTAAAAATCCTCGGCTTCGATCGGGTTTGAATCCGCAAACTCGGGTACAACCGTCCGGTACGCTGATCGTTATACCACCGAATCCGAATGGTTTACAGCAGCCCTCCACTGAGCGGTAGAGTTTGAATGCTGTATTCAGGATGTGGGGGAATCCCTCGCCTGCTGGATGGTCCGGCCAAGTCCCACACGTTGGCTTGCGGAGGATTTCCACTTCAAGGTATCTCCCACTAGCGGTACACCGGCCGAGTCGGAAGAAGCTATAAGCTCCAGACATGGGTGGTTGTTTAGAGCATTTAAGTGTGTTATGTAATGTGTGAGGATACGACAAGGAAAACGAAGAAAAGATTGCGCGCGGTACGTGGCTCTTTTACGACAATACTCAAGCTTTAGCTTGCTATTGATCGGAGAAACCATGGAAAACTACCGACCAGAGTAGCCCGTACTAGAATTCTCCTCAACACAGCGTCAGAATTCCAACTAGGTATCTCTCTAGTATTCCTTCCACCATCGTGACTTTAACCTTCGGAACTCCCGGTCAAATTCGCAGCAGAGTCTGTGGCAATGCTAGTTCTGAGCTAAACTCAGCGGATATGATAGAGGTGATTTTGAAGGTTGACAGATAGTGAGAGGAACGAGTTACTTCCACACCTGCGGGATGATATAAAGCGCCAACGTCAAATTCACAAAATGAAAACACCCACATTAGGCGGGTCGCGTTTTTAAACGTTGCTCTAAATCTCTGACCCACACATGGGAGCAACATTTGAAGAACAAACGCCAATTTCTAGACGTATCGAATGTGAGGCACACCAAAAAATACTTGGGTATGAACGTTTTTAGTTCTATAGGGACGACGGATCTTTATCTAGCTCTTGGTCCAGCACCGGTGGATGCTTGGAAATGTCCACCAGATTTCCTGATTGACGGAGAAACCAAAGTCTTGGTGTCAAATTCAAATTGTTTTGCATGGTCCCCACGGAGTTCGCCGTGGCTGTGATCTCCATCTCATGAGAATATGAGAAAAGATTTTTCCAGATTCCTGAGCAACAGTGCATATAGGCATGATCCAGGATGCAATATTTTGGATTTGTAGAAACAATAGTTACCAGAAATAGCAGTTACGTCGCCCAGAAATGCGGAGAGCCGATGGATAAGGCGAAAGGCGGTCCAAGTGTCATATCACGTGACAGTCCGCAAGAGGTGCGAGGGTCACGTGAAATCTCGCGAGCGCAAGTTGCTGGCATGGGCGGCTAAGCCGTGATTTCTGGGTGTTCCAGGATGCAGGACGTGTAGTGCTGTTCTGTTTAGGTAGAGAGGAATCTCTATGTCTAGCCCAGAGTGGTGCATATCCACCCATTTCGGCGACTTAGCGGCTTTTAATATGGTGACTTTTGACGCAAGGCAATATGACGTGGCTTGTGTTCACCAAGGGACGATTCAGTGTGAATTGATGTTTTTCTGGAGAGTGGGTGTTCAAGGGTGGAATGCGGCAAGCAGCAGACAAGTTCTCTCAAGATCAATGCATTGCAAAAATTTCATATAAATTCTCATATTCACTCAAGTATCTGGAGACCTATTCATTTCCTGACAAAGTTTAACTACCTTTCGCCTAACCATCTTCAGAGCTGGCAGCCTCTAGATGGGAAGTTTCCTTCCCAAATCTCCAATGTTGTAAGAAGTAGTAGTTCGAGGAGGGTGACAGTAGCGGCGTGACGTAATTCCAGATTCCACACTCCGAGGAATCGTGGTCCTTAAAGGAATATTTTCAAAAGATCTTGACTCCTACCCCAAGGCCAGAACATTCCCATGGTATGTCTGAACGTAGTTCATGAGGGAGCCATGCTATAAAAACAAACGTTGCAACGTAGGTTTTCTCTACTGCTGTCGATAATATTGACGTTTTCCAAGCTGACGGGTCGAGGTTTAATGGAAATACGTATTCAAAACATTTCGTCGACCGCTGCAGAGGATCAACGAGTCACTTTCAGTCACATGCGAACCGACAACCAGCACGTTTTTCCGAAATATCTTCGCTAAAGAAGTCCACTGCAGAACGCAGCCATCAACAAAACGTTTAAAAACTGAATTTGCATTGGACCATATCCCGTCAGTCCGGAAAATGCTGAAACAGAAACACATTCACTTGTTCTCCGTTTAAAGGCAATTTTATTGCCTGGGGTAAAAATTGAATCTTGGTGGCAAAAACATAAGAAATGACTGTTTTACTTGTTTCAATGAATTCAATTAACTGATTATTCTCAAAAATAATCGGTGGAATTTCAGTAAAAATATAATTTTCCTTGCCATCGTCTTTATTCTTGCAAACAAAGGTTTAAGTTTTAAGACATTGACAATAAAATAGCCAAAACATATTTGAAAATTATACGGCAACGTCATAGTTATGTTTCGATATTTGGTTAAGTCAAATCATTTGAATCTTAATTTACTCTGACCAAAAATTGAATTGAGAGTTCATAATAATGAATGTTATAGACACCGGTGCGACAAGTTATGACTATTAGAATCAATAAAAAACTATTTTCGCTTACTTTTGCAACCCTAAATTCGACTGGAATCGATGGCAATTAAGAAACTCTATTTTAACTGACACTAAATTTCGGAAAATGTGTGAAAATTGAGAGTGCTCTATCACATAAAAGGCAATGGTTATTATTAACCCAAGATTTTCAATTGAATTCATTATTAGCTTAAGATCTTGGGAAATTTTAAAAATTCGAAGAAACGTTTAGAGCTTAAAAAACGTAATATCATGCTCTTTAAAGTGATGTTCACGTTTCTGTGGTTTGATAACGCTAAATATCTTTTATCCTTTTTTTCAATACGTCCTTTTTATGGAACTACGTTGGTTGGTTGTTTAGTGATTCTGGGCGCGTCAACAGCTTAAGTCATTAGTCCCGTAAGTGTAATTCATGTTTTTCCCTCGGGAGGTGACAGTAATCTTCCCCCGCTAGATGGCGAGATCCGGTGCCGATCTACAGTCGGCTAGCGGGATTTCATCCTAACGAGGGACCTCCCACCAGTGGGGCACTGCCCCAGCCGAGACAAGCTCTGTGCTCCCGACCGGTCTCCCGGGATATGTGGTAGTGTAGTGCATGTTAGTGTAAGTGTGTGTATAAGGGGAGAGGATAGGAAGTGGAAGGAAAGATTGCGAGCGGATCGTGGCACGTTTGTTAGGGTACTGCTCCGGCATTCGCCTGGTGTTGATCGGAGAAACCACGAAAAAGTACCAAGGACCTCCCGGTCAGAGACGCTGCAGTGAGTTGATGTATTTAATTACCGCTCCCGGTTTCAACTACGTGATTCATTGTACGGATTTTCAGACGTTCAAACATTTTAATGCGTAACCGCATATGACTGTTTCACTTAGTAATGTTTAATCGACACGTTTGACTGTCTAGCAAGAAAATTCTTAAATCTAAACAGCAGTTTATAGTGTCAATATAGTAGCGAAAAACGCTGCGTTATCTGTGATAGTTATTTCACTGGGCACTACAAAATTACGACTTGAATGAGCTGAAAGTTATATACTTTAGTTTCTTTATCACCAAGTACAGAGTGTAATTCAACGATGTCTCTCAATCTGATGAAAGCGTCATAATTAGGGAACGGATTTTCATGTAAATACATATTTTTACATACTTATGTAGCTACTTATAGCTATATAAGTATTAATAGCTACATAAGTATGTGGCTACATAAGCTTTATAGCTACTTATGTAGCTTGTATTAAATTTTAGCATCACCGGCATATAATTATTGGATATCATTACAGAGTTAAGATATTTTTTATTTTTTATTTTTTATTATTTTATTATTATTGTTATTATTATTATGTTGTTTTGTTGTTATAATAATAATTAT
Source organism: Teleogryllus oceanicus (assembly GCA_964035755.1). Classification (NCBI taxonomy): domain Eukaryota; kingdom Metazoa; phylum Arthropoda; class Insecta; order Orthoptera; family Gryllidae; genus Teleogryllus; species Teleogryllus oceanicus. The sequence continues at coordinate 83,905,774 of CAXIVR010000008.1, read as the reverse complement.
TATTATTATTGTTATTATTATTATTGTTATTATTATTGTAATTATTCTTATTTAACTGCCACCGGGTCATACCCAACTGCAGTTCAAATAAATGTATGTATGTGTGTATATTTGGGTATAATTACCACTTTTTACATATTTTATCTATTGCCACATATTTCGTTAACATCGATGTTCGGCAACATCGATGTGTTGTCGTCAATCCGCATCACTGGTTTCAAAAGACTCGCCTCGCACTCACCGACGCCGCTCTCGCGCTGGCCACTCGTCCCCTCGGGCCGCAGCCCCATTCTGTATGCAAAGGCGAAGTGCGCGCGGCGGCGGCGGCGGGGGGGGGGGGGGAGCGGTGGGTCGTTACCGCCTCGGCGGTGTGCGCGCGCGCGCGCCGCGGCGGGTTTTTCAGGGGGGAGGGTAGGGGGTCGGGCGGCGCGTTCTTTAAGCCGCAGTGCGCTCGGCGTGGAGATTAGCGCAATGATGAACGCCTGCTTTCGGCGCGCCGGCCGGCCGGCCGGGGGTGGGAGGTAGACGGCGATGGCGGTGTTGGTGAGAATGACGGAGGCTGCGGGGGCCGCGAAGGCAGCGAGGGCGTGTGTGAGGGGATGTCTGAGGCTGTGGAAATGGGGGGCGGAGACGGGCAGTAGCGGTCGTTGCACAGGCGGTAGAGTTGGCAGGAGCGTTGGGGTGGATGAGGCGTCGGTGACGGTTAAAGTGACGGACATAGACACAGATAAATTGACAGGTGCAGTGACGGTTACAGTGACACCTTTATAGTTATATTTAGAGTAACTGAGTGACAGTTACAATAACAATTACTGTAACTGTTTCAGTGACAGTTAAAGTGACCGTTACAGTGACAGATACATTGACAGTTATATTGAGTGACATTGACAGTTACAGTGACAGTTACAGTGATAGTGACAGGTACAGGGACAGTCAACGTTACAGTGACAGTGAAAGTTACCATGACGGTTACCGTACCGGATGCAATGTCAGTTGCATGACGATTGTGGAGTCGGTTGCGGTGAAGAAGCGAGGTGGTAACGAAGGGGATGACGATGAGAAAGGTTGGAGCGACAGAAGCGCCTTTGAAGGAGGCGAAGGCATTTGAGGGACAGGTGCAATGGTGGCGGTAATGATGGTGGTGGGAGCCGCTGCGGGGGAGGAGCGGGGGGGCGGACGGCGAGGGGGAGGCGGGGCGGACGCGAGGGCGGACGCGAGGGCGGAGGCGAGAGCGGAGGCGAGGGCGGAGGCGAGGGCGGAGGCGAGAGCGGAGGCGAGGGCGGAGACGAGGCGGAGGCGAGGGCGGAGGCGAGGCGGAGGCGAGGCGGACGCGAGGGCGGACGCGAGGGCGTAGGCGTCGGCGGAGGCGAGGGCGGAGGCGAGAGCGGAGGCGAGGCGGAGGCGAGGGCGGAGGCGAGGGCGGAGGCGAGGGCGGAGGCGAGGGCGGAGGCGAGGGCGGAGGCGAGGGCGGACGCGAGGGCGGAGGCGAGGGCGGACGCGAGGGCGGACGCGAGGGCGGAGGCGAGGGCGGAGGCGAGCGGAGGCGAGGGCGGAGACGAGGGCGGAGGCGAGGGCGGAGGCGAGGGCGGAGGCGAGGGCGGAGGCGAGGGCGGAGGCGAGGGCGGAGGCGAGGGCGGAGGCGAGGGCGGAGGCGAGGGCGGAGGCGAGGGCGGAGGCGAGGCGGAGGCGAGGGCGGAGGCGAGGGCGGAGGCGAGGGCGGAGGCGAGGGCGGAGGCGAGGGCGGAGGCGAGGGCGGAGGCGTGGGCGGAGGCGAGGGCGCAGGCGAGGGCGGAGGCGAGGCGGAGGCGAGGGCGGAGGCGAGGGCGGAGACGAGGGCGGACGCGAGGGCGGAGGCGAGGGCGGAGGCGGGGGCGGCGGCGAGCGGAGGCGAGGGCGGAGTCGAGGGCGGAGGCGAGGGCGGAGGCGGAGCGGAGGCGAAAGCGGAGACGAGGGCGGAGGCGAGGGCGGACGCGAGGGCGGACGCGAGGGCGGAGGCGAGGGCGGAGGCGAGGCGGAGGCGGAGCGGAGGCTAGGGCGGAGGCGAGGTGGAGGCGAGGGCGGAGGCGAGGGCGGACGCGAGGGCGGACGCGAGGCGGAGGCGAGGGCGGAGGCGAGAGCGGAGGCGAGGGCGGAGACGACGGCGGTGGCGAGGGCGGAGGCGAGGGCGGAGGCGATGGCGGAGGCGTGGGCGGAGGCGAGGAGGAGGCGAAGGCGCAGGCGAGGGCGGAGGTGTAGGCGGAGGCTAGGGCGGAGGCGAGGGCGGTGGCGAGGGCGGTGGCGAGGGTGGGGCAAGGGCGGAGGGAGGAGGAGGGCGGAGGCGAGGGCGGAGGCGAGGCGGAGGCGAGGGCGGAGGCGAGGCGGAGGCGAGGGCGGAGGCGAGGGCGGAGGCGAGGGCGGAGGCGAGGGCGGAGGCGAGGGCGGAGGCGAGGGCGGAGGCGAGGGCGGAGGCGAGGGCGGAGGCGGGGCGGAGGCGAGGGCGGAGGCGTGGGCGGAGGCGAGGGCGCAGGCGAGGGCGGAGGCGAGGGCGGAGGCGAGGGCGGAGGCGAGGGCGGAGGCGAGGGCGGAGGCGAGGGCGGAGGCGAGGGCGGAGGCGAGGGCGGAGGCGAGGGCGGAGGCGAGGGCGGAGGCGAGGGCGGAGGCGAGGGCGGAGGCGAGGGCGGAGGCGAGGGCGGAGGCGAGGGCGGAGGCGAGGGCGGAGGCGAGGGCGGGGCGAGGGAGGCGGGAGGCGGGGGTGGAGGCGAGCGGGAGGCGAGGCGGAGCGGCAGCGGCGCGGGGTTTGCCAGCGCCCGGGTTAAGCGCTGCAATTGTCGAGAAACGCGCACGGCAGGCGGTGGCTCAGACGTTATGGCCGGGGGCGGGGGGGCGGATTTCGGGCATCGTTTGTGTGAACTTGCTGGCTCCGCCGTTTTCTCAGCTGCTTTCATTGGCTTTGCCATTTACGACACCTCTCTTTCTTCACCAACAGGAAGACTTGTAAAAAGCAACGCTCCACACTGACATTCCGCACCAATGACAGACTTAGTTTGGAGAATTTGTGCTAGGTACATCTCGATTGACGAGTATTTAAACTTACGAAGGTCGAGGTCTAACATAGAAGTTAGAAATCGGGATGTTTGAATGTATCCATTTTCAACCGTCCGTTTTTAATCGCAAATAATTGCAAATAATTCGAGTAAGGATTCGTGCGGAAGAACAAATACTTGAATAAAAATGAATTTTTTTTGTGATTTCACAAAACTTTTCACAAGCAAACAAATCGCTTTCAAAGCATTCCAAACGAAAACGCTTATATAAACAAGAAAATATCAGCATGGTCTTTTACCGTATACTTGCACGTTTCATTGACAATTACAGTGAAATCTCTCTGATGAATGGCCAACCCTGACGAACGACTATCTCTCTCAACGACAGAAGTTTCGTACAACGTACACTGAAACACATGTATGGAAATTAAACCGCTATTAGTAGTGCCCCCCTCCCCAACCAGCGACCGGCACCTTAATAGAAAATTTTTTAACTCTTTTAAGAGACTATTTGTAGGCAAATTGTACGTACATCAGCAAATTTTCAGTAATTTAAATGAACATTGGCGACGTTGTTAAAAGTCACACGTCATCCTGCAGCATAGTTTCATTCTCGAGGACATCAGAAGGCTGGGGGTTTGGTAACCAAGTAAGAATAAACCGGGGTCACTATTACGGTTACTGACAGAAAAACTGATATGAATGTAAACTTGGATTCTTGGATTCATTCTTTGAATTAATAGAACCTTCCTCGCCTTAACTTTCTGGATTCATTGATTGATGATTGGTTGTTAGTGATTTCGAAAGCGTCAACGACGAAGGTCATTATTACCGTATGTGTAGTGCATGTTTTTCATCGGGAAGAGGTGGTGATTTTCCCACACTGGATGGGGAGATCCGGCGCCCACCTACCGTCGACTAGCGACGTTTTCCTTAACCAGCGGGGCACCGCCCAAGCCAGGACAAGTTCTAAGTTCCGACCGGTCTCCCGGCATGTGTAGTAGTGTAGTGTATGTGTATGGGGTGAGGATAGGACAAGGAATAGGAAGGAAAGATACCGCGCGGTCCGTGGCCCGTTTGTAAGGGCACTGCTCTGGCATTCGCCTGATGTTGATCGGAGATATCACGGAAAACTCCCGATCATTGCAGCTGGCTGCTAGAATTCTCCTCCAGACGGCGACTGAATTCGACCTAGCTGAAAAGCTTGTGTCGAAAATCCTGCACCGTTGGGACTCGAACCTAGGACCTCCCAATCAGAGGCAATGTAGTAACATCAGCTGATGCACTGAGCCACCGCTCCTGGTAATTGCCTGAAAGAACTTGTGTTGCTGTAGGATATGAATGTCTGTAGTCGGGGATGTGAACATGCTCCATATCACGGGAATGCTTAGTTGCGTCCGAAACCTGTGTCCACGTTGCACCCCCCCCCCAATGCCCATCGCTTGAAGAGTTCTTAATTGTGAAAAGAAGTGTCAAAAAAGAGAGGTTTTGAGCTCCTAAGTATATACTGTGTCATGCGTTCAGAGGCAGACATCGCAAGTCATGTGTTCTCCGGCATTCGCGTGGTATTGATCAGAGATGGCACAGAAAATACCAGCCACGACATTTGTGCCCTAAAATTCTCCAGTATACTTCTCTAAAGCGACCTAGCCAAAACATGAAAACTGGGTTTTTAAAATAGTTTTAAAATTACACATTACGTTTTTATTAAAATTACACATTTTTCATTTCACGAGAATTCTTTTTAAAGTAAATCATTATTTTCTGCATGAAATTTTAGCTTGCTGTAGGAGCCTTATTTTAGATTCCATTGATTATGAATTAAAAGCTTACCAAATACCTCTTCCGGAATATGGCAAGCTCCTTATTATAAGGCTACTTTTCTAGATATTAGAACAGAAATGGATTATACGGAGGGATACAAATCTACTACTCACAAAATTACATAATACCCATATTAAAGTTTCATGGGAGTGCGTTCCCTTGTAAGATTATGCCTCAGAATAATGCCCTGGGGATTACGTTAAAATATTAACATCCCTATAAATTTCCAGCAACGGTCTCCTATAGGATTAACTTTAATGGCGAAAGTAAATGAATATGCTAGCCAGCTTCACTGTAGCACACTGCCGTCTCCTTTATACTAGCGGATATCGATGTGTGTAAAAATGATTAATTTTCATCTTTCCAGTGAATAAGAGACCCTTGGAGAAAGGAGATTCTGCCGTAAACGCTAATTGACATCATAAAATGGCACATTGTACGATGGTAAATTCGAGATATGTTTTTTTAGTACTTGACGAGCCGATGAAAATTTTCGAAGGAGGATGCATGGGTTACTAAACTTAACGAGAAAGCTGCTAATTGAGTGCAGAAAAGGAGTTATTTCTTAAAGAAATATGTAATAGATTGAAAATCTTTCTAACATTTATGTGTGCTTGTTTGTCTATTCAATATCAAAAATTAGTTAAAATTTTATATGAAATGCGGGAGAGAAGTGCAATTTGTGCTTCACCCCATTGAGCACTCAGTACATAATTACGTTTGAAACGAAATCAAAGTTCGTAAGTTATTCAGTCATTGGATATCTTCGAAAAGGAGCTAGCCGAATAAGATGGTAAAAAGCAGAATAATGTGAAACGCTTGAACAATGAATCTGATCCAACATAATATTTGTACAACCGGTTTCTACCCCCTATGGTTACACAAAGAAAAGGTGAATTTTACATTTTAAGTACTTATCGTAATTTGATTTGTATTTTTAGAAATAAGAATATTGCAAAATAACTTTATTACAACTTTTATTTCAAATTTAATTTTTAAAAAATATTTTCGAAACACAAATGATTAAAGACACCACGGAAAAGTATATAACAGAGCTGCCAGGCGCTGGAATTCTCCTCCACACAGTGACTGAATTCGATCTGACTAGCCAAGTGTCGAAAATCCGACGCCTCGGTATTCGAATCTCCAAACCAGAGTGCTGCAGATGTATAAGTATGACGCTCGCTGCAGATGTATAACTGTAATACATGAATGTCGGGCGTTGAGTGACGATGGACTGATTGGTTGATACCTCCGGGCACGATAACTGCTTTGATCATTAGTCCCATTAATATAGTGCAAGTTTCAGTCTCGGAACGCCGTCGAGACTCGAACCCTAGGTCAGAGGCGTTGCAGATAGGAGTATAATGCTGCAACTATAATGCAGGCGCTGAACTATCTCAGGTGGTGGAGTTTGTGATGATAATGACGGTGGTGGTGACGGTGGTGGTGACGATGGTGGTGACGGTGATGGTGACGGTGGTGGTGACGGTGGTGGTGAAGGTGGTGGTGACGGTGGTGGTGACGGTGGTGGTGAAGGTGGTGGTGAAGGTGGTGGTGACGGTGGTGGTGACGGTGGTGGTGACGGTGGTGGTGACGGTGGTGGTGACGGTGGTGGTGACGGTGGTGGTGACGGTGTGGGACGGTGGGGTGCGGGGTGGGGGGGGGGGGTTATGGTGACGGTGAGGTGATGGGGGGGGGGGGTGGTGACGGCGGGGTATACGGCGGGGTGTGGGGCAGTGGCGAGTTGTATCGGATGGAGAAAGCGAGCGGACGTTGGGTAGCTGGTGAGAGACAGCAGCGGAGGTGAGGGCGAGGTGTGGTGGGGGAGGCGCGGGCCGAGGGCAGCGAGCGCAAGGCGTGCGCGCGCCCCCTTGGGGGGGGGCGGGGAGAGGGGCGCCGCCGAGCTGGCAGGGGCGGACGCTGCCGAGCACAAAGCGGCGCCGAGCGCGCAACGCGGCCCGCAGGCGACGACGCATTGTTCGCTGCAGCGCCGTTCGCGCGCTCCTCGCCCTCACGCCCTCCCTCACGCGCTCCGTGCGTCATCCCCTCCCCTAACGCCTCTCGACTCTCTCCTCGCCGAGCTGCCCCGCCCGAACGCCACGCCCCTCGCTCCTGCACTCGCAGCCTCCGTCTAATTCGCCGTGCGTCGCCCTCCGACTTCGTCCAACTAGCAACGCTCGCTCACACACGCACGAACATACGCGCACACACCTGCACGCACGCACACAAGCACGCACGCACACTCATGCATACGCACATGAATGCATGCACGCCCCCGCAATGCACGCACGCACACACGTGCGCAAAATGCACGCCGCACACTCATGCATACGCACATGAATGCATGCACGCACGACGCACACACACATACACGCACGCATACATGCACGCACGCACACACGCACATACTTTCCTGTTTCAACACGCGTCCTGTTTTGATACTCTTTGCTTCGCGCTGCGTTCCCCGTACGACGGTCCTTCCTGATGTCTATCGTCCACACCCTAAGCTCCTCGCACTTACTTTTGATTTACAGGCTTTCTTTCGACACATGATCCCGGAGCTTTAGCAATTGCGCGCATGGAACCCTAGAAGCGACACTGAGCGTGCCCGTGTTCGCTAGAGCTCCGAATCGCTCTTCAAAACAAAGCGTGACCATCAGATTGCATCGCTTTCTCCTCTCCCTTCTTACCGGGAGTTGTACCTCAGTGCATCAACTGAGGTCACTGCAGCGCCTCTGATCGGTAGTTTTCAGTGGTTTCTCCGATCAACACCAGGCGAATGCTGTAGCAGTACCCTACCAAACGGGCCACTGACCGTGCGCGATCTTTCCTTCCTCATCCTTGTTCTATCCTCTCCCCTTGCACACACACACTTACACTAACATGCACTACACTACCACATATTCCGGGAGACCGGTCGGGAGCTTAGAGCTTGTCCCGGCTTGGGCAGTGTCCCGTTGGTGAGAGAGTCCTGGTTAGGGGGAAACCCCACTAGCCGACGGCAGGTCGGCGCCGGATCTCGCCATCCAGCGGGGGAAGATCACCTCCATCTCCCGAGAGAAGAACATGCACTACACTAACGGGACTAATGACCAAAGCAGTTGACGCGCCCGGAAACACGAAAATTTCAATCAATCAATCCTCACTCTTCTTGTGCCATATTCAGCTCCCTGCCTTCCACCCCGCGCCTTCACCACAAGCACCATGCCTTTTGCTCTTTATTTTATACTCTTATGCTAGTAAGTACTCTCGGCCAAGAAATGCTCCATGAGCGTGTCTGGTGCCGGTTGTAAGTTTGTCACCGCTGCTACCTGCTTCATTATTTGCACTATGAATCGGGTCAGTTTTACATCCTATACGCGGCAGCCTCATCAAACCTCATCCCTCTGTGAGTTTCTAGTTTTATCCCCGTCACTTTCACCCGTCGCCTTTTGTTTGTTACATGACCGCCGGATCACCTCCCGTAATGAAAAGCAAGAAGACAAAATCTGATGTTAATGAAAATAATTATAAACAAGATTAACATTCAATCCAACGAATCAAATGTTCTGGATCTACGAAACACAACCAATTGCTACATAAAATTTTAAAAATCAATTAGAGGTATTTTCGTAAATAAAATATCCTGTCTGCAATTTTTATTTTAATAAATTTCATATAGTCTACAATGATCGGAAATTGAAAACATCGCTTGGTTATTAGATCATTAACGCACGGTGACAGTTCTAAACTTCTGAAGAAACTCATAAAGGACACAAAGCAAAACAACCCTCTCTTCCTCGCGCGGACACGTAAAAATATTGCCACCGTAATATTGTAGGAGCAAATATAATACCTACATATCGATAGTGCAACACGCAGTTTATATCCTCTATACCAGAGCGAGTAACAAGTATTCGCGAAAGACAAGGAGAGAGAGACAGAGAGAGAGAGAGAAAAGAGAGAGGAACAGAGGGAGAAAGAGAAAAGAGAGAGAGAGGAACAGAGGGAGAAAGAGAAAAGAGAGAGAGAGGAACAGAGGGAGAAAGCGGGAGAAACAGAGAGAAAGAGAGGGAGTAAGAGTGAGAGAGAAGCAAAAGGAGGGAGAGAAAGGGGGAAAAGGAGAGAGAGAGAAATGGAGAGAGAGAAAGGGAGAGAGAGAAAAGGAGTGAGAGAGAAAAGGAAGGAGAGGGGGAAAAGGGAGGAGAGAAAAGGGGGGAGAGAGAGGAAAGGGAGGGAGAGAGAGGGAAAGGGAAGGAGAGATGGAGGGAAAGGAAGGAGAGAGAGGGAAAAGGAGGGAGACGGGAAGGGAAGGAGAACGTTATCAGAAATGTGTTTTCACAGCGAAGTAAAAATGGTCTTAATTTTAATACTTCGGATTGGTGTAAATCCATTACACTGAAATGTATCAGGTTTCTGGAAAGAATGGGGGGAATCGTGATGGAGGCGGAGAAATGGTAAAGCAGAAAATAGAAGAAATCGACTTCTAAGAAACAAAGGTAGGTACGTTTCAAGAACTTAAAGAGTTTCTGCAAAATGCTACTAGTTCAACGGACGGAAAGGAGATAAAATTTGCTCCCTAGCTTCCTTCGTGAAATACGGAGTTAACATCACACGAATAAAAAAACTGCTCCGAAACTTTGCTACAATACAAGCGATGAAAGTGCATAAGAAAACTGTACTTTAGAAACTGGTGACTATTCTACTTTGCAAGAAGCTACATGCACCGTTACATCTCTGCAAAACTTCTTGTACTTGAGAGAATCTGAGAAATACTGACAAGAGATGAGCACTAAGCCAGAGAATACATAAACGGCTTTATTCCTTGCAATGGTATTTGAAAGGGCATAATCCGGTTCATTTTTCGTACGGTCATTTGCTTGTGTACAGAATTCTTTCCCAGAGTATTTATTGAAATGATACATTATAATATCGATTAATGGCTATTTACATGTTCATGAACATTGTGAAATGTACTTTCATGAACGTTTCAAAATATATTTATGTCTTCACATCTATGTTAACGTTGTCATTACGAATTAGCCGATGAGCCGACCCCATACGGCCTATCTCCCTTGCTCTCGAAAGACTTATCCAATACGGTCACAGATGCTCTGCGGATGTTATGACAAAACCCTAGCAGGACTAAGGCGTCTTGGTCAAGAAGAGAGGCGATGTACCAGGTGATTATAATTATTCTCTTCGTGCTTAACCATCTCTCTTTGTGAAACAAGTGACCGGACGTATACGATACGTAATGTGAACATGAAAGAACAATAGAAATAATGAACAAGTAATGATTTTGAAACACTTTTGAAGTGTGGCTTCAGAACAGAAAATGCATTGTATCTGCCGAAGTAGCGCTTAAAAAATTACGAAGTTTCCTCGAAAAGGTATCTATCATTTATCAGAAGTCTGAAAGCATAGCATGCAACACAACTACACATTTTCATGTCTGAGACTACCAATGTGTGTCTAAACGTAGCTATTTGAAAGCCTCATAAAAGTTGGCTTCGAGAGTTCGCCAGCAAAACCACTGCTCTTGCAGCTTGATTTATCAGGAGGTTCTAGACGTCTGTGTAGGAGGTCTAAGGTAGATAGCTGGGTAAAATGCAACTACTGTTTAGGAAAATTCTAACGGCCAACTGCTCTGATCGGTAGTTTTCCAGGGTTTCTCTGATAAATAGTACGCGAATTTCGAAGTGATCATGGAGTGCGCGCGATATTTCCCCATTCTTGTCTCTTTTCAATCTTTACAGACACACACCTTCATTACACTACCACATATGTCGGAAGCTTAGAGCTTGTTCCTGCTAGGGCAAGGTCCCCTGGAGGGGATAACGGAGGGTTACGGATCGAACCAGCGAACTATTTTACGTTGGTCGCTCGAGCCATCATTGATACCCGAGCCATAATGGTACACTCGAGCCATCATTGGCACACTCGAGCCATCATTGGTACCCTCGAGCCATCAATGGTACACTCGAGCCATCATTGGTACACTCGAGCCATCATTGGTACACTCGAGCCATCATTGGTACACTCGAGCCATCATTGGTACACTCGAGCCATCATTGGTACACTCGAGCCACCATTGGTACACTTGAGACATCATTGGCACGTTCGAGGCATAAGCGGTGACTTAGGCATAAGCGGTGACCCGTAGCACTCGCATCTACCGGGGTTGGTGAAATACAAATGCTGCTATTTAAATGATCCTTCACTGCCTAAGTGAGACAGGGTTCACCTCCAACGGGTGGAAAGAACGGCAATGGAGGTAGAGAAATATCCGTAGGGAGAGCTGCAGGGCCACGGAATTATTCAAATGGCCGGAATAAAATTTGAAGGAAGAAAAACGCGCCACTTAGAGCCCAGAACGCGGCTCGTGGTTTTTGAATGAAACTTCGCTTAAAGCGCCGTAACATCACGTTGAGCAACGACTTTATGGCCCCATTCGCCACCTCTGCGAAGACGTTCTACGTCTTGGGAACTCGTAGACATTTCATTTCCCCTGTAAACCTTGCGGGCTCGGCGTGAACATTTTTTTACGCTTATGGCACGATAGGATCTATAGAAAAGTGTGGCCCACACTTCGTGGAGAATGGATGGCCTTCGCATAATCGAGTAAATGGCCTACTGACTGAAGCACTGTGTAATGGAAAGGCATGAAAAAAGCATTTGCGAGAAAATTACCAAGTAAAGTTAATGTGATTTATAATGCCAGCCCATATAAAGATACGGTTATGCACGCACCGCTGCATACCACTAGCTGCGTATTTCTTGGAAAAACTATTTGGCACCTTGATCTTCGAATTTTACTCTCTTTACGGAGGTACTTCGTAAGAAGAGAAAGTTTTGTAATTGAGTTTTTCTTTGGAATGTTAGCTCCGACAAAGTCAACATGCCAGAATATGTACTGATGCAAGAATAAAGCATTAAATGCTTCACTTGACACACTTTTAGATCGCGATGCCTCTTATGATGGCTTATGTTAGTACCGATCTGCAGTTTTGTATAATTTCATAAAATTGTTTTGTCAGACAGACAGGTTAAATCGAGGCCATATGTGCTTGAATACTACAGTGCACGTGTGCTGGGATGTCTAGTAGAGACTTCAACGTCGATTCTCACTTAATAAGAAGGAAAAAAGGATCAGAGGATACAATTGTAATGGGATATCGTGTGTATATCACATGCGCATCAAATACGCATCTATTTAGTAAATTGTCCACATTAGAAACGAAACGCAAGAACGGTTCTCTTTGCGGATGATACGAACATCCTTTGCAATAAAGAAACAGTAAATAGTACAATATCAGATGTTTCAAATTGGTTCCGAAATAACAAATTAATAGTAAACGAAGAGAAAACGGTTTTAATGCAGTTTTCCATTTCAAATAAACAATTCTGTGCCCCATTGAAAATGAACAGTGTACCATTGACTGATGTTAAGGCAACAAAATTTTTAGGTCTCTCAATTCAGTCAAACCTTAAATGGAACGTCCATTTAAATGAATTGAACACAAAATTAAGTTCATTATGCTACGCGTTCAGAATTCTTGCAAATTCAGTCAGCCTTCATACTGCTCGTTGTGTATACTTCGAATGTTCATTCCGCCTGAGATATGGCATAATATTCTGGGAAATTCATCTTATAGCTCCCAGACTTTTAGATTACAAAAACGAATTGTACGAATAATAACCAAATCCCACCCACGTGATTCATGTAAGCCTCTCTTCATTAATCTAGGAATTCTACCATTACCGTGTCTTCTTATTTACGAATCAGTGGTTTTTGTAAAAAATGACTTGCTCAAGGGCGGGAATATATTTTCAGAAAATGCCGAAGTCTATTACTATAACACTCGACGTAGAAATCATATTCATCAGGTGACAGTATCAACAGCCCATTACAAAAAATTCACATACAATACATGTACATTATTTTACAACACTTTGCCAGATGACATTAAACAATTCAATTCAATAGAAAAGTTTAAATCCCAAGTGAAATCGTTTCTGCTGCATAACTGTTTCTATACAATTAGAGACTATACTGAGCATCACAAGAAAAGTAACATTAATTTTAACAATGATACATAATGCATTATTTACCATTTGGACTGTATAAATGAGTATAAACAACCTGTAACAACTATTGTACTACAGCTTCCGGGTCAATGACCCCATCTCGATCAGGTTTTCGTCCAGTTTCCTGATCCATTGAGCAAATGCTGAGATGGCCCTTGTTTTGCTTCTGGACATAAATGTAACTTCATTTTCTGTGCACGTCTTCTATAATTCAGTGGAAATACAATTATTCAAATTATCGTTTCCATGTTGTCGCGGCAGGAATTAATAAGAGCCAAAATTTATTGCTTATTTATCCTTGAAAATGGATTTTATTACATGGGAGTTTTTGTTTTTTCTCCCTTAAAAAATTCAAAATTTATTGCTTATTTATCCTTGAAAATGGATTTTATTACATGGGAGTTTTTTTTTTTTCTCCCTTAAAAAATTCAAAATTTATTGCTTATTTACCCTTTCAAAATTCAAAATTTAAGTAGTATATGACTTAGTGTAGGGATCACAGAATTTTGAAAATGTGCACACAATTCACTTTTCCCCATAGCACGTCATACGCAGTTTTCAACTGTTTTTTGACGTAAAATAAATAAATAAATAAATAAATAAATAGAACAATTTGACTAACTAGATGCGTATTTGACTTCCTCCTACAATGCATCTGCGCGGGTGTGGTATTGCAGGTATTCTGTAACTAAAGTGATCAAAAGGAAAGTTTACAATTGACTAAAATTCCCATAATGATAATTGTTTGTTGAAATATGTTTTCAATTCTGATGTGTAATAATACATCAGGTTTCCAAAAATATTAATAACTAATGGCATTTTTTTATGTTCGAATAGCATAGGGACTGGTTTAGCGTGTTTTTAACGGAGCCATGCAACATGTGAAATTGAAACACATACTAGGACATTTCGTTCTGATATTACCTATCGCAAAAGCAAGAAAGATAATACTCACGGTACACAGTAAATCAAACACTTTACCTGATGAGATAGTGTTTCCCGCTCAATGAAAGTACTAATATTTTATGATATTTTTTATTGTTACAATGCTCTTAGAGCGAGTAACATCGCTATATTAATATAAAGTAAATACTGGACGCAGCTGAAGTTTATAAACGCAGATGATAACCTTTCTTCTTTGATTCCAACAGCACGAGGCGGCGCTCACACAGGAACTGATCAACCCCTCACAATGAGTGAGAAGTGAGATAGAAGGAAAGAAGGAAAGAAAGAAAGAAAGAAAGAAAGAAAGAAAGAAAGAAAGAAAGAAAGAAAGAAAGAAAAAGGAAATAAGGAAAGAAATAAAGATGGAAAGAAAGAAAAAAGAAAGTCAGAGCGCTTGTTAATTCCGTAAGTGAAGCGCTATTACAGCGGGAACAAATCCCTATCGAACGCATGATCCAGCGCCAATCTTCATACGAGCAAGTTTTCTGCTTTCCATGTAGTACATCTCCCCAAGTGGGGCACCGTCAGAGCCTGTAAGTTTCCAGCTAGTCCCCTTACGTAAGTGATAGCGTACTGCATGTGTGTGTGTGTGTGTGTGTGTGTGTGGACAAGTATGAATCGCGGGCGGTCTGTCACCCTTTTATTACGCGCTACTCCGATATTAGCTCGATCGCTTGATATTATTGATCACAGAAACGATGTAAAACTACCGATCCGAGCAGCCGGGTGTTAGAATTATCTTCCAGACAGTGTTTGATTTCGACCTATCCGGTGTCGAAAATCCGCCCCCCCTGTCGGAACTCAAGAGAGAGCATTGACAAACGAGGAGGCTCTCTCAACTGAGCTCCCGTTGGTCGTGGTACCTTTATCCCGCGAAGCGACCTCTCGACGGCACACCTGCTTCACTGAAATCTTTAGGAATCGAGGATACAATAAAACGAACATAATTGAGTACATAGTGTGCAAAACATATTAACAAAGGGTAAAGATGAAAAATATTCGAGATAACCTTATTGTAACGCCGTGGGTAGGGATCTACACCACAAAGAAACAGACACGAGTGGGTATTTACAATTTATTTACAATAAGTTATGTACAGGAACTAAAACCTCACTTTAAGGCGTTTGTCGGAGCTACCTGCCGCAGCCCCCTTCTCCCAACACGCGCCTTGCGGCCGCGCCTGCGAGTAGCCAACTCGGCCGATTCGCAACTGGGCACCTCATGTGCCTCGGCAGACCATCTGCCCTGAAGTATAAGGCATACTTCACCGTGTCCGAACCTCGAACACCTACTCATGCCTTCAGCACTTCCGCGCCAGACTTGGCCGGACGAGTTTTGCTGTGTTTTGTCGAGAGGAAACCAGAAACGTTACCCCCGAATGGTCCTGCGCCGCACCTTAATATAGGCCCGAGTCACATGACCTTCTACGCTATCTGCACCCCCACGCACTCGTCTTGAAGCGAGTGCCACCGACGCCGCTTTTTGTGCCCGGCGTCTGGGATTTCCGTGAAGGGTGACCTTTGTTCGGGAGCCTATATTTGACTCCCTCATCTCCATACCTTGCAACTCAGGAGCAGGGAGTCAAGTCTATGACGCTACATTATGTACAAGAATGAAATTATCAATAAATAAATGAACACCAAAATCTCTCGAAAAAGAACGTTCCACGATTGCGCTGTTCACTTCTTTCTCGAAGATTTTTCCAGATGAGGTATCGCCAAAGGTTGCTTAGAGTATCAACTGATGTCACTACATTGCCTCTGATCGGGAGGTCCTTGGGGTCGAGTCCGACGGTGGCAAGATTTTCGACTATCTAGAGTTCAGCCGCTGTCTGGAGGAGAATTTTAGATGCTGGAAACTCCGATCGGTAGTTTTTCGTGGCTTCTCCGATCAAAACTCGGCGAATGCCAGAGCACGGAAAACAAGTATTTATTGCGCTTGGCGCCCCCCAAAAAACTCAGTGCGTGCCGCCTGCGTTCCGTCACAGTATTTGGCGCACCACATGTGTGTCATTACTTATTTGACGCTCACGTAATGGTCCATTAAAATACGTTTTCAACAGTGATGTGTCGTAATGTAACTTGCTTCCAAAAAATAACAATACCAATAACATAATTATGTGAATTTTTTTAGACTCGAAAAACCTTAGGACTGGTTTTGCGTGTTTTTACTGAACCCACGCAACACGCGAACAGACGGATCTCGCCAGCCAGCGAGACTCGGCGGGGGCGGGCAAGCGCGTGGCGGAGTTATGACGGGAACGTGGCGGGTGCATGGCGCAAGCGAGGCGGGAGCTTGGCGAGGGCGTGGCGAGGAGTGGCGGGCACGTGGCGGGGTGTGGGGGAGCGTGCCGGGGGCGTGGTCGGGGGTGGCGGGGGCGTGTCGGGGCGTGGTCGAGGGTGGCGAGGGGCGTGGCGGGGGCGTGGCGGGGTGGCGGGGGCGTGGCGGGGGCGTGGCGGGGTGGCGGGGGTGGCGGGGGTGGCGGGGGCGGCGGGGGCGTGGCGGGTGTGTGGCAGGGACGTGGCGGGTGCGTGACGGGTGCGTGGCGGGGACGTGGCGGGTGCGTGACGGGTGCGTGGCGGGGTGCGTGGCGGTGTGCGTGGCGGGGACGTCCGTGCCCGCGTTGGTGTTTTGAAGCGGGGAGCCCGTGACGGAGACTGTAATTCAGACATCTTGCGGAAAAGCACGTGGATGAAAGGAAGCGGTTCTGCTACCATTTGCACGACTATCACGACATAGCAACATTTACTTAATCTGGGGGAATTCAACCAGTTGAATGTTGGCGACTGCATTACCATAACGTTCTTCGGCATACATGTCACGGCTCTAGGAATTAAAGCCCTATCATTAAAAACGTTATCAGCTGCGCATAGTACTCTAATCATACGCCCATTAAAGCGCTCAGCTAGTAAAGCAGACACATCGTGCCTTAACTGGTCCAGATCTCTTGTTCTCCGAGTGAATATCGTCGTAGTAGACAAAAACGGGTAATGTACAGTATCTATCTAGGCGGCACTTATGCATCGCATGAACACGCGTTTGCATGCGTAATGGGGAAAGGGCGCAACTTGATAAACGAAGTTGTGTTTAAAACTTTCGTTCGTGCTTGAAATGCAGATATCACACAAATTCGTATATTGTAAGCGTTATTAAAAGTCTTCATAGAAGATTTGTTAAAGTGGTATGCTAATTAACAAATGCGCGAATTACCTCGCGCAGGAGTTGCATATACTGTTTGTTAACACGCCCTATAGGAAAGATGTTTCGCGCAGCTTCGTACAGTTTGGAACAGTATTAGTTAGAATAAAATAAATTGCACATGGAAAACAAACACGAAAAACCGTGTTACGCGTACGGCGTTTAAAAAAATAATGCGGCCATAACTAAAAATTTATATTTTTCAGTTCTTGCAGTGCATGGGCATTTTACCAGCCGTCCAATACATTTCGTAATACCTCCTAAGCATCGGAAAAAATGATGAGAACTAAAATATATTGCTTTTAATAGTAATTTTAATCCATCTTTCCATACCATCTTTAATAATCAGATTTTTAATTTCCCATGGAAATTCACTGGTCCCTATGAAACTCGTAAATTTAACGAGATTGTCTTAGACTATTACTTACAATAAATATACGTATGTTTTTATAACAGTTATCTTCCATCACTTCTAATCTATTTATACATCAAATGAGAAGGTGGTGGCCTCTATGTACTAATACCTCTTTTGAGACGTTAGAGTATAAAATCCTGTAATTTTTACAAAGCATTTCCGCTTTCTCATATCACAAGTCGTTCCAAACTTGGACAATACTACATTCAAGAATGAAAGAAGGCCAAACTATTTATTTCAATAAGAGCAGCTTTCCATGATTTTCTCTTGTATCAGAAAACTGATGATGATGGCTAAGCCATCGAAACCTGCTCTTATTGAAATAAATAATATTGTTGACAATGACAACGCCTTCAGTCATTGCAAATTAGATTTGCCAAGGATAAATTCAAAAACCCATAAAAACAATTTCATCGATATCACTGTAGTCTCTTGTTATCACTGCAGGAATCATTATCGCCATCATATAATTCATAATGCGATATAAGATTTCTAGAGTTACTTTATTCTTGTAATGCTAATGTAAATTACTACCATAACTCTCTTATAAAGTGATAGTGATGTATGATAACATTTGGAATAAAAAGAAACAAAAAACAACAACTTACGATAATTCCCCAAAGCTCCATCGATTCCCTTCTTTGCATCAATATCAGAGGCGCAGCTGTGTCACGGAAGTCCTGGTGCAGAGGGTTCAAGTTGAATTGCCATTGCCATTTTTATTCGGGGTCGACAGGTATCCTCTTTCGAGTTCCATTGCTTCGGGGACCTCAGTGCCACGCACCAATTACAATCCTTTGTACGCATTCCTTCTGAGGGAGGTAAATCCGGCTGTCCCTTGTTGTAGATGTACTGCATATAAAAGATCCTCAAGCCTAAAAGAAGCCTCTGAGCAAAATATAAATCACCCAATGTTGCGAGATCACCCAATCCGAGTTATGCTTCCTTTTCCTGGGTCACAGTGAAAGGATTTTTGATTGATTGATTTTTTCGTGTTTCCGGGTGCGTCAACTGCTTTGGTCCCGTTAGTGTAGTGCATGTTTTTTCTCGGGAGATGGCGGTGATCTTCCCCCGCTGGATGGCGAGATCCGGCGCCGATCTACCGTCGGCTAGTGGGGTTTCCCCCTAACCAGGATTCCCACCAGGGGCACCGCCCCAGCCGGGACAAGCTCTAAGCCCGACCTGTCTCCCGGAATATGTGATAGTGTAGTGCATGTTAGTGTAAGTGTGTGTGTAAGGGGAGAGGATAGGACAAGGAAGAGGAAAGACAGATCGCGCGCGGTCCGTGGCCCGTTTAGTAGGGTACTGCTCCGGCATTCGCCTGGCGATGATCGGAGAAACCACGGGAAACTACCGATCAGAGCAGCCGGCCGCTAGAATTCTCCTCCAGACAGCGACTGAATTCGACCTAGCTGAAAAGCTAGTGTCGAAAATCCTGCCGCCGTCAGGACTCGAATATAGGACCTCCCGGTCAGGGGCGCTACAGTGACATCAGTCGATGCACTGAGCTACCGTACGGTGAAAGGGGCTTACCGGAATTTGCGTAGTCAGTCGCAAGAGCAGCCTCGCTACAGAAAATGAGGCATCATTGAAGTGAATTGAATTGATGAATTTGGGGAACCACAGAGGACTCACCGTAGTAGACGTCCCGCAGAGCGGCATGGTGCGCGGCGTTGACTGCCAGCCGCCACCCGCACAGCATGGCCACCAGCAGCGACACCGCCTGCCGACACCAACACATACGTCACCTTTTAACCCTTAGTTACTCGCGCTATGTTTAATCACACAAGTTCCCCGAGGCTTACTTTGCACGCCAAGCCTCTGCAAGGACAAAATAATACTTGTATATATATTTTTAGTTATATTTGAAATGTATTCAAATTACAATTTAATAACATAATAATATAAAATTTAGCATATTAGTCTTAACACAATGTTTGCATTTGATACTTGAAGAATATGTTCCTTGCTTGAAAATTTGTAGACTAGTTAGTATTGATTGATTGATTGATTTTTTCGTGTTTCCGGGCGCGTCAACTGCTTTGGTCATTAGTCCCGTTAGTGTAGTGCATGTTTTTCTCTCGAGAAATGGCGGTGATCTTCCCCCGCTGCATGGCGAGATCCGGCGCCGACCTACCGTCGGCTAATGGGGTTTCCCCCTAACCAGGACTCTCCCACCGCCCCAGCCGGAACAAGCTCTAAGCTCCCGACCGGTTTCCCGAAATATGTGGTAGTGTAGTGCATGTTAGTGTAAGTGTGTGTGACAAGGAAGAGGCTATGACAAGGAAGAGGAAGGAATGATCGCGCGCGGTGTTCGACCTAACTGAAAACCTAGTGTCGAAGATCCTGCCACCGTCAGGACGCGAACCTAGGACCTCCCGGTCAGAGGCGCTGCAGTGACATCAGTTGATGCACTGAGCTACCGCTCCCGGTAGTTAGTATTAAGTGTGGTAATAATTGTATTAGAGAATATTTTGCTCTTCAGCAAATGTGACTAATTTTTTAATTTTGTTATGGTTATTGTTGACCATCACGACTTCCAGTTTTTATTTATTTATTTGTTTATTTTTGCTGACAGGCGCTGTTTTATTCCCTTTTGTAATCTTGTTTTTGTCAATGGAATCATCTCTACGCTCTAAATCGCTGCTTGAATAACCACTAGCATATTCTCGCTCAGGACTCATGTCATGTTCACAATCGGCCACTACAACTTCTTTCTCAGAAGCATTTGCAGTATTGCAAATTTCGTCTTTTGATGATTTCTCTTGTAATAATTCACATATCTACTTTTCCAATAAATTATTCATCTCTGTATTTTTCGTAATGAAAAAAAAATTTAAAAAATTAGTTTAAGTACATAGATAACTTTCAAAAAATCATGTGATAATTAAAAGAAATTGAAAACTCAAATTGGTACCCGCGCGGCCTACAAAGTACGCCATCGGACACTTTCCGACGGAAAAACAATCGTCTAGTCACTGCAGTAAATCTTACGCAACTAAGTATCGGGGAGGATGCAGCTGAATGTCTTCTGTGAGGTTAGGTCAAATGTCAGAACGTGCGTTGATGTTATCTAACACCTACGGCGATAACAGTTCCAGAGGCGTACAAAGTACGACAGCGCAAGTAACTAAGGAACTAAGGGTTAAAAAGGAAACTCTATACCTTAAAATTCGAAAATCAAACATTAAATACTCTATACCTTAAAATTCGAAGGATGAACACAACTTCTACAAATAACATACAGAATCGATGAACATTTTCTCTCTTGATAGATGGAAGTGTCTCCTTTCTAGCTCGTGACCTGTATCGCAGCCTCCGTGCCGTCACAAAAACAAGATAAGATTTTTTTAAAATTTAAAAACATCTTCAAAACAAAACAAAACAATTTCATAGCCATGTAAACACTGCACACGACGACGTGGGTCAATGCACATTGATGTAGTTCTCTTACGTAAGTTCGCCAGTGCCACTACTGTTTAGTACTTCTACATTAGCAGAAGCAGCAGCAGATTTGTACCAAGTTAAAAGTGAATCATGTTTAATTTTTTTCCAGCATAAAATTTTTGAAATATTTATATAGATATAAAATAAATTTATTTACTCACGACTATAATTTATAAACAATGTTAGATTTTCAGTCAGTATTTCGAAAATGAATGACTTGCTCATAACAGATTTACTTAACAAAATGACAGATTATATAAACCGCTAGAACTAGATAATATTTGTTGTCATTTTTACATTACTTAATTTATAACTTGCCTATATTATTTGTTTAACTATATAATTATTCACGATTGTGAGATTAAACACCCTTCTTAATTTTCTTATGAGCTTATTAAAAACAAATTCATCACTCGAGTCACATGATAATGTTTAGAGACCGGATTTTTATGTAATTATCTATTTTTTGTCTTTCTACTTACAGTTCTCCAATTTGTAATCTTCGCGAATCGTCCCCGTCCTAACACAATATCCAATTTTTTTCGTTACATATTTTTACATATTTAGTAGTATATTACATATTTTACATATTTTGCTGTTTTCCAATTTTTTTATTCTACAATTTTCTTCATTTTATTACGTATTTTTTATGAGAAGAAGTATTTTCAAAAAATTTCTATTTTTTAAAAATATCACTGACGCAGCTGTTCGTGACCTTTACCCTTAATTTCGGAGAAACATTGGCGATCGCAGGGCTGTAACACTTCAGTGAAAGTGCTTCACGCTGCAGTGATTGCTGGTCGTAGATACCGCCAGTTTGTACGATGTCTTCTATTGCGTCTAGTCTGGTTGCAACACTACGATACTGGCTATCAATATATGAAGCTTTTACTACTGACGGGAAAGTTGTACGGTGAAAATTGTGGATAAACGTGTGTTATCTAAATAATTTTTAAGACGTTCGAATTCTTTTTAAAAATGTTTAAAGGAGTTTTTTTTATAAAAGTAATTTTGTATTACGTAAATGTGGTTTATAATAAATGAATTTTAATATAACATATAATATCCGATATTACATTTTTTACTCTTTTCATTACATATTTATGTACAAATTTTGACGTTTCATACTACATAGTTTTCCGGTCTCTAGTAATGTTCCATCATTGTTCGAGACGTGACGCATCTGGCCCAACGCTGACCAAACGAACGACAACGCTCGCCTTCACAACTGTGAATCCTGCAGTGTCCGCGTAACAATCCGAACACTCAGCGCGTCACAGAGTGGTTCCGCTGCAATCGGCTTCAGGCCATCGCTGGCAACTCATTCTGCGTAATCGCAATCAGGACGTGTTAGCGGAGGATCCCCTGCCCGGGCCTGCGTGGTGACAGGGAATGTCAAGTGCCGAATGGTGGGCGGGTGGGGTGAAGAGGGTGGCCGGACGACGCTGGGGATTGAGAGGGGCGCGGTGTCCAGCGAGCGAGGGGGACTGGGGTGGGGCGGGGCGGGGCGAGGGTCGCGGTGAGGCAGGGAGATGGGACCGGGCGGGGCGGGGAGAGACGGATTGGGACGACACGGGAGGGTGCGGGCAGGGGTGGGACGGGATGGAGCCGGGAGGGACGGGAAAGCAGGGCGCCATCACGCGGACAAAAGATGCAATTACCGAAATGCGCGCGGGCGGGGGGCGAACACCCCCGACGCGCCCTAAGGGGGCCCCGCACACGGGCGCCCAATGGCCCCGAATGGCCGGCCACGCACGGGGGTGGGGCACACCAAGGACGAAGGGTGAGGGAGTTGGTTGTAGGAAGCAGGGGGGGACAGGGGATGAAGAGATAAGTGGCGAGTGCGGCGGTGGGTAAAGGGCGGAGGAAGGAATGGAGAATGGCGAGTTCAGGGAGGGTGGGTAGGAGGTCGTTATCGGGTAGGTCGTTAATGGGTGGCCAGTACGGCGGGCTTTGGGCGGGGATGCTGTGAGGCCGGCGTCTCTAGACAGTAAGTAAACGGCAGAAGATTTCTACTTGCTTTGGGCTTTGTCTATGAAGTCTAGCGCACTGACATTTGGCGGTATGCAGAAGGCCTCCGGATGGGCGAGCGCGAGCAGGAGAATGAATGGCCAGGCGTCGTAATAGGGGGACGGCGAGGGCGGCGAGGGCGGCGAGGGCGGCGAGGAGGCGGGGCGGCCAGGGGCGAGGGAGGCGGAGGCGGCGAGGGAAGCGGGGCGGGGAGGGCGGCGAGGGCGGCGAGGGCGGCGAGGGCGGCGAGGGCGGCGAGGGCGGCGAGGACGGCGGGGGCGGCGAGGGCGGCGAGGGCGGCCAGGACGGCGGGGCGGCCAGGACGGCGGGGCGGCGAGGAGGCGGGGCGGCCAGGGGCGGGGGAGGCGGAGGCGGCGAGGGAAGCGGGGCGACGAGGGCGGCGAGGGCGGCGAGGGCGGCGAGGGCGGCGAGGGCGGCGAGGGGGCGAGGGACGGCGAGGGCGGCGAGGGCGGCGAGGGCGGCGAGGGACGGCGAGGGCAGGCGAGGGACGGCGAGGGCGGCGAGGGAGGCGAGGGAGCGGCCAGGGGCGAGGGAGGCGGAGGCGGCGAGGAAGCGGGGCGACGAGGGCGGCGAGGGCGGCGAGGGCGGCGAGGGTGGCGAGGGGGCGAGGGCGGCGAGGGCGGCGAGGGCGGCGAGGACGGCGAGGGCGGCGAGGGCGGCGAGGGCGGCGAGGGCGGCGGGGGCGGCGAGGGCGGCCAGGACGGCGGGGGCGGCGAGGAAGGCGGGGGCGGCGAGGAATAGGTGGCGAGGGGGTGGGGCGGCCAAGGGGTGGGGCGGCGAAGGGGTGGGGCGGCAAGGGGGTGGGGCGGCGAGGGGTGGGGGCAGTGAGGGAGTGGGGCGGCGAGGGGGTGGAGGCGGGAGTGGTTGGGGGCGGCGACGGGGCGGGGCCGGTGAGGGTGGCGTGGGCGGCGAGGGCGATGAAGTAGCGAGAGCCGGTGTCTGTTGAAGGCGGGATTGCAGGGGTCGCATAGATGATGAGGGCGCTGGCGCGCGTCGTGCTACGAGTGGAGAAGGGGGCGGGAAGGGAGGGCGTGCGGCGGGCGAGCGGAGCAACCAGGCGCCTCGCGGAAATGGAGGTGGGGGTCAAGTGAAAGCGACAGCCGGCGCCGTTTCCATTTGGCACCTGACGCTGTTAGAAACCGTTGCGACAGCTCTTCGCTGCGCTTAGTTGGGGGCCATTAAGCACTTCATTGTATTATTGTAACAGATGTATGCTTCGTGTCAGTTGACTGACGATTCCGGATTCGAATCCTTGCCTGCGGAAAAAAGTTGTTTTATATCTTAAACATATTTTCTATGTACAAAGCACATTACATTAAATTAAATTGCAGAAGTGCTCAGTAAACTTTTAATGTTAAAAGGAATAAAGGGTTGATTTTTATTAGAATCTCTTTGAGAGACGTTTCAATGTTTTTCAATAGAAGGCTGAAGAGTTGGAAGTTACACTACTACGTTAGCGTTTCAATTAAAATGTGAAAGTACATGCTGTGGCTGAAAACTATTTTGGAAAGTCGTAAGGGCGGGAAGAAACTCACAATAACCATGTTGAAAAACACAACTGCCTTCCTTCTCGCAGTCGACTACAACAAGCTTTGCTTTTGTTGGATATCCTCTTACTTGAAATAATGAATGAAAACATGAGATATTTAACACTAGTGATTACCTTGCGAATAATTCGTTCGAGGTTCAGTACATTTCTAATTTCAGAGTACTCAACTCCAGTGGGGAGGTATCCGATCATAAAGAAATGATCAAACAAACTTATCAAAATAATCCATTTTCAGTATTTTAGATAGATTTTTAAGTATTGGAGGACGAATTGAAGAAAACTGTTAAAACAGAATGAACTCTCAGATTTCAAACCACACTAACACACAAGTCCAACAACATGCTATCTAGAACTCAATTCTGGATTGACTGATTGATTGTTAATGATTCCGGGCGCGTCAACTACCGATATCATTAGTCCCGTAAGTGTAGTAAATGTTTTTCATGAGGAGGTGGCGGTGATCATCCCCCACTACTGGTTGGCGAGATTCGGCGGCGTCTTCCGTCGACTAGCGTGGTTTTTCCTCAACCAGTTATCTCCCACCAGCGGGGCACAGTCCTACCGTCCGCTATCCGCCACCGACCTACCGTCGGCTAGTGGGGTTTCCCCCTAACCAGGCTCCCACCAGCTGGGCACCGCCCCAGCCGGGACAAGCTCTAAGCTCCCGACCGATCTCCCGGAATATGTGGTAGTGTAGTGCATGTTAGTGTAAGTGTGCGCGTGTGTAAGGGGACAGGATAGGACAAGGAAGAGGGAGGAAAGTTCGCGCGCTTTCTGTGGCCCGTTTGTTAGGGTACTGCTCCGGCATTCGCCTGGTGTTGTTCGGAGAAACCACGGAAAACTACCGATCAGAGTAGCCGGCCGCTAGAATTCTCCTCCAGACAGCGAGTGAATTCGACCTAGCTGAAAAGCCAGTGTCGAAAATCCTGACGCCGTCAGGAACCTAGGACCTCCTGGTCAGGGGCGCTGCAGTGACATCAGTTGATGCACTGAGCCACCGCTCCCGGTGGATTTTGGATTTTACCGTATAATAATGTATATAATAATGTCCCCAATTCTTCCCTCTCATTTTCTTCTTTCCAATTCCGCCCACTAGACAATCCCGTCATTTTCACAAGAAACTATACAAACAAACAAAAAACTGACAACCTCACGTGAGCGAGCCTCTAGTGTGAGCGGGTCGGACGGCAGCTCGCAACCACTGCCGGCCGCCGCTACAGCGAAAGGCTCTCAAGGCCCTCAGGGAGGGGGAGCGGGGGCGGCACCCCCGCCTCCCCCCCCAACAGTCGCTCCTAAGAGACCGCGCCCCCACTCACAGCCCTCTGCGCTAAGCAGGGGAGGTAATGACCTGCCCTGCTAGTACCTGCGGCTACAAACGGCAATGTATTTAGGCTAGTGGCAAATATGCAGTGCACGTCAGCCGTAATGCATTTTTAGCATTATTTATGCTTTCGCGTATTCTACTGACATAGTATAGAACAAGTATTGTAACGTTGCAAGAAAAACTATGATTTTTCGGCAAAAACAAACACATATGTTGTTCCTTGATGCCGAAAAAGTTGAAAACTCATGTTCCTTTATGTAGTTAATAATTTCCTCTAAGACGATGTGTTTTTGGAATCCATGTTTTGTGGATCCTTTAATACCAAAATATTGGTAAATGGCAAAACATCGGCCCGTCTGTTCGTCTTTGGCGTCGTTTGTCAATGTGAGGGTCGCGTTAGATATTAAAGCGAGTCGCGAAAAAATCGAATAATTTCATGTGAAAAAAATGAACTTATAAACATTTCACTTACAAAGTAAACACATGTAAAGAAAATAAATCACCGTGACGATAGCATTCGAGTGTGACTTTTCTCCATACGTGGATCTACGTTAGAAACAGTCCAAAACAAAGTTTTTTGTGAGAAATAAAAGAAGTTTCGTGTATTTAATTATTAGCGCAACCATAAACAAAAATCCTTTTTGCAGAGTTAAGGCGTGGCGAAAGGGATGAATATTTTCAAAGCTTCTGTGTTTTAATTTGCGCAGTTCTGTAACCAAAGATATAGCGTAGGTCTAATTTTCGTTGAACTCGGAATTTTCAAAGATTGCAAAGGTTATAAATAATGCAAGGAAGTATGTGCTGCTGTGACACCGCTATTATCTGTTGCGCCCAAATTTACAATAATTACATTATTCTTTGCTCAGGATGTGCGGCAAGTGTAAGTACGCTAACCGCATGACCTGATGGTTGGTTGGTTTTTCCGTGTTTCCGGGCGCGTCAACTGCTTTGGCCATTAGTCCTATAGGTGTAGTGCATGTTTGTTCACGATAGATGGCGGTGATATTCCCCTGTTGGATGGCGAGATCCGGCGCCGATTGATTGATTTTTCCGTGTTTCCGGGCGCGTCAACTGCTTCGGTCATTAGTCCCGTTAGTGGAGTGCATGTTTTTTCTCGGGAGACGGCGGTGATCTTCCCCCGCTGGATGGCGATATCCGGCGCCGACCTACCGTCGGTTAGAAGGTGTACCCTTAACCAGGACTCTCCCATCAGCGGGGCACCGCCCCACCCTGGACAAGCTCTAAGCTCCCGACCTGTCTTCCGGAATATGTGGTAGTGTAGTGCATGTTAGTGTAAGTGTGTGTGTAAGGGAAGAGGAAGGACAGATCACGCGCGGTCCGTGGCCCGTTTGGTAGGGTACTGCTCTGGCATTCGCCTGGTGCTGACCGGAGAAACCACGGAAAACTACCGATCAAAGCAGCCGTCCGCTAGAATTCTACTCCAGACAGCGACTGAATTCGACCTAGCAGAAAAGATAGTGTCGAAAATCCTGCCGACGTCAGGACTCGAACCTAGGACCTCCCGGTCAGATGCGCTTCAGTGACATCAGTTGATGCACTGAGCTACCGCTCCCGGTACCTGCTGATAGTTTTAAGGAAGAACCTGCAAAATAATTTATAGATCTCTAATGGAAAAGCAATCGGCTTCACGAGCGAAACGTCATTTGTAGGGATGGACATTTCAGCCGGTAAGTCTCGTTGCCACAGTTATCTCTGTGCTGTCGTTCGTTACATATACTCAAGTAGCGGGGTCCCATGGGAGCGGCGGGGTTTACGCAACTATATAGCCTGTTTGTTTTCCATCACTAGGGATCGGGGTTCCCAGTCCGGGTCACTTCACGTTCAGTATTAACTTCTATGAAAGCTACGCAGCTACCTTGATCCAACCTCAAAATCCCGTTGACGTTTCAGAATACCTCACGAGGAAACTACGACTTTCTCCTGGCATAACCTTAATGTCTACTTTTTAATATTCTTAATCGAATTCCGTCTTGCCCCTTTGGTGGTTACAGTAAACATTCTGTGTTACCAATTAAATTTCTCAGAATATTTGCTCTGACCGGGAGGTCCTAGGTTCGCGTCCTGACGGCGGCAGGATTTTCGACACTAGCTTTTCAGCTACGTCGAATTCAGTCGCTGCTTGGAGGAGAATTCTAGCGGCCGGCTGATCTGATCGGTAGTTTTCCGTGGTTTCTCCGATCAACACCAGGCGAATGCCGGAGCAGTACCCTACCAACCGGGCCACGGACCGCGCGCTGTCTGTCTTTCCTCTTCCTTGTCCTATCCTCTCCCCTTACACTCACACCTACACTAACATGCACGACACTACCACATATTCCGGGAGACCGGTCGGGGGCTTAAAGCATGTCCCGGTTGGGGCGGTGCCCCGCTGATGGGAGAGTCCTTGTTAGGGGAAACCCCACTAGCCGACGGTAGGTCGGCGCCGTATCTCACCATCCAGCGGGGGAATATCACCGCCATCTCCCGAGAAAAAGCATGCACTACACTAACGGGACTAATGGCCAAAGCAGTTGATGCGCCCGGAAACACGAAAAGTCAATCAATCAGAATATTTGTTTGTATTAACTCTTACATTTTCTAAAAGTGGAACCTCACTCAACTCGACTCGGTGGACGCGTAGGAACTTGGTAGGTCGGCGCCGGATCTCGCCATCCATCGGGGGAAGACCACCGCCATCTCCCGAGAAAAAACATGCACTACACTAACGGGACTAATGACGAAAGCAGTTGACGCGCCCGGAAACACGAAAAAACCAACCAACCAATCCATATCAAGGTCCTATCACATTCTGCATTCACCTTTCTGCTGAATCAAACTACAAACCAAATTCCATGTACTGTTGCGGAGATTTCGTGACATTATAAGCACTCTCGCACGTGATGGCGGAACATTAGTATTTGCATATATTTGATAATGAATGATAATGAACTGCGGCGAAGTATTGGACCAAAGTGGACACTATGACTGACGCCAACGAACAAACCTCACGACGATGAATGAAGAACTGATGACGACACGACTCAGTGTTGGAGAAACTCTGAGTTATCGTTCTCGGGTCTAGTTCAGGAACGATAACCGACAAGACGGAATTCGAGTATCGGGCACTGATTGTCCGCGCTTTTCGGAAGTATTCAAACACAAAAATGAATACAAAATTTTCAACTATGCTATTTAATTTGATGATTTTCCATTTATGGTTTTCGTTAACATGAACATGAACAGACATCAGCTGTTAACAGGGAAGCGTAGAGGTTCCGAAGGTTTATGCAGGTTTTGGTTTGATCCAAAAGAAAAAATACTATTACCCTGCGCTCATATATAAAAGTAGTCATTTGATGACAGGTTAATTATTTTGTTTCAAAGTTATCCTTCCGTCTCCATTTGGTGCATTTTTTATATTTCTGTCATGTTTTATTTTGTCTGTCCGCTTGTTATTTTCATGTTTATTTTCAATTGTATTTTAATTTTCAATTGTCATTGGGAATGGCAACGCAAATCTTGTATTCAGGTCATATGTTTATGTCGTGCTTCGCATTAATGTTTTTGGGTGCGAATCAGCGACGGGGTTAAGAGCAGCTTAAAAACTGTATAGATCAATTTTAATAATTAGAATAAATGAGTGAAAAAATAAAATATAAATATAATTTTTATACTCACATTTTTAATATTTTGTTATTAGTATATCATTAATAAATTGTGTGTATAATTTATAAAAGTAAGAACTTTATAATTAAAGAGTACGTAAGTAACGAAACTCAACAAAAAACTTTTCTGAACCGTTTACATGCAACAAAAATGTCTTGCAACAAAGGATTTTAATTAGGTAATAAATAGTTTAATGTTTCTAGAGAAATATTAAATATGAACGCAGAGTCAACCACGAAGAAGAATTTTAATATGTATCGTTTTATTGGTAATATTATTAAAATAAATTCACAAAATTATTCAACTTTTGAAGCATATTAACAAGAAACTTAGAAAATATTAAATATAGTGAAAACTGTGTTTAGTGAGTACTGGTAGTAAAAAAGTGTTTTTTTAGTGTTTAGGAAAGTGCCTATGTTATCTATGTTCATGAAAGTTTTTTTTGTACAGAAGCTCGAATTGTGAAAAATGAAGCATTTTGATAATATTTATTTTGCCCATTTTTGGCCTTTTGACATAAATGCCTTTTTAGAATACTACATCTTCTTAAATGCATTTTAAAATATTTATGTCTCTTACTCTTGTGTAAAAATAAACGTTCAAATCAAAGGGATGTGCCCTTAACAGCTAAACTGTTATTTCTTAACCGTTAACGTTTCGTAACTGTTACGCGAAATAACAGTTATTTCGTTTATCCTGTTATTGGCTGCTATCGGTTGAAATGCATAGAACTGCAATCTACTGGGCCTAATCCGAACTACTACAAGCTTTTGTGGCAACCATTTTGTATGATAGCAGCTTCACTGCAGCTAATCAATCATCATTTGCATTCAAATTATAGACTCATTAATACATAATTCATCATTATTACTCACCATGTGCCACAATATTTTTATATTTTATTGTATACATTACAACAAGATGTTTGTCGTTTAAATTAAGTCCGTCCAATATGTTAACTTATTTCTGTCCCATTGCTGCTTATCAACTAATATTTCCCTAGGTCCAATAAAATAAAATGAGTTACGGTCACATAACTCACATTATAATACTTGATATTCGATAGTCATGAACACTTTAGCTGTAGGTAAGCAAGAACACTGTTTCTCATTATTTTTGGCACTCGTCACTTCACTACGCACAAGTTGCATATGCGAAAGAATATTTGCAATCTGAACCCGAATCACTTTCATTTTAGTAATATTCTATATTCTATACACATTATATGAATTACTATTCATCCTTCGCGGTTCATCCAGTCTCGTTCATATCAGCTGCTTCTCTCTTCAAACATATTAGGGAAAGTAGTGCAAGGAACCGCCGTAAGGCAGCTGCACAAGCTTTACGGTGCTACCAACGTTATTCGTTTTGCGTGGTTTAACTCTTAGCAGTCACTACAATTGCTCTAACTCTTAGCAGTCGGCCATGTTAGGTTGCTGGTCATGGACCTGTTATTTTTCAACTGTTATTAATAACAGCTATTACGAGTCAGCTGTTTTCGTGATAACAGCTATTGACGAAAAGCTGTTAAGCCCATTTCTACTAGGAATGAAAGAAGGTATTACTTGGGCGACGAAAACAAGCAGTTTGAATTTAGCTCAGAGGCTTCATTTAAGATCTTTTACATGCAGTAAATCTACTAACACGGGACAACTGGCATTACTTCCCCTCCGAAGGAAGGCATACGAAGGATTTTTCCCCCCCTAAAAATCCACGGTTTCGATCGGGTTTGAGCCCGCGAACTTGGGTATAACAGCACGATACGCTAACCGTTTACTATGTGCACACAATTCGCTTTTCCCCATAGCACATCATACGCAGGATTTAACTTTTTTGACGTAAAATAAATAAATATCACATGCTTAAATAAATCTGGCACATCGGACGAAAACGTCCGATGTCGGCCGACCGAAATTTCGTTCCACATCGGCTCAACTGCGATCATAACCATTTCGCTGTCGGGTGACCGTTAACATTGCTAACGGAGCTGATGGCTCCATCTAACGTGTAGTTCGCCGGCGTAGCTTCCGCCAACTTTTCATCTCACAGAAAAGTATTATTTTGCCTAATTCTTTGACTATAATTCATAATGGCTACACAAAATGATTAATTTTTGAAGGGATTATTTTACTAACTCCATGAGGTCTTAAGTGTAATGGATAAAAAAAATTATTATTTCAGCTTTATTGATCATTTGGTACAAATTCGATAAGAATAATATTAGTGTAGTTATTATACATAATTGGAAGATATTTATAAGGGCTGGCTTAATATTACTTTGATTGCAACACAAACGAAAATAGATAGCTGCTCAACTCATAGGAAAGGAAGCATTTTTATATTTTTCTCCCATGTTCACATTCCGACGACATTACATTAATTACACTTTCACACATTAATGCATTTTTTAGTCTTTTTTTCTTTCACTTGAACCAACTGATGTTTTATACTGTGTATATAAAAACGCCGTTGTTAACTCCTTGAAGCCTGGTTGGATTTTCCAATGTTCTACGAGCTGTGTAACAGACATTTAAGTCATATTTTAAAAGAGAAAACGGCCGATTATGTTATGGAATTCGATATAGTTAAGGATATAAAAAAAGGTGAATATTGTTGGTGGAAAGTTTCAACCAAAATCCTACGTCTTTCTACCTCACGCACGGGCTAAGTAACGTTTCAGGGCAGCAGAGCCTTCTAGAAGCAGATCCGGCGCCTGTAAGCTGGAGGTGAGGGAGCGGGGTGGAGGCGCAGACGGGTCAGACGCGAGTCTGAGTTCCGGAAAGAGGCAGGGAGGAGTAGAGGAGGACGCAAGGTTCGCCGCGAGACATTACGAGCAAGGTACGGATAGGGCACGACAAATGGTAAGAGGGCGAGATGTGTGGAAAGGTAGGAATGACGTGACAGCGGCAGTCGGGACACTGCACGAAGTTGAAGGGGCAGGTAGGTCGTTAGCGGTGGGGGAAAGAGGTGGGGAAAGGCGAGTAGATAGACAGTGAGTGTCGAGGGGAAAGGTGGGAGGCGCCGAGAATGATGAGGTGGGAAAAGAATGAGTGCGAGCTGTGATGGCAAAGGAGGGGGAGACGGCCAAGCGGAAATAAAAGGAGGAACGGACGGCGAGCGGAGAGGGGCAGAAGTCGACGGTCGGACGGTGGGCGGGGACAAGTTGCAGGCAAGGACTTCCGGGGGGGGGGAGGGGGGAGAGGGCGGGGACAGGTGAGGGCGGGGACAGGGAGGGCGGGGACGGGTGAGGGCGAGGACAGGTGAGGGTGGGGACAGGTGAGGGCGGGGACAGGCCGGGGCGGGTGAGGGCAGGGACAGGTGAGGTCGGGGACAGGTGAGGTCGGGAATAGGTGAGGTCGGGGACAGGTGAGGTCGGGGACAGGTGAGGGCGGGGACAGGCGAGGGAGGGGACAGGCGAGGTAGGGGACAGGTGAGGGCGGGACAGGTGAGGGCGGGGACAGGTGAGGGCGGGGAGGGGGGGGGAGGCGGGGGGGTGGGGGCGGGAGGCGGGGGCGAGAACGGAAGGAAAACGAGGTCGGTCAGGGACGGGCAGGGCGGGACGGGCAGGGTAGAAACGCGGGGAACCGGGGACGGGGAGGCCGAAGCAGGAGCCGGGGGGTGGGAGGCGGGTCAGGGGGGTCTTCCGGGAGACAGGGACGGGCAGCTTGCGCGGAAGCGGAAAGGGGTCGTGGCGGGGAACGTATCAAATCGCGGGCGGGCGGAGTCGGAGAAGTGACGACGCCAGAGGCGCCTGGGACGGGATAAGCGGTGGCAGCATATCGCCGCTCAGGGAATTTCCGTGGCTGGCGGCGGAGCAGGGGCTAGCTTCCGCTCTGCGCCTCTAGCCGCCGGCACCTTTTAGCCCCGAAACAGGAGCTCAGGCCGCTCCGCCGGTAGGGGCGTGGCAGCTCGTGGGGGGCGTGGGCGGAGAGATGCAGGAAGCCAGCGCAGCAGCAGGGGCCAGAGATAAACGGAAGGGTAGTGGCCTCATGCACGTTTCTTCAGAGGAGGAAAGAAGTCGATTGCGTGAACTACAGCGAATGTAATATGCCACAAATTAGATTACGTACGTTGAAATGGATTACTGGTAATAATAATAATAATAATAATAATAATAATAATAATAATAATAATAATAATAATAATAATATTGATTGATTGATGTTTTCGTGTTTCCGGGCACGTCAACTGCTTTGGTCATTAGTCCCGTTAGTGTAGTGCATGTTTTTTCTTGGGAGATGGCTGTGATCTTCCCCCGATGGATGGCAAGATCTGGCGCCGACCTACCGTCGGCTAGTGGGGTTTCCCCCTAACCAGGACTCTCCCACCAGCGGGGCACCGCCCCAGCCGGGACAAGCTCTAAGCTCCCCACCGGTCTTCCGGAATATGTGGTAATGTATTGCATGTTAGTGTAAGTGTGTGTAAGTGTGTAAAGGGAGAGGATAGGACAAGGAAGGGGAAGGACATTTCGCGCGCGGTCCGTGGCCCGTTTGTTCGGGTACTGCTCTGGCATTCGCCTGGTGTTGATTGGAGAAACCACGGAAAATAACAACAACAACAATAATAATAATAATAATAATAATAATAATAATAATAATAATAATAATAATAATAATAATGCTACAAATCAGCGTACGCTCGGTGGCAGTTTAGGAAAAAAGGTAAACACAAACATAAAAATTTAAAAAAATACATATTAAAACCACTTTTAAAACACGAAATAAAAAAAATTAGTAAAATGTCGTCTCAACTTTACATCATTCACTGCACTTCACTGAATGTTCCTTCGCTATCCAATCATTTACACTTAAAGGTAAGTATAAGCACTGAACACATGCTCATCCTGAAAAATAAACAACACATATGTTGAGCCTTTCCTCGTTCTGCAAAATAAATTGCACTTCTACTGCCCTCTATACTTGCGCTCTCGAAGGCGAAACTTGCGTGCTCCCGGGAAAAAGCCACTAGATTCACTCTGTCGGGAAATTCTTTCATTGACAATGGTTCTTTTTATAAAGTTTAGTAATACTATATTTCATATCTGTTTTCTGCATTTTTTTTTATTTATGTGTTTCCCCTTCTTAGGTAACTCGGTATGATAAGTCTCACTGGAAGGTTTCTATACCGATTGCCTTGAAGTGAGCACACATTCCTGATGCCATTTTACGTATAAATAATGATTCCCCACTGTCATTCCACTCATTGCTTCTGCTCGCAAATTAGCCGCTTTTTATTAGTCGGTTTAATGATTTTATCTGACCTTGTCTGTGCGGATCCAGCATGATATTCCATATTCTATTATGGGATGAACAAGGAAGTGTAATCCTGGACTTTCGTGTTCCAGTTAGCTTTCCATTATATGCCGGGGCGTGCTTAAAAGATTTATGGCCGGATTCATAGTCGATAGTTCAAGTGAGTTTTTCTTTAAGTGAACGAATGTTATTCAAAAAAAAACCCTCGAGTGGATTCAGAAATGCGCACTCATTTCTACAAAGGGTTGCAGCCTGCTTCTTTAAGTGTCAATTATGGTTGTGTCACTCGTCTGTCGTTACCAGTTTAGGTTATATTTACGCGGCTGTTTATTAGTTTCATTGGATTTATATTGTTTATTATGTCAGTAAAAATTGTATTATTAATTAAAACGATCAATTACTAAAAGAATTTATGGAAACGACAAGATTCGCAGAAATGTTGAGTAATTACTCATCACATCGTGCGTAATACAAAAAGCTTCATTAATAATGGCAGCAATCGATTGGAAATGTACAATGACGAACAGTTTTCAAAGCGGTTTCGTTTAAATAAAACAGCAGTAGTGAACACACGTGTGCCGCTGATTGAAAAAATTCCAGTGACGAAAATTGTTATATGGGTTTCTCCTTTATTGAAATTTCTCGTTGCTTTAAGATATCTAGCTTTATCCTTTCAAGTGCTTTTAAAATTTTTAATTTTATTAATTACTTTGATTTTTGAAGTCTATTAATTGTAAGAAATTATTGTAATATTCCATGATTCCCCCCAAGAATAAGGCACAAGTCAAAGAATAAATAGAAAATGCATAACATTAACATGAACTGTAAAGACAGATGAAGGCGATGTCGCGTAGCGATAGTTTTTGAGAAGTAAACGGAAAACGCGACAAATTCACAATTGGGACAAGATAGGGCAGTAGCGTTCATGTAGCGAAGTCGTTTGCAAGTTATTTGAAGGAAATCGCATCACGCGTTCGAAAGATATGAACATTTTTGTATAGTATAAATTCCAGCTTGTAAACAGACATGATAGCCATTGTTGTGCTTTAAGGTTCAGTAAATCAAAAGGTGTTTGTGGCGAAAATTAAGAGAACGCGTGAAGCAATACAAACAAAACTTTAAGAACCAACAGAATAAATCATTTAGAAAATTATGGTAACAGTCGCAACGTTGGGAAACTTCGAGGGGCTACGCCAGAACAGAAAATGTGAATTAAATTAAATGATGTAATATTTTGTAGGAGAAGCAACAGCGATCGTGTGATGTTAAAAGAAAAAAGAGCTGACGATCCGGACACAACAATGACGAGGAGAGCGCGGTCGAGGTAGCTTGAATACGGATGCATGTTGAAACGCTCCGCAAAAAAATTTTTATTTTAATAGAAAATTGCGTTCAGTTTGTGAATAGAGTGAAATATATCGTGTTTAGTAACTGTCGAGTTAATGGAAAGATAAAACGTGGAAGAGATATTTATATATTTCACGAAAACAGTGTTCGCGGAACACTGTCGCCATATTGTCGGTCGCAGTTAACAAAAACTAGTATAATAATTAGTGAGTAGTTTTAATCAGGGATATTCTTCATTTAAAGTAAATTTGTCGTTAACAAACGTGTGGAAATGGATGGATGCTGTGGGAGATGAATTAATGGATGCTACGTGTATACTACGGAGGTGACATGGAACAATGGCGTTACGCGGATGGCCGATTTCTACGAAAGGAAAGTGCAATAACTTTGCGTAATTTAATAGTTCAGATAAATGGGAAGAAAGAACAGCTAGGTTTTAAAACCAATTTTGGGAAATAATAATAGGCTATATTCAGACAGAATAGGGGATGCGCATTCAAGTGTGAATGATTTGTTTTGTTTTTTTGTCGATTGTGTAAATAGTAAGTGTGAATGTGATTTTATGTATTTCAGGTATTGTGTTTTGTTGTTTATTGTATTGCATTTGTGTATGTTTTTGTTGTTATGTCTCCAGCGGAGTGTGGAGAGAGTGAAAACCAGAAAAGAATAAATAATGCCGGACGTATTTGGTTGACAGTAAGACATATGATATGATTTCGTGATTTTGTATTAAACAGTGACCTACGCCCAAGTGTCCAAGTATCTCGTTAGGCTCCTGTATAGGCCAACCACAGCCTCACGCTCAATAGTTTTATAACATTGAAGGAGTAGCTAAGTAACGGGCACAGTTTTAGATAAAGGAGGCAAAAGTTAGCAGGGCATAAATTTGTATAGATTTTATATAGAGTAGAGAGATTCAAGGTATAATCGTTTTATTTCATATTGTCGCCGCAACGTGGTGCGGTTACATACAGATTTGGGATAAG
Organism: Teleogryllus oceanicus; assembly: GCA_964035755.1. Taxonomy (NCBI): domain Eukaryota; kingdom Metazoa; phylum Arthropoda; class Insecta; order Orthoptera; family Gryllidae; genus Teleogryllus; species Teleogryllus oceanicus. Next base: position 83,868,694 of record CAXIVR010000008.1, on the reverse strand, counting down.
TAGGCAAGACGTTCCATTACATTATGAATACGAAATATGAATAAAAGTCAAGCAATTTGAATTATGTATTGTAAAATGTAATTTATTATATCGCGTTGCAATTTCTATTATCTGAAATTTTGTTAATAATTCAGTAAGCGAGTAAACATGGTTGCCAAGAACCACGGAAAAAGCTGCCGCCCACTACATGCTGTACTTCTCTTTCGCTTAAAGGAACACTCATTCCGCGGTCGAAAAGAACGTCTACGAAATAGGAGGGTGAGTGACCACCTATTTTGAGAAAGCACTTAGTACTAATTCTTTAAGTATCGATAATGAATTTGTTCTTAAAAATTAATGATGGACTGTATATCGCTAGCACATTCATTATCATAACAATAGCTCAGGAATTAATCACCTACAATTTACACGGATTGTGTATTAGTTCCACTAGGATGAGATCAGTAATAAGAATGAACAAATTAGCTTTACATCGGCAACTCTTAGGAAGTACAAGTTCCCAATTGATGAATTAATCAACATTTAAGGAATAAATGTTTCGTAATTAACTCTTCCGAAATACAACAGGATATTGCCACATTATGCAATAACATGTTCACAAGTATTATAATTTAAGCCCCAAATGGATTTATAAAACAAATCACAATCATTGCTGAAGCTTGAGAGTATTAAACAACTGTCTTACAAGCAAAACATTCATTAAAATACAAAACCACAACATTAATCATTAATTCAAACAGAAAAATGGGCGGTCCAACATGCTTCCCCGAGGGATGCAACTGTCTTACAAGCAAAATCTTCATTAAAATAGAAAACCACAACATTAATCATTAATTCAAACAGAAAAATGGGCGGTCCATGCTTCCCCGAGAGATGCTGGACATTAACCTTGTCGATTAGAGAGTTAGTCATCAATTCAAACTCTGTGTCCGACTTTGGAGTAATTCCGTAATGGAGATAACTACTCGCGGCTTTAATTCCGATTCGATTATTTTATTAAGAATTCTATCGCGAGGGACTAAAGTGATAGCTTTAGAAAACTCTATAACCTTCGCATCATTGAATTCTCCTTCGACGAGTAAATCGGCAATATGTGACAACTGCGCTAGAGACTTTCCTAGAAAGATTTTCGAAAATTTTACATTTTCTCAATCATAAAAGCAGTATTTTATTGGGGAATAAGTACTATTTTGAAATGAAGAAAACATAATTAGTACCTTCCACATTTCCCTACGCTAAGAAACTACCACTGCAGAAGATACATATTTCCTTCACTCATGTGACCAATTATTTTGACACCCATACACGCTAAACTACATTGTGGAGCGTAGTTGATTGTGGAGTAGAGATAACTTGTTGATATAAATCTCATTAGGTTCACAGATGGATATCGAATTATTGTGATACTCCATTGTTATTGTAATTTCGCCAATTATAGGGAGCTCCCAACAATACCAGTTGTATTTTGCGCTAATTCAAGAAAATAGCACGCCAGAATTTCCTTTTTAATAAATGTTATTTAGATACGTAGTTCTTTGATTCAATTGATTGTTTGTAAGCCTAAATGTAGTAGAAATGAAGGTACTTGCTGATTCGTGATTTTAACTTGTTAATATCGGTTATGTCAGTTTGATGTCTGACTGATATATTCTAATGACATATCGCATCGGTTTTTCGTCATAATTTTTATCAATAATATACTTACGATGTCATTGTTCGCTAACATTGTACGTAAACTCAGGAATTCAAGACGTAGAATATATGTGCCATCGATATTATATTGGCATCAAGTAAAATGTTTTGAGACGGTTGTTGAGTATACGTCCTGTAAAGCACATGACATGTTTGAGACAAAGCTATGTTCTTGAGCCACACCGGGAGCGGTAGCTGAGTGCATCAAATGATGTCACTGCAGCGCCTCTGACCGGGAGGTCCTATGTTCGAGTCCTGACGGCGGCAGGATTTTCGACACTAGCTTGTCAGCTAGGTCGAATTCAGTCGCTGTCTGGAGGAGAATTCTAGTGGCCGGCTGCTCTGATCGGTAGTTTTCCGTGGTTTCTCCGATCAACACCAGGCGAATGCCGGAGCAGTACCATAACAAACGGGCCACGAACCGCGCGCGATCTTTTCTTCCTTGTCCTATCCTTTCCCCTTACCACACACTTACACTAACATGCACTACATATTCCGGGAGACCGGTCGTGAGCTTAGAGCTTGTCCGGGCTGGGTGGTGCCCCGCTGGTGGGAGAGTCCTGGTTAGGGGAAAACCCCACTAGCCGACGGTAGGTCGGTGCCGGATCTCACCATCCAGCGGGGGAAGATCACCATCTCCTGAGACAAAAACATGCACTACACGTACGGGACTAATGACCAAAGCAGTTGACGCGCCCGGAAACGCGAAAAAATCAATCAATCTTGAGCCTCAAACTCTTTCAACCGCGTTTACATAATGCTGTTGTAATAGCGGGAATGGCGCCGTCCAGCCATGTCGGTGATGTATTTAGGCCCGGAAGCGCCTGAGCGACCAAAGGCGTCACAGGTGGTGGGGACAACGCTGTTGCGCCGAGCAGAGGTCAGGGGTCACAGTTCACGCTAGCGGCGACGGCGGCGGTCGGACGGCAGAAATGGGAGGTGACAGGCTTTGTGAAGTGGACCTAACGACACAGGGAAGAGAGGTTTAGCGACGGAAAAAGATGAATATCTCGGCGGATGTGTATGTGGGTGTGTACTGGTTTTGTATGTTTTGGCTGCAAGTGTTTGGAACATCTATACCTCCCATTAATTAGTATATCGACTAGTTTCTCCCTTCATCTCCCGTATACTACATATCAAAGCCGCGTCTCTGTCACGTTTAATTCTTGTTTTCGGGGGCGGAGGCAAGGAACTGATTTAAATGCTAGTTTATCGTCGCGCGATACTGTATTAAAGTTCACAAGATTCTTGCGGTAAATTTATGTCACAGCTATTAATGAATTCATTAATATACACTTCCATAAGCAAAGAAAACATTTCAAACTAGGCGAACCACAACAGCACGTACTTTTTCGCATTATTTGCAACCTTCACAAATTTCGGAAATTCGGGGAAATTGATCGAAAATGGAACCTGCGTCGATTTTACGTACTTCGTTCTATTTGAGAAAAAGAAAGAAAAAAAGAAGGCGTAAAATTATTTTTTTTAATTGTCTGCATTTCAAGCAAAAATTACGCGAAAACTACTTAGTATATTTTCAAAAAAAATGAACATGGCCTTACTTTATGATCTAATATTTTTATAACATATTAATGAAAAACCTATCTTAAATATTAGTTTTAAACTTTGGCAATTTTTGAAAATGCAGAGAGAATCACCGAAAATGAAATATTTTTATGTGCCTACTTTGCTATATCAGAGAAAAACTAAAGAAAGTAATTGAGTAATATATTAGATAAAAATGGCAATTTTTCAGGAATAATTACGCGAAAACTAACACATATTTTGAAAAATTGTAAATGACCTTATTTAAAGAGCTTTTTTCGAAGAACACATTTCATGAAAGAAAAAATATCTATCTTCAAATTGCAGGTGTAGGGAAAAAAGCAGTCCTGAACGTTGGCAATTTTCGAGAATTATACGAAAATTAGGTATGCATCATTATTTTAAGACTACTTTGAATTAGCCAAGAAAATTTTAAGAAACAATTTAGAGATGTTTTGAGAAAATCTTGCTTTTAAAATTACGTTTTAAGGCAAAATTACGTGAAAAATACTTATATTTTACACAAAAATTTTAAAATTTTATTAAAAAAAAATTTCCTAATATTGTAGACGAAAATTGTTTTAATTGTTTCAATTTTCGAAAATTCGACGACAAAAACCTATGATCAGAGTGATGGGCCTGAGAATTCGATACCGGTAGTCACCACAAAACTCACTGATGTTAACACATCAAGTAAATATCTGGTAGCTTAAGGGATCGAACCCGCAACCTCCCAATCATTGGTACACCCTAGCAGTAAGGTCTTACCGTCTTCGCTCTCCCTAGCGAATTGCTAAATTTAATTAAATCGAATAGATAATTACTTTTTCGGCTGCACGCAAAATTAACGAATTAAAATCTAGCTCTGTTTGGGATGTGCAAATTCCCTCACTAGCATTCCTATTTGTACGCTTGGAAGATTTTGCTGGGCATTCTCTTTTTATTAACGTAATGAAATGTAATTTATTGCTCAATGATGTGTGGCAATTTCTTCACTAATGAAGCAGTCAACCTGAAAGTGCGCAATACTTTTTGATGTTGCGTGAAATTAACCTATTAACGTTGCTGCTCTCGTATAACTATTTTTAAAGTCGAACCCAAGTTACATTATTCACTAGTCCGAACAATTTATGGTTCAACGCGTCCAAAATATCCATGTAATGGGCAGAGGCAATTAGAGTCAGTGACGAAATTACTACTGTCATTATATTGTCAACTAAACGCTCGTCAGTGTGACATTAATACGATAAAATATTTTGTTCACGAATAACGCAGAAATGTAACGTTATTCATACAGCTTATCCCAAGCATTCCGTTGTACAAAATGACAAAACATTTTCATAACAACTTTTTTTCTTTCAAAACTCTTGCTGAGTAAATATTCTCCAAAATATAAATTTAATCACTACAATTTAAAGTATTACATTGGATCTATTTTCTACATTTCACCTTGTGCGTAGGAAGGAGTACAGTGAAATGCAATCAATCAACGAAAAAGTAGTGTCATCGGCCAGGAGTGAGAACTATGTTGAAGAAAAGGCGACAATTTTGAAGCACACACGCTAATTGCAGCTTACTATTTTACTTTCTCTTTTCATATGTACTTAATTAATTTCTGTGGTTCTAAAAGAGGAACGGTTAGGAATAAAATATGTTAAGACATGAACTCCAAAGATTGCTTTGTTTGAATTGGTTGAGTAAAGTGGAATTGATGTGGGTATAGTTCAGTGAGGGTCAGCTAAGATACAGACGAGTAAGGAAAGAATTGTGGAAGAGAAGGGGAACAGGATGAATCAAGGCCAACTCGAAGCCAGCCAAGAAGAGAGCCAAAATATTTTAACCATATGATAAAACATTTGTACAGAAACGAAGGTTCAAAATTTTAAATTGATCCCTATCGAAAAAATACTAATAGTATACATTATTTGATATAAAATCGTACGAGATGACGGAGGCGGGGGAAGCGGAGGCGATGAATGAGCGAGGCGGGAATGAGACGACAGTGGGGCGGGCAAGAGGTGAGGGTGAGGAGGGGAGAGGTGGAGGCCGAGGCGGGGCCGAGGAGAGGTCGAGTCGGGGGCGAGTCAGGGGCGAGGCGGGGACGAGGCGGGGCGAGGCGGGGCGGGGTCGAGGCAGGGCCGAGGGGGACCGAGGCGGGGCCGGGCGGGCCGAGGCGGGGCCGAGGCGGGGCGAGGCGGGGGTCGAGGCAGGGGCGAGGCGAGGCATGGGGAGCGGGCTCTAGGCCTGAGAGAGGCGTGGGCGAGGGCGTGGGTGAGGGCGAGGGCGAGGGCGAGGGCGAGGGCGAGGGCGAGGGCGAGGGCGAGGGCGAGGGCGAGGGCGAGGGCGAGGGCGAGGGCGAGGGCGAGGGCGAGGGCGAGGGCGAGGGCGAGGGCGAGGGCGAGGGCGAGGGCGAGGGCGAGGGCGAGGGCGAGGGCGAGGGCGAGGGCGAGGGCGAGGGCGAGGGCGAGGGCGAGGGCGAGGGCGAGGGCGAGGGCGAGGGCGAGGGCGAGGGCGAGGGCGAGGCGCAAGGCGCGAGGCGAGGCGAGGGCAAGCCGTGGGTGAGCGGGCGGGGCGGCGCGGCGGTGCGGGATTGGAAGCGGGAGCTCTTGAGCGCGTCCAGAGGGAAAGGGGGAGCGAGTGGGCCGGAGAGGAAGGGGCCCGAGAGCGGGCCACGCCGCCGCCCGATGAGCTTCCGCGTTAACGACGTCGCTCCGCGATGGCCTTCCAATTTCGCAAATCACACGAGCGGGCGCCGCCCGCCCGCCGTTCTCTGCCCGGCGACGCAGTGGGCCATGTTGGAATCACAGAGATACATATTATTTTATCTGAATTTTAATAAGCAACCTATTCGCAATTTCTTTCTTAACAAGAAAAATTTCACCAGCGCAGTAATTCCGGTTAAATAGTTACAACATCTTTGATGAGATTTACCAACCTAGTAAGATGGATTGCAAACCCAGAAATTGAACATGTTTTATCTCGATATTCCTAAGAAATATTTTCACAACTCCCTTTAAAACTACATAAAGTGATTTATTTTTAATTACTTACCGGTTGTTCTTGTATCGTCAGCGTACTTTTTATCGCATTAAGCAAGAAATCATGAAGTCTTGGAGGAATATATTTTGTTTTTATTTGAATGATTCTTATGCTCGAAAACAAATCTATGCTCCTTACTAATGCATAGAATACTTCAAAACTAGTAAAAACTCTACTAGTAAAGCACGACCAGTACAAAATAACAATATAATTAACCTTCGAATCGAACATAAATATGTAACATTATTCTCGATTGGAAATTCGACAAAAAATACAAGGGAAGCAACTGTACTGAGGATAGTGAAGAAGATAGTATAATAGTAGAGACAACACAATTTAGAGTACTTTAGTAACGGTTTGAGAATGACGGGTAATGAGAATTATCAAATTAATTTTGCACAATGTTTTCTTCTCCTACACACATTATGAATGGGAAGTTAATTTTCCCTTTATGCGTATTGCCTGGCACCCACGTCTTCGTAGTTTTCAGACTAGAGGGATGAGCGGCATGATAAAGGATGATCGCCTATATTTGGATTGGGAACAGGAAGGGAAGCTAAGAAAGCGCGCAACGCCTTGTTCGCTGCAGATCCTTCTTCAGAATTCACTGGAGAACCCTGAGAAAACTTGCCATGAATCTGCTTTCTCCACCAAAAATCCCACCCGGATCATCCGGAAATCGACAGCCGGGCCCTGTGGTCGAAGGTGAGCAGTCTAATTGCTACTACTATGGATAGTGCCGCAACTACGGCTACAAATAGCTTTCAAATCGATCTATTGTATGTAACGTTATTAGAAGGTACAGAGCATGTAGTTGAGACGGTTAAAGGACCGAAAGTGCTTCGTTATAAACCGAAGCGCGTTATAACACCGTAACCCAATGATACCGGTCCTATTTCGTTTACTTATTCTTGTGAAACCACATTTAAGAAAATAAATAAATAAACAAACAAACAAATAAATAAATAGAATGAGAAATACTTATTCGTGGAGTAGGAGTACGCATTTGCCACTTTTAGTAAAAACATATTTGTTTATATTATTATTAACCGTTTGGGAGAGTGTAAAATTATAACCGCAGTGCCTCTGACCGGGAGGTCATAGGGTTCAATTCCTAACGGTATGGCAGGATTTTCGACGCTATTTTGACAACTATATCGAATTGTGGAGGAGAATTCTTGTGACCGGCTGCTTTGATCGGTAGTTTACTGTGGTTTGACCGATCAACCCTAGATGCCGGAATATAATCCCAACAAACGGGCCACGGATCGTGCGCAATCTTTCCTACCTCTTCCTTGGCATATTCTCACCCCTTACATACTTGCAGTACTCTACTGTACATCTCGGGAGCTTAGAGCTTGTCCCCGCTGGGGCGGTGCCCCGCTGGAGGAAGATACCTCGATAGGGAAATCCTCGCGCGCCGACATGTAGGTCGGCGCTGGATCTCATCATCTAGCGGTGGATGATCATTGCCATCTCCCGCGATAAAAACACTACCTTTACGACAACAACGACCTTAGCAGCTGACGCGCCCAGAAACATGAAATAATCAATCAAAAGTGTTAACGAACGACAGTCGTTATCTTTCGCTTTTGGTTCGTCCGCTTGGTTGCGTTAAATCCATATAATTACAGTCGACTCCGGTTATAGTGAACTTCTGAGAACTAAAAATTTTTGGTTCCCTATATCACTATATCCGATGATGTCAACATTAAATAGAATTTCTCCACAATTGCGAGTATTAATTTTATGAATATAAGTAAGCAAAATTCATTAACAGCACGAATTGAAAATTTTATTGTCCTTAAAAAATCTATTATTTTCAATTGTTTCTTCATACATTTTTCATTAGTCATTTCTCTAGATATTTCTCCAGAGTTCGTGGTCTCTTGGTACTTGATTCTGCACTGTCCTCTGTCTCTAAGTATCGAAATGCGGTCTTGCTACCTTTCAATGCCTCTAGCACTGTTGGAACCGTCACACTCTCCGAAGGCCCCTTTAACGGCCTAAAAACATAAGAGATCCAATTAATTTCCAGGACATATTTCCTAGGTTCGCTATAGCCGAGGTTCTGGTTCACTATAACCGAATCTTATGCTTATTTGTAATTGAAGTAAAACGGGACCAGTGATTTAATTGATTGATTTTTTCGTGTTTCCGGGTGCGTCAACTGCATTGGTCATTAGTCACGTTAGTTTAGTGCATTTTTTTCTCGGGAGATGGCGGTGATCTTCCCCCGCTGGATGGTGAGATCCGGCACCAACCTACCGTCGGCTAGTGGGGTTTCCCCTTAACCAGGACTCTCCCACCAACGGGGCACCGCCCCAGCCGGGACAAGCTCTAAGCTCCCGACCTGTCTCCCGGAATATGTGGTAGTGTAGTGCATGTTAGTGTAAGTGTGTGTGTAAGGGGAGAGGATATGACAAGGAAGAGGAAGGACAGATCGCGCGCGGTGCGTGGCCCGTTTGGTAAGGTACTGCTCCGGCATTCGCCTGGTGTTGATCGGAGGAACTACGGAAAACTACCGATCAGAGAAGCCGGCCACTAAATTCTCCTCCAGACAGCGACTGAATTCGACCAGCGACAACTAGTGTCGAAAATCTCCCGGCAGAGCCTGAGTGACATAGTTGATGCACTGACACTACCAGTGACATAAGTTCACTATAACTGAGGGTTCACTATATCCGAGTTCACTATAACCGAGTCTACTGTAATAGGAAAAAACTTTTTTGTCAACGTTTTGTACGATTCAAACCACCGCCCCCGCACCCCTGTCCGCTGTTCGTCTATCACACTTCCCTTCCCCCACTCTTCCGCCCCTCTGAGCTCGTCCGCGCCACTCGACGGGGCGTTTGCCTCCAAATATCTCGCGCCCCGATGCACTTTTCGAAACTTGCTCGTGATGGCGAGCGCGCGGGCGCGCGGACCGGCTGGCGGCAGGGCGCTTACAGTTTGCTCTGGGCAAACGAACTGGAGATTCTGCGTAACGCGTAATACGCAACGACGTTCGCCCGCCTCGATGTTAATTGAGATGAACACCACCATTCGCGCTAGCGGCAGCGGTGTTTGACTGCCGAAATGAAGAGGAACCGAAGCGTGAAAATTAACTCTGCCGTTCGAAATGCGAGCGAAATAAAGACGCGTTTTCGATTGAGTTATTGATGAGTAGCCGGGTGGACTTTTATGAAAGTTAAATCCTATTTCATTAAAAATGTTTGTTTTGTTCGTGTCTCTTTACACAAATTCACAGATAGATCTTGGAACGAGGTACTGTATTTTACTATGCTAAAACCTAAGTATGATGCAAAGCACAGTGGGTCAAGGGTACAGTGCGAACTCTGAAAAAATCGCACGAAGAACGTTTTCGGAAATGTTTTGTGTTCCAATAACGAGGATTTCATAATCAGAGTCCGGAAAAAATATGCATTATGAAAAAGGAAAAAAATTAAACATAAATGTGTAATAAAATTATATATATTTTTATATATAATTTTTATAAATTGTGGATATAATAATTTCGGGTGCAACAATCGGACTATTTCGTGCGCAGTCATTCGGTAGCGATTCACCGATGTTTCGCCTGTATTATTGCCGGAGCGTAAACTTCTGTGGCGCGTTTCAAGCACCTCCTGTGTGAAACTGGTGATTATTGTTAATATCGAAATCGCCAATAGCAGAACGATGGAACGATAGAATAATTGTGGATATACTATATAATGTCAAAAACGCTATTTATAAAGAAAATAAATTGACACAACTTGAAATTGCATTAATAAAATATTTATTCTACGAATTTTAAAAATAATAATTGTTTTCCTACTACATTATATTTTTAAGATAATTTTTATATTTGAGAGCAATGATAGCCATCGTACAAACGAGCTCAACGACCGGCAAACACTCACTTTAGATTGTCGGCGTGGGGCTACACGACTGGACTACCAATATCTCTCGTAAATGGGATTAAAGATAAAAAACACGACCTTAGTGAACTTTCTCAACCTAAAATAATATTCTAGTGCTTACGGCACGACGCATTATTTATGCAGTGCACATGTGTGATTGCATTTTCCTGGTGGAGCACCTCGCGTCTTCAGCATACAATTCTGAATATGTGTGAGCAAAAATATTACGCCAATTATTTTTAAAATTTAAAAGTATTTCTGAAAATTTATTAAATGTATTTTGCAAATAAATTTCATAAAAATTGGTACAATAAAATGCAAAATATGTAAAAGTTTAGCAAAATATGTGAAAATATGTAAAAATATGTAACGAAAAATTTGAATATTGTTTTAGAATTGTCCTGATTCGCCATCACAATTTTGTGAACTGTACATAGAAGGCCGCTCTACTCATAACAAAACAACTTTCACACTGGCAGCGGTGTTTTCTGAAATGAGTCTATGAAGCGTGCAAATTATCTCTTCTGATGATGAAGCGTGCAAATTATCTCTATTTAAAATTGAAGTCAGACGCATATTCGTTATAATCATAATTATAATGTGGATTCTTTCTGGTAAACTTCACCGGTGAAACTTAGATTAAATCATAAATGGGTAATTTGCTCCTCACGCACTTAAAGCAGCATCCGTAGTTTACTTTTAACCTCACTGTGCCTTTTAATCTCACTGTACCTTTTAACCTCACGGCTCACGAAAACGTGCGAGGGTAATACTAGGATGTTTTTGCACGTAGAGCGTACAGCAATCGACTATAATCTTGATGCTCTGCGCATGCGCACATGCAACACATGTGCAAACTCGAACTGCGAATACTTAGAAGATCGATATAGCTGTTGATTGTTATAACGCTTCGTCGTGAAAACGTCCATCGTTCTGCTATTGGCGATTTCGATATCAACAATAATCTCCAGTTCCCCACAGGAGGCGCTTGAAACGCCACAGAAGTTTACGCTCCGGCAATAATGCAGGCGAAACATCGGCGGTTCGCTACCGAATGACTGCGCACAAAATAGTCCGATTGTTGCACCCGAAATCGTCCGAATGTTTCCATAATTCCGCATTTCATTATTTGAAACTTTTGCCAAAAACACCTCCAGGCCACTACATGTATTGCAGGTGGTCTTAGTATTATCGACAATCTTGACTCTCCACCTGCTTTCGGGCGAATGGAACAGACAAAATCGAACAAAACAAATCTTCGTCCGACAGACGTATTGTAAGGTCCGAAGCCATTGGAAAAGGTCGTTTGGGTTCAGTATGCTCATTAGAAGTATTTGAACGATATGTGCATATCGGGTGCTAACGTCCGACTTCAGCCGACCGAAATTTTAGTCAAAACCACGGAAAGGTGGCTCAGGGCATCAAACGCAGCGTTTCTGACCAGGAGGTCCCAGGGTTTGTGCCCCGACGGTGGCAAGACTTTCGATACTAGCCAGGATGCAAGGTCAAGTTCTGTTGCTATCTGGAGGATATTTCTAGCATGCGACTGCTCTGATCGGTAGCTTTCCGTGGTTTCTTCGATCAATACCAGGTGAATGCCTGAGCAGTACACTACCAAACGGGCCACAGACCACGCGCCATCTTCCATTCCTCTTTCTTCTTCTATCCTACCCCTTACACACACACACACACACACACACACTTACATTAACATGCACTACACTACCACATGTTCCGGGAGACCGGTCGGGAGCTTAGAGATTATCCCGGCTGGGGCGGTGCCCCGCTGGTGGGAGATACCTGGCTAAGAAACCCCCGCTAGCGGACGGTATGTCGGCGCCGGAAGCCATCCAGCGGGGGAAAGATCGCCACCACCTCCCGGCAAAAAAGCAAGCACTACTTTTTCGGGACTAATGACCTAATATAATAATAATATAATAGTATAATAATAATAATAATAATAATAATAATAATAATAATAATAAGAAGAAGAAGAAGAAGAAGAAGAAGAAGAAGAAGAAGCAGAAGCAGTTGACGCTTCCGTAACCATCAACCAATCGGTCAAAATCGTCTCCACAGTGCCCGCCGTTTTATTCCGGCCGTCCCTTTGACGGAAATTCCCCCAAGAGGCGACTGGCTCGCCCACCGTGATTTCCTGCGACGTCGCAGCTGTTGTGAGCGGGCGTTGCCAGAGATACCCCGCCGGCGCCCCGCCCCCCGAAGAGAAAGCGATGGCAGATTAACTGCCGTAATGACCCTGTGTCAGTTTTCCCGCTGACTGCTGGCGCTTCGGCGTGACGCGGGGCGACGAAGGGAGGGGGGGCAGGAGGAAGAATAGAGAGAAGGGTGGCAAGCAGTGGATGCGACCGCTAAATGAGGCCTGGGATGTGTCATCGATGACGATACTTTCAAAACATGGATGTTTTAAACATGTATATTATAACCGTTATTTTTTTAACATTGATGTTTTTGTGCTCGATGTTTCTACGTTTTCAATGTTTTGTTTGTGAATGAAAAAAATCCCTCAATAACGATGGTGTAAAAAGTAAAATAAATAATAATTAATGGTACACAAGTACCGCCAGTTTATGTCTTTGAACTAAACGAACCCTGTTCAATAGGGAAATGCGTTCTCACTGTATGGCTATACTATCTTCGAACAGGCTCTCTCGCTCGACATGATCCCAATGCCATCCTAGTATTTTATACATCTTTCTTCATGATTACGTAGGCTTCCGAGGTCGGAGTATGTCTCTTGGCTGTCCGGGACAAGCCGCGTCGATCTGCTCGTAGCTGACGTTTCGACCAACATATTGTGACCTTCCTCAGCAGTACGCTTTGAGGAAGGCCACAATATGTTGGCCGAAACGTCAGCTACGAGCAGATCGACGCGGCTTTGTACCGGACAGCCAGAGACATCTTTCTTCATATTTCGCACATGATGCGCTGGTAGTCGCCAAAGGCTTAGGGTCTCTCTCTTCTTCCCGTACCTTTCTTACGCGAACTGAGGTCTGACACTCTGAAATGTCTCTGAGCGATCAAACTTCCTTTGTTCCTTGTTCTTATAATTTTTAACTTTTTTTTGTTAAATATTAATTATAAGTTAATAAACATAGTCGCTGTCGAATAAAATTTTTGCGCAAAAATATGTTTGAGACTACTAACCAGTTTTAAAACGTTGATGGTTTTTAGTCGATATTATTAACACATATACCGACCGGTCTCCCGGCATGTGTTGTAGTTTATTGCATGTGAGTGTAAGTGTGTATAAGTAAATGGGCATGTGAGTGTAAGTGTGTATAAGTAAGTGGGAGGATAGGACAAGGAAAAGGAAGGATCGCGCTCGGTACCTGTCCCGTTTGTTATGGTACTACTCCGGCATTCGATAGAATTCTCCTTCTGACAGTGGCTGAAATAGGCCTAGCTGTCTAACCAGTGTCGAAAATTCTGCCCCCGTCGGGACGCAATAGCTGGTGGTAGCGCCGTCTCATTCACCGCCCTTCCACGAACGCAAGGGAAATTTCAGCAACGAAGACCCAAGGCACGAGCTGTATGAATATATTAGAAAGTACGAACATTTCTGAAATAAATTTCCATTCACAGTTAATCTGTATAATAAATTTAGCTCAGCATTTTTAATAGCTGTCACCGTGCTTGACGTTTATGCATTCCACGCTGGGTTGCAGAGCCCCCTGAAATCGTGAAGTCTCATTATTGTTTGCGGGATTATCGAGGAGAAAAGGAAAAGGAAAAGGAAGAACGATGAGAAGGAAAGTAAGAACGTAAGAAACAAAATATGAAAGAAAAAAAAAATATATAATAAAAAATAAAGAAGGAATGTGAAGAAAAGAAGGAGAAAAGTAAGAAATGCAGAAAAAGAAAAAGAAGAGAAGAAGGATAACAAAGCACAATGGTGTATCTATGTTCTACATCCACACAAATAATAATGAATTTTATACATTCTTATTTCTCGCTTAAAAAGCCCTAGTAAAAACGGGACCTCAGAAGATAGTTAATGAATAATGAAAGTGTACATTAAAAAATTTTGAAATGCTACAGCTATTTCCACAATTCTTCTTTACCTAATTCGTGCATTATCTTTTTGCAGATAATATACCTTTTACCACTTGGGACCCGAAAAATAGTATTGCTTCATTTGTTCTCGCATCTACTTCGCAGATACAGGAAGTTATGTGATGCTGTGGGAATAAGTGTCAATTTGTAACTCATTATCAGGATAGCGTCTATTTGAAAAGAAGTAAAGCAACATTTTGAAAAAATTAAAAAAAATCTTTTACATATTGGGACACACCAGATGTCACCAATATGACATTCAGCGAATTTCATTAAAAATAATACTTTATTAGCAAAAAGCGCTGGTTGCCGTGATGCCGGAGTGCAACATATAAAGCTTCGACGAGGTCCATTTCTGATGTCCACGGGGAGACATCCTTTACCAGGACAGCGCCCAAGATTCTCATGGATAACAGGTTCTGTAGCGCTATAGTAAAGGTCATGACCAAAAAAATCTAATGCTAAAAGTTATAAATAAAGTTGTTATTTTCTATTGATGAAACCTGATTATCATTTGCCGTCACGTGCAATCCAGTAGGATATTTAAATTTTGCATTTCAGATTCCACGTTTCTCCGTATGGGGGGCGAATTAAGTAATCGTAAGTATTCACGATAAAGTATTTATCGGTAAAGAACCCGCAGCCTGAGTTAGCAACGGAGTTATAAGTAAATACAATTTGGGAGCTCATTTTCGTAACGATTTCCTGGCCCTCATATATTTATTAGAAATTCGGAAACAGGTTACAGGAATCAGAGGGCAGCAAGACTGGTATATGGATGGGTATATTTCAATATTTCTTTTGAATATCTTCAATCTTTCTCTCCAAATTATGGGAATCTTCGACATTTTCAAAAACATGTACTTGACATTATAGAAAGATCTAATTTTGAATATCAGATTTCGTTAGAAAAAATCCTCCATAATGTAGTTGAAGGACGACCTAAAAAATTGCAGCCTTAAAAAAAAACTACTGTTATTTTCGAAATGTCAGAGATTTTTACGGCAAATGAGATCTGCACCATTTTTATAAGCGTACCTTGCTTTATTCGAGCAATGGAAATGTAGGAAAAAAATAGAAATCATTCTTGAAAGTTAGGGAAATTTATCTTGAGAAAGTTGAAGAAGTTTCTCGTAAAGTAACCACAAAATGTAAAAGATTAATTTCAAATTCGGGAATCAGATCAATCAAGCAGTATCATTGCGATGCTATGTAATAGGATGTTACATAGCAGTTTTGGTGAAAAACCTTGTTACGGTTTGGGCGCTACTGTGGTTCACGGAGAGGCAGACTAACAGACCGAAAATAGACCCATACAAGATTCAATTAGATTCACAATTAAAACAGCAAGGCCATCATAAGTGTCGTTTGTTTGCTCAATAGAGTTCGAATCAAATGGAAACTGATCCACTTTAGTATATTTTATTATTTTTTATATAAATGGAATTAACAATTTGTATAAACAATCCCCCCACCCAAATTTGTGCCCCCTCCCCATAAAAGATCCAGGATCTCCCACCAGCTGGGCACCGTCCCAGCCGAGACAAGTTCTAAGTCCCCAACCAGTCTCCCGGAATGTGTGGTAGTGTACTGCATGTTCGTGTAAGTGTGTGTGTAAGGGATGAGGATAGGACAAGGAAGAGGAAGGACAGATCGCGCGCGGTCCGTGGCCCGTTTGGTAGGGTACTGCTCCGGCATTCGCCTGGTGTTGATCGGAGAATCCACGGAGAACTACCGATCAGTGCAGCCGGCCGCTAGAAGTCTCCTCCAGACAGCGACTGAATTCGACCTAGCTGAAAAGCTAGTGTCGAAAATTTTGCCGGCTTCGGGACTCGAGTCTAGGACGGAGGCACAGCAGTGCCATCAGTTGATGTCACTCACCACTTCCAGTGGTTATTTTCGTAATACCCGCCGTCGCAACGTCACGAGGCAGAGGGGCAAGGGGGCGTTTGGGCGAACGCGCGCGGGGGCAGCGAGTGGCCCCGTGGCTCCCACACGTAAGCGCCTTACAGCGGGCGGCCACCGGTGCGGCGCGGCGCAGCGCGGCGCGGCGGCCCCTGGGCTTAGCCCCAACGCTCCCAGCGCCCCGCAGCCCCGCCCCCCGCCGCGCACAACGCAGTTCCCTGCGCAGCGCGGCAGGGGCACGGAGCGGGACCGGTCGGGCGGGTTGGTTTGGTTTGTTTTTTTCGTGTTTCCGGGCGCGCCAACTGCTTTAGTCATTAGTCCCGTTAGTGTAGTGCATGTTTTTCTCTCCTGAGATGGCGGTGGTCTCGCTCTCGACCGGTCTCCCGCAATATGTGGTAGTGTAGTGCATGTGAGTGTGAGTGTGTGTGTAAGGGGGAGAGGATAGGACAAGGAAGATGAAGGAAACATCGCGCGCGGTCCGTGGCCCGTTTGGTAGGGTACTGCTCCGGCATTCGCCTGTTGATCGGAGAAACCACGGCAAACTACCGATCAGAGCAGCCGGCCGCTAGAATTCTCCTCCAGACAGCGACTGAATTCGACCTAGCTGAAGAGCTAGTGTCGAAAATCCTGCCGCCGTTAGAACTCGAACCTAGGACCTCCCGGTCAGAGGTGCTGCTGTGACATCAGCTGATGCACTGAGCTACCGCTCCCGGTCCGGTGGGGGGGGTCAGACAGCATAGCGAGTTGCGGGAGGGGGAGTGGGTCGGCCAAGACGGTGGTGATGGCGGGGAGAGTGATGCGAACAGGGGGAGGAGGTGAGACAGGCAAGAGTGAAGTGGGGAGGGTCGGGAAGGGCATTGGGGAAGTGGGGCGGAATGGGCAAGAGCGGAGGGATGCGGGCGGCATGAGGTGGCGTAGGGAAACGCGGAGATGGCGGGGTAAGTTTTGATAGAGTAGAGAGGAGAGAGTAGGGACGAACAAGGGCACGGAACGTGGTTGATTGATTGCTAGTGATTTAGAGCACGTCAACTACAGAGATTATTAGTCCCGTAAGTATATGCATGCTTTTTCATCGGGATGTGGTGGTGATCTTCCCCCACGGGATGGCGAGATCCGGCGTCGACCTACCGTTGACTAGCGCGGTTATCCCCAACCAAGTATCTCCCACCAGCGGGGCACCGTCCCAACCGGGACAAGTTCGGAACGTGGCGTAGTGTGGGGCCACGACATGCGAGGCTGTCTGTTGTGTTGTGGGGTTGTGGGGGAGCGGTTCACGACGGCACGGTAGAGAGAGAGAGAGAGAGAGAGAGAGAGAGAGAGAGAGAGAGGAGAGAGAGAGGTACATCGGGGTATGGTAGGCGTGGCGTGGTGAAGCGAGGTGAGATGAGGAGTAGAAGGGTGTGGCGAGACGTGGCGGAACGTGGCGAGATGTGAGAGCGAAGCGTGGCGGTGTGTGGCATGGCGGAGTGGGGAGGGGCAGGGCGGGGTGGGGGGATGGGCGTGGCGTGGCGTGTGATGACTGGCGTGGCGTGGCGTGGCATGGCGTGGCTTCGCGAAGTGTGGCATCGCGTAGCGGTATGTGGGGGGGGGGCGTGGCCGGCTGTAGCGGGGTGTGGCGTGGGCGTGGCGGAGAGGTGTGCGGCGTGGCAGCTTGCAGCGCCATATTTACAAGAGCGCCGCCCCGCCGAGGCGATTGAGCGAATTTATGGCCGGTTCGGGATTAGGCCGCGGCGAGGCCAGCGCCGTCCGCGTCCGTGGACTGGATTAGCACCTCCTCCCGCGCCCAACGTTGGGCGCCAAGCGGCACCGTTCCGTAATGACGCACTGCCGCCGAAATAGTATATTATGTTACTAGTTTATAACGTTAAGCTTTATTGCATAAGTACAAGTTTTGAAAACGAGAGACTCTAGAAGCTAGTTTTCAAATTTGTACGGATGCAATAAAGCAACATTGTAAACGAGTTGCTTAAGTTATTATTTTTAATCACCAGCATTATAAATTTATAAGAGAATCGAAGTTACGTTCTGGAAACAACTTTTTTATTACGTCACGGCTATTTGACATCTGTGCACAAAAACGGTCGGTTGTTCGGTTAAACGCCATCTCCCCAGGATTTGATCGCTGTTATTCGTGTGGCTGCGCAGTTTTCCGCGATGATTCATGGACGATTCGCACTACCCCACTATTCACTCACTGCAATTGAATGATGAGTGAAGGCACGATTATTCATGCAATTATTCAGTAGCAATAATTAACACCAAATACGCCCTAATCTGTGCCATAAGATGCCATTGGATGCCAACTATTTCTTGCGAGGAAAAAGGTCTTTTTTAATGATGATATAATTAAACACGTTGAGAAACGTTCTACAGCGGTTCAGTCCTGTTGATATAGGACTTCAAAAATCAACAGTACGCATTATTTTAGATACTGTTTATTAGAATTTCGAAATTAGTTATCAATATTTTATGAGAATTTTATTTTAATTCAGTTGAGTGAACGATTAATAAACCTTTGAACATCCTTCAAAGACAATGTTTGCTGGGCAAACTTTTCGTTAACGAATTTTCGACCAGTTCCGATATTTGTTTAACGAGTTTAATTAATACATAAAAGAGACACTGTCTCCAGAAAAAACGTTATAGAATATCTTGAAATTTTATATGCAATTAAACACTTACTACCGTTCAGAATGAGGGTATTTTCTCCCCATTTTCCCCGTTTGTGGGTCATTGAAGTATCTGTTCAATGTCAATAGCTTTTGCCTATCCAATATCTTTTTTTGAACTGATTAACGGTAACATTTTTCCGGTAAGGTGTTATTTAGTGTGATAGATGTTAGATATCAGAATACAACAATTTTTCGGAGAAGTGTTTCAACCTGTACGTTAACCGATCACATATACTGTAATGGAAAATATCATATTGCTGTTAGTATGATTTTCAGCCATAAATCAAAAACCTAAAATAACAAATATAGGAATCATTCTTTGTGTATTTCTACGACATTTTATATACAATGTAGTAGTACTTTCCTTTTCATAGCAGGATAATTCCATGCAAAATAATAGATCTCATGACCTCAGTATCGTATTCGTAATTCAAAGATACTGCTGTGTTTTATTTTCCGTGCACCAAATATGAAACAGTCAATTTTTAAGTTATATATATATATATATATATATATATATATATATATATATACACACACACACACACACACACACACACACACACACACTTCACAGTAACTTAACAATGAGCATATGAAATACTCGGTTTTCAGAGCGCACGCCAATCTATATCATCGGTTTTGTCACAATATTTTTTTAAATCTTATAGTATATATCTAAAAGAAGAATATGTGTAATTAGGCACGTGAAATTAATTTGATATTTTTGATATTTCATAGCAAAAATTATTAAATTAATTTAAAAATGAAATAACAACAAAACCAACCTTTTGTTTTCAAAATTTCCCCCCTCTAATTGCTTTATGTACAGTCTTTCAACCCTGAAAGTTTGAAAGTGGAGTTTTATTCAATTAACACGTACGTTATAAATAGAAACAACTTAGCAGAGCGAATGAACGCTGAAGGCAGGGTAACTCATTTAGCAAGTTACCCAGTACAGCCCTGTCACAGCGCCTCTCCACGGCTTATTCGCAAAGCCGATGCAGAACTACTTCCCTTCAATCTTCAGAAGAACCGCGGTAAGTTTTGATGCTACGTGTTCTGCAAAACTGTTGACAAAACCTGTTGGTGTTCAACATTTTGGCTTCTTTATCTTCTTTACGTGTAAATGAAAATAAAATTCCTTCAAGTCTAGTCTGTGCCCATTCGAAAGTTCTGTCAAGTTATTCTGTGTCTGTTCGAAAAGTTTTTTAGAATACGTGATCTGCGTTTCCCTGGATACTATCGTACAAAGCAAGCGTTTTAATTTTTCCGCATACGACATCACAGCGACCCTACCATTACTGGTAACAAAGAAATACCATTCAGCTTATGTTTGAAAATCAGACTTGCGATGCAACAAGTTAATACAATTCTTACAGATGAATGACCGAGAGGAGTTTAAAAAAATTTATATTCTATATTGTGACCTTTTTTTCCATTCCTGATGGCATATAATCAGTGATTGACTTTCTCTCTTCAGTTTTTGTCTCCGGTACATGAAAAGTGTAAGTCATTTTCTATATTTTAAACCTGCACTAATGACATATCAAGTTATCCAGTACTAAATTAGACAATTTATTACATATTTTCAGTGTCAGATTTCTTATTAAGTAATAATGTTACCTTTACCCTAAAATCATGCGAAAAAGGTAGGTTTTATTGGAATTATAAATATTGGTTTAATTTATTGTTGATTTTCGCATTTATTTAAAATGAAAATTCTTCATAATACGTTATCCATTTAAAATATAATAATTTATTTTTACAATGGTATCTCCCGCATTATGCTGCTACGCAGCATGTGCTATGCAGACTATTTTTCATTTTCCTCGACGTCTAAATTTTGGCAATATTTCATTGATTGTTGTAGGAAAACCACTGATTTGTCTCTGTTTGACCGTTTAACTTTTCATTATAAAGACATTAACTTTTTAGAAAACAAAAATTATTTGAAAACCCACTGTCATAAACTTTAAATTTTGATTGAAATAACTCTGCAATGAGTTCCAGAATTCTGTTAGAAAATGTGACTGCGGCTTTTTCCAATCAGTGTTCTGCCCACGCAAATAATGCACTGTGCTGAATCAGGTCTGAGTGACTGACGGGAAATGAGTTGTTTCCTCCTTTCCGCTTTCAGGGTGGAGGTGAACTGAGTCTGAAGGTCAGGGTGAATGCCCTGTTACCACCAAACAACCGTTATTATTCCCAGTAAACTAGCGGCACTTCAGGCAGGCGCAAATGGGATCGGCGATTCAAGCAGCATTAATTAGTACAGCCATGAACTAGCGACTTTACAACTAAATACTTTTTCGTATTATTTGCAATGAATACGAAATATAATAATATAAATTGAAGCCTACACGTTATTAAGCAATATTATGAAACGCTCTCTTTAGCAAATTAAGCGCGGGAGGGCGGGGGGATAAGAATTTAAAATTTTTATATTAAGCTAAATTTTTAAGCTATAAAACGTTTACAGCTTTTAACGAAAATAGAATTTTGAGCATAATTATAAAAGCACTAGGCTCGAGGGTAAAAAATATAAGAAATAAAAATCCATCCTTGGAAAGGAGGGAGTTTCCAATCTAATGAAATAAAAATTGTATGAGTACACTTTATCATCAAATCAAATCTTTATGGATCGCTTACGTGACTTGCTTTAGGACATCATCTTTATGTCAAAAAATTATTTCTTTAAAGTAAGATTTAAAATAAATGCATTTTTGTTACCGTAGCGCCGAAATTGAGATGTACACTGACTAGTGCCATTAAACTCAGTCACTAGAGCTCAGCTTGCTTTAAGAATATACGAGGAAAGAGAATAAGGCAATAATAAAAACGAATCTTTATTAAGTTAATCTACACATACATTTTATTAATTTTACCTTCAACGCCAGCGTTGAAATAAACCTATACATTTATCAGCACACTTATAAAACAGTTAAAGCACCATTCAACACAAGACTTTTTTAAAATTTATGAGACGTTTTGACTACAAACTGAAATAACTGTTCATCAGAAAATGTACAACAGGAAATGAATAGAGAAAAACAGCAGTGCATCCAATTCGCAGGCATATGCGTCGATGGAGTCAAACTAAAACCGGCACTGGAATGAGTGCGTGGAATGGCGTTACGATTGTTCACCAGAGGCCAGGACATTTTAAGAGTTTGTAGAGATTTGACTACAAACTGAAATAACTGTTCATCAGAAAATGTACAACAGCAAATGAATAGAGAAAAACGGCATTGAATCCGTCGTATTCGTGGCTGGAGTCGCACTGGCCAGAGAGCGTGGAATGGAGCGAGTGCGGGCGGTGTCAGCCCTGCTGGCCGGCGGTGAGGAACTTGCGGCGGAAGTCGCCCGAGGGGTCGTACTTGCGCTCGAGGCGCGCCCACTCCTTGGGGCGGCGCTGCTGCAGCGCCGTGGCCACGCGCAGCGCGCCCGCCCGCTGCCGCTCCGTGCAGCGCCGCAGCCCGTGCGCAGCGCCTCGGGCAGCACGCGCTTGAGGAAGGCGGCGTCCTGCGCGCAGGGGCCCTCGTCCAGCGCGCAGCGCAGGTACGCGTCCAGCCGCGCCTCGTCGCGCAGCACGCCGTCCACGTCCACGCGGTCGAAGCGGTCCGAGTACTTCTGCTGCGCCGCCGCCACGCCCACCGCCACCACCAACGCCACCAGCGGCACCAGCCACGACACGCGCGCACCCCAGCGACCCATCTCGGCTTCTGCGCCTCCGCACGCCGCCGCGCGCCGTTATATACGCTTGTTTGCGGAGGCGCACTTCTGCTCGCCAGCGCGTCTTGCCCCCGCGGGGAATATCCAGAGGCGACGGCAAACGGACTTCCTTCTTCCCAAAAGAATAAAATATCATTTTTCCTTTGGATCAATTATCAAAATCGATCGTTGACTTACTACGTCAATTCTAGCGGCACTTCCTTCGAAGAGTGAGCCAACGCATGGTGTAAGGTCCAATTCATTGTCTTCAGTAGGCACGTCAAACCGCGCCCGCACGAACTACGTTTCCGCTTGGGAAACATAGTGCTCCTACAAGCACGGGCCACTCCCCCTGACTTGGCTCTCCTTTCATCTCCAAATTCGCAAAGGAGTATTTAATACACGTACGTTTTCTTAAGCCTCGGATAGTTCTTCCCTCTCCTTCAATGACATTTGTTGAATTGATAATAAATGATAGTAATGAGCGTTGTTGACAAAATCTAATGAACAGAAATGTTTGCTTCGGTGTATTAGAAATTATTTTGCATTGAAAGCCAACTACGGATTTGATATAATAGTCCTGCCATCAAAATAACCAAACTCGTAACTCCTATCGCATCTAGCGAAGTGAAGGCCCAAGAAAACGTGCGCGGAAAATACACGGGCAAGCTGAAGCTGCGTGAGGTGGGAAATAATGGCTTCATGTAAATATGTTTTCCAGATTTGTTCTATTAAACAATCTGAGATTTGAATTATGTGTAATCCTTTACTATTTCATGTTTATTTTCGTTTCAAACTCTACTTCGTATAAATATTTTGCCAAGAGGCAGAGATATGTTGGAATGGCGAATTATTTCCATATTTTCGTTTTGTTTTGTGTTTATAAATCATTCAGTTATTTATTGTATTCAGGAGAGAAGTGAAATAAATTACTAAGTCTCTGTAAGTTAACAATTCTCACTTATGGACAGACAGAGATTTTAACAGACAAGTATATTAATCCGTTAAATCTTCTAACCTAAACGTAGAAAGTTCATGCTTTTATATAACTCTTAAGTATAGACGATTACAAAATTAATATACTTTCGATTCAAAATGTTTAATTTGACTCTCTGTAGAGAATTTGTGATTTGACTGACATTTTATTTCATCTTAAAGGATAATTTCTTTGCTTTATAGAGTAAATCGAGAATTAATATAACTTAACTTATGTCAAGTAACGTCTCCCAAAGACTGTCATGGGCCAGGTGTTCAGTGACGTACTGCCACTCTGGAGGTAAAACTCTTACGTTTAAATCACGCGCCAATTTCTCCAGTGAGCTTGTTACCTTACCCGCGACCTGCATGGCATATAAATTCCTCGAAATGCTTGATTGATTGATTGATTGATTTTTTCGTGTTTCAACGGCGCGTCAACTGCTTTGGTCATTAGCTCCGTTAGTGTAGTGCATGTTTTTTTCTCGGGAGATGGTGATCTTCCCACGCTGCATGGCGAGATCCGGCGCCGACCTACCGTCGGCTAGTGGGGTTTCCCCCTAACCAGGACTCTCACAGCAGCGGGGCACCGCCCCAGTCGGGACAAGCTCTAAACTCCCGACCGGTCTCCCGGAATATGCGGTAGTGTAGTGTATGTTAGTGTAAGTGTGTGTACGAGGAGAGTATAGGACAAGGAAGAGGAAGGGCACATCGCGCGCGGTCCGGGCCCGTTTGGTAGGGTACTGCTCCGGCATTCGCCTGGTGTTGATCGGAGAAACCACGGAAAACTACCAGAGCAACCGGCCGCTAGAATTTTCCTCCAGACAGCGGCTGAATTCGACCTAGCTGAACAGCTAGTGTCAAAAATCCTGCCGCCATCAGAACTCGAACCTAGGACCTCCCGGACAGAAGCGCTGCAGTGACATCAGTTGATGCACTGAGCTACCGCTACCGGTTCCTCGAAATGCCTGGCCTCTAATTTCAGAATATACGAACACAAAGCCCCCTTTGACAACTAGATGAGACATAAAAAAAATACAGCGTCCTCTGGAATAGAGGGATGGATAATGGAGGATTACTCCGCGCTGAACGCTCGACCAGGGGCGAAGAGACGCGTTGCGTCAATGAAAACCTCAACGAATTAAAAAAAAGTGACTCGCAGCAGCACAAATGGGTGAACGAAAGCACAGAGAATGGTTTTCCAACACGTAGCACACACACTGCTCAATCCGAACAACAAATAAAATTCTCTCGTATTTCAACAATTTAAATATATTAAACTCTCGTGCGGTTAGGGACCGCGGGAGAAGCATTTACAAGTAAGGAAAGGTACGAATGCAATTTTATTAGTGCCACCTTATAGCATCACTAGTTTACTTTCTCGTTTACATACGTATATATCGAGTATGTGTAGTACAAAGTTACAAGTTATATGTGGCTGCGAAAAATCGATTTTGATATTTTTATGGTTTGGGCGCCCTCTGACACAGAATATATATATATATATATATAATTTGAATTCCGTGGTGATAGATGAAATCTTGTGGTAATCCATAATGAGAGATAGGGATAATCATCCACAACAATAACAGTTATAATATTTATTACATTTGGGCATGTTATAATAAATATTAAAACTGCTATTATTGTGGATGATTATCTCTATCTCTCAATATTATTTAAAGGTTCGTCCGTCCGTCCACCCGCTCGTCCGTCCATCCGTCCGTCCGTCCACCCACCCATCCGCCCGCCCGTCCGCCCGCCCGTCCGCCTACCCGTCCGCCCGCCCGCTCGTCTGTCCGTATGACCCTGGCGCCTAAACTATTCTTGGGATTTTGCCAAAAATAATATTCTCCTTTCTGGACTGGCTCGAAGCTCTGCGAGTTTGAAACGAATTCTTTGAATTTGCTAGGGGGAAACCCCACTAGCCGACGGGAGGTCGGCGCCGGGTCTCGCCATCCAGCGGGGTAAGATCACAGGCATCTACCGAGATAAAACATGCCCTACACTTACGGGACTAATGACCAAAGCAGTTGACGCGCCCGGAAACACAAAAAAAATCAATCTATCAGTCAGCGCCTAAACCAAGGCTAAAATCAGGCTCTTGCGCATCGTATCTGACTTCAGCTAAAGAGCTTCAGACACCGGTTTGCATCACAATATTAACTGTAATTTTAAATACGGCCAGTTACCAAAATCATCTCGTTACAAGACATTGAAAGACATTTATTAAGCATTCGCTTTAAATATTGCATTTAGTTCACCTTCATCGTGTTATTTTTGGCGGATTACCGTTGAAAATCGTCACTTTCTACCACTTTCAAAATATTTTTTCGACACTTCTCACTCTCCATGAAACATGGCTGCTAGTGTGTGGTCCGGTTTTTCAAACGAAGTGCCCGTGCTGTGCTCACGTGGTTCGTGACGAAAACTAGTGATGCGCAGAAGCAGCTAAAATCGGTTTCACCCGGGGAACCCACCCATGTATTCCACCATGGCCTAAACCGTTTAAACGATTATCTCTACAATTGACATTAACCCCGTTGATCTGGACGAACTGAAGTCTTACGAGTCTGAAATATTTGTTTTTATTTTTGTTTTTTACAGAAACCTTATCAACATTTTAAAATATTATCAAATATTTCGTAAAACGTTCTTCTTGAATAGACCAAAGAATGCTTAATAAATGACGCAGATCCCATTTTCCTTGCATTCTAGGAATTTTCTATAATTGTGACAGAATTAATGCAAGAAAGTATGAGCTGTTTAAGCACCAGTTGTTTCTGACAGAGCTACAGCTCAGGTCGGGCCGTGACATTTGTGTACTCGCAGTACAGCAATAATCTTCCGAGCTATGCAGATTAATTCTTTCACATGAAAGTTACATTAGACTGAATTATAATATTCAATTACATCGTGCAATTAGTATCACTGAGAATTCTGCTCGGTAATGCATTTTGTACGATATAAGAGTCTTCTTTCAGACTGAGAAACAATCGAATTATACAGAGTAGTGGGTAACAGAAATAATGTTATAAATTTGCCTCTGTTAAAGTATATGAAATATCGATTTAAGCCATACCATTGAAATACATAGAAGAATTACGTAGTTCTTCCTTTATAATATTAGAACCGGTGGTGCATTATATAAGGAACTAAAATAAGAAAGTAAAGAGCTAGTACGAAAATAGCTGCAATCATCTCAGTCTGGGGAGACAATTTTAGGAGGATATTTGTGAGAAATTTGTTTTTATAACAACCAATTTAAATTCGTTTCAAGATCAATAATTCCTAATGGGTCTACATCGCGAAATAGTATTTATAACTCGATAAATCCTGGCGCCGTAAATACTGAAATTTATTTCTGCCCGCTTTGTACTAGAAAGTTATTTTCACAGTTGCTTTTGTAGCTTTGTGTTATTTAAATCTTCCTTTGATTTATTTGGTCAAAAACAGTAAAAACTATATGATGTATGAGGGAGAAGAATATTCTTCTCTCCTATTTTATCCTGTATTAGGGTTAAGAATTCAAAACTAATCAAGGTCTCAGATAAAAAATAATTGCAGTAAAGAAATTCAACTTAAATATTTTTATAGCAAGCTATCATGAACTTGAAAGATACTTCAGTACTTCTGCCCCTCGACGCGCATAAATATACTACTAATTTGTAAGAGAATAAACTTCCAACAAGCAATGTGAAATTACACATGTGATGGTCAAATTTTAGACGTTTTAGAAATTTTATAAGCATAATTCAGAATAGATACAATTTTCCCTGAACGCTCCAGAATTCAACATACAAATCTTTTTTTACAAATCAGTTATTATAATCGTTTGTCTTGTAGCCATGTTCACACTTAATGAATCTCCAATATTGAACTATACAGTACAATTTCTCTTTAAGGTAGTGTGGACATAGCACACGTTTTACGCGTTAAGTATTTTACAGTAAACAGAACGAAATGAAGTAGGAAGGTATCGCCCAAAAACGAGCTCTAAATGATGACATTTCAAGAGAGATTTGAAATAATATACGAACATTAATGCCTGACGACAATACATTCTCCCCTTCTCTCTTGTGTGTGTCATACTTTAATCTCTCTATATTCTTTCACTCTCACACTTTCTTCTTTCGTTTTCATTCTTTCGCTCTCAATATTCCACTCTTTTTTCACTCTATTTCTTTATCTTCTGTTACTGTCTCCCTTTTTTTCTTTTTCTTCTCCTACTTCTCTCTCATTCACTTTTTTTAAATTGGTTTATTTAATGTAGCTTCAACATCTAAGGTCATTAGCGACCACTATTGCTGTTAACGGTATGATAACTATGTGGATGAAACGATATGGTGATTGATGATAAGGGGTGAAAGGACGAACACAAACACAACCATGCCCGAGGGGGGACTCGAACCCGCGACCCTTCGGTCCGAGATCACTACGACACTACTGCCTTAGCGATCTCGGCCACCGGGCCGGCTCTCACTCACTTTCTCTCCCTCTTACACATACACACTTTCTTATTTTCTCTCTCTCTTACACACACACACACACACACACACTTTCTTATTCTCTCTCTGTCTCTGTCTCTCTCTCAACTGAATTAGTCGTTTGTTCTTAATTTCATTGGCACGGCCATTCTTACTCTCCTCGAAACACCCACTCGTTGGACATTTTCATATTCTGACCTTTAAAATCTATCATACATTGGCTCCTTGAAGCTCTAATACTTGACCCTTTCAATCGCTCATTCATTGACTCTCTTTCTCTTAGATATTTTTTTTCTTGTTTATTCTCCATTTACATCCATTTCTTTTTTTCTTTTTACACTATTTGCCGTTTCTTTCTTTTCTTCACTCGTTCACTTTTCTCGTCGATTACTTCTTACTCGTTCACTTTTTCTGTCATTCAGAAATCTTTAGCAAGAAACCCAGAAGTCAGTGCACGATAAAATTAAGACATAAGTGATTTTCCAAGCGATCGCGCTCTCCCAAGGAAACAACAGAAGAGAACTGAGCAGGAAAGCGTTTGTTTTTGGCGAGAGATACCGCAGTCGTAATATGGGTGGTAAGACGCGGAAGTCCTTGCCGTCGCCTGTGGATATTCCCCGCGGGGGCAAGACGCGCTGGCGAGCAGAAGTGCGCCTCCGAAAACAAGCGTATATAACGGCGCGCGGCGGCGTGTGTCGGCGCAGAAGCCGAGATGGGTCGCTGGGGTGCGCGCGTGTCGTGGCTGGTGCCGCTGGTGGCGTTGGTGGTGGCGGTGGGCGTGGCGGCGGGCGGGCCGCCGGGCGCCCCCTCGCGCGTGCTGCCCGAGGCGCTGCGCACGGGCTGCGCGCGCTGCACGGAGCGGCAGCGGGCGGGCGCGCTGCGCGTGGCCACGGCGCTGCAGCAGCGCCGCCCCAAGGGTGGGCGCGCCGAGCGCAAGTACGACCCCTCGGGCGACTTCCGCCGCAAGTTCCTCACCGCCGGCCAGCAGGGCTGAGCTGACACCGCCCACACTCCCTCGACTCTCCGTTCCACGCTCGCAGTCCAGTGCGACTCCATCCACGAATACGACGGATTCAATGGCGTTTTTCTCTATTCATTTCCTGTTGTACATTTTCTGATGAACAGTTATTTCAGTTTGTAGACAAAAGTCTCATAAATTCTTAAAATGTCCTGGCCTCTGGTGAACAATCGTAACGCCATTCCACGCACTCATTCCAGTGCCGGTTTTAGTTTGACTCGATCGACGCATATGCCTGCGAAATCTATGCATTGCTGTTTTTCTCTATTCATTTTCTGTGGTACATTTTCTGATGAACAGTTATTTCAGTGTGTAGTCAAAACGTCTCATAAATTAAAAAACATCCTGTATTAAATGTGTTGAATGGTGCTTTAACTGTTTTAGAAGAGTGCTGATAAATGTATAGGTTTATTTCGACGCTGGCGTTGAATGTAAAAATTAATAAAATTTATATGTAGTTTAACTTAATAAACATTTGTTTTTATTATTGTCTTGTTCTCTTTCCTCGTACATTCTTAAAACAAGCTGAGCTCTAGTAGATCTTAGGCATTTACTCACGCACTACTATATGGAAATTAAACGCCTCATCTCAGGTTGTCAATGAATAAACTGTCTGTTTTTGTCTGTTCCACGCACTAAATCCAGTGTCAATTTTATTTGACTCGATGGACTAACATACTTTCTCGGTCGAATTAATACTTTTCTTTCTTTATTCAATTTAGGCATTATTTTAGCCTCTGACAAAATATAAACATACTTTTCTAACTGGTATTATGTAACGAAGGGGGCAAAACAAGTTAGCCTATATTTATTGTGAATTCAATTATTTTATACATACCCTGTTTTTAATTTTTTTATCTAAACTCAATGACTTTTTAAAATATCCTTTCTTAAATATGTTGAATCATGGAATTTTTTTATATTATAATGTAGTATATGATTTTTTCAACGCAGGCATTGATATAATTTTTTAAAAAAATGTATGTTCTCGAAATAAGTTTCGATTATGGCCTTGTTTACTTTATTCGTCTTAGAATGACGTTGCTCGGTACTTCATGCGGAATTCAATCGTACCACTCAGTCAACTCTGTTTCAACTGCGGTGTTTATGCTATGACATAAAGGATTTCTTGTTTATTCCACATTTCTAGCCTTCTGGCCTTTTTCGATTACAATACTGTTAGTCGTCTTTTAATAATGTTCTCTCTTCATTTTGTTTAAAACTTTTTTCATTGTTTAATATAAACTTGAGATCGAGTTAAATTCCATTTTTCACCTACTAATTTAACCGCCGAAGTGCTAAACCAATGTATGGAAAATTCAATACTCTCATATTTTCACTCTTTTGTATTAAATACTTTCTTACTCAATGTATATTTTGAAACAAATACACACCTTTTTCAGATTTATTCTCATGTTTGTTAGTATGTGGTGAGTATGGTATGGTATCGTATGGAATGGAGTCTGCAAATATATAATGAGTTGGGAATACGAAGCTAATGCATGTTGTATGTAATATATTTATTTGGACTCTGATATTAATGAAAAATAAAATAAATGTTTATTTTTTTAATTCAAGTCATTTATTAATGTCATCTTTACTTTTCTCACATCCCAAGTAAACATCCCAATGACATAAAGAGATTAAAAGCAAATGCTTAAATTTGACCAAATTCCATTTTATGAAGTTACGTTATGTATTGCGTCATAGCCAATTGATGTAGATATTCAAAACCATGTCGAATGTTTATTTTTTGACAGAGGGAACCCCTCAGAAAGTATTGCAGTACTTTTCTTTAAAAATATCCAAAGAAGAAAATACCCAGAAACTGATTGTTTGCTTACAGACGGGAACAAGTATGCCTTTTGAATAATACTTTATTGCAGGTAATACCGATAAAGACATTAAGATCAATTAAATTTTCAAACTTGTTATCAATCATGGAGAATAAACGCCAAACATTAGACTGCCTTGAATTTTAAATTTGTAACAATATTTTTCGAGGCTGTTGATGTGTCAAAAGAAACTGTTAAAAACACATCTGAACGATGTTGATGTATTTTTGTATATTTCCATCCCTATGTATTTCATAACATGCGATAACTCGAAACATCGTGTAGGTTCCTTCTTAATGAGTACCGGAAACTTCCAAAGATCCTGGCCGAATGTTTCCAGTCTCATGATTTCCTCATTGCTTGTAGGTCAATCGGTTTCTGAGTATTGCTGCTGGGCTTGATAAGTGTGCTCACACATACTAATTCTGATATTGGGAAATTAAAGAAATGAGTTATCAGTAGACTTTTCTATTGAAAAATATTCCTTTAACCGTAATTAGTTTCTATTTACAAATGTTTCCTCATCGAAAATGAAATTCTGTGTCCAAGAGCCATATCAAATTGTTTAAATATGAAAAGTTTGACAATTTATTTATTATTGCTACAACTGTGGTAGCGTATGTAGTTAAACTGTCAGAACAGAAGTTAAGTAAATTTTTTCTTCTTGATTCAAGATGTTACAACAATTTCTTCCTACTCTGGAACGCATTTTGTCTTTGTCTTTTTTGTTGTAACATTAAAGCCGAAGAACGCAATCTTAGTTTTATTTTGTTGTATACAAAACATTCCTCATCTTCCAGTAAATATCACTATTACATGTTTACTTTAAGCTAAAGAAATATGACAGTATAACAGTTTTTAAATTTTTTACTTTTGAGTTTTTCTCTTCTGTGGCAAGGCTGCTTATCTAAACTTGAAGAAAACTATTGACAACTGTGCTTACACAATTTTTTCTTGTAACTAGCTAGATATATCTGTGACAATATTGCGAAGCACTTTCGTCTTTTCACAGCAGATATTGTTTGAGAACTGTCTCTAGGGATTCCATTTTGAAACAAATTACCTTGTAATTAGAAAGATTGGCTAACTTAAACCTTCTCCATAAATCAGCTGTATCAAATATAGAAGAGAACCAATCCTAAAATGACCAACAGGGGTGAATATGAGCTCCCTGACAGGGGGGGGGGATGACAGGGCAACTTAATTAGTGCCTAGAAATGTTTTTCGTAAAAAATCAAATAAAAAGTGTATTTATTTCAAATTCAAAGTAATTACAATAAGTTATTTATGTTGTATGGAGAAATAAATTCTGTTTATGGATCGGGGAGGGACTTTTGTTTGAAATAAGGGACCCGTGGATCAGTTGCCCCGGGCAATTGGTTTCTCTGGTCGGCCCAGGGGATGAAATGACACACTTCCTATTTTCTCTATTGCTGCAAGAAGCAGCACTTTACAAAATCAATATAGACTTTACGGTTGTTGACAGCGACACTGTTCTAGAGTATGCCACCGACTTTCTCGCGCAAATCAGTTTCCTAAACTCTCTAACCTGCCAGCTTTTCAATATTCCCCCGCACTCTTCCCAGCTGCCACGTTAGGGGCCATCCACAAATTAAATGCGGTTTTTAGGGGGGGAGGGCGAATCTCCCCTAATCTTACGTGGGGGAATGGGGGTCTCGGCAAATACCACGTAATTTGTTTTCGCTAAAAACAGTGCTAAATTGTGAGAAAACGGAGACAACTTAATTAAAACACGTTTCTTAACTAAAATATACAGAAAATATAAATTTTGCACAATAAATTTTATCGCGGTTATGTGAATACTACAATTAGTAGCGTAGTGTACTAAGAAAAAGAATCTAACAAAAAATAAAAAAAAACTTTCTATCATTAAGGAGATAAATCAAACTACCTGTATTTTTAAAGAAATTTTAAAGAAAAATTACGGAATGTTTTTAGAAGTGCAATGACATTCACTGTAATTCAGTCACTCTATTTTCTAAATACTAGTCCTATATAGTTTTAAATATAATAAAGCAAATTATGTTTTTTTTAATAAATCCCAATGCAATCAATCACAAAGTAACGTATTTACATTAAAAAAACGCATTTTGAAAACTGTCACGTGAGATTAGAGGGGGAGGGGGTCGAGCCAAATCTCAGGACATCTCATCAAGAGGAGAGGGGGGGTGACAACTCGCCAAATTCGCCTCACGTAATATATCGACGGCCCCTTAACGCTTCACGCTTAAAATCTATTTTTTCAAATCTTCTCAAATTTTTCGGACTCCTAATAGTAGAATTGAAGTATGACTTTTAAAATATTATAACGGAATAAAACTTCGTCCTCACGCAAATTTTCATTAAAAAATTTAAGCTGAGCTTGGAAAAATATCGCGTGAGCATTTCTGAAAATGTACATTTAGGAACTCATTTTTACAGAAAAGTTTTGATTGATTGATTGATTTTTCGTGTTTCCGGGCGCGTCAACTGCTTTGGTCATTAGTCCCGTTAGTGTAGTGCATGTTTTTTCGGGAGATGGCGGTGATCTTCCTCCGCTGGATGGCGAGATCCGACCCGACCTACCGTCGGACCCCTAACCAGGACTCTCCCACCAGCGGGACAAGCTCTAAGCTGCAGACCGGTCTCCCGGAATATGTAATAGTGTCGTGCATGTTAGTGTGTGTGTAAGGAAAGAGAATAGGACAAGGAAGAGGAAGATCGCGCGCGGTCCGGGGCCCGTTCGGTAGGGTACTACTCCGGCATTCGCCTGGGTTTGATCGGAGAAACCACGGAAAACTACTGATCACAGCAGCCGGCCGTTAGAATTCTCCTCCAGACAGCGGCTCAATTCGACCTAGCTGAAAAGTTAGTGTCGATTGCTTTGGTTTTATTTTTTCGTATTTCCGGGCGCGTCAACTGCTTTGGTCATTAGTCCCGTTAGAGTACTGCATGTTTTTTCCTCGGGAGATGGCGGTGTCTTCCCCAGCTAGATGGCGAGATCCGGCGCCGACCTACCGCCGGCTAGTGGGGTTTTCCCCTAACCAGGATTCTCCCACCAGCGGGGCACCGCTCCAGCCGGGATAAACTCTAAGCACCCGACCGGTCTCCCAGAACATGTTCTAGTGTAGAGCATGTTAGTGTAAGTGTGTGGGTAAGGGGAGAGGATAGGATAGGGAAGAGGAAGGACAGATCGTGCGCGGTCCGTGGCCCTTTTGGTAGGGTACTGCTCCGGCCTGGTGTTGATCGGAGAAACCACGGAAAACTACCGATCAGAGCAGCCGGCCGCTAGAATTCTCCTCCAAGCAGTGACTGAATTCGACCTAGCTGAAAAGCTAGTGTCGAAAATCCTGCCGCCGTCGAGACTCGAACCTAGGACCTCCCGGTCAGAGGCGCTGCAGCGACATCAGTTGATGCACTGAGCTACCGCTTCCGGTGCTAGTGTCGAAAATCTTGCCACCGTGAGGACTCGAAGCTAGGACCTCCCGGTCAGAGGCACTGCAGTGACATCAGTTGATCCACTGAGCTGCCGCTCCCGTTAAAAGTTTTGACTTTCCGTGAAATCAAAATAAGAAATTTGAAGCACTAAAAATGTGGAACAGTTTTTGAGAAAATATTGCTTATAAAACTGCCGTCAATCACGCTAAAGTTTTATGGAGAAATGTTCATAGAAATGAGTTGAAGAAGAACGCTGCGAAAATATTAGTATGTTGAAAAAAAAAAAAAGTATGTACTCGTATGAGTATATGTATGGATATGTATGTGTATGAGTATATATATGCATGTATATATGTTTGCGGAACAGATTTCATAAAACTCTGCCAGACGCCGAAAACATTTCGAACTGCTGCAATTTCCTACAACTAAGAGAATTCAACAAAAATTGAATCTGCGCAATTTTCATAAGCCTAGTTTGCTCTAACAAATAAGAAATTGATCTCAAATATTTTGAACACTTTTTTAGAAAAATTTGAAAATATCCTTGAGTTTTAAAGCGAAATACCTCCACAAATTAAATCAGTTGTTTCAAATTGCAGAGGCCACAACATCAGGCAATGAAAGAATATCAGTTTTGGCGAAAATTCTCTTTACAGTTCAGCCGGTAGATTTGTTCAAATACAGACGGACAGACGTTTTGCCGTACCCCAGTTTTCGGTATGAAGAACCCACAAAATGTGGTCTCTAACTGCACAACAAATTTGTCTGGGACACGAGAAATTTAAAAATAGCTTGCATTAAAATGCAAGACTATAATGCTTGACTCCCCTTGTAACCAGATTTTCTTTGAGGAAGATGTATTTAGGACCTCACACTCCAGAGATTTCATATTCGGACTTGTTGATGGAGAATCAAGGTTTGATACTTTTACCAAAACAATTTATTTACAGAATTCTACGTCACAAATGTTAAGAAACATACCGAAATTATTGTTTTGAAAGAACTCGTCGCTTTATTGAATATTAATTCTCTCTGAATTGTTTATCACAAGCTTCTGGTAGTGACTGAATTCCATTGACGAATAAGTATGTCCGTTAGGTTTGATTGAAATAACAGAACCTTTAATATACGAAACAGTTTTGAACGACTGTGAAGTCGAAACATTCTGGAACTTTGATTGTTTCAGACATCGTTTACACCGTACCGTTCGTCGCAGTGGCGGTCCACGATCGAACCCCTGGATATAGCATGACAGTCTTTGCCAGGGCATTGACAATGAAGGGACCTCCTTAGTGGGCGGACACGGGCGGGATAGCGGCGTCCCAGAAAATACGTAGCTATTGACGATGAAATGCTTACCGCTCTGCCGGTATATGGTTAAATAAAGGCCGAAGATGGCATTAATTTTAAATGTTTGATAGATGATGAAATATAAGTTACTTTGAAAATATCGTCCCACACACACTAGTCAGGTGTCAATGTTTTGTCGACGTATCGAGACCATAAGTTTGAAGTTAGGTTTACTTCTGCTTCACGAATAATTAACTTTCTATTTAGCAACAAATATACGCATTTTTACCATATTTTGTAATTTATTAAACATCAGAATAAGTAATGATGGCGATCTACAGAAAAATAATTCCAGAAGTATTTTGAGGTTGTTGCTAAGGCACTTGATTAAATGAAAATTCAAATAATGCAGAGACGGCAGGAAACGAAAGAAATCATTAGCAGATGGAGGCTCACACAATAAAGAGGGAAGGTTGGTAAAAGGTTAAGAATA
Organism: Teleogryllus oceanicus; assembly: GCA_964035755.1. Taxonomy (NCBI): domain Eukaryota; kingdom Metazoa; phylum Arthropoda; class Insecta; order Orthoptera; family Gryllidae; genus Teleogryllus; species Teleogryllus oceanicus. Next base: position 83,832,612 of record CAXIVR010000008.1, on the reverse strand, counting down.
ACATCCAAACTAATGAAGACACTGTAAAGACGTTTTACAATATCACATGAATATTTATTATTAACAACTTTGCAGAATTACAGCTACAGTGCTGCGTATAAAGTAAGAGAGGAAATGCGCGGCGTTAGTGTCGAGTCCATGGAGCGTGGAGCGTAGAGCGACTACAGCTTGCCCTGTGCCTTGAGCGTCTCGTACTTGCGCATGTACTCGCCCGTGGGGTCGAACTTGTTGGTGAGGCGCGTCCACTGCTGCGGGCGGTTCTGCTTGAGGTAGTCCAAGGCGCGACGTGCGCCCTCCTTCTGGCGCGCCGTGCAGCGCTCGCACATGGTGCGGATGGCTTCGGGCATCACGCGCTTCAGCAGCTCGGCCTCGCGGCTGCACGCCCCGCCGTCCAGCACGCACGCCAGGTACGCGTCCAGCTTCTTGTCGTCGCGCAGGATGCCTTCCAGGTCGATGTTGTCGAAGCGGTCGCTGTACTTTTCGGCGGCGGCGGCGAACGCCACCAGGCAGAGCAAGAGGGCGAGGGCGGCGCGCATGTTGGGGCGGTGGGCGATGGGCGATGGGCGATGGGCGATGGACGGCTGACTGTGCCTCTGCGGCCGCCGAGCCGCTATTTATCCTGCGCGGTTGCCTCACCTCCGCGTGTTAAGCACCTGCCCCTTTCCTCCTCGAGGATTGAGATTACGCCCCACCTCCCATATCTGCTGTTCCGACGTTACACCTACGGCTCTACCTATGCCATAGCGCCGAAATGGACGTGAGCATCGGTTCAATAACACAGTTATGCTTGGCTGAAAACGCTATTACTGCTCTTGTTTTGTAATTTATTAATCTCATGAATGGTGATCGATTTAGGGACGCGCACATTTTTGTAAAAAGTTTATGGTAACTTGCAGAAAAATATAAATACAAACATATTAATCTGTTCCTGGAAATTATTCAGATATTAAACTTAAAAGTTTGTTATTCCAAATAGAACATTTTCATCATCTGCTTTCATTTGATTGACTTGAAAAGAATTGGTTTTACATCTAGTTCAGAAAAGTGAATGGACTGTCTGATATTATAATAAATTAATAATAGAATATGTGACATTGCAATTCATTTATTTCATTTTGACTATTTTATAATTTAGTATAGCGTATATTGGCGTACTGTTAAACAGTTATTCACATACCAATAATATAAAAATATTTTACTATCCATTATGTAGCACGAGAAGAGTAAATATTTTTAAGGCAGCGGACTATTCCTTGAAGCCTTGCTGTCGTATGGTATAAGCTGTGTCGTACACAGCGACACACAAGGTTTGCGAATTTAGTCGCTACATGCAATATGAGATTTGGCTAAAATCAGTCAAGTATTTAGATGTTTCTGTGTAAATCTATACTGCTGCATTGTTTTTGTATTTTACCGGAGTTCCTGGGTATCTGTCGAAACTATAGACACCTCTCATATGGCAGAAGGCTGTTTAGGTTTTTCCATTTTCTGCGCCATTTGGAAATTAGTGATAGATATTACGTTACTAGAAAAATCCTTGTTCTTCTCTAAGCTTTCAAACTATTAACTACTCTGTTACGTAACACACAGGATAAACTCGAACACTATTAGTAATCATCCATAGAACCTGCCTATAAAGCTTTTGGTTCCAAATTAGAAGTACGGCATAAATGCTCCGAAGATTATGTTATCCACAAAGTCAAGTTGACCTTTCTTCGGGAAAGAGGATTCAAGACGAGCTTTCCATTTTACTTTCTCGCCTTACCAATGTGCGTGCACCATAACAGACGTAACTAACAGGTTAAACACTTGAAATTTCCACCAAATATAATTACATAAGACTCTCTAATTAGGAAGCAGATGAATTTAAAACTTGTAAGAGTTAAATGTGTATTAAAGGAAATGACACATCACTAATAAAATATACTCGTCTCATTCATCATGAGATTCATTAATTTGTCATTCTCACTTAATTTATGTAAGTATTTGTTTCTTGTATACTTTAAAAAAATTGTTTTCTTTATGTTGCATTTGAGGTTCAAAACTAAATGAAGAACAGAATCTCCTAATTGCAGTAGAATGAGGAAATTATGAACCCTAAATGTTTGAAATATTTATAAGCATATGGCTATATTGTCAACAGCGTACAAGACAATATCGAAAACCATGAACTGTACTGATATGCACTTCTTTCCTGGCTAAAGCATTTTATTTGTTCCAGCGTAAAAGCAATACATTTGCCAAATTGTGAATTTGTGGTATCGATTTCAAGTAATACGTCTAAATTAATGCGAAACCATCATGAGGTCTCTTACTACTACTTATGGTAAAACATAACTTTAACCTAACCTCTTTTGATACCACCAATTTCATATGTATTATACACACTATCCGATATTGCAGTGCCTACACGTTTTAATACTTTTTTAACAATAATAAACTCTGAGTTTTAATTCCTGATCACCACAACTGAATTTATAATCTTGGGGGTAGAATTACAATCAATATCATGAAAAAGAGTACTGTCTTCCTTATTCGACCCATAATCATCCAAAAATAATCAACTACAGTTTGATTTTTAGTTTAAAGTACTGAAAGGTATTTTATTTCATCGTGCAATGTTTTCTTTTGTACTTTTCTCAACAGCAGCAAGCTGCTTTTTAAATGCAATTTCTTTCCTTAAGGACTTTCCCTGTAAGAAGTGTTTGGGTGATTGAAGTAAGCAGGACAATTAGGCAACAAAGAAGGCATAGCTCCACGAGACTGTCATGTATGTTTTAAAGGAAGACTGATTTTTAGTCCATTATCACAATAGAAAACTGAATTCTTCTGAATTTTTCACGTTCGCAAATGAAATTCACGAAGCTGAAAGTAAACACTGAACTTAGCAACGAACACATTTCACTTTTTATCATAATTCCCTCACCTGGAGGCCCTTTTATTAGTCATTTTCCTTATTCGCCATGATCCTCACTATTTCAACAATAGACCACATCTACATAACCCCAACTGGAAAGCTACACACAACGTATACCGTTGAATCGCGTCAACTCCAATAAGTCGGTCTTCTCTAGCCGCCATATTGGCTTTGAAAAACTCTAGAGGACAGGGCTTGCACTAGTACTCGCGCAACTTTTCTTGAACGATGACCTTACTTCCCCTCCCTTGAGCAATAAACAGTTGAATGCAAAAGCTCGCAGCAAGCATTGATGACAACATTCCAAGCTTTCAAACTTGGTTGGCGCGAAACAGAAGCTAGTCAGAGTTAGTTGCATTCATAGTCGAGAACTTCTATTCAGCTTTATTCCCATTATCTAAATAAATGGCTGAGGCAAGTCCAGGTCCTTCAAGGAAGGCACCAACAATTTCTATCTAGTGTCCTTGCTGTTGCCTACCCGGAGCGATGACCTGGCCGCACACGTAGCAAGTTTGACTTTGATTTTCTAGACGTTGGCATTACTGTAAATACTCTAGTGGCCGACTTTGTAACTAATACCCCCACTCCGCCCGCATTTCTTCAATCCATCGTTCAAGAAAATTGCGCGAGTAGTATGTCTACTGTCCAGTGGGTGGTGTTGATAAAATGCAACAGTGAGATATAATGCGGTGAATTGCGAATACCTACCGGTAGGTGAGTTATTGTAAGTGCACCCTATTGACTCAAATATTTTTTGTCTGCTATTTCTGTTACTATGTTTCTGTTTTATATTAACAGTTACAAACAAATATTAATTTTTTAGGTGACACCCTAAAGTGAAATCATTACTTTAATCATATTGAAAAAAATTGGATTGTTGGAATAAAAAAAATAAATATTTCACTGAAATACCAGAAATACTAATTGATTACAAGATAATTATTAGGAAGATGAAATAAAAGGAAAGGACAGTCCCGAATTGGGATTCAATTTTGTTACATTCAATTTTTACACTCATATTTGGTTATTAGATATTGTAGTTTAATTTAATAAATTTTCATACCGAAGGTCAGATATCAATTGTTTAAATTTATTATTTCATTTTATTTCGTGTTTCAGACACTTCTTCTTGTAGTCTTTATTACTTTTTACTGGTGTGGTCACATGGGCAGGAAAGAGAAGAGTATTAAGGCATACATTTCTCTTAGTGATTCATTATGACCTTCGTGATTGTCATCATGATCTTTATTAGAGCTATTTTTATAAGAAACATTTTGACAGCTACTGCTGGCAACATGACTCAAGGTTCTATGGTCGTTGTGTCCTTGAGTGTATGATGTTTGATGATATATAATTTTTTAAATAGTCTTTAAAGTCTATGATGTGTGATGATATCTAACTTTTAAAACAAACATAACATATCACACAAAAAGGAAATTGAATGTAATATATAAAGGAAAAAATAATTTTTACAGAAGAGCACATAACACTGCACTTCCTAATTTCAATTATTTCTCGTGGCGTACTATATTATTGTCGGACGAGAACATAACAGGAGGAAGAGCCGAAGCCATCTACAAGTCAGCCAACTGCAAACGAATGAATGCAGGAAGTGAGTCTAATGGGCTCAAGGGCACAACGACCACAGAACTTACAGTTATGTTGCCAGCTCTAGCTGTCACTTTGGCTCATCCTTGGGAAAATCGCTCTATATCGCCAGGCTGTGGCAGTCTTGTGCTTTCTATCACCTACGTAAAACTCAATGCACTTTGTTCCGTGTATCAAGTAACACCAAGATTGAATTTATTTTTTACTACAAAATAAGGATCATACTTGTGTGTTAAATACATATAATGTGTGGCGAATTGATAATTTACGAAGAATAATGTAATTTACTGCGCTCCAAACTTAAGAAAATGAAGAAAGAGCGCAAATACCAATGCAATTCATTCCAAATGCATGTCCCTTTGAATATTATATCGCGGTTCGGGTTGAAACCCTTGGGTTCAGAAGTTGGTGGTACAGGCAGACAGCCATCAACCCCACCATGTTGGAGATTAGTGCGGCCTATTAGGTTGTCCCGAGAGTTTACACTAGTTTCTCCTTACGCAGAGAAAATGCTGCGGTAAAAGGTACTTTTTGACAGAAAACCCTTATTGAGAGGCCATGATATCGAAGAGTGGATAAATCTTTTTCCTCTGTGTAGTAAATTACTTTATTTTATACATTGTGAAGTCAGAATCCACGTTTTGCTGGTCATTGATTGTTGGAAACCAAATTTAGAACCATCAACAGTCAAGCAATTTCTTCGCACCTTTTCTGCACTTAATATCCATTCCTTTTAGAAGCTAGACAAAAGTAACGCACTCATCTTAGTGTTTATTTGATTTATCGTTTTCTGCTTCTAAAGTTTTTAAATACTTCGCCAGGAAAACATCACTATTGCGTAATCTTAGGAAATAACACTATTTTCATATGTCAGTTCGGGCGCGAGTATATTTAAAATGTACTTCACTTATTTTCACTGTTTCCGTTTAGCTATTTAATAAATATCTACATAGTACTGGTATATTCACTTACATGATTAACTTACGTAAAGACATTTGACAACGCTGAATAATCCCATAATTGGGAATGGCGTTTTTAATTCCATTTTAATATTGCGTCTATTAAAAATGCATTAAAAGATGAAAATCTTGATAAAGTGCTGTTAACGTTTTATTTTCTTTGTATTGGAACATAGTATTTCTATAATTCATTGTATCTAATATTTACCTACCTGTAGTATTCTTGATTTTAAATAAGAACACTTAAGTCGAAAACACACTGTTGTCGTGTTTTATTACAATCAATCTTTTATTACATATTTTACTTTTCGGGTCTCGTTACAAAGCCTCCTTCTTTTTCTAAGAAAGCCAACTTGCACCTAAGTCTCATTGTTTCCTGCGCCATCTATATGTCGCATTAGATACCACATTCTTTCCCTTCTTTAGTAAGAAAAACACAAAACCTTTAAGCAACTGAAGTGAAACTTTGATTTCACTTATGAACAAAATACAACACTATGAAAATTATTATAATTTGAAAATTATAACTCACAAAATGACAACATATTATTTACGCTTTGATTTCGATGTTAAAATGTAATCCTCCAAATATTTAGGAGATCTTCTCTCGACCCGTCCTTCTGTTACCTTCGCCGATTTGTTCTTCACTCTCTAATTCTTTCGGTGTTTCAGGTGATGATGTAGGCAAGTTATCGGGAAAATCATTGTTTTTCTCAATCTTCACTGTTGCAGGGTCTTCTTTTTCCAAGAACTTCTTTGCATGATTGACATTCCTTTGATAAGTGTTTCCCGCAGGTGAACGTATGGTGATTTTATCCCTATGCCTATCTGTGACTCTGTACTTCACTTGACTGTATTCAGACGTGAGTTTGTTAGTCTTAGGTTGCATAATAATTACAGTATCCCCTGGTTTAATATCGGATTCTTTGGCATTATTTTCTTATCGTAGTACTCTTTTCCTTTTTCTTTTCTCCAAGCATCTCGCTCTCTCACCTCTTCATCCAAAATCTTCTCTGTCGCAACTTCAGGAAGCTTTGTCCTGAGACGTCTCCCAAACATCATTTCCGCTGGTGATACCCCAATTGTAGAGTGTGGAGTGGATCTGTACATCAGAAGATAGTCCCACAATTGTTCACGCCAATTTCGTTTCTCAATTTGTGCAATCTTCAGTCTTTTGAGTATACTTCTGTTCTGTCGTTCCACTTCACCATTAGCTGCCGGCCACAGTGGAGCAGAATGTTCTATCTTGAAACCTTGTTTCTCGTAGTGCTTGTATCACATTTTCCGAATTAATCTTTCGCATTGTCGCTACTTCATAAAATCGCGAATAATAGTCAACTACTACCATTATGTGATCCCCTGATGGCAGTGGACCCAACAAATCCATGGCTAGTATATACCAAGGTCTATCAGGAAGAGGATTCCGGGAAACAGGTGTAGTTTGGTTGGATTTTTCAACCAACTGACAACCTTCGCACCTCTTCACAAATTTCTCAGCATCCTTATCGACTCCATCCCACCAAACCTTGGAACGAAGACGATTCTTCATACTTACTATCCCTGGGTGACGTTCATGTGCCAATTCTAGAACTCTATGACGAAGAGTTTCAGGAATAACAATTCGAGTCCCCCTCAGAACTAAACACATAACTCGTCTTTCAGAATCTTCATTCTTGAGCTCGACAACGTGTCCCAATTTCCAGAAAGCAACGCCTTTCGGACTTCTATCAAAACCGGATCAGTCTTCGAATACTCATCCAACTCTTCGGGGCTGATTGAACGAGGAACGGATTCCCTGGATACCCAGCTGATATACAGTTCATCTTCAGTTGATGAATTCTCTCCTGTCTGTAATTTTTCTTCAGGTAGTCTTGACAATGGATCGGCAATATTTGACTTCCCGCTTCTGTATACTACCTTGTACTTGTAACCCTGTAGCTTTAAAATCCATCTCTCGATTCTTGCGCTTGGTTTCGAACGCGGCGAAAACATAAACTGCAACGCACGATGATCCGTTATGAGCTCAAACTCCAAACCATATATCATTAAGTGAAACCTCTCACATGCATATACCAAGGCTAATGCCTCTTTTTCTGTTTGAGAGTAACGCTTCTCACAATCGGTAAGGCTTCTACTCGCGTATGAGATAACTCTCCATTCATTATCATCTTTTTGTACTAAAACTGCGCCCAATCCCACAGGACTCGCATCTGCAATTACTCTTGTTGGCGCATTCTGATTATAAATTCCTAAACATTTCGTTTGCATTAGTTTCGATTTTAATTTGTTAAATGCATCATTTTCAGTTTGACCCCACTCAAATTTAACGCCCTGTTTTGTTAGTCGCCTCAAAGGAGCACTAATTGTTGACAAATTCGGTATAAATGATTCGCAGAAATTTACAAGTCCTAAAAAACTTCGTATTTCCTCTCGAGTTCGTGGCGGTCTACACTTGCGAATAGCATCTACTTTTGATTGCAAAGGCCTATAACCAGAACCAGAAATTGCAAAGCCCAGAAAAATAATTTCCTTTTGCTTAAGTTTACATTTTCGTGGATTTATGGTTAACCCGTGATCCTCAAGACACTTCAAAACCAATTTCAATCGGCGGTCATGTTGTTCCTCTGTTTCTGCAAATATGACAATATCATCAATAAAATTTTCTACTCCTTCCAAGCCAGAAAGAATAGATTTTAAAATCCGTTGAAACATCTCCGGAGCACAGCTTATCCCAAACATTAGTCTTTTGTATCTGTATAGTCCCGATTCTGTAACAAAAGTCGTTATAACTCTCGATCGTTCATCAAATTCGACTTGATGATACGCCTGATTTAAATCAATAGTACTGAAAAACTTACAATTTCTGAATTTTGGCAAAATCTCCTCCACAGGAAGTGGATACCTTTCTCGAATAATTGCTTCGTTTGCTCGTCTCATATCTACACATAGACGAATCGATCCACCTTTCTTGATGACAGGTACAATTGGTGAAACCCACGGAGTCGCACCTTCTACTCTTTCGACAATGTCTAAATCAATCATTTTCTGTATTTCCAGTTGAACTTTATCACGTAACTTAAAAGGAATACGCCTCACAGGCTGTGCCACCGGACTGCACTTCTCATCAATTGGTAAAGCTAACTGAAAATTCTTGATTTTACCTAAGCCATTACACAACTTATTATTTTCCAAATACATTTCAATATTCGTAACTTGTAAATCTACACCGATTTTTAAAATTTCTAACTTATCTGCCGTATCATAACCTAACAATGGTTGACCGATTGTATCTACAACTACAAAGTTTGCTACCGTTTGTTTACGTCCAACTTCGATGACACATTCGAATTCACCTAATACATTTAACCTTTCTTTCTGTCCGTAAGCATATAACTTTTTGTCAGACACTTTTGTTGATTTACAAACAATTTTCTGTTGTTTACACGCATTCCACGTTGCCCGATCAATAATATTACATGATGCTCCCGAATCAACCAACATTCTCAAAGACACTCCTCCCATTCTTACATTCACATACTTGTTGCTTATAGTTTCTGCTACTTGTCGTTCACTTACGTCGAACGTATAATCGTTGTCATCTACGTCATCTTCAACTTGTCGTATCTTCAAGTTTTTCTTCTTCGTTGTTCCGTTTCCCTTTTTATCTTCCTTCTTTATCTCGTCCTTGTCGATCATCTTCGTCTTACAAACTACAGCAAAATGTCCCTTTTTGTTGCACCGATTACAGGTCTTCGTCTTTGCTGGACACCGATCGTCGGTACGCACGTGCCCTACTTGACCACAACTATAACACGTGATCTCTTTCTTTTTCGACTTGAATTTTGAATTTCCACCCCTTTGTGCGACTTTTGCCACCGACTCACCAGCCATAATCTTCAGTTGTTGCATGGAAACCTCTATTGCGCAGGCGATGTCCATAACTTCTTTAAGTGTCGGATTTCCTTTTTCGAGTGCCCTTTTTCTCACCTCTTTGTGTAGACATTTCTCAATTATTTGATCCCGTATTTCTTCTTCCTCGTTCCCAAATTGTCCATATTTGGCCTGCTGCCTCAGTCTTGTAACGAACATCGCGATGCTTTCGCCTTCTGCTTGAGTCATATTCCGAAAAACATGTCTCTCATATGACGGGTTTGCTTTTGGTTTAAAGTAATTGTTCAGGGCCGTTTTCGCTATATTATATGCATCCCCACCTTCTGGAATCATGTCAGCGCCTGGGATTGCGAAAAAAATATCTTGAAGCCCCATTCCGCCGTAATGTAACAGCATCGCTTTCTTTCGAGTTGAAGCGGTAATATTTTTCGCAACCATACAAAGTTCAAACGCCCGAATCCATCTTTCCCAGCGAGGAAAAATATTCACTTCACTAATATCAAATTCCGGTACTCCCGAACAGTCTGCCATTTTCTCTTGTTATATCACAAAAGACGTGTCGTTTTCACTTACTTTTTCCTTTTCTTCAAATTTGAAATTTGACGCAGTACTTATCCTCGTCGCCAAATGTAGTATTCTTGATTTTAAATAAGAACACTTAAGTCGAAAACACACTGTTGTCGTGTTTTATTACAATCATTTTTATTACATATTTTACTTTTCGGGTCTCGTTACAAAGCCTCCTTCTTTTTCTAAGAAAGCCAACTTGCACCTAAGTCTCATTGTTTCCTGCGCCATCTATATGTTGCATTAGATACCACACTACCCATTTGTTATAGTGACTTGTGCCGCCTATAGTCCATTTGAGCACTAATGGTTGAAGCAGTTTTATATTCTATCACTAAAAACATTATTCATTAATTAAACTAATTGCGCTTTATAAACGTTTATATTGTGAACATTTATTTAATTCTAATTGTAAAACAGTGAAATTAGGCATCTGTTTGTTTCTAAGGAAAATTTTGTTATGAAACTCAAGACGTAAACCACTGAACACTAAAGGATAGAAGTGTACTCTCAATGTTAAATGACGGAAACGAAAGTCGCTCGCAGCGCTCCAAGTGGCCTGGCAAAGAACTTCATAAACCGCCCGCCTTCCGAAGCTATCCACAGCGTATGAAAATTAATTTAACTCATACGCATCGTGAAAGTTACTTAATATTAATACAATTCTACTGTAATTTTACTAAAATTTAATAGATTATCAATTTTCGAATTGTACTTGAGTAAGATCATAACTAAGGGAAGTCATCTAATAATATGATAATGGAAGAAACGAAAGAATAAAAATGAATAAACAAAGAAATACATAAACAAATCAATGATTGCCTTTATTTTACACAAGCCACACAGATGAACGCACAGAACATTAAAGGACAGCATGAACGTAACCAACGGCAATAAAATTCACTCGTCCGCCATGTGGAAATCGCTGCATATGACGTTTAAAAACAAGCGAAAACCACTAGCCAATCATTGTTTGATATTCCTTCAACTAGCGCTCCTAGTGGCCTGGCAGTATGTTGCCGGTTTCCCAATCTTATCTTCACCCCCATGACGTAAACCCCGATTCAGTGGGAAGTGGCTAGCACATGTTTTGCTGTGTTAAAAACCTTCGATATCTTGGATGCAGGGCGTGGCTGAGGGAGGAGTTCCGTCATTTTAATTCTATTTTTCACATGCCTTGGATCTTGATGGTGAGCACATCGTTTCTGTGTCGGGTCTTAGGGCACTGTTGCAATGCTAGCCTAGCCTTTTCTGTGAGTGTTCTTGGTAATTAATGAACGCTTGGTATTTACTGAAACTTGGTAATTAATGAATCTTATTTTAAGACATTGTGACTCATTCTATAGCGGTTGTTAAACTCACAGGTATGTAAGCGACGAATTACATTTTAAATAATGTGTAGTAATGCTTCATTTATTTTGAATTGAACAATGCACTACAATGCTCTCTTTTGTTATTAGAATGTAATGTCGGTAGTCTTTTTAAAATTCCTTGTTCAATGGATATTTTTGTGTATATTAAAAGTAATGTCGAGGTCATTACTCCTACGTACAAATTTTGATTGAAGGTTGAACGGACATTTCTGATTGCATAAAGGTTGATATATTCAATAACTTTGCCTTCCATGTATTGACTTAACATTTAATATAAAATATTAATTTGATTCATGTAAATATAGTTCTCAATTAAACTTCTGACGTCTCTCATTTAACTATTAATTTGCTCATCTCTAAAAATCTAATCTATAAAAATTCGTCAATTGTGTTTTCATTATTGTAAAATTATACAACCATTTCTTCAATGATAATTAAATTTGCGTACTTTGTTATAATGTTTCAGAGATGAGTTGGTTTTATACTATCAAGATTACTTTTGTATTTGGTAAAATGTGGTTTTTTTTTTTTTTATAATTATTTATTTGTATAAAGAATTAGTTATTTGCACTAGTTGCTATATAGAAATTGTAGCTAGCAATCAACAGATCTCAAAATAAACTAAACATTATGATTTTTTTTGGAAGCTGGCTGGGTTTCTTTCAATAATATTGAACAAATTGTTGACGGAGAAACGTGTATGTCCTTGTCTCTTCAACACGGTAGGTCATTGATGAGATAAAGGAGGAAACAATAGTACATTATGAAACGATGATGCAATGTCAGGTATTAATACTTGCGTGCGATTTTACGATTCGATTGGTTTGGTTGGTTTTTTCGTGTTTCCGGGCGCGTCAACTGCTTTCGTCATTAGTCATGCTAGTGTAGTGCATGTTTTTTCTCGGGAGATGGCGATGATCTTCCCCCGCTGGATGGCGAGATCCGGCGCCGATCTACCGTCGGCTAGTCGGGTTTCCCCCTAACCAGGACTCTCCCACCAGAGGGACATCGTCCCAGCCGGGTCAAGCTCTAAGCTCCCGACCGGTCTCCCGGAATATGTGGTAGTGTAGTGCATGTTAGTGTAAGTGTGTGTGTGTAAGGGGAGAGGTTAGGACAAGGAAGAGTAAAGGCAGATCGCGCGCGGTCCATGGCCCGTTTGGCAGGGTACTGCTCCGGTATTCGCCTGGGGTTGATCGGAGAAACCACTGAAAACTACCGATCAGAGCTGCCGGCCGCTAGAATTCTCCTTCAGACAGCGAATGAATTCAACCTAGCTGAAAAGCTAGTGTCGAAAATCCTGCCGCCGTCAGGACTGGAACCTAGGACCTCCCGGTCAGAGGCGCTGCAGTGACATCAGTTGATGCACTGAGCTACCGCTCCCGGTTTACGATTCGAGCGAGTATCACAAACTTCACACGAATGTATTAATACCCATTGCATCGAGTTTAAGGTACTTTTATCAGTTAAACTCTTATATTGAATCGTTTCGTGACAGATGACATATAAGATTCAGCCAAGGCCGCTTAACCCTACTCTTGCATGCTTCCGCAGATGGCTGTGGTTACCAGTCCGCCTGCGAGGAAGTACTAGTCAAATAGGATCAAAGTGAAATTACGATCCAACATTATTTTAAATAATGTTCCACGAAAATACTAATAATAAAAGAAATTAAAACTGACAAGCATAATGGTAAGAAATGGTGTGGAGTTAACGTCATTTGCATTATCTAAATGAAATTGCGTTGTTTTGTCGTATATGTTTATTTTAGCATAAAGCTTTTTCGGCCGCATTGCGGCCATCTTCAGTGCTACAAATAATAATAAATAATAGAATAATAATAAATATTGATAACATGAATATACTAAATTGAAATATAAGATAAAAAATTATATATATATATATATATATATATATATATGATATAACGCCCCATCCAAGTATGGGCTACAGCGATGCCTGGCTGCGAGGGAGGCGAGCAGCGGAGTAGTTTGAAATGCGCGCTCCATGCCGGGGGCCTTAAGTTTCGAGGGTTCCAAGCAGAGTTCGCTGGTGTAGAGGACAGTGTCGGTGCTTTGCGTGCGCAAAAAATGCTCCGGTCTTTATGAGGTGAGCAAGCGACCGGAGAGAATGGAGTGGAGAGTCGGGAGTGTGGAGCAGAGCTGTGTTGGTGGTATATGGGATGTAGCTCGCCACCGCAAAACATGAGAGGAGGTAACATGAAAAATTAATGTACTTGAATTTGTTGTGGAACTTTAAATGCACGAAGAGAGGTGATATAGTGTTTGAGGTGCGTTGGAAGATGAAGGGACGGAGGCATGCAAAGGTAACTGGATAGGAGAATGGGAATCTACGTGAATTGGAGTCCCAACTGATTAATGTGAGTGCTAATAAAGCATTTAATTAACGGTTGTATAGTGGAATTGTGTAGGCGTGAGGTTAGAGGATCAATCTCTCCTTAAATTGAGTTGCAGTAGTCCAATTTGGAATTGTGAAAGTATTGTAGGTGAGAGTCCTGGCATTTGAAGTGGCAAGTGACTTATTCTGACTGTTCTTTTGCCGGATGTGTAATATTCTTTTAAATACAAGATGTTCTGTTGCATTATTTTAAGTTGAGGACTTAAAGAGACTGATAAATGAATTTATGCATATTAATGTATCAATTTTCAATCACCAATATGCATGTGTGGATTGTGAACCGAAAAGAGCTCGAAGAAAGGTGAACTTTCACTTTCATTAACTGGTACTGTTGACAATTTTGTGCTTTCTATTTGTAATTTATATTGCAATTTCCGTACTATAAGGAATGTGTCAAGAGTTGTTAGTTTCTGTCAAGTTGGGGGGTGAGATTCTGCAGTTTCTCTATGGTAGTGCAATATTTTATTGAAGATTGTCCAATATCACAGATTATGAGAAAATAGCTGAGAGGAAGGAGGACAGTTACACTGCTATTTCTACTGCCATAACGTTCAGAAAAATGTTTATTCATGAATTTCTTCTGATTACAATTTGTATGGTGTAATTTCATGGCATGTAAAATTAGCATGTAACAGGATTGCTATGTGATCATGCAGGATAAAGTGGAAGGAAAATGTTGCAATGATTACTTGTATGGTAATGAACCAATATTATCATTTAGATCAAGAGTTGTTAATTTTGGTCAATTTGGGAGTGAGATTTTGCAATTTCCTGTGGTGATGTAGTATCTTGTGGAGATGGCTAATACCACAGATTCTGAAAAATATTAGCTCAGTGGGAGGACAGTTAGTTATTTTTACTGCTGTCTGTAACGTTTCATTACAATGTTTATTCATGATTTCCTTCTGATCATAATTAATATGGTGTGATTTCATGGCAGGTAGAATTAGCATGGACCAGGAATGCTATGTGACCATGCAGGATAAAGAGAAAGAAAATGTTGCAATGATTACTTGTATGGTAATGAACAAGTATTATCATTAAAACTTTGGGTAATGATACACCCTACTTTCTTGAGTATTTATCAAAAGGTAAGAAAACTTTGTCAGTCATGAATATTTTTTTATACAATTTCTGGAGAAATGGTGTAGGATGTTTATTCTAAAGCTTATATTGTAAATTAAATTTCTATTAACGTGTGTTGATCATAGTATGGAATGTTTATTCTAGGGTTTACATTGGAAATCAAAGTTCTATTGCTGTGTGTTGATCGTGATTGGATATGAATTTATTATTAAATGAGGGAATCGTGATGAGGAATGTATAAATCTGAATTGTTTTGGAGTGAAGGAACATAAGTGTTGTATAAATTAATTGGAATGATAATATTAATTCCAAGGGACTTAATCATTTGTTCAAAGTTAATAATTTGATTTTCCATTTTTTTTAAAAGGATGTTAGATGGTTATAATTCTCAGAATAGTTCTAGAAACAGTACTCCTTTGTTGATTTGCTTGTTTTTTGTTCTTGTATTTGGGTACAGGCAGCCAGACAATTGTACACTGTTGTGACATTATTTCTGTGCTGTTGCTTTTGTGTTTGTTCAGAAACTTGCAGATGTCTGTGTACTACAGTTTTCATTAAATGTCATTGTTTGTTTTTCGTAACATTGCACTTTCTTTTCTTTTTCGTGGGAAAGGTGTGGAGCAACGCAGGCAAGAACCCTCCTTTAGTCCTCGATTTCCTATTAAGGAAATTTAAATTATCAATATTATTATTATTATTATTATTATTATTATTATTATTATTGCATCTCGATGACCAAGGGGCCCCTTAATATATATATATTTATATATATATATATATATATATATATATATATATATATATATATATATGTGTGTGTGTGTGTGTGTGTATATAATTTTGAATAGAGAGTACTAATAGATGTACTATTCTAAAGTAAAGAAAATTAAATGAAATACCATAATGTAGGCAAATATATTAGTGAATAAATAAATTGAGATGAGCAAACTGACATAATTATTCTGAGGCGGCTACGGTCCTCGATCCAAACAAGACAAGTCTTTTAAATAGCGGGCAATGCCCTTCATCCTCGCTGCCTTTTTTTATTTAACAACGGAGAGTGGTGTCGCAATTCCTGACTTCAGTTTAGGATTCAACGCGTTGAAATACATAGACAAACGTGTGTGAATCGTTTTCGTCTGACTTATACTTTTGTGTGCCGGTGTAATTGCTCTAAAAGCTACGATGGGTATTTTTTTATGACGTAAAATCTATTCTTTTCAAGTCAATCAAATGAAAGAAGAATCATGAAAATATACTATTTAGCTATGAGAAATCTAAAGTTTTATATCTACATGATTTCCAGGACCAGATTAAAATGTTTCTTTTTACATTTTTCTGTAAATTACCATAACCTTTTTACAAAAATGTGCACGCCACTAAATCGATAGTGATACATAAGATTATTAAATTACAAAGCAGCCGTATAACATTTTCAGCAGAGCATAGTGTTGAACCAATGCACAGGTCTACTTAGACGTAGTGGCATAGCTAGAGTCGAACGGGTAACTTTGGGGCAGCAGCGCTGGGAGGTGGGGCGTAATCTCAATCCTCGAGGAGGAAAGGGGCAGGTGCTTAACACGCGGAGGTGAGGCAACCGCGCAGGATAAATAGCGGCTCGGCGGCCACAGAGGCACACTCAGCCGTCCATCGCCCATCGCCCATCGCCCATCGCCCACCGCCCACCGCCCACCGCCCACCGCCCCAACATGCGCGCCGCCCTCGCCCTCTTGCTCTTCCTGGTGGCGTTCGCCGCCGCCGCCGAAAAGTACAGCGACCGCTTCGACAACATCGACCTGGAAGGCATCCTGCGCGACGACAAGAAGCTGGACGCGTACCTGGCGTGCGTGCTGGACGGCGGGGCGTGCAGCCGCGAGGCCGAGCTGCTGAAGCGCGTGATGCCCGAGGCCATCCGCACCATGTGCGAGCGCTGCACGGCGCGCCAGAAGGAGGGCGCACGTCGCGCCTTGGACTACCTCAAGCAGAACCGCCCGCAGCAGTGGACGCGCCTCACCAACAAGTTCGACCCCACGGGCGAGTACATGCGCAAGTACGAGACGCTCAAGGCGCAGGGCAAGCTGTAGTCGCTCTACGCTCCACGCTCCATGGACTCGACACTAACGCCGCGCATTTCCTCTCTTACTTTATACGCAGCACTGTAGCTGTAATTCTGCAAAGTTGTTAATAATAAATATCCCTGTAAAGCGTCTTTACAGTCTCTTCATTAGTTTGGATGTTATTCTTAACCTTTTACCAACCTTCCCTCTTTATTGTGTGAGCCTCCATCTGCTAATGATTTCTTTCGTTTCCTGCCATACCTGGAATCCTCCAATTTTGATTTAATCAACTGCCTTTGCACGTCAATTGTATGTAAGCTAACGGAACACTTGATAACTAGCTATATTAGACAAGAATGGGAAAGAAAATAATGGCTATTTCAGGGACAGCATGGTTTTAGTAATGGTTTCTCTTGCGAGAGTCAGATAGTATCATTGTTTCAGGATATAGCAGATGAAGATGATAGTGGGAGGGTGGACGCCGTAATAATAGATTTTGCAGAGGCATTTGATGTTGTCACACACGATAAACTGGTTCATAAATCAATGCAATCGGGTATTGACACCAGAGTTGTGGCGTGCATTGATGAGCTTCTTCGAGATAGGAAACAGAAAGTCCGAGTTAAACAACAATGTTCGACTCAAGCAAAGGTAACTTCAGTGGTCCCTCAAGGAAGCGTTTGCAAGCAAATGCGAAAAATATATGTAATAATATATCTAATTTAATAATACTATATAATAATATTTATACAATAATATTAATATACTTAATAATAATTTGGATTAAGTAGGATGCATTTTAACTTCTTACAGTCACAAGCACCAATGTCCCTGGATACAGTTTCTCTTACGCGAGCACGTGTATAACATGTTTCACAGTTACTTCGATTCTTCTCTTCCTATCTTCACTTCGCAGGCGATTCTTATTTGTTTATTTATTTATTTAGTAAAAAAAACAGTCAAAAACTGTATGTAACGTATGGAGGAGAAAATCATCTGCGCACGCTTTCTTGAGTTTCAGAGTCCCTTCCCAACAATTTAACTAGTTGAAAGATAGTTCTTGAAGAATAGTTGAAAGATGAAAAAATTAATTAATAATAATAATAATAATAATAATAAAATAATAATAATAATAAACAAATTTAAAAAAGCGAGGGATTAACATTTCAAAAACTAGATATTTTCGTTGCCAAATTATAGAAAACTTATTTTTAGTGGTAAAGGAACAAACAGATTTGAATTTTCTGTATTGTTAACAATATAGAAACTCACCTTAAGCTCTACTACCACTACAAGCAAAAGAAAAGCTCAACAAAACGTGCGCATAATGAAGCTACATTTACGCTGCATTCTTGCCTGGTCACATAACCGATTGTTGGAGTAGGGATTTAATAATCCGTTCACGTAGTGTAGAAATCTGTGTAATGAATATAGCAACAAATATGTATGCATGTTTGTTGCTATATTCACGCGCTGCCAGAAAACATGCTTACTTAGATTGCAACGGGTGACAGGACACTCTCAACGTTGAGCAGGGAGGGGGCAACTCCAGTATACTAAATTACATACTTCACTGATTCAAAACTCATATAATATATTTAATAACACTATAGCATTGTAATATTATCCAAATCCGCATCTTTTTACACGAATTACACGTTATTCCTAATCTGAAAATACTCGTATCATGCTAAAAGATACGTTTTCACACCTAAAAGAATTTCCCAAAATTCTCATTGAAGAACAAACGTTTCGTTCCTCTTTTGAATTTAAATAGAAAGATATAAATAAATAAATGAAACAAGGCCTTATAATGGTTCCATGTTAATGTTAAACAAAGAGAAGAATTCAAAAGAATTTCACATTCCAATATCTTATTTTGTCGCCTTCAACAATGAAATACTCAAATAAACATTACTCTATTATTTTCAAAAGCATCATACGGTGGGGCATACATAACACAAAATTAAAGTTAAAATGTTCGTACCAATTGATGGTACTCAATTTTTATTTCAATATTTATTTCATGTGAAATTTAGAAATAATGATAATATAATACAAACCCTCCTAATTCATTTTATTCAATACCTTACCCAATTACTAAGTTAATACACAAAAACTACTGCAAATTAGGAAAATGTAGCATCTGACACATTTTTCCAAAAAATTGCACATAGCATTTTTTAAAGATCTAATTTTTTACAACAGACTTTGTCTGAGACAAAAATTTCTTTCTTCAATTTTGTAGTTATGAATTTTTTTACAATTTTTGAAAAACCGAGCTATACCCGAAAATGAGATTAGCACCATCATTATTTCATAAGATTAGCAAAACTTTTGAATTTTTGTAGTTTTCGAAAAATCAAGGGCTTCAACTACCATTCTCACGTCCTTCGCACTATTCAACAACATAATTTAATTTGGAGCTTTTTTTGAAAAGTTTGAACATGTACGAGGGGCTTTATGTAAAGTACCTCCAAAGTTAAAATATCGGTTTCAAATTCCAGGGACTGCGGAATCAGCCACAACGATTGGGGAATATCAATTTTGGAGCAAATAGGCTGAACGGTTCATGCGCTAGCTTTGTACAGCGACAAACGGACGGACAGACGTACGAAGGACGCACAAAAAATGCATTCTGGCTACACCCCACGTCAGAGGATTTTTTTCTATATTTAGAAATTTGATTAACTCCGCCTGTGCTCGTTGGAGTGTGTCTAGGCCGCTGAGTAATGCCTGTCGCGTAATTGCGAACAGGGATGCTGGGCGGTACGGCGGACAGCGGGTACTGCCGGTCCCAAGCCCGGAGAAAGGAGGAGGGTCTCTAGTGTGGCATTGCTTCCACTTACTTATGCCACACTTCTTTCTATATTTCCTATTTGATCTCTCTTGATCCCTTATGTTTTTTCGACCCTGAAGCTATTAGGTATCGAGGGCTAGGGAGTCATTCTCTTTCTTTTCTTCATCTTTTCATTTGCTTTTACTCTTATCCCCTCTCTCTTCTATCCCTCTTTATCTCGTCTTCTTTTTTCAGGAGGGTAGGCAGAACTCTTAGCCCAGTTAAGGCAATCTGCCTAGGGGAAGGCAACCCGAAATATTACCCGGCTCTCCAGAGTGGGGGTTGAATCGTTGGGCCAGCTCCCCAGCATTCGTAAAAACAAACTCTTGCTAAAAGAAACCCCGATCAGAGGCCTCGGAACGGATCTAGAAGACGAATATTGCTACGGAAAAGGACTATGATAATGGCTACCTGGAATGTACAGGGTATAGGTACAAAGGTAAAGGAAGTATTCCAAGAACTTAAAACCCTAAAGGTTGATATGTGCGTATTAAGTGAAACAAAAAGGAAAGGAAGGGGAAATGAGATAATTGCGGATTATATTCACTTTTATAGTGGAGTAAAAAAAGAAGAAAGGTCCAAGAGAGGTGTATCGATTGCCGTCCACAAAAAGCACAGAAACAGCATTAGAAGTTGGGAAGCGACAGATGAGAGAATTATGACCGTTGAAATTTGTTAGTATGGACAGGAAATTGTTATTGTCGGAACCTATGCACCTACTGAAGACGCTGACAGAAAAGTCAAAGAAGATTTTTATGAAAACTTGACAAGAGTGCTTGAAAATATAAGTTCGCGTAAGGAGATAATCTTAATGGGAGTTTTAATGGAAGAACTGTATGGCAACAAATAGTGAAATTGTAGGTGATATGGTGAGACCACGTTGAATGACAATGGTGAAAGATTGATCAGCATGTGCGAAACATTGTCATTGAAAATTCTAAATGGTTTCTTTCCTCACAAATGGATTCATAAATATACATGGGAAAGTGCTTCAAGGAAAATTAGAACAATAATAGACTACATAATACAGAACAGAAATTCCAGCGTAAGAATAAATGACGTAAGAGTATATAGAGGCCCGGAATGTGGCTCGGACCACTTTTTGTTGGGTGCAAAGGCCGTAATCCAACCAAGGAGGCAAACTACAATGCCGGAGCATGATGCATATACAATTACGCTGAATACAACGAAATATAATTTAAATAGCTTAGAGCAGGAAGCAGTACAGTTCCTATACAAATTGAGATTGGCAAATAAACTACAATTTGTAGAGGAAGGGAATTCAGAATGCGTCTATCAAGCTATAAAATATTGCATTCAACAAGCAGCTTATGAAGCTCTAGGCCAACAAGATAAGAGACAAGAGATGGCCCCACAATGGTGGGCGCAAAGCATTGCAGATAAGATCCAACTCAAGAAAATTCTGCATAATAATTGGTTAAGGACGAGAGACCAAGAAGACAGAAAATTGTATGCTAAAATGAATAGAGAAGTTAAGTGAGATATCTACAAAAGGAAAAATGAAATGTGGGATAGGAAGTGTGAAAAGATAGATGTTTTGGTGGCACAAAAATCACCGAAGCATGGAAAACCATAAAAAACTTGAGGAAGGAAGCCAAAGAAGGAGCCAACCTCCCTATTATCAATTTTAATGAATGGGTAAGACACTTTAAATCTCTCCTAATGGAAGACAGAATCGAATATCAAGGAACAGATTATGAGTTTCAAGGAGAGGTCGATATAGGACATACCAACCCAATAACCGTCGAAGAAGTACGAAGAGCCGTTATAGATATGAAAAATGGAAAATCTCCAGGACCTGGAAACATACCGATATAATTGGTGAAATATGGGCCAACTGTTCTATGGGAGTGGCTGAGCAAACTGTTCAATAAATGTATGCTCGGCGGTGAAGAAGTTCCATATGAATGGAACATAGCATATCTCAGTCCTATTCATAAGAAAGGGAGTAAGAAACTATGTGGCAACTATCGTGGAATAAGTGTTATATGCTCTATTGGTAGGTTGTATGGTCGAATTCTGAAATCAAGAATAGAGGAGACTATAATTGACATGGAAGAACAAAGCGGCTTCTGTAAAGGGAGGTCATGCAATGACAACATTTTTTTTAAAGACAGATGGTTGGAAAGAGATTGGAAAAAAATATGAATAGCCACTTAGTGTTTATTGATCAAGAAAAGGCATACGACACGGTCCCACATAAGAAATTATTTGAAGTATTGTATCAAAGCACAATTAACAAAATATACGTGAGAAGTATATTTAATATATATAAATCATCGAAATGTTTGATTAAAGTGGGGAAAGAGATCACAATGGAACCTTTCAGAATTACGAAAGGTTTGAGACAAGGTTGCTGCCTTTCTCCAACATTATTTAAGATTTATATTCAGAAAGCACTGAAGTTGTGGTGCAGGAAATGTGCAGGTATGGGTATTGAGATAGAAAAAAAATATATATATACACTTTTGTTTGCTGATGATCAGGTGCTCATAGCTGGAGATGAGAAAGATATTTCCTTTATGACTAGAAAATTATTCGAAGAATATACAAAATGGGTTTTAAAATAAATTTTGAAAAATCAGAATACTTGAGCTGTGGAGAAGATGCCGGAAATCTTAATATTGAGGGCCATCAGATCAAGGTTTGTAAAGAGTTTAAGTATCTGGGCAGCATCTTAACAGGATGGAAAATTATCGAAATCCAACATCAGCAACTAGATGGAAAAGGCAACAAAGGAAATTAAATTGATGATGTACAAGTCCATTATAGAACCTATAACAACATATGGAAGTGAAAGTTGGGAATTAACGCAAAAGAACAAAGAAAAATTGAAAGCAATAGAAATGGACCATCTCAGAAGATCTTTGAGAATCTCACGCCGAGAACATGTAAGCAATGAAGAAATAAGGGAAAGGGCGCAGTCTCAGTATAACATCGTTGACAGAATCCAAGAAAGGCAGCTTCTCTGGCTCGGGCATGTATTAAGAATGGGAGAAGATAGATGGCCAAAGAAAGTTATGCTATATCAACCTACAGGAAGGAAAAGAAGAGGAAGACCTAGAACATCGTGGTATGCAGGAGTACAAGAAACCATGCGTGCAAGGAATATTGAAGAGGAGGAGGAAGCATGGCGAGACCGAGACCTGTGGCGTCGGAGGTGCGGGAAGCGGCGACAGCTGTAGGACCCCCGCAGAAGAAGAAGAAATTTGATTTATCCACTTTTTCCTTGCGAGTGGCCGGCAATACGGGTTTTTGTGACGAAAATTCCCTGTTTTCCAGTGCACTATTACAATATTTTCTCTTCTTACGTTAATAAGTGCGAGAAATTAAAATCCTCGCTGAGGATTAAAAAAAGAGGGGAATTATAGTTTATCATCCGTTCTCGTGTGATGCCAGGGCAATATACAAACGTTCAGTACGAAGGAGAAAGGGAAGAATTATTCTCAGGATACTGCCGAAATACTCTGAAACTTTTCCATTAGGTGAGTCAAGAGGAACAAGTAAAGGAAAGTTTCGATGTTTACGAAATCCCTTTTAAAGAACGTGAGGCAACTCATGTGTCATAAAATACAAAAAAATTGGAGCCTACAGATAGATGTGTTCGTTCTGAGAATAGTAATAGAAGTCCAGCAGAAAGGTGACATCAAAAATGAGGTAGGAATGATTAGTTCAGTTAATTAACATTTATCATGTGGTTCCTTCTTCAAGGAGACTCTTGTCGACATTTTTCCACAAGTCATATGCTCAAAATAACTCGTGTGCTTTTGATAGTGACGATTAATGTTTATAATTAAAACAGTGGTGCTACATCAGCACTTACTTTCTCTTACGCTTAATTAAGGTTACGGAATATATTACATATTTTACCATGTATTCTACACATCGTTCAGCTATTTTGGCGAAAACTATCTGAAAGAAACGTTCGTGATATTCCAATTTGCAATTTTCAAAGATCTTTAAATTTTGAAAATTGGAGGCTGTTCCGATAACAAATGTACAACTTGGTATGAGTGTATCAACTCGTAAGAAAGATACAATTGAGGAATATAGCGTCGGTTACTTTGCAAGCAAATAAGTTTGATACAGACTGGCTCGAGTTCGTAAGAAATGGATGCCTAAATGTAGGTCGAGATATTTTTTAGTGATATTCTGGTTTCAATACACAATGCATTTGTGTTGCACAATGCATCTGAATGCGATTGCATCTTCAAGAGATTAGAAAATTTGTGAAACCTTCGGACAGGTATTTAAAAACGTTAGTCGGCGCATCTGCGGAATAAAATACCCGCGTAAGAGGAGCAGGTCGTCGTTTACCGATTCATTGTGATAACTTGAATTCACGAACAATATATTTTCTTGGTGTAGGAACTGAGAGTGATCTTATTTAAAATTATCTCAAGAGAGAGGAGAACGGAGAGCGACATTGGGTAAGTGAAAACAGCGTTAACTCAATTTATTGGAGATGCCAACAACGTTCGTGGGCACCTAGGAGTAAATAACGGAATATTATGGGACGTACGTCACGAGATACATAACATACATAACATTCTTTTTCAGTATTTTGTGTTTCCATGTATTATTGTCCTGTGTACAGATATTTTATTGTGTTTTTTTGTGAACTGAAGGGTAATATAATTTTAAATAAAGTGTTTATGCAAGTGTTAAAATGCAACTGCAGTTGTTAGGTAATCACGTAATTGCTAAAGGTAGAGCAAGTGATAGAATTTTTCAATGCAATGTGTAAATGCTAGATTAGAATTGTATTCAAGTATTTAACAGAATATATCTAGGACTCGGTTCATAGTTAAAAGATTAATTTGCCTATGTTTCTTTTATTACAAAAGCAGGTTAAAAGACGAACCCACTCCTGTAGGGCAGTTAGGACATTTAAAACCATTCCTAATTTCTGGTGTGATATTGTCATAACAAGTCACAGGTCAAGTAATACTACTAGGTTACTTGAGTGACCCGCTGTAGGCTTTTTAGAGAGTAATTGCTCAAGATAGAGCGGTCACCAAGAACATAGTTCACCCCCAGGAATCCTCTTGTTTAGACCAGTCCACCAGGCAGCTCAAATTTTCTCTCCTTTCTTCATCCCCGCCGGTCGTCCTAAGTCCTCGAGCCACCAGATATCCCAGGAACTCGTATGCGTTCACGCGCCTCCCACGACCTTGGTGTTAGTGGTTGCCATTTCAATCAGTAATAGTTCATGCGCCTCATTTACAAAATTTACTGACGAGCCTCTCTTTTTTCAAAACGTTTCTTTTAAAAACACAAGAACGATCGCCCAACATACGCGAACCCCAGATCAAAAATGTCTGCAACGTGCTATCGTGCTCGGTCTCACTGTCCTTTTTGTAGTTGGGAAATTTGGAAAATGTTAAACTGATTTAACAATTAATAATAGATAATAAGATAATAATATATAATAATAAATATCATTTTCAAACTGAACAAGAATCCAACAACCGTCTTCTTTGTTGGTAAATGCCATTTTTAATTAAAATGATCACTCGTCCACTTTGCAACCATGCGAATGCTGCTCCTAAATGGAAAGGAAAACAGTTCACTTCTGTCTTCTTCCGTGGATTTTCACATTTGTGGCAGCACGTGGCGCTATGAAGTGAGAAATTCTCTAATTAGAAGGGGGCGGATTTTAATGACCTAAAACATCGACAAAATGTTTAATGAAATGCCCCCCAAAAACAAAGAAAAATCACGTCAAAAATCCGATCCGAACCAGTTCGGATGAACAACTCAAGCTGTTGTATACGTTACTGATGCAATCAAGGCTTCTTCCATTCGTTCGAGTGAATCGGCTTTCAAACTTTTGGTTTCGACTGCTTTTTATCTGGAAATCTGTCTTTAGTTATCCCGAAATCGGCCGGCCAGGCAATAGTGCAGATTACGTCACATGAATTACATACAACGGCTATCAAAACAATTATGGGAACAAATTGTATAGGCAACTGAGTAATTCTGTGAAGAACATTTGTTGCATCTCGTAAATATTATTTGAAGCAAGTATCATTAAAAAGTCATTAAAATTGATAAAATCAGCAATAAATTATTAAAAATGGCGGGAAAATGACTTATTAGTCGAAATCGAAAAAAATACAAAATAATGACCTATTAAAATGGGTCATTCCTTTTGTAATAACATAAAATAAATTTATGTACTAAACGGCATTGTTCTTAAGTGAAAAGAAAAATAATGACATTTTATAAAAATCCGCCTCCTACTAATCTGTACTAGCAGTAGCAACTGTAGATATCCATTTTTGTTATGATTCGTAAATTTACACTGATAGAACTGTCAAGAGTATTTCAAAATTTTTATTCTTTTGTTCATTTGGTACGTGTTTAAATAGGAAGGATATCAACAGTAAATAATAAGAGAAAATGCCTACCTATCTATTATTTGATAAATTAATCGAGAATTACAATGAAAATCTTTAAGCATTCATTCGCTTCCCATGTTTTATAATGACGTTTTGTTTCTGCAGTAAGCTCGATTCTTGTAAGTTTGAAAACGACCTTTATCATTATCGTTTTCACCAGGAGCGGTAGCTCAGTGCATCAACTGATGTCACTACAGCGCCTCAGACCGGGAGGTTCGAGTCCTGACGCTGGCAAGGTTTTCGACACTAGCTTTTTAGCTAGGTCGAATTCAGTCGCTGTCTGGAGGAGAATTCTAGCGGTCGGCTGCTCTGATCGGTAGTTTTCCGTGGTTTCTCCGATCAACTCCAGGCGAATGCCGGAGTAGTACCCTACCAAACGGACCGCGCTCGATTTTTCCTTCCTTTTCCTTCTTCTATCCTTTCCCCTTACACACACACACACTAACATGCACTACACTACAACATATTCCGGGAGACCGGACCGGAGCTTAGACCTTGTCCCACTGGGGTGGTGCCCGGCTGGTAGGAGAGTCGTGGTTAGGGGGAAACCCCACTAACCAACAGTAGGTCGGTGCCGGATCTCGCCATCCACCGGGGGAAGATCACCACCATCTCCCAAGAAAAAACATGCACTGCACTTACGGAACTAATTATCAAAGTAGTTGGCGCGCCCGGAAACACGAAACAATCAATAAATTATCGTTTTCGCTAGAATATTTTTTATTTCGTTCTTTTCGATTGTCGTTGATTTGGAATTTCTGAAGTAGAAAACTTCAATTCACATCAACAAATAGGAAAAAAATCTCTCATTCTGATCGTTAAAATCGTTGTTTGTTCATATGTTTTTCGTGTCAAAATCATGAATGGCTGCAGTTACACCTTCATGCTGCACGACTACCAATCTCACACTCTTCTCTTCACAACGACACCGACAAAGACCACCATCCCGCAACGACATGCAAAGGCTGCCTGTTTACTTGAAAATCTCATGCCAGAAAACCTAATTTTAAACTCAAATTACTATCAAAATATTCACATATGATACATCATTTTATTTCTCTTTTCATGTTCATTGCAGGTGAGAAAAATATACAGTTCTATTTAAAAAAATCAAAGATGATTAAATTTCTCGAAAACGAAAAATATTACAGACAATTTTTCTTCGGCATGTTACTTGCCCCATGATTCTGCATTGTTCAAAGAAAACTGTATTTCTATATCCTGAACTGTTTAGAAGTTATCGGGGTGGTCCATAGTTGGTGGCGCACCCTGTATGTGTATATATATATATATATATATATATATATATATATATATATATATATATATATATGTGTGTGTGTGTGTGTGTGTGTGTATATATATCGTTAGTTTTTCTACCTATATTTATATATATATATATATATATATATATATATATATATATATATATATATATATATAGGTGGAAAACTAAGTGATAACACCCTCAACCGTGCCAGATACGAAGATGCCGTCTCGACAGTCGATTGCATGAGCAGTAACTACCAGAGTACAGCATACTTCGTCCTTGTTCTATATTTTACTACGAAGATATAAGGTCAAATTTGTTTTTAAATGGAAACCCATGTTCAATTTTAGCGTATCAAAATGGGCTTAAAAAGACAATTTCAAATATGTATATATTTTTGTATTTAAGCGAATCTGTGTACATAAAACATTATTTATATAAAATATGTATATATGTTATTAATTTCTGAAAATTAACCATCATTTTATGTCCTCACCTACGGCTACTTAGATATTTTCTCGTACTCAAAAGAATTTTTGCGTGAAGCCAAGAAATTTTAATTTCATTCCCGAGACAAAATTTTGAAAATAGTGAATCTGAGACGAAGAAGTTAGATTGGTACAGTATTTTAACATTTTAATGAAGCTGTCTTAATCCGAATGAAATTTTTGCAGGTTTCTTTTCATGTTGGTTCTTCTCTTTATAATGGAGACAAAACTTCACCAATCAGAAGCAAAGACAAGAACTCATCTAATTATTAGAGACTGGGTGTGGAATGAAATATTAAGGGACAGCTTCGCACAACTGCCATCACTCTTGCTATGTCTGAAAGAACCTGGACTTCTTCAGGTGAAGAATTCAAATGCAAAATGTAGTTTTCCACCTTGTAAATATCTCACGTTTGATTTTATACACGCACATATTGAAATACTAACATTCTCTTTTCCCCTTACCTTCTTCCTTTCTTTCTATTTCTCCACATTCCCACCTAAATTGTCAACCTCAGTTATTGTCTTAAAAAATAATTAAAAGAGTGACTCTGAAAATTTAATGCTCATTACTAGTTCTAATAGAATCATTATTGGGGAACATTTGAACCTATGGAGAGATATTTGAATTATTATTAAAATATAACATCAAATTTATACTCACTACTCTAGCGCAACAATGTCCTATGTAATACATTTTTATTTCAAATTGTCTTCCTCTGGGAACGTCACATTTCGGTTTATGTTTCCAGTTAACATGTACACCCACACGTATTTACTTTATTGAAAAATGAAAAATCAACAACCATTCATTTTCGAGCTCAGATCTGTGCATTTTAGTACATTCATACATTAGTACTTTGGAACAAGTCCGCTTAATGACCATTTAATAATTTAATTGATTCTATTACATTAATTAATTTAAATCTTACTATAATCTTGGCCTTGAACAAATTTTGAATGTCTATTTGTTTTGTAACATTTTGCTTCCCATTCTGAATTCTGCACAGCATGTTTAGACGAAGAATTGATATCGCACACTCTTCTATCTTCATTACATCATACCGCATTCTGTTACAAAATCGAACATTTTTTAAAGACCCCTTTTCCCTTGGTAAAGGTAATTTCTAATTAAAAACGTACAAATTTACGTTCTCTTCATATCGTGATCGTCTGCTCTCCGATTGTCTTGTTGCCGCAGCGTCGTTAATTTGTCAAGAAATCAATTATACAAATTGCTATAATCCTTTTATTGTTCCTTTCACACATTAACATACATGAAAAATATTCTATTAACAATTCTACACACATGTGTTAAAAATTTGTCTTTGAGATGACAAGTTTCGTGCTTCCATTATTTCTCGTCGCCAGGAGAGGGGGAGGTGCTTTCGGTGTGAAGCGAGAATCCGTTCTGAGTCGGACGGCCTACATGATCCCTCCTATCTTTTGTGGAAGTACGTTTTAGTCCTAATGTTGCAACGTGATTGACTTCCACGCTGTGTGCATCCTCTTCACCATTACTTCCATCATTTCTGGACGGCCAAGCGCAGGGCGAGGAGCTTACGTGTGAAGCAAGAATCCGTTATAACTTGATTCATCTGGCCTACATGATCCAAATATTGCAACATGATTGACTTCCACGCTGTGAGCATCCTCTTCACCATTACTTCCGTCATTTTTAGCGGCCAAGCGCAGGGCGAGGAGCTTACGTGTAAGCAAGAATCCGTTATAACTTGATTCATCTGGCCTACATGATCCAAATCTTGCAACATGATTGACTTCCACGCTGTGTGCATCCTCTTCACCATTACTTCCGTCATTTCTAGGCGGCCAAGCGCAGGGCGAGGAGCTTACGTGTGAAGCAAGAACCCGTTATAACTTAATTCATCTGGCCTACATGATCCAAATCTTGCAACATGATTGACTTCCGCGCTGTGTGCATCCTCTTCACCATTACTTCCTCATTTCTAGGCGGCCAAGCGCAGGGCGAGGAGCTTACGTGTGAAGGAAGAATCCATTATAACTTGATTCGTCTGGCCTCCATTCCCCTTCTCTTCGAGCAAGGGCGTTTTAGGACTAATTTTGCAGCATGACCGACTTTCCACACTGTGTATCCTTTGTCCCTTTGCTTATATCATCTCTAGACGGCCAAGCGCTGGGCGAGGAACTAACGTGTGTGTAGCAAGGACCCGTTATAACTTGATTCAGCTGACCTCCATCATCCCTCTTTTGTGGTAAGGCCGTTTTCGCTCTAATATTTCAGTGTCATTGGCTTTACGCTTCATTCATGTCTTTACCTATTGCGTCTGTCATTTCTAGATAGCCAAGGGGGTAGAAGTTGACGTGTTAGGGAAGAACTCTACATAACTGTGTCGGCCGAACTCCGTGAGGGATCTTTTCTTTTGTGGTAAATACGTTTTTGCCCTAATGTTGCATAATGATATGCTTCCTGCAATGATGAAGTGATAGATGAAGCAACCAAAGAACGTGAGACAGGAGAACGATATTACTAGATCTTTTGATAGTTTTCTTTTTCTCACACATTTGCGAAATTGACTTGCGGAGATCAAACCCAATTCCACAATTGTAGAGGGCGCACGTATTTCAGGAGTTCCCACAGCTTCCCTAATAATTTTACGTCACCATACATTCACCATCCATCTCTGTGCTTCTCCAAACAAAATCCAGCGATTATTTAATTTTTATGATAAAGATGACTTAACAAATTAGAAAACATGTTCCAATTTTAAATAAATGAAACAATTGTGCACTACTTACTTTCATTTGGTAGTCTCTCCGCCAGATGAAAAATCAATATATAAACTTTACCTACACTATATTGTGCGTTTCAGGAAATTAATTATATTATTTAGTATAGTACTTGTGTAAGGCTACTGTAGTCATATTGTTATTTAAATTTTAGAAGTTTTAGAGCATAGAACTGAAATATAAATATTTAATTTTCTTTTTTATACAGGCAACGGTGTTGCCACCTTTGGATCTACCGTACATGCGGATGCCAGCAGCCCTACTGCATGATATACAAATCCCAGTGATGCTTGCCCCGGTTAAGCCACCACGAGGAAATATTCACATAGCACTTATACATGAAGGGAATTTTTCTACATTCGCCAAATCTCTACAACGGTCCAGAGCGACGAATCCTCTTGCTATTTTCATAATTATCCACATGAGATCCTATGAACATATTCCTAAGTTGCATGAAGTCTTAGTTGCAGAACTGGGTAGAATCGGGGTAATCCATCTTCTGCAAGTAAACAATCACGATGTGCCTTCCGTAGTCACCAGTTATTCAAGAAAGAAACATTGGTATTTTAAACAACAGACTCTCTCCGATTTCTGTAAACAGCAAAATGACAAACGCACCAGAAATCTTCAGCTTTCCGCCAACATTGAACAGCTGAAGGGAACTGGATTTGCATTCATAGTTCCAGAACACAACTTTTGGGTTGATAAACACGGGTTACAATACATTGGAGGGCGTGAGGTGATGTTTGCAAAGCTGCTATTAGAACTTGGAATGAAATGGAGGCTGGTTAAAAACGACACATCAGTATTGACAATGATGAACTTCGTTGAATTGCAATTGCCCGTATTTAATCTTGCCATCTATGGGCATAAGGAGATTTCAAATTATATGGAATTTTCTGTAGTAGCAGAACAGGTAATATTACACCTACTGTAAGTGGAAAGTATCAGGGCGACTGAAACGTAGTTTGTGATAATCGTAATACGAAATAACATCAAAATGCTGTCCTTTCGAGAATACAGAAATAAATTAACGACTGCAAATGTCTGCATTCTTGGACATAAGTCTTTAGCACGTTATTCACCTTCCAATTTAAACCGTTTCTCAGGTAAGTATTTCAAAACATTCACGGCGGATGTTATCCGCCATTGAATAAAACTATGAGTGTATGAGATGTCTCAGAGGTCAAAAAAGACCTCTGAGTAAGTAATAACACTAAGTAGTACTTACTCTGAGTAAGTAAGTTTTCTATAACTCGGAAACGAAAGTAGCGTTTCTGAAATGTTACTCTCTCGCTTTTTTAATTTATTATTATTATTATTATTATTATTATTATTATTATTATTATTATTATTATTATTATTATTATTTTTCATGTTTCAACTATTAATAGTTAAATTGTTGGGAAGGGATTCTGAAACTCAAGAAAGTGTGGGCAGATGATTTTCTCCCCCATACGTCACATACAGTTTTGTACTGTTTTTTGACTAAATAAATATCTAAATATCTAATACAACAAATTAATAGGTTTTACAAAATCCCAGCGTGTTTGAGAGGAATATTTAACCATTAAAAACAAGTAAGAAATAAAACTTAGTCATTATAATTAAAAAATGTTATCGTCAACGCCAACTTTGTAGCGTCACTTTATTGCAGCCGTGCCCCGCAATAAAGGCACGCAGTAACATTAACACGAAAGAGATAATGGAAAAGTGATATGACTGATTTAAACGTGTGTGAAGGGTCGCAGCGAATGCAATGAGATTATGTCTCATTATTAGAAATATTCGTGTATATTTGTTTAGGCTTCTTCGCCTTGTCTGTATTATATTGTGATCACAATGACGACTGGGTAATACACACCATTCAGATGAATCGTTTTGAATAGACGTATTAGCTCACTAGCGACGTATTAACATTTTAATCAATACTGCCGTCCGGGTCCTGTACGTAGAAAGATTTACGAGGGATCTGCTCGATAAGGCCTTATTTCGTATTTGAAGATCTAAAATAGCGCCTATCTCGCAGTATATAGGAGGCAAGAAATGGATTCATGATGTTACTAAACTCGAATACACCTGACTGTTGCAACATGACCTATGATTATTTCTACACCTCATTGTCCTGTGCAATCTATCAAGAGTACCTTCGGTGAGTGATTCGCGATTGGCGCGTGTTTGGCTTACTGGCTTCTGAACTCCGAGTCTTCGGGTTTGATCCCAATCGAAGTATGTGTCGAAAATTCCTGCAGAGGTTATGGCACCTCAAAGATGAAGATTGCTTATGGTATCTCAAAAATCCCTGGCAGATGTCCGAGGACATTATATCCCTCCGGCAAAGTCCCGTCCTATCGACATCTCACGTCCTCCCTGCCAGAGAATTCAATAAAACTGGACCCAAAAAAGTCTCACGTCCTCCCTGCCACAGAGTCCAATAAAACGACCGGAGAAGATGTGAGTTTAAGGGCACGAGAAGTGCCTTCTACTAGGTCTTCTAGACTCGTACCTTGTGTTGTGGCTGCCCGCGCGCATTCGCAAGTCCCGCCACCGAGCCACGTAATGGCAGGAGGCGCGCGGGCCGTCACGCCAGAATGGGCGGGCAGAGACTCGCCGCTGTCCTCGCCGGCTGGCCCAGCCAGCGAGCCGCGGTCCAAGGGGGTATTTAGTGGGCCCCCTCGCAGCAAGCAGCAGAGAGTTGGGATCCGTCAGCGAGGAGCGCGCACGGGAGCAGCGAGAGGCAGTGGCGGTAGACCTACCGCCTCTCTTATTCTACGCCGTATGGAGACGGCGTGAGCCCGGCCTAGTGGAGGCGCGGGCCGGCCGAGGCGCATGGATCGCCCAGCGGCTGTACCAAGTCGGGATCCAGTCAGCGAGGAGGCAAACAGGAGGAGCGCGCACGGGAGCAGCGAGAGACAGTGGCGGTAGACCTACCGCCCCTCTCTTCCTACGCCGTATGGAGACGGCGTGACGCCCGACCTAGTGGAGGCGCGGGCCCAGAGCCTGAGGCACTTGGATCGCCGCAGCGACTGTACCCAAGTCGGGACGTCAGTCGAGAAGGCAAACACGGGGGAATATTGTATCAAGAGAATTTGCCTTGTATAAAAAGGATAAATAAATAGTCTTTTACAAACACCGTGTATTGTGGATATAACACCTTGTTTGGCTTCAAAGGACACTAGCATCGGATACAGGGGTGAGGAACTACGGCCAATGATCGTGTACCCGTGAAACAAGCCATAACATAAATAAGTAACGTTCGGATTTTATTTCCTGGAATCATTGCGTAACTGCGGATATTAGTTATCTCAGAGTATTTTTCATACCACTCTGCTTAAGAAGGTCTCCGCCAGCTCGCTGTCAGTTGCATTTGCTAAATTGGCATTTTGTACATTACAGGGGAATTCGAGATGCGTGTATTAATCTTTTATTTATTTTATTTATTTATTTAGTCAAAAACTGTACGTGACGTATGGGAGAGAAATCATCTGCGCACGCTTTCTAGAGTTTCAGAATCCCTTCCCAACAATTTAACTATTAATAGTTTAAAGATGAATAATAATAATTAATAATAATAATAATAATTAATAATAATAATTAATAATAATAATAATAATAATTTTAAAGAAGCGAGATATTACTACATATTTTACTACATTTTACTACATATCAAAAACTACATATTTTCGTTGCCGAATGATAGAAAACTTATTTTTAACGGTAAACAAACGAACAGATTTGATTTTTCTGTATTGCTAGCAAATAGAAACTCAACCTAAGCTCTACTACCACTACAAGCAAAAGGAAAGTTCAACAAAACGTGCGCATAGTGAAGCTACATTTACGTCCAGAAGCAATTGATCCATTGAGCAAATCCTCAGCATTTGCTCAATGGATCAGGGAAACTGGACAAAAACCCGATCGAGATGGGGTTCATTGACCCGGAAGCTGAAGTACATTACTTGTTACAGGCATATTGAGTCTTTTTTAAAAATTATACAATGCACATGTAAACGAATTGATTATACTATATCTTGGTTTTCTTAAAGTAAACATAATTTTTTTCTTTTTGACGATCAGCATCTAATTGTATAGAAACAGTTTTTCAGCAGATAAGATTTTACTGTTAAGTTAAATTTGTGTACACATTTTAATTGTTTAATTTCATCTGGCAATGCGTTGTTAAGTAACGTACATGTATTGTCTGTGGATTTCTTGTAGTGAGCTGTTGATACTGACACTTGATGAACATGATTTTTACGTCGAGTGTTGTAACTATAAAAATCAGTATTACATGAAAATAAGTACCCACCGTTAAGTAAGTCAGTTTTGACAAATACTACAGACTCGTAAATAAATAGGCAAGGCAATGGTAAGATTCCGAGCTCACTGAAAAGAGGCTTGCACGGATCACGTGGATGGGATTTTTTCATTATTTAGATAATTTTATTTTGCAATCTTGCTTGCAGATTGGCGACTACCTCGTGGTACGTGTTGCTCAGCGCATCCCCTTTGGGCTGGTACTCTTGTTACCCTTGCAGTGGACTACTTGGAGCTGTTT
This sequence comes from Teleogryllus oceanicus, assembly GCA_964035755.1. NCBI lineage: Eukaryota > Metazoa > Arthropoda > Insecta > Orthoptera > Gryllidae > Teleogryllus > Teleogryllus oceanicus. The sequence continues at coordinate 83,797,390 of CAXIVR010000008.1, read as the reverse complement.
CGGCGCCATGTTGGTGCTAATGGTGCTAATATGGACATTGGTGCAAAATCATGGATTCCAATTCACCAGCATTCCTTCTGCCATCATTAATATTATTCAAATCATCGTAACAGGGGGTACTTCAAGGAATTTTGTTTTGTTTAAACAGCGGTTGGTAGTCTTATGTGTAATCCTGTTACACGTCATAGTTGGAAACTCATACACAGGACTTCTCCTAGGTTTTCTTAGTGTCCCCAGATACTTTCCAGAGCTGGACAGTATCAAAGAGGTGGTGGAGGTAGCTGACCGACTTTACGTCTCTTCTAACTATTATGACGATATTAATAGAGGATACCAAGGACATTTAAAGAACCTGCATGAAAAAATGACTGTAATACGCTCGATACAAGACAGGGATATCTCCGTACGAGACATAGTTGACACCGGAAAAGCTGCTACTTGCATGGACGAAAATATTTATAAAGTCATTTCTCGCTACAGAAAATACACTGACGAGGGGAGGATAATGTTGCACAAGGTGAGAGAACCTTTACGCTCGGTCAGTTACGGAGCATATCCGGTTCGTAGGAATCACTTCATTATTCATGTAATTAACATGCTTATCCTCCGCTTGTGGGAGTCAGGGTTGTTTAATCTGTGGGACCACGTGCTCGCGTTCTGTTTGGATCTCGATGGGCAGAGAGACATGGGAAATGTGGGAGGCGATGGGCCTGAGAAACTTACCCTGGCTCAGCTGTCGGGACCTTTTCTCCTGTGGGGAAGCGGTCTGCTCCTGGCAGGAATTGTGTTGCTCTTGGAGCAGCTGCGAGCACGCGCATGGATTGCTGACTGTTGCAGGATCATTAGGTTCTTTATTACAGTCGTGACGTTTTGATTGAACATATATGACTAACTCTACCAGGTCATAACTTGTATGAAACAAAAACGTTTTGTTTAACACACGGATCTTAAATGGCGCCAGAACACTTGGACGTTGGTAATAACTGATTTGTTTACAAACTGACGTTTGTCAATGTTCAATTCAAAATTAATTTTTTCATCCAAAAATCACATTATCGATTGAGTGTCGTTTAAGTTCATGATGAAATCACCACAAAAAGACTTTGACATTTTGTCCAATTCTTTTTTAGCGATACTGCACCTTAAAAAAATCTTCATGGATTAATTCAATAATTTCTTATCATCAATCATTTTTGTATTAATTGAAATACATATGGTCACTATTATTATTATTATTATTATTATTATTATTATTATTATTATTATTATTATTATTTATTTGCCCATCTTCCAGTGCTGCACAAATATCTCTAATTTCAGTGTTTTCTGCGTCCTCACTATGTTACCGCATATTTTTACGGAAGGTTCTTACATATTTTGAAGGTGTTTGCCCTCATCTTCCTCCAAATATTTCTCCGAAAACGTTGTCTCGAAACAGTTGAACCGAAAATGTTCCCCCAAATATTCGCTCCCGAGTAGTATAATGTATTGTGCCTCGCTCCGCCGCCACCGCCCAATGCGGCCGCGACAACTGCGTGTTTCATCTGATTCAGGCCGATTTGCCATAATACACCTTTCTAAGTTCCCTTCAAGTAAACATTCTCTTTCCACAAAAAAAAAATTACTAGTGGTGCTAAAACAGCACGTACTTTCTCCCTCCTATTTTCACGCACAATTACGTGACATATAATCAAATTATCGAAAAATTGTGTATGCCCTTATTTCAAAATCTATCTTTAAAGAAAAGATTTCATTAAGGGAAAATTTTTCTATCTTTAACATTTTAATATAAGGACATGCCGAATTATTTTGAACTTCAATGAAAAACGTTGAAGCTATTTTTTGAAAATTTTGAAAATGTCCCATGAGCTTCATGTAAAGGACCCCCAAATATTAAAATATCGCTTCCAAATTTCAGGGATTGCGAAATCAGCCATATCTATTGGAGAATATCAATTTTGGAGAAAATTGGCTGAACAGTTTAACCGCTAGCATTGTTCACAGACGGAGAGATGTTTAACTGTAAAGACCTACAAAAGGACCTACAAAACACGGAATATAACTACACCGCGTGTGAGAGGATTTCATTTTCTAAATTTAACATCTGAATTTATCCATTTTTGTTGCGAAAACCCTGTAATAAGATACTCATATATGTACATATTCGTGAAAGTAACTACTGTTGATACAGAATGACATAGACATTTTCGTAGTAGTTTTCTAATTTTTTTAGCGTGGACTGGCCTTACGGTCTTGTCCCATATTCTTGCCAGCTCAATCTATCGCCGCCCAAATTACATTTTTTGATATTTTCTCCATTTTTTTCGGTTTCATAATAGCAGAACCGAAACATTACTTTAAGAATATTAAAGAGGAAAACCTTCGTCATAAAGCCGTTTTTAATAAAATGGCGTTTAAGGGATACTGTAAATGAAAATTTGAAGCTTTTTTCCACAGAAATATTGCGAGTTGCCGAAGAACATCATTTGAAATAATTTAAAGCACTTTCACTGTAATAGTGTTTAAAACTTGTCTGACGGACGGACGGACAGACAGACAGACAGTTGGACGGTCAGACAGGTAGCCACCGGACGGACAGACAGCCGGACGGATGCACAGACAGATAGTCGGACGGACGGAAAAAAAAACCCCTTTTTTTTTTGACCGTACGTATATTACTACGTATTAGTTGAAGGTGCCGTCGCCGTCAATTTATACAATTATATTACAATTATACAATAAATGTAATATAATTAACAATTATATTAAACTTGAAAATTTCTGAGGTCCGGGGAAGTTTTGTGTATTTCGAATGTTTAATATAAGTTTATCAAATTATATAAATTTTTCAGCAAGGTGTTTAGCAATGTCTCTTTTTCTTTCTCGCCTTACAAAGTTCTTCGTAAGAAGAGAAAGTTATGTAATCGTGCGTAGGAAAACTGCGAATTTTCGCCAGAAAACTCTTATGGCCGGGCTATGGTAACGTGTGAGTTGTGGAAAAAGTTCATAAATCCTGTCGCTTAATTTAGAAAAATATTCTCTAAAATGTGGTTTATCCATAATCCATGTTTCGTAGGTTCTTGATCCCGAAAAATCGACTGACGGCAAAACTTCCGTGGTCTGTCTGTCTGCCCGTCCGTCTCCTGTTTAAAATTCCCATCTAAAAACCGCCCCTATCTTTTTCTTAAACTTTTCTCCTGATATGTAATAGAGGACGGTAAAAATATGACGCTAGTCCCATTTTCGGTTATTGTTCCGTTTTTTTGGAATTTCCTCAAATTTTAACATTTGAAAACTACAAAATTGGAGATAGCTATTTTTGCTTTAAACAAAGTTGTAGAATTTGATGCTGAACATTTAAACTCCATTTTAAGAAACTTTCCTTTCCAACTCAAGGTAATAAACTTCTGTAAAAAAAATAGGCATTATAGATTTAATTTAACGTGTATATGTTGTTATGTGTTTCCTGTTCTTATATACATACCTCTACACGATTCCATATATCTGTAATATAAGTATGTAATATTTCCAAATACTGTTGTATATATTTATTTGTTGCTTCACTTGTGTAATAATGTAAAAATATTTCAAAATGTATCTCTATATGTCATGTAATATTAATGTAAAAGTCCAATAAGCATTGTAACTACTATGTAACTAATGGAGTCGCTAATAACCTCTGCTGTTGATGCGACTTAAAATAAAATAAAATTTAAAAATAGAAAATCTGCTTTAAAAATGGCAATGTACATGTTTAAAAGAAATGCTGATTTCGCTTAATTTGTCTGGAATTTATGCAATGTCTACAAAAAAATTATATATGCAAAACTCGCACTCAATTTTTTCATCACAGTTTCTCCTATGTAATAATGAATAGTAAAAAAATAAATAAAAACTAGTGGTGGTATTCACTGGCACATGCGTTTTCGTTCTTGTTAGTTTTCTAAACTCGTTAGTCTCGACTTTTGAGTTATGCCTGTTCCCTTTCCCTGCCATCTTTTGGCGCTCAAAGGACATTTTTTCACATTTTCTCAATTTTTGGGCTGCCAAATGCTAGAACTGAACCATCATACCCTTATTACTATTATAGAATTGTAAATCTCATGTTCTGCTGAGATGGCCGAGGTGGTTAATTGACGTGCTCAGTTCTTCGGAGGGATGGTTCTCTGGTTCGAGCCTTGGTCGGGGATTATTATATGTCACAGTTCTCTGTTGTCACCGAAAATTATTGAGAATTCTAGAAACTTTAATGAAAACCATTTGAAGCAATACTAATCACAAATACAACTAATCAAGATAAACTAGTTGTGCTATACAGCACATACTTTTTGACAGCATAGCTAACTTTACCGTTATATTATATTGCTATACGAACAAGCAAAAATGTTTTCAAGCAGCAAAACTTATTTTCTGCGCAGAGTTCTGCCTTCGTAGTTGCCATCTATTTCTGCCCAAAGAATATTTTTTCACATTTGGTCAATTTTTCAGCTGCCTAACGCTCGAACTGAAACACCAAGCTCTAATGACTATTATTGAAGTGCCAATCCTCGTGGCCGAGGTGGTTAAATAGGGGGTACTGTATCAGCGCTTTGGAAGAAAATCCGCTGGTTCAAAAGCAGCGCTCTGTGGTAATTGTCACAATACCGTGTTGCGAAGAAAACTATTGAGAATTTTAGAAAGTTTATTGAAAATCATTTAAAGCAATTCTACCTTCATATACAATCAATTAAGATAATAAATTAACTGGAAGTGTTTATATGTCCTTTTGGTATTTTGAACGTGTAAACAAGTTATCGACTCTCTTGTTCGATTTGTAAAACGTATGACGCATCGAATTAATTGTTGAATTTCTGTACATCTGCATGAACCGATTTAAGTAATCTAATCATCTATCAACATGATATTTAAATAAAATATATACCCTAGCCATAGGACCGACTTACATTTCCTTAACGGCTGACCGGGAGAGGTTGCTCAGGGCATCAACTAGTGTCATCAACTAGTGCCACTGACCGGGACGTGCTAGGTTAGAGTCATGACGATGGCAGTATTTTCGACACTGGCCGAATAGCTAGGTCGCGTTCTGAAACAAACGAATTCTACCGGCCGGCTGCTTTGATCGGTAGTCTTCCGTGGTTTCTCTGATCAACATCAGGGGAATGCCGGGACACTACCATACGCAACGGACCGCGTACGATATTTCTTTCCCATTCATTGACCTATCTATCCTTTACTTACACACACTTACATGCATCACACTACCACACATGCTTGGAGGCTGGTCGGGAGCTCACAGCTTGTCCCGGCGCGCCGGGGCGGCTGCGGCGCAGCGACTAGGTTCTAGTTGAAGCTTTTGAAATTCTGAAAAACATTCTTTAAAATTTGGGGGTTACTTTAAACGAAGCCCCTGGGACATTTTAAAAATGTTCTCACAAACGGCTCCAATTTTTTTCTTTAAATTTCTTGTAACAATCAAATTATAAATGTGGCATGGATCCGATTTTCTGGGTTAACTCTGAATTTCCGAAAATTGCAAAGGTTTGAATTATTTCCAGCGTCTTCCTACAACTACAAAATTAAAGATACAGATCTATTCTTCAAATTAAATTCGTTGTTCATAACTAGTTCTTTCAATAGTTCATGTAATACATTGTTTTTTGAAAATTTTAGTAGTTTTCGAGCAATATTGGTGCAATATGTGCAATATTAAAAAATAACCATACCCCGGTTTCTCAAAAACGGCTCTAAATTTTTTTCAAACTTTTGTTAGGATAGTGCTAAATGCGCTCTTTAAATACATAAACACCATATTTCACTGCTCTTTTGTTTGTTTTTTTAAATGACAAAAAGATTTTTTATTCTCTCAGTCGTTAACATTTCATTAGCGACAATTCGTTACACTATTGCATTTATTTTTTAATTTAATTTTCTGTTAAAATTAGCTCAATTTCCACATTTTGGGTAACGCTCAAATGTCATTTTCTCAAAAATGGCTCCAAATTTTTCCAACGGATAGTGCTCATTGCACTGCTTAATATAAGGTATAGTTCATGTTGCTGTATTATTTTGATTTGTTTTCAAAAATTACAGAAATGTTATTTGTTTTAAATATATCTCTCGCCGTTAATATGCACGTTTGCGGCAACTTTTAAACGGTGTAAAACAGGTGCCTTCTAATTTTTCTTATTTTTTTCCTTGATTAGAGGAACTTAAAAGTCGCATAAAATGGCGCAGGTCTCACTGTCGTTGACCTTTCTGAATTTTCAAAAATTGCAAAAGTTAGAAGTAATATGAGAAAGTGCTGTTGCTACACCCGTAGTTCAAACATGACGTACTGGTTAATACAATGTGATACGGATATGTGTGTAATGTGTATGTTACGGCGCGCATGTGTTGTTCAGACTTGCAAGTATGTTTTTATCATCATGGAGATCGATGCCAGAAGAAATAAGCTAAAGAATGACGAAAAAGACAAAATATAAAAATAGGCTAAAATAGGAAAAGTGAATATCTACTAAATCAACTCCTGAAGTACAACTGAGTTCAAATGTTCTGAATCAACTCCAGAAGTACAATTCCTCTTGTTAAAAGTCATAAAGTCGTAACAATAATAAAAAGGCATTTTGCCAAACTTCGGAGCTGTAATTATTTTTATGTTAATACGTACAGACCACGGTACCAAATAAAATCAAATGAAAAGGCAAATTGATCCGCTGACAATTACTGAACACCAGCAATAATGTCTCACCACTGTTTAGTTCCCATGATCTTAAATATTAAATTAGAAAAACCATCGAGTCTCTTGAAGATACTTAAAATATTTATTCTGTGCTGTGTTATCTAATGGGCTGTAAATGTACAAAATGGGATAAAAAATCATCCTCTGCAACAGCATTGAAGCATAATTGAAAGAATGCATGGATGACACGGATGTTGCGCATTGAGTCATATGTAAAAATATTTCTCAACAGCAGGAAATCTTAGAAATAAGGAATTAAACTTAGATACGTTAGTAGTTCAATTAAATTCAAATTACTTTTCTCCACTTTTACGACTCTGTACTTTACGTAGAGGAAAACTTTCAGACTGGGAATAGCTTTAGGAAAAACAAAGCTATTTATCAACTCGTATATTCCTAATTCCTCACACTTTAGGCAACACAACAGCGTCTTAACGTAGCGCCTCGTTTCCTATCGCCCAGTCCACATTTTCCCTTAGGGAAGAGTTCTCGTTAGTAGAAGCTTCTATCACCCTTCACGTAATATTCCAATCAGCTAAGACTAGAAAAAATGAAGTCAATAAGTCGGAAGTAACTGACAAAAACAAATGACCAACGATTTTATTCAAGTAATATAAAAAAAGCAATTTTGGCGATTTATAATTAGCGCAGCATATGCAAACTATACTACTATATTATTTTTAATTACAAAATTTAAGAAATATAAACCCCGACTACGAATTAAAAAATTTAAAAAAATTACAACCCATGGTGTAGAATATAATCCAGAATTCAGCCAGTTATTACGTTGTTTACAATTCAAGTCATAGTATTATAGATGTTACAATTAAAGTCACAGTGTTAAATGTTTTGTATCTACTTCGAATGAACGTATGATATCCACTGATTATTTCAAACAATGAACGTGAAAGTTCAAATATTTAATGCATTTTAATCTAATATTTAGAATACGTTAAAACAGATAAGTATTCTCTATTGGTTCAATTATTAGTGATTGCGGGCTCGTCCACGGTTTTGGCCATTAATACCTAAATGATGGATGATTTTATCGCGGAGGTGGCGGTGATCTTCCCCAGCTGGAGGCGAGATCCAGTGCCGACCTACCCGTCGGTTGATTGATTTTTTCGTGTTTCCGGGCGCGTCAACGGCTTCGGTCATTAGTTCCGTTAGTGTAGTGCATGTTTTTTCTCGGGAGATGGCGGTGATCTTTCCCGCTGGGTGGCGATATCCGGCGCCGGCCTACCGTCGGCTAGTGGGGTTTCCCCCTAACCATGAGTCTCCCACCAGCGGGGCACCGCCCCAGTCGGGACAAGCTCTAAGCTCCCGACCGGTCTCCCGGAATATATGGTAATGCAGTGCATGTTAGTGTAAGTGTGTGTGTAAGGGGAGAGGATAGGACAAGGAAGAGGAAGGACAGATCGCGCGCGGTCCGTGGCCCGTTTGGTAGGGTTCTGCTCCGGCATTCACCTGGTATTGATCGGAGAACCCACAGAAAACTACCGATCAGAGTAGCCTGCCGCTAGAATTTTCCTCCACACAGCGACTGAATAGGACCTAGCTGAAAAGCTAGTGACGAAAATTCTGCCGCCGTCAGGACTCGAACCTAGGACATCCCGGTCAGAGGCGCTGCAGTGACATCAGTTGATGCACTGAGCTACCGCTCCCGGCCCTACCCGTCGGCTCACAGTGTTTTTTTCAACCAGGTATTTCCTACCAGCAGGGCACCGCCCCAGCCGGTCGGGTCCCCGACAGGTCCCCCGGCAGGCGAGGTAGTGTGTAGTGCATGTACGTGTAAGCAAGGGGTCAAGATAGGTCAAGGAAGAGAAAGGAAAGATCAGGCGCGGACCGTGGACCATTTGTTAGGGTACTGTTACGGCTTTCAACCGATATTGATAGGAAAACCCACAGAAAACTCCTGATCAGAGCAGCCGGCCGCTAGAATTCTCCTCCAAACAGCCAGTAAACTCATACATATTATTGAAAATCCTGCCACCGTCGGGACTCAAACCCTAGGACCTGCAGGTCAGAGGCACTCCGGTGACATCAACTGATGCCCTGAGAAGCTACGCCGATGTCATTCTCGATACTCGTCTTAAAAAAATGAATACACTGCAGTGATTCACTCGTATATGAACGATGCTTCCTTAGGCGATGTCGGTTTCTTATGCGCAGGATTAAAAGCGTTTCTCTATTTCCATGCAACGTTTTCTAACGTAAAGTTTCAATATCTTATTAACACACTTTTACATCAGGCAAAAATTACTTCCTACAAACGTTTACTCCTATCTTGAACTATAAGTATGAATACAAATATTTTTTACTTTCTCGCCCTTAAGAAGAGAAAGTTAGGTAATGCTAGGAGAAAAACGGCGAATTTTCGACAGAAAAACGCTTATTACGAGGCTCTTATAACGAAAAAGGGGATAAATACAGTTTCTAAATTTAGAAAAATTCTGTAACACATGTAGTCAGAATCCATATTTCGTCCTTGATACCGAAAAATCGAATGACGGCAAAACGGCTGTCTGTCTGTCTGGCCATCCGTCCGTTTGTGAACAAAGCCTGCGACTAAATCGTTCAGCCGATTTCTCAAAAATTGACATTTCACAATAAATTTCGTTGATATAAAGGCTCCTTGAATTACAAACCGATATTTTAATTCTAGGGGATACCTTTACATGACGACCCTGGGTCATTTTCAAAATTTTCCAAAAAATTGCTCCATCGTTTTTCATTAAATTTTGTGGTTGGATTGCATGAATGACGTTTGCGAGAATGGTACAGGTCTCATGTTCGTTGAAAACCCGGATTTTACGGAAAACTGCAAAAATTCAAAACTTTTTCGACGTCTTCCTACAACTACAATTTTGATTATAATTAATTTTTCTCAATGAAATCTCACCAAAAACAGTTCTTCAAAAGATATTATGTTCAATCTTTGGAAATGTAAGTATTTTTTGCTTAATTTTGGATGAAACATAGGCGCTTTTTATTTTTATTTATTTTACGTCAAAAAACAGTTAAAAACTGCGTATGACGTGCTATGGGGAAAAGTGAATTGTGTGCACATTTTCAAAATTCTGTGATCCCTACACTAAGTCATATACTACTTAAATTTTGAATTTTGAAAGGGAGAAAAAAACAACAAAATCTCCCATGTAGTAAAATCTATTTTCAAGGATAAATAGCAATATATTTTCAATTTTGAAAGGGAGAAAAAAAACAAAAAAACTCCCATGTAATAAAATCTATATTCAAAGATAAAAAGCAATAAATGTTGGCTCTTATTACTTCCTGCCGCGACAACTTGGAAACGATAATTTGAATAATTGTATTTCCCACTGAATTCTAGAAGACGTGCACAGAAAATGAAGTTACATTTATGTCCAGAAGCAAAACAAGGGGCCATCTCAGCATTTGCTCAATGGATCAGGGAAACTAGACGCAAAACCTGATCGAGATGGGGGTCATTGACCCGGAAGCTGTAGTACAATAGTTCTTACAGGTTGTTTATACTCATTTATACAGTTCAAATGGTAAATAATGCATTATGTATCAGTGTTAAAATTAATGTTACTTTTCTTGTTATGCTCAGTATAGTCTCTAATTGTATAGAAACAGTTATGCAGCAGAAACGATTTCACTTGGGATTTAAACTTTTCTATTGAATTTAATCGTTTAATGTCATCTGGCAAAGTGTTGTAAAATAATGTACATGTATTGTATGTGCATTTTTTGTAATGAGCTGTTGATACTGTCACTTGATGAATATGATTTCTACGTCGAGTGTTGTAGTAATAGACTTCGGCATTTTCTGAAAATATATTCCGCCCTTGAGCAAGTCATTTTTACAAAACCACTGATTCGTAAATAAAAGACACGGTAATGGTAGAATTCCTAGATTAATGAAGAGAGGCTTACATGAATCACGTGGGTGGGATTTGGTTATTATTCGTACAATTCGTTTTTGTAATCTAAAAGTCTGGGAGCTATAAGATGTATTTCCCCAGAATATTATGCCATATCTCAGGCGGGAATGAACATTCGCGAAGTATACACAACGAGCAGTATGAAGGTTGACTGAATTTGCAAGAATTCTGAATGCGTAGCTTAATGAACTTAATTTTGTGTTCAATTCATTTAAATGGACGTTCCATTCAAGGTTTGACTGAATTGAGAGACCTAAAAATTTTGTTGCCTTAACATCAGTCAATGGTACACTGTTCATTTTCAATGGGGCACAGAATTGTTTCTTTGAAATGGAAAACTGCATTAAAAACGTTTTATTTTCGTTTACTATTAATTTGTTTTTTCGGAACCAATTTGAAACATCTGATATTGTACTATTTACTGTTTCTTTATTGCAAAGGATGTTCGTATCATCCGCAAAGAGAACCGTTCTTCCGTTTCGAATCGTCGAGGGCATATCGTTTACGTAAAGTAGGAACAGAATAGGGCCTAAAATCGATCCTTGAGGAACTCCGCATGCAACGGGCAAAGAGTCGGAAAGGTGCGTACGTAATGTTCCATCATTCCAGAAAGGTATTTCAACTCTCTGAGATCGTTGTTTAAGGTACGAACATAACCAATCTAGAGCAATACCACGAATTCCATATGAAGGTAATTTGGAAAGTAAAATGTCATGATCAATGACGTCAAAAGGTTTTGAGAGATCTAAAAATAATCCAATAGGTGCCTCGTTTTGATCCAATGATGAGGCGACATTTAAAACCCTTTTAAACAACTTTCTCAGAATGCTTCAAATGTTGTCTTTCATTGATATCCTCGTATATAGGAAAGAACTATAAAGATAACGGCCATGATCCTATTTTCGATGCAATTTGCATTTTCGAAAATTACAAGCAAGTTCGGAACTGTAAATTCGAATTTCGCGCGCTTCCTTTCAGGCATTGCCTGTTCGGAAAATACCAACACAGTGGTTTCAAAATTCTTCGAATTTATCCCATTGTTGTCGGTCATGATGATTGTATGATGTAGATAAAAGTTCCATGAAAGAGATAGATTGAAGGAAGGATGTGACATAGAACTAACAAACACACCTGTGTACTTTAAGGAAATTTAATCGCTGAATATGGCATTAAAAAAATTCAAAGCTCACTTCAAATGTAATCAAGGTATGGGTATGTGAAATTATACTTGCTTTTCTGTATTATGTTATGTAATTCTGCAACAATTAAATTTATTCATGTTCATTTAATTTCTAAAAGTAAAAATGACTACTATTTCTGGCAACGGAAATAAATGCAGATAAGCACGAGCGACTATTCATTTGAATTAGGTTTTTAAGTTACATCTGAGATTATAGTGTGGCAGGACTAACATTTTAATAATAATAATAATAATAATAATAATAATAATAATAACGACTTTATTTATGTGGCGAGACTCGGGCCATCAGGCCCGCTCTTCCGCCTAACCACGACATATTATTATTACATAACTATTTTCGATCATGCGAAAAAGTATGTGCTTTTGTAGAGCCACTAGTGTTTCCCAATAAATTGCGTTTTACTCACCTATGTCACTTTGGAAGCATGCACTTCAATTCCAGATCATTTTCCACGGTACATAAACAACAAAGAACACGATTACTAATTAAACATTAAACAATTACAAACCAAATCGCCCACACAACTTTTACCAAACATAATAGACCTACCAGGACCGTCCCATTTGAAACCCCACACACACATGAATAAAAAAAATTAGATTAATTTAACTTAGATTTTTACGTTGCATAAGGGTACACCTCTAAAGTACTTAATACTAAAGGATACACTCCCTCAGAAAACCAATAAATATGTTTACAACAATAGGTTACTCACGTAACACCTTATTCATCTGCTCTGTTAGTTCAGCTCGTTTGCAGTCGGTCAAATTAATGAAAGTGGGAACAAGATATTTATTTTAGGAATAAAACATTTTTAAAGTAAACAAATTTCAAAAGTAAAAAATTTCGAAAAACTAAATAATCTGTTTGCATTAATATTTTTCTGTGAGTTACCATAACCTTGTTAAAAAAAGTTGTTCGTCCCTAAATCGATCGCGATTAACATTACAAAATTACACAATCAAATTACAAAACAAGAGCAGTATAATATTTTCAGCCAAGCATAGCTGTGTTATTGAACCGATGCTCACGTCTACTTCGGCGATATGGAATCGGCAAATCCGTAGGAGTAACTTTGAGGCAGGGGCGCTGGGGCGTAATCTCAAGCTTCGAGCAGGAAAGGGGCAGGTGCTTAACAGGCGGAGATGAGGAAACCGCGCAGGATAAATAGCGGCTCGGCGGCCGCAGAGGCACAGTCAGCCGTCCATCGCCCACCGCCCACCGCCCCAACATGCGCGCCGCCCTCGCCCTCTTGTGCTGCCTGGTGGCGCTGGCCGCCGCCGCCGAAAAGTACAGCGACCGCTTCGACAACATCGACCTGGATCGCATCCTGCGCGACGACAAGAAGCTGGACGCGTTCCTGGCGTGCGGGCTGGACGAGGGCCCGTGCAACCGCGAGGGCGAGCTGCTGAAGCGCGTCATTCCCGAGGCCATCCGCACCATGTGCGAGCGCTGCACGGCGCGCCAGAAGGAGGGCGCGCGCCGCGCCTCCGAATACCTCAAGCAGCACCGCCCGCAGCAGTGGAATCGCCTCGTGCACAAGTACGACCCCACGGGCGAGTACATGCGCAAGTACGAGACGCTCAAGGCGCAGGGCAAGGTCTAGCGCGCTCGGCCCTCCACGCTCCACGCTCCACGGACACCTCGCCCACGCCACGGATCTTCTCTCTCTCTCTGTTCACACTGCACTGACGTTGTAAATCTACAATTTTTTTATTAATAAACATTCATTTCATATTGTAAGTCATTTATAATTACAGTCTTTATTAGTTTGGATGATATGCTTCATCTTTCACCTACTTTCCTTATTTATCGTGTGATCTTTAGTCACCTAATGATTTCCTCCTTTTTCTGCGGTACCTGTAATCTTTGAATTTCGATTTAATCAACTGCCTTAGAACCAACTCCCAAGTTCTTCCGGAATTAAAGCTCACTCGTGTTCAAAATAACATTTATTTAGTTAATCACGTAGCTAAATCCGTCCACCATCCATATTTCTAGAATCTACATGCTTCCTGAGCTAGCCGGCCACACGAGCCCAGGTAAGCACAGATAGGTTTTGGAGACCGGGTTCGGTGCAATATATATATATATATATATATATATATATATATATATATATATATTACGTCTCAGACTAGTTTCATAATTTTAGCATCAGTCTGAAGTGAGTCGCTGTATGCGCTGCAAGCATTTGCTACCAGTAGTCCCGTACAAATGGGTCCTTTATTCGCTTCGTGAGAGCTTTCAATGAGCTTCAAGTGGCTTAATTCGTGATGGCTATCGTAGTAACAAGTATGTACTGTTTTAAATTAAAACTGACCCATTTAAGTCTAATATTTACATAATTTAAGATGTTCTAAGTGAACGTATAATGCATTCAAATTTTGAGTTGACTTTTATCAAACATTAGTGTTTTAGTTATAGTGATAGGACGTGTCAAGCACACATTTTTGTTTAAAGTTGTTTTAAAGTTCATATTCTAACATTTAAAGAAGAAAAAATGTCCACATATTTTCACAAGTTTAGTACATGGCATTGTATTTAAAAATCGGTAATGCGTAACACACAATTCGAGAAATTTAGGAAAATCGATAAGAATTTTGTTTGTTGTATATTCCGAAGAAAGTGCTAACAGAATTACTAGAGGAGAACTATACTGCAGTGTTCTGAACGTTTAATTGATAGTAAGATTAAATATATGGAGAATAATTTGTTGAAAATCACCAATTGTCCATTGGGAAAAGTGAACGAATTTAAACATAAATTATAGTTTCTCAAGTCTGAATTCAAACAAAAATGAGCAGCTGCATTTACTATTGAAGAAAGATTGTAAAAAATAATGAAAAGGGGCATATCATTGCTGTGAAATTACCAATATGGACTAAACTAAAGGCGGGTCGATCGAAATCGGAGACAGAAATTCGGAGAGTCAAGTGACCGCAGCAAATGACGCAAAACACAAGAGTTACGGAAGCAAGTACCTGAGTCCACATTGACTTATGCTGATCAAATGAGTTTATGAGCTACTGGTAAAACTGATGCGTCTGCTGCTTTGAAAGAGTTGTCGCAATCTCCGAAAAGAGCGTCAAAAATGCGTTAGGAAATAACAAGCTTTCAGCAACGTAAAAAAGATGAAAATTAAAGTTATTGCACGGCTATATTTGATTTTGATTTTGGAAGGTGTGTTTTCACAATCTGTGCATTGCAATGTATATTATTCTCCTGCATCTGCATTTATACACTAGGATCTGACTGTTTGACTTGTAATGTAGAACTAGTTTTGGCTCTAAACATTTGGGAAATGTATAATGTAAGATACTGAACATTATTATAAGGTGCGCCTATTATAACTATAATACACAAAGAAGATAACTTTTTAAACAATTTGGTTGATTTATTAATATGAATTGATTTTCAATTAAAAGATCGTTATTTCTAAGACTAATCTATATATTTAAAAAAATGAGGCATTCTGCCATGGCTTCGTTTAGAGCTTCTATTGAACTGATTGTAGTATTTTTTCCTTTAAATGAAAGAATGTGATCCCTAGATGTGTTATCAGATATTGTTTGTGTTGATTCACTAACATTTACGGTGCAAATTATTTAATTAAATCATTCTTTAATAGTACGCTTATCAATAGTCAATTGTTTTCTTCCAAAAGGTAGCTGTTTCACTATCGATATATATGAGTCGATAGATGTGAGACCACGCTGCTTCATGGTGGCGCTGCTTGATGTGTTGTTTGGTTTGTTGAGATTTTTTTACACTTCCTCAATGTTTTGTTTCAGTGTAATAATAGCATTGTGGTGTTGACAGTTTGTATGTATTTGCTTTTGTGGTATATTTTGTAGAGAACATTTGGATAGTGGGTTTTGTTCGGTTTTACTGAAGTAGTGAAGTTGTTCGCAGGTTATGTGGAATTCCGAATCATTGCCCACGCACCCCAAAAGACGCAAACGTACATTAACTGGACGCAGGGAAAGAGAAAGTCAGCGTAGGTGTGATAGTGAGGTCATTTCGTTTTCTGTTGGGTGATTGTCTATGAAATGTCAGTTTTGTTCTGCTCCCATGTGGGAGAAATTCTGCAAACCAGTTTTCTCTGTGTAGTTTAAATGGGGAAAATAATTTTACCTTCGAGCAAATTGCCAGAAAAAATCAAACAGTTGTTTATAGGAGACAATGACACATCAAAAAAGGTTAGAAATAATATACGTCAGTATAATCGTGCTCTTTCTTTTGTGTCATTTGATGCTGATATTGCATTGCCCCCTGCTCACTTTGAAGATCCAAACAATGCGACTTATTGTGAACATTAGTCTGGGCACAGTATTTTACATTTATCTCAGAACTCACCGTCAACTTTTGACGGGTTCTCACTAGTTAAAACTAAAAACTAGGTGTGCTACAGAATAGCAGAAACTTTCTCGTACCAGTTAGTTTTCTATTTTCTTTGGTCTCGTTTAGTTTTCGGACTTGCCATTCATATCCGCATCCCGCCATCCATCTCCGCGCAAAACATGATCTCAATTCGTCGGTAATCTATCTTAATGGTAGAATCGAAAACTTTTAGAATATTAAAGAAGGGTGGTAATACCTCGTCCGAAATTGCCATTTTCGTTGAAACATTTCGAGTCTTTTTAAGAAAATGGCGTTTTACTGTTACTGTTAATGCAAAATTTGAAGCCCTTTCTCATAGAAATATTTTTCAGATTTCGAAAAACTAAACTTAAAGTCATTTCAAGCAATTTAACTCGCAAATGCAATAGTGTTTACAAATATCTGTAAATGTGGATACTACTGGCGTGAGAGACATTAAAAAAATAGATATGTATGAATATTAAGTAAATGGTTTTTCAGAGTGTGTCAAAACGCGAAGTTTGGAGCCCATTTTCAAAGAAAACGGTTGATTTTTCCAGAAACGTTATACGACATTATTTAAAGCACATGCACTCATCAGTATGTAAATGTGAACAAATCACCGCTAATGTAAATATTAACAAAGAAGAGACAGTAATGAAAAATGACTCGCAATATCAAATGAACGTTTATTAATAAAAAAATTGTAGATTTACAACGTCAGTGCAGTGTGAACAGAGAGAGAGAGAGAGATGATCCGTGGCGTGGGCGAGGTGTCCGTGGAGCGTGGAGCGTGGAGGGCCGAGCGCGCTAGACCTTGCCCTGCGCCTTGAGCGTCTCGTACTTGCGCATGTACTCGCCCGTGGGGTCGTACTTGTGCACGAGGCGATTCCACTGCTGCGGGCGGTGCTGCTGAGGTATTCGGGCGCGCCGTGCAGCGCTCGCACATGGTGCGGATGGCCTCGGGAATGACGCGCTTCAGCAGCTCGCCCTCGCGGTTGCACGGGCCCTCGTCCAGCCCGCACGCCAGGAACGCGTCCAGCTTCTTGTCGTCGCGCAGGATGCGATCCAGGTCGATGTTGTCGAAGCGGTCGCTGTACTTTTCGGCGGCGGCGGCCAGCGCCACCAGGCAGACAAGAGGGCGAGGGCGGCGCGCATGTTGGGGCGGTGGGCGGTGGGCGATGGACGGCTGACTGTGCCTCTGCGGCCGCCGAGCCGCTATTTATCCTGCGCGGTTGCCTCACCTCCGCGTGTTAAGCACCTGCCCCTTTCCTGCTCGAGGATTGAGATTACGCCCCACCTCCCATCGCTGCTGTTCCACCGTGACATCTTTGGCTCAGGCTTTGAGGAAAAAATCTCTATTTTCAATTTTGGAATTTTAATTTTTTTTGCAAACATTGAAAAATCGGAGATCTGTTGTGTGCAAATAATAAATTTTCCATTCAATGTAATTTAAGTTAAGAAAATTTGTTTTTGTTTCAATAGTTTCCTCTGAGAAACTATAGTCTGTTATGTGAAACAAGATACTATAATCATTTACCAATATGAGGTTTATTAGTCAGTCTCTAATTTGATCTATTACTGTGCCACATGCTACAAGCAGGTCTCCAAGAACAGCGGATTATTAAAATAACATCTCATAAAACAACAGCATTGTTGTCTCATCGACACATAAAAAATCACTTCTCAATAATTGATAAAAGACATTTACAAATTCCTACGTATGGTTTATGCTGTAGGTGGGTTCCCAGAGGGATGGGCGGAAAAATTCCTTGCCAAATCGAAAGAAAATTTACGGGCATAACTCTCTCACACTCATGTTACCTGACACTCGGCAATGGCCTACAGTAACGATATACGTCACGGGCGACCGCTTTCAGCCCCTCCCGGCCCTTACTTGCACTGCCTCTGTGAGCGCAAGGTCACGAAGGCGAAAAAAGCCCTGACGTCATTTTTCTTCAGTTGGCAAACGCTGGACTAAAAAACCGAACATAGTTTTTTATCCAAATTGAAGAAACTCCCGCCGATTGATTGATTGATTTTTCCTGTAACCGGGCGCGTCAATTGCTTTGGTCATTAGTCCCGTTAGTGTAGTACATGTTTTTTCGCGGGGCGATGGCGGCGATTTTCCCCAGCTGTATGGCGAATTCCGGCGCCGACCTACCGTCGGCTAGTGGGGTTTCCCCCTAACCAAGACTCTCCCACCAGCGGGGCACCACCCCAGCCGGAACTAGCTCTAAGCTCCCGACCGCTCTCCCGGAATATGTGGTAGTGTAGTGCATGTTAGTGTAAGTGTGTGTAAGGGGAGAGGATAGGACAAGCAAGAGGAAGGACAGTTCGCGCGCGTTCCATGTCCCGATGGGTAGGGTCCTGTTCCGGCTTTCGCCCGTCTTCATCGGAGAAACTACGGAAAACTACCGATCAGAGCAGCCGGCCGCTAGAGTTCTCCACCAGACAGCGACTGAGTTGGACCTAGCTGAAAAGCTAGTGTCGAAAATTCTGCCGCCGTCAGAACTCGAACCAAGGAACTCCCGGTCAAAGGCGCTGTAGTGACAACAATTGATGCACTGAGCTACAGCTCCCGGTAACTCTTTCGGTCTGGCACGAGTCGAAGCTTTGAGATTTTGAAAAATATTCTTTGAAATTTAGGAGTAGTTTTTAATGCATCTCGAATTTTTTCATGTTTTTTCAAAAACTACTCCTAATTGTCTCTTTAATTTTGTTGTAAGAACAGAGTAACAACACTTAGAAAAGTGGCGTAGGGCCGATTCTCGGGTTAACTCTAAATTTTCGACAATTTTAATGTTTGAATTTTTCCGGTGTTTTCCTACATCTACAAATTTCAAGATTGAGACTTCTCATTGATGTTATTTTTTCTTACCTAATAAATTCTTTCATTAAGGTCAAGTACATTTGTTTGAAAATTGTAGTAGTTTTCGCGCAATATTGCGAGCAAAATTTAAAATAACAAAAAACAGATTTATTCAAAACAGGCTTTTTTAAAATTATAGTGCCTATTGTACCATACAAGTTGACATCAATGCCATATTGCTCTATTCTTTAGTTTTTTCAAAAAATGCAAAAAAAAATATTATTTGTTTTTTACGTTGTGTACGTATATTTAAATTACCGGCGATTGGTTCATATTATTCTATTGATGAGCGCATGTTCTCCAAATAATCTCATATTAAGTTTCAGGAAAACTCAACAGTTTTCTATGAGAGTAAGCTCAAATTTCCGCGCTATGAGAAACGCTCAAACACCATTTACTCAAAAATGGTTCCAATTTTTTTCTTCAATTTTTTTCTTCAATTTTTTTCGACGGGTAGTTCTATTTATACTGTTAAAAATGGCATTAAGTCCATTTTGCTGTATACTTTTTTTCCAAAAATTACATAAATGTATTTTTTTAAATATCACTCAGGCCGTTAATATAAGCCATTCCCCGTCAAATCGCACAAGAGTTGGCACAACTTTTTTTAGAATGTTCCATCAATTTTTTAAAAATCTGGTCACGAAGAAAAGGGACACGTGTTTTTTTATTTGCCTGAAAATTTATTTTTTGTGTAGTTATGTGTATTAAATAATAGAATATACGCGTAATTCACAAAATATTATCAATTTTTGCTTCGGACGTACTTTATATAAAATTCCTGATTAGTTTAGTTTATTACTTTGAAATGTGTATTTTACTCGTCTGTAACTACATTACAAAAAAACATTTCATTTAAACAATGCAGTTTTTTTAAAGAAAATTTCTATGTAAACTCGATAAGATAAACATTTAAAAGACATATTGACGTCATCCTTGTTCAATGTTCTATAAAATACACTGAGATAAAAGTGGGCACTCCACACAAGCAGTTTTAAAAAATGAATTATAAGTATGTGGCTGCGCTCTGTCTACCTATACACTAGCGAACTGAGTTTGGTCAGTCTTTGGTCCAAGTTCTGAAGAACTATAAAAAGGATGACTTTTTGCCTGATTAGGTTTTCAAGAGTTATTAGTATTTCATGTGTTTATTCTGACCCCCGAATGTAAGGGTGCCAGCGAAACGAATTAAAATACGAGCCATTCCACGTCAAATCGCACAAGAACTGACACGGCTTTTCTTAAATATATGATATTTTTTATTAAGATAGGATATCTTAACAAGAGACACAATTTATTTATTTACCTCCAAGTTGATTATTTATTTAGTGATGCCTATTTTAAATTTTGGAATATACGCGTACTCCGCAAAATATGATTGATTCATGCTCCTAATACGCTTAACATAAAAATACTTGGTTTGTTTCATTCAATACTTTAATATGCATAGTTTCTCTATAAATTCTTTTCTCAAAAAATAAATATTTTTTAAAAATATGTAATAATTAAAAAAAAAGGAAATATTTCTACGTACTGACTCAGATAGAAATTTGAAAAACTACGTGAGTATTCCTCATCGAATTTTCTACCAAACCCAACAAGAAACTACAGACTCAACAGAATGGCACAGACTTTCTCATACCAAATTTTTCTACTTTCCTTGGTATGGTCTGGCTTTAAGGTCTTGCTCCATTCTCTGGCCCACTGCATCTATCGTCGTACAAAGTACATTTTATTGACCATTTATCAACTTTTCGCTTTCCTGGTAGTACATCTGAAACATCACTTCAAGAATATTAAAGAATAAAAACGCGTATGAAATACAAGTTTTCATTGAAGAATTCGTAGTCGCTTTTAAGAAAATGGTGATTGAGCATTACTGTAAACGCGAAATTTAAGCTCTTTTCCACCGGAATCTATTGAGTTTTCAAAAAAGGTAATTTGCTGTCATTTGAAGCACATCCACTCACAAATGTAATAATCCATACATATGATAGAAATGGCCACATTAACGGCGTAAGAAATATCTAAAAAAGTTACATTTGTGTCATTTTTGAAAAACAAAAGAGTACACCCAAATGAACTTTAAGTCATATTGAACAGTGCAATTAGCAGTATCTATTGGAAAAGTTTGGAGCAATTTAGGGAAAAATGACGTTTGAGCGTTTCTGAAATTGCAAATATTTAACCTCATTTTTACAGAAAACTGTTGAGTTTTCAACAATTTTAATTTTACATTATTTAAAGCACATGTGCTCATAAATATATTAATGTGAAGATATCGCCTTTTATGTAATATTACCGACGTGAGAGACAAGTAAAAAAATCATTTTCTATATTTTTGAGAAAACAAAAAAAGAGCAATACGGCATGTATATCATGTTATAGGGTTTGCTTGGAACTAACCCAACCAAAAATATAAAGAAAAAATTTGGAGTATTTTTTGAGAAAATACTATTTTAATTATTTTTTAAAATTGCAAATATTGCACGCACAGTTCCCCAATTATTTCCAATTCCCCAATTCGCCAATAGTTTTGACTGATTTTGCGGCTCCTGGAATTTCAAAACGATATTTTAATTTGGGGGTGGCGTACTTTACATGAAGCCCCTCGACAATTTTCAATATAAAAAAAATTGACTCCCCATTTTTAATTGAATTTTGTTGCTGAATCATGACAAGGACGTTTAAAAGAATGGCACAAGTCTCATTTTCGTGTAAATTACTGCTTTTTCGATTATTGCAAAAAAAAATTAAAACTACAAAATTGAATATAGGGATTTTTTCCTCAAAGTCTGAGCCATAGATGTAACGTCGGAGCAGCAGAGATGGGAGGTGGGGCGTAATCTCAATCCTCGAGCAGGAAAGGGGCAGGTGCTTAACAGGCGGAGATGAGGAAACCGCGCAGGATAAATAGCGGCTCGGCGGCCGCAGAAGCACAGTCAGCCGTCCATCGCCCACCGCCCACCGCCCACCGCCCCAACATGCGCGCCGCCCTCGCCCTCTTGTGCTGCCTGGTGGCGCTGGCCGCCGCCGCCGAAAAGTACAGCGACCGCTTCGACAACATCGACCTGGATCGCATCCTGCGCGACGACAAGAAGCTGGACGCGTTCCTGGCGTGCGGGCTGGACGAGGGCCCGTGCAACCGCGAGGGCGAGCTGCTGAAGCGCGTCATTCCCGAGGCCATCCGCACCATGTGCGAGCGCTGCACGGCGCGCCAGAAGGAGGGCGCGCGCCGCGCCTCCGAATACCTCAAGCAGCACCGCCCGCAGCAGTGGAATCGCCTCGTGCACAAGTACGACCCCACGGGCGAGTACATGCGCAAGTACGAGACGCTCAAGGCGCAGGGCAAGGTCTAGCGCGCTCGGCCCTCCACGCTCCACGGACACCTCGCCCACGCCACGGATCTTCTCTCTCTCTCTCTCTCTCTCTCTCTCTCTCTGTTCACACAGCACTGACGTTGTAAATCTACAATTTTTTTTATTAATAAACGTTCATTTGATATTGAAAGTCATTTGTCATTACAGTCTCTTCATTATTTTGGATGATATTCTTCATCTTTCATCTCCTTTCCTTATTTATCCTGTTAGTTTCAATCTCCTAATGATTTCCTTTGTTTCCTGCCGTACCTGTAATCTTTGAATTTCGATTTAATAAACTGCCTTTGCACCAACTCGGAAGTATCTCCGGAACTATTTTGATGTAGATTTCCGTCATTACTCACTTTGGTGAATAGTAATGAAAGAAATATGGCGAGAACGCGTGTATTGGTCATTAAAAATAAAGGTAACTATTCATGGAGCAGAAGGAAGACTTTGTGGCGAATCAAACGGGAGATGGAAGGCGTTCAAGACAGAGTGAAGACTTCACGCACTCCCTCTACGCTCATTATGGGTGGATTCGACCACGCATATTTTCTGTAAAGTTTTAACGACATTAGTTCAATAGAATCAATAAACAACTGTTAACCAGTCGTTACTAGTTATATCGGCCTTGTTTATAATGTAACCTTGTTTATAATGTAAGATATTGAACATATTTATAAGGCGAGCGAATTCCATCTATAACACACAAAGAAGAGAAAAATTAAAATAATATGGTTAATTGATTAATATGAATTGATTTTTAATTGGTAGATCTGAATTTCTAAGTGTATTAAAACTAGAAACTAGGGGCGGTACAGCATGGCACGGACTTTCTTGTAATATTTTTCTCTTTGGTCTTGTTTAGTTTTCGGTCTTGCCATACACTGTTGCCAGCTGCCATCTATCCCCGCGCCAACTACATATTTTTTGGTGTCCTAATGGCAGAACCGAAAACTTACTTTGAGAATATTAAAGAAGGGTGGTAATACCTATTTCTAAATTGCAATTTTCACTGAATCATTTGGAGCCGTTTGTGAGAAAATGGCGTTGCAATGTTACTGTTAATGCAAACTTTGAAGCTCTTTCTCGCAAAAATATTTTTCAGTTTTCGAAAAACTTCATTTGAAGTCATTTAAAGTACTAATTCGCAAATGCAATCGTTTTTTAAAATTTCTGAAAATGTGGATATTAGTGGCGTGAGAGATATTAAAAAAATTACATTTGCGATTATTTCGAAAAAAAAATCACACTAAAATGTTATATTCCAGAAACTTTATATTACATTTAAAACTGTTATATTTCTAACTTGGCGAACCTCGTGACTTGGGAAAAGTAACAATCACAAATGACAAGGTACGGTCGCCAGCTGTATAAGACAGCACAAATTACAATTTTAAACAAAGCCTCGTTATAATACAGAGAAAGCGAGGTGACCATGCGTTTACCTAATGAATTTTTAGTCAGGGCTAACACAGAGAACCCCCAAGCTATCGGATTCGCGAAGACTCGTCACATTCGAGACCTTTCGAAAGGACGCTCCAGGTTCTAAATAAAACAGGATCATAAATTTTAAAGGATCTCAGTTCTTGGAGATATAACAATCCAAATAACTCACAAATATTACATTTATTGCAAGACCATAAAGGAATACAAAATCAATTTTTCCTGCTGTGCAGATACAAAAATTGCTGCAAGAAAAACAATACAGAACTACAAATAGGAATACAAAATTGACAGACGGCGGTGCCGTCTCTATACAAAAACACTGTTATGAAACAGGAACACTATTAAAAGGCGCTTCCAACAATGCGCCTATACCTAAACAGAATTACGGTATTACAAACAACCTCGACAATGCCCACTTTAGGGTGAGGAAGTTGAATACACACATATGCAAAATTGACAAAGAAGCCGACATTGGCCTTCTTTCAATACAAAAGGAAGTGACAAACTGTATTACTACAAATGAGCCATTACATATAAAAACCGAATTCAGTATGAGTGCATTAATACCAAGTTATATGGAAATGGATCTTTTACGAAAACTTACACTTTATTACCAAATTACAAAGTAAGCAGGAATACTCTTGGTATGAAAGCCGGGCGGTCAGTGCCCAGCGCACTGGCCTCGTTACGGTGATCATAACACTGACGAAAACCGGTGGCCTATCCACGTCGGCATCGCAGAGCCACACACCAGCCGGCTTCTTGCCCGAGCGACAAGGTGATCGCTCACGGGGCGAAATTTGACGCGGCTTTTATAGGCCACAGGGCCCTGCCGACGTCTCCCAAAAAGCACCAAACTGCCGAATGCGGCCAAATGCCGTCTTACTCACGACAGGGGCTAAAATTCCAACAAAACTCCATTGCCGAATGCGACCAATTGCCGTCTTACTCACGGCAGGAGCAACAATCCAAAAACTGCCGAATGCGGCCAAGCGCCGTCTTACTCACGGCAGGAACAAAAAATGCAACATTAACAACATCAATTAGTAATGCACAGTACAAAAATGGCACTTCGCAACAATTTCGGAGGCCATTACCATCTAAACGCTGCAAATAGCCGCAACGCAAGCTACGAACAAAATGCAAACAGAGTAAACCTGCTACAAAAAAGGCTAGTTCAAACAATAGTCTAGATACAACAAATATGCAAAATACAAGATCCAATTCCATAACATAAAAGACCATTGTTGACCATTGTTGCCCAATTGATCAGGCTATCATGCACTCATACATATATTTAGAACAACAACATAATACGATTCTGGAAGAATCAGGCTTATCTAAAAACAATAGTAATGGCTCCTCATTACGAAAAAGCATGCGCCAGGCACGCTATGCAACAAGTGAATATTACAAAACATAGGGAGAATATCAAAAGGCAAATGAATATTGTAACGGCTCATAAGGAACCGGGTAGGAGTGATACATGGCAAAAGGAAAATTTAAGCAAAAACTATGGTAACGACTCGGAAGGAGCGGGGCTGGGAAGGCGGGAAACTAGCATAACGGCTCGGAGGGAGCCGGGCAGACAAGGCGAAAAACTATTGTAATGACTCGGAAGGAGCCGGGCTCAAGGGGGCGCTTTTGCGCGGGGAGCGCACGTCTTTTATACCAATCCAGAAGGGGTAACACTGAAATAGTGAAGAGGGGGTAACGGGGAAATATCGATATAAACATAGAGAAGTACAGAACTCTCCGCCTAAGAGCTTTTACACTTTACGCATAGTGCGTGGGTACTAGTGGCGGCTTCTAGTAGCAAAGCAAAGAATCATACTAATAGATAAAGATAATATTTTGTTTTGCCATAAAAATCTTAATTTTAGGGCTACAAAGGCAAACGAGGTGTCCATACAACCGTAAATTTACTCTAAATTGCGGATTCTATTGTTAGAACCCGCTACAACCAATAGTTTTCTTATAATAAATAAAAACCTGTTTAGAAAACAATATAAAGTTTTACACACAATGCCAATTTTTTCTGAGCACTCAATAAACCAACACATCAGATCTTACTAACAGATTCTTAGGTTTTTGGAACCTTCTCATGGCCATGAGATCACAGTTTGATCTTTGCAAGTTACCATTTTTGAGAAAATTACAGATGAAAAATTACCCATATACTAGCATACTTAATCTAGTTACAGAACAAGAGCTTAGAAACTATGGATGCACAATCTTCTCGGTATAACTTCTCGGATGACTGTTGACTTCTAACAGCTGATGTAACACCAATATTCAATATTTGTGATCACTTAAATTTCCAAATTTAACAAAAACACTTGTACTCATGAGTATAAAAATGTGAACAAATCGCCGCTAATGTAAATATTACCAATGTAAGAAACAAATTAAAAATGTTTCCATCTGGATCGAGTCGAAGTTTTGAGATTTTGAAAAACATTCTTTAAAATTTGGGGTACATTTCATGAAGTTCCTGGGACATCGGATTTCAAGATTTTCTCAAAAACGACTCCAATTTTTTTCTTTAAATTTATTGTAAGAAAAGAGTAAAATACACTTATAATGGCCTTGGTCCTATACTAATATTGCGTGCAATATGAGAAATTTAAAAAAATTACAAAACAATATTTTTTCGAAAACGATCCCATATTGAACATTTAAACTTTTCGTATGGGTAGTGTTAAATGCACTGTCTAAGATGAGATAATCTTCATATAGCATTATTGTTTTGATTTTTCAAATATTACAAAAAACATTATTTCATTAGTTTCTCATGGTTTTAATATTTATACTAGCGGCAAATTGTTCATATTATTATATTTATGAATAGATGTGCTTAAAATAATGTTATGTGAAGTTTCCCGAAGACTCAAGAGTTTTTTTTGTGAAAATGGGCTCAGAATCCCGCATTTTCAGAAATCCTCAAACTTCAATTTCTCAGCAATGGCTCGAAATTCTCCCGTAATTTTTTTCAACGGATAGTGTCAAATGCACTATTTAATATGACGTAAAGTTAATTTTGCTGATTTTTTTGTTTTTTAAAAAATGAGGCACATATATTTGTTTGAAATATCTCTCATACCGTTAATATGCACATTTCCAGCTATTTGTAAACAGGATTGTATTTGTCAGCGGAGATACTTCAAATGATGTATATACAATACTCAATAAATTCCTGTGAAAAGAGCGCGGCTGGACTGCAACGACTGCCTTTTCCTCCGGCCGAGGGCGGTGACGCCCCGCAGACGTAGCTCGGCGGCGGGTGTTTCAACCGCGCGCGGGCGGTCACGACACCTTATAGTTATGTTCAGTGTCTAACATTATACTATTTCCCTAACAGCCAAAACTAGTCCTAAATTGCAAGTCAGACACTCGGAATCTAATGTATAAATGGAGATGCCGAAGCATAATATACATTGCAATGAACAGATTGTCCAGACCCACCTTCCAAAATCAAAATCAAATATAGCTGTTCAATAATTTTAATTTAACGCAACTATATACAGGAAAGAAAATGTCATCTAATCATGTAATCTAAATGTAATCATTATTATTATTATTATTATTATTATTATTATTAATATGGTCATGTTCCTTATACAGTGAAATGAAGTGTAGTGTGGTGGGGGCGTGGGAGGGGGAGATGAGTGCAGTGTAGTGCAGCGCTGTAAAATGAAGTGAAGTGAAGTGGAGTAAGTGTTAGAAAAGGTATAAGTCAACTTACAGATAACTCAAAATTAATTGAAACTAGGATATCAATCTCTAATTCTAATTGTAATTATATTTGTAAATATTCGGAATAGTTTTGTGATTGTCGTACATCTAGTTGTAATAATGTTTTATTTAGCTCAAAGCAAACTTAAATAAATCTGTCTTTCTATTACGGACTTCGTTCCTTGAGGAGTTTAGAGTTCGTTAAGAACAATGAAAACAAACGAGCTGTAGCTATGGAGTTATAGAAAATGGTAGTTGAATACACATAATTCAAGAAAAGTTCATTCACAGTCATTTTATTTTTTCTTATAAAAAGGTGGTATAACGAAACGTGTTGGATGACATAAACCCGATATCATTAGTAAAGAATGCTTAACGGTTGTTTATTGATGTTGAGCTAATGACATTAAAGACTTAACAGAAAATATAAAAAAATGCACAAAAAAGATATGATCTTGCTCGAATTCACGGACAAATAGCGTAGAGGGAGTGCGTGAAGTCTTTGCGCTGTGTCTTGAGCGCTTTCCACCCCCTCATCGTTTCATTCGCCCGCAATTTCTTTCTCCTGCTCCTTAAACTGCTAACTTTCATTTTAACGACCAATGAACGCATTTTCGCCTAATTTCGTTCTATACTATTCACCAAAGTGAGTCATGCCAGCAACCTACAGAAAAAATAGTCCCCGGAAGAACTTGGGAGTTGGTTCTAAGGCAGTTGATTAAATCGAAAATGAAAGATTACAGGTACGGCAGGAAAAGAAGGAAATCATTAGGTGGCTAAAGATTAATACAAGATAATAAATAAGGAAAGTAGGTGAAAGATGAAGAATATCATCCAAACTCTGAAGACTGTAATGACAAATGACTTGCAATATCAAATGAACGTTTATTAATAAAAAAATTGTAGATTTACAACGTCAGTGCTGTGTGAACAGAGAGAGAGAGAGAGAAGAAGATCCGTGGCGTGGGTGAGGTGTCCGTGGAGCGTGGAGGGCCGAGCGCGCTAGACCTTGCCCTGCGCCTTGAGCGTCTCGTACTTGCGCATGTACTCGCCCGTGGGGTCGTACTTGTGCAGAGGCGATTCCACTGCTGCGGGCGGTGCTGCTTGAGGTATTCGGAGGCGCGGCGCGCGCCCTCCTTCTGGCGCGCCGTGCAGCGCTCGCACATGGTGCGGATGGCCTCGGGAATGACGCGCTTCAGCAGCTCGCCCTCGCGGTTGCACGGGCCCTCGTCCAGCCCGCACGCCAGGAACGCGTCCAGCTTCTTGTCGTCGCGCAGGATGCGATCCAGGTCGATGTTGTCGAAGCGGTCGCTGTACTTTTCGGCGGCGGCGGCCAGCGCCACCAGGCACAAAGGGCGAGGGCGGCGCGCATGTTGGGGCGGTGGGCGGTGGGCGATGGACGGCTGACTGTGCCTCTGCGGCCGCCGAGCCGCTATTTATCCTGCGCGGTTTCCTCATCTCCCCGTGTTAAGCACCTGCCCCTTTCCTCCTCGAGGATTGAGATTACGCCCCACCTCCCATCGCTGCTGTTCCGCCGTTACATCTATGGCTCAGACTTTGAGGAAAAAATCTCTATCTTCAATTTTGCAGTTTTAATTTTTTTTTTTGCAAACGTTGAAAATTCGGAGATCTGCTGTGTGCAAATAATAAATTTTCCTTCACTGTAATTTAAGTTAAGAAAATTTATTTTTGTTTCAATATTTTTCTCTGCGAAACTGTACTCTGTTATGTGAAACAAGATACTATAATCATTTACCAATATGAGGTTTATCAGTCATTCTCTAATTTCGATCTATTACTGTGCCACATGCTACAAGGGCTTCAAAAACAGCGGATTATTAAAATAACATCTCATACAACAACAGCATTGTTGTCTCATCGACACATAAATAAAATCATTTCTCAATAATTGACAAATGACATTTACAAATTTCTACGTATGGTTTAGGCTGTAGTGGGGTTCCCAGAGGGATGGACAGAACATTTTTTTGCAAAATCGAAAGAAAATTAACGGGCATAACTCTCTCACACTCATGTTACTTGACACTCGGGCAATGGCCTACTGCCACGATATACGTCACGGGCGACTGCTTTCAGCCCCTCCCGGCCTTTGCTTGCACTGCCTCTCTGAGCGCAAGGTCACGAAGGCGAAAGCAGCCCTGACGTCATTTTTCTCCAGTTGGCAAACGCTGGCCTAAACCGAATGTAGGATATATTCTAAAGTGTAGAAACTCCTGTCGATTATTTGATTGATTATTTGGTGTATCCAGGCGCGTCAACTGCTTTGGTCGTTAGTCCTGTTACCGTAGTGCATGTTTTTTTCGCGGGAGATGGCGGTGATCTTCCCCCGCTGGATGGCGAGATCCGGCGCCGACCTGCCTTCGGCTAGTGGGTTTCCCCCGTAACCAAGGCTCTCCCACCAGCGGGGCACCGCCCCGGCCGGGACAAGCTCTAAGCTCCCGAGCGATCTCCCGGAATATGTAGTAGTGTAGTGCATGTTAGTGTAAGTGAGTGTATTAGGGGAGAGGATAGGACAAGGGAGAGGAAGGACAGATCGCGCGCGGTCCGTGTCTCTTTTGGTAGGGCACTATTCCAACATTCGCCTCGTCTTGATTGGAGAAACCACGGAAAACTAGCGATCAGAGCAGCCGGCCGCTATAGTTCTCCTCCAGACAACGACTGAATTCGATCTAGCTGAAAAGTTAGGGTGGAAAATTTTGTTGCCGTCAGAACTCGAACCTAGGACCTCCATGTCAGTGGTGCTGCAGTGACATCAGTTGATGCACTGAGCTAACGCTTCCGGTAACTTCTATCGATCTGGCACGAGACGAAGCTTTAAGATTTTTAAAAACATTCTTTAAAATTTAGGAGTACTGTACTTAATGCTTCTCGGAGATTTTCATTTTTTTTTCACAAACTACTTCTAATTTCCTCTTTAATTTTGTTGTAAGAACAGAGTAACAACACTTAGAAAAGTGGCGTAGGGCCGATTCTCGGGTTAACTCTAAATTTTCGACAATTTCATAATTTGAACTTTTCCAGTGTTTTCCTACTTCTACAAATTTCAAGATTGAGACTTTTCATACATGTGTTTTTTCTTACCTCATAAATTCTTTTATTAAGGTCAAGTACATTTGTTTGAAAATTTTAGTTTTCGCTTAATATTGCGAGCAATATGTGCAAATTTTAAAAGATAACAAAAACCACATTTATTAAAAAACGCATTTTTTGTAGGAATTATAGTGCCTATTGTACCATACAAGTTGACATCAATGCCATTTTGCTCTATACTTTTGTTTTTTCAAAAAATACAAAAAGTATTTTTTATTATTTGTTTCTTACGTTGTGTATATTTAAATTATCGGCGATTGGTTCATATTATTCTGTTGATGAGTACATGTGCTCCAAATAATGTCATATGAAGTTGCAGGAAAACTCAACAGTTTTCTATGGAAATAAACTCAAAATTTCGCGTTCTCACAATGGGAAACGCTCAAACACCATTTACTCAAATATGGTTTCAATTTTTTTCTTGAAATGTTTTCGACGGGTAGTTTTATTTACACTGTTAAAAATGACATTAAGTCCATTTGCAGTATACTTTCTTTTCAAAAATTACACAAATGTATTTTTTAAATATCATTCATGCCGTTAATATAAGCCATTCCACTTCAAATCGCGCAAGAGTTGACACGAATTTTTTTAAAATGTTCGATCTATTTTTAAAAAATCTGGTCATGAAGAAAAGGGACACGTGTTTTTTATTTGCCTGAAAATTTATTATTTGTGTAGTTATGTGTCTTAAATGTTGGAATTTACGCGTAATTCCCAAAATATCGTCAATTTTTGCTCTGGACGTTTTTTGTATAAAATTCCTGATTAGTTTAGTTTATTACTTTGAAATGTGTATTTTACTCTTCTGTAACTACATTAAAAAATATTTCGTTTAAAAAATGCAGCTTTTTTTAAAAGAAGAAATATTCAATGTAGACTCGATAAGATAAAAATTTAAAAACATATTGCCATACTCCTTGTTCAATGTTCTATAAAATACACTGAGATAAAAGTGGGCACTCCACACAAGCAGTTCTAAAAAATGAATTGTAAGTATGTGGCTGCGCTCTGCCTACCGATACAGTAGCGAACTGAGTTTGGTCAGACTTTGGTCCAAGTTCTGAAGAACTATAAAAAGGATGCCTTTTTGCCTGATTAGGTTTTGAAGAGTTATTAGTATTTTATATGTTTACTCTGTCCCCAGTATGGAAGGGGAAGAAATGACACAGCTTTTCTTAAATACTTGATGTTTTTTATTAAATTAGGATATCTAAGCAAGAGACACAAGAGTATTTATTTACCTGAAAGTTGATTATTTGTTTAGTGATGCCTATTTTAAATTTTGGAATATACGCGTACTCCACAAATATGTTTGATTGATTGATTGATGCTCCTAATACGCTTAACATAAAAATACCTGGTTTGTTTCATTCAATACTTTGATATGCATAGTTTATTTCTCTATAAATTATTTTCTCAAAAAATAAATATTTTATTAAAATTTGTAATTATTTTTAAAAGAGTGAAAATTTCTATATGAACTCGCTCAGATAAAAAAGTGAAAGAATTCGTGAGTATTTCTTATTGAATTTTCTAGCAAACACAACAAGAAACTACAGACTCAACAGAATGGCTCCCTCATACCAAATTTTTCTTCTTTCCTTGGTATGCTTTGGCTTTAAGGCCTTGCTACATTCTCTGGCCAACTGCATTTATCGTCGGACAAAGCATATTTTATTGACAATTTCTCAATTTTTTGCTTTCCTAGCACTGCAATCTGAATTATCACTTCAAGAATATTAAAGAATAAAAACGCGTACGAAATAGAAGTTTTCATTGAAAAATGCGTAGTCCCTTTTAAGAAAATGGCGATTAAGCATTACTGTAAAGGCGAAACTTAAGCTCTTTTCTACATGAATCTATTGAGTTTTCAAAAAAGGTAATTTGCTGTCAAAATACCATATTAACTGCGTAAGACATATCTAAAAAAGGTACATTTGTGTAATTTTTGAAAAAACAAAAGAGTACACCAAAATGAATTTTAAGTCATATTAAACAGTGCAATTAGCACTATCCATTGGAAACGTTTGGAGCCATTTAGGAGAAAATGACGTTTGAGCGTTTCTGAAAATGCGAATATTAGAGCTCATATTTACAGAAAACTGTTGAGTTTTCAACAAATTTAATTTTACATTATTTAAAGCATATGTGCTGATGAATATAATAATGTGAAGATATCGCCTTTAATTTAATATTACCGTCGTGAGAGACAAGTAAAAAATCGTTTATTATATTTTTGACAAAACAAAAAGATAGAGCAATATGGCGTTTATGTCATGTTATAGGGTTTGCATGGCACTAACCCAATCAAAAGTGTATAGAAAAAAATTGGAGTCTTTTTTGAGGATATCCTATTTTAAATATTTTTTAAAATTGCAAATATTGCACGCACAAGTGCAAGAAAACTACTAAAAGTTCCAAAAAATCTACATGACCTCAATAAAAGAACTATTTATGGACAACACATTTTATTTGAAGGAAAAATCTCTGTCTTCAATTCTGTAATTGTAGGAAGACGCTGAAAAAATTCTAACTTTCGCAATTTTCAAAAATTCAAACTTAACCACGAAAGTGAGATCTATGCCACCTCTACAAGTGTATTTTACTATATTATTACGGAAGACATTAAAAAAAATCGAAGCGGGTTTTGAGATAATTTTTAAAATGTCCGTGGGGCTTCTTGTAAAGTACCCCCAAAAGTTTAAAGAATGTTTTTCAAAATGTCAAAGCTTCAACTAGAGCCAAATCGACAAGGGATTCTACAATTTGGAAGAGATCGTACCAATGGTTTAGGCGCCAATAGTGTTCACGGATGGACAGACACACGGAAGAACAGAACAACGGTCGTTTTGGGAAAAAAACAAAACAAAACCCATTCGAAATCCATTTTCCGCTGCCTTACATAACTTTCTCTATACTACGTATATTACTCCGGTATATACTTATGTATACGAGATGGTATTAAATATTTTTTCGCGCCCCGGAAAACGGCGAATTTTCGTCAGGAAAACGTATTATCGGGCACCGGTAACGAAAAAATAAATAAATCCAGAAGCTAAATATAGAAGAACTTCCGCTAACACGTCGTGTCCACAAGTCATGTTTTCTGTGTCCATCATACCGAAAAATCGATTGGAAATAAAACGTGTCTTGTGTGTTTGTCTGTCTGGCCTTGCACAACGCAGGCGCGAAAACCATTCAGATGATTTTCTCGAAAATTGATTATTTCCCAAACGTTTTGAGTAATTTTGCGGCTCCTGGAATTTCAAACCGATATTTTACGTAAATTGGGGATGGATACTATACATGAAGCCCCTCGACAATTTTCAATAGAAAAAAATATTGGCTTCACATTTTGATTGAATTTTGTTGCTGAATCGTGACAAGGACGTTTAAAAGAACGGTGAAAGTTTTACTTTCGTTGAAATCGCTGATTTTTCGATTATTTAAAAAAAAATTAAAACTGCGAAATTGAAGATAGAAATTTTTTCCTCAAAGTCTGAGCCATAGATGTAACATCGGAACAGCAGCGATGGGAGGTGGGGCGTAATCTTAAGCTTCGAGCAGGAAAGGGGCAGGTGCTTAACACGCGGAGATGAGGAAACCGCGCAGGATAAATAGCGGCTCGGCGGCCGCAGAGGCACAGTCAGCCGTCCATCGCCCACCGCCCACCGCCCACCGCCCCAACATGCGCGCCGCCCTCGCCCTCTTGTGCTGCCTGGTGGCGCTGGCCGCCGCCGCCGAAAAGTACAGCGACCGCTTCGACAACATCGACCTGGATCGCATCCTGCGCGACGACAAGAAGCTGGACGCGTTCCTGGCGTGCGGGCTGGACGAGGGCCCGTGCAACCGCGAGGGCGAGCTGCTGAAGCGCGTCATTCCCGAGGCCATCCGCACCATGTGCGAGCGCTGCACGGCGCGCCAGAAGGAGGGCGCGCGCCGCGCCTCCGAATACCTCAAGCAGCACCGCCCGCAGCAGTGGAATCGCCTCGTGCACAAGTACGACCCCACGGGCGAGTACATGCGCAAGTACGAGACGCTCAAGGCGCAGGGCAAGGTCTAGCGCGCTCGGCCCTCCACGCTCCACGCTCCACGGACACCTCGCCCACGCCACGGATCTTCTCTCTCTCTGTTCACACAGCACTGACGTTGTAAATCTACAATTTTTTTTATTAATAAACGTTCATTTGATATTGAAAGTAATTTGTCATTACAGTCTCTTCATTAGTTTGGATGATATTCTTCATCTTTCACCTCCTTTCCTTATTTATCCTGTTAGTTTCAATCTCCTAATGATTTCCTTTGTTTCCTGCCGTACCTGTAATCTTTGAATTTCGATATAATCAATTGCCTTTGCACCAACTCCGAAATATTTCTGGAACAATTTTTCTGTAGGTTTTCGCCATTACTCACCTTGGTGAATAGTAATGAACGAAATATTGCGTGAATGCGTGCATTGGTCGTTAAAAAGAAAGCTAAATATGCGTGGAACGGAAGGAAGACTTTGTGGCGAATTAAACGGGAGATGGAAGGCGCTCAAGACAGAGTGAAGGCTTCACGCACTCTCTCTATGCTCATTATGGGTGGATTCGACCACGCGTATTTTCTGCTAATTTTTAATGTCATTAGTTCAATAGAATCAATAAACAACCGTTAACCAGCCTTCATTAGTGAAATCGGACTTGTGTCATTCAACACGTTTTAAAATTTAGGACTAGTTTTGGCTGCTTATAATGTAAGATATTGTATATTTCTGAGGCGAGCGAATTCCATCTATAACACACAAAAAAGAAAAAAATAAATAATTAAGTTAATAGATTAATATGAATTGATTTTGAATTGGTAGATATGAATTTTTAAGAGTATTAAAACTAGAAACTAAGGGCGGTACGGCATGGCACAGACTTTTTCGTAATATTTTTCTATTTTCTTTGGTCTTGTTTAGTTTTCGGTCTTGCCATACACTGTTGCCAGCTGCCATCTATCCCCGCGCCAACTACATATTTTTTGGTGTGCTAATGGTAGAACCGAAAACTTTTAGAATATTAAAGAAGAGTAGTAGTACGTAGTTCTAAATTGCAATTTTCACTGCAACATTTGGAGCCGTTTGTAAGAAAATTGCATTGTAATGTTACTGTTAATGCAAACTTTGAAGCTCTTTCTCACAAACATATTTTTCAGGTTTCGAAAAAATTCATTTGAAGTCATTTGAAGCACTAACTCGCAAATGCAATCGTGTTTGAAATTTTCTGA
This sequence comes from Teleogryllus oceanicus, assembly GCA_964035755.1. Classification (NCBI taxonomy): domain Eukaryota; kingdom Metazoa; phylum Arthropoda; class Insecta; order Orthoptera; family Gryllidae; genus Teleogryllus; species Teleogryllus oceanicus. The sequence continues at coordinate 83,761,373 of CAXIVR010000008.1, read as the reverse complement.
AAATGTGCATATTAGTGGCGTGAGAGTTATTAAAAAAATACATTTGCGATAATTTAGAAAAATATACACCAAAATGTTATTTTCCAGAAACTTTATATTACATTATTTAAAACACTGGTACTCATCAGTATAAAAATGTGAACAAATCGACGCTAATGTAAATATTACCAATGTAAGAAACAAATTAAATATATTTCCATCTGGATCGAGGCCAAGTTTTGATATTTTGAAAAACATTCTTTAAAATGTGGGGTACATTTCATGAAGTTCCTGGAACATTTTCAAGATTTTCTCAAAGACGACTCCAAATTTTTTCTTTAAATTTCTTGTAAGAAAAAAGTAAAATACACTTATAATGGCATTGGTCCTATTTTCACAAAAACTCTGAGTTTTCGAAAATTGCAAAAGTTTTTTTTGTGTCTTCCTAATACTACAGAATACAAGATAGCTATTTTACATTCAAATGCAATTTTTGATCATTATTAGTTCTCTCATTAGGGTCATAAAATTTTTTGGAAACTTTTAGTAGTTTTCCCGCAGTTTTGCGTGCAATATGACAAATTTCTAAAAATTACAAAACCATATTTTCTCGAAAACGATCCCAAATTGTTTCTTTAAACTTTTAGTATGGATAGTGTTAAATGCACTTTCTAAGATGAGATAATCTTCATATAGTATTATTCTTTTGATTTTTCAAAAATTACAAAAAACATTTTTTCATTATCTTCTCACGGTTTGCTTCTCACGGTTACTAGCGGCAAATTGTTCATATTATTATATTTATTAATAGATGTGCTTGAAATAATGTTATGTGAAGTTTCACGAAGGCTCAAGTTTTTTGTGAAATTGAGCTCAGAATACCGCATTTTCAGAAATCCTCAAACTTCAATTTCTCAAAAATGGCTCCAAATTCTCCCGTAGTTTTTTCCAACGCATAGTGCGAAATGCACTGTTTAATATGACGGAGAGTTAATTTTGCTGATTTTTTTTGTTTCTTGTAAAATTTGGAACATACATTTGTTTGAAATATCTCTCATGCTGTTAATATGCACATTTCCAGTTATTTGTAAACAGCATTGTATTTGTCAGCGGAGGTACTTCAAATGATGTATTTTCAATACTCAATACATTCCTGTGAAAAGAGCTTCAAATTTCGCATTTACGGTACTGCTTAAACGCCATTTTCTTAAAACCGTCTCCAATTTTTAAAATGAAAATAGCCATTTATGACAAACTATTACTTCTCCTTAATATTATTATAACATTCTAGCAGTTTTATTAGAAAACCGGTTAGTTGAGAAAATTTTTCAAAAATGTACTTTTTCGGCGAAAGTTTCTTTTAATATATTTTCATTTTGTTTTTTTTGCCTATTTTAGCTTCTGATGCCTATTTTTTTAAATATTGATTTTTTTGAGCCTTTACCTGTATTATTTGTGCATTTTCTTTTTTTGTCATTATTTTCCCTTTTTCCCTGCTTGTACCAATCTCTATCAAGCTGGAAACATACCTGCAAATCTGGACAAAAGAAGCCTAGTCGTATAATTCCGGGAACGCCGAGGCCCCAGTATAATGTTTATAATCTAAAACGGATAGAAGTTGATAGCAGTGAAGATTTTTGATATTTTTCACAGATGCTTACAGACGTGTGCGCTCACGAGAAAACTTATTCTATGTTTGTGTATGGCCACGGAACCCCTCCAGAACAGAGCATTCTGTGCATGATGTACACTTCTAAGTTCCTATTTTGGTCTTTATTCCCTTCTGGCAGTAACACAAATGCAAAGAACGAAACCTACAATTCCGTTTCCATTGACGCCGTTCAAGATTGATAAGGGTGTTCATATTAGCATTTCGTAGAGAAAGCAGAGCGAGTGAAATAAATTTGTAGTTGTCACACCGGATGATCATATGCAATCAATATTACAAAGGAAGGTATATTCCCGTCATGTGAGTGCTAAGAGCTAATGCAAATTTTAATATTAGACTAAAATGTGAATCATTTTAATTATTATTTTACATTTATTACTTTTAAATGGTGTTTTTTATGTTTCCTGTGTTTTTCCCCTACTTTAAAGAGAATAAATGCCTTTTGGTTGCATTTTTTAGTAACAATAAATTACTTTTTGCCAGCTTTTATGAGTTAAATAAATGCGTGAACTTCCGAGTTCTACTGGAGACTATCGGTACAACAATAGTTCAAATGCAAAGTAGTAAATTTATAACATTCGATACCAAATGAATGAAAAGGAATATTACACAAATGGATAATATTATTTGAAATTAATTTTTTCTAGTTTTAACTAGTCTCAGAAAAACAGAACTACCATTTGAAAATCAATTCATATTAATCAATCAACAATATTATTTCAAAATTTGGCTTCTTTGTGTATTAGAATTGGACTTCGCTCTTCTTATGTAGTATCCAATCAAAGGCAAAACTTCATAAAATGGTTTTTTATTCAATATCCAGGTACAATAATGAGAATCCCGTGTACAATAGCCAAAGTCCCGAATAACCTGTAGAGTATGCCAATTGCGAAGCCGTTTCACCAACCGGAAGTCCCATACACAGCCGTCGTAGAATATCCACCAGAGAGTTCCGTTTCCGTAGCACAGGTCGTCGTTATCACTAATCACCACTCTACACTCCGTACACCACTTGCCAGAACATAGTTGCCAACACCGTCGCTATCAGTCTGCCCTGGCGTCGAGTCGTGGCCTTCTTAGAGCCCGCTGGGGCTAGCAACCCGCCGACTAGCTGCGGAGTAGGGGCGGTGGCCAGTCCCCCCTTGGCCGGCCGCGCACGGTCAGCCCCGGCCGGCCCACAACGGTCGCCTTCCCATCCGGCCGAGGGCGGTGACGCCCTGGTGACGTAGCTCGGCGGCGGGTCTTTCAACCGCGCGCGGGCGGTCACGACACTTTGTAATTATGTTCAGTGTCTTACATTATACTATTTCCCTAACTTTTAAACACCCAAAACTAGTCCTAAATTGCAAGTCAAACACTCGGAATCTAATGTATAAATGTAGATGCAGGATAATAATATACATTGCAATGCACAGATTGTGAAGACACACCTTCCAAGATGAAAATCAAGTATAGCTGTTTAATAAAATTAAAATTTAACGCAACTATACACAGGAAAGAAAATGTCATCTAATCATGTAATCTAAATGTAATCGTTATTATTATTAATAATATGGTCATGTCCCTTATACAGTGAAGTGAAGTGTAGTGTGGTGGGGGCATGGGAGGGGAGGGGAGTGCAGTGTAGTGCAGCGCAGTTAAATGAAGTGAAGTGAAGTGGAGTGAAGTGAAGTGAAGTGAAGTGTTAGAAAAGCTAGAGTTCAACTTACAGATAACTCAAAATTAATTATAACTAGGATACCAATCTCTAATTCTAATTGTAATTATATTTGTAAATATTCGTAATAGTTTTGTATTTGTCGTATATCTAGTTGTAATAATGTTTTATTAAGCTCAAAACGAACTTAAATAAATCTATCTATCTATCTATCTATCTATCTATCTATCTATCTTCTATCTATCTCTATCTATCTATCTATCTATCTATCTATCACGGACGTCGTTCGTTGAGGAGTTTAGAGCCCGTTAAGAACAATCCCAACAAACGAGCTGTAGCTATGGAGTTATAGAAAATTGTAGTTGAATACACATAATTCAAGAAAAGTTCATTCACAGTCATTTTATTTTTTCTTATAAAAAGGTGGTATTATGAAACGTACTGAATGACATAAACCCGATATCACTAGTAAAGAATGTTTAACGGTTGTTTATTTTGAGCTAATGACATTAAAGTCTCAACAGAAAATATCATAAAAAATGCACAAAAATATATGATCTTGCTCGAATTCACGGACAAATAGCGTAGAGGGAGTGCGTGAAGTCTTTGCGCTGTGTCTTCAGCGCTTTCCACCCCCTCAGCGTTTGATTCGCCCGCAATTTCTTCCTTTTGCTCCACGAATAGTTAGCTTTCTTTTTAACGACCAATGCACGCATTCTCGTCATATTTCGTTCATTACTATTCACCAAAGTGAGTAATGGCAAAAACCTACAGAAAAATAGTTCCAGAAATACTTCGGAGTTGGTACAAAGGCAGTTGATTAATCGAAATTCTAAGATAACAGGCACGCAGGAAACAAAGGAAATCATTAGGATATTGAAGTTAACAGGATAAATAGGTAAAATAAGTGAGAGATGAAGAATAACATCCAAACGAATGAAGAGACTGTAATTATAAATGACTTTCAATATCAAACGAACGTTTATTAATAAAAAAATGTAGATTTACAACGTCAGTGCTGTGTGAACAGAGAGAGAGAGAAGATCCGTGGCGTGGGCGAGGTGTCCGTGGAGCGTGGAGCGTGGAGGGCCGAGCGCGCTAGACCTTGCCCTGCGCCTTGAGCGTCTCGTACTTGCGCATGTACTCGCCCGTGGGGTCGTACTTGTGCACGAGGCGATTCCACTGCTGCGGGCGGTGCTGCTTGAGGTATTCGGAGGCGCGGCGCGCGCCCTCCTTCTGGCGCGCCGTGCAGCGCTCGCACATGGTGCGGATGGCCTCGGGAATGACGCGCTTCAGCAGCTCGCCCTCGCGGTTGCACGGGCCCTCGTCCAGCCCGCACGCCAGGAACGCGTCCAGCTTCTTGTCGTCGCGCAGGATGCGATCCAGGTCGATGTTGTCGAAGCGGTCGCTGTACTTTTCGGCGGCGGCGGCCAGCGCCACCAGGCAGCACAAGAGGGCGAGGGCGGCGCGCATGTTGGGGCGGTGGGCGGTGGGCGGTGGGCGATGGACGGCTGACTGTGCCTCTGCGGCCGCCGAGCCGCTATTTATCCTGCGCGGTTTCCTCATCTCCGCGTGTTAAGCACCTGCCCCTTTCCTGCTCGAAGCTTAAGATTACGCCCCACCTCCCATCGCTGCTGTTCCGCCGTTACATCTTTGGCTCAGGCTTTGAGGAAACAATCTCTATCTTCAATTTTGTAGTTTTAATTTTTTTTTCAATAATCGAAAAATCGGCGATTTCAACGAAAATGACACCAGTACCAATCTTTAGACGTGCTTGGGAGGATTCAAGAACAAAATTTAATAAAAAATTTCGGAACCATTTTTTCCTGAAATTTTGTAAACTTTCCGAGTCTTTATGTTAAGTATCCTCTCTTACATTAAAATATTGCTTTGAAATTCCAGGATCCTGAACATCAGTCAGAACGATTGTGGAATAATCAATTTGGGAGGAAATCGTCTGTACGGTTTATGCCCAGGGAGTTGTGTGCAGACAGACAAACACACAGACACGTTTTGCCTTCAATCAATTTTTAGGTATGAAGGACACACAAAAGTGGATGTGTGGGGGGAATTTGGTTTTTGTAATTTAGCAACTGAATTTATCCACTTTTTCGTTACCAGGGCCTTGCAATAAGAGTTTTCGTGACGAAAATTCGCCATTTTACGGCGTACGAAAACAATAATGTATTCTTCTTCTTCGTCTTCTCGAACTTCTTCTTACCTTAGTAAGTGCGAGAAAGTAAAACGGTGATAATAAAAATAACTAAATATTACAAATCGTAGAATATAAGTAATTTAATTCGTTTATTAATACTAGAAATATTTATCAATTGTGTATGATGTACAACTAACCTATAAACAAGGTGCAATCTGATTACAGATGGAAATGAACGTTTTGCCAAGATTGTGTTTTTCCAAGCGGAGTGAATGCACACATTTTTGGCATTGATGCGCTGGCAACAGTGCGTGGGAGGCTTCTGTATAAGTTTTTGCGAATACTGCATCTGTAAAATATAGTTTTTTTTGTTTTATTTGTCAAAGTAAGAAATGATTTCTTCTCCTAACTATCGAAGTGATTGCAGATATGCATCATAGGCGCTTTTTTGAATTGGAAGATTTCGAATTTGTCAAGTAATAGCTGAGGTGTTAGTATCACAGAAAATTCAATACTCCAATGTTACATAGGTGTTTCCAATAATGCGAGAAAGTATGTTCTGCTGTAGCACCACTGGTTGATTATTTTTTAATTTTCGGAAATTCTGAGAGTTCTTCGAAAATTAAATCTCAATGATTTTTTTAACAATTGTTTACTCTATATGAGGAAAAAATTAAAGAACAAATTGGAGCGGTTTTAGACAAGATAATTGTTGTAAAATTTGCTATGTTTCCCCCAAAATTACGGGAGAAATACTCATATTTTCCTAACATTGTAGATAATCTTATTTAATGACCTGTCTTTGCGTAGCACAATTCATAAGGGAAAAACTCTATATTCAACACTGTAGTTGTAGGGAACATTTTGAACATCTGCAATTTTAAAAAATTAATTAACGAAAATGAGACCTGTAACATTGTCTTAAGCATACTTTACTTTATCTGAGGAAAAGGTTTAATATAAACCTTTGGAGCTATTTTTGAGAAAGTTTTGAAATTGTCGTTGAGACTGCGTGTAATATACACCCAAAAATCATTTCAAACTGGCTGCATCTTTGGTTCGTTCAGATCAAACGGGGAATAGGAATTTTGTAGAAAATAGTCTGAACTGAAAATAGTCGGTATACGCCTCATACAGAATGTAACATACAGAATGAGTTGTAAGAGGGTGGGTCACCAGCCGACAACTGTGCATGAAGGATGGAAAAAAATGTGTCTCCCTTCCGTCATTCTTAAGACACTTCTCGGGCATACATCTGGTACCGATCGTGAAAGAAGGTTAGAAAAGAATCTCACGTAAAAATACCGGATTACTTACTCATGTGCATAGTGACAGAAGCTTTGAAAGAATATATCTATACCAGCTATCTAACAGAAAAAATAATACATTTTTCATATAATGTAATTTAAGGTAAGAACATTTGTTTTTGTTTGAATAGTTTTCCTTTTTGAATCTACACATTGCACTGTTATGTGGAACAAAATACATTAATCATTTACCAATGTGAGGTGTTATGGCCATCCTCTAATTTCCATCTAGTACTGTGACACATGCTACAAGCTGGTGTTCAACGACAGGGGCTTTTTAAAATAACGGCTCGGACAACAACAGCATTGTTACCTCATCGACACATAAAACAAAAATAAGTTCTCAATAATAGATAACGTTTGAATTATTGAGCGTACGTACAACTAATCCAATTAACTTTATTAATATTAAAGAATGCAAGAGAAACATTGTGAAATTCATTTATTCTGTATAAATTTCATTGTATTAAATATGAAATAATTTAAGAAGGTATTATTCCTTTCGTCAACTACTAACTTACGAATTGCACGATATGTATTTATTTTGTTGTTTTAACATTTTTTTGAATTTGTAGATAATTTTGAGAGAAAGTCGGTCTGAACTTCTGAGATCGTTGATACATCAGTAATTCCTAATCCCTTCATTACAATACTTGAAAATAACTCCCATGTGACGAAAATAGAAAGGGACATACTAGTGAAGGAAGGAAATCTTGCGAGAGTCATTAAATCCCGGACAATAGCCAGACACATTAAGATAAAAGATAAAAGAATTTCTAGAAACGACAAAGGCAATAGGTTCTCAAGAGTAACAATACAATAGAAAAGGTACACACGAAGAAGAAGAAGAAGAAGAAGAAGAAGAAGAAGAAGAAGAAGAAGAAGAAGAAGAAGAAGAAGAGAGATAATGTGCCCAAGGCAGGAAAAATGGCAATATTGTTTAGTACTCACCCAGAGTTGAACCGACAGAAGAAAAAGAAGAATTAAAATATGGAAAAAGGGGAAAAATGAGAGTAGATAAAAAACAAAAAAGGGTATTGTCAATAGCCAGAAAAGTCCAGCAATTTTCAGCCTTTCATCTGGCAAGAATATTTTGTGATTTGAATTTTTTAAAATCATTTTTACGTAAATTATATTTATATTAGGTGACTTGGCGACGACAATGCATTATATAAAACATAAATATGTAACATTCTTAGTAAATGCCCTTCTAAATTTAATTTTTGCATTGCTTCTATTGATTTCACGACGAAAAAATAGCACAGAAAACTCTCTACTATCTGAATACTGAGAGCGTTCTCTCTCTCTCTCTCTCTCTCTCTCTCTCTCTCTCTCTCTCTCTCTCTCTCTCTCTCTCTCTCAAGGTAAACATCAAAGCTAAAGAAAAAGTACAAACATAGCTCTTAAACAAATGTAGCTTATCATCAGACAAATAAGGGAAGTAACTGTATCATTCTGCCCTAGTGAATTTAAAATAAATGTCCAAACAATGGAAATTCGCTTCCATCTAAAACGGCAAAATATCTTTCGACGGTGATTACATTCCCGAACGACTATTGAAGCTTCGGTTCAGCTCGTGCGTACTATTAAAAAAGAATGTACATAACGCTTTACTGAAAATATGATCGTCCCGTGCGCGCATGTTGATAGAGATTGCACTCCGGGAGCGACGCAAACAATACGAGATGAAAACATGACGTAAACAACACACGGTCGTCCGTGTTCGCGGAGGGCGCGGCGCGCGGGGAGGAGCGCAAACACAGTTGATTACTTCGCCCTAAAATGCGGAAGCGCTCGCATTGCTGGGCCGGATCGCGCGGGTTGACTTTCCGGCTGCTGCGAACCCAGGCGCTTCGGATCGCTTCACGCCGCCCGTGTCTGTCCCGCCTGCAGCCAGTCCCACCCCCAGCACCAGCCAGTCCTGCCCACAGCCAGTCCCACCCCAGGCCCCGCCCTCCCCCCCCCACTCCCACCCCTCCCCCAGCCAGTCCCACCCTCAGCCCCCACCCCAATACAGTCCCCCCCGCCCCAGCCACTCACACTCCAGCCCCAGCCCCACCCCAATACAGTCCTCCCCAGCAGCCCAATCCACCAGTACCGCCCCCAGCTCCCCAGTCCTCCCACATCCCCCAACCCCCCCCGCCCGCACCGGCCCCCCTACCCCGCCCAGGTCCGCTCCAGCCGGTCCCGTCCCGCCGAGTACCTGGCAGACGACCGCGACCACGCCCATATTTTCGATTTTGTGATGAAACAAAGGGTTAATTCCCCGGTCCGGAAGTCGCTGGGCCGTAGCTTTCACATGCTTGATCGGTCGCGAATTGGAACCCCACTAGGGGCATAGATGTTTGTGATTTGGTTTGGTTTGGTTTTTTCGTGTTTCCGGGCGCGTCAACAGTGACCCAATGTTAAAAAAAAATAATGTAAATAAGTCATAAGTCGCTGTATGACCTTAGTAGTTGAAAAATATATCTTAAATTAAGTTTAAAAAACGAGTTCAGTATTTTAAAGGTGAGTTTTACTACATCAGGTACGGGAAGTTTGTGGTCAAAATAACAAACGTCCTACAGTTTGAGACCACTGTGTCTTGAGCAATTGGCGCAAGATTTAAAACGAAGGATTGAACAAATGACTCGAGAGTGACAGTACACCGCTGCATACAGGGTTGGGCAAAATACTCAAAATTTAGTATTGAATTACTTCGCTAAAATACTATGTAAATATTTAAATAAATACTCTATATTTAGGTTTTGAATAGCTAAATACATACGTATTTAAAATACTTCAAATACCCAAAATACAATAAATACAATAATTTTGTATTATTACTTTTGTATTGTAACAATTTATTGTAATGTCAATTACAATAAATTCCTAATTGACAGTCATACATTTCTGAACAATAACTTGTCTAACCAAATAAGCGGAATTTCCTTTTACAGGACCAGTTTTTCAACAAATCATCAGACAATAAACCCCTATTTGGCGAATGTATATACCCGCAAAGGAAAACGGGCGTTCAACTGGCACGGATGAACATAAACTAGTGTTGTGGGTAAAGCTCGAACACGTAGGCACTAAAAATGTCGAATATAGGCAGGGAAATAGACATTTAAAAACTTAAAAATAGGCAGGGAAATAGGCATTATACTTGACAATAGGCACCCCTTAGGAAGAAAAAACATGAAAATAAGCAGGGAAATGGGCAATATGGTTAAATAATATTAAAATCTACACGTAATAGTACTACATTAAGGATTAACACAATTCTCTAAAAACAAATCGAATTTCTTCGATTGTCAAAATATATTGCGTGGTTAGATATGATTTCCTAAGAGTTGACTAGGGTGTAATTTTATATTTTGTTGGTTAAACTTGCCAATGTTTGGATTTTCAAGTTTTGAAAATGGAATGTACGGCATGGCACAAGTCAGTGTTGAAATTTTTTCTTGTCTTCATCTTTTGACTGCACTTGCTGAAGGAGGTTTGAATAGTTTTTCTCACTTTTTTTCGCATTTTTTGCATGAGTTGAAGGGTTTTTATGTTGTCAGAAATATTTTTTGCACAGTTTCTCACAGTTTGCACAGTTTTTGCTCAGTAGCCTTTTCTCAACACTGACAAAAAAATACATTTCCAGTCCACCGTGAATCTTCTCCATAAATCCACTCTTTTAGCTATGAAACTTCTTGAAACTTTCACTTTTGGTATTGTATCAATCATGCTTACCAGTAACGCCAAATTTACTCATATCTCATGCACCAGTCTTCGAAACCAATACAAAATTATCGAAGAAAACTCCGCCTATCTTGTGTAGTTCTACGTTCTAAATGCGAAAGATGCCGGTAGCTATATTTGAAGACAGTTGTATTCTTGGTAAGGAACAAATATCGCACTAATCATTGCGAAGATCGGAGAGACGAGATCAATTTCCTGTTTTTTGGAGCGCCTGATGGACTTCGGCGAATTAGATAAGGTAACTCGGACGGTGTCAAATTCTCATACGTCTCTAAGCGGTGTTCCTGCTCAACGCGTTACAGGCAGGAACACACAGGACATTTAGAGCTTCTCGATCGGAGGATGCCCTTGGCAGGTTTTATGCATTTGTTACTTGTTTCCCTAAAAAAATACCCAACAGTGATTTCTTAAATGATTGTAGGAAACAAAATATAGTGAACACAAAATATTGAAAATTCAATAAAGACACTTATAGGCTCGTAACGCTCTATTAGGCAATTATATCTAAACTATACATTTATAGGCATATAAACCCCTATAGAAGCCTTTTTTGAGTTAAACATTAATAAGAAATGTTGTAAGTTGCCTAAAAATACATTCAAAGAAATAAAATAGGCAAGTGTATTGTCCGAACTCTAGTTATAAGGAATAAACGCATTTTCAGCTGGCAAGTGAAACTGACCGCTGTGAAGAGAAAACTGATAATAAGACATACAAGTAATTATAATAATAGTGCGCAACACAAAGTAGGTGGCAAATTTTCAATTTTAGTACGTACTTTATTGACATTTTTGATGCATTCATTAAACAGGGTTGTAATTTCAACGTCGAAACGCAGTCGGGTCACAGCATTTACGTCGCTGAACAAGGGCGCAAAATGGTTTAGTAAGAAGAGCTATCTATAGCCTCGCATCGAAACTCCATTGGGATCGCGAGCTGATCCCCGACTTCAAAGGCCGCTCTAATGCCACGTCGCGTGGCGCGTGACGCCGGTGCTGCCCTCTGCGGGGTGGCCGGCGCGACGCGCCTTTTCGGCGGCGCTAAGCCGCCGGGAGGTGGGGCCCAGCCACGCCGCCCGCGGGGGCGGAGAGAGACTGGAGAGGGTGAGAGAACGCGTGGGTGGAGTTGGAGGGCGGGGACAGGCACAAGTCGGTCATCAGAATGGAGACGTGGGCGATGGCGGGAGGGCGGGCGGGCGAGTGGGCGGGCGGGCAAGTGGGCGGGCAGGCGAGTGGGCGAGCGGGCGGGCGGGCGAGTGGGTGGGTGGGCGGGCGGGCGGGCGGGAGAGTTCGAGTGGGCGGGCGGGCGGGCGGGCGAGCGGGCGGACGGGTGGGCGGGCGGGCTGGCGGGCGAGTGGGCGGGCGAGTGGGCGGGCGAGTGGGCGGGCGGGCGAGTGGGCGGGCGGGCGAGTGGGCGGGCGGGCGAGTGGGCGGGCGGGCGAGTGGGCGGGCGGGCGAGCGGGCGGGCGGGCGAGCGGGCGGGCGGGCGGGCGAGCGGGCGGGCGGGCGAGCGGGCGGGCGGGGGGCGGGCGGGCGGGGGCGGGCGGGCGGGGGGCGGGCGGGCGGCGAGCGGGCGGGCGGGCGAGCGGGCGAGCGGGCGAGTGGGCGGCGGGCGAGCGGGCGGGCGGGCGAGCGGGCGGGCGGGCGAGCGGGCGGGCGGGCGGGCGGGCGGCGGCGGGCGGGCGGGCGGGCGGGCGGGCGGGCGGGCGGGCGGGCGGGCGGGCGGGCGGGCGGGCGGGCGGGCGGGCGGGCGGCGCGGGCGGGCGGATGGGTGGGTGGGTATGTGGGCGGGCGGGCGATAGGGAGGGTGGATGGGAGGGAGAGCGGGTGGGCGGACTTGGTGAGTTCTTACCAAGAGACGAGGCGGGAGGGACCGCAAGTGACGGGCGGAGTTCGATTCGGACGTGAGGGGTGGGAGGAGCCTATTTGTGAGCATGAGGGAAGGCCTGGTCCGAGTCCGGGCGGAGCGAAGATCGCAGGTGAGAATGGGAACGAACGAGAATGTGACGCGAGAACATTTGAGGCTGGATGGAATTGAGAACTAGTGGAGATGACACGGAAAGAGGAAGAAGCAAGAGGGAGTGTGAGGAAGGGGGTGGGAGCGGGAGCAAAGGCGAAGCCAGAGCGCGTCCGAGGGCGAGGTGTGCGCAACTGAGGAGGCGACAGGTTGACTGCGGAAACGAGTGTTGGATGTAGACAGCATGAACGATAACAGAGGAACAAATAAGCGGGTGCAACAAGGGAATTATTGAGAGGCAGTCTGGGGTAGGCGACCATAGAGTAGAAAGGTATTCTTCCTCTATGGTAGAGCCAGTGGCGAGAAAGAGACAACGGGAACAGGCATGAGTAGGTTCGACGCGAGTGTGTGGTGAGGGGGCGTGGTGGGGTGGAGGGAGTGGGGGGCGTGGGGCGCGGGGGTGGGTCTACCTGCACGAGCGAGGGCGAGGCGAGGCGCGGCGAGGCGAGGGCAGCCAGGCGTCTGCCACGCGGCCGCGCCGGAGGATTAGGGGCGGCGGAAGGCGGGGCAGGGGGCGGGCTTATCGAGTGGCCCCTGCGCCCCGCCCCCCGGCCTCGCCCGTCGGATAAAATATTCTTTACGGGTGGCGGATTAGAGCGCCGCGGGCGAAGCCAGGGTTGAAGCGGGGGCCGGTGCCTGGGGCGAGGGTAGGGGTGAGGGTAGAAGACGTCCAGGTGCCAGGGCAGCGCACGGGCGGATGGAAGAGATGGAGGGGGCGGTGACGTAAGGCATTGATATCTACAAAGTTACAAATGAAAGGGGGCCTTGGATGTCTGATGTCACAATTGACTTCTCGACGATAATTGAAGAACATATGAATGCTTTGTTGCGTCGGTGAGAGTTCGAAATTACACCATGCAACACATCTCTTATAGGTTCTTGAATCCTAGTGGGTTTTCTTTCCATTTCGGGCAGTGTATTTATTGCTTTTTGTTCATTTATTTGGGAGATGCTCGTTTTTGTCGCTGTTGCTCTTCGTTCTGCTGATAGTCTTGAGATATGTGTTATTGTTGTTAGGTAAAACACCAGTGACATAATGCGATTAAGAAAGTAATATTTACAAGACGATATTCAATGAAATATACTTCATGAAAGCTATACATTTCTTTAATCGTCTGTTTGCCAAAAATAATCTGCGTGGACACGAAATACTTGATGGGCAACTCTTTTCTCATAATTAATCAACCGTAAGCTGATATTTAATTAGATATATTTCCTATTTAATAACACACTTTACATGTTGATTCTGTATTTTTTTAAAGCAAGGCAGAGCAACGGTTACAAACAATAATAAAAGAATACGTGGGAAATGAATACTAATTTTAAAATGTTGACTTTTTACATGAGGACAAATTTCCGAGTGCATCAAGAATCTCATTACCTGAGCTCTCGGGAGAAGTGACGAAACATTCTCTACCATGCCACGCAAAGCCGCGAGAGCTGTCCAATTAACAGGCGAGTGTTTATGACAGAATAACGTATGTTTGCACTATATTAATTTTATTTTAGCGGGGATATAGATTCTCAAATTAAAATCTACATATTCGAGATAACTCGACAAATAACTCAATGTAGTTTAAATGCTTGTATATATTCTAGGGAAATTATATATTTCACAAAATTATCAAGAGGTGAAATTGAAAGTTAGTTATTTTTAAACTCATATAATATTACACTTTCATCGCCGTAAAGATGAAACGTTAGTCTTACATGTATTTTTAAAAATGATTTCGCGATACATTGACTGTTCCAGTAGGATTGCTTTTCAAGAAATTGAATTGATTTACTAAATTTAGTACACTACGATTTTTACAGTAGGATTGCATTTTCAAGTGATAAAATTTATTTAATAAATTTAGTACAGTAGGATTGTATTTTCAAGTAATTGAATTAATTTGATTAATTAAAATATTAATTAATACATTTCCGATTCTATTTAAAAATGTTCCCGCAACAAGTGAGTAATAAACAAATGTCCATTAGAAATTGACGAAACTCAAACATTCAACACAATACAGTACATGCTGAAAGATATGGGGTTGGAGTTCGAAAAGTACTATTGCTATTATCTTTATTTCAGCAGATTATAAGAGAAAACGTGTGAAGCTTTACTGTATATTAAGTACTTATTTTGAAAATGATAATGAAAATAACAACAATGAAGTGTACGTTGTACGAGCTTTTCTTTCACTAGAAGAAATTATGCAAAGAGCTCTAATTTCGATGATAAAGGAAAATAGCTTTAAGAAACGTTTCTTGTACCTTTTAGTACATAAATAAATCTTTCACAACGTAAAAATCAGGAACGATCCTAATCTCAAGATTTCAATGAGTAAATAGATTTTAATGAAATGTATATACTTATACACTATATTATAGGTAACATTATAATATATATACTTCATTACTTTACAACTTTATATGGATGATTCAGAACGTTTTCCCCCATTTGTTTCTTTATGGTTCATTTAATAACAAAATGGACTTATACGTTCTAGTGGATATAATAACTGCAAACTATCGAATTCTTTTCTCAGAATAGAAACAATCTTTCATGATCTGTACGGACTTCCACAATAATATTAGAATATAAGAATTCAAGGTCTTGGAGTAAATATTATTTAACAAATAGGATATGCTTTCTGCTTGTAGATCTAGCATATCTTTTTCTCACAAATTTTATGTAACGCATATATTCTTAATGCTAATTATGAATTAAAAAATGCTAAATTATCATTAAAAACTTACATAAACTTAAGTCCACCTAAATGTACACTTTTGAATAATAAAGCCATTAAAAAAATTTTAAAAAAATACGGTGTGAATTCTATCTTATTGATTAATCTATTATTAACAAAGTATTTAAAGATTTGCCATTTAAACAGATTCGTAGTCATCAATCTCAAAAACCTTAAATCCACATTCAAATTAATCTATACGCATTTACCAACAGTTAGCAGCCATTTTTAATTTTACTTATGCTTTAACTTTCTTTGCTTCAGATTTATAATCAGGATCTCAAAAATCTGTATTAGCGCCAATTAGTCAAGTTCTGTGATCTCCAGGATTCATCTTATTTTGAACTCAATTCGTTATTAAGGATCACAAAACTTGTAGCTGCAATGAAAAAAATTCTTCATGTCATGTAAATTGAAAATTTGATAAGTTGAAGACAAAGTTTTTTTTAAAAAAAAATGCATGTGTTTATAAGTAAATTACTTGTAGGCATGTGTGACTATATTTTGTTTTGATAATCATTAAAAATGTCAGCTGAATAGGCAATGGTAAATTCAAGACCTGTCCTTTCCAGCCATCCTTACCTATATTTACGTGATATCATTATTAGAAGTAATATTATAAACGCAGGAAATGATTAGAATAAATTCGAGGAAATACAGAATTAGTTAGGCAATAAAATATTCGCAAACAACGCGAAGCGGTGCTTAACCTCCGCGTACTTGGTCGCACATCCACAATAAAATTTAATTTATCTCATGCGGACACGCTAGCCCAGCGGCCCAGCTGTTTCCATTTGTTCCGTGGGTAGCCGCTGGTCGTTTTTCATCCGCCGCGTGCCCTCCAACGACCGACCAGGCCAGACCACACGCTCTCCCGGGACCCGCTCAACGGCCCCTGCTAAAGCTTTACTCTTGATAACTTTCGATCCCTCGCTAGGAAATGTTTTCCCTTTGGCGCAGAGCTCGGACTTTCTTTTTTTTAGACTCTCCTGTTTGAGTCAACTGATGGCCGATAGACGATTTCCTCCTCTCTCCTGGTTTCTCTTCTTTCTTTACTTATCAGTCTGTCTCAGTTCCTCTCTCTCTCTTCTATATATATATATATATATATATATATATATATATATATATATATATATATATATATATATATATATATATAAATTCTTTCCTCAGTATTGCTGTGTCTCTCATTTTTCCCTCTCCTCGTTTCTCTGATCTCCTCCCTTCCCCTCTCAATTTCACTCAACCCCTCTCATTGTTATTCAGTCCCTCTCAATGCCACTAAGTTGCTGTCAATATCACTACAAGGGACCTTTCAACAGGTACATGTCGAAATATGACCTCATTTTTTCATTAGATAGATATTCACTATTTATAAGTGCTGTAAAAAATCGCTGCCGTCACGCACTGCAAGTTAGTTAAAAAAATACTAAAATTCCATAAACTTCACTACTCAAATGACGTTACCGCAAGGGTATTTGCAGCCCTGCCTGTGGTGAGAGAATGTCCGCCGAGAGAACAAGACCTCCTAGTTAGGGCATGAGTTCCAATTCCGGACCGGTAGCGGTAGCTCAGTGCATCAACTGATGCCACTGCAGCGCCTCTGACCGGGAGGTCCTAGGTTCTAGTGCCGACGGCGGCAGGATTTTCGACACTAGCTTTTCAGCGAGGTCGAATTCAGTCGCTGTCTGGAGGAGAATTCTAGCGGCCGGCTGCTCTGATCGGTAGTTTTCCGTGGTTTCTCCGATCAACACCAGGCGAATGCCGGAGCAGTACCCTACCAAACGGGACACGGACCGCGCGCGATCTGTCCTTCCTCTTCCTTGTCCTATCGTCTCCCCTTACACACACACTTACACTAATATGCACTACACTACCACATATTCCGGGAGACCGGTCGGGAGCTTAGAGCTTGTCCCGGCTGGGGGGGGGGTGCGCCGCTGGTGGAAGAGTCCTGGTTAGGGAAAACCCCACTAGCCGACAGTAGGTCGGCGCCGGATCTCGCCATCCAGCGGTGGAAGATCACCGTCATCTCCCGAGAAAAAAATGCACTGCACTTACGGGACTAATGATCAACGCAGTTGACGCGCCCGAAAACACGAAAAAACAAACCAAACCAATCCAATTCCGGGCCGCGAAACACTAAGCTTGTGGCATTGCCCACGCCCTTGAACCGGCAATGCCTCGCCACGCAGCGCTTATTCTTCCAGGCACTAGTTCTTTGACATTGGGACACAGAAACGCGATGTGATAGCAAAGTGTGCCCGCGGCATGTGAGAATGGTTAACGTCGTTTGCCAGCCTTCTATTATTTTTGACACAGACACTAATGTATGATGGTTCAGTTGAATGGCTTTGTAGTTCACTCCAGTTAACAGATTTCAATCGTTATTCATGCAGGTGTCACCTGGTGAATTGTGATCCCATGCCGAATGGCACGAAAACCACATTACCTGCGACTATTATTTTTTCGTGTGACAAGATGGTACCGAGTGATTCCGAATCCAATGTTTAGTAGGTTGATTTACATTATTATGGTCCACGAATTACTCATCGCCTTGGGGCCTCTTGGACGCCGCATTGTCAGTAGGTGCTTATGATGAAGCTCGATTTTTGCGGATATGGCTTCATTTTTTTAAATTAAATCTAAATACATTAGTAATTTAAAAAATTAAAATTTAATTGAAATGGTCCAACTCTCTAATCGTAAATTTTAATTGATATATAGATGAATCAGCCTAAATATAATCGATTAAATTGCTTATTAATTGTGCAAAATAAAATAATACATTTTTAAACTAGTTGCGATTACTTACTAGTATCTGACGAATAAACAAAATAAATCCACGGATGCTGCATACCGGGACACAATGTTCCTCAAAATTTCCGAAAACCGTGGTTTTGTTGTGTATTCCGAGATGTTCCGAAAACTACTGTTTTCCGCCCAGCTAACTGTCAGACAACCAATAAATAGAGATTCTAGAGAGGAATGACAACACAACGTGAGTCGCTCGCTCCAGCAAGGATTGTCCATAGCGTTAGCGAAAACAGCGTGGCCTACACTGACCGAATTCTTAATTTTATTCAGTAACTTTCACTGCGCGACGACAGCTATTTGTTTCCCAGCATACATAAATAGCTGAATATCTTTCAATAGGAAAAATAATCAGGTCAGATTTTCGACCTGAACCTTTTGAAAGGTCCTTTGTCAGTTTCTCTCAATGTCACTCAGTCCCTCTCAATGACACTCTCCTCTCAGGTCACTTTCCTCTTAGTCTTCCTTCAATGTCCTCTCCCTATCAATGTCACTCTCCCTATCAATGTCACTCTCCCTATCAATGTCACTCTCCCTATCAATGTCACTCTCCCTATCAATGTCACTCTCCCTATCAATGTCACTCTCCCTATCAATGTCACTCTCCCTATCAATGTCACTCTCCTTCAATGTCACTCTCCCTATCAATGTCACTCTCCCTATCAATGTCACTCTCCCTATAATGTCACTCTCCCTCTCAATGTCACTCTCCCTATCAATGTCACTCTCCCTATCAATGTCACTCTCCCTATCAATGTCACTCTCCCTATCAATGTCACTCTCCCTTCAATGTCCTCTCCCTTCAAATGTCACTTTCCCTATCAATGTCACTCTCCCTATCAATGTCACTTTCCCTATCAATGTCACTCTCCCTTCAATGCTCTATCCCTCACAATGGCTGTCCCTCTCAACAGCTCTCTCCCTCTCAACCGCTCTGACTCTCTCTTTGCCTCTCTGATCCTCTCAATACCTCCCTGTTCACTCTCTACTTCTTTTGGTGTCTCTTTCAATCTTTTAACCCGCTTCTTTTCTTCTTTCCCTCTCAGTTTCTTTTCTCAGATTCTTTTTTATTCCCTCTCGTGTTTTAGCCAACTGACTGTCTAGACAAACTTCCCTCACCTTCCGTCTGCACACACTTTTCTTATCAAAGACATGAATTATGTGGACCAAATCGTAAAAATTCATGAACATGTTTAAAAAAATCATTCAGAAACACGTCGTACATTAGACCGAATACTGGAACCGGCTCAGACTAGGTGGTCTTCGAATTCTCATCCAGGCCGAGACATCCTCCGCCTCGACAACTAACAGTATCAACAACTCATTACAAAAAAATTACATACAATACATGTACATTATTTTACAACACTTTGCCAGATGATATTAAACGATTAAATTCGATAGAAAAGTTTAAATCCCAAGTGAAATCGTTTCTGCTGCATAACTGTTTTATACAATTAGAGACATACTGAGCATCACAGAAAAGTAACATTAATTTTAACGTGATACATAATGCATTATTTACCATTATTTACCACTGTATAAATGTGAATAAACATCCTGTAACAAGTACCTTGTCAATGACCTCCGGGTCAATGACCCCCATCTCGATCAGGTTTTTCGTCCAGTTTCCCTGATCCATTGAGCAAATGCTGAGATGGCCCCTTGTGTTGCTTCTGGTTATAAATGTAACTTCATTTTCTGTGCACGTCTTCCAGAATTCAGTGGGAAATACAATTATTCAAATTATCGTTTCCATGTTGTCGCGGCAGAAAGTATTATTCCGAAGTACAACATGGATAAGAGACAAAATGTATTCCCTCTTTATCCCTGCAGATAGATTATATTACATGGGAGCTTTTTTTTCAAACTTTAAGTAGTATATGACTTAGCGTAGGGATAACAGAATTTTGAAAATGTGTGCACAATTCACTTTTCCCCATAGCACGTCATACGCAGTTTTTAACTGCTTTTTTGATGTAAAATAAAAAGAAACAGCTCGAGTTGATTTACCGCTGTTTCCGGCCGCTTAACTACTAAAGTTAGTGCCGTAAGTGTAATGCATGTTTTGTACCAAGCGATGTATGGGGGCGGTGTTTCTCTCCCGCTGGAAATCGATACGATTGATTATTGTTAGTGAAATTCATTATCCCGTAAGTGTAATGCATGCTTTTTCATCGTGAGTGGCGGTGATCTTCCCCACTGGCCGGGAGATCGCGACGACCTAGCGGGTTTCCTCACCGGTATATCCCACCAGCGGGGCACCCCCAACCGGACAAGTCAAGTCCCCGACGCTCTCCCGGCATATGTGGTAGTGTAGTGAATGTTAGTGTGTGTGTAAGTAAGGGGTGAGGGTAGGACGTGGAAGAGGAAGGAAAGATCGCACGCGGTCCGTGGCCCGTTTGTTAGGGTACTGCTCCGGCATTCGTCTTGTGTTGATCAGAGAAACCACGGAAAACTACCGATCAGAGCAGCTGGCCGCTAGAATTCTCCTCCAGACAACGACTGAATTCGATCTAGCTGACAAGGTAGTGTCGGAAATCCTTCCGCCGTCGGTACTCGAACGTAGGATCTCCCTATCAGAGGCACTGCAGTAACACCAGTTGATCCACTGAGGCCCCTCAGGTGGAGAGTCCTCAGGATGGAAAGGTGTCCTTTGCGTCCGATGGCACTCGGTATATTACTTTGTAAGGAATAAAATGTCACATTAGGCAGATTTAATTAAAGCTCCACGTTGCTGCCGGAAATGTTGATGGAAACAATGCCGCAACCGCTGTAAGCTATTCGGGCGGGGCACCCAGCCTGCAAAGAGCCTCGCGTGAGGCCAGGGGTCGAGAAGCGATGCGTTCCGTGGGCGCAGGGAATTGCGGGGGTTCGCAGAAGGTTAATTTCTGAACTAACTGCGAGGCCAGCGGGCGACGGGCAGGCGACGTGTTGCCGGGGCCTCTGCACACAACACCTGTTTGCAGAGCGACGACAGCCTCGGTGTCGGCGAGGGCGGCGGAGAGGACGGGTCGGCAGCAGTGGCGGTCGAGGTGGCAGAGGCGAAGGCGGTGGCGGTGACAGAGGCAGAGGCGAAGACGAAGGCGAAGGCGGTGGCAAAGGGGAGGTAGTCATGTTGGCGGTTGCAGAGGGGGAGGGGGAGGTGGTGGCGAAGGCGGAGATAAGGCGGTGGCGGTGTGGTTGCGGTGCGTTGGGGCGTGGGTTGGCGTTGGCGTTGGCGTTGGCGTTGGCGTTGGCGTTGGCGTTGGCGTTGGCGTTGGCGTTGGCGTTGGCGTTGGCGTTGGCGTTGGCGTTGGCGTTGGCGTTGGCGTTGGCGTTGGGTGGCGGGCGGGCGTTGGCGTTGGCGTTGGCGTTGGCGTTGGCGTTGGCGTTGGCGTTGGCGTTGGCGTTGGCGTTGGCGTTGGCGTTGGCGTTGGCGTTGGCGTTGGCGTGCGTGGGTTGGGTGGTGGTGGGTGGCGGTGGCGTGTTGTGGTGGCGGTACAAGAATTGCAATTTCGGGACATTGATATCGATAAGTAGTTCTGGTTTAGAACGAGAAAGAAATAGGATAGATCACTTGCCGTTCCCATGTTCAATTCGTGATCTATCAACTCAATAAAAGCAGACCACAGAACAACGCAACTTCTTTCCCCATCCTGTTCTCTCCATATCCCTAGATCCATGAACTGGTTTCTAATATCACTCAAATATTATGAGAGTAGCGCGAGTATGCTAATGTTGGACCAGAGCTTTATCTGGTCAGTTACGCCTCTCTGGAAATGCACATGCGGAATGCATCTGTCAGAAGCGATGTCCGCCCAGATGCCCGCAACGCAACACGCACAGGGAACCCTGCGACGGCCGAGGCGAGCCAGCCGGGCGCGCAACAAGTCGCGGGAGGAAGCGGCATTGACGAGGAGTCATCGCGACAAGGGATGCAGTTGCCACGGTAGTGGAGCGGCGGGAGAGGCGGAGCCCCGACAGCAGCAGGAGAAGGGGGGGGGGGGGGGCGGGAGGAAACGGCACGATCGTGGTACCTGAGGGGGTGAGAAGTAACGGGGTGGACTGGGCGGCAATGGCAGCTGGGAAGACGGTGTGTTGTGGCGGCAGGGGCGGCAGGGGCGGCAGGGGCGGCAGGGGCGGCAGGGGCGGCAGGGGCGGCAGGGCGGCAGGGGCGGCAGGGGCGGCAGGGGCGGCAGGGGCGGCAGGGCGGCAGGCGGCGGGCGGCAGGGGCGGCAGGGGCGGCAGGGGCGGCAGGGGCGGCAGGGGCGGCAGGGGCGGCAGGGCGGCAGGGCGGCAGGGGCGGCAGGGGCGGCAGGGGCGGCAGGGGCGGCAGGGGCGGCAGGGGCGGCGGGGCGGCAGGGGCGGCAGGGGCGGCAGGGGCGGCAGGGGCGGCAGGGGCGGCAGGGGCGGCAGGGGCGGCAGGGCGGCAGGGGCGGCAGGGCGGCAGGGGCGGCAGGGGCGGCAGGGCGTCGGGGCGTGGGGCCGTCGGGGGCGTCGGGGGTCGGGGCGTCGAGGGTGGCAGGCGCGTCGGGGTGGTCGGGGCGTGGGGCGTGAGGGGTCGGGGGCGTCGGGGACGTCGGTGGACGGCGGGGCGGCGGGGGCGGCGGGAGCGGCGGGGGCGGCGGGGCGGGGGCGGCGGGGGCGGCGAGGTGCGAAGGAGAAAAATCGTGACGATGGAAGTAGTCCACACCCTTTCGTCGTTTCGTTACTCAAGACCGCAGAAGGGGCGGTTGAAATGTAGGTCGCTGCGGAAGGGGTTGATCTCGACGCAAAGGTTGCTGCAAGAAACGAGAACGAATGAAGTACAAGAAAGGAACAACGGCGAGGAGGCACGAAGGGAATGAAGCTGACGTTTTATCGACAGAGGAAGATGAAACCAGCAGTGGCTAAGCTTAGAGGAGAAGGCATTTGTGCAGAGGTGCATACCAAATTCAGGGAGGGTTTAGATCCAAGTTCAGGTGAATGGAGGACTTACGTACCTCGCTTAGCTGTCTCGAGCTGACAACAACTGGATGGTTATTTAAAATGTTGGAATTTCTGATCATCGTATTCTTGGTTTTCTCCGATCCATTCCATATGAATGTGTGAGGAATGAATACTTTACAAAATGATGCAGAATTCATAGGATCCTTCCTGCCCATTGCGAATCCGTTTCCAAACAGGGTCGAGTTCCCACTGCCTTATAGCGTTTTCCATTCGTCGCACTAGTGCGCACCCAAAGCGTACTCAGGGCAGCTTTCGTGTTCCATTCCACCGCTAGGGCGCACCAGTGCAAAGAACAGCATGCTCCATTCGCACATCCACACGGACCCGGGGCGCCCTAAACTGCACTGACGATCGCGTCAGTGCAGTCCACTGCACCGGGCCATTGCGAGGTTTTGAATTTATCCATGCTGATTTAGATTCGTGGTGAAATTATGAAGGCAATTAAGGATCTTCTGTCATGCAGGGATACTTCGAATGATGGAGTATATTATGTTTTGCAAGAAATGTCTTAAAATAATGTTTGTGATTTACACGAAGTTCGGAAAATCAGATTGTGTTCTCCGAAAATTTAACCTTGAATTACTTCATACTAACAAATCCAGTGCTATTTAGAAACTAAAGTGTTTTAGGTACGACTCAATTTCGAAACGCTAATAAAGTGAAAATAAAATAGTGACCCTTACAAAATCATGCCAAGAAATGTTTCTCGCACGCCCATGCATATACCAGCGGAAATGTTCATGTTAATATTTTTATTGTTTTCAGTAATCAAACAATTCTACAGAAGCCTTTCGGTTCAAAATTTTGTGTACTATATCGATCACTGGCAAATCTCGAAAAATGAAATTATTACTCATACGCATTTGAAGTTTTCGTAGTTTTTAAATAAAGAAATCACACGTTAATAATTTATGATTAAGAAGTAAGAATTACCAAAAGACTGCATAAAAATTATAACGATCATAATACACAATTATTATTTTTGGAGTTCCATCAGTGTGACTGACCAAGAACAGCTGTGTATAATTTCACTGCGTAGCGCACAAACACTGACTCAGTTCCGAGATCCGTTTCATTCGTAGCTGCCCTTTACGCGTGTGGGGCAGCACTGTTGCGGAGCGATGACGTTTCTGCCCTGCACTAGGGTGGGTTTCAGTGCAACGAATGGAAAACGCTATTAGTGATTGGCAAGTTTTGTCAGAACTCGGGTATGCGGATGCAGGATCCTGCCCTAAGTTACAGTGCCAGATGTGCTAATGGTGCCAGTGGTGCTAATTAGGCAGACAGCGAGGAGGAGAGAGAGAGAGAGAGAGAGAGAGAGAGAGAGATGAGAGAGAGAGAGCGCAAACAGGTGCAAGAGTGAGAGAGACAGAGAGATCGTGTGCAAGAGTGTGAGAGAGAGAGCGGGAACATGTTAAGAGAAGAGAGAGAGAGAGAGAGAGAGAGAGAGAGAGAGAGGCGGACTGGACATTAGCGCAGTTCCTACCTATCGCCCGCCCTCCCTTTCTGCAAGGCTTGGACCGATGCTCTAAGTGCACACGACCAGGAAAAGTCTCTGGTGCGTCAGCGAGTACGAGAAGGGAATGCGGGAGGAGGGAGCCCGCCCTGGTGCGTAGCGCCGTCGGAGAGCGACAGAGAGGGGGGGAGCGGCCGGTGCCCAGCGCGCCGGCGCCGCCGCCCCCAGGGGGCGGGTGGGAGGACGAAGGGGGGGCCGGCAGGGCGCGCGTCCGCCGCGGGCGTCCGCCGCCGCGCCGCGCTGCCAGCAACAGACAATTGCGATACAGCGAGCGCCTGCATTAACGCCGAGCAATCTCGGAGATGGGTTTCGCCGCCGCCAACCCCCCGCCCCTTAACGCCGAGCAATCTCGGAGATGGGTTTCGCCGCCGCCTTCCCCGTCACTGTCCACGCCTCTGTCGCCGCGACCCTCCCGCGCCGTACCACAGCCTCCTGGCCCTGCCCCGTCGCCTACTCGCGGCTCGCCTTCCCCGCCCTTGCCCACGCCTCTACCGCCTCGACCCTCCCCGCCCCGTACCCAGCCTCTGGACCCCCCCCCCCACCGCGCTCGTCTTCCCCACCTCTGCCCACGCCCCTGCCGCCGGATCTCGAACCGGCGTTGCTGGTTTTCCCCTCCCTCTCACCGCTCCGCCTCACTGCCTCATCCTGCTATGTCCCAGCTCCACCCTGTCGCCTACTTGCGGCCCGCCCGCTCCGCCCCACTCCTCTGCCCACCACATGCCGCCAGATCTCGGCCCCGCCCCGCCGCGCCCCGTCCCTCGTCGCCCACGCGGGCGCGATGCGTCTCAGGGGGGGCGCTGTGCGAAGGCCTCGCGTAGCAGATTGCCCGCGTCCATCGCGGTCGCCCCCGAACCGCCCGACTCGCCCTGCTCGCCCTGCCCGCCCAGGCCGTCCGCTTCATTCCGTCCTCACCATTCTTCTTCCTCTATTGTAATAGTTGCATATTTTACCAATTTGCTAGGCTCGACTCTCCCTACCTCCTCTTTCATTCATACACATTCCACCAACATGTCTCATTCCTTACATGATTTTCTTCCACCTACCGCGCCTCGCTCAGTTCGTCCTGTCATTCTCTTTTATCGTTGTTTGCTTCAATCAAACACAATTTACTTTACCTTTTCACATCTGTCTAATTTTTTTTCGCTTCGGTCTGAAACGATATTCTCCTTTCCTTCCTATTTTTACTTTATTTTTCGTACTTCTCTCCCCTCCCACCCTTTTCTATTGTTCATTTCAACACTATCAACTTTCATTCTGCCAGTAAACTCTTCTGGCCCAAACCCCCTCTAATTCGTTGCTCTTATCCCGTTCCTCACTTTTCGACTTTCCCGACTAACACGTTCCCCCTTCCTTTTTTTTGGAACCTTTCCCTCCCTTATCTTCCTTTAACCATCGAGGAAGGACCTTGGTCTGTCTGTCATTCTGGTCTGTCTGTCTTTCTGGTCTGTTGGTCTGTGTCTGGTCTGCGCACCTGGTATATCTGTGTGGTCTGTCTGGTGAGTCTGTCTGGTGACTGTCCGGTGGCTGTCCGGTGAGTCTGCGGTTCTGTGTGTCTGTCGGTGAGTCTGTCGGTGACTGTCCGGTGAGTCTGTCCGGTGAGTCTGTCCGGTGAGTCTGTCCGGTGAGTCTGTCCGGTGAGTCTGTCTGGTGAGTCTGTCTGGTGAGTCTGTCTGGTCAGGCTGTTTGGTCAGTCTGTCTGGTCAGTCTGTCTGCAGTCTGGTCGGACTGTTTCTCTGTCCTGTATGGTCGGTCTGTCTGTCTGTGTGGTCTGTCCGTCTTCTGTCTGTCTGTTGTCTGTCTGTCTGTCTGTCTGTCGTCTTCTTCTCTCTCTCCTCTCTCTCTGTGTCCACATCACTTCTATCGTTTCCCTTCGCTTTACTGTCACCCTACATCTTCACTGTCTCTACCCTACACCCTTAACTGTCTCCCTACATCTGTCGTTCCTCTTCGCCATCTCTCCCGCCCATCAACTCCTCATTCCCCTCCCCGCCCTAGCTTTCCTGCCCTGGCGCGCCCCTCCTCGCCCGGAGCACCGCGTTCCGAAGGGCGCCGCAGGGCCTGGCAGCCGGGGCTGCCCCTCGCGCCCCTCCGCCAGCACTTCCCCGCGAGGGCTCGAAACAGCGCGCGCAGCGCCGGCCACGACCCTGGCGCCTCTCACTCCTTCAGATAATCCGCAAGAGCCCATCCACGTTTCCATCAAACGTGGAAAAGAGTTGGGTCGCGTCACATGAGGATGTGTAGGGTAAAGATAAAAGTGGCCCCTTCAAGCGCAAAATTAAAAAAAAAAAATCAGAATTTGCATCTTCTCACTTACTTTAAACTTGCATAACGTGGAGTTTATGAGTGGTGCAGAGCGAAGATAATTTATTTCGCCTTCTTTACACACACACACACACACACACACACACACAAACACACACACACACACACACATATATATATATATATATATATATATATATATATATATATATATATATATATGGGAAAATAAATACAATCTTATTAAAACTGTTAGCTTCGCAATAAAATAACATCAACCGGTCCTTTTTGTATTTAGAAGTGTCTCAAGCATATTTAGGGGATAAAAGTTAGGGGACAAAATTTTGCAGTTTTAAAGTGGCCGCAACTGTACCAAAACCGGAGTTTGGGAAAAAATTAATAAATAAGAAAATTAAAAATTGGCCAGTTTTAGGTAAGGGAACAAGTGTGACAATCATCCGTTCATGAACAAGTATGACAATCGACCGTTGAGCTCTACATAACGAATTTAGTAGTGTAGCTCAAGAGTTTAAAGAAAACTGTAAAAATATTCTTGATTATGGCAACTGGTGCTTTTATCCCAAACCTTAAATATTACAGATGTAGTTTTAACTCTCCGACAGTGCATCTACGATTTTGTTATGTGATCTTTACCCATTGGTCACACATAGCCAACAAACATTCCCTCTTTATACAACACAGTAAGGAAATGAGGTAGTTTTCTATCATTTATAAGATACAATCGACACAAATTTCCTAAAATGCACTAATGGCGAATAGAGAATTACCTGCTAACAAATTGAATCCAACAAGTGTGCAATTTTGTTCCTCTTGCACTGAGAAAACCAGTGGACGCAAATTCAATGCACTTCAGGATGCAGGACATGCTGCAATGACGTGTAACTCGAAAACGGTGCGTTGTAGAATCTTAAAACCTCAGTTTTGGTTCCGTTTTAACCCAATATTCAGTCTCCGAACGGGAAAACCAGTTGTTTCTTGATTGCAATTTAGAAAACGAGACCTTTTTAAGTCTATTAAATACATGCTTTAGCTCCCGTGGACATTCGTACTCCTTGATACGTAGCCAGAAACTGGCCAAATTTCGAAATTAAGTAAAAAAAACTTAATATATTGGTTATCCGTTAACAAACTCTGCTCTGAGTTAATTGCACTGACTTTGCACACTATATAGTCCCAAGACGACTAGAGTACTACTACGTTTTAATCTCCACTCCGTATCTCTGCCAATTAAGCGTAAGCCAATTGCGGCCAAGGCCTTACTCCTGTTGCTTGTGGCTCGTAAGTTCATGACGGCGCTTGAACCCTTTCACAAGAAGGTTTGATAGCGGGCAGGTAGCGCTCACGTTGCGGCACTTAAACCCATTACGGAGCTTTCTCCTCCTGGAACGCAAGGATATTTCTCCCTCAATATTCATGCATCGTCCGGGCAGGGAGAGGCATGCTTAAGTAATGGGGCATTGAAGGTGATTCTTGGTGGTTGGGATAAGCCTCACCATATCACACACTAAGTGAACACCCATGCCTGAGGCGGGATTCGAACCCGCAGACCACGGCTACCGACGCAGCAAATATAACTACGGGTCCTTGCAAAATTAAGATCATTGTTGAATATTCCGTATTATCTAGCCGCTCAGATCTATCTCTTTGTTAATAAAATTTTTGTAATAATAGCATTTCAATACATAATATTTCAACACCACCAACACAGAGGATGCTTATTTCTAACATTAGTTTGAATCATAAATAGTCCTGTATCAAAACTGTACTGCGTCAAGCGCTCATTGGGAACCATATCTCGGGACTAAAATTTCCGATTTAGGGAGGTTTCCCTTTTATTCAAGGTTGATTATTTTAGGTCTTATTTTTGACGCTTATGTACAGAAATGCATAATTTTACATTTTTTGTTATAATGATTCAAACACATACTTATATGGAAATAACGTATATGGAAATAAAAATAACAGTAAATAAAAGTTAAACTCTAATTTCCTGACTTGATAATCAAACATTACATATTATTACATTTTTTTTTCAGAATACATCCAACGTTTTCTGATTCCTAACTATGAGTTTTTGAATATAATGTCAAGATTTTACGAATTCCATTTTATACAGGAAGTTTTCTCTTTGACGGCAAGAAAATCTGGCCCAAGTTCGCATTGAATAAGTTTGTACTAGATTGTATAAAATGTAATTGTCATTAACGACTCCAAGAAATTTTCCGATTCAGAAGATTTCTAACTTCAGACATAGCTTAAACAAATTTTATTGTAATATAAGTCTAATATCAGACCGGAATTCACGAGATAATGCACTATGTGGTCAGCACAATTGCCTGTGGTTGAGTCATGTAGGTTAACGATTATTATTATTAAGCGCCCCAGTGCATCTACACCAATTTTCCCTCTGAGAGCACTACAGAGCTTGTGTCCGAATGAAATGAGGCATATCAGCAATAAAAGCCCTCAACGGTAATTTAGATAAAATCTTTCCAGTTCTAGAGGGCGTCGTGAAAAAGAAACAACTAAGATTAGTTTGTATCTAGGGAAGAGCTTCACATTTGAATATAGTACGTTCAAACAGTATTTTCGAGTACAGTATATAATCAAGTGACTAGACACAAAAACTGCAGGCTGACCCTGTCTGGCCTTCAATTAACATTATTAATACCAGCTGTACATGTACATTTCGCAGAAGAATTAAAATATTATTTTCTCGTCACAGTATTGAGAACAAACATTTTGCTTAGTGCATACGCTTTTAAATCTCATGTTATCATACACCTATATAATTATCATTGTATTTGAGAATTTTTAATGAATTGATGTCAAATAGGCTACATGAAATCATTTCGCATACATTTTTATTTTCTTTCTTTCTTGCTTCCTTCCTTTCTTCTTTCTCTCAAATTCTTTGATCTATATTCGAGTAATGCTTCATTCTTCCCCTTTTTTAGTTAATCTTCTGCGAACTTTATTAAAAATATTGTTTTCTACCTCTTTTCCTTATTTCAACTTCCTTAACTCATACTATTTTTTGGTCGAAAAAGTATTCATATTGTAAATTCTTTCTCATTTCAAAAATTTCTTCCGGACTGAAGGGCCGTGGTCCATTGGAAAACATATTTAACGTTCTTGACCACATCGCCAGAATAGCAGATTCAGTGGCGATGTGGGCTCGGACGAAGAATCCTCCTTGAAAGTTCACCGGGGAACCTTCAAGGAGGATTCTTCGTCCGAGACCACATCGCCACTGAGGATGTCTGCCGTAGTTGCGGAGGAATCGTCTGGAAATATGTTTTCCAATGGACCACGGCCCTTCAGCCCGGAAGAAATCTTTGACTACAACTCCGGCCGTGAAAGCCTACATTGTTTTAACTGTCTCATTTATTCTGTTATGATATCCGTAAAGTGTTACTCTTCTCCACCTCATTGCTTCTATTTTCCACAAAGGTCATTATTTTTTTTCAATTTCCATTTCTCGTTGCCCCTTTTTGGCCTTATGGTCTTCTCGCCGTTTTCTTTTCTACACGAATACTAAAATGGCATTTTATTATCATTGATATAGTTCGAAGATAAAAAAGAAGAGAGCCTGAACAAGCTAGCTCATTTTACGAAATCGACGACTATGTCGGAGCAATTTCCGGAGCAGTTAGACGGGAAGTGCGAATGGCGCTATCACATTACACAGCACAAGCTCCATTAATTGCGAAAGCGTTTACAGGATAGGCACGCGCTGTTAACTGGTGGTGGGGTTGCCGCGCACTCGTACTACGAGTTCATGAAGCCATTCCCACTGGGAGCGGTAGCTCAGTGCATCAACTGATGTCACTGCAGTGCCTCTGAGGACCGGGAGGTCCTCGGTTCGAGTCCCGACGGCGGAAGGATTTTCGACACTAGCTTTTCAGCTACGTCGAATTCAGTCGCTGTGAGGACAGCAAGACAATTCTAGCGGCCGGCTGCTCTGATCGAGTTTTCCGTGGTTTCTCCGACAACATCAGGCAATGCCAGAGCAGTACCCTACCAAACGGGCCACTGACCGCGCACGATCTTTCCTTCCTTTTCCTTTACACACACACACACACTTACACTAATATGCACTACACTACCACACATGCCGGGAGACCGATCGGGAACTTAGAACTTGTTCCGGCAGGAGTGGTGCCCCGCAGGTGGTAAATACCTGGTTGGGGAAAATCCCGCTAGTCGACGGTAGGTCGGCGCCGGATATCGCCACCTCCCGGTGAAAAAGCATACACTACACTTACGAGGCTAATAACCTCAGTAGTTGACGCGCCCGGAATCAATCAATGACGCCATTCCCACATTGTTGCGGTAAGTGATTGCACGACGCATCACGTCATCGGTGATCTCACCAAACTGAGTTTAAAACAGTTTGTGCAATTAATGAGACAAACTATCACAACATTGTAATAATACGAGAAATTGTAATAATCCGTACATTTTTCTTCATAATGTATTCATTATTAAATTTAATACTATATTGCGACGCCCCCACCTACCTGTGCTGTAATTGCCGGCTAGCTCAGGTGACGGGTAGAGCCTGAAATTTAGGTTGTGGACGGACGTGGCTACGTGACAGAGGTCAATTGAAAGAAAGTTTAAAGACAAAAAAAATGTAAATTTAATGAGAAATTAAAAAATGGTAAATTGACATTATTATCTGAGCTCAGTTTTTTTTTAAACCCTTGTTTTTTTTTCATGCAATCTTAAAACTAATACGATCAAATTACTTAAAACAAATAAAGCAAAAAAAAGAGATGCGCTAACAAATAAAAAGAAAAAAGGGGGCCAATGCGCGGCCTGCACCTTCTGAATGTTGACAACAGTCCAGGTAAGCCTGAAGGGCGTAATGAATGTTTGTTTTGTCTGTCGGAGCTCGACAGATTATTAGAATCACCGCTGCGGCAGGAGGACACGCTGGGGTGAACGGTCTCCAAACAGGCAACACAGCTGGGCTCCTTTCTTCTGGACGGCACGCCCTTTAGGGGCGGAGGGTGGATTCCCTCTCGCAGCCTGCTCCCATTCAAGAGAGTAGAGTTAACCACGACATCAGCTGGGACGTCGGCGGTAGCGGTGACGACAGATCGGTGACGACAGATCGTAATTTCGTAATCGCGTAACTTGCGATACACGGCGCGGGCGTAAACGAGCAGAGAAACAAATAACATTACTAGATAAAGTTCTTTTTTTCTCAATCTAATGACACGCGGTGCGATAATACCACAAATCGCACTCTAATCATGCTACTTCGCGCTATCCTAGCGCCTACACAACTCGGATGACCTCCGCGTCCCACACCCGTACAACATGAGCGTCCCCGCCTCTGTGTCCGCACGACTTGGGCGTCCCCGCGCCTCTCTGTCCAAAGACCTCCCGCTTCTGTCTGCCCTCAGCGCGTCTCAGCGCCACGAACCTCTTTCCCCAATTTCCATGAATGTTCTAGAAGTTTCTACAGAAATTTTGGAAGACGTGTTGTTACTGGCCGAAAGTTACTACGCCGAAAATAATATTGCTCCAATCAGATTACGCGTCTTGTCGGTAATTTTGATGGAATTTTCCAGAACGCTCTCTCTCGCACACTTCCTGTAAACAAACACGGAGCGGTCGCCGCGCCCGCCCGCGTGGAGCCTGGTCGGTGGTCCCTGAGGGGTTTTCGGAGGCGTTATCTAAACACTACACCCCTTGCTCGGCGACGCTAAGGAGCGGCGTAGATGGCCGTGCGAAGTGATTTAGGTCGCACCCGGTTGGGGCACGCACGCTTCTGAACAGTAATAACAAAAATAAATGTATTTATTTTTTAATCCAATATTCGGTTACGTCACAATATATATATATATATATATATATATATATATATATATATATATATATATAGTGTATATACACACACACACACACATGCGTACTCCTCAAGACAAATCGCAACTTATCGCTGCAGCATTACGACTTTATCTTTCCTATATAAGTACGTAGTTGGTGACAAAGTAAACGTGAGGTAATACAATACCTTGTATTCTCTGGCATTATTTGTAACGTTTGAAATTTTCGAAAATTCAGAGAGTTAAACGAAAATTACGTGTGCACCCTTTTTATAGGCGTACTTTGCTCATTCCGAAAAAAACTCAAACAATTTGGAGCCATTTACGACAAAATATTGAAATTTTGAGGTTTCATGTAATGTACCCCCACTATCAAAATATAAATTCCCCGAGTCTCGAGTTTGGCTAGATCGATGGGGAAATATCAATTGGAGAATATCGACTGACTTTGACTTTATGTGTTCGTGTTGTTACCACGGACGTACGAATAGATGTTTTGCCAGAAACCAAAATTGGTAGTTAGGGATTCTGGCCACAAAACGTGTTAGAAGTAAATTACAAGATTAAGCTATTTCTCTAAGTAACTTCCCGCTGTAGAATTACAACACTTTCTCTTTACTGGATAAGTACATAAGTACATGCAAAAGGCGAGAAAGGAAAAAGTCAGTGAAATTTTCGAACAGACACATTTCGATAACCCTTTTGCTGTAGGGAGATTCATGTCGTATAGGTAGCATTTAATTTAAATCATACAAAGTGGAAACACTCCACTTTGACCAATTGTCTGTTGAATAAAGAAATATAATAGACAAACTGAACCAGTATGAAATAGAGGAAGTGACAAATAATTTGGTGCGAAATCACGAGAGGATTTTATTTACACCAGTTCTTAATCTAGCACAAAAGAAGATATTTTTGCATTGCCGACTAGAGGGTATACTTATTTGTTTTGATTGATGATGCCGCGCGCGTCAACTACTGAGGACATTAGTCCCGTAAGTGTAATGCATGATTTTCATCGGGAGGTGGCGGTGATCTTCCTCCACTTGATGGTGAGATCCGGTGCCGACCTACCGTCGACTAGCGGGATTTTCCTCAACCAGGTATCTCCCATCAGCGAGGCACCGCTCCAGCAGGGACAAGTTCTAAGTCGCCGACCAGTCTCCCGGCATGTGCGGTAGTGTAGTGCATGTTAGTGTGGGTGGGTGGGGGGAGAATAGGACAATTAATAGGAGGGAAACTTCGCGCGCGGCCCGTGGCCCGTTTGCTAGGGTACTGCTCCGGCATTCGCCTGGTGTCGATCAGAGAAACCACAGAAAACTACCGATCAGAGCAGCCGTCCGGAAGAATTCTCCTCCAAACAGTGACTGAATTCGACCTAGCTGAGAAGCTAGTGTCGAAAATCCTTCCGCTTTCGTAACTCGAACCTAGGACCTTCCGGTCCGAGGCACAGCAGTGACTTCAGTGGATGCACTGAGTCACCGCTCCCGATTGTTTTGAGCCACCGGTGCCTTTCCTTCTCGCTTCCAAGAGCCTCCAAGAACGTTGCTGAACCTCATATAGCCGTGATAGGAAAAGACATTTTAGAAGACCAGGTCCAGCAAAGCACGCAGCACCCTCACTGTAGCTCGGAAGTTGCGAAATACTTTACGTCAACGTTCTCGAATTTCAGAAGACGGCGTTCAAATTTCCCCCTTCGCATCAAATCCCTTTCTTGGGTGGAGGAGAAGGACGAGGCAGGCTAAATTCTCGACGAAGCGATGCCTCAAAGCCAGCTTGCTTTTCCGCTCGCACGAACTGTGGCCCAACCTCTCGTTCGTCCACCCCAGCCCCGCCTTCGCCCGGCCGCACGTCCGTCACTCGCTCGCCCTCTCAGGCAAGTCAGGCTATTTCCCCACCCGACCCCACACCCAACCACCTCGCCTACCCGTGGCTCGCCTGCCCCCTTATCTTGCTTGATACCCTCCTATCGCCCGTCTGCTCACCCGTTCTCCCGCTCCCTCACCCTTCCTCTCCCCGCCCTCCTATTGTAACGTTTCAACTTCGTTGGCGGATTTGCCAAAGTTACCATGAGTTGTAAACAAATATTGGAAACATTGTTAAAGGTTACGATAGTAACAGAAAGTATTGATATAAAAAAAAGTTGAGAGATTGAAAGACGAAAACGATGTTGATCAAAAGTTGAAATTGAATGAATTGTATGTAACCTCTGAAAGGTGAAATAAATTGTTATTTTAAAAGAAAGAATCTATCTCATATGATATCTGAAAGTGAAGAACTTCAAAGAATATAATAAACAACATGATAAAGATACAACATAAAAAAAGGATGTTGTATGGATATACAAAGTTGTAACGGCCAGTTAATAAGGCAAGATAACGTGGACGTTACAAAATTGGTGGCAGCGGTGGTACGACGTAGAAATTGTTAGAAGAAATGGTTGCAACAACTTGGTGGAACAACGAGGTGTGCCTGGATTTGTAGTTCGGGAAAGAGTGTTCAAAGAATCAGTGTTGGTTGCTGTGGTTGGTAATCAAGACGTATTAATTGCAGTGGTGGTTCTGCGTGAGGAAACATTATACGAAGGAGAACTGTGGAATGTTTTAACCATATCTGAAGATTTTGAAGAAGCCTAGAAACTGTCAGATTGAAACGTGAGTGACAGCTGATGTGTGTGAAACGGGTATTCAGATAGATTAATTTAAGTGTGTTTCCTTGTCGAACTGGTCAAACAAAGATAATGGCTTTTTTAAACAAATGTAAGAAAAGTCAATTAATCAATTTAGCTAGGAATTGAACTGCGGGGTTTCGGAGAAAGAAACTGTTAAGAATATTATAAAAAAAAATATCGGAAACAGAGGATTATGATGAAACTATAGTAAAAGAGATTTTAGAAAGGGTAAGGTTGGAGGAAGGGGATAGATTACAAAGGGAGGAACGAGAAGGGAGGATAGATTACAAAGGGAGAAACACGAAATTGAAAGGGAGGAACGAGAAAGGGAGGATAGATTACAAAGGGAACACGAAATTGAACTGGCAAAAATTGAGTTGGAAAAATGTAAGGTGATGTCGAGAAATACTTCTGAAACAATTAATATAAATAATGAAGGTCAAATAACTCAGGGATTACAAAGTAAAAATTCCTTGAAACTCACATAGTGCATGAAACATTTTCAATCAAATGAAAATGATATTTCTTTATACCTTCAACAATTTGAAAATTTTGCTTCTGCTGATGACATTTCTAAAGACCAATGGGGACCTTTGTTAATGACACATTTGCCAGGACATGATGCGGAATATATAACGAGAGAAATGGTAGGGGAAGTAAAAGATTATGATGAAATAGTGAAAATATTATTAAGTAAGTACAAAGTAACCGCAGAAAAATTACGACAGAGATTCCTTTCGATCAGAAAAACACCAGATAAAACGTGGAAAGATATTGCTTATGAGCTAAAATAAGTCTTAATGGTTGGTTAGAAGGCGTAAATGTATACTCATTTGAGGAAATAAAGGAATTACTAATAACGGAACAAATAAAACGATGCGTTCCGTTTGTAGTTAAAGAGCATCTAGTTAGCAAATGGACTAAATATACAAAACCTCGTGACATAGTTGAAGAATTAGAAAATTATGACATCACTAGAGAAAATTTTAAATTGAAGACTTGTGATCAATATTTACTAGAACAAAAAAATAAGATTTATAAATCAGCTGATACTACCAAATTCTATGAGAAATCCAAAATTCAAAAGGAAAGTAATAAAAAAGTTGATACAAAACAGGAAATTGAGGAAGGATTCGAAGAAAGGAAAGAAGTACATTGTTATTTTTGTAACGGTATAGGACATATAAAACCATTTTGCCAAAATATAAAAAATGGTTGAAAAGAATATAGGATCTGAGCACGTTAATTGTTTAAAAACTTCCAGTAAAGATTTATTAGCACCTTATACGTTCGAAGCTTATATAAATGGAAAAAAATTGAAAATTTTGCGTGATTCTGGTGCTTCTATAGATTTAATAGGAAGAAAAATGTTAGAAAAGAACATTATATTGGAGAAAGTGTCTGGGTATGTACTCCCTTAACAGAAAATCCCATATGTTTGCCTGTAGCAGAAGTGGAAATCTGTGGTCAATTTGGAAAGGTTTATGGAAAAGCGGTGTAGTTTCAGATAAGTTAGACAGAGATGAGTATATATTAGGAAATAAAACTGCAAAATTGATAAAAGAATTGGATAGAGATCTTAGAGATGAAATTAACGTATTAAACGTTAATGAAGGAGAGGAATGTCAAAATAATGATGAAATAGAAACGGACGAAGAGTCTGAAGAGAATGGAGAATCCATGGAAATAGAAAATCAAAAGTATGATATAGATGACAAGAATAAACATTTCACCAAATTTCACGAAGATAGAGCTGTGAAAGAAAATGATTCTGAACCATCTGTTTGCAAGACTTCAATTGATTTGGAATGTTTATCTTTGAAGGATGAAGTCAAATCTGGAGAAGAACAGATTATTGAATTGAAGGAAAGAGTATCGGTTTTGGAGGAAGAAATAGAGAACAAGAAAACATTACTTGTTGAGAAAGATAGTATGTTAGCTAAAAGGGAAATGATAATCGGTGAGGATAATAAAAAAATTCTTGAATTAAGGGACGAAATTGCTGTCAAGAACCAGAATCTGGATGAGAAAATAGGAGAAATCAACAAATTATCTGAAACAATCAATACGTTTCAAAAAGATAACTTTGATAATGAATGCAAGATATTGTATTTGCAAAATGAATTGGAAAATCTTCAGAATTCAATTCATTTAGAACGTGAGTCTTTCAGGAAAGAAATTGAGGAGAAAGATGGGAAACTTCTAGATACTGAGAGTAAAGTAACCTTTTTAAAAGGAGAAATAATTTTGAAAGATGAAGAACTTTCGTCAAAAGTGGCAGTAGTTTCCGGGCTCACTGGTACTGTTCAAAGGATACGTGATGATAATTCTGAATTGCAGAAAACATTAATTCCTTGCAGGGGAAATTAAATTCTGTCAATAAAGTTTATAATACTGAATTGGAATCTCTTCAGAAGCTAGTTGCAGATAAAGATAGTCTTCTGTGTCATAAATTGGAGAAAGAGTTAACTCTCAAATATATAAAAGAAAAAACAAATGCAAATTGTAAAATTTTAAGATGGAGTTTAATATTTCAAGCATATAACGTTCAGATTCAGCATAGACATGGAAAGGCACATGGAAATGCCGATTGTTTAATAAAGGTTCCAAATTCATTTCCGGACTAATCTAGTTGTCATAAAATAAAGTTATTATTGTATATTAAATTTTAGACTTTGATTATAAGATTTATAAATTTTGGCACCAAGGTGACCAAAATTCTTGAAAGAGGGGAGGTGTTTGTAACGTTTCAACTTCGTTGGCGGATTTGCCAAAGTTACCATGAGTTGTAAACAAATATTGGAAACATTGTTAAAGGTTACGATAGTAACAGAAAGTATTGATATAAAAAAAAGTTGAGAGATTGAAAGACGAAAACGATGTTGATCAAAAGTTGAAATTGAATGAATTGTATGTAACCTCTGAAAGGTGAAATAAATTGTTATTTTAAAAGAAAGAATCTATCTCATATGATATCTGAAAGTGAAGAACTTCAAAGAATATAATAAACAACATGATAAAGATACAACATAAAAAAAGGATGTTGTATGGATATACAAAGTTGTAACGGCCAGTTAATAAGGCAAGATAACGTGGACGTTACACTATCCTCTGATCTCTCTCCATCCTCTCGCTCGCCTACTCCTCTCGTCTGCCATCTCATCCTCTCCTCGTCCCCCCCCCCCATCCTATAACCTACCCTCTCCTCTGGCCACCCTCTCATACTCTCTCCCGCTCTTCCATCCTCTCAGTCTCTCACCCACCCGCCCTGCTATCTTCTCGCCAGCCTACCATCGCTTTCGAATCGCCCGCCCCTCACTCCCCCCTCCATCTCTCCCTCCCCCCCCCTCCCCTCACCCACTCTCTCCCCCAACCACTTTTCTCGTCCATCCACCCTCTGTCCCCAAAACCTCGTTCCTCGCTCGCCCACCCATCGCCTGTTGCCTACTACTCCTCTCGCTCTTTCCCCGACTTCTGCCTTTCCCACCTGCCCACCCCCCCCCCTTCTTCTGTCTCTCCTACCCCAACTTTTTCCCTCTTGACTGGCGACCAGTCTACTCAATATTTTCCTGGCCAAATTTTACAAGAAAGGTTCGAATGACGGGAAACTTACCTGCGCATTAAAGAGGTCCATCTAAATATTAATTTTCCCAGACATGTGGTCGTCCAAAAATTCAATATGGTTACTTTGTAGAGAAACGTAGAGAGCAGGTTGTTGACAATGTCATTGTATAATGGATGAAATATATTTTTCGAATGTGGTGAAAAAAATTTCATTTAGTTACTTAAATTATAATTTTGCGAGACTATTCTAATTCAATGTTCAGAGATTTATTTTTATTTTTTTAGTATCCATTTATTCATTTAGCTCTTTCTCAGGTGAAAAGTATTTTAGAGATCTTGGAACTATGTAATTGATGTTTCGTAGGTGGGATGTAGTTCACTTTCTTACTATGTTTAAAATGTTCAGAGATTTATTTTTATTTTTTAGTATCCATTTATTCATTTAGATCTTTCGAGCATGATCATCGTCGAAAACGAAGTTCTGCTCTGTTTCGCAGCAGCTGCAAGTTCTGTACGATGATCAGCGATCGAAAAGATCTTTAGAAGAAATATAGATTTGATACCAGACAACCTCTGTTTATTAACTGTGAATTAATAAGGTATCTATATCACCAACAATCTAATTAAAAATATGTTTAGGCGGCTGTGACCTTTTAACCCGACAACATGAATTAACTGGTGATGGTAAAACAACGCGTAAAATTACGCAGAAAATACTCGAATTTACGAAAAATTGTAGTTGACCTGATTTCAAAATCTATCTTTAAGGAACAGATTTCATTAAGGGAAAAATCGCAATCTTCATTTTTGTAGTTGTAGGGAGACTCCAAAAAAACTTTGAACTTTTGCAATTTTCGAAAACTTAGGGGTATTAACGAACATGGGACCTACAACATTACCTTAAACGACCTTCACGATATCAAATAACAAAATTTAATAAAAACGATGGAGCTATTTTTTTGAAAATTTTGAAAATACTGCCGGGCCTCCCCAAATTAAGGTACTCCCCAAAGTTAAGATATCTATTTCAAATACAAGGAGCCGCGACATCGGCCAGATCGGTTGGGGAATATCACTTTTGGAGAAGATCGACTGAACGGTAGAGCCGCCAGCGTTGTTCACAGACGGACGAACAGACAGACATTTTGCCGTCATTCGATTTTTCGGTATCATGGGTATCAAACATGGATTCTGGTTGCACCACGTGATAGAGGTTTCAATCCCTAAAGTTAACGACTAGATGTATCCCCTTTTTCGTTATCAGGGCCAAGCAATAAGTTTTTTTCTGTAAAAAATTCGCCGTTTTAGGCGCAGCATTACATTCAATTACCCGTAAAGCAAGGATTCTGGCTACACCTCGTGTTAGAGGAAGAAATTTATTATAAAATGGGAAATGGTTCATCCACTTTTGCGTTGACAGGGTTCGACAATAAGTTTGTCTGTGGAAAATTCGCCGTTTGACGGCGCATGATCCTAATACTTTCTCTTCTAACGAAGGGCGAGAAAGTAAAATTTCAGCTCAGTCGCGTCCTAAATATATTTGGACTTTTTGTTTCTTTACTCAACAACATCCCGTCCGCGTTTACGTTCTGCGATTTCAGCGCAACCCAAATTTCTCCCTCACCCCGAGTGCCTTTTCTTGAGCCAAGTTGGCGAGGGCCAGGCCTGAACTATCCGGCTCCTCTTCACCGCGGGGCCGTGCTACTCCGCCCAACTCGGCCACGGGTCGAATTCCGGGACGGGCGAGCTGGCGGGCCGGGCGGGGGGGGGGAGGGGGGGGCGGGGGGGGGGGGGGGGGGAGGGGACGGGGAGTGAGGGAGGGACGGGGAGTGAGGGAGGGGCGGAGAGGGTGAGGGAGGGGATGAGGAGTGAGGGAGGGGACGGGGAGTGAGAGAGGTGCGGGGAAGGTAAGGGAGGGGGCAGGGAGGGTGAGGGAGGGTGCAGGAGGGGCAGGGAGGGTGAGGGAGGGAGCAGGGATGGAGGGGAGGGTGAGGGAGGGGATGGGAGGGGGCAGGGAGTGAGGAGAGGCGGAGAGGGTGAGGTAGGGGGCGGGAGTGTGAGGGAGTGGCGGGGAGGGTAAGGGAAGGGGCGGGAGTGTGAGGGAGGGGCGGGGAGGGTGAGGGAGGGATCAGGGAGGGGCGGGAGGGTGAGGGAGGAGGGGGGACGGGAGGGTGAGGAGGGAGGGAGGTGGAGGAGGGTGAGGAGGGAGTAGGGAGGGGACGGGGAGTGAGGGATGGGGCGGGGAGAGTGACGGAAGGGGCGGGGAGGGTGAGGGAGGGAAAGGGAGGGGGCGGGGCGGGTGGGGTAAGGATGGGGAGGGGCGGAGCGGGGCATTGCGGTGGCGCGGCGAGTGCAAGCGGGCGGAGTCGAGTTCCTGCGCCCGATACCGCGCGCTGCGGTCGCTGCTGGATTCCGCCAGAGGTCGCTGCCGCCGCCGCCGCGGCGCAGATGACTCCCGCGGGAGGCTGCTCCGATGCAGCTGCCGGCCACGCGCGCCGCCGCCCGTTGCGCCAGGCGAGGCGGAAAGGCGCTTCGGAGTGACGGGATGCGGCGCGCAAGTTCACGCGAAAGCGTGGATCCTGGGCTAGCTATGCTATCTAGCGAAGCCCAAACACAGCAAAAGATGAAAAATGTACACAAAAACTCACACTTTATTTCTAAATTAACCGGATGAGTTAGGCTCAGAGGTACTACGGTTCGAGTCCCTATGGTCGCGGAGTTTCGACGAATCGAGCTGCGGGCGAATCGAGCTGCTGACTGAAGGAGAGTTCTAGCGAATTCCCGAGCAGTACCCTAGCAAACGGGCCACTTCCTTTTCCTTTATCTTCCCTCTCTCCTTACACAAACACGTCCACCCACACACAAATACTTGCACTATGTTACCAATATGACGAGAGGCCATTCTGAGCGTAGAGCATGTCTCGGCTGAGTCGGTACTCAGCTGGCGGAAATATCTGGAGAAGGAATTGAATGAATGAATGCATTGTACGGGGCGAGACTCAGGCCATGACTGCTCTCCCGTCTGACCACGGAATTGCCCCGTAATCCGATGTGTAGGTCGGCGCCGGATGTCAACATCCGGTCCAGAAAGTTTGATTGATTGATTGCTTTTTTCGTGTTTCGGGCACGTCAACTGATTTGGTCATTATTCCCGTTAGCGTAGTGCATGATTTTTTCTCGGGAGATGGCGGAGATCTTCCACCGCTGGATGGCGAGACCCGGCGCCGACCTACCGTCGGCTAGCGGGGTTTCCCCCTAACCAGGACTCTCTCACCTGCGGTGCACAGCCCCAGCCGGCACAAGCTCTAAGCACCCGACCGGTCTCCCGGAATATGTGGTAGTGTAGTGCATGTTAGTGTAAGTGTGTGTAAGGGGAGAGGATAGGACAGGGTAAAGGAAAGATAGATTGTGCGCGGTCCGTGGCCCGTTTATTAGGGTACTGCTCCGGCATTCGCATGGTGTTGATCGGAGAAACCACGAAAAACTACCGATCAGAGCAGCTGGCCGCTAGAATTCTCCTCCAGACAGCGACGGAATTCCACCTAGCTGAAAAGCTAGTGTCGAAAATCCTGCCTCCGTCAGGACTCGAACCTAGGACCTCCCGGTCAGAGGCCAGTCCAGAAGGAATCATTACCATCTCGCGGGAGAACATATTGCACTGCACAATGGGATTAATGACTAGGGCAGTTTATGTACTCGGTGACAATAATTTATTAAGTACTAGAAAATTGTATCATTTATTATAATTATGAATTCCCACTTAGAACTACGATTGAACAGGGGGTATCTATACATCAGAATCTTACAAGCAGAATGAGAAACTCCAGAGGTTAAACTAAGGATACTGGTGCGTACCGTTTCAGTTTGTTTAATACAAGAGGGGCGTGATCTTGTTACCAAAATATTCATCACTGATATTTGGGTATTGTGAAAAAACAGGTCCGTTCGAGAGATTTCAAAAGCCCCGAGAGTAGTAAAACTATTCCAACATGACGTCCCCCGAGAGTAGTAAAACTATTCTCGGGTCTTCTTTTACCACATCGAATGCTGGTCGGGAAAACGGACGAGAACAGTGTATTTTTGAGGGAGGCTGTGCGGTTTTACGACTTGCAGCGTAGCGGGCGTTCACCTAGCGAAGTGGACCGTAGGACGAGCGTAGTTATGCACCGCGGGCTGCTAGGCGTCCGTGAGCAGGCCTCGGGCCGCCGCAGGGCATATGAAACGCAGACTCCGAAACTGTCGGGTTTATATTGATTGATTGATTTTTTCGTGTTTCCGGGCGCGTCAACTACTTTGGTCATTAGTCCCGTTAGTGTAGTGCCTGTTTTTTCTCGGGAGATGGCAGTGATCTTCCCCCGCTGGATGGCGAGATCCGGCGCCGACCTACTGTCGGCGAGTGGGGTTTCCCCCTAACCAGGAGACTCCCACCAGCAGGTCATCGCCCCAGCCGGGACAAGCTCTACGCTCCCAACCGATCTCCCGCAATATGTGGTAGTGTAGTGCATGTTAGTGTAAGTGCGTGTGTGTAAGGGGAGAGGATAGGACAAGGAAGAGGAACGACAGATCGCGCGCGGTCCGTGTCCCGTTTGGTAGGGTACTGCTCCGGCATTCGCCTGGTGTTGATCGGAGAAACCACGGAAAACTATCGATCAGAACAGCTTGCCGCTAGAATTCTCCTCCAGGCCGCGATGGGGTTTATTTCGAGACCACGCTGATTTGCCGCAGTGGATGTGTAACCTTCCCGATCACCAAACGCCATGACGAGACAGACCTACCAGGTGTCTTACGGTGCTGAGTTAAGGGTTCCCATAAAGCATTTTGGATAACAATTTATAAACCATCTACTTCTATGGTTTTAACGTACATTTTCCCAATTTTCGGACTATTGTGGCACACTGTTTGAGAAAAATAAGTAATGTTTGATGTTCACAAAATTGTTGCGGGGTAACGTGGGCAGCACCTCCACCAAAAATCCGTTGATAAAAATGAATATAAATAGAATTTATTTGTTATTTTCTAAAAAGCAGCGAAAAAGTCCGATTTGTACCAGATCGGTGGCGCAGTTGCAGTTTATCAAGAATCAGAGGTAAGTTGGGGTGGGTTGTGAATTATAATACCGAGTCTCACCTTGCGGCCAATTCTTATGGAATGTAAGGATTTCATGTAATTCGCCCATTTCTTTTACGTCTATTCCATCAGAGCTCCATTGCCATTCAATTCATATATTCCATTACCATTCTATCAAAATCATTCATTTTAGTTATGACCAAAATTGCTAAGGTATTGAGTACCATGAGAAATATACATATAGAGTAAGGTATATGGAGGTGTTTAATTCGAGGGCAGAAGTTTAGAGTCAACACAAAAATCATGAAAGTTATTTTTTCTACAATAATGGGGCTCACGCTCGAAACTCATTGTTGTTATTGTCTGATATCAGAGTTCTAGAAACTGGTGCATTGTCCTTCTTCGTGCAGTGTCCTTGTCCTTGTCTATTTTTTTGGAAATTTACAAATTTGGTATCGCAAGAGCATCACACTCTTTTTTGCTCCAATGCGCGCCTCCAGTAAACAAGCAACAAGAAAATACAAACTTTAACAGTTCAGAAACATTAATTATTATTTATAAACACGTTTATCCTGATGATGCAAACACGCTAAATTATGTACACAAAATATTTCATTTTCATATTACAGACATGTCAAGCCTAAATACATGTAACTAAGCATGCTGCCGCCCCAAATTCTCTTGTTGGAAAGGGACATCGTTGGGAGGAGCGATCAGGGACAAGAGAGAGAGAGAGAGAGAGAGGAAAGAGTGAAAGAGGGAGAGAAGGGGAAAAGGCAGAGGAAAGCGAGAAGGGGAACAGTAGAGGGAGAAAAGAAGATAGAGGGAAAAGAAAGAAGGGAGATGGTGTTGGGTAGATAAGGGAGAGGGAGAT
Source organism: Teleogryllus oceanicus (assembly GCA_964035755.1). Taxonomy (NCBI): domain Eukaryota; kingdom Metazoa; phylum Arthropoda; class Insecta; order Orthoptera; family Gryllidae; genus Teleogryllus; species Teleogryllus oceanicus. The sequence goes on along the minus strand of CAXIVR010000008.1, from coordinate 83,716,514 downwards.
GAAAAGGAAAAAGATAAATAGATAGGAAAGAGGAGAAAATGGAAAAGAGGGAGGAGAAAAGGGGGGGGACCAGAAAAGAAAAATAAGGAAAGTAATAAAAGAGAGGAATGAGAACGGGGAGCGAGAACGAAAAATAACGAATCAATGTAATATTAGATCATAGACAACGAACAAGAATGTACGAAAGCAATGACGCCGCGAAATGAATGTGGTAATTGACAACTTACCTACTCGTTAAACGTAATTCCTAATTCGTCGCGAGCAACTAAATTGTGAGTTCCGTGCGTAGCACCAATGTGGTTGGCTGCAGGGGGGCTCTTGCACATCTTTTCCGACCTCAACCAATGAGCTTCAGACACCAGTTTGCGTCACAATATTAGCGGGAATTTTAAATGCAGCCAGAAACGAAAATTATCACCTCGTTACAAGACATTGAAACAGATTTATGAAGCATTTCTTTTAGATATTGTACCCCGTACACCTTCATCGTGTTATTTTCGGTTGGTTACCGTCGAAAATTGTCACTTTGTACCACTTTAAAAGTGTTTCTCAACACTTCTCGCTCTCCATGCAACATGGAGGGGACTGACTGGAGGGGACTGATCATCGGGGCTGACTCTTCAAACGAAGTGCCCCTGCTGTGATAACGTGGTTCGTGACGCAAACTGGTAATGTGCAGAACCAGCTAAAATCGGTGCACCGGAGGAATCACCCATGGGATGGCAAAAAAAGTAAATAAATAAATAAATAAATATTTTTAAAACATCGATGCTTTCCACCAGAAACATCCACATATTAACATCGATAGTTTGCTTTTGATATTTTGTTGCAAAAACATCGATTTTTAAAATTTTTAATTTTTTAATATTATTTTTTAAATAACGGGGTTTAAGCACGTTGTGGAGTAGCAGCAATCCATAGCAATATCGTTATTTTGCGTCATCCTGAATCGACAGTGAAACACGAAATCGACATCGAGACACGATAGATTTTTGCATACTGCGAGTACTAACATGCTGATAACCGAACAATAAAATATATCCCTTTTACTTACCGTAATTAAAAATGGATAGGAAAAACATGTTTATTAGTCTTAATTAAAAATGATGTTTTCTCGTCGATGTTTTCATTGACGTCGAAAACCCTTCAGCGATTTATAGAAACATCGATGTATCGATGTTTTGGTAAATTCTACCATCACTATACTTGAGTTTTTCTATCGTGGCAGCTGAGGGTAGTATCTCCAAGTTGGAATTCGGCACTCCGTTTTGCGTCTTTCTTGGCCCTGCCGCAAGATGTCGCATGATCGCGACCGCATCAAGCAGTGCTGCAGGTCAAGCGACTCTAGCGGCAGGACTGGAGAACGACTCAAAAAGTCGTGCCGAATTCCATCTTGGAGATACTACCCTCAACCGCCACGTTACAAAACCCCCAGTATACGTCTCTTGGCTGTCCGGGACAAGCCGCGTCGATCAGCTCGTAGCTGACGTATTACATATTTTCTCCCTCGTTCTGTTGCCACCCTCCCCACGCATCCACCTGCCCCCCCTTTACCGCTACAGCTCGGTTCTTCCTCCGCCAATCCCATACCATCTGCCGGTTTCCTATTGGCCGATACCTTGACCAATCCTGGTCACTCCCTTGTCTTCCTTATAAGGCCCGAGCCATTTGACAGCAGTGAAGTGCAATGCTGTGTGGTAAGAATGAATGAATGAATGAGTGAGCGAATGTGTTGTACATATAAATTTAAGTATAAATGAGTGTGTAAATGTAATAAAAACAATAACAAGGAAATAAACGAACAATATTAAGAACTTTAATTTGCCATTTATTAATAAACTTCATATTTTTTTTAAAAACTCACTGTCCAAAGTGGCCATGTCTTAGTTTTAAGATAGTTTATTTAAGTTAAAAGCCCTCATCTTCGCTCCATAAGCGTAACAGCTGGAGCTTATGTAACCCTTATATTGAATAAATTCCCGCCTCGCCAAAGTTATTGGCGAGGGGAAAATTGAAGAAAGAAGAAAAAAAAACATTTGACAGCAGTACGCTCTGAGGAAGGCCACAACACGTTGGCCGAAACGTCAGCTCCGAGCAGATCGACGCGGCTCGTCCCGGACAGCCAAGAGACATACTCCGTCCGCGGAAGCCTACGTAATCACAACCCATGTGTTCGCATCGCGGCCGGCGCTGTGGGCGCACTCTCACGGACGCTTTGAGCACAGTCGGCGCCGTGGCGCAAAGTGCTAGTGTAAATAGTGTACATAACATCGTATGAATGTGCGTGTGCTGGGCTTGTAAATACGTGTAAATACAGACAAGTATGAATGAGTGAGTGAATGGAAATAAAATTAGCAAGATTATACATATACGAAACATTTAAAGAGACACAATTAAAAGCACGAACGTCATCTTAGGTTGCCGGCCAAAGTGCCCGCTTCATCCAAAGGTTAAGTTAGTATTAAGTTAGCAAGTAAGCACTGCCCTCTTCTCTGCCGCAAAAGCCATCGAGCTGCAGCGCATGTACCATAAACAATGTAATAAACTACCGCTCCGCCAGGGCTATTGGCGGGGGGGAAACGATAAAATATTTGGGAATTGTACTAAATGAGGATCTGAGTTGGACAGAACACGTAAATTATGTAGTGAAAAAGGCCTTGAAGGCATTACACTTTGTAATTAGAATACTTAGAAAAGGAAGTGGAAAATCAATGGAATTAGGGTACACGTCTCTAGTACGTCCGATATTAGAATTTGGCTCCATATGTTGGGACCCTTATTATTTAGGGCAAATAAAATCTCTCGAGAAAGTACAAAAATATGCTGCAAAATTTGCTAGGAGAGGACGTTCAAATTCTGAATTTATATCGTGGGAACCTTTGGAAAAACGCACAGAGAAATCGCGTCTTTGTGCATTATTCAAATCAATAAGAGGGGATCCGTGGGGTGAAGTACGAGAAAGACTATCTAAACCAATGTACGTCGCGCGGAAGGATCATGGTTTCAAAATTCGGCAAAGAAAACAGAGAACAGATGTAGGTAAATTCTCATTTGTAAACAGAACGATACAAAATTGGAACAAATTACCTGCTGCAGTGCTGGAGACTTTCCCTCAGAATGTCAAAAATTTTAAAATTAGACTAAGTAAATATGGTTAATAGGTTAATTTTGTAAAATTGTATTTGCTAACATGTTAATATTTTAATGTTGTTTGATGTTTGTTTTGTGTATTTGTAGAAAATTCTTAGAAAACGCTACCACCGGAAATATTCTATGTATTCCTAGGTAGCAAAATAAATATTCTATTCTATTCTATTCTATATTAACACTTCCACGCACATTCACACCTCGATGTATTCCGATTTCCTTCTCTCGCCTCACACACGCCCCACAGCCGCGTGCGCGCCATTCGTCATGTCTCCTTGCACTCCTCTGAAACCTGCCTCTTTTCACCGGCTGTGATTCGTTCCTGGAATCGTTCCCCTGAAAGATCGATCTGCGGTCTTTTATACACTCCAGATTTGAATTGGCAACCTCCGTTCTTTTCCTATTTAACGCCTAAATGACCATTAGGTCATAATATATATATATATATATATATATATATATATATATATTGTGACGCAACGCTCTTAGGCGGGCGGCGGTGGCGTAGCAAAATAAATATTCTATTCTATTCTAAAAAGGGCGCACTCACCAGCGTGTAGAGCGCGGCGGCGGCGGCGAGGGGCCGCGCGGCGGGGCGCGCGGGGGTGTAGGCGGGCAGCAGCAGCTGGCCCGGCGTCATGCCCTGCGCACACGCACCACGCACGCGCTCGCACAATGCCAAGCATGGGACACAGGACAAAAAGCAGCAGTGGGATTGAAGTGAGGCGTCACTTCATCACACTTCATTTGCTTAAGTAATATGCCTTCATTGCTCACAGGATTAGACATTATTACGCATTAATCCCGGAGAGATTAAATAACAGCCAATAGTACAGTAAGAAATAATAATAATAATAATAATAATAATAATAACAATAATAATAATACTATGTTGTATAGGTTGTCTCTTTTATATAGGATTTATAGACAAAAACAGCTTCAATTTATTATAGACAACGTATCACATTTTGTTTTAATAGACTATTAATAAAACAAAATGTGATACGTTGTCTATAATAAATTGAAGCTGTTTTTGTCTATAAATAATAATAATAATAATAATAATAATAATAATAATAATAATAATAAGGCGGTTGAAGATAACAGACCAGATATTGTCTTATTTGATAAAACAACAAGAAGAGCAATGATAATCGATGTTGCAGTTCCCACAGACGACTAACTGCTGTCTTACTATTGCTGAAAAGAAACAAAAATACCAACCTCTCGCTGTGGAGTTGAGGGCCATGTACAGGTTACGGAGCGTAGACATAGTGCCTGTGATAGTGTCAGCAAATGGGGTGGTAACCAAGGATTGGTTGAAAACTGGACAAAGGCTGCGGTTAAAAAAACAAAAACCTCAGAACAATGCAAAAAGCCGCTTTACTGGGCACAGCAAATATAGTCAGGAAATTTTTAAGTCTCGATTAGAGAAGAAAGCGTACTTAGAATATGAAAACATCACTTGAATCCATCAAAATGTAAAAGACTACAAGTTTTGAGAACTGTACTAACACAAAACCATAAGTATAAGTATTTCTTCACCGAAGCTCCATGACTTCGTACTGACAAATTGAGTCTTGAGATTATCCTCCGACACCTTTTGTAGTGAAAAGAAAACAAATAATAATAATAATAATAATAATAATAATAATAATACAAGAGAAATGAACATTCTATTAATTCTAGAAATACCAAGATATAAGAAGGTCCCCTGATTTGAGTAGTTATGCATAGCTGTTAAAATGTTGCGAGAAAGTATGTACTGTTGATGCAGCACTAGTTTAATAAACGCGTAAGGATATTAAATTGCTTATCCAAATACTGTAGCGGGCCTATAACATATGTTCAAGTTTCGTACGTTCAACACTGAGTTTCGATAAAGGATATTGAAGGGTAAAATAATGATTTACAAAGTGCGAAATGTTCGTGAGGGACAAACTAGCTGTTAATTATTAACCTCGGTTATCGACTCGGTTTAAAAAATCTGCTTATTTGATTTGCTTTGTCTTAACGACATTTATAATTATTTCACGTTCTAAATTATCACAAAAATCTTCAGAGGGATACCCGCGAGTATGGAAACTAATTCCTCAACTCCCTGCCTAACAACGAACAAGCATCGTAAACATGCTGACTAAATCCCTTTACAGAAGCCGCAAGCCGTGATGCGGGATAAATAAAAAGTTGCTTCAGTATTGTGTTCTATTCAACCACTTGCGGTTGCACTTAACTCACAAGATATCCTATTAAACCAAGTGCTTTCGGTCCATGATGTCTGATTGGTGATGATACCGATTATTATGCTTCAGTCTATACCAATCTTACGCCATTTATTGCTTGTTTCTTTCATCATCTGAATCAGTTTATTGGCTGATATTTAACGACGACTGGAAGAAACCCAAACGTTTGACGGTGCAAACATAATCCTTCTCCTTTGCGATGACAGGTAAAACTTCAAATGAAGTCCACCGCGATCTTTGAACACACAACAAGAAAAACCTAGTATCGTATTTAGGCAGCAACTCGGGCGCTCGTTTACGTAGTAAAACGCACACAAGTCATCCCCTTGCCGAACAACCGACACGCATCCTAAACTGCAACTTACTAAATCCCTGTACAGAAGCCGCAGCAACTGGGGGCCACGGCTAACAAAAGAGTCGTTTCAGCATTGTGTTTCATTAAAGCACTTGCGGCTGCACTTAACTCACAATGCGTTTCCATTAAAACGACTAAGGGGCTGATGCCCCCTCCCCTCACGCCGTCGACTTTCATTACGCGACGGCGCACGCGGTGAAGTGGCTGTGCCCGCAGCGCGAGCGGCATTTTTCTGCAATCGGACTTCCATAACTGAATGCGCTCGACAAGATTTTCCTTTTTCGAAGGCTTTTATTTAATCGTTCTTGGAAAGCGTTTCTGGTTAATTTAGCTCGCGGGGGAACAATACGTATTTCTTGGTATTTCGGAAACGTTTCCAGGGAAGAAATATTAAGTGGTGGCTTTATTATTCAAAAGCGTTGGTCCTTTCAAACGTAGTGTGAAATAATAAGAGCTGGATTTGGAAAAAAACGATTACGGGTACATGCATACGACGCGCGTTTAAAAATTTGAATGTCCAGACATGAAATTAAAGATGCTGCTCGTCGCTTCAATGACTCGAAAATTCTCCCGAAGTACAGCTTGCCAGTTTACTTACGGAGTAAAGAAACATAATTGTAATGTTGCAGCGAGTGTGGTTTTTTGAAAGAAAAATTCCTACTTTGTATCGAAAAGGTAGCTAAATCTTGCTCTTAGTAAATTATGAGTACTTACTCAATAGTTATGTAGTCAGATACATGTTTAGATATACTTGATAAGAAAAATGAACATCTATGGTAAACTCTAGCTCCTAAAACGTTCAGACAATTTTATTCCAAATTGCTATTCCCCGATCGATCCGGCCAAACTCGAGGCCTTGCGAATTTCATGAAGCCTCAACATTTTCAAAATTTTCTAAAAGAAAGACTCCAAATTTTTGGATTATTTTTTTCTCGAAAAGAACAATGTACGCTTAAATGGCGAAGTATTATTGGGTCTTTTGTGAATTTTCAAAAATTGAAAAATTCAAAATTTTCTCTCGTCTTCCTAAAACTACAATATTAAATATGGATGTTTTTAAAACAAAATCTGTACTTTAAAACTAGATCTTGAAATAAGATCAATGAAAATTTATGCATTTTGAAAATTGCTTAACATTGTTTTGAAGACGTGGAAAAGGTTGAGTTTAACTGTAAAGCTGATGTTAATACATGTGAAGATGATATAAAGGATAACGGGAATGGCGTGCTAAAACAAAACCAAGAAGCCGACTTGAAACTTCCGCGTAAAAAAAAAAAGGTGGCATACAATTTTTCCGGTTCAAGTACTATTATAATATTGCCGTTACAAAAATGCAAGAAGTTGGTATTGTAGTATGACTAATTCGGATAATACACTTCACTGAACTCTCTTCATATAAAATCAAATTTATTGGTCGGTAGATGAACTCCGAGTCTTTTTGTCTTTCGATAAGTACCGTAGGATATAGGCTTACATAAAAAGTCTATTTATGAATATTTTTGTATTAGAGTGAAATAGAATTACCCTAAATTAAGTTCGTTTTAAAAATATTTTAACACTATAGTAAGTCGCTTCATTCTGTTCGATCGATTTATGATGCTTACTCGATCATTTCGATCGATGGATCTTAAGATTAACTTTGGTCGATTTTAAGGAATACATGCAAATTTTAAAGATATTTACAAAAAACCTCTTAATATCAAGAAAAAATAAATAATGGGTGTCCATAGCTCTTTTTAATTTCCTTATTCCATAGAGTCGTAATTTCCAAATCTTTTTAGATTTCTTCAAAATTCTTAAAGAGTATTTGTTTTGTTTTGAATTAGAAATAATCACGAGAAAAACACAATCATAAAATAAAAATAATTTACAAGTAGTACAAAAAAATCTTTATTTAATAGGGGTGCAAATCTAAGGCTGAAAAAAACAACACATATCACGAATGAGTTGGGTCAAGATTTCTCATCGCAATACCGAAGTGTCGAAGTAAAAGTTGGACTTTCAATGAAAGGGAAAGAATGCAACTAGAGTTATACATTGACATATTACGAACATTTGTACGTAAAGATAACCGAATGAGTATGAACGGGAAACGTGAAAGAAAATGGAAGAAAGGAAAATAAAAAAATTGGTACGTAAATCGTATCCTAAGACAAAACACATTTTGATAAGAATTACATTTCTATGAATGTACATGAAAGGTCCCAATTTAATTTTACTTATAGTTTGGTCGTCTCCCAACCAGGTATCTCCCACCAGCGGGGCCCTGCCCCAGCCGGGACAAGCTCTAAGGTCCCGACCAGTCTCCCGGAATATGTGATAGTGTAGGGTATGTTAGTGTAAGTGTGTGTGTAAGGGGAGAGGATAGGACAAGGAAGAGGAAGGAAAAAACGCGCGCGGTTCGTGGCCCGTTTGTTACGGTATTGCTCCGGCATTCGCCTGGTGTTCATCGGAGAAATCACGGAAAACTACAGATCAGAGCAGCCGGCCGCTAGAATTCTCCGCCAGACAGCGACTGAAAAGCTAGTGTCGAAAATCCTGCCGCCGTGGGGAGTGGGAACCTAGGATCTCCCGGTCAGAGGCGCTGCAGTGACATCAGTTGATGCACTGAGCTACTGCTCCCGGTACAAATAATGGCGAAGAGTTACACAAATAAAGACAAAGCGCCTACGTTATTCGTGTTTGTTGTAGCCATGCAGAGTCGAGCAGAGGCAAACTTGCGAGCCAGTAGAATGGTGAGTAATTAATTCTTGCGCAGTCGCAACGAATTGTGGGGTCGCACACGGCCACGTGACAAATACACACACAAACATAAACTGTCGTGTTTATTAATTGGAACAACTTCTAGGACAAAAACCGGGTCACGATAATATGGAATACAAACTCAACACCTGTACGTTTATATAACAATTACTTCATGAACCCTCCGTCTTTCCGAATGCTGGTTTAATTGGAATGAAACAGTGTTAATAAAGCAATACGTAACTGAGTCAAAATTGAATGCCAATTATGAAAGTCTTGCAAGGTCAAGCTTATTGGATAGTCTGGGTCTCCATGAGCTGGTAGTTTTGCATATATTAATATAATCCTAATTCATGTTTCTACAACTACAAATGTGTATCATATCTTTTCAAAGGAATGTAAGTATGAATTAAAAACTGCCAGAAAGCAAAAGTTGGTCTGAACGAGGAAGAATTCACCTGCCACATGTTCGTGATAGCCAACAGTGATTGCAGTACAACAAAGTTTTGTGCATCATTATCTGCAGGCCATAAGATACCAAACCATCAATACAATCAAACTTCCACCGACAATGTTAAATATTGTGGGAATTCTGATGTGGTGCTGTTGACGTCCTTATGATAAGAAATAAAAGAGGTCATCGTCGTCAACATATTAGTTTTATTAAGAAAAGCCGGCTTTCGACGTCAGTCTACAAATACAGAAAAGTATAACAAAATTATTAATAAATAGAAAACTAAATATAAAATTAAATTACAATTAATGGATACATTTAAATTTTTTTGTTACAGATAGCAGATAAAATTTCAAAAATGTAATGCGACGGAGGGGGAATTATTACAGATAATAGCAGTTCAATTTCAGATTATAAATATAAACAAAGAAATATAATTCTTTTATATATATATATATATATATATATAAAAAAAAAATAAAAAAATATATAAGAAATGGGGATGGTAATTAATAGCAAATGATATTACAAAGATTGGAAAAAATTGAATAATAAGTTGAGCCGCTTTGCTTACCTCGCTGCTTTCGGCAAAAGTCGGTAGACTGTGCCCAGAGGAAACGTGACACGGGGTTTTATTGCTTCCGAAGATCCGGCGAGGGGTCGGAGGAGGTCTGTTTAGTGTTCTCTTGGAAATGTCTTAGGAGGCGGGGGGTCAGTTAGTGAGGTCGGTGTGTGTAAACTTATTAGTAGAGAGGACAGAGGGAAATTTGTTTGTTCGTTGAAAAGGGACTCAGATTTCTGCTTGGCTTGAAATATGTGAATGATTACTAAAGCACTTCTGTTCCAGAATTTATTTTCTATTTCAAGAATTTTAATGTCTGAGTCTGAGTGGAAAGTGTTAATGTTATGTCTGGGTGGAATGTTAAATATGATGGTCTCACATCGTTGTAATTATAAATGAATGTTCATTATGAAGATTCATGTGACCAATGGAGAAACGTACCCATTATCAAGGTCAATAGTTACACTCAAACAGAAAATAAGTAATCAGTTGATTTATGTATTAAACCATGATTACAAGCCATGAACTATTAACATGCCGTGTCAAATATTAGTTCATGAACGTTTCTTATTACTGTAATGGGCTCGGTGTCTCGCCGTTATACGATTAACAAGATTCATTTGTGTACAGAAGGAAATGAATATATTGTTGGTAAGGCAAAGTAAAATTACGAACCATCAATTGATTATTTTAGTTGGATCCCTTTATATTCAGTGTGTAGTCTCTAGTAAATGTGTTATTCAACATCTTATTTAATTTTTGCCCTTAGAATTAATTCACAACTCTAGTAGCATCTAACGTGCAAATCAATTGATATTGGAGTTTGCATGTCATTGAACTCCTGTAACTGTAGTGCATGTTTTCCCTTGACAGGTGGCGGTGATGGTGAGAAGTGGCGCCAACCTACCCGTCGGGTAGCAGGGTTTTCCCCAAACAGGTACCTACCACCAGCAGGGCACCGCCCTAGCCGGGAAACTCCCGATTGGTCACCTGACATGGCAGTGCATGGAAGTGTGTGTAAGTAAGGGGTGGGGACAGGACTGGGAAGAGGAAGGAAAGATCGCGCGCGGCCCATGTTTGTTAGGGAATTACTCCGACATGCGCCTGGCATTTACCGGAGAAAACATGCAAAACTACAGATCAGAGCAGCCGGCCCCTAGAAACCTTCGTTGATTGATTGATTGATTTTTTCTTGTTTCCGGGCGCGTCAACTGCTTTAGTCATTAGTTCCGTTGGTGTAGTGCATGTTTTTCCTCGGGAGATGGCGGTGAACTTCCCCGCTTATGGCGAGATCCGGCGCCGACCTATCGTCGGCTAGTGGGGTTTCCCCCTAACCAGGACTCTCCCACCATCGGGGCACAGCCACAGCCGGAACTAGCTCTAAGCTCCTGACCGGTCTCCCGCAATTTGTGGTAGTATAGTGCATGTTAGTGTAAGTGTGTGTGTGTGTGTGTGAGGGGAGAGGATAGGAAAAGGAAGAGGAAGGACAGATCGCGCGCGGTTCGTGACCCGTTTGGTAGGGTACCGCTCCGGCACTCGCCTGGTGCATATCGGAGAAACCACGGAAAACTACCGATCAGAGCAGCCGGCCAGACAGCGACTGAATTCGACCTAGCTGAAAGCTAGTGTCGAAAATCCTGCCGCCGTGAGGACTCGAACCTAGGACCTCCCGGTCAGAAGCGCTGCAGTGACATCAGTTGATGCACTGAGCTACCGCTCCCGGTTAGAAACCTTCGTGTAACTTAACTGCACTTACCCCGATAACCCCACCATTCCTGTTTCCGTCGCCAACACTGCCACCCCTTCCCGCCGCTTTCGTTACCGCACCGTCGCATCCGAGGATTAATCTCTTGGGTCGACGCGTGGACTAATGAACGCCTTCGCGCCCCCCTCCTCAACCTCCCCCCACCCCCCCCTTTCCCCAAAGGACTGCCGTGCCGCGCAAAAAAACACTGGTCGTGCGTCGTTAAAAAGAACTTCTCCGCGAAATATTGTCGCGATGAAGCGACACGCGCTCGCTCTCGCGCCGGCTAAGGGAAAACAAAAACAAGATACAAAAAAAAAAACGCGAAAAAGGAACTGGAGAGAATACGTCATGGGGCTCGCAACATTCAACAAGTGAGGCTAAATCACTTGCAGGGTGGGGAAACCTTATCCTAGTTTCACAATGCCCCCGCAACAGATGCATTTGATGTCGCAACTTGGTACCAATTACCTGGCATGATCTGCTGTTATTTGTAACAGTTTTCGTGTCACTTAACGCTCCAGAACGTAAGGCAATATTCCAGTATTCCAAGAAGGGAAGAACAAAAAAAAAGTTATTTGCTGGTGAATGGCTGGAGATGTTTGTGTATTCGTTGTTACACTTATTGCAAATTAAGGCACATGTTCCAAGCGAGAATACCTAATCGGTGTAGAAAGCAACATGAGACCTGTAACATTCAACAAGATCGCATCAATTTTCTGGGGACGAAACTAAGTTTGAATCGGCAAGCTCTCCACAGGTGCTTCTACCATCATCGATCTGTATGAACTACATGTGAAAACCTGCTTTGATTTGAAATGTTCCTCCTAAACTTCATCCAAAACCACGTATTTCAGGAAAGCTCATGAAGGGACATTCGTGATTACAAGTTATTGCAAGATTTGCTGAAGATTAGAGCTTCGGGCAAGAAATGAGTACCGGTGGAGTAAACGCTTTGAGCGTCACATTTAACGAGTATATTGAGAACTGTGTATGTCTTACTCTCCGAAACGGATCCTGATTTGCTGAAATTGTCATTTGTCGTGTTTCTTACCCAGGAGAATTTTCGTGGCTTCGTGCCAATTACCTGTTACGATCTGCAGGTTTTTGTTCTTCCAGTGATTGTGGACGGTCTAAGAGGGGTAGTGAAGGAAAGTTCAAGTTCCAGTAGGTGAACGCTGCGGAAATGAGCTCCGCGTAAGTGATGTTTTTTCATTTTATCTTTCTGACTTAGTTGGCTCCACAAACCATTATTTTACTACTTGGAACATCATTATCAACCATAATTAATGATATATCATTAACATCCACTGATTATATAATCGTGCGACATTCAGTGGATGTAAAGGAAAACCACATCCAAGCACTTGTTCTTAAAAGAGAGGATAAAGGTTTCCCCTTCTATCATCGACTTTGCTGACAAGTGAATATGGCACATCATCATCATCATCATCATTATCATCATCATCATCATCATCTGCATTTTTAGTGTCCATGGATGCTCTGAGATTTTTTGGCAATAAAAGTTTATTTTTAGAATTTCTTGCTCTAGAATAGTTCGACGCTTTTGAACAATGAGGTAATTTTGCGCATGAATTGTAAGAATGGCAAAGTGCCAGGAAAACTCTTCACGACAAGAGAAAAGAACCCCGGAGAGAATGCCACGTACACCCCAAGATTCAAGCGTGCAAATCAATAAGGTCCTTGTGACCAACCCTATATTTCTACGTCTACAAAAAGTGATACCACCAATTACCTAAGTTTTTTTTATTTAAACCATGGGCGCTCTGGTTCTTGACATAATAATCTCTACGGAGGTAATGTCCAACAATTAATATGTTCTGCCCCGTGACGTTTTGCGTACATAGTGTATGATTTCCTGCAGAATGTCAGGGTAGAAACTGAGTAAAAACCTGTAGCAAAAACAAAATTTGCTACTTCGAATAAGGTCAGTTAAACCTCTTACTTACTCATGAAATCGCATTTTTTAAATTTATTTTACGTAAAAAGAAAGTTAAAACTGCGTATGACGTGCTTTGGGGAGAAGTGAATTCTGTGCACATTTTCAAAATTCTGTGATCCCTATTTTTTGAACCGATTACAGTGGTGTGACGGTATGACACTTTCTACAAAATCTAAAATAGTTTATATGTTGTAAAATGAACATTTTTTTGCTCGCAGAGTTGAGACAATTTTTGTGATGTTTACTGAATGTCAGGGTAGAGATATCAAACTTAAAATGGAACCTATGGGTAAAGAGCTAGAATCCTCGAATTCATAAAATGTAGATACGTAACGATATAAGGTATTTCATATAACACAATAGCTCTAGTCCGAACAGATTGAAATCTGATCTCTCTTTGCCAATCCTCCGTCACGTACACAAGCAGTAAAATCGTTTGAATTGTCAGAGACAATCTTCTTTTATTTAAATAGTCAATCACATCACATAGTGCCTAATGACTAGGGGGCGGATTTTGATGACCTAAAACATCGCCAAAAATGATCAATAAAGTGTTCTTAAAATGCTTCAAAAGTGCCCTCAAATCAAAGAAAAATGACGTAAAAAATCTTATCAAAACCAGTTGGATGAACAACTCAAGCTGTTGGATAAGTTACTGATGTAATCGAGGCTACTTCCATACGTTCACGTGAACTCCGCTTGAAAACTTTTTGTTTGGATTGTTCTTTACCAGGAAATCTCTGTCTTTAGAGTTATCCCGAAATCGTTCTGACCGGCAATGGCGCTGATATACGTCCCAAGAATTACATCACAACAGCTACCAAAACAATTTCTGAGCAAACAAATTGAAGATGCTACTGAGTAATTCAGTGAAGAACATTTGTTTCATCTCGTAAATATTATTTGAAGTAAGTACCATTATAAACGGCGTTAAAATCAAAAAAAAAAAAATTTAAATCGACAAGAAATGCAAAATAATGACCTATAAAAATAAATTCCTATACTAAACGGCATTGTGAAAAGAAAAAAATGACATTTCATTAAAATCCGCCCCTACTAATGACTTTCTCTACGTTTACGTTCAGAGGAAAATATTTTTTGTTGAAGCCTGTTATTTACTGAATTTTGTGAAATATATTTTGGGTATAAAATAGATGTTGGGGCAAACACTTCGAGTTTTACATTCAGAAAGTGAAATATACTGCATCCTTGGCAAGGATTGTCAAGACATTCCTATTATATATTAAATCATTGGAGTCGGGAACTTCGAAGTCGTCGAAAGATTGAGAATTTTAATTTTGAGGCGTGCGACTGCTCTAGTTACGGGTATTGCTGCGGCATTTTCACTTGGTTGAGTTTCACCGGGGATTCCACCGCTTCAGAGCAGCGAGGGATCACCAGGCCGCGACTACTTCGCAGTTACTAGAGAATAGAAGTTTCTGTGGAAGTCAACTCTCAGTAGACTGGACGTGCTAACTGATCGCTGTAATCGAAGTATAAACGCGACACGCGTTTTTAAATGCATAGGTTCGCCACATGTAATAGGGCCACGCTGTGTCAAGACCTTGATTCGTGATCTGGGCTGTCCGGGTGACGCCGCGTCGAAGGCTGGGGTGCCGACGTTCAGGGCAATACAGCCCTGAAGAGGACCGCGATATGTCGGTCGAAACGTCGGCACCCCAGCCTTCGACGCGGCGTCACCCGGACAGCCCAGATCATAACTCTGGCCGCGGAAGCCTACGATATCATCGACCTTGATTCGGTTCCCGCAACGCCTCCGAACAACACATCAGGTCTAGATTGCGGCATGGCGAGTATCTGGAGACAGTGACCTGACATCTACGTTTTTTCCACACTAAAGGAAATGAGCTGTTCGAGGATAGAAGATCAGCGTATAGTCCGAGCGTAAGGAAAATAGTGACAGGAAAATGGAGAAACGATTAGGCGAAAGAGGGGGACTTCCATATTGAAATGCGGAAATCACGGCAGCCCACACAATTTTCCCTGTAGAAAGTGGCATCTTGCGTTTAAGCTACTGAGGAAATCTTTCATTGTGCATTTTAAAAGCTTGGCCAACCATGTTTCAGTACAGGACTAGCAACTGAATACCCTAATGCACCATTAACATGTTTACCACTTTTCTACGGGTTTTAAGGTTGAATTTCCTCCTTTGAAAAATAAAATAAAATTAAAAACAATCCTTTCAGGCATTTTATTGACCTAGTGTATGCATACGTAGGCTCTCCCACTCGAATTTTCCTTTCCCACATAGATATAAACGAAAATATACGAACATAAAAAAATTGAAATGAAACATTTATTTTCACGAAAAAAAACCTAACGTTCTATATACAACATATCGAATTAAAATATAAAACGCTTTCAATTCTATTAGAAAAATAATTCTATTTAGAAAATCAATTTTGACAAGAATATTTGGATTATAATTATTTTGAACATTATTGTTACGAGAGATTCACCCGCGTAATTAATTCGCATGGAATATCTCCTAGTCTAACTTCGCGAATTCGAGAGCCATTATGACTGATCCCCATTATCGCGGATGCGGGTACCCAGAAGAGTCGTCCCTTACATTATAACAAATTCCCCCAAATGTAATTTTGTAGATTACACTGTGATGGTCAGATCGCCAAGACCTCGAGCCACGAACATCCTATTTGAAGGGATTTTCGGAGAACGGTTTTCGAGTCACGCGAACGACATCAAAACTCACAGGTAAGTGGATCGTTTCTAGTGGTTTCCATCTGCGCCTGTCTGATATGAGTACATTTTCTCTGAAT
Source organism: Teleogryllus oceanicus (assembly GCA_964035755.1). Taxonomy (NCBI): domain Eukaryota; kingdom Metazoa; phylum Arthropoda; class Insecta; order Orthoptera; family Gryllidae; genus Teleogryllus; species Teleogryllus oceanicus. The sequence goes on along the minus strand of CAXIVR010000008.1, from coordinate 83,700,503 downwards.
AATATTTATTCCGAAGAAATGCAATTCCATACTATGTACACAGGTACAAATACTGGGACGACTTTAAAGGAAAACTACAACTCTACTTTTGCTAGTACGCTGCCCATGTGCCATCCCAGACACACTTCTTCTTCTTCTTCTTCTTCTTCTTCTTCTTCTTCTCCTCCTCCTTCTTTGCCCATTCCTGCCACGATCGGTCACTGAGGAGAGAGATTTCAGTCTGACCCCCAAGACCGATATGGGGGCCTCAATTATGTTAGATCAAGAACTTGTGAAATATACGACATGTTTGCAGGATCACTGCTTTCTGTCCGTAATTTAGGATTCGTTGATTGATTGATTGATTCATGTTTCCGGGCGCTCAACTGCTCTGGTCATTAGTCCCGTTAGTGTAGTCATGTTTTCTTTCTCGGGAGATGGCGGTGATCTTTCCCCGCTGGATGGCGAGATCCGGCGCCGACCTACCGTCGGCTAGTGGGGTTTCCCCCTAACCAGGACTCTCCCACCAGCGGGGCACTGCCCCAGCCGGGACAAGCTCTAACCTCCCGACCGGTCTCCCGGGATATGTGGTAGTGTAGTGCATATTAGTGTGTGTGAGTAAGGGGAGAGGATAGGACAGGGAATGGGAAGGACAGATCGCGCGCGGTCCGTGGCCCGTTTGTAGGGTACTGCTCCGGCATTCGCCTGGTGTTGATCGGAGAAACCACGGAAAACTACCGATCAGAGCAGCCGGCTGCTAGAATTCTCCTCCAGACTGAATTCGACCTAGCTGAAAGCTAGTGTCGAAAATCCTGCCGCCGTCAGGACTTGAACCTAGGACCTCCCGGTCAGAGGCGCTGCAGTACATCAGTTGATGCACTGACTACCGCTCCCGGTCTAGGATTGTTGAGGTAATACCATTTTTAAAGATTTTTTCTGAAATTATTTGTTACTACACCTTCAGCCCAAATAACAAGTGGATATGTTCTTACACTCTGTAGTTTCCACATTTGATTTCTGGAGCAAGATCTTCATACTTGGTAATTTTCTCGGTGTCTGTTTTCTGTAGATTGTGTGTAATGGTACAGCAATATCAACAAGCAAGCTCTTTCTTGTTTCTGTCAATCAAAACTGTATCTGGACTATTGAAAGCCACATTTTTGTCTGTTATTATGGGTCTGTCCCAATAAATGATGGTATTTTTTTTATTATAGGTTTTGTGTGGTATTTATTATACGGTTTATTATTATTATTATTATTATTATTATTATTATTATTATTATTATTATTATTATTATTATTATTATTACTACTCGTATTATTATTAAAATATACTGTTTGATTTATATAAGTGATTTGCTGGTGTTTTGTGTTACAGCAAAAAATTGTCTGGATAATTTCTTGACGTGTTCCTGCTCAAGCGATCCGTCTGAAGAACGCCCACCCTCTTTCCTCAGAGGCAGTTGGAGGGGCGGGGGGAGAGCGGTGAGAATTGCTGAGCTTGAAAAATCGCCCGCGTCTTCCGCTGGCGCTCCGTTTCTTCCTCCCCAGGGAAGAGGGGGAAGGGGGAGGGGAGGGGTTGGCATCTGACGGCCCCTAACGAGTTGCGCCCCCCTAATGGCCTTCGTTAGTAGTTCCTCGGGCGGGCGCGGGCGCCGCGCGGCGCTGGCGTCGGCGCCACCGGAGTGGTGGTGGTGGTGGTGGTGGTGGCGGCGGCCCCGGAGCCCGACGCGTGGGTTGGGCCGTGCGTCCTCGGGTGAGTTATGGAGACGGCTACCGCGAATCTCATTTGCCCCGGCGGACGGCGGGGAGGTGATGGGATGGAAGGACGTTGTAATCCTACTAGCAATTGAATCACGCAAGGCTAGGAGAATTCTTGCCTGCGGGATGGTAACTTGGGCACTGGTCCTATTCGTACACCCTGTTGGTGTACAACCACACCCTTGGGTTGGTATCCGGAATTGTCGGGGCGGGATTAATACATCACTTAGGTGGAACTGCGTCGGCAGGTCAAGGCTTAACAGCTTTCAGGGTTGATACTCGAGTTTGAAGCCACTCACTGCATTGGAGGGTAGTCCCTCCGTAATACCTATGAGAATCGGGCAGTGCCACTACGAAGCCAGGAACCAAACTAGAGGCCACCTGGGGGACACGGAACCCCAGACCCGCCTTCTCACTGCATCCCCTTCTCAGTGCACCCGAGCAGGGGAGGTGGGAGATACCTGGTTAGGGAAACCCCGCTAGTCGTCGGTTGGCTCCGGATCTCGCCAACCAGCGGGGGAAGACAGCCACCTCCAGATGAAAAACACATGCCCTACACTTACGGGACTAATGACCTCGGTAACTGACGCACCCGTAATCACTAACAATGAGAACATAGACTGATATTCATTTATTGTTATTGGGCAACGTCGTGGTTTGCTTATCAAAGGTTTGTTTTTGGAAAGCATTTCAGCTTTGAAGAAGCCCACACAAAGGCTGTCAAGACTATGGACAAGTTGGTTGTGCGGGCCTAACTCCTGCGACGAGACTACATGACTAGGCGGTACCACGAATCTCATTTGCCCCGACGAACAGTTACTTCGCGAGGAGTGTTAAAAGCTGATGCTCGTAGGGTGGCCCCTGGGGAGGATTAGAGAACTGGTGACGACCGATGTGAAAGCGAGTGGGACTCATGCATCGAGGCATGTCGTTATGAGTTATCCGGGTTGTACCGTGTCTAAACTGGTAAGACACCGTTTCGGCCATGTCCGTCTTTAGAGAGAGATACTGAAACGGAAAAAGGAGAGATATCAGGAAGAGAAAACCCCCAAATCGATGTGTAAGAGACGCGTGAGAGTCAAATTCTGAAATATTCAAACCAAGAAAATTAGAAAGAAGATTATTTCGACTGCGCTGGACTTATACAGCACAGTCAAAGTAAACTTCTCGAAATACATTTCTTTCAAAATAGTCGAAATAAAAAACCCGCATGGTTGGGGCGGCGCTCCGCTGGTGGGAGATACCCTGTTAGGGAAAACCCAGCAAGCCACCATGTGGCTTGGCGCTGGATCTCACTATGCAGCGGCGGAGGATCACCGCCATCTGCCGCAACAAAAACGTGCACTACACTTACGGGACAAAATAACATAGCAGTTGACGCGCCCGAAAGTACTAATCAATCAACGAAACCAATTAATTAATTAAGTATTAATTATGTGTTAATTAATTAATTATAAAAATATTAATTAATAATAAATTAATAATAAATCCATAATTAATAATAAATAAATAAATAAATAATAAATTAATTAATAAATAATAAATAAATTAATAATAGGGGGCCCCCGCCGCAATAAATTTTATAATTTTATCTGCTATATGTTCCTTAATTTTTGCAATCATACAATGTGTCTTTCTGTATTGATTTTTTGTTTAATTTGAACTGCTACTATTCCTCCCGTTGCATCCCCCCCTTACCGTTTTTGAAATTTTATCTATCTGTAACTAAATATTTTAGAGTTATCCATCAATTGTAATTTAATTAATTTTTTTCTATCGTATTGTGTATTTATTTATAATTTTTTTGTATCTTTCTGTATTCTGTAGACTGACGATGACGGCAAAGCCGTCGAAAGCCGGCTATCTTAATAAAGCTGATATGTTGACGAAGATACTTCTTTTATTTCTTCTTACATGATCTCGGCTTAGCTTAATGAGTATTTTTAGGTTGTCAGTAGAAATAACGGTTATTTAATAGCGTGCTAAAGATTGGATTTTGAGCATTAGTACTAACAGTCAGACGATTTTCAAGTGTTCAGATAAATCAGTGGATATAACAAAGAAAACCAAATACTTTTGTGTGACTGGATACGTTACTGATGACCTTAATGTATAATTAAGTTATTTTTATGTTGAATAAAAATTAAATTGAAAGTCAGTAATTCTGTCTAAATGGCGAATGACACGAGTGGTAACATGATTTTCTTTTCTTCGTAGGATTCTGCTACTCCTCCTATCAGTCTCATATTGCAATTTCATTCCCAAATTAAAATGTCACATTTACCACTCACGTCATAAATAACTCTTAATCGATCCTAATAACTTTGAAGAAATAAACCACTTTGTAAATGCAAACCGGATTTTTCTAGGAGAAGGGGCTATACCACGTGTGGTGGTGGGGGAATTGAATTATTGCCCAAGAAATGGTCCTCTTAGTTTCAGGGATCAATAATTTGCAAATAAAATGGGACGATATTAACCTACAGAAGAAACCAAAACTCACTTTGAACATACTAGATATCTAAAACTCCTAAATTTGAACGCGGAAAATAACGAACACTACCTCTATAACCTAATTAATGAGAATTTTACAATATCTTCCAATCCTGCTTACATCACAACACATTTCATAAATATCGTCATTGAAAAAGGACTTGTTTGCAGTCAACATATTCCTGTAGAGGTAGTTAGTGAAAAATGACCCAAACAGGTATTTAGTTTGATGTAACATTAATCGATGATTATGACATGACTGAACATTTAATTCACTTAATAGGAATGAATTCAATCTAATATTTCCCATTTTCCATCGAACACATTCATTCTAATTTCCTATTACTAAGGTTCCTATATTCCTATTCTCCTACATTCTTGTTACTAACGTTGCAGAAAGTTATAGCTTTTGTTGTTAAATTAGTTCAAATACACCGTTCTAACAAAAATTTGAAATTGATGTGGAATGGCAATTTAACTACCAATGAAAAAGAAACGCACTTTTAGTTCAAAGCTCTTGAAAACCAAAATTTGAACAATGGGAACGATCCAGAAAGGTCTCTCCATTTCGCTGTAAAATACATCTCAAACCGAATAAAAAGAGATTTCCACAAGACGACTTCGTTTACTGCGAAACCCATAGATGCGTTCTGTCTTGCTGCCACAATTATCTCGTTTTCACGTCGGAAGAAACTTGAGTGGTGCACCTAAAAGGATGATAAAAAGAAAAGCAGACGTCTCTTTTACGAGCGCCTTTCAGAGATGAAATGTAAGTGGGTGTATTTATAGAGAGAGCGACGAACATTAAAGAAAAATTCAAGTCGTTCAAAGAGAAGAGTTGTTTCGCGAAAGAAAGGTAAATAGGTTGATTATATTTTTCATAGATGCGTTTTCCATTACATCCTATAATGAAGGGTGTTATCCGATATTATCTGTGTGTGAAGATTCGAACGAAAATCGCTTTATAGTATATGGGACTTTAAACGAGACAACGCTCGTTTTAGTCCATTCATGATCACGAATGTTTCTGCATGCTCAAAACAACTCTGGGGATAACATTATTCCACAAATTGATGTTTAAATTTTTATTTTTTTCCACAAAATAACTAATTTAATACAAGCAATAACATCTTTATACAAAATCTTTATGCAAAAAACTAGTGTTACGCCTGGTTTTTAACAATTCCCTTTGCTTTAGGCAGGGACAGGTCTAGTACAGGTGTAAAAACAAAGAGTTAACGTGGAAGGAGGGACAATGCAGAATGTACAATATCTCAAAATTCAATGTACCATTTAGTACTAATGTCACTTTGTTCATGCAAGATTCAGTTAATCAAATCTGACACATAAAAAATTATTTACCATTCAGCGTACTCATCTAATGGATTCAGGGATTGTGGAAACCGTTGTATAATGCCATAAGTGAATTGCATTTTTTTGAATAATAATAAATAATAATAATAATAATAATAATAATAATAATAATAATAATAATGCCTTAATTTGCTTTGTAGATTTGAAATATGTCAGTGCTACCATGCTTCGATTTGTGGTATCCATAAAATAAAATAATAATAATAATATAAAAAAAATAATAATAGCTTAATTTCTATAACTGCAGGGTACAAAAGAAAGACCTAAAGAAGCGTTACAATAGAAAATAACTACATGTGTACCATATGAAAATCAAAAATTCCCCAAATTCTTTAGTATGTAATTCTTATTCTCTAAAACTGAAACAACCAGGGAGGTTTACAAATTCTGGACCAATACAATCACTATTATTCGTAAAAGCCGATTTAAATATGTTTCTGATAATAAAATTGAAATGTTTGTTTTTACCAAGCTCTATATGAATGTTGTATTACATTGTAGTAGGATGTCCTACTATGCAACAAAACGTAATGCATTATATATAATTACGATGACTGTTTTTTCGTACAGGGACGCATGTGTAAGTCTATTGCTGGACATTGCGTTTATATTCTCACTAATATTTGCATTTAAAAACAATGAATCTTCGAATTTCAATCATGTATAACCTCACATTCACACATATAACGAAACGCCTATTGCTTTTGATTGCAACTATCTAATCAAAACGATTAAGATTGGCTATTATAGTTGTAATGAACAAATGTCGTTAGGTAAGCGTTCATTCTATTATTAATAATTTTTGTTATTACATTAGTTTTTTACCAAAAACAGTTAATAAGAGTACGTAATAACGCTACCCACAGCCCACTACCATCTAAAGAAAACGCCACAAAATTTGGTTGAGTAGAAAGCTCGATTTTTTAAGAATTTCTTAGAATAGGTTTCTGAATAAATTTATAGACTGTGAAATCGGGAAAATAATAAATTCCGGTAAATATAAAAATATTTTTAATTTAAAATTTAAAACGTACTGCAATGAAGTGCATAACTGAGACGGAAGGGTAGTTGTGAGGAGTTGGGGAAAGAAGAGGATATGGATGAGGGTAGGTAGGGGAAGGCGAAAAGTTTAATTCGCTCGTTTCTTTGTCATTTATTTTTATTTTATTAAATAGAGCAAATAATCATAAATTGTAGTATATTATAATATTTATTACATTCAATTCATGGTTAATATTAATTTAATATTTTGAGAGTTTTTGCTATTAACCTCCGAAATTCTCGATGTTCTTGATCTAAAATTTTCACAATCTCGAAACCGATTTTATGCTTTTCGTATATCCTTTTAAATTTAATTTTCTAAGCTATTCGTTTTTTTAATTTTCTTTTAGATTGCGCGATATATTTCTGTTGGCAATCGTGGCATCCAATTTGGTATTTAATCTTTTTTAAATTATAGGTTGAGTTTGGAAGAAAAATAAGGGACCTAAATCAAACTCCTTATCTCTCCGCAGCTTACCCCTTCATCGTCGTCCTTTTCCCCAAATCCTTCCAAATACACTTCCGCTCAAAATGACACTCGATGACGTAAGCAGCAACAAAAGCGTTCGTATTAACGATGTCAGGTGAATCGCGGCCAAGAATATAAAATTATCATTATGTAAAGATACATCTAATCAGAGGACCCAAATTCAATAAACTTGTAGTGGGTACCATTATTGTTTGTCATTATGTTATAATAAATGAAAGTATCTGCATAGTAACAAGACCTTGTATTGTATTGTAGTATCGAATGGTAGAAACAAAGACAGGTCCCAAAAAGTTGTTTTGTGCACTTTATTGAAGAATGTTTCAAATTTTAAAAAAATTAGTAATTACCTGGATTCAATTATTTACCCAATTTGACTGCCTATAAATAAGACGATTTGACTGCCTATATGTAGGACCATATTACAGAAACTTTAATTTCAATATTAATAAGCCAGCCTTAACGTTAGAAACTAATTTTTTTACAAACGAACGCCCTTAGTAGTTTAAATACATAGATAATAATAAAATAATAATAATAATAATAATAATAATAATAATAAAACAGAGCACTTTCGTTCGTCTGCTCGTTCATCTTTTGGTAAAACTGAATTACTCTGGACACGTGGATTACTGTTGTCTCAACAGTATTTGGGTCAAACACCTGAGCACCCTATGCCTTTTCTCGAGTTTCGCAAAACAACTGCAAAAGTTCACACTCCTGGGCACCGATTATACCCTGGAAGCATCATGTTTCGTGCATCCGCGGAAAGTAACGAAACCTTTTAAGTCTGAGATGCAGAACCCTGCTTGCCAACCGCGTTGCCTAACGAGGTCCGAAAAGACTACATTTTCTGGCGAAATAATTGAGGCTAAATATCTAATATCGGTGGGCGCATTCAATATTTTCTCTTCCATTGAGAGCTAAATAATTTAATGACTTTTGAGATGGCTGCCATGAAACTGGAGTGCTCTTATTTTTTAAATGCATAAAGATGTTATCAAGTTCCGTTAATGGTGAAATCTGGACTTGCAAAACAGGAGGGAAATAATGGGTTGCTCAATGGCAGAGAGATAATTCAGAACTCGTGAAATATTATGCAATCGATTTCCATTTTGACTGTATATTTTCATCCATTTATTTACTATAAACTCCATTAAATTACCAACTGTGGCTTTGGTCCCCTCAGAGTTATAAAGATGAGCAAAGTTGCATCAAGAAAGGTAAAATACTCGTTTTCAGAGAATGCGTTGATACGAATTCAGAAAAAAATAGATCATAGAAAGCTTAATACGGAGGCAAAATAATACGATTTTAAATAACTACTTTTAAAAAAATTCAAATACTGTGCAATAATTTTCACTTTTACACAAAAAACTATTTTTAATGTTCTAAGGCAAAAGAAAAGAGCATGAAAATGCGCTTGTCAGATGAAAAGGAGAACAGTTATCCTGAAGAGCAGAAAAGAGATGTGACAGCGTTAATCTTATTTATTTATTTTATGTCAATGTGAAGTAAATTCTGTGCACATTTTCAAAATTCTGTGATCCCTACACTAAGTCATATACTACGTGAATTTTGATTTTTTTTAAAAGCTCTCATGTAATAAAATCTATTTTCAAGGATAAATAAGCAATAAATTTTGGGCTCTTATCTATGATGTCCTTCGTCAAGGAATAATACTTCCTGCCGCAACAACATGGAAACGATAATTTGAATGATTATATTTCCCAATGACTTCTAGAAGACGTGCACATATAATGAAGTTACATGTATGTCCAGAACCAAAACAAGGGGCCATCTCAGCATTTGCTCAATGAATCAGGGAAACTGGACGAAAAACCTGATCGAGATGGCGATCATTGACCCGGAGGCTGCAGTACAATACTTGTTACAGGTTGTTTATACACATTTCTACAGTCCAAATGGTAAATGAGCATTGTTAAAATTAATGTTACTTTCCTTGTGATGCTCAGTATAGTCTCTAATTGTATAGAACCAGTTATGCAGCAAAAACGATTTCACTTTGGATTTAAACTTTTCTATAGAATTTAATCGTTCAATGTCATCTGGCAAAGTGTTGTAAAATAATGTACATGTATTGTATGTGAATTTTTTGTAATGAGCTGTTGATACTCTCACCTGATGAATATGATTTCTACGTCGAGTGTTATAGTAATAAACTTCGACATTTATGGAAAATATACTCCCGCCCTTAAGCAAGTTATTTCTTGACAAAAACCACTGATTCGTGAATCAACAGACAAGGCGACGGTAAAAAAAGCGTCCAGTCGTTCGATCCCTGGTCGTGTGTGTAATCGGTAGCGGTGAAGGCGCCAGGCTTTTTTTTTGTTGGTAGATTGGTTGACCGTGTAGCGGTGATGGCGTTTGGCATTTAGTTGCATTGGGGGTCTCCAAATAACGTCCCACTCACAGGATCCGTCCCACGACGAGGTCTTGTCCGGTCCGCCGTTGCTTGTGTCCAAAGTTTCTTGAAGTGGATGGTGGGGAATTTCAGGGCAGGGTCAATACTGAGGACGGCCATGCATAAGTTGGCTCCGGTTGGCGCACGGCTATACGAAAGGTGTTCCTTCTCTCGCGGTCTAGCAAGCATCAAGGGCACCTAATTCTGAAACAATCCTATCGTCTCCTATATTATTTCAATATTATTACCTTTTGCGGCTACACACGCAACCAATCTTAATAAATGAAGCCTCTAAAGATAGAGAATTTCACGGAGATGAGACGAATTGTACTTTGATCTTAAAAATATGAAGCATTTTTTGAAAAAATGCATCTAAATATTCCTGTCAAATGCAACTTGCAACATTCTGTAGTATTTTGAATCTATATAGTTAAATAACTCATAAACGAAGCGTTCTAGAGCCTTAAAAATTAAACTTTTTCACACGCAATCTGCAGATGAGGCCTTCTTAACACTATTACATTTTTTACTGTCCGGCGCTTCTCGATATTACCCCACCTGCTCCGAAACTTGCAGAATCTGCAACTGAATGTCAAATGAAACTAACTACTTGATAGTTCACGCTAAAGAATTACACGGATTCACATCTCTGCTCGGTAATAAAGTTAAATAAGAATGGTTTATATTGACAAGGGTGTCTTGTATTGTTATCAATTACAAGGACACACATAGAACAAGTGACGGAGGATAAAAGGGTCTTGGAACCAAAGATATATTACAGGCTTAATATGGAAATGGAAAAATACGGAAGAGGTTTTGTACATGCGAGAGTTCTCTCACGGGCACGCTTGTAATGCTAAATTAGGAAGTGCCCCTTGGCAGACCCTTCATTCTCGTAGTTTACAACGAGGTCTAGCGTGATAATGCAGGCAAAAACAAATATTTTGTCCAGCGATGTGGCGAGAAGAGCAACGCGGCGATGTGATTGGTTCACACAACAAAATGGGTGGCTTCCCCCCATTCGTCATGCGCCGCACGACTGAATTTAGGTAGTTCACTGGCATGAAGAGACGTTTCACTTGCTCAGCTCCTTAGATGTATGTTATAAGCTCTTCTGCAATTATCATCTTTGTCAGTCTATGAACGTCTCTCGGACATTCCCAAGCACCTAAAATACGCTTCTTAACGTCACTAAGAAAGTCGCCGGACAATTATCAAAAGCATGCTTCTATTTGTTGTATGTATTTGCAATTTTTGCCTGGAATTAGGTATTCGTACCTGCGGTCATTGTCAATTACGTTCGGGATGTCTTTCTTTGTAAGTAGTAAGTTCGTGTTGTTAGCGGCAAATACAAATATTTAGAAGGCACATACAGATAAATGTGCCTTCTAAACATTTAAATTTGAACAGATATTTTCGAAGCTAATTCTAAAGCTTTACCAAACTACTGCACTTGAGAGATTTCATTTGGCATGTTCTTATCTCAAGCAAAAATAAAGACAATCTTGTACATTTATTCTAGAAAATATTTATTGTTTCTTTTTATTTTCAACGGAGGAATAAAGAACAAGTATTTCGTTCACCGTAATTCGGTCCCATTGTATTCGGATTCATTAGTGAATATGCATAAATAAGGCTTATTTATTGTTTTTCTTTTTATTTTCAACGGAGGAATAAAGAACAAGTATTTCGTTCACCGTAATTCGGTCCCATTGTATTCGGATTCATTAGTGAATATGCATAAATAAGGCTTATTTATTGTTTTTCTTTTTATTTTCAACGGAGGAATAAAGAACAAGTATTTCGTTCACCGTAATTCGGTCCCATTGTATTCGGATTCATTAGTGAATATCCATAAATAAGGCGGAGCAAGGTGGAGCTAAGAGGATCAAGGCGGGCAAAGGCCGGGAAAGACGAGAGGTAATGCTGGGAAATACTGACTGGGGCGGGGTGCACTAGAAAAAATAGAAGTGGGCTAACAGGAACAGAATATGTAGAACTCCTTTCTAACAGATTGAAAAATATGAATTCTGGAGCAGAGCGAGGCACTTCAGTTTCATATTTATAGATAAAAATACAATTAAAAATTGGAAATATGATTACATTTCATGTTTTTTCGCCAAAACTCAAGAAGAAAGTGCAGTTGTTTGTTTTAGTGTGAAACATCATGATGCAAAACCAGGCAATGTCTTGTGCATCATCAACCTATTACGCGATTGTAATAAATAAATACCCGAGCATAGTTGGATTTCTACGCTACCAATACAAAATTTTAAAACATTTTTTGAGTTAGATATCTTGGATGTAAATGGCGCTATGACACACTACACACTTACCGCAAGATCTTAAAATCATCGTCACCTTTTAGCGTACAGCGGAGCAAACAAATTACGTGTATTACAACACAGAAGAAACTAAAAAAGAATATTCAGAATCGTTTGAAGTGTTACATCACTCACAAAAAGAATCCACAATACACCTAAAATCCAAATTAAGTGTTTTATTAAGTCGGCTAGAAGTAATGCCAACTGTGTTGTCGGAGCGGCACGGAAGGCGGACAATGTCACGGTGTCGTGGGTGACGTCTGAGTTAACGGAACGCGGCGGCGGCGGAGGCGGAGGAGGCTGAGGTGGCGAAGGCGCTGTGCAATTAGTTTATATTAGTCGCACCACCTGTACGCCCTGCTGGAGCCAAGGCCTCAACATCTACTCCTCACCGCGACCGCTCCGCCTCCGCCCCCCAACCCTCAACCCGCACCCGCTTCAGGCCCCACGCCTGCCTGCCGCCTAGTCTCCGCTTTGCCCCGCTTTTCCCCCGGGCACGTCTCCCCCCTGCTACCAGCCTGCCTCGCCCCGTCTGGTCCGTCCGCCCCCCCCCCCCCCCCGCCCCCGTCCCCGCCTGCCCTCCCCGCCCCCCCGTCCCCGCCTCGCCCGGCCCCATCTCGTCCGCCTGTCACATTCGTCCCCGCCGGTTCGTCCCCCGCCTCTTCCGTCCCCTCCGCTTCCGTCCCCGCCACGTCCGCCCCGCCTCGTCCGATCCCGCCTCGCCCGCCTCCTGCGAATTCCTTGTCAGTCCCCGCCTCGTCCGCCCCGCCTCGGCCTTTCCTGCCTCCTCTATCCCCGCCTCCTCCGTCTCCCTCTTCCTTCCTCCCTCGTCTTCCTCCTTCGCCCTCTTGCCAGCCCTTCTTTCCCCCCCCCCGCTCCCTCCCCGACCGCTCCTCGCCCGCCCCAAATTGAAATAGAAGGGGGTCGCGGTTGGCTGCGCCGAATTTATGTGGCGTGCCCGCCAGACGCCGCGCGCTCTCGGATGCGACGAGCTTCCTGCCCGAAAAGGGGCGGGGCTGAAATAGGAGGCGGAGAGAGCTCATTACGGTCGTTCAGTTCAAAATACATCTGTGACGTTACAAGTGCACACATGACATTTTTTGAAATGTGTCTTAGAAAGGAACTCGTAAGCAATTGTAACGATGAACGATTCCTCAAACTCTAAATATTTTCGCCGGACAATTATCAAAAGCGTGCTTCTATTTGTTGTACGTGTTTGCAATTTTTTCCTGGAATTAGGTATTCGTCTAAATTCAGGTACGCGTCATTCAAGTCACTAAAGTCATTAGGTCGGCTTGGAACGTATTCCCGAACATCGTACATGTGTATTAGCTGATTCTGCGAATCGCCAGACGCAGCACGTTAAGTTAATAGGTCTAGCCACCCCAAAAAGATGGTCGCAAAAAAATCTTTTTTAATAAAGCATGTTGTGGAATTCTTTTGTATTGTACACTTTATTACAAGGTGTAAGAAATTCAAGAAAATTAATTCAAATTATATTCTTAGAAAAATTTTAATTTACAATTAACTACTATTATGACAAATGTTAATGGTAGTACACCTTAGGAGCTATTTGAATTGAAAATATCTTGATATAAATATTTAATCTCAACTGAGACATTATGTGCAGTTACAAATATTGTGAAATTAGAGTGGAATTTTCCCATTAAATTAACTCGTGTAAACATACGTGTTACCTTCGCTATCCGTAATAATGTTTATACTTCGCAAGCACGTCATCCACCATTGAAGGGAATATAACGATAAAGGCAGAATATCACGTATTCTTAGTTATATGGACCCTAATTATGGCGCTACGCACTGCATTATACTTCGAAATAAAAAACCCTTGTTTCTATATAACGTTACAAAATCTTTTATCGTAACATTTATAACTTTATAGAATAAAATGTTGACTCACTTGACTGCCTTACCTCAACCTCCCGTCTCCAAAAAAAAAAAAAAAACACTATCTCGAGCACGAAATTAAAATGTACCTTTGCACACTTAATAGGAAAAGAAATATCTACCCAGCGGCGATGTGTACACCTTGCTGGGTCATAGTCTGACCCAGTAAAAGTAGATGCAATTTTCCTGAGAATCGAGGCGAAATATAAAACGTCTTATTCCAACAATAAGACATTTCAAATTGTTTCTAAAAACACTTATACCTAGAAAAATAAAATTACCTCAACCTTCTGACTCGAAAAGTCTCTCTATGTCTCAGAAAAAGTCTCTCAATGTCTCAAAAAATGTCTATGTCTCAGAAAAAGGAAACTCTACGTTTTGAGAAAAAGACTATGACTCAAATAAAGATCCCCCTACGACTGGAAAAAAGACCCTCTGCGACTCGAAAAAAGACCCTCTTTATCTCGAACATGAAAAAACACATCTTTGCACACTTATACGGAAAGAAACATTTGCCCATGGCGATGCGTTCACTTTGTAGAACGACACCCACCTCCCCCGCCAGTCGTGGTCTAACCCAGTAAAAGTAGATCCAATTTTGCGGCGGGTCGAGGCCCGCGACCTCTCGAAATCCCAACTAAAACAATTTCCTCGCAACGCCGCGCCGCAGCGCGCCACACGGCGGCCAGCGGCAGCGCGGGCGCGGCGTCTCGCTTCCTCACGAGACGCGGGGAACCCCCGAGTCAGCCCGGTCGACGGCGCCCTCGCGCGGCTGCTCCGAGATTAAAAGTTCAGCCTCATAACCGCTGGGGGCACGGTGGTGCAGGGGCAAGAGGAGAGGGAACCGGGTTCGTGCGGAGAGAGGGTTAAAGCGGGCGGTGGCGATTCTTTGCACTCGCAGGCCGCACAGTGGGGCAGTTACAATAAATGAGGAGCAACTACAGTACCGGCAGTGTATAAGCGACTCTGACAGTTCGATGCGCAGTTGGTTGATTGGTTGGTTAGTGATTCCGGGCGCGTAACAGCTTAGGTCATTAGTCCCGTTAGTGTAGTGCATGTTTTTTTCTCGGGAGATGGCGGTGATCTTTCCCCGCTGGATGGCGAGATCCGACGCCGACCTACCGTCGGCTAGTGGGGTTTCCCCTACCAGAACTCTCCCACCAGCGGGGCACCGCCCCAGCCGGGACAAGCTCTAAACTCCCGACTGATCTCCCAGAATATGTGGTAATGTAGTGCATGTTAGTGTGTGTGTAAGGGGAGAAGATAGGACAAGGAAGAGGAAGGAAAGATCGCGCGCGGTCCGTGGCCCGTTTGGTAGGGTACTGCTCCGGCATTCGCTTGGTGTTGATCGAAGAAACCACGGAAAACTACCGATCAAAGTAGCCGGTAAGGGAACTGTATCGGCTATTAAGATGATGAGAGAAAGCACAAATGCTGAATTTAGACGACATTAAATATTGAATTTTGATGACATTTCTTTAATGAACCGAATTCTAACTTATCTTGTGTTAAGTCTTTGAAGACTTTGAAGTAGTGTAATACTTAACCAGTGCCATTAAGGATACTAGGTGACTATCTACCAGGTGGTTTATGCTGAATATTGAATGTCAGCTGCCACGTAATCGTTCAATGTAAATGTTTAACTTGTAATAGTTGTCATTCAACGTAGAAAAAGAACTGTATGAAAGTCGATATATTGGACATTGTGAAGTTTACGGTACTTTCCTTATCATAATATCAATATACACTCGTGTATTAATACTCATCATTCCGTGATCGTTCCATATATTTCCATCACTTCAAACTATTATAATTGAAAATCCTATCAAAATAAATACTCGTAATTCAAAGCTTGTACAGGTACCAGATTTACATTTCGAGCTAAACATTTCACTGATAATATTAGTTATACCACCAACCGATTTGCAAATTTTCTTATATCGCACCTCATGGTTCTAATGTTAGTAACTGACTTCTAGATTCGGGTTTACATGTGAGAACCCGGCAGAGGGCGGCGGATTTTTGAAGAGTAGTGTGCTATGACACACTTTTGACACGTAAAAAAGCCTTGGCTAAATGCCAGGCAAAATTAATTCCCCGTACATTGCCCATCCTTAATCAGATCCTCCCTAATCAGATAAGCATGATACTTATTCTATTTACTGCCGTACCAAGCGAGAAGGAGCTGACAGATAGAAGATAGATATAAGGGATGGCGATAGAAGATAAAGACAGTCGACAGCGGGATAGGGGTGGTGCTTACAACGGATGTGCCCTTTGGAGGACTAAAGAATGCGTGGAGCCAAAGTTACCATAATTAGCAGTTCCCGTGCAAATAGTTCCTACAATGTGTTCCTAATTTCATGGAGTACGTAGTCACAAAGTTCCCTCTGTCTTCATATTTTTTATTAGTTTCAAGAATGAAATTGGAATTGGAATTTAGTTTTTTGCTAAGCTAGTGGGATTTGTTGGCGCTGTAACCCTGTTGCCTCTGTACGTCTTGATGGAAACTTAAAAGTGTGTTAACAACACACTGAAGTAGGTCTTCTAACCCATTTATACGTAACACGTGGTGTTTTTGTTTGTACATAACTCTTTTAGGACGGTGAAAAGACAAACTTTACACAGCGGGAATAGTGAATTCTGAGCTTTCTAACGATATAACAATGATCAGTTCAACGGTTATCAAGACCTCAGATCTGCATTTCACAATGTTCGTGACGTATACAATATTGTATGACTAACAATTTCAAAGGGATCACATGATAGTGGCAAACAATATTATCCAGGATATCCAGGATATAGAGAAAAAATCGTGTCTACTTGTAGATGTTGCTGTGCCTTGCCATCAAAACTTCGCAACCAAGGAGGTAGAGAAACATCTTAAACACAAGAGTTTGGAAATAGAGATCAGCCGAATGTGAGGCGTAAAAGGGCAGGTCGTACCGATAGTCATCGAAGCTCTGAAATTTGTTAAAAACTTGGCAAAACTTCCAGGCATTCAAAAGATGGGAAAGCAAGAATTGCTTTACTTGGAACAGATCTCTGATATTGCGCAAAGTATTGTAGAGGACCGACAGTCTCTAGATCTGCTCCTTATACTTGGGATTTTCTAACGTGGCATCTGTGGGTAGTATCTCCAAGACAGAATTTTTGCGTCATTCTCAGTTCTTCCGATAGAGTTGATCTCCAGCACTGTATGATACGTTAGCGATCATTCGACATCTTGCGTCAGGACCAAGAAAGACGCAAAAAGTCGTGCCGAATTCCATCTTGGAGATACTATCCACAGCTGCCACATTTAAAAAAACAAGTATAGGTAGCTAGTTACTACCTGGAGTGGATTGTATATTCAGCCGACGCATAACATCTTTAGTCGTGATGTAGAGTAATAATAATACTGATAATAATAATAATAATAATAATAATAATAATAATAATAATAATAATAATAGCCGATCCGATGGCCTAGATTGCTAAGACAGCAGTGTAGTGGCGGTCCCGGACCAGAGGATCACGGGTTCGAATCCCGCGTCGGGCATGGTTGTGTTGTGTCTGTTTGTGTGTGTCTATTTCATCATCATAACTTCCCCGATATTAATGTCTGAGCCCCGGTGGGATGCACACATCGCGTAGCCCAATAATTTTCGATTCGCAGAAAAAAAATAGTAATAGTAGTTTATGCCCTAATATTTTCTCGTAGTATGAATTGGGCAGCTTCAAGTCTAATGGCAATAAGATTTAGAAAGTAGAAGTAACAATCAGTCGTATGAAAAAGAACAGTGCAGAAATAGAAAAAATAACTAATTATGTACAGGAGTGATTTAAGTGCGTGCGTAACTTAGCACATTTAACTTCACTGAACGCCGTAAAATTAGATCGTATTTCCGCTTCCCTTTCTCTCAAAACATCTACTAAGCTGCTTCTTGCACTCAAGGGCATTTTTCCTTGGACCCAATAGTGGCCGCTTAAGAGCTGTTCTCAAATTCCCCAGGATCTTGGAATGCCACATTTGACAGGAACAGTTCGAAACCATTGCCCCAATGTCTCAAATTGCCCAATTCTAGCGAAGTGCGAATAGATGAAAAGGAACAATATTACCTCGAATTCATACTAATCGCACTTTTTTATTGTTTTTTTGCAGAGCGTTCATAGTTCAGTACATAATACACTTTACATATATATTGAATGGATTACATTCTAATTTACCTAAAATTAAACTACAAACCAATTTGGATGAGGAAGTCTTCTCACCTCTAAAAACAATCTATTTCGGAAAATTTGAGTAGGAATGCCTGGTATGGATATTATTTTTTATTCTGGTTCTATGAGGTTTTCCGAAGTCGAAGTTGCTATGTGTGGAATTGAGGTAAGGGTTGGTTATGGAGCATTTGTAATTCTTTGGGCTGTGAATGTGTGACAAACAAGAGCATTTGTGGTCATTCTAAGAAAATTGGTTTGGAGTATTTGGAGCTTGTTTAGGTTTGTTTTTGCAGCGGAGATGCAGCCTGCACTTACTGGTCTTGGATTTGAGTGATGACTGTTGACGTGACTGAAAACGTTTTATTTTTAAGGTAGGTGGATATTATTTGTATGAGATAATATGGGGTACCTATCTTTGTTAATTTATAAATCATTGCTATGTGCCATACTCTATCATATACTGGGGTGATGTCAATAAAATCCCGACTGTATGTTATTGTGAAATGCTGTGTTTGAAATCCTGTGTATTTGAAATCCTGTGTAACTAATCGTACTATAACAGCAAGCTGATAATTTTATTCAGAGTTTGGAGAACAGTATAAATTTTTAGATGTTGCTCTGCCATTCAAGAAAAAAATATAATATCATCTAAGAACTTGCCCAACTCCCAAGTCATTGAAAAACTGGAAAGTGCAAGACATCGCATAATCGAATATGGTTCATATTTTGCGCGAAGTGTTGTAAAAGCACCCACAATCACTAGATCTCCTGCTTAGGAAGCTGAATGCAACATAGCGTAAATTATATTTAACAGTCACTTAACATCTTTAGTCATGAATTTAGTTCGCTGTAATTTAAAGCTGGATAAATATTTCACCTACAACCGCGGAAGTCAATAGCTCCTTTAAAGATTTGTCTAATCCATTCTTTTAAATGTAAGAAAATAGACGAGTTTTACTGTTTGCGTCACGTTCCTAGTACATTTCCATCTGTCCTACTGTGGGAGCAGTAGCTGGCGGGCCGAAGGCGGTGGCAGGGGCGGGGGCGGGGGAGAAAGCCGCGCAGCCGGCAGCGCCTCACGGATATTGCGCTGCCCTCGGCTGGCGTTGGGGGAGGAGCAGGCAACAGCGGCTGAGGGGGGGGCGGAGCGGGGGCGGGAGGGCGGGGGGCGGGGGGAGAGGAGGGCAGGTGCGGAGACGGGGACGAGGCAGGACGGAGTTGGACGGGGCGGGTCATGGCGGGGTCGGCGTCTGGTGTGGATGGGGTCGGGTCGTCGCGGGGGGGGGTCGGGGGGGGTTTTAAGGGGGATGGGGGCAGGGTGGGGGCGGGGGGGGGCGGGAGGGATCGGGGCGGGATAGGGGCCTGGTCTGTGCGGGGGCGGGACGTGGTCTGGGCGTGGTCTAGGCGGAGTCGGGTGGGCGGGCGGGGTGGGGCGGGTGCCCGGCGTGGACGCATCCGGATCAGAGTAGTGACAGGTCTGGAACAGGGTGGGATCGGGATGGGGACGGGGCAGGCGGAGTGGGGGGCGGAAGGGGCAAAGGGGGGGTTGGGCGGGGGGCGGGCGGTGGGGTGAGGGAGGAGGGGCAGAGAGGGTGGCGATGGGGCAGATGTGGTTATTCGGGCTGCATCGACGGCTGTTGTGGCGTGTGGTCGAGAGTTTACGCGAGAAGGGGACGAGGTGCAGACAACTGTGGCGATAGGGTCAGTTGCGAGGGTGAGAGGGATGGTCAGAGGGCGGAACGGTGCGAGTGCCTGAGCGGGGCACGGGACGGGGCACGGGAAGGGGCACGGGACGGAGCACGGGACGGGGCACGGGACGGGGCACAGGACAGGGCACAGGACAGGGCACAGGACAGGGCACAGGACAGGGCACAGGACAGGGCACAGGGCAGGGCACGGGCGGGAATGGGGGCGGGAATGGGGGCGGGGATGGGGGCGGGAATGGGGGCGGGGAAGAGGGCGGGGAGGGGGCGGGGAAGGGGGCGGGGGAAGGGGGCGGGGAAGGGGGCGGGGAAGGGGGCGGGGAAGGGGGCGGGGAAGGGGGCGGGAAGGGGGCGGGGAGGGGGCGGGGAACGGGGCGGGAAGGAGGGCGGGGAACGAATCGGGGAGCGGGGTGGGCATCCGCAAGAGAAGTGAGCCCGCGCGAGCGGGCGGTCGGGCTGCTTTGATGTCGCCGCCTAAGCCCCGGCGCCATCTCCTGGATTTGGATTCGCCACGATAAATATCCGCGTCGCGCGCCTTCCGTTCACGAGCGTCACGAAGCCTCTGGCGCGCGGGTCTTCGATATAAAAGTGGCCCTGAGCCCCTTCGCCAGCCTCATTCCCTGCAGAAGCGCTGCCCCCACCCCCCAACTTGTCGGCGACGAGCACACGAGGGATAAAAGCGTTTTGCGGAAGCAATGCCTCTTGAAAGACGCCGCATTACTAATTCAGTCAGTACACAATGTGCCCTTCAGTTTCTGTACGGTCAGAATGTTCTTCGGATGTTGACAGTTTTTGGAAGTGGTAGCCACTAGTTTCTTTGTGTATAGCATACATTTTACGCTAATAATAAACCAAAACTCTGAGACAAATGTACATCTTAAACGGAATATCAACACTTTTTTGATACTTTAAATAGTGCACTAATAATGCAATGTCTGACAAAAACCAGAGGTGACTTGGCGCAACGAAACATTTCCTTGTCATAACCTTCAGGAAAACAGAATTTGTGAAGATTCTGGAAATACAGATTCATAAAATGTAATTCTTTAGACGTTAATTATTTCTAAGGTTTCATAAACCTTTTAAAGGTTTCAGTAACAGGGCAATAATGAACAGTGTTGTAGCAAAGCGCAGTGGGTGTGGCGCATGTGAGGATCCTGAGGGCGTGAGAATTCTAAAAGTGGGCAAAATGTTTTTTCTACTACCTCTAATTGCAACACTTGAGTTGAACTAATCGAAGGAGCGATGCAGAGAGAAGAGTGCAATATTGCCACTCCGAGAAGAGCATATATATATATATATATATATATATATATATATATATATATATATTGTAGCGGCACAGACCACCACGAGGTATTTCGGCCATAATCCCTTGCACCCACAGGAAACCGAACAAAGGGACGGAAATGCCCAACGGCTTGTCAAACCCACGCCAAGGAAAACCCGTGACGTCATGGGAAGGGCGCGCCTCGTCTTGTGAAAGGGTGCGAAGGCCTACGTCACAGGGCGGGTAATGGGTTAGGCAGATGGCGCTACTTGACGGTTCGTACGCAGATGAGACAAGTCACGTGACGCACAACCCGATGCGTGATTGGCGGAGAGCCACCCCGTTATCATGACGGGAGAGGGAAAGGCGCGTGCCATAAATAGGGAGAGAAGAGCTTCCACCTTCTTCTTATGTGAAAATTCTTCGGTGAGCGAGCTTCTGCTATTTCCGAGTCGGAACTGGCTCCTCTGAGTATCGCGTCGCCATATGGCTGCCGAGTGCCGCTATCAGTGTCTCGCGCTGAGGCGTTAGCCGCCGAACGTGAACTGGTACAAGCGTGGACGTTACCGCGTGTACGCACGCAAGCGTGTCCGCCCCACATGTGCGTGCACCACCCGAAGAAACGGAAGACGGAAGGCGCCTTCCCTGAGGCATCGCTCTCACCACGCCGCCACTTCATCGAGTTGCGAGGGAGACTGGAGCTGACTGAACCTCGCTGCCACTGGAGACCACCACCTACCAGTGCCGGTCACGGAGCATTCGGGTGAGATCGCCGAATAGGGCAACCGCCCACGAACATTTAAAAAAAAGTGGAGAGAAAGACGGTTAAGAGAGAGAGAGAGGAATAGATCGTCAGAGCGCAGTAGGCGTCACTTGTAATTTAATAGTAATATGATGTATGGCATAATTGTTTATCTTGGGTGGGTATTAGTGTAATTAAAGCAATATTTATTATATAATCAGCTCGTTTAATGCCTGAAAACCAGAATTCAGTCATGCATGTCTCCCGAATCCTCTGCCAGCGTCTATAAGTGGCTACCCAGGTGAGTTCTCACTACCACTGGCAGCCGGGCAAGCAGCCAGCCCACGTTGGACAGGGCAGAAGCTCACTATATATATATATATATATATATATATATATATATATATATATATATATGCTATATATATATATATATATATATATATATATATACATATATATAGTGATGAACCCGTATTTTCGGTGCGATACAACAGTGATTTTAAGAATAGACGGGGGACAGGTAATGCGTCTCTTTACACTTTTCCAACCTTAAATGCTAATGGATCACTACTACCCTTATTACCATTTCCTAAAAACGACTGCTCAACACATAAAAACCTGACTTTTCGATCGGCGACACTGCTAGCCACGGGCACCTCGGCGGGGGGGGGGGCGCTCTCCGGCGGTGTTCGGCTTTTCTCGGTCCCGGTCGCTTCCCGAGGTCCGGGCGGCCGCTGCTTGGTTTGTTCTGCTCGGGTCACCACATACCTTCGGCCGTTATCCACTCGTCACTCGTTCCATCCGGGTATTATTGATGTTCTGCTCTCATCCACACCATCCGCACCGTCGACTTCGTGGACGCACTACTCACAATCATGGTGGAAATAACAAGGTGTAGCGGTGCGCATGCCACCGACTGTGGACCAATAATATTATATCCCACCAACTGTGCGCCAAATTCAAATTATCTACGCAGGCGCGGACATTTGAAAATTATTTAACATAACGATATTTGTTATTAAAATTACTCGTTTAATTTAGTGAAGACCTTCAATATTAATTCATTGGTGATATTCATGAAATGCTCGCACTTTAAATATTTCAAGTCTTGTATACAAAAAGTGTGAACAAATACAATGACCGGACCTAACCTACAATATTTGGCCAACAAAACCACGATCTTCCACTGCTTTCACACTGCCTTGCCAAACACGTCCTATCTCCTTCGCAAACGGGAAGCAAATGAACACGTGCGCCAGCCGTTTTCGCTTTATCCCTGGGTTCAAACGTGATTGGCTGCTACTGCGCATCCTCCAGAGCGCTACACCTTGTTATTTTGACCATGCTTACAATAATACTGTCTACAGTCCTCGCCGGACGTTTCGCTGCAGTTGCACCACCACGTGGTGTAACTCGTCTCCCGACTGACCTCTGGCACTCTCCCAGTCCTTAGCGTTACAATTCCTCATTACACTTTGTAGATTGTTCACCATGCTCACCACCGCATCGATTCTCACTTTACCCACTTTCCATCGGCACGCATCACATCTCCCCAGTCCTTAATTCCTTCACAAACCACACAATACACCACCCGTTCCGTCTCTCTCGAGTTTTTCCCACGCCCTTTTCTCTCGTGCTGTTCGCACCTCTTCTCGCTCGCCGCGTACCCTGACTCGTTCACAACGGTCAGGGCAACGGGAATAGCTACTGCGTAATTTAGCTGGGTCGGCCCCTGCACCTCTGTATAGAAACGCGATGCGTTTCAATATATAGTAAAAGAGAGTTTAGAGATTCTGGTACTCAAAAAAACGTGCTAATGTTGTACACTCACCCCGCATGCGTTAATACAGTTGTGGCAAATAAAAATAATGTAATTGTAGCTGTAAAGAAAGCATTTTTGTATGAGTTTTATAACTATTTTAAAGTTTCTATTTAGTTAAAGGAAATATATTCGGTATAAAAAAAACATTAAAAACCCTAACTAAAGGAGAAAAGAGAATCAATTATATGAGAATAATAAATGTAAAATGATGTTAAAAGTATTCTACAATTGTAAAATGTAAATCAGGGCGCTTATGACGGTTATGGATGCGCCAATAAATATAGAAATAAAATATCAGAAAACATTAATTCCTGTCACACACTTGAAATTTCGTGACCGTATGTCTTGAAGTAAAAATATATTGATCCAATGAAGGAATAACACCAAATGAACATCCACAATGTTGTGCGTAGAATATTAATTCTGTGTCTATTCCTTCATCATGAAGTTCAACCAAATGTCCGACAAAACCATGGAAATAAATATCACGCTAAACGGATTCACATATTTCAACATTCGCCATATCTAATAAAATATTTTCAAGCCTCCACATTTGTCAATTGAAAAATGGGTTCTGGTCTTGCACAGATCCAAAGCACAAAAGTAATCGCTGAGGAAATTCCATGTTCTTCCTTACATTTTTACGAGTACAAAAACATGATTGTACAAGATAACAAACACCACCAAATACTATACGCTTAGTTCCCTGAGCGACCCTCCAGCGAAACACATACATCTCCACCCGGGGGTAACGTGCTATGATGAAAACACCTTCCACAACACTCAAGAGAAAGACCGACGGACATGAAGTTAACCCCAAGGTGGTCGCGTCATCGGACGCTTTATTCCGTGCTTCGCTTCCTTTTACGGCCCAGAAGGGACACGGCGTAGGGCCCAATATCCCTTCGAGCGTTCCTCGCTTCAGAGCGCCCGGTGAATCTGATGGAAGGAGAAGGGTGTAACATAGACATCATCCAACAGAGCAGGGACAAAGGCGTCGCAAGTTGAGGATAGGAAAAGCGATAAGCCTTGTGAGACAGCATTGTGGGGGGAAAACTCATTCGAAATTTTAATTTAAACGTATATATGAGTAAGTTATATGAGTAATTTGGATGATTACATTAACATTGCATTTATTAATTTCAACGCTACTTTGATAGTTTTATTTTTAACTTATTTATATATATACGCTTTATTGCACGAGTGCATGTTTTGAAAACGAACGACGTTAGGAGCGAGTTTTCAATTTTTTTAGGACTGCAATTAAATAACATAAACGAGTTGCATACGCTATAGTTTTGTATAACAGCATTATAAATTTTTAAGAGAATTTAACTTTACTTTGCGAAACAACTTCCTTGTGTATTTAACATATGTAGGAGAAAACGGAGGTCCGCTGTTCCATTTACCGCCACCATTCCAAGGTTCTCTCGCTGTGATAGGCTGAATGTGTGAGGATGCAATCACTCGTGCCGTAAAATTTATTTATTTATTGATTGATTCTTTCGTGTTTCCGGGCGTGTCAACTGCTTTGGTCCTTAGTTCCGTTAGTCTAGTGCACGATTTGTTTTTCGCGGGAGATGCCGGTGATCTTCCCCCGCTGGATGGCGAGATCCGGCGCCCACCTACCGTCGGCTAGTGGAGTTTCCCCCTAACCAACACTCTCCCACCAGCGGGGCACCGCCCCAGCCGGGAGAAGCTCTAAGCTCCCGACCGGTCTCCCGGAGTATGTTATGTTGTAGTGTAGTGCATGTTAGTGTAAGTGTGTGTGTAAGGGGAGTGGATAGGACAAGGAAGTGGAAGGACAGATCGCGCGCGGTCCGTGGCCCGTTTGGTAGGGTACTGCACCGGCATTCGCCTGGTGTTGATCGGAGAAACCACGGAAAACTACCGATCAGAGCAGCCAGTGTCGAAAATTCTGCCGCCGTCAGGACTCGAACCTAGGACCTCCCAGTCAGAAGCGCTGCAGTGACATCAGTTGATGGACTGAGCTACAGCTACCGGTCCGTAAAATTTAATTCGTCAACATTTGTGCCGTAAAGGGCTTTTTAATGAACGATTTCGTGCAACAAAAGAGGTTGTTTATAATGCTGGTATACAAAATATTAATTCTTATAATTATAAAAGTATTTACTGTAAGTTGATTACATTTTCTAATTATTCCGTGTAATTATCAAAGTAAAAATTGGATTTTGGAATTTTAATTGGAATACATTATTATTGTCCTAGTAATAGCAATCGGGAAGACTGCGTTTATCCGACTGTTAATTACGGCTAGAACTTATTCGACCCACCTTTTGGAACAAGCAAGGCGTCATTCGACGGGTCTCGTTCTGTTCACAAATCCTTCCATTGCGTTGTAAGAGGGGTTTTGAAATGTGTACTTAGGAGGTTCTAAGCACTCAATATGCATTTGAGGAGGACTAATACCCCTGCAGAAGTGTTAATACCTTATTTAATTTTTCTTGGCAGCATAAAATGATAAACATTATTTTCAGTCGGATCCTAGAATATTCTCAAAGAATTCTAGAAAATATGATTGGGGAATTCTTAAGACATAATAGTGAAATGCTGTGAATTACTAAATTGCCATTCTAGCATAAAATTTGGTTCATGAGGTTGACGATAATTTAAAAAGATGTATCAGATGGACGATAATTAAAATATTTTTTAATTAAAAAAATAAATTTCAAAGAATTAAAATTATGAAACCTTTTTCATAGATTCTTTCTCACGAATTTTTCGACGACTGAGGATGTATGAGTCATACCACTGTGATTCGTTTAAAATTTATTTTTATTACGAACTCGCAGAGCGCAAATGAAACTTTCTAGCATCAAAATACCAGCCGAATGCGACGCCCCCAGCTAGTACAATACATTAGAATTAAATTCTGCATATCATTGCAATTTTTTAACTACCTAAATATTCCTGAACCAGGCGGAAACTTGCCTTCATTTGGAAATTTCGCCGCTCCATGAAGATAAATGGCATTTTACACAGCCTAAAACAGATTTTTTCCAAAGTGTAAACAACACTTTTTCGTACCTTGAAAAAGAAAAGCCCTTTATACAACGGAATGACTGCGAATGTAATACATTTTCAGAGTGGCTGTGGTGAGTCATGCTCTTGATGGAATGCATCTTCAAGACATTTTTTAATTCTTTGACGCTGTTGCATGCAATTTCGACATGACAGTTACATAGCTGAGGAGAGAGGATTGTGCTAGAATGCGGAGAAAACGATTTTCACAGCGAAGCTTGTCTCTAAAAGCAAAGATTAAATTCCCTTCTTCAGGCTCTTCAGGGCTTCTTCAGCGTGGAAAGGTCTCCGGCCATGGCTTCTTGTCTTTTTGCGCACCTCCTTGCACCGTCTCGAGAAATTTAAACACTTGACTGGACACGCATTACTCAAGGCCATGCTTAGAGTATCGATTACTAATGATTCCGGGCGCATTAACTGCTAAGGAAATTAGTTCCGTAATTAGCGCGTATGATATACTCGGGAGTGGCTGTGATCTTCCTCTGCTGGATGGCCAGATCCGGCGCCGACATACCGTCGACTAGCGGGGTTTTCCCAATCCTGGTATCTCCCATTGGCGGGGCACCGTCCCAGCCGGGACAAGCTCTAAACTCTCGACCGGTCCCTCGGAATAGGGTAGTGTAGTGCATGTAAGTGTGAGTGCGTGCAAGGGGTGAGGATAGGACAAAGACCCATTTGTTAGGGTACTGCATCGGCATTCGTCTGGTATTGATCGGAGAACAACTGATCAGAGCAGCCGGCCGCAAGAATTTTCCTCCAGACACCGGCAGAACTCGACCTAGCTATCGGGCTAGTGTAGAAAATCTTGCCTCGGGACTCGAACCCCAGGACCTTTCGGTCAGAGTCACTTCCGTGATATCAGTTGATGCCCTGAGCTACCTCTCCCAGTACTAGAGTATCAAAAATAACAGAACACATTCTGAAGCGGATTCTGTATTGAAAAAGTGAACGAGCAGAGAGAATATGATTGTAGACACTAGGCTACAGAGTCGAGCTACACAGAGGTGAGTCATGTTTTGGTTCGACATTGTATATAGTAATTTCACAATACTTGGAAACAAGCACAAAAATCTAACTCTAGACGAGAACGTCAAGCATATACAAGCGAGTTAAACGCAAAAGCTGTCGGTGAACGCTCAAGAGTTATCCAAATACGGAAAAACATACTCATAAGGAAGGTTGGATTAAGTAACACGTTGAAAGGTACTGTGCAGATACATGGTCTCTTATATCATTTCATGTTTATTACATTTAAATTACAAAAATATCAAAAACAATCAATACTGGTTATAAAGTATTTTTTCCGGGTCCCGAGCGATTCCGACATAGACAGATTTTACTGTAATAGCTAAGAGCTAATAAAGAGCTAAGCACCTAACGTTTGGTAACAATTGTGATAACCTCAGACCGCCTACAGAGATTGTTGTGGGCTAATTAGAACGGGGAAAGTATCAAACTTTAAATTCCATCTCTTACATCGTACTGGAAATTCCATGCCTTACATCATACCGGAAATTCCATCCCTTACATCTAATGTTTGACAATGACTGTGAGAGTGGAGTTACAACAAGAGTACATAAAAAGTGGTTAAGAACTGTAAAGAAGGTTGTAAAACTTGGCAAATCCGTTACGTTACAAATGTGTTCAAAAAGTATGCTTTGCTGCATTTTGTGTTTTGTTTCATTTCTTCACAAAATGATCTAATTGGCGGGCATTTCTACCTGGTCGATAAATAAATTTATTAATAGATTATGAGTGCTATGATAATTTCCGAAGCAGGAGTAATTTTGTTTACTTATAAATTGAAATTTCATAAAGGGGAAGAAGTAGACGAGAAAGAAGGAAAACATGAGGAAGAAGAAGAAAATGGAAATAAAGAGAAGAATAGGGGAAAGAAGAACCAAGGGAAGAACGAAGGGGAAGAGAAAATGAATATAATAACATTATCCGTTCGTCATCAGTACTAAGATTTATTTGTAATGAAACTAGCAGCAAAGGTTATCTCTTAGAATTTGGAGAGGGAATTTGGAAAACTGAGAATTTGGGCGCAAATTTCGTGCAACTATTCGCGTTTAATTGGTTTGTATGGCCCGAATTATTGCACATATTGGTCAACCGTTCATGAGTGCTCAATAGTTAGTGAATAGTCAGTGAACTTTAAATGATGAGAATCTCTCTTTTGAAAACGCCACATAAGTCAATTTAGACACTCCGAATAGCAAAAATACATTACATTAAGTGGAGCTAACAGAAGTCAAGTAAAGAAAGCGAATAAAAGTAAATGAAGCAACAGTACAAATGTAAAATATAAAATAATACAAAAGTACAAAAGAAAACACTGACTATTGCTACTTGATACGTAATTCTTCAAAAGACTGAGCAACGAAACTCAAAAGTCTATCCGAAACCAACAATCTGCTCTCCGTCATAACTTGTAATGAAGAAAAGACTCCCTCGACGACAATGCTCAGGAGAAAGACCTTGTACAGAAAGTTAGCTCCAGAGGTAGTGACATCTTCACACGCTTTACATCGTGTGTTTACTTCGTTTTACTGTCTCGTTTTACGGGGAAGGAGAAGACGAGACTGCGGGCTCAATACTCGTATCCCTTTCTGGGTGCCGTGCTCCAGAGCGTACCCTTTGTATTGAATACGAAGTAATTAATATTGCGCATCTCCCCGCTATCCTGGCAGATGGTTTACGGACAACATGACGTGTGTTAGCTTTGAAGAGGACTTTCGAATAGTGCTGAGAGCGAAAGAGATGGGGGAGAGAGGAGATAAAAAAGGAAAGACAGAGAAGGGAAGGGAGAGAGAATTCGATTATGCTATGATGTATTAGTGAACTTTAAATTATGAAAATCTCTCTGTTGAAAACGCCACATATGTCAATTCAGATACTCCAAATAGCAAAACAAACATTACATTCACATGCCACTATAAGTGTAAGCCATAGGGCCGACGCAAACTTTTGCCAGATGTCATAAATCTGTTCCTCCATGAAATAAGGACTAATGCGTAGATGAGAAGATCATGTGATCGAGGTAGCTACGTCATCAGACTCGTTATTCGTGTTTCGTCTCAATTTACAGCCGAGAAGAAACTAGCTTGCGGAACGAGAGAGAGGGACGGCGACTGAAGACGAGAAAGGGGGCCGGGGTGAGGACTAGTACGGGGTCAGAGAGTCGAGGACAAGGAGCACAAAGAGGAATCGAGGACGGCGGACCAGTCAGTGGAACGCGGATAGAACCAAACCGAGAACACTGACGGAGATTAAGACGAAGACAAAAGTCGATGGATGAAAACAAAGATTGTCAGTTAGGAAGGGGAAAAAGACGTGGATGTGAAACGGGGTTGGGAACGAAGAATGAGAAGGCCGCGGGCATGTGGCTAGGACTTGATATAAGGACGTGAGATGAAAACGTGAGCCTAGCATGTGATATACGGACGTGGGACGACGATGGCAGGCAGTCGGGGACCAAGGTGTGTGGCCAGGATGCGGGAGACAGGGTGCGGATGACCAGGGTCGGTGACCAGGGTGGGGGCCGGGGGCAGGGGGGTGACCAGGTGCGGGTGACCAGGGTGCGGGTGACCAGGGTGCGGGTGACCAGGGTGCGGGTGACCAGGGTGCGGGTGACCAGGGTGCGGGTGACCAGGGTGCGGGTGACCAGGGTGCTGGTGACCAGGGTGCGGGTGACCAGACCGCCGGCCGGAAGGGAAAAACCGGGGTTGCCGAAGGGGCAAGACGGGGGACCAAGAGTGGAGGACCAAGACGATGGACGAAGACGGGAGACCAGGACGGAGGACCAGGTCGGAGGACAAGGACGGGGAGTAGGTGGTGGTGGTGGTGGAGGAGGGGACTAGGTCGTAGAATCAGAACAGGGGACTAGGGCGGGTAACTAGGAAGAGGGATCGGAATGGGGAACTAGGAAGGGGATCAAGAAAAGAGACCAGGAGGGCCATCACGTCGAGAGACCAGAGCGGGTGACAAAACGCGGACCAGCGCGGGGAGTCAAGGGGCCCGGAACAAGGGAGAAGGGCGGGGCACGACGGCGGGTGTCGAGGTCGAGGCATTAGGAGGGGGTGCACTTTCCCCTCGTTGGCGCCGCCTGCGTGCCAGCGCGCACGCGTTTGCGAGCCACGCGCTGCGGAAGAGGCGCCGCGCCGGTCTGCCTTCGCGGTTCGCCGCTCATATTGCACGCTCCCGCGCGTCGAGGCTTCGCTCCCGCCGAGGCGCAGGGAAATAAGAGAGCGTATGAGGCTCAAAAGGGAAGAAGAGAGGGCTGCTTTGTCAGCAGTTGGAAACGAGATTGTATGGCTTGAGCGCTTCAGTCTTCTCTGGGCTTAAGATACCAATGAGCAGTCGAATAAAAACGAGTCAGAAACCAACAAATGTAATATGAAGTTTATTTTCAACTTTATTAAGGCAAAAGTAATCTCTTAAAGAATTTATATATGTAACTTACTGGAAGGCAAGACGATCAATTCTATTCGTGAAAAAGCCACTGACTCTTCAACAGGTCATGGCTTCCGTCGAGAAGCAGTGAAATAAAACAGGTCAAAGCACGTAGGTCTGACAATACGCATCTTGGAAACAGCAAACGGTTGAGTGACTTTTTACTGTTCTTTTTATTGTAAGTGTAATATGTCTATCATGTTTCTCCAGCATGGTAATTCTTGTACAGACCTATGGATAAAAATTTCAACTAATGTGACGTAGTTTCAAGTTAAAACACTCTGAAATTCCACGAAACAGCGTTTTCTTTTATGATAACACCTGTCTACATATTTGCAAAACATTGAGGAACACGATTCAGAAATGCAGTTGAAAATGATTAAACATTCTCTCTATAGCTGAAAGAGTGAGATACATCATTTTCGAGACAGGGCATTCATTGCGTTTGATCCCACACTACATCAAGTGTGGAGTTTGCTGGTTGACATGACCACCCTGCGAACTGAGGTGATTGGTGGATCGAGTGGAGAGACTATGACCCATCTTCACTATTGCCTCTGTCATCGCCACTGTCTTTGTCTTGCGTAGAGGAGTTTATTTCTCTAATCACATTATTATGTTTAGCTAATTGCTCCGTCAATGAAAATATCGACTACAATTTTTACTTCCTCACAAACTGCTTATGCAATATAGAAAAAAATATTGAAACGCTCTGAAAAAAACGACAGTTTTTCCACAAAAATCTCTTATGTTCCTGTTCCTGTACATAATAAAGTACTTCCTCTAACACGTTTTGTAATAAGAACCTTTGATACTCCCTTTTATTAAACGTCGAAGATAACGGACAGGACGCCAGTGTTTTTCGTTATTTCCTCATCCACAAAATGGCCTTTGAGATCGAGCTACGGCGAAGGATCGAACACGCAAGCACGCACATGCTCTGGCAAGCGGGGAATCAAGGAGAGTAATGAAGGAGGGACCTCTCTCCTGTCCGGCATTCGACGAAGACTACGCGAAAGGAAAATGTCGGATGCGGTGGAAATCCTACAGACATTTTAAAGAGTTCAGTAGTGAAAACGAAAGATTTGGCAAATTACAGTCAGGTGAACACTATTAATATTTGATAAATAAAATGAAAGTAAATAACATAATAATCCTCTCTCAGATCAGGTTATTTTACTTCACGTACCCATTTATCACGATTGACGTCACAAAAGACCGTACAATAAAAGGAACATTGATCGTGTCATAGAATTTTCGCCCAGGTGGTCGCGTTGCTTGTCCTAATTGCAAAACTGGTGTCAAACATTCATAATAGTAGGAACTGAAATTTTTGACCGCAGTCTCACAGACACATACGTGAACACCACCTGAAATATGGTAGTTCCGTGGAACGTAAAATAATAAGTAACAGGGAGTTGAGAGTAATAAGTAACAATGAGCGAGCTGAGAAAGCCAGTTGAGTTGAGAAAGGGACGACGTGTAGAGGTCAGACCGCTCACTTCCTACTGCTGGTACTGGGTTCAAATTTCGATTGATCCATGTGGAATTTTTATTAGACCCAGTGGGTTCGCGGCAGATTTCTGCGAGCCTCCTCGTTTCCCCAGTCTCTCAGTCCATCTTTGTCCCATTAAGATTCAAATCTTACCATCATCATCGTAATCATTGATCAAACCATTCATCTTAGGATTGGGTTAGGGACTGTATCATAATAAAGAAGAAGTATTATGGGAAATTGAGAAGAATTTTAAGAGAAAAAGAGAAGGTATATGCTATTTTAAGGGCAAGTGAATGAGTTAGGGTAAAACTGTATTACTGAGCAAAAATGATAAAAGAGAGGTTGCGAAATTCCTCTCACAGGTCTTTAGTAGCTCAATATTGTGCATTATGATCTCCTACAGCTTTACATGTTAATAACAAAGAAACGAGGAATGCAGGTTCCCGAAATTACGCAACACCCCTATTTTTTATCTCTTCCTTACCTAATTGTGGAGCAGTGTTGCCTTCATGTTCCCAACGGGCAAAAATTTCTTCAAAAGACCAGACGAGCATCTCTGTCGTACGTCGTGAGGGCGACGAGTGTGCCACAAGCGGTGGCGAAGGAAACTTCGTTTCAGAAAATTGAATGTAGGAGCGCGCTCCGGGAGCAGCAAGAACCTCTAAGTGACCGGACAACAAGCGGCCGACGACGGGGGCTCTCTCGGCGAAACCCAGTTAGCGATCTCGCTCGCGTCGCCACTACAGACTTGGCCCCCGCCGCCGGGCCCGCCCTTAACAAGCCCACATCCGCAGACGCCGCCCCAACTGGTTGCTTGCTTGGTTAGTGATTCCGGGCGCGTCATTACTCCCGTTGAGTATAGTGCATGTTTTTTTCATCGAGATTGGTTGGTTGTTTGGTTAGTGATTCCGAGCATGTCAACAGCTTAGGTCATTAGAGCCGTAAGTGACATGTTTTTCATCGGGATACGGCGGTGATCTCCCCCGCTGGATGGCGAGATCCGGCGCCGACCTACCTTCGGCTAGTGGGGTTTCCCCCTCACCAGGACTCTCCCACCAGCAGGGCACCGCCCCAGCCGGGACAAACTGTAAGCTCCCGACCGGTCTCTCGGAATATGTGGTAGTGTAGTGCATGCTAGTGTAAGTGTGTGTGTAAGAGGAGAGGATAGGACAAGAAAGAGGAAGGAAAGATCGCGCGCGGTCCGTGGCCCGTTTGTTAGGGTACTGGTCCGGCATTCGCACGATGGTGATTGTAGAAACCACGAAAACTACCGATCAGAGCAGCCGGCCGCTAGAATTCTCCTCCAGGCTGCGACTGAATCCGACCTAGTTGAAAAGCTTGCCACCGTCAGGACTCTAAGTTAGGACCTCCCGGTCAGAAGTGCTGCTGCGACATCAATTGATGCACTGAGCTACCGCTCCCGGTCCCAACTATGGCAGTACCACCACCATCAACCGTCGCAAAAATTACCGCAACCGTGAACATAACCACCACTATCCGACTGATTCAGATCTGCTGAATAACCTTCAATCCGGCTTTAGATGAGGTAGAAGCACACAAACGGCTTTATTAAAAGTAACGGGAAACATAAGAAATGCGCCAGATGACGGCCTCGTAACTATGTTACCTCTTTTAGATTTTAGTCAAGCATTCGACCCTGTAAATTACGACATCCTAATATCGAAATGCAAAAATCTAACTTACTCTAATTCCATCATCACTTGGATTGCAAACTATCTCTAAAATATGCAACAAATTGTAGTACCTGACGATCTTCTCTCCAATCCCAAACTTCTCAGCCGAGGAGTACTACAGGGATCCCTGTTAGGGGCGCTGTTCTTCTTAATTTACGTGAATGACCTATCACGCGAACTTAGAAAATCTAGTCATCATATGTACGTGGATGACCTGCAAATTCACATCTTCGGGAAACCGTCACAGGTAGCAATGCTAATAAATAAATTAAATAAGGAGCTCTCATCGATAGTCAAATGGGCAATGAGAAACGGATTCAATTTAAATTCTACAGAATCACAAACCATCATAATTGGCTCTTTCCAAATGCATAAGAAACTTGAATGTTCATCTGTTCCTAATGTGATTAAAGGCAATGTTGTAGTGACTCGTGATTCACCAGTGAAACACTTGGGCTTCGTATTTGATGTTGATCCAAGCTAGAAATACCAGATACGAAATGTCTGTTGCAAACTTTATGCATATTTGCACTCCCTTAAATGTATCGATAAATGTCTCCCTACAAATACGAAGGAAATGTTAGTAAAAACCATGTTGTGTCCTCATTTTGACTACGGTGACATTGTGTATAACAATTTGAAAGATTCACTTGCTCCATCTCTTCAAAGAGTTTAAAATGTCTCTATTTGTTTCATTTATAATATACAAAATACGATCATATCTCCGGAGTTTATAAAACGAAAAATATTAACACTAAAGGATAGACGTTTGTATCACAGCCTTTGTCTTTTTATTAAAATGCTAAAAAGGGATTCCTCGTCTTATTGAAAGTATTTCGTACATCGTAAATCCTCTAGATTTAAACAATCCCAGTTACTCTGTAATACAAAAAGCAAAACCGACAACTACAATAAATCGTTCGCAATTGCTGTAGCCCAAGAGAGGAATAAATTGCCTTCCAATATCAAAAACTGCTCCTCATTAACATCTCTTAAGAAACAGCTTACAAAGCAAAGAAACGTCATTGTACAATTTAAATCACTGTATATTACAGGTTGTCAAATAAAACCTATTTGTCAGTTTTATCCGTAGGAGTGTTAAACAGTGTATAATATGTTTTAGAAATAAGTTGAATATACATTTGTTGAAAATTTACTTTCTTGTGACTTGTTTGATTCTGCTGGAACTGTAAAAGAGGCGAATTTAAGCAAGAAAACGATCCCGCGCAGCATGGTCAGCAAATGAGGAAAACATCCCAAAGATCTGTTACTTCATTTTAGCTTAATTTACTATTGTATTAGGACGCCACCTGCCTGGTAGGTTTTCCCCGACTAGTCGATTTTCCTCAATGATCGAAGTGACGTGTTTCTGTATTAATAGATTACAGACGCTCTGGGAGAATACCAGGCTGCCGTATGGCGGGCAGACATTTGGAGCACATATGTTATTCAATTCAAATTTATTTTTAATTTCCGTCTATAAATTTATAAATCTTTCAAACAAAATTTGTAGCATTTTTGTGTCTGATTAACCCCGTATATTATCTTTTTATGTGTTGCTTTTAAATTATACTTGATTTTCCACTAACTACTTACCACTTGACTATACCACATTTACATTTGTAGATTATATTACATTTTTGAACTCTTTTGTATACATCTGACACTTGGTTAGGTGGAAGAGCGAGCCTGATGATCCGAGGCTCGTCCTATCAATATTATCAATCCTCGCTATTATTATTATTATTATTATTAATATTATTATATTATTATTTTATCATTATTATTATTACTACTACAAACCAGTCACTAGTACCACTGACCAAACCATCAACCAATCAACTACTACTACTGTAAATATAAAAGAAATCACTAACTAACCAAAAGGCCATCATCACTAACCATCTAACCATAAAATCCTAACAAACGAAAAGCACCTCCTAAAACATCATCAATCACCACAACCCTCAACCAACCTCTTACACTAACATACTCATCCAAAAAATCTGCCACCAGCACCACCTACAACTACTAAAACTCCATCACCCAATCACTGACAATAAATAACGATCCAAACCCTCCCTGCCGCCAAGTTCACGTACTTAATTGTATTATTTGTAACTGTACGCATTATTTCCAGCACATCATACAGACAAGCAAGGATAATCTCACATACAAATTGAACATCCCGAACTAAGGCCATCCAATATATTGCATTATGAATGCATTCGAAACGACGATATTATTACCGTAATAACACTAAGTAATAAAAAGTCGTACAAAATTATTGTTCTCAATTGTTTTCATTTTTCTTTCATAGAGCATTTAAATCGTATTTTTAAGAGAGAAAACCTAAATGGAGTACTTTCAATTAAAGTTTGTGGATTGCTTGAAAGAAAATATATCAATTCATTGAGAATATAAATTATAGAATAGAGTAAAAATTGAATTAATATTGGGATTTTTAACAGTAAATTATAATTAAAAAGACAGACACACACACACACACACACACACCACATAGACGTTTTGCTGTCAATGGGTTTTTCGGTATCAATGACCCACAAGACACTGATTCTTACTATACAAAGTGTTAGGGGAAGTAATTTACTATGTACATGGACATGATTTATCCATTTTTTCGTCATCGGGGCCCACCAATAAGGGTTTTTCTACCGCAAATACGGCCGCATCATTACAATACTTTCTCTACACTGTGTAAACAGCGAGAAAGCAAAACCAACAACCACCCTCACCAACCACAAGCAAAACAGATCACTAGCACTACTATTAACTACCTCCTCCACTAACCACCTCTACCAGCAACAGTGTCTGCATTACTAAGTCGGTTGCATCTTGTTTGATTCATTGATTTTTTCGTGTTTCCGGGCGTTTAAACACCTTTTAATGTACTATGTACATTGAAATTCATGTACAGTCGTACATTCAATCTACATTAAATTTAATGTAATTTCTAACAGTGTACACACGCAAAACGAGACTGCTCTATGGTGTGGGGATAGAGGTGCGGGGATTTCCGCTTCCACAGCGATGAGAGAGTCGCACGGGAGTCAGTTGCAGCTCTTATACATCTGTAGCAGAGGTAACCAATGGAATCGGTATAGACTCTCTTGGTCGGTCTATGAAACGAGGAGGTCGATGAAATTTTGAAGGGAAGTCTGTGATGACCACGAGGTCAATTGGAGATAAATAGCCGAACATGAATCGGCGCCGATCGGCATAATCAAGATTTCATTGACTGCGAAAAAATTAAGAATTTAATTCATTGTTTTCTGATTTAAAGTAAAAAAACAACAACTTTAAAATAAATTCTTTCGTATACGTCGTTCGTCCTTAGGGGATAGAATGTTCAAAAACTCAAGAAATTATAAATGAATTTACAACGATATTCTGTCACGCAAGGAATTACTTTCCGCAATCTGCACTGGAAAAATGCTTTGACCAGATAAGAATGAAACTCGACTATTCACAAGCGGAAGTTTCTTGGATTATTGAATCTTGAAATATTTTTCGAGAATAATGGTGTACGAAATTTTTATCTTTAAATTGCGTATGAGCAATGTTTTTTATAATGATTAAGAATGCTGTAAAGAATAGAGAAAAAGTAAGGGGATCGATGAAGCAAATTATTCTTTTAACAAGAGTCAATGAAAAAAATTATGGGAATCCCTGATTTAGTCTAGCTTGCGTAACTCCATGCTTCTCTCTTCACGGACAAAATTTAGATTGGTTTGGTTGGTTTGTTTTTTCGTGTTTCCGGGCGCGTCAACTGCTATGGTCATTAGTCCCGTTAGTGTAGTGCATATTTTTTTCTCGGGAGATGGCGGCGATCTTCCCCCGTTGGATGGCGAGATCCGGCGCCGACCTACCGTCGGCTAGTGGGGTTTCCCCCTAACCAGGACTCTCCCACCAGCGGGCACCGCCCTAGCCTTGCGTCACCAAACTTTAGAGACTACCGGTGACGCAAGGAAACTTGCCACCATTTTGGCTTCTGGCAACGGTCGTGGATGGCAAGTTCGACGCGGTGACAAGCGAGAGGTCCACACCGGCATTTAAACTGCTCTACGTGGCTCGACGAACCAGGCGGTTGCACTGGTCCAGGCTGTAAAATAAGTAAATTCATTAGTATTATTGTTTTATATTCCAAAGACGCTTTCTCCTAATGGACTCTAAATGCGAAGTTACTTATCGTCCAATAATACAGGCAGTATAAATTGATTATTTGACGTAATATTCTATTAATTTGCCGAATATACTCTTTATGCCTCTCTTTCTCCATTTTTCAAATTTTCTACTGCTCCAGCGACTACGGAGTAAAATAATTCCATCTTATTTACTGCCACCTCCAACGCCATCTTCAAACACGATCGTGTATTGCTTCCGCTCCAGTTCCCAACACTCATGTCTTTTCCATCACCTCTCCGACACCATAACATCCATCAATTTCAGTAATTTTAGCATTGCCCCTGACATCACCCCCATTTTAACCACATTTCTTCTCTATTCAGGTATTTAACTGCCTCCAAATCAGCAGATACTGCTTCCATCACTTTGTTGACTCCAAGGCATCTACAACCTCTGCCATAACCACCACCAACGACACCATCATTTTTACTCTCACAATTACAATTCTTACTCTTTACGCTTGATTTCCCTTCAACTACAGGTCCATCAATTTTGCAACTATCTCCATCTTTGTATCGATTTCATCACCTCCCATGTCATAGTTCGCTGCTCCTATCGAGAGAAAATTGCCTACCGTTTTCACTTCATTTTCTTTCGTCATTTTCGTTGCCACCATCCCCAGCATCCATCATCTCCAACGCCCGTTTCCACTTCATTTTCTTTCAACGTCATTTCCGTTACCTCCATCCCCACCTGCAGAGTATCCTTCATCTCTCACGCATTGTTAACGGTTCGACTGCTTCTGCTGTAACCACCATCGCTGTCGTTTACGCTTCATTTTCCTTTCCCGGCCATCGCCTTTGCTTCCATTTCTCACGCAACAGCCTCCACCACAACTCCGTACCCTCCGTAGTTACCCCCCTCTTCTTCCCGCGTCGAAAGCAGAAACTCAATCAAGACGAGCTTCTGAGGTCGCTGTCTCTTCGCCCTGCCTTCCTGTGTGCGCCCCCTCCACACACACGCAACTCGGCGTGGTCGGCCACCGATCCTAACTACATTTCCGCGAAACCATGAAACGAAGTTAGTACTTTCTCCATTACCATCTCCGCTCTGCAGATGTTATTTCAAGCATGAAGAGAGATGTTGTCAACAAGTTTCATTAAAAATCAACTAATATCAAAAGCATCGAAGGTAATTGAGACGATTTATTCGCGCAATGAATTATGGTGACGACATTCGTGATGCAACGCAACCTGGATAACACGAACCTAAAAAACATAAATTGTACCTCATCGATTTTTTCGTTTTTATTTACTTTCTTTCATAGTTTATACCATTCATGCCCAAAGTATTCGATAATTTTAAACTAGTTAAGATGAGTTATTCGATAAGTTGAATTTTTTCCTTTCTATTTCCGATTTGATGTGTCGATGCTCCATTGCATGGCAGACTCACTGATTTGACGTTTTATGTTCTATGTGCTCATGCAAATTTCTCGTTTTGTAACAATCAAATAGTTTTAAATCAAACTTGCGAGGTCACATAGTTCAAAAACCGGTTTGAAGGCCTCCTTTTAATAGGTTTTAACGAAAATTACGAAAGCCTGAATTTGTGGATACAGGTTTTAAAACTGAAAATAATATTTTACCGTTGAACAGAAAAATATCGTTTTATGTAAATTATTACAAACTCTTACAAACTTACCTCTAAGGAAGACAGCAAATATGTTATTCAACCCAGAGGGTTGCGCTGCAGCGCATACTAACCTGTAAAGAGAAAATGCAACTATGACAAAATAAATCTACAAATTACCAAATATAATAATTTTATTAACAAATTATGGAATTTTATTAATAAAAGATAACATATTTTTATAGATTGAACTTCCCAGATTTTATTTGCTGCTAGGAAACACCAGGAATTCGAAAATATTGTAAATAAAATAATGATAATTCCCTCAATAACATGTTAATGTTCCCTTAATAACATTTAAAATGTTGAATAAAGTTTGTTCTAAAATTACGTATAAAATAAATTGTCAATATTTTACTTTGTAAGCGATATATAGCCGTATTGTAATAAAATACAATGTAAAAATTGATGGCAAGTGCCCCCGCTTATTTATTTATTTATTTATTTATTTATTTATTTAGCCAGTTCATTATAATTTAAAATTAATAAACAGGCAAAATGTTAAGCATGTGCAGCTTAAATGAAAAGATGTCACATTTCTTAACTTTCGTAGTCATACCTAGACTGGACGAATAATATTAATGGATTGGCGGTTGTTAAGATACAAGGGGGACGATGGGGCAATGCTGGACAGAGGCACACAGACCGGCGAGAGAATCCTCCCAAAACTTACCTCGAAACCGCATTCTTTACCACAAATACCAATTGGACCGACCGAGATTTCACCGGAAGCGGTAGCTCAGTGCATCAACTGATGCCACTGCAGCGCCTCTGACCCTAGGTTCCTAGATTCCCACTCCCCACGGTGGCAGGATTTTCGACACTAGCTTTTCAGCTAGGTCAAATTCAGTCGCTGTCTGGAGGAGAATTCTAGCGGCCGGCTGCTATGATCGGTAGTTTTCCGTGGTTTCTCCGATCAACACCAGGGGAGTACCGGAGCAGTACCCTACCAAACGAGCCACGAACCGCGCGCGATCTTTCCTTCCTCTTCCTTGTCCTATCCTCTCCCCTTACACACACACACACTCACACGTACACTAATATGCACTACACAATTACATATTCCGGGAGACCGGTCGGAAGCCTAGAGCTTGACCCGGCTGGGGCGGTGCCCCGCTGGTGGGAGAGTCCTGGTTAGGGGGAAACCCCACTAGCCGACGGTAGGCCGGCGCCGGATCTCGCCATCCAGCGGGGGAAGATCACCGCCATCTTCCGAGAAATAACATGCACTACACTCACGGGACTAATGACCAAAGAAGTTGACGCGCCCGGAAGCACGAAAAAATTAATCAATCAATCAACCGACCGAGATTTCAACGTTACCCAGAGATTGAAGAGATGCGTATGTCAAGAGTAGTGCGATAAAGCATTAGTTACGCCCACTACCACTCGTCCCCTCGGCGGTGCAATGTTAGCACTGAGCACGAAGCGGCGCTGGAGTGGTGGCAGGGGGTGTGGGGGAGGGGTGGCGTGCGCTTCCTCACCCTGTAGCGTCGTGATGAGTATGACGACAGGATTCTCAAACATGTACATTTATTTTGTACATAATATACACGGATAGCATAATAATGAACAGAGCGTATATCATCCGTGTGTCGTTTGCGGAAAACAGATGATGAATCTCCTAACAACGTTCATGTGTTCATACGCACCATGGCAATGTGTTGTCATGGTCGTCAGGCGGAACCGTCTCTCATAAAGGGATGAGAGAGTCTACGACGTTACAACCCTTCCCCTTTGCCCGCCCTCCGAGACAAGGGCTGCTGGGCGTTGGCCACAATGGTCACCGCCCCCAACTTTTTGTGAGCTAGCGACTTGTAGATCGTGGACTACTGTGATTGTGATCGACCCCAGCTTCATGAGTGTTATTCTTCTGGTGTACAATTACGACACCCGCTAAGTATTACGTACATCTTCGTCGATTATAGCAACCTCTTTACGGAACAGTACATCAATTTGTATATATGTTAAACCTGGCTGTTCCAAAACAATTTTTGATTTTGGTTGTAATAAACTTGTTATCTGCCGGCCCGGTGGCCGAGATCGCTAAGGCAATAGTGTCGTAATGATCTCGGACCGAAGGATCGCGGGTTCGAGTCCCGCCTCGGGCATGGTTGTATTTGTGTTCGTCCTTTCACCCCTTATCATCAATCACCATATCGTTTCATCCACATAGTTACCATACCGTTAACAGCAATAGTGGTCGCTAATGACCTAAGATGTTGATGCGACCTTAAATAACCTGTGGTATACGAAGTGTATAGCAATTTTTCGCTATGTTCCGTCGAGTGCCGGGTGTGGCCCACTGTCCGGCGACGCGCACGCGGGGCCGCGAGGAGGAGAGCCGGGGCAGCGAGGAGGCGCGCGGCGAGGGCGGATTGCTGCGCGGGAAGCGGCCAGGTACTTACGACGCTGAGTGCGGCCTCCCGTCGCCCTCCTTGCGCCGCCGCGCCCCGCCCCGTTAAGCCACGCCGCGTGCCGGGCGCCGCTGCCGTTTGATGTCTTCGTCGTCGTAGCGGGCAGCGGGGGGCGTGGCGCGCCGGATGAGAGGACGGACGCAAAGGAGGAGAAGGGTGTGCACCTGGGCGGAATAAAAATCTGTCAGGCTGCTTGCCCACGATAAGGGCGTGAAGCAAAATGACGGGTGAAAGAAAGGGGGGGAGAAACAAAAAAGAAAGAGGGAAAAGGGAAAGAGAGAGAGAAAGAGGGTAAAAGAGAGAGAAAGAGGGTAAAAAAGAGAGAAAGAGGGAAAGAGAGAAAGAGTGAAAGAGAGAGAAAGGGTAAAGAGAGAAAAGTGGGTAAAGAGAAGAGAGAAAGAGGGAAAGAGAGAAAGAGGGAAAGGAGAGAAAGAGTGAAAGGAAAGAGGAAAGGAGAGGAAGAGGAAAAAAAGAGAAAGGAAAGAGGGAAAGGAGAGAAAGAAGGAAAGGAGGGAAAGAGGGAATGCGAAGGAGAGAATTCGAAGGAAGCGCTGGCGAATGGGAATAATGGAGATCGGAAAAGGATGGTTGCGAGGTGCCGAGGGGGTCGCTTAGAATGCAATGCTGGCAACGTGGGATTGCGCGGAAATCAATATTTTCAGGTGAGATGGGAATAGTATGTTATTTTATGAACGTTTATGTTCCAGTCACACTTTTGTGGTAAATAAGTTAAGAATGTTTCAAGGATTGTAATGATAGACGTCAGTCTTTAATGTAACTTCCAATATATCTAATTATACTTCAGTGGGTAACTTCTCCTTTGATATGATTTGAAGGCTAATTTTGGCTTCACTACTGGTTGAACAGTCAGAGTGCAAAGATATTGTTGAATATCTAGCTCTTTTTATTCCGTAAACAACTACTTACCTCGATTAAAGTATGTCTTGTTGTGTTGTAAACTATTATTTGACTTGTAGTGAATTGTAAACTATTATTTATAGCGTGTTATAGGCTATAAAATAAAAAAAAGAATATTCGAGTTTATACGTTCTGGAATGGCATAATAAAATTAAATCCTGTTAGGGAGCAGGCTTCATGTTTTTATCTAGCGAAAAATATTGTAGGTTTTTCTAATATTACACAAGCCTGAATATGCGACATTTTCTCACACGTTTATATTTCCAAATATTTGCTCTATTACCTCGAGAAAATAAAAAAAAATTCAGAAGGATATTTTCATGTTCGATAATACATGATACATGTTAAAGTGAAGAGTGGTTACATAGTCCTGATAATGAATTCAGTTAAGGTTTCGCAACTTCTTTAATGAAAATGAAAAATGTTTCACATTCAATTAGAGATAAAACTACTGAGTTCCAGAGATGCATTTATGTACCAATTAAGCAATACAGAATTCTTTAAAATCCATTAAGAATTTCATCAAGAAATGGGTACTTAAATTGATTTTAATACTGACGGGGGGAGGGCCTACCGACTTACCTTGAAGAGGACGAGGAATAAGGTGTGACCAATGGGGTGGCGTGGGGGGCCTGAGTA
The DNA here is from genome assembly GCA_964035755.1 of Teleogryllus oceanicus. Classification (NCBI taxonomy): domain Eukaryota; kingdom Metazoa; phylum Arthropoda; class Insecta; order Orthoptera; family Gryllidae; genus Teleogryllus; species Teleogryllus oceanicus. Next base: position 83,656,467 of record CAXIVR010000008.1, on the reverse strand, counting down.
GGGTATTGAGAAGCGGATCCTATCGTGGCGAGGCCGCTCATAACGTGACATGGCGGGGATTGGCGACGCGGGGAAGTCGCGTGACCTGACGCGTGGTGATGATGCGCACCAGGGCATGAGGAGGGGCAAGGCAGAGCAAGGCAAGACGGGGGGGAGGCGGAGCAGGGGGAGGCGGGGAAGGCGAAGCGAAGAAGGGGTGGCGGGGAAGGGGTGGCGGGGAATGGGTGGCGGGGAAGGGGTGGCGGGGAAGGGGTGGCGGGAAGGGTGACGGGAAGGGTGGCGGGAATGGGTGGCGGGGAGTGGGTGGCGGGAATGGGTGGCGGGAATGGGTGGCGGGAAGGGTGGCGGGGAAGGGGTGGCGGGGAAGGGGTGGCGGGGAAGGGGTGGCGGGGAAGGGGTGGCGGGGAAGGGGGACGCGGGGCAGGGGGACGCGGGGCAGGGGGAGGCGGGGCAGGGCAGGGGCGGGGCAGGGGCGGGGCAGGGGCGGGGCGGGGCGGGGCAGGGGCGGGGCAGGGACGTGGCAGGAGCGGGTGAGGGGCGGGTCAAGGGCGTGTCAGGGGCGAGGTATGGGCGGGGCAGGGGCCGGGCCGGATCTGGCTGGGGCAGGGGCGGGCCGGTGCGGGGCTGGGGCGGGGCTGGGGTGGGGTGGGCCGTGGCGAGGCAGGGGCGGGCCGGGGCGGGCGGGTCGGGTCGGGGCGGGGCGGGTTGAGACGGGGAGGGCGAGGAGCATGGCGAAATGAGGCAGTGCAGGACAAGGAGAGGAAACGCGGAGTGAGACGTGACGAGGTGGAACGAGGCAAGGCGGAGCAGAGCGAGGCGTGGCGGGGAGGAGCGCGGCGGGGGGCGGGGCAGAGGGAGAGCGCCCGCGACGGAATGCGACCCAGCCCGCGCGGCGCCACCGCGCGGAGAAAGAAAGGAACGCTATGGATGGATTGTATAAAGATACAGAAACGATATAATGGAGATGGTTGTGCGCCAGCGACAAACATCAACACGTCATTCGTTTGCACAAAAAACGCAAAATACAGTTCACTACATGCACAAAACATAACTGTATTATTGTTCGATTATGTGCTATTTATTAGTTTATTAGTCTTTGACAACTGAGCGTGATAATTTTAAACGTTTCATTGTACATGCAGTTTCCAACATACTTTAAACATTTATTTCAAAAAGAAAAAAGAAATTGCCAGAAATTATGTACTTTGAAGTCCTAGAAACCCCATTTAGAGAACAAACTCTATGCATCCAATCGTAGCGTCTAACGGATATGACGGAGGACATTTGCCTCTGGCCTTTCGCGTATGGGTTGTCACAGATAGTCTCGCGTACTGCTGACCACAGATCCGATTAGGTCGCAACTGTGTCACAGTCCGATTGAAATTTCTAAACCGATTTACACGCTTAATTTTGACGCACGGCACCGCGCGAGCGAGCGTTCGCTCCAGCTCCGGAATCGTTCGTCGAAGGGAAGCGTGTGAATCGATCAGAGCAGCCGGCCACTAGAATTCTCTCCCAGACATCAACTGAATTCGACCTAGCTGAAAAGCTAGTGTCGAAAATCCTGCCGTCGTGAGCACTCGAACCTAGAACCTCCCGGTCAGAGGCGCAGCAGTGACATCAGTTGATGCACTGAGCTACCACTACCGGTTTAGGTTTCTGTCAATAACGCATTTTAGTTACTCTTTAGCATAACTTGTACTGGATTAAGTGGCTCAGGGCATCAATTGATGTCACTGCAGTGCCTAATCGGGAGCTTCCAGGCTTCGTGTCCCGACGGTACAGGTAGGTATATCCACATCAGCTAGATAGGTCGAATTCTGCCGCCGTCAGGAGGAGAATTTTAGCGGCCGGCTGCTCTGATTGGTAGTTCTCCGTGATTTGTCCGACCATAACCAGGTGAATGCCGGAGCAGTACCCTAGCAACGGACCGCACGCAGTGTTTCCTCCCTCTTCCTTTACTATACCGGCCCTTTACTTACACACATTTACGCTACCCCAGATGGGAGCTGAAAGCTTGTCCCGGCTACGGCGGTGCTCCACTCGGGGAAGATACTTGGATGGGGAAAACAACGCATGCCGACGTACAGATCGACGCTAGATGTCGCCATTAAGCGGGGAAGATAACAGCCACTTTCCACCGTAAAAACATGCACTACACTTACAGGATCAAAGACCTTCGCAATTAACGATCTCGGAAACTAATCAATTTGTCATCATTTGCTTTGATGTTTCCGACACTAATTTCATAAATTGCCTTATTTTCAACCACTGCGTTAAATAATTCTGCCTTTTGACTCCTTAACTGTTAGTGATATTAATGTCTTAACTCAGTGCATTGACACTACATCATTTATAAGATTTACGTACCGTCAAGCAACTCTTTTTACCAAGACGATGGTCATAAATATAAAATCAAGCCCAAGTAGATTTTTGTGAAGGGGGAAAAGTGGCTGCAAGTTGTGGCGAAGCGTTGATGGTAAATTTTAATCTTCCAAACTCTCGCCCAAGTTTACTTCCTAACTTTTGTTTGTAAGCCCTTCAAGAAGCGAATAAAATCCCGACACTCCACATTAAATATTGACGACCGGACCGGATATTTCGGTTATAATAGAAGCCCGAAATGGAGGTTTTCTCTTGAAGCGATCCAGACTTCAGTCTTGTTGCAATTGAAGTCCTTTGAAATTCTGCCGCTCTATTTCTTTGATGAAGACTTTCGTGTATTTATGAAAAGGAAGTAAGGCAGAAGGATTTGTCACTTTAATATTCATTCTGTTCAGTTAGACATGTCTTAATTAAACCGTCATGATGTTGACAACTAAGAATGATGGTTAATGTTTAAAGGAATTGTACTATTTGTTTCTTTTAATTATTTTAACCTAATTATTGTAGAGGTTTTGTAAGTACTGGAGATGATTTTCATGAAATTGTATATGTTACGTAAGCTTAATTCAGGTTTTAAATAAGTGATCGATTGAGCTTTGTATATAAGCTATTAATGAGATGCGCATTGAAAAAAAAGTTCACCTTTTCCGTGCATGTTTGCTTGTTTGGGTGATTCTTTGAAGAAACTCATGCATAATGCATATTCATATTTTTTTGGTATAATGTTTCATATTTTCATTTTTATTTAACATATTAAGTAATTACGATTAAGATTTTTCGATAAATTCTGTTAACACTCAAATAATGTTTATTAAGCATAAATAACGTATTCTTAGAATGATCTGGGCTGTCCGGGTGACGCCGCGTCGAAGGCTGGGGTGCCGACGTTTCGACCGACATATCGCGGTCCTCTTCAGGGCTGTACTGCTGAAGAGGACCGCGATATGTCGGTCGAAACGTCGGCACCCCAGCCTTCGACGCGGCGTCACCCGGACAGCCCAGATCATAACTCTGGCCGCGGAAGCCTACGATATCGTATTCTTAGAATCTTACCACAAAAAGGCTCGAACTGACTGTTCTTAACGTAAAATGCACATTCCAAATATTTCATTCGTGGTCGTAGCCAATAACTGAACAATATGCGGTCCCGTGTTCAAACGCCCGTTGGTTGCTGCATACTGGCCAGTACTCCGACCTAGCTGAAAAGATAATGTCGAAAATCCTGCCGCCGTCAGGACTCGAACCTAGGACCTCCCGGTCAGAGGCGCTGCAGTAGCATCAGTTGATACACTTAGCTACCGCTTCCGGTCCAGAGACAAAAGATTCTGGAAGCTTCCGCACTCGGCGCCTGTCAGGTATGAATCCGCATCCCCGACGACCGGACGTCCAGTTTAATCTGAGCTGTCAATCGAGTGCATCGAAGTGAACAACAGAACAGTAGAAATCGAGAGTAACGTCTGCCTGCATAAATGTAGCAGAAGTCGTGTGAGTGACCACTACATAAATACACAAGAAGTAAACAGCGTGAAAGTAAATCGTCAAGTGAATATAAAATTAAATGACTTTGAATATAAACATATAATTTTATCTGCATGTTTATTTTATGGTAACTTAGTGTTAATTTTTAATTAAAAAATGACCATTTTGCTAAACTAATCTGTGGTTTTAATTCGACACAGGAAACTGTAAGAGTATTTTATCTCGTGGGAAGCAAATTTGCCCATTCGCAAGTCGTTCAGAAGCCAATTTAATAATTGCGAGGCGGTTCGGAAGCCAAATTGGCCCATTCTCAAGACAGTCGGGAAGCCAATTCGCGAAGCGCCACGCCCACTCCGGCGTGCAGCGCCGTTGTTCTCGCAGGAAGTCGTCGCGCAGTCTCCAAGCGGAGGGGTTATGGGTTCGAGGTTATTCGCTCGTTTTCCGGTCGCCCCTACTTCTCCTCCACTGCTCGTGCGCTGGAGGCCGAGGTCGTTAGGGCTGTGCGAACGACCGCCCTCGAGGGCTGACGGTCGTGGCGCTAAGGAGACTTGGAGAAGGGGTGACCAATCTTTACCTCCGTTCATGCCTTGTTTTACGAGGCGAGATTCGGGCAATCAGGCCCGTTCTTCCATTTGACCACGTCATCCAATTTTGCTACGCTCTTTTCGCCATCTAGTGGAGAAATAGGGTTTACCCGGGCGACGAAAAGGGCGATTTGAATTTAGATCAGAGGTTTCTTTTACGCTTGAGGAGTTCTTTTATTCAGTAAATCTACAACATGGGACAGTCGGCTTTACCTTACTTTTGAAGGAAGACATACGAAGGATTTTTCGCTTTTAAAAATCCAAAATATTCGATTGCGTTTCAATCCACAAACTTGGGTACGACAGCCAGATATGCTAACCGTTATTCCACCTTTAATTCTACTTTTTACGCAGAAGTGTTCAAATGTGCCATACAACGCGAGTAGCTTTTCTAACGCCCTGCCCGATTAAATCGCAGCGTTGCAGAAAGACTTCGCCTTTTCGAGACACGAAGCACCACGTAGGCCAAGCATTCTCGGAAAGATGCCCTGCAGTTCCTGAACTTCGGTCGCGGGTCTCACAGTCATCATTTTGCTTGTCTTCTAATCAGTAACGGGCTGCCTCTTTTCGCTTCCCAATGCCATTAATGTTGCAAATTAGTTTATTAAGTATTTTGTGTAATATGTGATATAATACTATTTGTAACGTAAAAGCAAAAACATAATAGTTGTAACTATGTACGAGTTTTCTTCACTTGTTTTTTGTGGAATTGTATAACTGACTGGTCTACAGAAATAAAAGGGTCTACGTTGAATTGTACATCTTATTCTTACTGGACGTTATCCATAAATGGTACGAACAATGCCGATAACAAGTAAGAATCAATACACTGATGTATAGTTTCGCCGGTTGTATTTTGGAAAAATATATTTTCCCTTTACTGATACTCACCGGAGTGCTTATTGATTCCTTAAGCTTCCAGATTTCGGAAAACAACTGCCATCGACAAACTTTGTTTACATCCTTTAGTACAACAAGTTCTTTTGTTTTTGCTTTCGACATTACTGAAGGTGCACGGATGACTAAGCAGAATTTAGACGCAAAAGGATATGTTTTCTTTCATACCGTATGGTGAAATTAAATTCCAATGAATGGGTAACAAAATCAATTTTAATGCAATCTACTTTACAACAATATTTAATCAGAAAAACATTTTTGGTTACTTACACAAACACATAATTTTAGTGTGGAAAAATAAATTTACTTACATGAATATTCTCCAAAATATTTTAAACCATTCGAGAAATTTCACCAACACTTGGAATTTTTCAAGAACACTTACGAACACCATGGGGAAATGGTTGGGGATTTGCAGTCCCAAAATTTGGTTATAAAATGTTTGGTAGTGGAAGTGATACATTCCGTAAAGCTTCAAGGTGACTTTGTTGCCGGGAATGAACTGGGAGGGACTGAGGGACTGCAGGACTGGGGAGGGCCGAATAGAACTGGCGGCATGAGTGAGTTCAGAAAGGTGGGCGGGGAGTTCTGATTGATTGATTAGTGATTCCGGGCGCGTAAAGGGCTATTTTCATTAGTAAGTGTAAGTGTGTGTAAGTAAGGGGCGAGGACAGTACACGCAACAGGAAGCAAAGATACGCAGTTCGTGGCCCGTTTGTGAGAGAACTACTCCGGCATTCGCCCAGTGTTGGTGGGGGAAACTACGGAAAGATACCGATCAGAGCCGCCGATTGCAATAATTCACCACAAGACAGCGGCTGAACACGACCTAGCTGTCCAGCTAGTGTCAGAAATCCTGCCACAGTCGGGACTCGAACCCCAGAACAACCCGGTCAGAGGCACTGCAGTGACATCACTCGACGCCTTGAGCCACCATTTCTGGTGGTGAGGCTGCAAAGGCGGCCGAGGAGGAGGAGGCTGAGGGAGGGGTAGGTGCGGCCGAAGGAGTTGGAGATAGTGATAGCAAATTTTACCAAACCATCGATAGATTTATGGTTTGGTAAAATACATCGATAGTTTGGTTTCGGTACATCGCTAAAGGCTTTCTGATATCGATAAAAACATCGACGAAAAAACATTGATGTTTAAAACATTGATGTTTTAATTGTAGACTAATAAACACGCTGTTTTCCTATCCATTTTCAATTACAGTACGTCAATATATTCTTTTGTTTGTTCTCTATTATGTTAGTAGTATGATATTAAAAATTTCTATCGCGTGTAAAGAATAAAATTAACAATGAAGAACGTCGTGTTTCGCTACTTTAGTCACTTGCATTCATACACCATCGATGTAAAACCACCGAAAATTCCCTCACATACCACAGACGATTGACTGATTTTTTCATGTTTCCGGACGCGTCAAATGCTTAGGTCATTAGTCCCGTAAGTGTAGTGAGTGTTTTTTCTAGGAAGATGGCGGTGATATTCCCCCGCTGGATGGCGAGATCCGGCGCCGACCTACTGTCGGCTAGTGGGGTTTCCTCTTAGCCAGGACTCTCCCACCAGCGGGGCACCGCCACAGCCGGGAAGTTCTATGCTCCCGACAGGTCTCCCAGAATATGTGGTAGTGTAGTGCATGTGAGTGTAAGGGGAGAGGATAGGACAAGGAAGAGGAAGGACAGATCGCGTGCGGTCCGTGGCCCGTTTGGTAGGGTACTGCTCGCCTGGTGTTGATCGGAGAAACCACGGAAAACTACCGATCAGAGCAGCCGCCCGGTAGAATTCTCCTCCAGACAGCGACTGAATTCGACCTAGCTGAAAAGCTAGTGTCGAAAATCCTGCCGCCGTGAGGACTCGAATCTAGGACCTCCCGGTCAGAGGCGCTGCAGTGACATCAGTTCATGCACTGAGCTACGAGCTCGTACCTCTCCCGGTCAAACATAGAGATAATGTTACGTAATAAAGAAGATAATGTAAAGCTTTAGCAACACTGATCAAAATCAAATGTTTAATGATTCTGCAATCCATCCCGCTGTTTACTACATCCATACCTGAATAAAAAAAATGTTTTTCTAGTTACGTGCCTAGTTTTATTTGGTAGTGTCTGACACTAAAAAGCGATACAGCCTTCGCATAAACTCGATACCATCGCTCAACTAGTAAATGGAGCTCTCGAAATCTCAGTGCACCAGAAGCTATTTAAGGGTGTTGAGACCTCGCGACGAACAAAATGAAGGGGAGGATTCATTGAAGGAGAGAGAAAGCAGGGCAGAGAAAAGCTTAGATTGTGCGGGGAGAGAGGAGTCAGGAAAATTAGGCCCCTTTGTTGACACATTGGCGGCCAAATAAATTCAAACTTGGCGCCGTACTTTGAATACAATCAATTATAACAATTCTTTGAGGCGAATTAATAGCAAAGGACATATATTTCAAACTTATAGCGCCTGAAGTAGTTAATTTTTCCCTTAAAAACCGCCGAATACCTTACAAGGAACAAAAATTAATTTTCGTACAAAACGGACTTGCAGCTGCTTCAAAAGATGACCGCGAGAACGCGCTACATCCTGGGCGCAGTAGCCGGCGGAGGCCCAAGGAGCCAAGGCCCATTTTTTTATTTATTTATTTATTTTATTTTACGTAAAAAAACAGTTAAAAACTGCGTATGACGTGCTATGGGGAAAAGTGAATTGTGTGCACATTTTCAAAATTCTGTGATCCCTACACTAAGTCTAATACTACTTAAATTTTCGACAAATGCTCAGAAATCAACTCCATTCACTACAGACGCATTGTTTTAAATCACATTGTTTTAAAATTAGAGAAGCCTAGAAGTCTCCTGGGGACTCGCCTCGCCCGTGTAAAAAGCAAAGAAATACGTGCGTACCTACTAGACGAACGTTTCATTACTTCCTCAATGTTGGTATTGGAATATGAAGCTACATGCTGATAAATTGTCCAAGAAATCAGCTAGTTGGCGCGCAAACTATGTGTTAATTTCATTACACACCAGAATAACACAATACAATTATTGTGGGAATTCTGATGGGGTGTTGTTGGCGTTCTTATGAGAAGAAATGAAACAGGTCATCTTCGTCAACATATTAACTTTATTAAGATAGCCGGCTTTCGACGGCTTTGCCGTCATCGTCAGTCTACAAGATACCGAAGATATAATAAAATTATAAAGAAGTACACAATAAGATAGAAAATTAAATTACAATTAATGGATACATTTAAAGTTTTTAGTTAAGATAGCAGAAAAAATGTTTAAAAAAATGCAACGGGAGGATTAGTAGCAGTTCAAATTTTAAAAAAATCAATAAAAAGTTACATTATATGATTGTAAAAGATAAGGAATATATAGCAGATAAAATTGCGAAATTGAATTGCGACGGGGAGGGGAATTAATACAGATAATAGCGGTTCAAATTTCAGATTATAGATATATGTGAAGAAATATACATTCTCGTATTCAAAAGAAATAAAAACCAAATTAAAATAAATATAAAAATCAATTTAAAATATATAGTAAAATAGATAGCAGTTCTAATACTTATCGTTTTAGAATCTACCCTCATGACGAGAGTACAAAAGGGGCGATTTGCAGTTTCCTTGTCTCAATCTCCTAAAAAAAGCTCTCTCAACATTTCGCAGACTCAACACCCTTATTGAGAAGGTGGAAAATGGCAGGAAAGCGGAAGTGTCGGGTACTCGCGCGTAACTGTCCGACTCACCCCTTCTCAGTTAATCTCCTTTCGCTTTTCGCCACACCAGATTGCACATACCGGGAGAGGTAGCTCAATGCATCAACTGATGTCACTGAAGTGCCTCTGACCGGGAGGTCCTAGGTTCGAGTTTCGACAGCGGCAAGATTTTAGACACTATCTTATCAGCTAGGTTGAATTTAGTCGCTGTCTGGAGGAGAATTCTAGTGACCGGCTGCTCTGGTCGGTACTTTTCCGAGGTTTCTTCGATAAACACCAGACGAATGCCGGAGCAGTACCCTACCAAACGGGTCACTGACTGTGCGTGATCTTTCTTTCCTCTTCCTTCTTTCCTCTTTCTTTCCTATCCTGTCCCCTTACACACACACACACACACACACTTACACTAACATACACTACACTAAAACATATTCCTGGAGACCGGCGGGAGCTTAGATCTACTTCCGGCTGGGGCGGTGCCCCGCTGGTGGGAGAGTCCTGGTTAGGGACTCTCCCACCAGCGGGACCCACTAGCCGACGGTAGGTCGGCGCCGGATCTCGCCATCCAGCGGGGGAAGATCACCGCCCTCTCCCGAGAAAAAAGCATGCACTACACTAACGGGACTAATGATCGAAGCAGTTGACGCGCCCGGAAACGCGAAAAAATCAATCAATCAATCTGACCCCATTCTTACACTTATACTTTATGCACTACACTACCATATATGCCTGGAGACGGATAAGGAGCTTAGAACGTGTCCTGGCTGGGACGGTGCCACGCTGGTAGGAGATATCTGATTGGGGCAAACCCCGCTAGCCGACGGTGGGTCGGCGCCGGATCTCGTCATGCAGCGGGGGAAGATCGGGTGTCGACGTGTCCGGAATCACTAACAAGCAACCAAGCAGAAGTCACAGCTACATTGCATCTCGAGAATAAGGGAATGGTGTTACGGGAGATGGAAGAGAACTAGTAATGACGCCTGTATTGTAGAGTAACGCAAACAGACGTTCTTGCATCAATCAAGAGCAAACGAACGAACATAGCTGAATTAATTAAGCAGCCATTCGTTTCAATAAATTAAGAATATTTAATGTAGTTTAAATAGATTTTTCCTTATTATTTCTTTCTGGTCAATATAGAATAAGGGACAAAATAAACAACATTTAAAAAACATTTGTTTCCTGTTGACCTGTTTCAGTTCTTGAAACAAGAAGGACGGACGATACTCGAAATATTGATGCCTGCCTATTTTTTTCTTTCCGACGAAGAAAACTGCTTTTGGGCGATCCCATTGAGGATGCACAATAACATTTGAAATGCAATAAGTTTGTGGCTTTTTGAAGAGAAAGGCATGGAGATTAACTGGATCAATTTTCTAAACAATCAAGTCAAAAATTTCCCACTGAATCGCATAATTATATAGAAAACCTACGTACAAAAAAGTAGTGCAAACGAAAGAATGTAATTTAATAACAGTTAATTTAGCGACCAAACATTTTCCATAAACTCTTTATGCAATATGCTATATTTCCCTTTTTTGTTTAGCATAGTTACAGTTTTATAAATTATTCAATACAACATATGCTTTAATAATCTCAAAGAAAAAACCAAAAGGAATGCCTCAGTATTCATACGAAAAAAATGTAAAAAAATAAAATTATCACATACATTAAAGTACAAAGTCATTAATCTCCCTTACAATAAGCTCTCATTCTAATCAAGTTTGAAAAAAATGTAAGAATTTTAATGTTATTTACCTCGAAATTACAAACCACACCCAGGTGTGGTTCCATAGTTTGTCGTACCATAGTTTGTCGTTCCATAGTTTGATCTCATCAGTTTATATAGGTCACAATGGCTGACAATATGTTCTTGAGTTTCAAACTGATATCTACCTAAAAGCTGATAACATATCAATTTTTTAAAAATTTATTTCTCCTCGTTCGACATTTCTGTCTCTCGAGGAGTTTGAAAATAGTACATTTTATATTATAACATTTTGGATATGGCCATCCATTGCAAGAAGTATTCATTCCTACTCGTGAACATTGTCTAAGTTTCGAAGGTTTGTTCAGGCTTCAAGTTTTGGTCTGAGGTGTAAAGTTGAAAGTTAAAGGTAGCGCTAGGAAGGGTGTAAAAATCAAGTTACGGTGGTCTCAGTCTATCCTTAGGGAACCTAAATTTAATACGGGGCCATGAAGCACGAGAACCCAAATTACATATTTTGGAACAGGGTGAAGAGTAAACATTTTGAGAGAAATGGTCGGCTATTTTACTTATGTGCTCGTCTAGTGGCAATATATTTAGCTCGCGATTAATTTGGGAATTTGGAATAAACTATGGGGCCTTGAGGGTCTTTCTTAGGAACTTATTTTTTGTAATGCAACTAATTTTTGGAGGTTACTGGGTGCTACGCCACCCCCACATTGGACATGCATAGGTTAGAGTGAGTTGAATAATTGATTTGTACAGTAATATTCGGCTTTCTATACTAATGGCAGATCGAGAGTTAATTAAGGGGAACATTTTTGATGTTTTGTCCAAGACTTTAGCAGTTGCGTGGATATGGGGTTTCCACGTTAGTCTTTTTCAAATAATACTTCTAGGTATTTCACCAGTAAATAGGTCCACGGGATGAGATTTCCCTTGATGTTAAATTCGGGGGGATTCGTGAGGATAATATATCAAAAGATTCGGGGGGATACTATATCATAGAATGTTGTTCAGTGTTAATGGAAAAATGGTGTCCCAGTAAAAAGAGATTTATTGGAAAGCGACAGCGTCCGACGTAATCGCAACCAGCAACCAAAGATAATGGCGTCATCACTAGAGACCGGATTTGTATGTAATTACAATGTTCGTCACAAAGAAAAATAATTTTTACTTTAACAAAACAATGCGATAGTACAATGAATTATTACATTTGCATTATATAATTTTTAAAAAAGACTTAAAAGCTTGTAACAAGTAATGTACTTTAGCTTTCAGGTCAATGACCCCCATCTCGATCGGGTTTTTGTCCGGTTTCCCTGACCCATTGAGCAAATGCTGAGATGGCCCCTTGATTTGCTTCTGGACGTAAATGTAGCTTCACTATGCGCACGTTTTGTTGAGCTTTCCGTTTGCTTGTAGTGGTAGTAGAGCTTAGGGTGAGTTTCTATTTGTTAGCAGTAGAGAAAAATCAAATCCGTTCGTTTACCGTTAGAAATAAGTTTTCTATAATTCGGCAACGAAAATATCTAATTTTGAAATTTTAATCTCTCGCTTTTTAAATTTATTATTATTATTATTATTATTATTATTATTATTATTATTATTATTATTATTATTATTATTAATTTTTCATCTTTCAACTATTAATAGTTAAATAGTCGGGAAGGGATTCTGAAATTCAAGAAAGCATGCGCAGACATTTTCTCCCCCATATGTCACATACAGTTTTTGACTAAATAAATAAATAAAAAATAAATAAATACATATTTTTTGTCTTTCTACTTACCATTCTCAAAACTGTAAACTTGGCGAATCGTAACTGTTCTAAAAAAATTTTTTATTGGTTTTTCCAATTTTTTCAGATTTACGGGAAGTGTACTGAGTATTGTTGAATAGAGATGCCCTACGTTTAGACGCGATCGGATGTTCTTAGTCCGACATACTTGGTTCAGATATTTCAGTGGCGGGAAGTGTACGTCAGTGACACATCATTTTCACCTTCACGTATGAAAAGTATTACTGACGTGGGAGTTCGTGGTCTTTAACCCTAATTTCCGAGAAACTTTGGTTATCGTCAACGTGTAACACTTAGATGAAAATGCTGCACGCTGCAGTGATTGTTTACTGGTCGAAGATATCGCTGATTTGTACGAAGGCTTATGTTGTGTCTGGTCTAGCTGATAAACTGCTGCCCTGGATAGCAATAGATGAAGCTTTTATTATGGACGGGAAAGTTGTATGGTGCAAAATACGCTACTACTAGTACTCTCCAAATGCTTTTTAAAACGTTTGTAGTATTTTTAAAATTTGTTTAGGAAATTTCTGAAAATTGTAATTTCGAATTATGTAAATTTGTTTTATAACTAGTATATTTTAATATTACATATTTTATCCGACATTACATATTTATTACGTATTCCATATTCTTACTGTTTTCATTACATGTTTGATACTCCATATTTTCCGGTCTCTAGTCATCACATAGTTACAAACTGTTAGACTTACTGAGCTGCTGCAATGTTGTTTTCGCCTCAGAACTGAGCATGGGTGGCGAGGTAATGGTACATCAATATGACATATCGAACGCGTGTAGCAATTGAAATAAAACCAAACAAATCAGGAAAAATGAAACAAAAAAACAATGAAACATTTTCGATTTTGACTGAAAAAAGCAAATGTTTGGTTTATTTCGCCTGTTCGAATACTGCACATACATGCTTACCCTGCGCAGTTAATTCCTCTACACATCTTGTGTTAACCAGGAATAGTTTTACTCCCCAAAATGAGCATCTAGGCTTATCCCGCACTGCACTGCGCGAAGAGTAAGAATTTTCCTACTCAGTGCGCTACTACTCACGACGCAACTGGTGTCATGCGATATAAAAGCTCCAAAGAAGAAACTATCCGCCATTAAATAATTTCGATTTATTTTCGATAAATCGGTAGCATTTCGGAACAGGTGCATTTGTTTTTTCTAAAAATCAGGGGTAAATGTCATTTGAGTAACTCCGTTATATAAAATTTCTCACCCCATGTTCAATGACAAAAAGTGATCATTTTCAACCCCTCCTACACGACCAATAAGTTTATAATATTTATTCTGAGACACATATCTTGTAACCGTCACGTATCTACCTTACTATTTCGTAGTACGCCGAATTACAGAAGTAAATCTGTTATTTACTTGTTTTGTGACGTGTGATTACACCGTCACACAAACCTGGGAAGACCTCAAATTATGGATAATTCCCTATCGGTGGTGGGTTCGTCTTTGCTAACTAATATTCATTTAACAAACAAACACAATTTCATAGTTTTAAAGAACAAGTAACATATATTCTTTCCAATATGATCCTTCGTACACTCACGTTCACATATTCTCCTACGTGATTACTTCTCCTTTTGATTACACAATGGTAGCTAACTCCCTACCTAAACTGCAGTTTTCTGTAGAATAATAGTGACTCTGATCTACATTTACACGAAACAAACAGTAAATACATATGTACACTTCTCAAAACAAACCTGTAAAAAATCATACAAACAATAACCAAAATTCACTAATACCTTTTCAATCTTAAATAATACTACACTCAATATTTACACTTAATATTCAGCTTCTGCGTGACCTCGCAGTGCAAAATTCTGTTTTACAAAGTCTCTTGACTGTTCATGAAATAACGTTTTACCAGAAACAATTTAACAGCTTTCATTCATTTTCAAAACCTTTTTTACATAGACAATTCCTCTTAAAGGATTTCAAATAACATCAAGTCAATTATGTATGAATTAAGATAAAGAATTATACACAAGGACGACTTTTATCAATAAACAAAAAAATTATTTAGATCTGATTTCTCTTACGACTGCAAAATAAATTTACTGGTTATCAAGACTAATATTTAGTAAAACTTGTCCGATCAATGTCTGTTACTGAGGAAGCTCATATTACAACGTTTTAATTTGTGCAATCATAATTCTATCTTGAAAGTTTTCAAGCTGCAATTTAGTAAATATTCTTTCTGCTTTTCTGTGACTCACGACCGGCGAATTCTCCAAGCTGGTCCCACGCTGAGTAGACGGCTGTCGAGCGACGTTCACGCCCCAAGGTCGTCGTTGTCCTGCGACGGTTCGTGCGCTGCCTACCGCGATGGAATCGGAGTATTTCCGTACGCCTTCTCCTCGTTGTACAGCCTAGTTAAACCACAGCTTACACGAAGGTGATGGTCGCGTTAGAATGCGAGTCCAAAACTCCAAATTATAACTTTGTTTTAGTGAAAGTTGAGCCAGTTGTTGAATAAACTATGCTTTTCGGAATTATCAAAATTCTCCAATAGAATTTTCGAAATGAAATCCATAAATAAAAATGAAATAAAATAAAAGTAGAATAAGTAACTGCTCAAAACTAAAACTGAAAAAGCTGTAACAAAGAAACAGAAACACGTCCTATGTTACAAAAAATCTCTTCTATATTCCAGCAACGAGAATGTAGCAACGTGGTTTTATAAATTCATTTTGTCCACTACCACTGTTATTCTTACATTCGTTGCATTACTTGTTTAATATTCATATCGAATTTTACGTAATCTTGACATATCACAGTGATTAATCCCATGAAAAATACTTAGACAATTACCTTTTAATAAAGCTTCATTTCTGGTATTTTCCACGTGTCCCTCGTCGGTTGTGTGGTGGAATAGTACCCATCTAATCACTTCAGCGTCTCGATCCGGAAAGAAAGACAGTCTCGTCCGAGTCAAGCCTCATGCCACATTCGCATTTCTACAAAAGTTCTGATTGGCTAGGGCGAAAGTACGTTCAGAAATTTGTTTCTAGGTAACGCCATCTCTTCGCTACTCTAGAAGTACGTTCAGAAATTTGTTTCTAGGTAACGCTGTCGGGTATTGTCACTTCAATATTTCTTTGTCATGAGTGTAGCGATGACAAGCGGTTACATAAGCCCCTCCCTTAAAAAAGATTTTTCTCGCGATAGAAAATTCCGAAAAAGCTTCTTACAGGATTGTTGATTTCTCATACCCCTTGCATTCTATGCTGCTTAAGTCTTCTTTACTTTATTCTTGAAATGGCTTTAAATTATAAAAATTAAATCTTCCGATGCTGCGTCCATTGTCATCCACTAGTTCCGCAACATTCGGAGTCGAACTCTCGATATCCTGTATGGTCCTTCATACAATGCGAAGAATTTCGAAATTTGTTTTGCCTGTACGTCCGACGGTTTTGGTAGACGTAGCATAACTCTTTGTCCTTCAGTAAACATGTATGGTGCATATTTGGTTTGGTCTAACCGTTTTCTTGCTTTACGATGTAACTGTCGCGCAATCTCTTCATCCGTGACTTCGGTAATGGTGATCTCGGGTCTTCGCAGATGTTCTAATACATGCGGCATTCCCTTTGAAGTGGGCCTCATATGGGGTCATGTTAATAGTGTCATGATGTACCGCATTGAGCCACTGGTTGATATAAGGCACCAGTAAATACCAGTCGGTATGTCGCTGACGACAATACACTCGAAACAACCTGGATAGTTCTCGCATTACCCTTTCGGATGGATTTGACTGAGGATGTCGAATACTAGATAAGATGTGGGTAATATTCTTCTCTTCCATGGCTTGGATCCAGTGATCGCTAGTAAATTGCGGTCCATGATCCGACAACAATGGTTATAAAATATTTATCTAATTGATGTAAACAATTTTTTGCGCTCGGTTTGTTGACACAGTAAACTTGGGTAAACTTAGAAAAGACGTCAATACATACGAACATGTATTTGTAACCATACTTGGTTTTAGGAAGAGGTCCATAAAGGTCTATTGCTACTAGTTCATTCGTTTTAGATGGTAGAATTGCAGCTCGAGCTCCGGCAAAATAGCGATTAGGATATTTGGTGCGCTGACAGGTGACGCAAACCGCAATCGTTCTTCTAATTTGTTTTTTGCGTCCTTCCAGTGGGCGATTTCCGAAATAGTCTTGTCGATTTTATCCGCTCCAAAATGTCCAAGTTTCGTGTGAACAAGCCATATAATTCCGTACGTCAGGATTTTGGGCATCCAGATCCTATACGTAGGTGGTTCAGCTCTTGTCTTGACGAGAACGACGTCTTCTACTAATTTCCATCTATCGCCTTCTCTCGTCCAACGAATTCCATCAACATCTTCAGGGTCAAGTTCCCCACGCAAAATAACTTCACTTTCCTAGTTAATTCTTCTTGCTGTTGGTGAATGGCTATCATCTGCCAGTTTAAATGTGGCATTTCTAGGTAATTTAATTGTATGGGCGATGCAAAGAATACGTTTCTCTCTTCTACCGTTTCCTCCGGTTGAAGCGTATTTCTGCTAAGTATGTCTGGGAGGTGGTTAAGCTCTCCTGGACAATGTTCTACTGTAAAAGAATATTGTTGAAGGTACAATATCCAACGTAATAATCGGTCATTATTTGTGTGACAACGGTTTAAAAAAATTAATGCCTTGTGGTCCGTCCTAATTGTGAAATGTCTTCCAACGAGATATTCTCTTAATTTATGGATGGCCCACACTATGGCATTTGCCTCCTTTTCTGTGACTGAAAAATTCAGTTCGGGTCCTCTAAGTACCCTACTTATAAGAGATACAACTTTCTCTTTACCACTAATGATCTGATATAAAACAGCTCCAATTGCATGATCGCTACTGTCTGTTTGTAGTATAAATTCTTTCTCAAAATTGGGGTAGGCAATTACACAAGAATGATAAAAACAAGCCTTTAAATCTTGGAATTTCTTTTCGTGTAGTTCAGTCCACTCCCATGGCTGATTTTTCTTTAACAATGGTAGAAATTGTACAATAGACATCGAATAATTTGGAATGAACCGACTATAGTAATTAACACATCCCAGAAACCCTTTCAACTGCTTCCGGTTCTTCGGTGCCTGAATCTTGTCAATTTCTATAATTTTTTCTGGTTTCATACTTAAACCTTGAGTAGTTAATTGGTAACCTAAAAAATCCACTTGTTTCCTACAGAAACTAGATTTTTCTACGTTTAACTGGAGGTGGTTATCAATCAAGATTTTAAACAAATTTTCTAAATGACATAAGTGCTCTTGGAACGTTGTCGCAAACAAGATAACATCATCCACATACACTAATGAGGCATGATACAATTTCTTGTTGATAATATTATCTAAGCATTGGATTAATGCGGCAGCTGAATTTTTTAAACCAAACGGAACTCGCTGATATACGTAGCTTATACCCCTGTACACGAAGCCAGTATACTTCTGCGAATCCTTAGCTATAGGAATCTGCCAGTAAGATGCTGTGAAATCGGTACTGCTGATCCACCTAACACCTCGAAGTTTCGCTAACATCTCCTCTATCTTGGGAGGTCTATCTCGGTACGGGATCGTTTTCGCATTCAATTTTCAAGCATCTAAACATAGGCGTAAGCTCCATTCTTCTTTTGACAATGACTATTGGATTTAAATATGGAGTCCTTTCTTTCTTAATGATTTTATCGTTTAACATGGACTGAATAAGTTCATCCACTTCTCTCCGATATGCAACTGGTATAGGGTAGTTATGTGATGCATATGGCCGTTCATCAGTTAGCTCAATATGAAATTCAAAATCTTTAATGGGCTCTTCACATTTTTCAAAAACTTGTTGATATCTTATTAACAATTTTAACAGTTCTTCCTGTTGTTGTCGGTTTAAGTTATCATTATTTCTTACAACATTTTCTAACAAAGTGGGAAGGTTGTTGACCTTGATACAGTTCGCATGGTATATTAGATGTTCATCTTCATCAAATGGATGATAGAGAATTATGCTGTTCCTTGGAATTTGCAAACAATTTCTCGCCATGTCAATGATTACTTTATGGTTATAGAGAAAGTCCACTCCCAGGATCAGTTGGTACAATAACTCCTTCGCTACTATACAGACAGTCTCGTATACCTTCTTTCCTATTGTCAGCTGCAATAGTACTTGTCGGTAGATAGGCCGCGACTTCTTCTTATTCGCTCCCATCAGATACGACTTCCGCATAGGGAATTGCGGTATTGCCTCTGCCCTCCTGAAAGTTCATCTAACAAAGTTTCGACTATTACCGAGCAAGTGCATCCCGTGTCGACTAATGCTGGATCTTTTTCCCTTCGCATTCTACTTCTATCAATGGGCATTTGCGTTTCGTAATCTTTACATTTGCAAATAAATCTTTTTGCGTTTCCAAAGCGGAATGTATAACTGCCATGGACCTGAAAGTCACCTCTTCGACATCAATGGAAGAATGGTTTGTTTCGGGGCGACCATTCGAGACAAACCTTACTAGTTTAATTCCGTGATCAATGGGTTAGAATCACGTGACGTCGATGGTCCATACTCATATCTGCCATTGTTTGAATTAGTCGTAGTTGAGATAAAAACTTTGGTTGGTTGACTTGCCGTTTCCGCTGAATTTTTACTCTGCTTCGGTCGGGTTGAACTATTCTCTTCCTCTCTGTTGTAGTCCTTGTCTCTTTACAATCTATCATGTTTTTTATAATTAAAATTACATGAAATACAATTGACAGGTTGCCTATTAAATAATTCTACTGATTGTCCTAAAACATTAGATACTGAAGATAATAGAAAATACAGGTTACGACATTAACGATTCATTACATTCTAAGTCTTTCCAAGTGCTCGCGCCACGCTATTTGCGCTATCTAGCCACCGCACCGCACGGCTCAGCAAGCAGCAGACAAGATGTCACCACCGAGCTAACGCCCACAGCAACACGCCCGCTTTTGTTTTGTTTTGCTTTGTTTTTTGTTTTTTTTTTCTGGCGCAACAGATGTGGCGGCTACCCACTCGCCACAGACTAGCATTACAGGCGCGCCACTTTCCGGCCAGCGCCACTGACGAAAACTGTGCGACCAACTTGGCAGTCGAAATAATCAGCCTACTCACGATGCTTCTCATTGGTCCGCGCTCGTGGGGCACCAACGTTTTTGCAACTTTTAGTGCTAATTAATTGTTATGTTGCTAAATTATTCAACTAAAGCGCTCCAAAGCTCCAAACGATAGTTATATGAGCGTTTTTTTCTATAAGAAGAAGCAAAACTGTTAGAGCAAAGCTACATATGCCCCGCCAACATCGGTAACCACCGTTTGCTTTACACCGGCTTCTCCCTCCGACTTAACCACAGATGTGTCGAAGCTAAGTACGGCTTTAGATGAGGATTCGAACCGACCCTAGTCATTGGTTTGGTTTCCTTCGTGTTTCCGGGCGCGTCAACTCCTTTGGTCATTAGTCCCGTTAGTGTAGTGTATGTTTCCTCGGCGGTGGCGGTGATCTTCCCGCGCTAGATGGCGAGATCCGACGCCAACCTACCGTCGGCTACTGGGGTTTCCCCCTAACCAGGACTCTCCCACCAGTGGGGCACCACCTCAGCTCCCGACAGTGGGACAAGCTCTAAGCTCCCGACCGGTCTCCCCGAATATGTGGTAGTGTAGTGCATGTTAGTGTACGTGTGTGTGTAAAAGTAGAGGATAGGACAAAGAAGAGAAAGGAAAGATCGCGCGCGGTCCGTGCCCGGGTTATTAGGGTATTCCGGCATTCGCCTGGTGTTGATCGGAGAAACCACGGAAAACTACCGATCAGAGCAGCTGGGCGCTAGAATTCTCCTCCAGACAGCGACTGAATTCGACCTAGCTGAAACGCTAGTGTCGAAAATCCTGCCGCCGTGGGGAGTGGGAACCTAGGACCTCCCGGTCAGAGGCGCAACAGTGACATCAGTTGATGCACTGAGCTCCCGCTCCCGCTCCGACCCCAGTCATATGTATACCCTATGGCCAGAAGTATACAAATCCTTAGTATACTATGCCTGTATGCAATGTTTTGTTGTTTTGTTTTTTTTTCTCCTACCGGCTCGCCACCGGCTAGCGTCACAGGCAGCACGCCACCAACGAAATCACTGTGCCACCAACTTGGCAGTCGAAATGATCAGTCTACGCACAACTCGCGTCTTATTGATCCGCGCTGTTTGGGTACGAACGTCCTCCTCATTAAAATCCTCTAATAAGCTTATTAAATGTAAGATGACAAGCTGAGCACAATCTTGAAAAATATGTATTAACAACTCGATACTTCTATTTGAGTAATTGTTAAAGCTCGGATCATATTTTTCGTACATTTTGAGCTGACAATTTATCTTTTATGTCAACGTGTCAAACCGGTAGCGGTAGCTCAGTGCAAAACTGATGTCACTGCAGCGCCTCTGACCGCGAGGTCCTAGGTTCGAGTCCTGACGGCGGCAGGATTGTCGACACTAGCTTTTCAGCTAGGTCGAATTCAGTCGCTGTCTGGAGAAGAATTGTAGTGGCCAGCTGCTCCAATCGGTAGTTTTCCGTGTTTTCTCTGATCAACACCAGGTGAATGCCGGAGCAGTACCCTACCAAACGGGCTACGGACCGCGCGCGATCTTTTCTTCCCATTCCTTGTCCTATCCTCTCCCCTTTACACACACTTACACTAACATGCACCACACTATCACATATTCCTGGAGACCGGTCGGAAGTTTAGAGCTTGTCTCGGCTGGGGCGGTGCCCCGCTGGTGGGGGAGTCCTGGTTAGGGGGAAACCCCACTTGCCGACGGTAGGTCGGCGCCGGATCTCGTCATCCAGTGGGGGAAGATCACCGCCATCTCCTGAGAAAAAAGAACGTGCACTACACTAAAGGGACTAATGACCGAAGCAGTTGACGCGCCCGGAAACACGAAAAAAATCAATCAATCAATCAATCAATCAATCAACGTGTCAAGTACCGGACATGTCTCTTTCTCACTCTTGTGGGAATTCTGATTGGGTGTTGTTGACGTTCTTATAAGAAGAAATAAAAGAGGTCATCTTCGTCAACATATCAGGTTTATTAAGATAGCCGGCTTTCGACGGCTTTGCCGTCATCGTCAGTCTACAGTATACAGAAAGCTACAAAAAATGTTTATAAATAAATACACAATAAGATAGAAAAAAATTAATTAAATTACAATTGATGGATAAATCTAAAACATTTAGTTACAGATAGATAAAATTTCAAAAACGGTAAGGGGGTATTAGGGTATTTCAAAAACGGTAACGGGAGGATTAGTAGCAGTTCAAATTAAATTGTCTTGTCTTGTTCAAATTAAATCTGTGTTGATTTTTTGTTTAATTTGAACTGCTACTAATCTTCCCGTTACCGTTTTTGAAATACCCAAATACCCCCTTACCCTTTTTGAAATTTTATCTATTATTTGTCTTTCTTGAGAAATGATTTTGTTGTTGGTAGAAATCAAACAAATGACGGCCAGTGGAGATAAAAAAGACGGCCTTGAATGTCAATAATATAGCTCCATTGTTAGGCTTTGAAAGCAATACTTTTTTATTTAAAAATATAATTTAGGGATATAAAGAAATTGTGTTATTTTCTAGAAAAAAAGCAACAAAGATGTTAATTGTAACTTTAATTTGGGTTGTGTAAACAACACATTCAAGGTCTTATTATTTTACTTATTTGTGAAGATTTTTATTGCTTATTTACCGTGACAAGAAATTATGAGTACTGGCATCTTGGAGAGAAACATTTCAAGGCGAAATGTTTTAATATTAGAAATCCGAGTTTTATTTATTAGAAAAAGATAATCACGGGACCATTGGACGAGGCAAGTGAACAGTTAAATATTCATTTTTTCTCTAGAAGAAAATACATTATACTTATGTCGGCAGAAAGCTCATATTTGACGCAAACTTTGTAGAACGTAACACCCACATTTACGCTCTTTGCCAGCGTTGCTGGCAGCAGCCTAACGAAGACGCAAAAGAAGAAGGTTGCAACGCGGAAAATTTCCGCCGCGAGCCGCGATGCAAAAAGGCGCGGGGAAATGGGGCGAGTCTCTGAGTTCACGGCGTGAAATAAGGCGCCCCGAGCAAGGCGGACACCTTATGAGTCCGGGATAACGTCTAGCAGGTAGCGCTGATGGAGTCGGAAACTCATAACTCTCCGCAGTTTCGCTCGCAGGCAGACGGCGAAAGAGGATATTCCGGAAAATGGGCGACGGCACCCATGTTTCGGGAGATAAAAAATGCCATCAAACGGCGAAGCGTGTAGCGAAAATAAGATTTCCCAAACGAAATGTGCATAAGAGTGCTAATAAAGTATCAGAGTTAATAAACGTAGTGTGTAAGCGTGTGTAGTTGGGACTTTGCAACTTATGTTTCGTAGTCTGGAAGGTCCTACGTTTAAGTCCTGATGGTAAAGGCATTTTCAACACTAGAGAAGGAAAGCGCTCAGGTGATATCAGGGCTTCGAGGTGCCGACTAGTCTCATTCCAGGCGGTGGTGTAACGGTTAGCGTATCGCACTATTATACCCACGTTCGCGGATCCAAACCCGAAGCCGTGGGTTTGGGCGAAAAAATCTTCGTATGCCTTCCTGCGGAGGGGAAGTAAAGCTGTCACCTATCCCATGTTGTTGATTTACTGTGTGCAAAAGCTTCCCATGGCTAACAGAAGCCTCTGAGTTAAACTTCAAATCGCCTATTTCGTGTCCCGGGTGATACAGTTTTGCTCCGTTAGATGGTGAAAGGAGCTTAGCGAAATTTACGTGGTCATGCGGAAGAGCAGGCCTCACCACGTAAAGTAAGGCATCGTTGATTTATTGACCCTTGTTTCCATAGTTTTCTTTTAAAAAATATAGAATAGTACCAAACCACTTTAAGGTCACGTGCAAACATCCAAACGTTTCCAATCCGCCAGCCCGTGATCTTGAGAGATTCTGAAAGATATGCGACAACGCGGATGGAATGCCGAGGATTGAATTGGGCTGTGGTGTAGAGAGATAAAGAAGTAGGTTACCATTCTCTCCATCGATCAAGAAGTAAATGCACACATCCTAGTTCAACACAATCCTAGCTCATTCAGGTGAGCAGTGTCTCTGACTGCCTGTCTCTTCCATCTCTTCCAATGGCTCCGCCATAAGATCTACCATAGGAGAAGTGCGGTCAAGAACGGGGAAGGAAAGATCGCGCACGGTCTGTGGCCGTTTACTAGAGTAATGCTGCGGCAATTGCCAGGTATCTTTAAGAGAAACCCAGGAAAACTCCTGATCAGAGCAGCCGGCCTCTACAATATTCTCCGCTGGGCAGTAGTTGAATTTGACCTAGCTTTTTAGCCATTGTAGAACAATCGCCATTGTCTGAGCTCGAAACCTAGGTTCTCCTGCTTAGAGATTCTGTAGAGGCAACGGCAATGTTGGCTCTATGCTATCTCGGCCAGTTCCACTGTTAGAGAATTGTAAGAGAGGTAACAGAGTTACAATAGTTGTACCAATATGTGTATTACAGAATATTATGCATTGTACACCGTAGCGGATGGGGTTGCAGAATCAAGGTCCCACACGGAGGGTTGGGCAGTATTTAAATACTTGTATTTGAAATACATGATATAAGTATATTGTTATTTGAATAATTATATTTTTGAGTTTTTTGGATATGTATTTTAGAGATGTATTTAAGTACATAAAATAGGTGTATTTAAAAAAGGAAATACTTCAAATACAGATGAAGATAAGGATGATAGTTTCTTTTCGTTTGATTCTACTGGTGAATGAATCTCATTGAAACAAAAATAAAAGCCTTTTTCAGCTGCTAAATTTGAATTCTCTTCATTTTTAAACTATAGATCTAAATCATCAAAAAGACAATTCTCCGACAATAAAAATTGCATTTATTCCTTATAATAATACTAGTTTACGTTCATTCGCGCCGGTTGAACGACCGTTTTCGTCTGCGGGTTTCACACATTTACCAAATAGGGGTTAATTATCTGATGAATTGTTTGAAAAACTGGCCGCTTTAGGAAATTCTGCTTATTTCAGTTAGACCTGTAAGTTATTGTTCAGAAATGTATGAGTGTCAATCAGTAATTTATTGTAATAGATAATTTTCTATAAATTGTTGCGATAGAAAACTAATACAAAATTATTGTATTTACTGTATTTTGAATATTTGAAGTATTATGTTTTAGGTATTCAAAACGTTTTTTTTAATTTAAATTTTGTGGGATTTTATTTATAATTGAAATGATTTAAGGCGTTGTCATTGTCAACAATAGTATTTATTTCAAAAATAGCAGCTTTCGATGGCTTAGCCATCATCATCATCAGTTTTCTGCTGTCTGGGAGCCACAAAAACGACTATGGCCGGTAGTTGTTTTTGTGGCTCCCAGACAGCAGAAAACTGATGATGATGGCTAAGCCATCGAACGCTGCTATTATTGAACTAAATACTACGACAATGACAACGCCTTCAATCATTTCAATGAAGTATTTAAATACTAAATTTAATGTATTTTGCCCACCCCTGCCCACACGTACCCGCAGATGAACTTAATACCACGACTCACCGGGATGTAGCTGAACATCGCCCAGCAGCACAGTCACCGGCGTGGCGCCTCGTTGGGGTCTTGGAAGCGTCCCAACGCAGTCCAGCGGTACCGAGCGTAAGAACAGCGCTAGTGCCGCTCCTGGCGGACTTATCTGAGGCGGCGCTCACCGCTCCAAAGGGAATCCGCGCAAATTGGCTACTCGGCTCAGCCGCCCCCTCGAGATGCGCAGCCAGCCCACCCTGCCCCCCGCCCCCCTCCATAGCCACCGCACAGTGCGCGGATTCAAGCATCTAGGTAGGAAGAGATTTCCTTCCAGGAGCGGCCGGCCGGTTGCAAATTTGGAGCGGCATGCCTGTTGGAACACTCGCATACAGTCTATGACACATATCTATAGTGCATACATAAACTGTACAGACTATCTAATCAAAGTACAAATTAGCATATAATTTTAAATTAGGTTAGGGATTAAAGGATTTTGAAAACGTGCTCAGTTTAATTGATTGATCTTTTCGTGTTTCCGGGCGCGTCAACTGCTTTGGTCATTAGTCCTGTTAGAGTAGTGCATGTTTTTTCTCGAGAGATGGCGGTGATCTTCCCCCGCTGGATGACGAGATCCCGCGCCGACCTACCGTCGGCTAGTGGGTTCCCTAACCAGGACTCTCCCACCCGCGGGGCACCGCCCCAGCCGGGACAAGCTCTAAGCTCCCGACCGATCTCCCGGGATATGTGGTAGTGTAGTGCATGTTAGTGTAAGTGTGCGTGTAAGAGGAGAGGATAGGACAAGGATTGGGAAGGACAGATCGCGCGCGGTCCGTGGCCCGTTTGATAGGGTCTGCTCCGGCATTTGCCTGGTGATGGTCAAAGAATCCAAGGAGAACTACCGATCAGAGCAGCCGGCCGCTAGAATTCTCCTCCCGCCAGCGACTGAATTCGACCCAGCTGAAAAGCTAGTGCCGAAAATCCTGCCACCGTCAGGACTCGAACCTAGGACCTCCCGGTCAGAGGCGCTGCAGTGGCAGCAGTTGATACACTGAGCTACCGCTCCCGGTACCAGATATGGTGGGACACCGTTAACTAGTCGGCAAAGTCGAACAATCGGCCCCAAAATACCAAATACATACATTCTTGCACAAATACATACCTGAGCAAAGTGATAGGATAGCCAATAGGTTAACAGGTGATTATGTAAAAGTATGAACAATGATGCCGCAATGGTAAAATGAGGTTAAACGGGATTATCTCGAGAAAAGCTGTCACAAGCCTTCTTTAGGCGTAAACTATACGTAGGTCGACCTTGAAACTCTACATCAGTACACAGGATTTGAATCTCAGTGCTCAGTGCTCAGTCGCTAAGCTTTTTTCAAAAACAATCAAATTTTTGAAATTGACAAAATCAGCCCCGAAGATTTTTGCTGGACTGCGTGCAATGGAAAGAAGAGTAAAGAAGAGTTAGTATAAATGTATACTTCTTTGTTGCACGCAGCAGCCTACAGTTGCATACATTTCCTTGAATTGCCACTGTGTTTCCTTTTAAATTTCGGAAAAATTCTGGGCATACAAGGGCAATAATACACCGCTTTAAAAAAAAGTTCTCCGATCATAAATTTGACGTATTTCGCAAAGTGTGAACTCCATTATGTCTTCCTGAGAACATTCGCAAAGTGTGAACTCCATTATGTCTTCCTGAGAACAATCTCATTACAGAAATGAAACCTTATTTTGTTTGAACTTAATTCAATTATTTAGACTTTTCATTTAAACTTTTATTTTCGATTAACGTACACGTGGTACAATCCTGTCGCAAGATGTCGCATGATCGCGACCGCAGCAAGCAGTACTGCAGATCAAGAGACTCTAGCGGCACAATTGAGAATGACTCAAAAAGTCGTGCCAAATTACATCTTGGAGATACTACCCTCAGCCGTCACGTTAGAAAAGCCCAAGTATATAATGTGGTCACGTGATTTTTGACGCAAACGGGTGTGCGCAGAACGAGCAAAAATCGGTGCCCCGGAGGAACTCACCCATGTATAGAAGGATTTTTCTAAGGAAGAGCCAAAGCGACAGTTCGCGTAACAAGTGAACATCACATGTAATTCAGAGAAGTATCCCTGCGCCGCGACAGCTGTTCAGCCACGCCTCTTTGTAAAGTGTTAGGTTATGGCTCCTGTGAAAACATCCCTATGCAGAAGTCCAAAAGTTTCGCTGAGGTATATGCATGTTCGCGAGTCCGGGAAATATTTAAATTTAATTACGTATGTGGAAAATCTCTTTATCACAATCAAAAGAAAACTGCCACGAATGTAAATAGAAAGCTTTGAATCACAGCTCGACACACAACAGCACAATAGACGGAAACACGTGCACCAGTACGCATCTCGGTTTTAAAATAAACATAATAATTATCAAACATAAAGTGAATTCAATGTAATGTTAAAAGAAAAAAAAATTACAGAAGAGCGCATAACACTATATTTCCTAATTTCAATTATTTCTCAAAGAGCATTATATTTTCGTCGGATGAAGGACATCAAAAAAGGAAGCGTCGAAGCCATTTACAAGTTAGCCAACTGCAAACGAACGAAAGGGAGTCTAATAGGCTTCAGGGTATAACGACCACAGAACCTTCAGTTATGTCGCCAGCACTAGCTGTCACTTTGGCTCATCCTTAGGAAAACCCTTCTATACTTCCACTATGAATGTAACTGCTATCCACTGTGCGACGCTACACCGCGCTGCGACAAGGCAACCGCGCAGTCCCGCGTCGCGATACGGCTCTATTTACGAGTTCGCGTAAAAACCACGCGGGTTGGCGACAGGCGAGCTTTCGCCCTCTTTCTCGCGCGCAAACAATTACGTAAGATATTAGGTCTTTCATGCCGTCGACAAATTTTCCGACGGCCTGGCTTTCCCGCGCCTTTCGTAACAGCGATCTCCCGTCGGGGAGACCGTTAGGGGGGATATTCGATGGTAATGTGGGGCTCTATGCTGGTAGGTCCGACATGTTTCGGGCAATTACCGACAGCTTTTATCGTTACTGTTACGAGGCTGATATTAAGCAGCTTTTCCGAGAAGGAATGTCTTTAAGTCGATTGTCGGAAGACTGACTGAATTTGTGAATTAGAACTACATGATACATATTTCTTCTGTATTTTATCTACTTAGAGTTTTACGTAATTTTGATGGGACGGAAAACACGCCCCTCATTACGATGGGAAACACATGGATCTCATAGGACTCGTTGCTTTTGTTTTCGAGGAACATTAACATTATTTTATCTTACACTGGTTCAATTCAATGATACCTTATTTTACGCGGTGAGGCCCAGGCCACCAGATCTGCTCTTCCACCCGCCCATGCAAATTTTACTACCCCCCTTTCACCCCTAGTAGTGAAAGGAGGTACCACTCGGGGCGACGAAACACGTGATTGCAATTTAACTCAGAGGCAGCTTGAGGATATTTTACGTGCAGTAAATCGACAACATAGGACAGCCAGCAGCTTTACTTTCCTTCCGTAGGAAGGAGTACGAAGGATGTTTTTCGCCCTTAACAGTCCACGGCTTCGACCGGATTTAAACCTGCGAACTTGGGTCTAACTGTCCGACATGCTGTTATTCCACCGGAGCCTCGTCGGACATATGCGAACATTTTGCACTTTGTGAATCATTGTTGTAAAAGTGAAAATAGTTTTATATTCGAGTCCAATTTCGAGCGTTCTACAAGAGTGGAAAAACACTTCAAAAACGAATATAACGTCCAAAAATGCCACATTTTATAGATAACTACAAAAGAAACATAACTCATAAAAATGATTTTACAGGCCAAGGACACGACTCTTTCGAGGCTGGTCTCACTTTCCAGGGCTGTAAGCATAGAGTTATTCCCAAAAATATTCGGTCGCTAATGTATTATTCGAAAATTAGACGATTAGCACTAAAACATAGGCACTCCGTGAAATAATACTTATTCAGAAGAATTCAAATATGCATTGTCTAGAAATAGGTTTCATCATTACACCTGTTTACATTATCAGTGCCGTGTAAAAAATAAAAGTAAATGCGACCGTTAAATTGACAAGGCTCAAAAATATTCGGCCACCGTGGGAATCTCGCGCTTGCCTGCCGTGGGAACAATCTTTTCGTACAGGACGAGGGCTCACGAAACCTTTTAGATGTATACCCACTCTCACAGAATATGGGCGATGCCTTGTGCGGCCAAATCTGGCTTTTCCACAGCTTGGACAACCATCGCTGGACACTTGACCAATCCTGGCGTCGAGGCGTATCCGCTCTTATCATTGGCTTTTGCTCCAAGTTTCAGACACGTCCCCTTCCTCCTCGAGTTTTCCTCCTAGAGAATATGGTCAAAGGGGCGGAGCAATTTCTGAGGTCAGTGACGCTGCCTCGCTAACGTGAGCAGGGGTAACAGGAGAGGGAGGTGAGAGGAAGTAAGAGGGGTAACAGGAGAGGGCACAGAAACGAAACGGATTGGTGCGCGCGGGCGCGGGATCACTCCGCCAATTGCAATGGACGTTGGCACTTGAACCCGTGGACGCTGACGAACCAAGGGGCAGCGGTCACGGAAGGGGCTGTGACATTTTTATCGAGTTCTTTACCATGAAAATGAATTCTAATTTATGGTATCTAATATTGTGAGAAATTTGTGTCAGATTAAATTAATAGTATTGAAAGTTTTGTTTCTTACAAACTATTTTAAAATGCTAATGGTTCTAGAGCAAGGAACACTAACTATTACATAATAATTTTCGGGAAACACAATATAAATGCATTTACATAATATACACATTTCCTATCAAGCAAATTGAAATTCATGTTCACGTATTTAAACTTGTATTTGACATTAATGCACTTTATTAAGGAAATGCAAGCAATACACACGTTTATTACATTATGAAAATAACAATCGCCAATTTTTCTATATGAGCAGGTGCATGCAAACAGTGATTTCGTTAATCAATTAAAATCACTTGCCAGAATTGTCACCAAGTAGATTATCATTATAAAATTGCTATTGTTAATATTATTTGAACAGACTATTTGTAAAATTGATGCAATTTATAGTGATAATCAGTGAAAAGACTAGGGAAACTCTCATTAGAAATATTTCGAAAATATAATTGTCTTATTCATATATTTTTCAAAAGTTGCTATTTTTCTGTTACACTGCTGAGAAGATTATATCTATCCCTTCCCAGTGATATTTTTATTTATTTATTTATTTATTTAAGGTAATATACAGGCAACAGTACAAATCTGATATGGCCTGAATAGGCGCTAACATAATTAATTATTTTCAACATATCACATTGCATATATAAAAAGAATAAATTTGAAAACCTTAAAATGTTACGAATCAGTATAATTTTCTTAAACAGGCTGTTAAGAAAGAAACAAAAACTTGTTGAATAAACTTTAAAGAGATTGAGTATTTAGTTAAAATTCAATTCGGGACAATTTTCCAATTAAAATATTTAAGCGGAACACTGTTTCCGAATCGTATTATCTCCAATTTATGTTGTTTTGTATGACCTCCGAGCAGTTTCTGGAGTGTTTAGTTCGATTCAGAAGCTCTCTCGCAATTCAAACATCCAGAGCAACTTGGCACGGTTATCGATATTGAACTAGAAACGGTTTTTATTCTAGGAAACACACCGTCCTTGTATTCTAATGATTAATTCTGAAATAATTTTAGCCATTTATGAATATACACGTGAAAAATTTGTATTCATAAAGTCCAATACTTGAATGCATATCAGACTGAAAATACATTTGGTTTTAGATCAACACGGAAAACACAAGAGATTCAATGAGATCACAAGTTCTCAAATCTGAAAACTAAACTACAGTCTTTATTATTTTCACGAAATGAAACTTCATACCTTCTTTAATAATATAAAGAACTGTGTATTGTGCTCAAATATCTTATCAATTACATAGTTCAATATTATTCATAAAATTTTCTGAAAATTAGTATAAAAAGTCAGTTAAAATATTTTTAATATTAATTACAAGATTAAAGTAAAAAACATTAAATATGACTAATTTAAAAATGAAATAAATAGCAAAGACAGTGTTACATCAAAAAACGCAAAATTAGTTATAAAAGGCATGTTAAAAATCATCCCCTTCACTTGTATTAGATTTATAAATCCATAGCTAAGAGAGATTTAAAGAGTTTGCGGAGGACAGTAGCCCTTTATCCTCTATAATGAAACAAGCTATACCTTCTTGGCTCTTTCGTATCGTAATTTTAGGAGCATGCTTTACAGTAGGTCTGTTCTTCATTTCTGGGGATAGGGGGTGTGGGTAACTGCACGAGATGTCCGTGCAGAAGTGGCAGTGCTGCTGCCCGATCCGAAGGTGAATAACCTTCTTGCCTCAGGCCGACCACAGGACCAAGCCACGACAAGGTCTTATGATCCTTGTGAGTTTGAAAGAGTTCTACCCTCTGTTTTGCACTCAAATGCAACATTGGATAAAATCTTGGTAGTAGGTAGATATTACCACCAAAGATGTCTTTCTGGCTTCCTCAGGGCCAACTTTACTACCAGTCAGAGTTTCATTTCCACTTATCCCCACGTGGCCAGGGACACAGGAAAAAACGTAATTCAAATGTAAATTAAGCGATATCTTCGATGTATTTGATGTTGGATATATGATGTCAAAGGTTTACTAGGAGAGAAGGAAATGGACGACAGACATTAGCTTCCTGGGTTCAGAAGGGCCATGGGTTCCGCCTCCGGACATAGATGTGTGTTCATGATGTCACTTACGTATTCTCCCTACGAAAACCCCCAAACATAAAAAATCACAGTGGGCGTTGTATGACCTAGTAGTTAAAAGAGACATTAAAAATATATACAAAAAACAACAACTTCCAATTGTCAAGAATTTCCATATTTGAATTCGGACTTTAATAATCGTTGCCTAATAAAACCTAAGGACTTTATTTCCCTAGGTAAAATAGTATTATAAAACAGAAATTTGTTAATCAATTAAATTTTCATATATAGTCAACTAATTCGATTATTATTTATAACCAATATTCAACTCTCTCAGAGATTTCCTACAATATTACGTAGTATTCATTGCTAGCCAATACATATTTATTCACACTTTCTGCTATTTCGTTAGTTAAAATAAACATATTTATTAAACTGAGTACCACTAAGATTTAATAATGTTCTTTCATTACAATATTTCCATAGTTTTTAAGCTGAGAAGGTGACGGAAAATAATTGTCCTAATATTGAGTTAAGACTTCATTAAATATTTTACTATATTTTACATTTCTCGAATGCGCAGCTACAGAAACAATGGTATCAAGTAAAATGGTATTTCGGGTTTGAAGGAAAATTCGGCTTTTGAAATCACGAACTCCAAAAAATATTTCAAAGACTCTGCGAACATGTATTTATTTTTAGACTCGTTGAGAAAGGACCTGTGTACACATGGTACACAAAAATTAAAACATTACTGACTTCTAAATCAGTATATTCTTTTTCAAAATTGATATTATACTAGTAAGTTCATTGGGATTCTGAATCAATGATATTCCAATATTTCTGGAGGTATATTTACATTCTCATATATTGCATTATTGAAACTTTCTGAGAAAAGAACTCTTTCTTTTTACTTTACATTCTTCATTCAGATACACTATACCGTTATTACAAGTACTGTAGTAAATGTCACCTTTTATTAATATCTCTGGGATTTTCAATTACAATTACTAATCTGTTTCATATTTCTCATGAACTCTTTACTCTTCTTCTCAGGTATAATTATTCTACAAATGAAGTTATAAAAAATTGTATAAATGTTTTCCAAATTTGGAAAATTGCTTTGCAGTGAAAGCACTAGGAAATTTCCGTGAACGCATAATCTAAATTCTCTCATATGACTGCACTTTCTTCTTAGGAGTAGAAAGTTACGTAATGCTACGCGAAAATACGGCGAATTGTCTGCAGAAAAACGCATGTGCACAGCCCTTGTGACGAAAAATGGATAAATCCACTTGCTAAATTTAGAAAAAATCCTCCAAATCGTGGTGTAGCCAGAATCCATGTTTGTGGGTGGTTTATAGCCGAAAAATCAACTGACAGTAAAAAAATGTCATTCGTCCGTCCTGAACAACGCTGGCAGCTAAACCGTTCCAGCGATTTTCACCAAAATTGATACTCCCAATCGATCTGGCTGATGTCGTAGCGCCTTGAGATTTAAACCGATATTCAATTGGGAGAATTACTTTACAGTAAGCCCCTGGGGACATTTCAAATGTTGTTCAACAAATCGCTCATAATTTTTATTACATTTTATGGTTGGATAGTGAGAAGTGCATTTAAGAAGAGAATGTGCAGGTCTCATGTTCGTTTAAACTGACTTTTCGTAAGTCCTACAAGTAAAATATTGAAATTTAGATTTTCCATGATAAAACTTTTTCATAAAGATAAGATTTTAAATAAGATCATGTGCAATTTTCAAACTTTAGTATTTTCAGCATAAGTTTCCAGTGAAAATCTGGTGAAAGTACGCGCTGTTTTAGCATCACTGGTATTTTTTAAAACTGTCCTGCATACAGACATTAGGCTCTTCTCAGACAGTGCAAGTCCACTTTCCAGTTTTATTATGACAATGTGGTACTGGAAGTACGCATGAGGAAAATAAAAATATTGTACTTTCTTTCTATAGAGAAAAGTTCGCATTCTATTAAAATATAATTATATTATAGTAATATATTTAATATTCCCTATATTATACATTTTTTATATTATATTATATATCGAGTATATTTAAACTTAAAAGTTGACCTATGAAAACGAAAAAAATATATTAAAACGATTATATTTCTATTTAGCATAGGTTTATTATATTTAACTACTTTTCCTAGTGGCAATTGAAACGAAACCACTTTAGCCAGATGGAACATCGTAATTACGCTGTCAGCTTGCTAACGTTGTGAGTTCAGATCAGGAAAGGTGATTTTTTCTTCTGTTATGGTATGATTTGGTAGTAATATGTCCAATATTTTTGTAATTAGCCTTAATTTTTTTAGAAAGAAGCTTAGGGGCCGTAAAAGGGCCAGGTTTGTCGTCCATCAGTGCGACGACCAGAAACCTTCGTTCTGTACTATTTGACCGAGGCGCTGGTTGTCTATTTCGAGGAACTCTATATATTTTGAAAATTGAAAAAGTTAACTTTCAAAACTAAAATTGAAATAGAATCTTACTGGTTAGAAAGCTCTTTTCCCAATTCATGTAATAGTATAATGTGCGGAGCAGTGACATTAGAGAAGAAGAGAGTATGTGCTGTTTGTAGTACACGCTTCGCCCGTTGTTTACATTATAAGCATTATAATTTCTTTTTAAGAAGCAATCAATCAACTATTTGCAGATAATTAAAATATTGTTAGCATTATATCATTCAAGTTTAGGTTACAAGTTTTCATGAATAACGAATACCAAATTTGTCCGGAAATTCTCTTAGTTGTGTTAATTGATTTTAAAAATCACATAGTTACTTCGCTTAATATTACGCGGTTCTGCATTTTCACACTGGTGTTCGACGAGTTACAGTTCAGTCTTATCGCGTAATGTGGAGATCACCTTGAAGATATGGGAGGGCAAGATGGCAGTTCGCTGGATAGAAGCTACTTCGCCCGAGCCCTACACAAAAAAGACATTCAGATCAAATATTTCTAACTAGAGATCAACTATAGACTAGTATCGCGCTGATGATTCCACATTCTTATCAAGAATGTGAGTTTGCCTGTAACCTGAAGTAAAATTTTGTACATAAAAGAACAATAAATTTAAAAGAAGAATTCATTCACACCCCCCTCATCAGTGCTTAAGGTACCTCTGTGATACCCTGGTTTAAAACAAAAAATAGATAGGGGACTGGACACCAGATCAAATCCTGGAATTGTTTTTTTTTCCATCCTGGAACATTAATCATATCATCCCGGGGAGACGTTTTTGGGGGAACAAACTTTTTTTAAACGATAAAGGTTTTTATTAAATTGTTCGGGATCTTTTTCAATTGAAAAAGAAAAATTTGGGAAAAGATGGGTAAAATTTAAAATTTCTCAATTTAAAAATCATTATTATTTTATTAATCTTAGAAATAATGAAAAAAGTCTTACCAAATTGTATAATCACTAAAATTTACATATTTAACAGTTCAGAGATAATCAGAATTTTAAGTCTTGGGGTTTTTTATAAAATTTGCAATAGGAATTTCTTCTTCTTTTTTAAAGAAAAGGGAAAATTCTTTTTACGTTTAACAAATTCCTTAGAACTAACGAAATCTTAAAAATTTCCCTTTGTGTTTTTTGCCTTTGTGATAAATGCTAAAGGGGAAAGCATCCCCAAATTTTTTAACAATTTATAATTTTATTTCTTTTTGGTCTTCTTAAAATTTTTAATTATCTTCGTAGGTGACCACATTTCAAAAATTTTGAAATCCAAAACATAATAAAAATTGTTTGACGTCATTGAAAAAAATCAATTTTTTATTTTTCTCATTTTTTAAATAAACAATGTTTGATGCGGCTTATCTTTAGTGAGGGTAGACTGAGACTAAGTGTGACATTCAATCAGTCCCAATTTTCACAAAGAAAATAAGAATTTTAATTATTTAGTTATATCAAGATTATTCCATGCTTGTGTAGGTGACCCAATGCACAAATCACCTGTCATTTAGTCTCAATAAAATAAAAACAAGGAGGTGCAATTTGGATCTCAAATGTCTGGGATAATGTCGTTCTTTTAAATCTAAATATTAAATTTATTATAAAATTCATTAATATGATAACGGAGTTAGATAAATAAATATATTATCATGTATTATTAAAACATTTGCCCTAATTTTGCATTTTCCTAAAATCTGCTTGAGAACAATATGTTTAGGAATATGATTTCTTCGTCTTAAATGTCTCTCAGAAAATGGAAATTACAGAACAAATATTTCATATTCTAGATACATTAAGGCTTGCAGATTACTAAAAGAAATAACCTCTCTTAGCTAAATCTTTTGACCAGGTTTTAAATCAGGTTGAGGATCGAGTTCCTGTGCGATGCCTTTTTCTTCTGTTCCGCGTTTTGTTTTACCTAAGTCTCAGAATTAAAAAATAAAAATGTTTGCGGAAAATACGTGTATTTATTTTTGCTTATAAGATCTTTGCTGAACTTTTATACTATATAATTGTAATTAGTTTGATACCCTTTATTACAAATATTTATACAAATGTGCATTTATTTATATTTGGTTAGTAAATTTAACCCCAACCTCCGGATTGATAGTGAACGTTTTGACATCATTTTGCATTCCTTCAAAAACGTTTGTCACAACTCTGTCACTTTATGAAATGAAATATGAAATGTTTATCCCCTTCGTTAGTGATATCCAATTTTGACCTGATAACGTATTAATTGAGTACTAAAGATGTAATTCCCTTGGACAGGAATCAAACCCGCATCGTTCGATTTACGACCAGTTGCTCACCATGGGCTTCCCAAAAATGCGTTTTACAGTTGGGTTCTTGGGTTTTGTTTCCACGCATTTGATATTTGTCACCCTGTCATCATTTACGTAAGTCAATTGAGGGAAGGTTTGGACCTTTAAGTAACTGATATTAAAGTTGTAACTTTTACACAAGCGTGCCAGATTGTAACAAATTACTCTTTTTCTTGATTGAAAAATCATTCATATTTTGTATGAATCATTTATTAAAAAAAAACTCACCTTGAAATGACAATCAATTGCAGAAAATTCTCAGTACTGTTTTTGTATCACCTTTTGGAACTGCTGTAATACGTTTAGATGGATTTTGAATATGATAATTCGTTATCTCAGCTAAAACAAAACTTGTACTTCTCGTTTTACTTTCTCATATACCACGAATTTACGTAGTATAAGTAGTATATTCGTATGTGACGTATATCTGTATATTTGTGCGTATACGTAGTATAAGAAAGTTATGTAATCGCGGGAAATCGATTTCGCGAAATTTCACGAAAAGCTTACGTATTTCATTTATTTTAAACGAAATTAGAGGGTATCGTACAACGCGGTTACCAAATGCAGTAACTCAGAAAACCTTTTGTATATCTTACTATTCGAATCACATTGATATGATATGATATGATATTATGAAATATTATTTATGATATTGATATTATGATATTATGATATTGATATGATATGATATTATCCTTGAAAATAGATTTTCTACATTGGAGTTTTTGTTTGTTTGTTTTTCTCCCTTTCAAAATTCAAAATTTAAGTAGGATATGACTTAGTGTAGGGATCACAGAATCTTGAAAATGTGCACCCAATTCACTTTTCCCCATAGCACGTCATACGCAGTTTTTAACTGTTTTTTGACGTAATAAATAAATAAATAAATATGGATGCATTTCATTCAATGTGGCTCACTAGTAAATCATAGAGTTTCAGTCTCGTTGAGATTGTTGCTTCTAGATACAAATACTTCGTATTCTCCGTACCGATTCTCCATTACTACAGTCTCATTGCCATCGACTAAAATGCCAGTGCCCGTAGTGATGGGTATTTTATCATTCCCGAGACTGATGCTTTAGATTATTATTCATAACGAATCGTGTGTTGTGTACTTGTGACGACCCCCCTACGATATTTAAAAATCGGTCATTAGCAGAACTGCTCAACAAACCTAATGGATATGGACTGTCTTTTCTGGAAAACGTAATTTTATAATTTCAAAAGGGTTTATTGATTTTTGTAGCAGAACATTCTACATATTTTCTTTACTAATAATTGACATGGTCTTAGGGATCATATTCACGATAACCTTAGCTACTCTAACATTTTAAACCTAATTCGAAAACCATTTTCTCTGTCGTAATAAAATGCAGTAACTCAGCAAACGTTTGGTTTTTTGAACTGTGCAAACCACAATGATAGGGATACTTTTCACTCAAATTGAGTAACTAGTACAGCTTACCATTTACGCCTTTTTGAGCTCGGAATTTGTGAACTTGTGTTCGTGACTTGGAACTGGAATTTCGGTGCTCGAGATGGATTCTTTGATCGCCATCAGCTGAAAAAACCTGTGATGGGGATAATATTGACAATAATC
This sequence comes from Teleogryllus oceanicus, assembly GCA_964035755.1. Lineage (NCBI taxonomy): Eukaryota > Metazoa > Arthropoda > Insecta > Orthoptera > Gryllidae > Teleogryllus > Teleogryllus oceanicus. The sequence goes on along the minus strand of CAXIVR010000008.1, from coordinate 83,618,158 downwards.
GTAGCTATTCCTACTTTTTAAACCTAATTCGTGGACCAACTACTATGTAGTAATGAAATGCAGTAACTCAGGAAACGTTTGGTTTTCTGAACAGTGCAAACTACGATGATTGGGATATCTGACTAAATTGCGTAAAACTAGTATATGGGCTAATAATTTACGCCTTGAGCTCGAAATTTCGGTGCTCGAGTTGACTTTGATCGCCATCAGCTGAAACAACCTGTAACGGGGATCATATTAATGATCATTCAGCTTATTCCTACTTTTAAACCTAATTCGAGGGCCAACTAATATGTAGTAATGAATGGCAGTAACTCAGGAAACGTTTGGTTTTCTGAACTGTGCAAACTACGAAGATTGGGATACTTTTACTCAAATTGTGTAATTAATGTAGCTTACCTTTTACGCCTTTTTGAGTTAGGAATTTCGGTGCTCGAGTTGGATTCTTTCATCGCCATCAGCTGAAGGAACCTGTGACGATAGTGGTAGATTTTTTTTATAATTCTAGAAACGGAAGATTCTTTGGTATGATGGATAGTTGATAGCACGTATACTCATGCATGAAAGCATATGGTCTTGATCTCACTTGACTGCTGTTTAGTGATACCTATAGTTGCTTGTCTAGCAATATGTAATTTTGAGTCGAAACTTTATTTCATAGTTTTAATAGTAACGTTCTGAAATCCTGTCAGCCTTATCTTATTTGCGTATGATGTGAATAGATGATAATTTTTATTTCCAGGTGAGGTTGATGTTAATTAAGCTTGCTGCCGCGGGAATTATTTAATTGTGATTTAGATTAAATTTAGCGTCTTTGATAAAGTAAAAACATGTGCATTATCTGGAAAATGCGCGAACAGTGTAATCGTCTAAAAATATTTTAGTACCTGTGTTCAAACGAAATAAAATTATAATTTTACCTCTAACGTGAAATGGAGTAAACAGTGTAGATGAAAAGTTGGATGGAAACCAAATGGCTGGCAAAATATTGACACGCAGATTCCACTAACTTTATAATGTGACGTTTATTTCCAGTTTTGATAGATATATTCCCTGAAAGTACAAAAAATCCACGAACTGCCACATTTTGAATGAAAACGTCTGGAAGGTTTCACAAATTTTCTTAGATTATATGCATAAGTTGATCTTGATATCTTGTATTTTATATGTATGTTATGTACAGCTGCTAGAAACCAAATATGGGGACAAGACACTCCGTTTTGTTGATTCTTTTCTTCATAGCTCATTATTACATGCATGAACTTTAGAAAAATGTTCCACATCGGGTGATTTTTTTAAAGACATTTTATTCGTGAGTACTTAGGACACATGGATCTCTCAGCTATCATTCACCTCTGTAATATTTCTTCATACTGGACACAGTACATACAGCACGAATTGATTTTATTGTAAGTGGGTAGTTGTTAGTTTTTTCTTTTTATAGCTATTAACATGCCTAGAAATGCTATGCCTCGTCCAAATTAATAATCTTGGATCGCTCCGCCTTGATTTTTAACTTTTGGTCTTTGCAGTAACACCGTAACGTTTCGCGGTAAGGTCAGCATTTTATCGGTCACCTCAAACTCACGAATTATGGGAAAATTTTCGACATTACTGCAATAGTAAATACATGGATTCTGTTGCAGTGGCACGTTAGTACGATATTGTGGAATGTTGCTTGCAATATTTCTATATAAACAATAGATTTATTATTAAGCAATATATTCGTATACCATGGTTCCAGAAAATTGGATGCATATAAATCCCCTGAACCTAAAGATACCTAGAGAAATGTCGTGTGGATTTACTGTAAATAGTAAACCGTAATTAGTAAATCTATGAAGCTAATATAAAAATAATAAATACAAATTTAAAATAATCGAAACAAATTAAAAATCTATGACTCTAGTGAAGCTGTGAACAGTAAATAGGTAAAATAGACCCTTCACCATTGTGACTGCTCGCTGGAATTAGTCTCCAGGCAGGGGCGGTTCGCAATGCAATTATGCGCGTGAAATGGCTAAGGTGACCAGTACGTCGGATAACTTCGGCGAAGATCGGGTTTCCTCAGAAGAAGAGCTGGAAAAATTAAAACGCCATCCAGCCCGGTGCGAGCAAATTATCTCGCCGCCAGTCGCGAGGAGAATAAGCTTTGTTTATATCTGACGAACATGAAAGGAACACTCTTTGGTCGAGAACTTTTGAGTCAACATTGAAAATGGTCATCGTTATAAACGAGCACTCCCGAGTAAATAGAGGAGTTGTAGTTCTCAAACAGTTTCGAGGCTGCATCAAATTACAAGTTGAAGAAATATATGCTATGTAAGACGAACATCAGTTATCGGTGCGTGTGGAGAGAGTCGGAGTTTTACGAGTCGGAGTCGTCGTCAGAGTTTTACGAGTCGGAGTCGTCGTCAGAGTTTTACGAGTCGGAGTCGTCGTCAGAGTTTTACGAGTCGGAGTCGTCGTCAGAGTTTTACGAGTCGGAGTCGTCGTCAGAGTTTCTACGAGCTCCTGAGTCGTCGCCGAGTTTTAGCGAGCTGAGTCTCGTCAGGAGTTTTACGAGTCGGAGTCGTCGTCAGAGTTTTACGAGTCGGAGTCGTCGTCAGAGTTTTACGAGTCGGAGTCGTCGTCAGAGTTTTACGAGTCGGAGTCGTCGTCAGAGTTTTACGAGTCGGAGTCGTCAGAGTTTTACGAGTCGGAGTCGGAGTTTTACGAGTCGGAGTCGGAGTTTTACGAGTCGGAGTCGTCGTCGGAGTTTTACGAGTCAGAGTCGTCGTCGGCGTTTTACGAGTCGGAGTCGTCGTCGGCGTTTTACGAGTCGGAGTCGTCGTCGGCGTTTTACGAGTCGGAGTCGTCGTCGGAGTTTTACGAGTCGGAGTCGTCGTCGGAGTTTTACGAGTCGGAGTCGTCGTCGGAGTTTTACGAGTCGGAGTCGTCGTCGGAGTTTTACGAGTCGGAGTCGTCGTCGGAGTTTTACGAGTCGGAGTCGTCGTCGGAGTTTTACGAGTCGGAGTCGTCGTCGGAGTTTTACGAGTCGGAGTCGTTGTCGGAGTTTTACGAGTCGGAGTCGTCGGTGGAGTTTTACGAGTCGGAGTCGGCGGAGTTTTAAGAGTCGGAGTCGGCGGAGTTTTAGGAGTCGGAGACGGCGGAGTTTTAGGAGTCGGAGTCGACGGAGTTTTAGGAGTCGGAGTCGGCGGAGTTTTAGGAGTCGGAGTCGGCGGAGTTTTAGGAGTCGGAGTCGGCGGAGTTTTAGGAGTCGATGTCGGCGGAGTTTTAGGAGTCGGAGTTGGTGGAGTTGTAGGAGTAGGATGCGGCGATGATGGCGCCGGTCCGCGCTGTTACAGCGTCGACTGTTGTCACGGAAGGCCAAGTTTTTCATCTCTACTCAAGGTCAAGTACAGCAGTTTACATAAAGTACAGTGATCGTTAAAATTAGTTTCAATATGAAAGTAAAACTCTAATCTTTGGTTTCAGCAATATAACGTAATGCTTAAAAGTGTGTAGAAATAACCAACCCTAAGAGTGTACCAAAGATTTGTTCTATTGAAGTGAATGTGTGTGAGAGAGAAAGTTGTGTGAAGAAATATAAATAAAATATGAAGTTCTAGTAAAGAGAAAAATACGTACAAACAAACAATTGTTGTGAAATGAAGTATTTTAGAGAAAGGGAATTAGTAATGTGAATTTTGAAATGTGAAACATGTGTAAATCTACCTATATAAAAATATAAAGTTGGTTTGTAAATGCTTCAAAATTTCAAAACGTTCTGCACCGATTGAGCTCAAATTTTGACACAATGAATTCTTCACAGATGATTTTTATCTATTTTTGTGTCAGTAAGAAACCCGCGACCGCGAGAAAATAGCTTTTTGAACGGTTAGTCGTTTGCTAACAACCGCACTATCTGCCAGAATCGAGGGGAACACTCGCCATTCTAGCTAACGACAACCGCAATCACGTGTGCAATATTACTGGTTCTCAATTACGTGTATTAACAAAAAACGTATCCACTGGCATCACATTCTGATTATTAGGCAATCTGAATTAAATATTTCCCTTAATTGAGGTCTTTTGTGTGATAGTGTCCTGATTGAGCTGCCCCCTTCGCCAATTCGTAAGTAGAGGTTATGGGTTTTGTATGAGAGATGATCAAAGACCATGCAAAATGCTAACTAGACGGTGGAGTTGTCTGAGTGGTTCTTAAATGTGATGTCGAAGTTCTGAGGGTGACTTGATGCATCGCATCAACAGTTGACGCAACGCGTCGCCAAGCCCCTTGGGGGAGGGAGAGATGAAGAGCAGAACTACGTCTGCCGGGTTCCAATTTACCATTGCATATAAATCTTCGCATTTGTGAAGCTAGGCCTCAGTAAAAGATTTGACGGTTGCTGCATCTGAAATTGATGTAAGTGATTTGAGATCTGAGGGGATAAATACTTATGCTTATATATGCAAAATCGGAATTGAAGTTAATGCAGAAATTGAAAACGCTGGAAACGATACAAAAAGTGTGATGTATTTGACGGCATAATTTGAGAAGGAAAATGGTATAAAATTGTGTATTTTGTGTGTGATTCTTTTTTAGTCTTTCTTGAATTATTAACTTACAAATTCACGTTAAGAAGAAAGATTCATTGTTAAAATAAAGTATCGAAGGGTTAAATGTTGTATGTTCTGATTAATGTCTGTGTTTCGTTTTTGTAGTAACTCATGAAAGTACTAGAAGACCATGAAGCGAATTCCTAATTTGTTTCGTTAAATATTGTGTATTTTTCCTTGACATTTGCCTGAAGGTCTTTGCCGAACTCCTGTAGTGATATGACACTTGAGATTATTGTGGAATTCACTTACTATATTGAAATAAACTCGTTATATTCAAACAAACTCGGTCGAGGAACCTGAAAAGCATATATCTTTCTATCTTGCTACTTCATTACATAGAATTGGCTCAATGAAAATCATATTCATTTCCTACAAAACGTGAAAATTTATTAAATAATTTAAAAATTTTGGTATTGTATAACTTACTAATATAAAAATTAAAACGTTTGTCATGACCGTTTCAACCTCATAATGTCTTCGCGCGCTTTTGGACCATGTTTATTCATCTCCGACGCCGCCGTCCTCAGGTCCAGACACCATCTTCTCTCTTCTTTTCTCGGAAGCACACTTCAATTACCGTTCATCAGATCAATAAACTATTTGCTGCTAACATTCCAGTCCAATCACTGACAACTTCACCCAAGCCCTCAATGTCCTTCCAACTCGTTCACTTGAAATATTTTCAACTCCACTGTCACACTTAGTATTCAAATTTTGATGTTCTCTCAACATCCATTCCCTAGTAGATGCTTACAAGTCCCCAAAGAAAAAAAACTCCTAACATTAATTGGAGCACGATCCGTTCATGAGCACGGCATCAGTCAGAATGAATGTCTCTCGTATTCTTTCAGCCCTGCAAAGCTCGGTCCATCTTTTCGATTGTTTATTTTCAGACGACACTTCGTACTCAGCCAATCCCTAAATTTCTTGCAATCGAACTAGCCGTCTTCACGACTGTCACTGTTTTTCGGCCAATCTCTAACTCTATACAGAATGAACTAGCTGTCTCCGCGATTAATACTGCATGAATATGTTGACCCTTGACGACGGCTCGCTTACCGTTGCTATGCTAGCATATTCACATAATTATCCCCTTTAATTGACGCCATTTATAATAAATATTGTATATTCAATTTTATTACATTGGTATGTCACAGATTATTTATAAATGTTTCTTAATCCGCGGTTTTGTGTCTGATGGCTCGGTGGGTGAGGGGTTAGCTTACTGGCCTCTGAACCCCCAGTGCGCGGGTTCGATCCCGGCCGAGGAACCCGGATTTTCGAAGGGCGGAAAATCCACAGTAGCCATGTCACTCTTGTGGCATGTAAAAGAACCCTGGCAGGATGCCCGGCAAAATTAAATCCCTCCGACAACATCCCGCCCTAACGAGATCCCACTTTCTCCCAACCAGATAGTTCGATAGTTAACTGAGACCGACATCTGGCGGAGAAAGTGAGAGTCAAATCCTAGGCGCATTTAGGGGATCACCACGGGTGCGCCTTCCTACTTAGATAAAAGTCCCCAGACCTGCAGTCGGAGGTAGGCTTTAGAAGCCTGGGTTGTAACACGGGCGCGGAATAACTGGCTACGGGCAGTCTCCCGCAAATAACCCACGATAAATAAATAAATGTGTCTGATGGCGCTGCGCTACATGGTGTCTGCACAGTGAGAAAGTGACCTTGAGCGCCCTGGTAACGCGATCTTGCGCCATTTAATTCATAATAATAAATTTGAATAGTATAAGACAAGGAGTTCATCTGCCCAGCTACCTTGTACACCTAGGTAAATAAGTCAATATTTTTCCACGAATAAAATCAAGATATTCTAAAGACCTACTTCATCCTCCTTAATTAGCTGTAAAGCAGGTTTCAACCTTTCTAAATTCAATATTTATGTTTTTAATCCAAATATTGTATGTATTTTTCTGAAGGACCCTTCCTGGATATCCTTAGTTATTCGTTATTGTCTTATATTGTCAATATTATGGTTTTCAAACATTGTACATGTATGATGAAATGTAGATTTAAAACATTTGGATATAATATGTAACATAAAAACCATTGAAAGACACAGTAATGTCGAACAAGTATAATAAAAAATATTTAAAAAATGACGAGTATGCCAAAATAAATATATACATAACTAACGAAATTTGTCAAATCTTTTCAACAGAAAGTGACGAAACTTGTGTGTATTGTTTTGCACTAGAGTTTTACGTAGTTTTCTGACTGTCTTAAGACATTTACTTCCTCAAGACAAATGTAAGCATTCGTCACATGAAAACATTTGTAGAATCTGTCACACATTTGATGGATTTTGTAACAAACACACCCACATACACACACAATTTTTTGTAGCAAAGTTTTGAATCGCAATGTCCACAATTTTTATTCTGAACCATTCTGTTTTTGAGGCCATTAATTGAAGACGCCAAATTTTTAAGCAGTCACACGAATTATTGAAATGGTTTTCTGACACACACTTTTATATACTATAAAGAATGTCCCACCAATTATGAACCACCCCATAACTTCTAAACGATGCAAGATATCGAAATGCAGTTTTTGCTGAACACTGCGGAATCATGGGGCAAGTATCATGCCATAGAGAAATTGTCTATAACATTTTTAGTTTTCGAGAAATTTAATCATCTTTTACTTTTTAAATGGAACTATATTTTTCTCACCAGCAGTGGTTAGACCATGGAAGTAGGATTAAAATGATGCATCTTATGCTAATATTTTGATAGTAACTTGAGTATAAAATTAAACTCTTTGACATGTGATTTTGAATGGGCAATCCTGTAGCAACCCTTGCAACTCTCACCTTTGGGGAAGGTGGTCTTCGCGGCGTCAAGACTCTTAGATCGCAGATACTGGAGGGGTGGCGGTGGGAGATGAGAGGCATAACTACGCAATCCTCGTTGTTGGTACAGACATCACACTAAGAAATACCAATTTTGACGATAAGAATCGGAGATTTTTTTTTCATTTATTTTTCTGGATTTGACTTGTCTTCTACTGAAATTTCAAAATATTGATCTTCCAAAGAACGATATAAAAATTGGTAGCGTAAGAAGATAATAATAAATATCATTTTCAAACTGCACAAGAAACCAACCGCAGTCTCTTCGTTGTTAAATTTCATTTTTAAATCAAATTATCACTCGTCCACTTTGCAACTATATGACTGCTATTCATAAATGGTAAAGAAAACAGTGCACTTCCTTCTTCTGCCGTGGATTTTCAAGTTTGTGGCAGCACTTGGCGCTATAAAGTGAGAAACCCTCTAATCAGTATTAGCAGTTGCGACTGCAGATACGCAGGTTTGTTAAAGTTTGGTAAATTTACACCGATAGAACTGTCAAGAGAATTTAAAAATTGTTTGGTCTTCGCTCTTTTGGTACATGTTTAAATAGGAATGCTATTAGCAGTAAATAATAAGAGAAAATGTCTACCTACCTGTTATTTCATGAATTAATCGAGATATAACAATGAAAATCTTAAGCATTCATTTGCTTCCAATGTTTTAAAATGATAGCTTGTTTCTGTACTAAGCTCAATTTTGTAAGTTTCAAAATGAACATTATTATTATCGTTTTCGCTAATATTAATTCTCGTTGATTTTGGAATTTCAGAAGAATAAAAGTTTCATTCAGATGAACAAATAGGAAAAAATCTCTCATTCTGATCGTTGAAATTAATCTTTGTTCATAGCTTTTCCGTGTCAAGAGCATGAATTGCTGCCGTTATGCCTTCATCATGTACGGCAACCCCTCTCACATTCCTCTCTCCACAAAACACTATCAACGTCGCGAAGGCCACCTTTCCGAAACGGCCACTGTTGCAAAGGCTGCCCGTTCACTTGAAAATCTCATGCCAGAAAACCTAATTTTATACTCGTCACTATCAAAATACTAATATATGTTGCACCATTTTATTCCTATTGTCATGAGCATTGCTTGTGAGAAAGATATATAGTTCCATTTACAAAATCAAAGATAAAATTTCTCTACAACTCAAAATATTATATACAATTTCTCTACGGCATGTTACGTCTCCCATGATTCTGCATTGTTAAAAATTGCATTTCCAATATTCTGAACCGTTTAGAAGTTATGGAGGTGGTCTCATAGTTGGTGGACACCTGGTATTCTTAATGATTTGTAAACCAAACTTACTAGTTGATCGCATCGTAACACCTTGGAGCACCTGAGCTCAGAGTTTCGCTTCAGCTGATGAGAAGCTCAGATTTAAAATTGTACCCGCGGAACGAGCAAAACATATGTAGATCCGAAAATATCGGTATATTTTACTTTAAAATGTATGTTGACAAAGAGTCTACAATTTTGTTCATGTGCACAAAAATTGATTTCTCACAATGAAATGTTATTCTTCTGGGTCAAGGTAGTTGGAGGAAAACGTAAGTGGAAAACACATGAGATGGTTCAAATGCTTTTCTTTGGCAATTGTCTCCGTTTTTCAGTGATTGTTGTTTCCTTGCAACCTTGCATACTTACTCCGTTCATGAAATACTATTAACCAGTAACGACGTCGTTCCTTACATATAATCTTACAATGGACAGGGTGAATATAAGAGTTTTCAAACTTTAGAATATATTAAGATATGTTTAGTAATGGCTTATTGTTTTCGTTATAGCTGAATCACAAGTAAATCGATAGGCTTTTACCTATTTTCCGTGTCTTTAGTGAAATGCAATGAGTTTTGCGTCTTATCTGGCAAAATTATGAAAAATGATTTAATTTGATCTGAATTATCAAACTGCCAAGAATATTAGTGAACAAATGTAATATACTTTCTATTGCAAATCAGGGAAAATAGAATTTCTTATCGTTTCAGATTGTTGTTTTTGTAACTGATCAGGATAAATGTCATAAAGACGAAAATATTCTTGTAAAGTCTTGCCAGTGCTATTTCAGTTATCTTGTAAGGATTGTAGGCGACAAGTAAACAGTCATGGGTGCGTTTGCATACCTTTTTATAATCCCTGCTCTTTCCTGGCTTCAGTTAACAGTTTTATGCTTGCTCCCATCTATTGAAGGACTTCTGCCATGAAAGGACAAAAAATGGTGGAGAGGAAAAGAGCGTGCTTTCTCGGAGGAAAGGCCTCCGCCATTTTTATAAGGTCATTTCCTTTACGGTGGAATCTTCGTTTGTCGTCGGTGCTTACGTTTGTAAGTTCAGTCGTAAAGTGATGGTGATGCAGCCCTTTCACAGAGACGCTACACCGAGACCTACAAAGAGAGGAAAGCGGATATGGGAAGCCGCGTGAAAATGAATTCCTTTTGTGGTCAGCAGAGTTAATGATGATACGTCTAAAATTACGACAATGTACATCAGTGAAGGTTGAAAGCAAACGTTTTGTGTATTGGAAATGATATTGAAATATTTGGTGAAAGAAGTATTAAATTTTAAACGCTGCGAACACGCCTCAATCTTCAGACATTCGTGAAACTGTGCCCAGAGCGGTCATGAATATCTATTAATAGTCAATTGTATGCTTTTTCGACATTGCTTAAAATTCTGGTCATTAAGATAATACAAAACAATCATTATCTTTCGATGTGTCTAATGTGATCAACGAAGAAATCATTGGTCCATCAGAGAAAATGAATTTCGCTCATGAAGATGTAAAATATAATTTTCTTCACAGAGCACTTAAAAACTTTGGTAAATGATCGTATTTATTCTACATCTCACTCGATTATCGTGGAGTAGTACTTTGTGAATGAGAGTATGTTTAAATGGAAACAGGACGTAATACTTTATTTATGTATTTATTTATTTTACTTCAGAAACAGAAACTATGTGAGACGTGCTACGGGGAGAAGTTAATTCGAATTAGGGAAGATGTGCCTCGGGGAGAAGTTAATTAAACGGAATTAGGAGCCAGAAGACCAACGTATTCTTAATTTGTAAAGGTTGGGGAGAGGGACCCTACAAAAGGAAAAGATTTTTGATTGAGATTTTGCGGAGTTCAATTCAATATGCCACTTTTTCGTCCAGGCGGTATAGTTATATAAATGGGATGGAATAGAAACGCGAGATAAATAAATGTCAGAGTTTGATGTGAAAATTGCAACATCGTCTGTGTGGAGTACCATACTGGCGTCTTGGGGGTGAGCCGTGTATAGTGAAAATAAGACGGGTGAAAGCACTGAGCGCTGAGGTACACTGTTTTTTCGAAGCCAGAAGTTTACTTTAACTTGGAAGGTTCTGCTTACAAGAAAGCTTTGAATACTATTCTGAAGGCAAGTAGGAGTGCCGATAGATTTTTTGCAATAGACCGTAGTGCCAGACATTGTCAGAAGCATGAGATACATTTACAAAGAGCCAAAGCATTGTGTTTAGCCGCGGAGCTTGACGCAATAAATCCTATAAGTCGAAGTACTTGATGCGTAGTGGCGTGATTTAGGGGGAAACCGAATTGCGAATTGGAAATGGCTTGGGTTTGACCGGCGTAGGTATCCAGGCGAGTCAGAGGTACTTTTTAAAACACTTTAGCCAAGGATGGCAATAGACTTTTAGAGCGATAATTTATGGCAAGTTTGGGATTTTTACCTGGTTTGATGAAAGGGTGAATTATTGCCTTCTTTCACATGGATGAATAATAACGAAGTTGAAGAAAGCTGTTGAAAGCGATATTCGTATTTTGGGGGAATCATTTATGTGTGATTAGGTATATTATTGTGACCGGGGACTTTCTGACTTTGAAGCGTTTAATGACTTTAGTTATTTCTGAGAGGGAGATCGATTTGATTTTGTTTGGAACAGTATAGTGAATTTGCTGTAATGTTCATTTTCTGCCTTGAATATAGGGTTCTTTTTAGGGTTTGAGACGATGTATTTTCAAATTTTTCTGTTAGGACATTTGCTTTGTCAAGATCATACGACGCAATTTTGCCATTATTTACCAAGGGAGGAGTGAAATACTCGCTCTCGTAATATTTTTGATTGTCGACCATAACAGATTCGTAGCTAGATGTAGTTGCAACAGGAATTATTGAAAATTTTGAAATCGGAAGTTGTCTAGTTTATGCTTAATTATTTTTTAATTACATTTTAAAACTTTTTTGTTTGTTTATTTCGCTGGGATTACCATTTTCTACGTATTTTTTGCTTTCTTTTGATTAATTCAATGATTTCTTTACGTATGAGGAAATTTGTGGTTTAAGAGTGAAAGTTGGTGCTTGAGCACCGTTTAACGCGTGATGGATGAATTTTGTGAGTTTTTCGATTTCAGGATCTTTGTCTTTTTGACATATAAAATACAATATTTATTCTTAATTATTTCTGATATTGAACTGTATTTCCAGGTGTTTATAGATAACTATAATGCATATAATATCTTTAAACCTTTTAAAGAAAATGGATGAAACGAAAATGTCAAAGATTATTTTATCGCTTTTTATACAATCTATTTTTATATTTTCACTGTATTGATTCTTTAATCTATATTACACGCACAAAAAATGCGAACTTAAAACAGAAGAAATGTTTGTTGTTGAAAAAATCGCTAAATAGTTATTTAAGCGAAATTTTGCGAAAGAATCTAGTTCTAAAGCGAACGATGGGCTCTGATGTAAATAAATACTGGCGCTGATATAAATAACACCCAAGAAAGCTCACTTATCAAACAACACTCCAAATCAGTGTGGCTCTGGCAAAAATATCGCCTGGAGATCAGAAAGTTACTTAAAATAACAAAATTCATATTGGCGCTCTCATGGACATGCACGAAAAACTACCAGAGATTTTCAAACTAACAGATTTTCAATAAGGGGCCGTCCATAAATTACGTAACGCAAATTGGGAGTTTTTGAAATGCCTTCTTTCCCCCTGTAACGTACCTGCAACACGCGCTTCATCCGCCCTCTAATAATTACTGTAACGTCGTGGGTAGGGATCTACGCCACAAGGAACAACCACGAGTGAGTATATACAATTTATTTACACTAATGTATGTACACTATTTACAGACCTCACTCTAAGGTGTTTGTCGGAGCTACCTGCAGCAGCCCCCCTCTCCCAACACGCGGCTTGCGGCCGCCCCTGCGATTAGCCAACTCGGCAATCGCAAATGGCACCTGGTGTGCCTCGGCAATATGCCCCGAAGTATCGAGCATACTTCACAGTGCTAAGACTCGAACACCTACACGTGCCTACAGCACTTCCGCGCCAGACTTGGCGGACAAGTTTTTGCCGCGGGGAAGCCAGAATCGCTACCCAACCCAGGGCTTCTGCGACAGCCCTTTTATATGCTCGAGTCGCATGACTTCCTGCGTCATCTTTCCCCCACGCACTCGTCTTGAGGCGTCTGCTTCTCCCATTGCCTTTGTTTGGAAGCCTAATTTCGGCTCCCTCATCCCCATACCTTGCACCTAGACTCTCTGGAGCAGGGAGTCAAGTCTATGACGCTTCATTGCGTAACACTTGCGGCAATATCCCCCATTCAAAATAAGTAAAAATCAATTATAAAGCAGAAATAAGTTGTATTAATTGTAGTTGTGTTATTATTAAAAATTTTAATAATTAAGTTCGAAATAGTTGGCAGAGCGGACTGTATATAACAATAAGACTGAGGACAATATTTGAATGAAGAAAGCGTAGCCAAAAAAATTTCTGACAAGCCGTGCACACGCCGTTGTGAATTACATATGCGTCCCGAGTCTACTGCACTCATTTAATTCGATTTTAGAATATACTACAATACATTATTGATGAAAATATATATTGATGAAATTATATATTTATTTATTGTGACCATTCATACATTATAACTTTTAAACTTATTATATGGTTAATTTAATTCGTTAATATGTTAATGTTTTAATACAGGACTGAATAAAAATATTTTTTCAGCAAATATGGAAAAAGTTTAAAAAGAAATTCCAGCATTACGTAACACTAAACTAAGACACATCTACTCCCGTGTAACGCAGCGTAACACTACCTACCGGGAGCGGTAGCTCAGTGCATCAACTGATGTCACTGTAGCACCTCTGACCGGCAGGTCCTAGGCTCGAGTCCTGACGGCGGCAGGATTTTTTGACGCTAGCTTTTCAGCTACGTCGAATTTAGTCACTGTCTGGAGGAGAATTCCAGCGGCCGGCTGCTCTGATCGGTAGTTTTTCGCTTTTTCTTCGATCAACACCAGGCGAATGCCGCAGCAGTACCCTATCAAACGGGCCACGAACCGCGCGCGATCTTTCCTTCCTCTTCCTTGTCCTGTCCTCTTACACACACACACTTACACTAACATGCACTACACTCCCACATATTCCGGGAGACCGGCCGGGAGCTTAGAACTTGTCCCGACTGGGGCGGTGCCCCGCTGGTGGGAGAGTCCTGGTTAGGGGTAAACTCCACTAGCCGACGGTAGGTCGGCGCCGGATCTCGTCATCCAGCGGGGGAAGATCACCGCCATCTCCCGAGAGAGAAAAACATGCACTACACTAACGGTACTAATGATCGAAGCAGTTGACGCGCCCGGAAACACGAAAAAAATCAATCAATCAGTAACGCTACCTCACTCTCCCTTTTCAGCGTTACGTAATTTTTGAACGACCCCTAAGAGCGACCGAAGTACAATGTAGATCACCGCCATCTCCCGAGAACAAACACGCACTACACTTACGGGACTAATGACCAAAGCCGTTAACGCGCCAGGAAACACGAAAAAAATCAATCAATCAATCTGAACGAGGGCAAAGACGTACATTTTCATTTACAATGGACACCACTACGCGCTGGAAAGTCCCACAGGAACTAGGATGACACGCAGGTTACCCTTGTACCACCTTCATTGCTAAGTACCATAGCCCGCTAGTGTGTAAAAGCCCCGGCACTCCTACCTTAATCTTGTTATGTCTGAAAGTTCCGGTACTGACCGCTGGCGCGCTGCTCGCCGACCATTCCTCGATTGGCTGCTGCGCAAATATACGGAGATTCGCATTACAAACACTGAACTTTTCGACTTCGAGGCTTTTAAGTATTCAGGTCTCCCAATTACTTCATTAGTACCAGCAGCAATACCATCAATATTACCGATTCAAAATGTTCACAAATTATGTCAATTATCGTTATTATCATAATTATCGTTAACTGCGCTCTCGCAACGCAAGGAAACTGCTTCTTTGCAAAGCTGGCTTAATAGATTTTTGAAGGTATCTTTTCACAACAAACCTTACAAATTGTGGTACAGCTTTCACAATAAATTGCTCTTTCACCGATTACCTTCAGAGTTATTTAAATATGAGACTCATTTGTTTAACATGAAAAGTATCATCGATGCTAATTATCTTCACATAGTATATAAATATTAACTTCGCTACCTAACAATTCAGTTGGTTTTTTAATTTGTATCGAATTTTGAAAATAAAGAGCACAAACAATTTCTGTTTACGTTCAATGAGAACACAGTGGTCAAGTAATGGGAATAATCGTTTTGAGACAGTTTTGGATGTTTGTCGTACTGTACCACCTTGCAGTCCAAAAGGTGATATATTTTCTCACAAACGTCACTGGGAAGTGTCTGATATGTCAACACGAAATGTCTGATTGTTGGTTTTCATTTGTCTGATATATATTGCTCTCTCATAGTTGTGGAATTTGGAAGCGGCCTACGCAAACGATCAGAAATAATTTCTACATTGTACTTCGGTCGCTCTTAGGGGTCGTTCAAAAATTACGTAACGCTGAAAAGGGGGAGTAAGGTAGCGTTGCTGATTGATTGATTGATTGATTGATTGATTTTTTCGTGTTTCCGGGTGCGTCAACGGCTTTGGTCATTATTCCCGTTAGTGTAGTGCATGTTTGTTCTCGGAAGATTACGCTGATCTTTCCCGTTGGGTGGCGAGATCCGGCGCCGACCTACCGTCGGCTAGTGGGGTTTCCCCCTAACCAGGATTCTCCCACCAACGGGGCACCGTCCCAGCCGGGACAAGCTCTTAGCTTCCGACCGGTCTCCTGGAATACGAGATAGTGTAGTACATGTTAGTATATGTTAGTGTGTGTGTAAAGGGAGCGGAGAGAACAAGGAAGAGGAAGGAAAGATCGAGCGCGGTCCGTGGCCCGTTAGGGTACTGCTCCGGCATTCGCCTGGTGTTGATCGGAGAAACCACGGAAAACTACCGATCAGAGCAACTGGCTGCTAGAATTCTCCTCCAGACAGCGACTGAATTCGACGTAGCTGAAAAGCTAGTGTCGAAAATCCTGCCGCCGTCAGGACTTGAACCTAGGACCTCCCGGTCAGAGGCGCTGCAGTGACATCGTTGATGCACTGAGCTACCGCTCCCGGTCCCTCGTTCAGTGAACACAACAGTATAAATATGTGTTTGTCTTCCATTTCAGATAATATACTTGAATATAACATTTGTGTGTTGAAATAAACAACCGCCTACGTGCCAAAATGAACATTTTTCAGGGGGTCAAAAAAACTTTTATTTATTGTATATTATGAATACATGGACGAGAACATGGACATGGAAAATTAATGCAATATTTCAGTTCACTTGTTTATATTATTATCATCATGTTTTAAATTCCCAATTTTTATCTTAAATTCGAAAATATTCAATGACTTACTGTAACTGCTTTTTTTCACATATTATACATTATTGTAGTGAGAAAATCTAAGCATATATTTTTCCTAGCTGCTGTCAGGGTAAATTTATATTATCGTATGTTTGATAGTCTGCCTGTACAGGAATTCAGTTAATACAAAAATATTACGTATTACTTTAATCCACCTGCTGGTATTTATTACAGGAAATACGAGTATTACGATATTTTCTTCTTCAGTTGAATCGGTTCCAGTTGTTAATAATATCACATTTGCTATGAATGAATAACCAAAAAACAAACAAACAAACAAACAGCACTCTTGATTGACACAACAATTTGTTATTATTAATTAAAGAATCTATTACGATTCCGTCCCCTGTGTTTGCATGCTCCGCCGTTCTCCTCCTTATAATTAATTCTAGAAGAATGATAGTAAAATTCAATTCTGCTTATGACAAAACTTGATCTTCATATATTACTAATTAGCAAATTTTTTTTGATGATATTTACTCTTAATTCATTTTTTAAATTGATCGATTGGCTTTTTATAAGCTATTAATGAGATGCGCATTGAAAAAAGTTCACCTTTTTCCGTGCATGTTTGCTTGTTTGGTGATTCTTTGAAAACTCATATAATGCATATTCTTTATTTTGGTATAATGTTCTATTTTCATTTTATTTAACATATTAAGAAATTCGATTAGATTTTTCGATAAATTCTGTAACACTCAAATAATTTTTATTAAGCATAAATAATATTCTAGAATGATCTGGGTTCCGGTAGTGCGTCGAAAGCAGTTGGACGTTCGCCGACATATCGCGGCCCTCTTCAGGGCTGTACTGCTGAAGAGGACCGCGATATATCTGGTCCAGCTCGCGCCGTTAAATCCTAACTCGCCGCGAGCCTCGATATCGTATTCTTGAATCTTACCACAAAAGGCTCGCGGGCTGTTTAACGTAAAATGCACATTCCAAATATTTCATTCTGGTCGTGCCAATAACTGAAAAATATGCGGCCCCGTGTTCAAACGCCCGTTGGTTGCCCATCTGGCCATACTCCGACCTAGCTGAAAGATAATGTCGAAAATCCTGCCCCCTCAGGACCCCAAAACCTAGGACCTCCCGGTCGAGGCGCTGCAGTACATCAGTTGATACCAGCTACCGCTTCCGGTCAGAGACAAAAGATTCTGGAAGCTTCCGCACTCGGCGCCTGTCAGGTATGAATCCCATCCCCGACGACCGGACGTCCAGTTTAATCTGAGCTGTCAATCAGGGGCATCAAATGAACAACAGAACAGTGAAATCGAGTAACGTCTGCCTGCATAAATGTGGGAGAAGTCGTGTGAGTGACCACTCTAAATACACAAAGTAAACAGCGTGAAAGTAAATCGTCAAGTGAATATAAATTAAATGACTTTGAATATAAACATAATTTTATCTGCTATTTTTTTTTATGGAAACCCAGGGGAAATTTTTTAATTAAAAATACATTTGCTAAACTAATCTGTTTTTAATTCGACGGGAAACTGTAAAGTATTTTATCTCGTGGGAAACCAAATTTGCCTTTCCCAAGTCGTTCAAAACCAATTTAATAATTGCGGGCGGTTCGGAAGCCAAATTGGCCCATTCTCAAGACAGTCAGGAAGCCAATTCGCAAAGCCTCCGCCTCCGGCGTCAGCGCCGTTGTTCTCCAGGAAGTCGTCGCGCAGTCTCAAGCGGGGGGTTATGGGTTCGGGTTATTCGCTCGTTTTCCGGTCGCCCCTACTTCTCCTCCACTGCTCGTGCGCTGGAGGCGGTCGTTAGGGCTGTCGAACGACCGCCCTCGAGCTGACGGTCTGGCGCAAAGGGACTTGGAAAAGGGGTGACCAATCTTTACCTCCGTTCATGCCTTGTTTTACGAGGCGAGATTCGAGCAATCAGGCCGTTCTTCCATTGACCACGTCATCATTTTGCTCGCTCTTTTCGCCATCTAGTGGAGAAATAGGGTTTACCGGGCGACGAAAGGGCATTTGAATTTAGATCAGAGGTTTCTTTTACGCTTGAGGTTTTTTTATTCAGTAAATCTACAACTGGACAGTCGGCCCTTATTTTTGAAGGAAGACATACGAAAGGTTTTTTCGCTTTTAAAACCCAAAATATTCGGTGCGTTTCAATCCACAAACTTGGGTACGACAGCCAGATATGCAAACCGTTATTCCCCTTTAATTCTACTTTTTACGCAGAAGTGTTCAAATGTATTACAAGGGTAGCTTTCAACGCCCTGCCGATTAAATCCAGCGTTGCGAAGGACTTCGCCTTTTCAGGACACGAAGCACCATGGCCAAGCATTCTCGGAAAGATCCCCTGCAGTTCCTGAACTTGGTCGCGGTCTCACAGTCATCTTTGCTTGTCTTCTAATCAGTAACGGCTGCCTCTTTTCCTTCCAATGCCATTAATGTTGCAAATTAGTTTATTAAATTTTTTTGTGTAATATGTGATATAATACTATTTGTAACGAAAAAAGCAAAACATAATAGTTGTAACTATGTACGAGTTTTCTTCCTTGTTTTTGTGGAATTGTATAGTACTGGTCTACAGAAATAAAGGGTCTACTTTGGGTTTGTACATCTTATTCTTACTGGACTTATCCATAAATGGTCGAACAATGCCGATAACAAGTAAGAATCAATACACTGATGTATGTTTCCCGGTTGTATTTTGGAAAAAAATATTTTCCCTTTACTGATACTCACCGGGGTGTTATTGATTCCTTAAGCTTAGATTTCGGAAAACAACTCATCAAACAAACTTTGTTTACATCCTTTAGTACAACAAGTTCTTTTGTTTTGCTTTCGACATTACTGAAAGATTGCGGATATTAAACAAATTTAGACGCAAAGGATATGTTTTTTTTCCATACCTATGGTAAATTAAATTCCCAAAGAATGGTAACAAAATCAATTTTAATCAATCTACTTTTACAACAATATTTAATCAGAAAAACATTTTTGTTACTTCACAAACACATAATTTTAGTGTGGAAAAATAAATTTACCACATGAATATTCTCAAAATATTTTAAACCATTCAGAATTTCACCCAAAATTTGGAATTTTCAAGGACACTTGAACACCATGGGGAAATGGTTTTAGGATTTCAGTCCCAAATTTGGTTATAAAATGTTTGGTAGTGGAAATGATACATTCCGTAGCTTCAAGGTGACTTTGTTGCGGAATGAACTGGGAGGACTGAGGGACTGCAGGACTGGGAGGGCCGAGATAGAACTGGCAGCATGAGTGAGTTCAGAAGGTGGGCGGGAGTTCTGATTGATTGATTAGTGATTCCGGGTGCGTAAAGGGCTATTTTCATTAGTAAGTGTAAGTGTGTGTAAGTAAGGGCGAGGACAGTACACGCAACAGGAAGCAAAGATACGCAGTTCTAGGCCCGTTGTGAGAAACTCTCCGGCATTCGCCCAGTGTTGGTGGAAACTACGGAAAGAACCGATCAGAGCCGCCGATTGCAATAATTCACCACAAGACAGCGGCTGAACACGACCTGGCTGTCCAGCTAGTGTCAGAAATCCTGCCAGTCGGGACTCGAACCCCAGAACAACCCGGTCAGAGGCACTGCAGTGACATCACTCGACGCCTTGAGCCACCATTTCTGGTGGTGAGGCTGCAAGGCACGAGGAGGAGGCTAGAGGGAGGAGGTAGGTGCGGCCGAAGGAGTTGGAGATAGTGATAGCAAATTTTACAAACCATCGATAGATTTATGGTTTGTAAAATACATCGATAGTTTGGTTTCGGTACATCGCTAAAGGCTCTGATATCGATAAAACATCGACGAAAAACATTGATGTTTAAAACATTGATAGTTTTAATTGTGAACTAATAAACACGCTGTTTTCCTATCCATTTTCAATTACAGTACGTCAATATATTCTTTTGTTTGTTCTCTATTATGTTAGTAGTATGATATTAAAAATTTCTATCGCGTGAAAGAATAAAATTAACAATGAAGAACGTCGTGTTTCGCTACTTTAGTCACTTGCATTCATACACCATCGATGTAAAACCACCGAAAATTCCTCACATACCACAGACGATTGACTGATTTTTCATGTTTCCGGACGCGTCAAATGCTTAGGTCATTAGTCCCAGAAATGTAGTGAGTGTTTTCTAGGAAGATGGCGGTGATATTCCCCGCTGGATGGCGAGATCAGCGCCGACCTGACTGTCGGCTGGTGGGTTTCCTCTTAGCCAGGACTCTCCCCAGCGGGGCACCGCCACAGCCGGAAGTTCTATGCTCCGACAGGTCTCCCAGAATATGTGGTGTGTAGTGCTGAGTGTAAGGGAGAGGATAGGACAAGGAAGAGGAAGGACAGATCGCGTGCGGTCCGTGGCCCGTTGGTAGGGTACTGCTCGCCTGGTGTTGATCGGAGAAACCACGGAAACTACCGATCAGAGCAGCCGCCCGGTAGAATTCTCCTCCAGACGCGACTGAATTCGACCTGGCTGAAAAGCTGTGTCGAAAATCCTGCCGCCGTGAGGACTCGAATCTAGGACCTCCGGTCAGAGGCGCTGCAGTGACATCAGTTCATGCACTGGCTACGAGCTCTACCTCTCCCAGTCAAACATAGAGATAATGTTACGTAATAAAGAAGATAATGTAAAAGCTTTGCAACACTGATCAAAATCAAATGTTTAATGATTCTGCAATCCATCCCCTGTTTACCATCCATACCTGAATAAAAAATGTTTTCTAGTTACGTGCCTAGTTTTATTTGGTAGTGTCTGACACTAAAAAGCGATACAGCCTTCGCATAAACTCGATACCATCGCTCAACTAGTAAATGGAGCTCTCGAAATCTCAGTGCACCAGAAGCTATTTAAGGGTGTTGAGACCTCGCGACGAACAAAAATGAAGGGGAGGATTCATTGAAGGAGAGAGAAAGCAGGGCAGAGAAAAGCTTAGATTGTGCGGGGAGAGAGGAGTCAGGAAAATTAGGCCCCTTTGTTGACACATTGGCGCCAAATAAATTCAAACTTGGCGCCGTACTTTGAATACAATCAATTATAACAATTCTGAGGCGAATTAATAGCAAAGGACATATATTTCAAACTTATAGCGCCTGAAGTAGTTAATTTTCCTTAAAACCGCCGAATACCTTACAAGGAACAAAAATTAATTTTCGTACAAAACGGACTTTGCAGCTGCTTCAAAAGATGACCGCAGAACGCGCTACATCCTGGCGCAGTAGCCGCGGAGGCCAAGGGCCAGGCCCATTTTTTTATTTATTTATTTTATTTTACGTAAAAAAACTAGTTAAAAACTGCGTATGACGTGCTATGGGAAAAGTGAATTGTGTGCACATTTTCAAAATTCTGATCCTACACTAAGTCTAATACTACTTAAATTTTCGACAAATGCTCGAAATCAACTCCATTCACTACAGACGCATTGTTTTAAATCACATTGTTTTAAAATTAGAGAAGCCTAGAAGTCTCCTGGGACTCGCCTCGCCGTGTAAAAGCAAAGAAATACGTGCGTACCTACTAGACAGACGTTTCATTACTTCCTCAATGTTGGTATTGGAATATGAAGCTACATGCTGATTTGTCAAGAAATCAGCTAGTTGGCGCCAAACTATGTGATTTCGTTACACACAGAATAACACAATACAATTATTGTGGGAATTCTGATGGGGTTGTTGGCGTTCTTAGAGAAGAAATGAAACAGGTCATCTTCGTCAACATATTAACTTTATTAAGATAGCCGGCTTTCGACGGCTTTGCGTCATCGTCAGTCTACAAGATACCGAAGATATAATAAAATTATAAAGAAGTACACAATAAGATAGAAAATTAAATTACAATTAATGGATACATTTAAAGTTTTTAGTTAAGATAGCAGAAAAAATGTTTAAAAATGCACGGAGGATTAGTAGCAGTTCAAATTTTAAAAAATCAATAAAAGTTACATTATATGATTGTAAAGATAAGGAATATATAGCAGATAAAATTGCGAGAATTGAATTGCGACGGGGGAGAATTAATACAGATAATAGCGGTCAAATTTCAGATTATAGATATATGTGAAGAAATATACATTCTCGTATTCAAAGAAATAAAACCAAATTAAAATAAATATAAAAATCAATTTAAAATATACAGTAAAATAGATAGCAGTTCTAATACTTATCGTTTTAGAATCTACCCTCATGACGAGAGTACAAAGGGGCGATTTGCAGTTTCCTTGTCTCAATCTCTAAAAAGCTCTCTCAACATTTCTGAGACTCAACACCCTTATTGAGAAGGTGGAAAATGGCAGGAAAGCGAAGTGTCAGGTACTGCGCGTAACTGTCCGACTCACCCCTTCTCAGTTAATCTCCTTTCGCTTTCGCCACACCAGATTGCACATACCGGGAGGTAGGCTCAGTGCATCAACTGATGTCACTGAAGTGTCCTCTGACCAGGAGGTCCTAGTTCGAGTTTCTGACGCGGCAAGATTTTAGACACTATCTTATCAGCTAGGTTGAATTTAGTCGCTGTCTGGAGGAGAATTCTAGTGACCGTGCTCTGGTCAGTACTTTCGAGGTTTCTTCGATAAACACCAGACAATGCCGGGCAGTACCCTACCAAACAGGTCACTGACTGTGCGTGATCTTTCTTTCCTCTTCCTTCTTTCCTCTTTCTTTCCTATCCTGTCCCATACACACACACACACACACACTTACACTAACTGCTACTCAAAACATATTCCTGGAGACGCGGGAGCTTAGGATCTACTTCGGCTGGGCGGTGCCGCTGGTGGGAGAGTCCTGGTTAGGGACTCTCCCACCAGCGGGACCCACTAGCCGACGGTAGGTCGGCGCCGGATCTCGCCATCCAGCGGGGGAAGATCACCGCCCTCTCCCGAGAAAAAAGCATGCACTACACTAACGGGACTTAATGATCGAAGCGTTGACGCGCCGGAAACGCGAAAAATCAATCAATCAATCTGACCCCATTCTTACACTTATACTTTATGCACTACACTACCATTATGCCTGGAGACGGATAAGGAGCTTAGAACGTGTCCTGGCTGGGACGATGCCACGCTGGTAGGAGATATCTGATTGGGAAACCCGCTAGCCGACAGGTGGGTCGGCGCCGGATCTCGTCATGCAGCGGGAAGATCGGTGTCGACGTGTCCGGAATCACTAACAAGCAACCAAGCAGAAGTCACAGCTACATTGCATCTCGGAATAAGGAATGTGTTACAGGAGATGGAAGAGAACTAGTAATGACGCCTGTATTGTGAAGTACGCAAACAGACGTTCTTGCATCAATCAAGAGCAAACGAACGAACATAGCTGAATTAATTAAACAGCCATTCGTTTCAATAAATTAAGAATATTTAATGTATTTAAATAGATTTTCTTATTATTTCTTTCTGGTCAATATAGAATAAGGGACAAAATAAACAACATTTAAAAACATTTTTTCCTGTTGACCTGTTTCAGTTCTTGAAACAAGAAGGACGGACGATACTCGAAATATTGATGCCTGCCTTTTTTTCTTTCCGACAGAAAACTGCTTTTGGGCGATCCATTGAGGATGCACATAACATTTGAAATGCAATAAGTTTGGCTTTTGAAGAAAGGCATGGAGATTAACTGGATCAATTTTCTAAACAATCAAGTCAAAATTTCCCACTGAATCCATAATTATATAGAAAACCTACGTACAAAAAGTAGTGCAAACGAAAGAATGTAATTTAATAACAGTTAATTTAGCGACAAACATTTTCCATAAACTCTTTACATATGCTATATTTCCCTTTTTGTTTAGCATAGTTACAGTTTTATAAATTATTCAATACAACATATGCTTTAATAATCTCAAAGAAAAAACCAAAAGGAATGCCTCAGTATTCATACGAAAAAAATGTAAAAAAATAAAATTATCACATACATTAAAGTACAAAGTCATTAATCTCCCTTACAATAAGCTCTCATTCTAATCAAGTTTGAAAAAAATGTAGAATTTTAATGTTATTTACCTCAAATTACAAACCACCCAGGTGTGGTTCCATGAGATTAATCGTACCATAGTTTGTCGTTCCATAGTTTGATCTCATCAGTTTATATAGGTCACAATGGCTGACAATATGTTCTTGAGTTTCAAACTGATATCTACCTAAAAGCTGATAACATATCAATTTTTAAAATTTATTTCTCCTCGTTCGACATTTCTGTCTCTCGAGGAGTTTGAAAATAGTACATTTATATTATAACATTTGGATATGGCCATCCATTGCAAAAGTATTCATTCCTACTCGTGAACATTGTCTAAGTTTCGAAGGTTTGTTCAGGCTTCAAGTTTTGGTCTGAGGTGTAAAGTTGAAAGTTAAAGGTAGCGCTAGGAAGGGTGTAAAAATCAAGTTACGGTGGTCTCAGTCTATCCTTAGGGAACCTAAATTTAATGCAGAGGCCATGAAGCTGAGAACCAAATTACATATTTTGGAACAGGGTGAAGAAGTAAACATTTTGAGAAATAGTCGCTATTTTACTTCATGTGACTCGTCTAGTGGCAATATATTAGCTCATGATTAATTTGAATTTGGAATAAACTATGGACTTGAGGGTCTTTCTTAGGAACTTATTTTTTGTAATGCAACTAATTTTTGGAGGTTACTGGTGCTACCCACCCCCATTGGACATGCATAGGTTAAGTGAGGTTGAATAATTGATTTGTACAGTAATATTCGGCTTTCTATACTAATGGCAGATCGAGAGTTAATTAAGGGAACATTTTTGATGTTTGTCCAAGACTTTAGCATTGCGTGGATATGGGTTTCCACGTTAGTCTTTCAAATAATACTTCTAGGTATTTCACCAGTAAATGAGTCCACGGGATGAGATTTCCCTTGATGTTAAATTCAGGGGATTCGTGAGGATAATATATCAAAAGATTCGAGAGATACTTATCATGAGAATGTTGTTCAGTGTTAATGGAAAAATGGTTGTCCCAGTAAAAGAGATTTATTGGAAAGCGACAGCGTCCGACGTAATCGCAACCAGCAACCAAAGATAATGGCGTCATCACTGAGACCGGATTTGTATGTAATTACAATGTTCGTCACAAAGAAAAATAATTTTACTTTAACAAAACAATGCGATAGTACAATGAATTATTACATTTCATTATATAATTTTTAAAAAGACTTAAAAGCTTATGAACAAGTAATGTACTTTAGCTTTCAGGTCAATGACCCCATCTCGATCGGTTTTGTCCGGTTTCCCTGACCCATTGAGCAAATGCTGAGATGGCCTTGATTTGCTTCTGGACGTAAATGTAAGCTTCACTATGCGCACGTTTTGTTGAGCTTTCCGTTTGCTTGCTAGTGGTAGTAGAAGCTTAGGGTGAGTTTCTATTTGTTAGCATGAGAAAAATCAAATCCGTTCGTTTACCGTTAGAAATAAGTTTTCTATAATTCGGCAACGAAAATATCTAATTTTGAAATTTTAATCTCTCCTTTTTAAATTTATTATTATTATTATTATTATTATTATTATTATTATTATTATTATTATTATTATTAATTTTTCATCTTTCAACTATTAATAGTTAAATAGTCAGGAAGGGATTCTGAAATTCAAGAAAGCATGCCAGACATTTTCTCCCATATACATACAGTTTTTGACTAAATAAATAAATAAAATAAATAAATACATATTTTTTGTCTTTCTACTTACCATTCTCAAAACTATAAACTTGGCGAATCGTAACTGTTCTAACAAAATATCAAATTTTTGTTACATATTTTACATATTTGGTACTATATTACATATTTTACATATTTTGCCGTTTCAAAAATAGTTTGTCAATTTTGTTCTTTAAACATTTTTGTTAAAATAAGTTTTTGTTAATATCAGAGTTTTTTTCTACATTATTACTGAGTATTGTTGAATAGAGATGCCCTACGTTTAGACGCGATCGGATGTTCTTAGTCCGACATACTTGGTTCAGATATTTCGTGGCGGGAAGTGCGTCAGTGACACATCATTCACTTCACGTATGAAAAGTATTACTGACGTGGGAGTTCGTGGTCTTTAACCTAATTTCGAGAAACTTTGGTTATCGTCAACGTGTAACACTTAGATGAAATGCTGCACGCTGCAGTGATTGTTTACTGGTCGAAGATATCGCTGTTGTACGAAGGCTTATGTTGTATCTGGTCTAGCTGATAAACTGCTGCCTGGATAGCAATAGATGAAGCTTTTATTATGGACGGGAAAGTTGTATGGTGCAAAATACGCTACTACTAGTACTCTCCAAATGCTTTTAAAACGATAGTAGTATTTAAAAAATTTGTTTAGGAAATTTTTGATAAATTTAATTTCAAATTGGGTAAATTTGTTTTATAATTAGTGTAGTTTTGAAAATATTACATATTTTATCCGACTTTACATATTTATTACGTATTCCATATTCTTACTGTTTTCATTACATGTTTGATACTCCATATTTTCCGGTCTCTAGTCATCACATAGTTACAAACTGTTAGACTTACTGAGCTGCTGCAATGTTGTTTTCGCCTCAGAACTGAGCATGGGTGGCGAGTAATGGTACATCAATATGACATATCAACGTGCAATTGAAATAAAACCAAACAAATCAGGAAAAATGAAACAAAAAACAATGAACATTTTCGATTTTGACTGAAAAAGCAAATGTTTGGTTTATTTCCTTTGTTCGAATACTGCACATACATCTTACCCTGCAGTTAATTCCTCTACACATCTTGTGTTAACCAGAATAGTTTACTCCCAAAATGAGCATCTAGGCTTATCCGCACTGCACTGCGCGAAGAGTAAAATTTTCCTACTCAGTGCTACTACTCCGACCAACTGGTGTCATGCGATATAAAAGCTCCAAAGAAGAAACTATCCGCCATTAAATAATTTCGATTTATTTTCGATAAATCGGTAGCATTTCGGAACAGGTGCATTTGTTTTTCTAAAAATCAGGGTAAAATGTCATTTGAAATTAACTCCGTTATATAAAATTTCTCACCCCATGTTCAATGACAAAAGTGATCATTTTCAACCTCTACGACCAATGAAGTTATAATATTTATTCCCCAGAGACACATATCACCTTAGCGTCACGTATCTACCTTACTATTTCGTAGTACGCCGAATTACCAAGTAAATCTGTTATTTACTTGTTTTTGTGACGTGTGATTTGCAAATCACAAACATAGGAAGACCTCAAATTATGGATAATTCCCTATCGGTGGTAGGTTCGTCTTTTATAACTAATATTCATTTAACAATAAACACAATTTCATAGTTTTAAAGAACCAAATGTATATTCTCAATATGATCGTGTGCCTCCGTTCACATATTCTCCTACGTGATTACTTCTCACTTTTGATTACACAATGGTAGCTAACTCCTACCTAAACTGCAGTTTTTTTCTGTAGAATAATAAAGTGACTCTGATCTACATTTGAAACAAACAGTAAATACATATATACCTTCTCAAAACAAATTATCTCTTAATAGAACCACAATTCACAATTTAATAACCATCCTGTAAAAAATACATACCAAACAATATACCAAAATTCACTAATACCTTTTCAATCTTAAATATTACCACTCAATATTTACGCCAATATTCAGCTTCATGCGTGACCTCGCAGTGCAAATTCTGTTTTAAAGTCTCATGACTGTTCGTGAAATAACGTTTTGCAAGAAACAATTTAACGCTTCATTCATTTTCAAAACCTTTTTACACCGACAATTCCTCTTAAAAGGATTTAAATAACATCAAATCAATTATGTATGAATTAAGATAAAGGTATACACAAGGACGACTTTTATCAATAAACATAAATTATTTAGATCTGATTTCTCTTACGACTGCAAAAATAAATTTACTGGTTATCAAGACTAATATTTAGTAAAACTTGTCCGATCAATGTCTGTTACTGAGGAAGCTCATATTACAACGTTTAATTGTGCAATCATAATTCCTATCTTGAAAGTTTTCAGCTGCAGTTTAGTAAATATTCTTTCTGCTTTTCTGAAGCTCGATGGCGAATTCTCAAGCTGGTCCCACGCTGAGTAGACGGCTGTCAGTGACAGTTCACGCCCCAAGGTCGTCGTTGTCCTGCGACAGTTCGTGCGCTGCCTACCGCGATGGAATCGGAGTATTTCGTACGCCTTCTCCTCGTTGTACCAGCCCTAGTTAAATACAGCTTACACGAAGGTGATGGTCGCGTTGAATGCGAGTCAAAACTCCAAATTATAACTTTGTTTTAGTGAAGTTGAGCCAGTTATTGAATAAACTATGCTTTCGGAATTATAAAGTTCTCGTAAATTTCAGAATGAAATCCATAAATAAAATGAAATAAAATAAAAGTAGAATAAGTAACTGCTCAAAACTATGGAAAACTGAAAAAGCTGTAACAAAAGAAACAGAAACACATCCTATATTTAAAAAATCTCTTCTATATTCGCTTGAGAATGTAGCAACGTGGTTTTATAAATTCATTTAGTCACTACCACTGTTATTCTTACATTCGTTGCATTACTTATTTAATATTCATATCGAATTTGCATGTTAATCTTGACATATCACAGTGATTAATCCCATGAAAAATACTTAGACAGTACGCGCAATAAAAGCTTCATTTCTGGTATTTTCCACGTGTCCCCTCGTCGGTTGTGTGAGCTGGAATAAATACCCATCTAATCACTTCAGCGTCTCGATCGGAAGAAAGACAGTCTCGTCGAGTCAGGCACTCATGCCCATTCGCATTTCTACAAAAGTTCACGATTAGCTGGGGCGAAAGTACGTTCAGAAATTTGTTTCTGAGTAACGCCATCTCTTCTTCTCTAGGAACTATTTGTAGAACAGATATCAGGTATTGTGCTTCAATATTTCTTTTGTCATGGTGTAGCCGATGACAAGCGGTTACATAAGCCTCATAAAAGATTTTTCTCGCGATGAAAATTCCAAAAGCTTCTTGGGATTGTTGATTTCTCATACACTTGCATTCTATGCTGCTTAAGTCTTTGCTAACATTCTTACGTGGCTTTAAGTATAAAATTAAATCTTCCGATGCTGCGTCCGCATGTCCACTGTTCCGCAACATTCGGAGTCGAACCTCTCGATATCCTGTATGGTCCTTCATACAATGCGAAGAATTTCGAAATTGTTTGCCTGTACGTCCGACAGTTTTGACAATAGCATAACTTTGTCCTTCAGTAAACATGTATGGTGCATGTTGGTTTGGTCTAACCGTTTCTTGCTTTACGATGTAACTATGCGCAATCTCTTCATCCGTGACTTCGGTAATGGTGATCGGGTCTTCGCAGATGTTCTAATACATGGCATTCTCCTTTTGAAGTGGGCCTCATATGGGGTCGTAATAGTGTCATGATGTACGCATTGGGCCACTGGATTTGATATAGAGCACCAGTAAATGCAGTCGGTATGTCGCGGCGACAATACCTCCGAAACAACCTGGATGGATTTCTCGCATTACCCTTTCGGATGGATTTGACTGACGATGTCGAGATACTAGATAAGATGTGGGTAATATTCTTCTAACTTCATGGCTTTGGATCAGTGATCGCTAGTAAATTGCGGTCCATGATCCGACAACAGTACAAAATCCCCGGCGGTTATGAAATACTCAATTGATGTAAACAATTTTTTGCTCGGTTTTGTTGACACATTAAACTTGGGTAGAAAGCTTAGAAGACGTCAATGCAGCAGACATGTATTTGCTTAACCATACTTGGTTTTAGGAAGAGAGGTCCATAAGGTCTATTGCTACTAGTTCATTCATTTTTAGATGTAGAGTAGGATTGCAGCTCGAGCTCCGGCAAAATAGCGATTAGGATATTTGGTGCGCTGACGGGTGGCGCAAACACAATCGTTCTTCTAATTTCACTGCGTCCCTTCCAGTGGGCGATTTCCGAAATAGTCTTGTCGATTTATCCGCTCAAAATGTCCAAGTTTCGTGTGAACAAAACCTTATTATAATTCCATGTCAGGATTTTAGGCATCAGATCCTATCGTAGGTGGTTCAGCTCTTGTCTTGACGAACGACATCTTCTACTAATTTCCATCTATCGCCTTCTCTCATTC
Source organism: Teleogryllus oceanicus (assembly GCA_964035755.1). Taxonomy (NCBI): domain Eukaryota; kingdom Metazoa; phylum Arthropoda; class Insecta; order Orthoptera; family Gryllidae; genus Teleogryllus; species Teleogryllus oceanicus. The sequence goes on along the minus strand of CAXIVR010000008.1, from coordinate 83,587,834 downwards.
CAACAAGATTCCATCAACATCTTCAGGGTCAAGAGTTCCCACGCAAAAATAACTTCACTTTCTAGTTAATTCTTCTTGCTGTTGGTAGATAGCTATCATCTGCCAGTTTAAATGTGGCATTTCTAGAGTAATTTTAATTGTATGGGCGATGCAAAGTACGTTCTCTCTTCTACCGTTTCCTCCGGTTAGAGCGTATTTCTGCTAAGTATGTCTGAAATTAGTTAAGCTCTCCCTGGACAATGTTCTACTGTAAAGAATATTATTGAGTACAAATATCCAACAGCGTAATAATCAGTCATTATTTGACTGTGACCTTGGTTTAAAAAATTAATGCCTTGTGGTCCGTCCTAATTGTGAAATGTCAACAACGAGATATTCTCTTAATTTATGGATAGCCCACACTATAACATTGCCTCCTTTCTGACTGAAAAATTCCGGTTCGGGTCCTCTAAATTACCCTACTTATAAGAGAGATACAACTTTCTCTTTACCACTAATGATCTGATATAAAACAGCTCCAATTGCATGATCCTTTTCTGTCTGTTTGTAGTATAAATTCTTTCTCAAAATTGGGAGTAGGCAATTACACAGAATGATAAACAAGCCTTTAAATCTTGAATTTCTTTTCATTGTGGATTCAGTCCACTCCCATGGCTGATTTTCTTTAACAATGGTAGAAATTGTACAATGGACATCGAATAATTTGGAATGAACCGACTATAGTAATTAACATCCAGAAACCCTTTCAACTACTTCCAGTTCTTCATTGCTGAATCTTGTCAATTTCTACCATAATTTTTCTGGTTTATACCAAACCTTGAGTAGTTAATTGGTAACCTAAAAATCCACTTGTTTCTACAGAAACTAGATTTTTCTACGTTTAACTGGGTGGTTATCAATCAAGATTTAAACAAATTTTCCTAAATAGCATAAGTGCTCTTGGAACGTTGTCGCAAACAAGATAACATCATCCACATACACTAAGCGGGGCATGATACAATTTCTTGTTGATAATGTATCTAAGCATTGGATTAATGCAGCAATGAATTTTAAACCAAACGGAGACTCCTTGAAAGTATACGTAACATACCCCTGTATTACACCCGAAGCCAGTATACTTCTGCGAATCATAACTATAGGAGTCTGCCAGTAAGATGCTATGGGAAATCCAGTACTGATCCACACTAACACCTCGAAGTTTCGCTAACATCTCCTCTATCTTGGGAGGTCTATCTCAGTACAGGATCATTTCGCATTCAGATTTTTAAGCATCTAAACATAGGCGTAAGCTCCCATTCTTCTTTTTGTGTGGCTATTGGATTTAAATATGGAGTCCTTTCTTTCTTAATGATTTTATCGTTTAACATGGACTGAATAAGTTCATCCACTTCTCTCGATATCTTAGCGGTATGAGGTAGTTATATGATGCATCATAGCCCCGTTCATCAATTAGCTTTCAATATGAAATTCAAAATCTTTAATGGAGCTCTTCACATTTTCAAAAACGGTGATATCTTATTAACAATTTTAACAGTTCTTCCTGGCTGTTGTCAGTTTAAGTTATCATTATTTCTTACAACATTTTCACAACAAAGTGGGAAGGTTGTTGACCTTGATACAGTTCATGGTATATTGGTGTTTCATCTTTAAATGGAAATGGATGATAGAGAATTATGCCGTTCCTTGGAATTTACAAACAATTTCTCGCCATGTCAATGATTACTTTATGGTTATAGAAAATTCACTCCAGGATCCAGTTGGTACAATAACTCCTTCCCTTTACTATATAGACAGTCTCATGCCACCTTCTTTCCTGTACTCAGCTGCAATAGTATATCGATAGATGAGCCGCGACCTTCTTATTCGCTCCCATCAGATGCGACTTCCCGCGCAGAGATTGCGAGAGTGTGCCTCTACCCTCCCTGAAGAGTTCATCTAACAAGAGTTCCACCTATTACCGAGCAAATTGCCATCCCGTGTCATTCATGCTTTGGGATCTTTTTCACCACTTCCTTCCTATCCAATGGGCATTTGCGTTTCCGTAATCTTTACATTTGCAAATAAATCTTTGCGATTTCAAAGAAGCAGGATATAGCTGCCATGGACCTGAAAGTCACCTCTTCGACGTAATGGAAGAATGGTTTGTTTTCCAGAACATCCATTCGAGACAAACGCCCTTTAGTTTAATTCCATGATCAATAGGTTAGAATCACGCGACGTCGATGGGTCCACATACTCATATCTGCATTGTTTGAATTAGTCATGATTGAGATAAACTTTAGTTGGTTGATTTATTTGCACGTTTCCGCTGAATTTTACTCTGCTTCAGTCAGGTTGACATTCTCTTACTCTCTGTTGTAGTCACTTGTCTCTTTACAATCTATCATGTTTTTATAATTAAGTGCATGAAATACAATTGACAGGTTGCCTATTAAATAATTCTGATTGTCCTGAAACATGAATCTTTAGAAGATAATAGAAAATGCCAGGTTGACATTAACAGTTCATTACATTCTAAGTCTTTCAAGTGCTCAGCATACTTATTTGCACTATCTAGCCACCACTACACGCTCAGTAAACGCTTGAACCAGATGTCACCACCGAGCTAACGCCCACGTAACACGCCCGCTTTTGTTTGTTTGCTTTTGTTTTTTGTTTTTTTCTGGCGCAACAGATGTGGCGGCTACCCTCGCCACAGACTAGCATTACAGGCGCGCACTTTCGTAGCGCCACTGGCAGAAACATGCGACCAACGGCGGTCAAAATAATCAGCCTACTCGATGCTTCTCATTGGTCGCGCTCGTGACCACCAACGTTTGCTTTAGATGCTAATTAATTGTTATGTTGCTAAATTGTTAACTAAAGCGCTCCAAGCTCGGAAACGATAGTTATGTAGCGTTTTTCTATAAGAAGAAGCAAAACTGTTAGAAACAAAGCCCCATATGCCCGCCAACATCGGTAACCACCGTTTGCTTTTCCTTCTCCCTCCGACTTAACCACAGATGTGCTCGAAGCTAAGTGCGGCTTTAGATGAGGATTCCGAACCGACCTAGTCATTGGGTTTGGTTTCGCTTCGTGTTTCCGGGCGCGTCAACTCCGCTGGTCATTAGTCCATTGAGTGGCAGTGTATATTTCCCTCGGCGGTGCTGATCTTCCCGCGCTGGATGGCGGATCCGACGCCAACCTGCCGTCGGCTGCTGGGGTTTAACCAGGACTCTCCCGCAGTGGGCGCACCTCAGCTCCCGACAGTGGGACAGCTCTAAGCTCCAAACCAGTCTCCCCGAATATCATGGTGATGTAGTGCATGTTGTTGTGCATGTGTGTGTAAAGTAGGATAGGACAAAGAAGAAAGGAAAGATCGCGCATGATCGTGCCCGGGTTATTAGGGTATTCGGCATTCGCCTGGTGTTGATCGGAGAAACCACGAAACTACCGATCAAGGCAGCTGGGCGCTAAATTCCTCCTCCGAACTGGCACGACTAGTTGACCTAGCTGAAACGCTGGTATCAGAAAATCCGCCGTGGGAGTGAACCTAGGACCTCCCGGTCAGAGGCGCAACAGTGACATCAGTTGATGCATGAGCTCCGCTCGCTCCGACCCCAGTCGTATGTATACCCTATGGCCGGAAGTATACAAATCCAGCAGTATACTATGCCTGCTGATATTTGTTGTTTTGTTTTTTCTCTACCGGCTCTGCCGGCTGGCGTCTGGGCAGCACGCCACCAACGAAATCACTGTGCCACCAACTTGGCGGCGGTCGGGAAATGATCAGTCTACGCACAACTCGCGTCTTATTTGATCCGCGCTGTTTGAAATTTTGGTGTCCTCCTCATTAAATCCTCTAATAAACGTGATAACAAGATGACAAGCTGAGCACAATCTTGAAAAATATGTATTAACAACTCGATACTTCTATTTGAGTAATTGTTAAAGCTCGGATCATATTTTCGTACATTTTGAGCTGACAAATTTTATCTTTATGTCAACGTGTCAAACCGGTAGCGGTAGCTCGGTGCAAAACTGATGTCACTGCAGCGCCTCTGACCGCGGGTCCTGGGTTCTGAAGTCCTGAGCGGCGGCAGGGATTATCGGCCGCAGCTTTTCAATGGAGTCGAATTCAGTCGCATCTGGAGAATTGTAATTATTGGCTTCGCCAATCGGCGGTAGTTTTCCATGTTTTCTCTGATCAACACCAGGTGAATGCGGGAGCGGTACCACCACCAAACGGGCTACGGACCGCGCTCGCGATCTTTTCTTCCCATTTCGCGGCCTATCCTCTCCCCTTTACACACCCACACTAACATGCGCCCACACTGCCACGCCTTCACGGAACCGGTCGGGTTTGGGAGGCTTGTCTCGGCTGGTGATGCCCGCTGGTAGAGGAGTCCTGGATTGAAACCCCACTTGCCGACCGGTAGGTCGCGCCGGATCTCAAATCATCCAGTGGGAAGATCACCGCCATCTCCTGAGAAAAGAACGTGCACTACACTAGGGACTAATGACCGAAACGGTTGACGCGCCCGGAAACACGAAAAAATCAATCAATCAATCAATCAAATCAATCAACGTGTCAAGTACGGACATGTCTCTTTCTGCTCTTGTAGAATTCTGATTGGGTGTTGATGACGTTCTTATAAGAGAAATAAAAGAGAGTCATCTTCGTCAACATATCAGGTTTATTAAGATAGCCGGCTTCGACGCTTTACCGTCATCGTCAGTCACAGTATACAAGCTACAAAAATATTTATAAATAAATACACAATAAGATAGAAAAAATTAATTAAATTACAATTGATGGATAAATCTAAAACATTTAGTTACAGATAGATAAAATTTCAAAAACAGTAAGAAATTATTAGGAGTATTTCAAAAACATTAACAGGAGGATTAGCCTTGATTCAAATTAAATTGTCTTGTCTTGTTCCAGAATTAAATCTGTTGTTGAGTTTTGTTTGAAATTTGAACACTACTACTAATCTTCCATTGCACCGTTTTAAAATACCCAAATACCCATACGCTTCAAATTTTATCTGTCAGCTAATCTTTCTTGAGAAATGATTTGTTGTTGGTACAGAAATCAAACAAATGACAGCCAGTGGAGATAAGACGGCCTTGAATGTCAATAATATGACATTGTTAGGCTTTGAAATAATACTTTTATTTAAAAATATAATTTAGGATATAAAAATTGTGTTATTTTCTGAAAAAAGCCCAACAAAAAGATGTTAATTGTAACTTTAATTTGAGTTTATGTAAACAACACATTCAAAATCTGTATTTACTTATTTGTAGAGATTTTTATTGTATTTACCGTGACAAGAATTATGAGTATGGCATCTTGAAGAGAAACATTTAAGGCGAAATGTACAATATTAGAAATCGAGTTTATTTATTAGAAAAGAATAATCACGGGACCATTGGACAGGGCAGAGTGAGCAGTTAAATATTCATTTTTTCTCTAGAAAGCGCATTATACTTATCGGCGGCTCATATTTGACGCAAACTTTGCCAGAACGTAACACCCACATTGGCTCTTGCCAGCGTTGCTGGCAACAGCCTAACGAAGACGCAAAGAAGAAGGATTGCAACGCGGAAAATTTCCGCCGCGAGCCGTTCACAAAAGGCGCGAGGAAATGGGGCGAGTCTCTGAGTTCACGGCGGCGTAAAGAATCGGCGCGCCCAGTGAGCGGACACCTTATGAGTCCGGGATAACGTCTGGTGGCGCTGATGGGTCAAACGAACTTCGCAGTTTCGCTCGCAGGCAGACGGCGAAGAGGATATTCGGAAAATGGGCGACGGCACCATGTTTCAGGAGATAAAAAATGCCATCAAACGGCAGAGCGTGTAGCGAAAATAAGATTTCCCCAAACAAAATGTGTAGGTGCTAATAAGGTATCAGAGTTAATAAACGTAGTGTATGGCGTGTGTAGTTGGGACTTTTACAGCTTATGCTGGCAGTCTGGAAGGTCTACGTTTGATCCTGATGGTAAAGCATTTCGCTTTAGAAGAGCGCTCCGGAAGTGATATCAGAACCCGAGGTGCCGACTAGTCTCATTCAGGCGGTGGTGTAACGGTGGCGTATCACTATTATACCCGCGTTCGCGGATCCAAACCCCGAAGCCGTGGGTTTTGGGCGAAAAAATCTTCGTATACAACTTCCTGCGGAGGAAGTAAACTTCATCACCTATCCCATGTTGTTGATTTACTGTGTGCAAGCTTCCATGGCTAACAAGCCTCTGAGTTAAACTTCAAATCGCCTATTTCGTGTCCAGGTGATACAGTTTTGCTCCGTTGAATGGTGAAAGGAGCTTAGCGGAATTTACGTGGTCATGCGGAAGAGCGAGCCTCACCACGTAAAAATGAGCATCATTGATTTATGACCCTTATTTCTGAATTTTTAAAAATATAGATGATGCCAAACCACTTTAGGTCACGTGCAAACATCAAACGTTTCCAATCCGCCAGCCCGTGATCTTGAAGATTCTGAAGATATGCGACAACGCGGATGGAATGCCGAGGATTGAATTGGGCTGTGGTGTAGAGATAAAGAAGTAGTTACCATTCTCTCCATCGATCAAAGTAAATACACATCCTAATTCGCACAATCCTAGCTCATTCAGGTGAGCAAGTGTCTCTGACACCTATCTCTTCCATCTCTTCAATGGCTCCGCCATAAGATCTACCATAAAGGAGAAGTGCGGTCAAGAACGGGGAAGGAAAGATCGGCGCACGGTCTGTGGCCGTTTACTAGGAAATAATGCTGCGACGGTGCCCGGAAATTATCTTTAGAGAAACCCAGGAAAACTCCTGATCAGAGCAGCCGGCCTCTACAATATTCTCCGCTGGGCGTGTTAGTTGAATTTGACCTGACACCCCAGCCATTGTAGAACAATCGCCATTGCGTGGAGCTCCAGAACCTAGAGTTCTCATAGTAGAGATTCTGTAGAGAGCAACGGCAATGGTGGCTCTATGCTATCGGCCAGTTCCTGTTAGAGGTGTAAGAGAGGTGACAGAGTTACAATGGTTCGCACCAATAACTTTGTGTATTACAGGAATGTTAGCCATTGTACACCATGGCGGATGGGGTTGCAGGGAATCAAGGTCCCACACGGAGGTTGGGCAGTATTTAAATACTTGTATTTCAAATACATGATATAAGTATATTGTTATTTGAATAATTATATTTTGAGTTTTTGGATATGTATTTGAGATGCTATTTAAGTACATAAAATAGGTGTATTTAAAAGGAAATACTTCAAATACAGATGAAGATAAGGATGATAGTTTCTTTTCGTTTGATTCTGGTGAATGAATCTCATTGAAACAAAATAAAAGCCTTTTCAACATAAATTTGAATTCTCGCCATTTTTAAACTATAGATCTAAATCATCAAAAAAGACAATTCTCAAACCAATAAAAGTGCATTTATTCCTTATAATAATACTAGTTTACATTCATTCGCGCCAGTTGAACGACCGTTTTTTCAATCTGCAGGTTTCACACATTTACCAAATAGGGTTAATTATCTGATGGTGTTTGAAAAACTGGCCCTTTAGGAGATTCTGCTTATTTCAGTTAGACCTGTAAGTTATTGTTCCAGAAATGTATGAGTGTCAATCAGTAATTTATTGTAATAGATAATTTTCTATAAATTATTTGCATTAGAAAACTAATACAAAGTGTAGCATTACTGTATTTGAATGTTGAAGTATTTTAAATAAAGTATGTCTTTAGGTATTCAAAACGTAATGTATTTTAAGTATGTATTTATATACTTATTGTGTTACAGAAGCATTTTGGTGAAGTATTTAAATATTGATTCAGTGGTGAGTTGTAGTTATTTACACCAATTGAGATGATTTAAGGCGTTGTCATTGTCAACAATAGTATTTATTTCAAAATAGCAGCTTTCGATGAAGCAGCCATCATCATCATCAGTTTTCTGCATCTGGGAGCCACAAAAACGACTATGGCCGGTGATTGTTTTTGTGGCTCCCCAGGCAACGATGATAATAACCATCGAACACTATATTATTGAACTAAATCTACGACAACAACGCCTTCAATCATTTCAATGAAGTATTTAAATACTAAATTTAATGTATTTTCCACTGCCCACACATGCCCGCAGATGACTTAATACCCGACTCACCGGGATGTAGCTGAACATCGCCCAGCAACTGATCCACCGGCGTGGCGCCTCGTTAGGGTCTTGAAGCGTCCCAACGCAGTCAGCGGTACCAGGCGTAGAGCAGCGCTAGTGCCGCTCCTGGCGGACTTATCGAGGCAGCGCTCACCGCTCCAAGGAATCCGCGCAAATTGGCTACTCGGCTCAGCCGCTCGAATGCACCAGCCAGCCCGCACCACCCACACCCCTCCGCATACCGCACGGTGCGCCAGATTCAAGCATCTAGGTAGGAAGAAATTTACTTCCAGGGCGGCTGACCGGTTGGAGTTGGGCGGCATGTCACTATATTACGGAACGACTCAACATTGATCTGGCCGTATGCGGTGCATGCCGTTGTGCGGATATCTAATCAAGTACAAATTAACCATGTTTACAAATTAGGTTAGGGATTAAGGTTTGAAAACGATGCTCAGTTTATTGATTGATCTTTTCGTGTTTCCGGGCGCGTCAACTGCTTTGATCATTAGTCCTGTTAAGTAGTGCATGTTTTCTCGAGAGATGGCGGTGATCTTCCCGCTGGATGACGAGATCCCGCGCCGACCTGCCGTCGGCTGAGTGGGAGTTCCCTAACCAGGACTCTCCGCCCGCGGGCACCGCCCAGCCAGGACAGCTCTAAGCTCCCGACCGATCTCCCGGGATATGGTAGTGTAGTGCATGTTGGTGTAAGTGTGCGTGTAAGAGGAGGATAGGACAGGGATTGGAAGGACAGATCGCGCGCGGTCCGTGGCCCGTTTGATAGGGTCTGCTCGGCATTTGCCTGGTGATCAAAGAATCCAAGAACTACCGATCAGAGCAGCCGGCCGCTAAATTCTCCTCCCCGCCAGCGACTGAATTCGACCCAGCTGAAAGCTGAGTGCCGAAATCCTGCCACCGTCGGAGACTCGAACCTAGGACCTCGGTCAGGGCTGCAGTGGCAACGGATTGATACACTGAGCTACGCTCGGTACCAGATATGGTGGGACTGAATTAACTAGTCGGCAAAGTCAGACAATCAGCCCCCAAAGCCACCAAATCTATACATTCTTACACAAATGCATACCTGAGCAAGTGATAGGATGGCCAATGGGTTAACGGGTGATTATGTAAAGTATGAACAATGATGCCGCAATGGTAAAATGAGGTTAAGCAGGATTATCTCGAGAGAAAAGCTATCACAAGCCTTCTTTAGGCGTAAACTATACGTAGGTCGACGAAACTCTACATCAGTACACAGGTTGAATCTCAATTGCTCAGTGCTCAGTCGCTAAGCTTTTTCAAAAACAATCAAATTTTTAAAATTGACAAAATCAACCCCGAAGATTTTTGCTGGACTGCGATACCAATGGAAAGAAGAGTAAAGAAAGTTAAAGTATAAATGTATACTTCTTTGTTGCACATGGCAGCCTACAATTGCATATTTCCTTGAATTGCCACTGTGTTCCTTTTAAATTTCGGAAAAATTCTGAGGCATACAAGGGCAATAATACCACGCTTTAAAAAAGTTCGATCATAAATTTGACGTATTTACATAAAGTGTAGACTCCATTATGTCTTCCTGAGAACTTATTCGCAAAGTGCTGAACTCCATTATGTCTTCCCTGGGAACAGTCTCTCATTACAGAAATGAAACCTTATTTTGTTTAGACTTAATTCAATTATTTGAACTTTCATTTAAACTTTTATTTTCGATTAACATTACGTGGTACAATCCTGTCGCAAGATGTCGCATGATGCGTGACCATAGCAGCAGTACTGCAGATCAAGAGACTCCTGGCGGCACAATTGAGAATGACTCAAAAAGTCGTGCCAAATTACATCTTGGAGATCTACCCTCAGCCGTCACGTTAGAAAGCCATTATATAATGTAGATGCATGATTTTGACGCAAACGAATTTGCGGGAACGAGCAAAAATCCAGATTGCCCGGAGGAACTCACCCATGTATAGAAGGATTGCTACAGGAAGAGCCGAAGCGACAGTTCACGCGTAACAAGTGAACATCATGTAATTCAGAAGTATCCTGCGCCGCACGACAGCTGTTCAATACGCCTCTTTGTAAAGTGTTGAGTTATGGCTCCTGTGAAACATCCCTATGCAGAGTCCGAGTTTCCTTTGAGGTATATGCATGTTGCGAATAGGGAAATATTTAATTTAAATTGTGCTTCTTGGAAAATCTCTTTATCACAATCAAAAGAAAACTGCCACGAATGTAAATGAAAGCTTTGAATCACAGCTCATTACACAACAGCACAATGGGCGAAACCACGTACACCAATTGCACACATCTCGGTTTTAAAATAAACATAATAATTATCAAACATAAATTAATTCAAGTATAATGTTAAAAGAAAAAATTACAGAAGGCGCATAACATATATTTCTAATTTCAATTATTCCTGACATTTATATTTTCGTCGGATGAAGGACATCAAAAGGAAGCGTCAAGAAGCCATTTACAAGTTAATAACTGCAGTGATGAAAAGGAAGTCTAATAGGCTTCAGGGTATAACGATACAGAACATCAAATTCTGTCTTAGCGCAGCTGTCACTTTAGCTCATCGCCAAAACCCTTCTATCGCTTCCACACTATGGATGCTGCGCCTCCGCAATGCGACGCTACACCCCGCGCGCTGCGACAGGCAACCGCTGGTCCCGCGTCGCGATACGGCTCTGTTACGGATTCGGCGTAAAACCGCATAGTTGGCGACAGGTGACTTTGCCTCACCTGTGCAAACAATTACGTAAGATATTGGGTGCTGTGCCGTCAAACCAAATTTTTCAAAACATGCAACTTTCCCTTTTCCTTTCGTAACAGCGATCTCCCGTCAGGAGACCGTTGGGGATATTCGATGGTAATGCAGGGCTCTATGCTGGTAGGTCTGACATGTTCAGGCAATTACAAACGGCTTTTATCGTTACTGTTACGAGGCTGATATTGGCAGCTTTTCGAAGGAATGTCTTTAAGTCGATTGTCGGAAGACTGACTGAATTGTGAATTAGAACTACATAGTATATTTCTTCTGTATTTTATCTGCTTAGAGTTTACGTAATTTTGATGGATGGAAGCGCTTTCATTACGATGAAACACGCGGATCTCATAGGACTCGTTGCTTTAATTTTGAAGGAACATAACATTATTTTATCTTACACTGGTTCAATTCAATGATACCTTATTTTTACGCGAGTGAGGCCCAGGCCGCAGATCTGCTCTTTGCGCCATGCAAATTTTACACTTTCACTAGTGAAGGTACCCTCAGGGCGACAAACACGTGATTGCAATTTAACTCAGAGGCCAGCTTGAGGATATTTACGTGCAGTAAATCGACAACTTGCGGACCTTCAGCAGCTTTACTTTCCTTCCGTAGGAAGGAGTACGAAGGATCATTTTCGCCCTTAACAGTCCACGGCTTCGACCGGATTTAAACCTGCGAACTTGGTCTAACTGTCCGACATGCTGTTATTCACGGAGCCTCGTCGGACATATACAAAACATTTGCACTTTGTGAATCATTGTTAAAGTGAAAATAGTTTTATATTCGAGTCCATTTGAGGCGTTCTAAAAATGCGCCACCAAAAGCAAAACTGCGTCGTATTTATAAATATTCAAAACCTGCTCCATAAGCGTTTCAGCCAGCGATCCTAGTGACCTCTGTTTTTCCAGGGCTGTAAGCGCGAGGTCCTTTAAAATATTCGGTCGCTAATGTATTATTCAGAGAATTAGACGGTTGCTTGGCACTAAAGCCTCAAGCACTCCGTGAAATAATACTTAATTGGAAAATTCAAATATGCATTGTCTGAAATAGGTTTCATCATTACACCTGTTTACATTATCGGTGTGTAAAAATAGAAGTAAATGCGACCGTTAAATTGACAAGGCTCAAAAATATTCGGCCACCGTAGGAATCTCGCGCTTACCTGCCGTAGGAACAATCTTTTCGTACAGGACGAGGGCTCACGAAACCTTTTAGATGTATACCACTCTCACAGAATATGGGCGATGCCTTGTGCGGCCAAATCTGGCTTTTCCACAGCAGACAGCATCGCTGGACACTTGACCAATCCTGGCGTCGAGGCGTATCCGCTCTTATCATTGGCTTTTGCTCCGAACAGACACGTCTAACCCTCCCTCAGTTTACCACTCTAGATTATCTCAAAGGGGGCGGAGCAATTTCTGAGGTCAGTATGACGCTGCCCCTCGCTAACGTGAAGCAGGGGTAGCGGAGAGGGTGAGAGGAAGTAAGAGGTAACGAGGGCACAGAAACGAAACGGATTGGTGCGCGCGGGCGCAAGGGATCCACTCCGCCAATTACAAAATGGACGTTGGCACTGAACCCGTGGACGCTGACAGACCAGGGCAGGGTCACGGGAAGGCTGTGACATTTTTATCGAGTTCTTTACCATGAAAATGAATTCTAATTTATGGTATCTAATATTGTAGAGGCCTTGTCAGATTAAATTAATAGTATTGAAAGTTTTGTTTCTTACCAAACTATTTTAAAATGCTAATGGTTCTAGAGCAAGGGAACACTAACTATTACATAATAATTTTCGGAAACTATTATAATGCATTTACATATTATACGCATTTCTATCAAGCAAATTGAAATTCATATTTACGTATTTAAAAACTTTGTATTTGACATTATTACGCCTTTATTGGAAATGCAAGCAATACACATTTGTACGCATTATGAAAATGTAATCGCCAATTTTCTATATGAACGAGTGCATGCAGAGCAGTGATTTCGTTAATCAATTAAAAATCACTGCCAGGTGTACCGTAGATTATCATTACCAAAATTGCTATTGGTAATATTGTTTAGACTATTTGTAAAATTGATGCCTGAATTTTATAGTGATAATCAGTGAAAGGAACTAGGAAACTCTCATTAGAAATATTTCGAAAATATAATTTATCTTATTCATATATTTTCAAGGATTGCTATTTTCTGTTACACTGCTGAGAAGATTATATCTATCCCTTCCAGTGATATTTTTATTTATTTATTTATTTATTTAAGGTAATATACAGGCAACAGAGTATAAATCAGTATAGCCTGAATAGGCATAACATAATTAATTATTTTTCAACATATCACATTGCATATAATGTATGTAAAATTGTAATAATTGATATCTTTAATAAATAGCTAATAATAAACAGCAAATTTTTAATTCTTTTAATTTGTGAAATCTACACTGAAGTTAAATATTTTCTTAAATATTTTTGAATATACACATAGTAAAAAGAATAAATTTGAAAACCTTAAGATATTACGAATCAATGTAATTTCTTAAAACAGGCTATTAAGAAAAACAAAAAACTTGTTTGAATAAACTTTAAAGGGTGAGTATTTAATTAAAAAAATTCAATTCCAGGACAATTTTCCAATTAAAATATTTAAGCGGAACACTGTTTCCGAATCGTATCTTTCCAATTTATGTTTAGGTTTTGTATGACCTCCAGAAACAGTTTCTGGAGTGTTTAGTTCGATTCAAGAAGCTCTCTCATAATTCAAACATCCAGGAAACCTTGACACAGTTATCGATATTGAACTAAGCAGTTTTTATTCACGAAACACACCATCCTTGTATTCTAATGATTAATTCACAAAATCATTTTAGCCATTTGTAAGATATAACATGACAAAAATTTGTGTTCATAAGATCCCAATACTTGAATGCATATCGAAGACACAAGAGAAAATACATTTGGTTTTAGATCCTTTTGGAAAAACACAAAGTTAGTAAGTCACAAGTTCTCAAATCTAAGAAAACTAAACTACAGTCTTTATTATTTCTGAAATGAAACTTCATACAGCTAGCACATGTATAAAGAACTGTGTATTGTGCTCAAATATCTTTATCAATTACATAGTTCAATATTATTCGCAAGATTTTCTGAAAATTAGTATAAAAGTCAGTTAAAATATTTTTAGTAATTACAAGATTAAAGTAAAACAGTAAAATATGACTAATTTTAAAATGAAATAAATAACCAAAGACAGTGTTACATCAAAACGCAAAATTAGTTATAAGGCATGTTAAAAATCATCCCTTCACGCGTATTAGTTATAAATCATAGCTAAGAAAGTTTAAAGAAGTTTGCGGAGGACAGTAGCCAGCATCTCCTCTATAATCGACAAGCTATGCCTTCTTCGACTCTTTCATTATCATGTGCACAGAGTATGCTTTACAGTAAGAACATTCTTCATTTCTGAGGGGATGAGGTGGGTAACTGCTGAGATGTCCGTGCAGTGGCAGTGCCCGATCCGAAGGTGAATAACAATTCTTACCTCAGGCTTAGAGCCACAGGATGACCACGACAAAGATCTTATGATCCTTGTGAGTTTGGAAATTCTGCCACTCTGTTTGCACTCAAAATGCAACGTTGGATAAAATCTTGGTAGTAAGGTAGATATTACCATGAGATGTCTTTCTGGCCTCGAGGCCAGCTTTGCTACCAGTCAGGGGTTTATTTCCGCCAACCCGTGGCCAGGGACTGGAAAAAACGTAATTCAAAATGGTGGAAATTAAGCGATATTATCTTTAAGTGTATTTGATGTTGGATATATGATGTCAAAGGTTTACTAGAGAGAAAGAAATGGACGGCAAGGCCGTAGCTTCCTGGAGTTCGAAGGGCCGCGGGTTTCCGCCTCGGACATAGGTATGTGTTCCTTGATGTCCTTACATGTTTACCCACCAAAACCCCAAACATAAAAATCTGATGGAGCGTTGTATGACTAGTAGTTAAAGAGACATTAAAAATATATACAAAAACAACCTTCAGTTATCGAAAATTTCATATTTGAATTCGGACTTTCAATAATCGTTGCTAATAAAACCTAAGGACTTTATTTTCCCTGGGTAAAATAGTATTATAAAACGGAAATTTATTTAATCCAAAATTAAAATTTTCATATATATGAGTCAGCTAATTGATTATTTTATAGCAATATTCAACTCTCTCAAGGATTTCCCTACATTGCAATGATGATACATTGTAGCCAATACATATTTTATTCACACTTTCTATGTTTCGTTGATAAAATAAACATATTTATTAAACTGGAAGTACCACTGAATTTAATAATGTTCTTTCATTCACAATATTTCCATAGTTTTTAAACTGAGGAAGAGTGACAGAAAATAATTGTCTAATATTGAGTTAGACTTCATTAAATATTTTACTATATTTTTACATTCTCGAATGCGCAGCACACTACAGAAACAATGATATCAAGTAAAATGGTATTTCCCAGGGTTTTGAAGAGGAAATTCGGCTTTTAAATCTGAACTCCAAAAAATATTTCAAAGAAGACTCTGCAGACATGTATTTATTTTTAGACTCGTTGTAGGAAAGGACCTGCTGTACACATGGTACCGCAAAAAAATTAAAACATTACTGACTTCTAAATCGATGTATTCTTTTCCAAATTGATATTATACTAAGTAAGTTCATTGAGATTCCTGAATCCAATGATATTCCAATATTTCTGGAGATTATATTTACATGTGCTTATATTGCATTATTGAAACTTTCTGAAAAAAGAACTCTTTTACTTTACATTCTTCATTCGAATACTATACCGTTATTACAAGTACAACAGTAAATGTCACCTTTTATTAATATCTCTGGGATTTTCAACGATTACAGTTACTAATCTGTTTCAAATTTCTCATGAACTCTTTACTCTTCTTCTCAGTATAATAATTCTGCAAATGAAGTTACTGAAATTATATAAATGTTTTCAAATTTGGAAAATTGCTTTGCAGTGAAAGCATAGAAATTTTCCGTGAACGCATAATCTAAATTTTTCTCCTTATATTGACTGCACTTTCTTCTTGAGGTAAGAAGGTACGTAATGCTACGCGAGAAATACAGCGAATTATCTGCAGAAACGCATATTACACGGCCCTTGTGACGAAAAATGGATAAATCCATGCTAAATTTAGAAAAAATCCTCAAATCGTGGTGTAGCCAGAATCCATGTTTGTGCGGTGGTTTATAGCCGAAAAATCAACTGACGGTAAAATGTCTGTCCGTCCGTCTAATTTTCTTGCTAGCAGCTAAACCGTTCAGCCGATTTCACAAAATTGATACTCACAATCGATCTGGCTGATGTCATGCGCCTTGAATTGAAACCGATATTTAATTAGAAGTACTTTACATGAAGCCCTGGGACATTTTCAAATGTTCAAACAAATGGCTCATAATTTTTATTACATTTTATGGTTGGATAGTAGAAATTTGCATTTAGAGAATATGCAGGTCTCATGTTCGTTTAAAATGACTTTCGTAAGTATTCCTGCAAGTAAAATATTGAAATTTGAGATTTTCCCCGCCAGTGACTTTTCCTTAAAGATAGATTTTTAAATAAGATCATGTACATTTTCGGAAACTTTTATGTTTTCAATAAGTTTCCGTGAAAATACGGGTGAGAAAGTACGCTTTTTTTGCTGTTTAGCATCACTAGTATTTTTAGAACTGTCCTACTTCTAGACATTAGGCTCTTCTCGAATAATTGCAAGTCCCTTTCCAGTTTTATTATGACAATGTGGTACTGGAAGTACGCATGAGGAAAGTAAAAATATTGTACTTTCTTTCTATAGAGAAAGTTTCGCATTCTATTAAAATATAATTACCTTATATTAATATATTTAATATTCCTATATTACCATTTTTATATTATATTATATATCACAGTATATTTAAACCAAAAGGATTGACCTATGAGAAGGCAGAAAAATATATTGGAAACGATTATGTTCTATTTAGCATAGGTTTTATTATATTTAACTACTTTCTAAGTGGCAATTGAAACGAAACCGCTTTAGCCGAATGGTTAACGTCGTAGGTACATGTCAGCTTGCTAACGTTATGAGTTCGAATCAGAAGGTGATTTTTCTTCTGTTATGGTATGATTTCAGTAGTAATATGTCAATATTTTAGCAATTAATAATTTTTGAAAAGACTTAGGAACCGTAAAGGCCAGATTTGTCATCCATCAGTACGACGACCAGAAGCCTTCGTTCTGTACTATTTGTGAGGCGCTGGTTGTCCTGGCCTAGGGAACTCTATATATTTTGAAAATTGAAAAAAGTTAACTTTCAGAAACTACAAAATTGAAAATAGAATCTTACTGATTTGAAAACTCTTTCCCCAATTCATGTAATAGTATAATATTGGAGCAGTGACATTAGAGAAGAGTATGCTGTTGTAGTACAACTACTTCGTTATTTACATTATAAGCATTATATTTCTTTGAAGCAATCAATCAACTATTTACGGAGAATAATTAAAATATTGTTAGCATTATATCATTCAGTTTAGGTTACAAGTTTTTCATGAATAACGAATACAAATTTGTCCGGAAATTCTCTTAGTTGTGTTAATTGATTTTAAAAAATCACATGAATTTACTTCCTTAATATTACGCGGTTCTGCATTTTCACACTGGTGTTTCACGACAGGTTACAGTTCAGTCTTATCGTAATGTAGAGATCCTTATGAAGATATGGGAGGGCAAGATAGCAGTTCGCTGGATAGAAAGCTACTTCGCAGGCCCTACACAAAAGTTTTTGTTCGAATCAAATATTTCTAACTAGAATCAACTATGAGCTATTATTATCAGCTGGCTACAGTTCCACATTCTTATCAAGAATGTGAGTTTACCTATAACCTAAAGTAAATTTTGTACATCATAAGAACAATAAATTTCAGAGATAGAATTCATTCTACAACACCTCATCGGTGCTGTAAGTACCTCTGTGATAGCTCCGTGGATTAAACATGTAGATGAGGACTGGACACCAGATCAAATCCTGCCGAATATGTATTTTTTTACACAGTGCCTGGAACACATTAATCACTATCATCACAGAGAGACATTCAAAATTCTTGCAAGGAGGAACAAACTTGTTTTTATATAAACGATAATGTGATTATATTAATATTGTGTGCTGGTATCTTGTATTCAAAGCAATGTGACAGAAACAGGAATTTGGAAGAGATAGCTAAAATATTAACAATTAGTCTCAATTGCAATATCATTTATCCTTATTTTTATGTAATCATTAGAAATAATATGAAAAGTCTGTACCAAGTTGTATAATCACTAGTAATTTACATATTTAACAGTTCTAGAATAATCAGAATCCTTAGCACCAGTCTGTGGGTTTATTATAAGATTTATTTGCAATAAGGTAATTTCTTCGTTCTTTTGCTAATTGAAAGGGATATATCTTTTTACACGTTTAACAGAGTTCATAGAGACTATTACGAACTCATTAAAATTACCATTTGTGTTTGTGCCTTGTGATAAATGCTAAAGAGAACGCATCTATGGTATTTGTAACAATTGATAATTTATTTCTTTATGGTCTTCAAAATTTTAATGTCAGTCTTCGGTAGGTGTAAACCACATTTCAAAATGTATGAACTCCAAAAACATAATAAGTATTACGATTTGACGTGGTCATGTGAAAGAAATCAATATTTTTATTATTATCTCCATTTTAAATAAACAATGTTTTGATCAAACATCTTTAGTGCAGGGTGTAGACTGAGGACTAAGTGGTAGAGCATTCAATCAGTCCCCAATTTCCACAAAGAAAATAAAATTTTAATTATTTAGTTATATCAATGATTATTCGCCATGCTTGTGTAGGTGATCCAATGCAATCTGTATCATTTAGTCTCAATATAGCAAAAACAGGAGATTGCAGTTTGGATCTCAAAATGTCTGGGATAATGTATCGTTTCTTTTAAATCTAAATATTAAATTTATTATAGATTCATAAATATGATAACAGGTTAGATAAATAAATATATTATCATGTATTATTTAAGTATATTCCCTTTATTGCATTTTCTGAGTGTACTGCTTGAGAACGAATATGTTTAGAGACACAGTTTTCTATTACGTCTTAAATGTTGCTCTCAGAAAATGGAGAAATTACAGAACAAATATTTCGTATTCATTAGACCATTGGAGGCTTGCAGATTACTAAAGACCAATAACTCTCTCTGTAGCTGAAATCATTTGACACCGGGTTTTTAAATCAGGTATTGAGGATCGAGTTCTGTGAAGTGCCTTTTTTCTTCTGTTCCGCGTTTTGTTTTACCTAAGTCTCAGAATTAAAGATAAGAATGTTTAGCGGAAAATACACATTGCCTTTATTTATTGCTTATAAGATCTTTGCTGAACTTTTATATATAATGTAATTAGTTTGATACTACTTTATTACAAATATTTATACAAATGTGCATTTATTTATATTTAGTTAGTAGAGATTTAACCTAACCTCGCTTGGAATTAAGATAGTGAACGTTTTGACATACATTTTGCATTCACTTCAAAAACGTTTCTCACAACTCTAGTATTTATGGAAATGAAATATGAGGGAAATGTTTATCCCGTTCGTTAGTAAATATCCATAATAGTGACACAATGCTCGTATTAATTGGAGTACTAAAGATGTAATTCCCCTTCAGGACAGAATCAAACCCGCATCGTTCGATTTACGACCAGTTGCTCTGACCACTGAGCTTCGAAAAATGCGTTTTACAGTTGGGTTCTTGGGCTCGTGTATTCCCCACGCATTTGATATTTGTCACCGCTGTCATCATTACGTAAGTCAATATGAGGAAGGATTTGAACCTTTAAGTAACTGATATTAAAGTTGTAACTTTTACACAACGTCGTGCCCAGGTGTAACAAATTACTCGTTTTTTCTTGATTAGATAAAATGCATTCATATTTTGCAATATGAATCATTTATGTAAAATAAACTCACCTTGAAATGACAATCAGTAATGCAGAAGATTCTCAATTTGTTTTTATCTCACCTTTTGGAACTGCATAATACGTTTAGATGGATTTTGAACTATGATAATTCGTTATCTCAACCTGAAACAAACTTGTACTTCTCGTTTTACTTTCTCATATACACACGAATTTACGTAGTATAAGTGAAGTATATTTGTATGTGACGTATATACATGTAGTATATTTGTGTGCGTATACGTAGTATAGAAAGTTATGTAATGCAGCGGAAAATCGATTTCATGGTCAAACGGTAATACACGTTTTGGAGTCGAAAAAGTGGTTTATCAAACCGTCCAAATCCATCCGTCTGTGATTACTACTAGCGCCTAAACCACGTACGATCCTTTTCAAATTGAACCCCTGTTTTCTGGCTGTAGTTGACTTAGAAATTTTGAAAAATCTTTGAAATTTGGGGTACATGACCTTTCGGACATTTTCAAAATTTTCTCAAAAACGGCTCCGAATTTTCTAGTAAGAATAGAGTAAAATACACTTAGAAGGATGACATAGTTCCAATTTTCATGGTTAACTCTGAATTTTCGAAAATGTTAAAAGTTTGAACATTTTGGGGCGTCTTCCTACAACTACAGAGTGAAAACAGATTTGTCTTTCAAATGAAATTTGTTGTCCATAATTCGTTCTTGCATAACAATCATATGGCTTTCTTGAAATGATGGCATTTTCATTGCAAAAGTGCAAGCAATATTACAATTTTAAAGAATGGTTTTTGGGAATGCAAACTGCAATGAAATGGTTTTTCTTTTCTTACTAACCAAAACGTTTCAAAACCGATTTTTTGAAATCGTACTTTACTATTTCTTTCGTTGCAAGCAACATTCTTGTCTTCAGCTAACTAAAACTCAACAAGTATCACTCGTCAGCATCCTAATATATGAAACATTGTATAAGTGACTGCGGGGAGTGACGTCATGTAGTTCAGGTGCTTGTTTGAAGAACTGGAAGACTCGAGTTTACGTTCTAGCCTGTTCATGCAACATTTTATTTTTGACAATGTGTGAGATATTAATTAATACTTTTCCTTTTCAATAATTTAAGGGTAGCCAAATTAGTTGTCGTTTAGAGTTTTCAAAACGAATGAATTAGCAATACTGTAACATTTGTTATATAATGAAACATTACCAGCCTTGCGAGAAAATAAGAGTTTATTTTTATATAAATGTAGTAGATGAACAAAATATATGCTGCGTAATGATAGGTGATTTTTCTTGAAGTCAATAAATATTTCTTAGATTCTAGTAATTACTTTTGGCAAATGAATTCTGAATGTCAGGCCGTGTCGAAACGTGTCTACTAGCCCAACGTTATCACGTCTAATAATCTCACCTTGGGCAGGGCGATAAGGGTTGGGCGTCGGAGGCTGAACCGAAGCGCCTGCATTAAAAAATTACATAGTACTGAACTGAAACATTCTTAAGTAGAATTAACTATTTTATAGTGCCCGTAGATTTCTTTGCTTTTATTGTCTCTTAGAGTCTCTTATTGTCTCTTATTAATATTTTAAATTGCAGAGTGCGGAAGAAGCAATGATTTGAAGACAAAAATTCGTAAAAGATTCTTAATTGAGTAAGTTCTGGAAATGCCACGTACGACTGTGTTAGTGGCTACAATCCCGGCAAATTCATGGCTTCACAATGGGAACGCGTGTTCAAATCCCGTACGATATCACGGTTTTACTTGACGACAATGAAAATAAATTCCTAATATGATATCCGAATATTCTAAACATTCCTTTTCAACAAAGAGAATGCCATTACAAAACTGCGGAAAGAATTTTGATGTACTTTCGATTACTGGTCGTTACCAGATCATTCACTACTCATATTTTCCTGTTCATAGGCCGTTTTGGTTTTTACATTGGTACGTTCGTTTCCTTCCCAATCCCTAATACGAGTATTACGTCCTTCATGATGCTATTTATTAAATCTCACTTTTGTCAAATTTTCTAGCTGAAATTACTGCTTTGCACCCAAAATTAGAAATGCTTACACTTCCCTTTACTACCAAAATATATGAAGAACTAGAAGGGTGCTACAGAATGGGACAGACTTTCTCATGTAAATGTTTATAATTTCCTTTTGTGGACTGGTTTTTAGTTCTTTCCAGCTCACATAGGTTCTTGCCGTTCTCTTGCCAGCTGACATCTATCGCCGCACAAAATACATTTTGACATTTTCTCAAATTTTCAGTTCAAAATAGCTCTTTCACAGGAATGTATTGAGTTTTGAAAAACTTCCTCTAAAGTCATTTGGAAGCACTTCTACTCTAGGATTAAATAATCTATACAAATCTATTCAAATGCTCATGTTAACAGCGTAGTATTTCAAAAATTGTTTGTGTAATTTTAAAAAACAATAGAATGAAACAGCAATATCGTTATATCATCGGATAGAGCTGCATTGTAGCATTACCCAACCAAAAATTTAAAGAAAAAATTTGGAACCGTTTTGAAAATCTTATTTATGTAGATTTTAAAGGTACCAAATATTGCGCCATATTGTGCAGAAATCAACTAAACACAAATTTTAGCGATTTTCAAAATTCGGAGTTAACCGTGAAAATTGGACATATTCTACCTTTATAAGCGTATTTTACTATAGAGTAAACAGTCCTTACAAGAAATTTTAAACAATTTGGGAGCCGTTTTTGAAAAGAATTTAAAACGTCGGAAGGCTACAAATAGTCCCCCAAAAATTAATGAATGTTTTTCCAAAATCCCGCATAGCTTCGAAGCTCGAGCGAAAACGACGAAGTTTCTTCAATTGGAAAAAATCGTATGCATAGTTTAGGCGCTGAGTTGCCCCATCAGACAGACAGACGGACGTTTTGCTTCAAATGGTTTTTGGCATCACGGATCCTGAACTGGAATTATAGCTACACCGCGTGTTAGAGGACTTTTCTCTTAATTTAGCAATTTTTTGATTCAGTTTTCTGATCACCAGAGCGCGACGTGATTTTCGCAGAAGAATGCGCAGTTTTTTCGCAGCGATATATAACATTCTCTGCCCACTGCATGTATTACTCTGTATACGTAAGTATACGAATGTAATATGTGAAGTGTTTATTGTGTGACATGCGTCCACGCAGATAAATTACAGGAATAAGTTAGTGATGAAGTTGAAAAAAATAATTCTTGGTTTTTAAACCATGTATTTATATAATAAATATTCGATTATTAGTTGAAGTAAATATGTGTATCATGCCCATTTGCTAACATTCTGAAAAAGGCTACATTATTGTGAATGATATTGATTAATAAACAAGTCCATTAATAAATATTCTTCTCAATCATTCATTAAAGTATGCTGCAACTATTTTACTAAATCTCAACCCGCGGATCCAAATAAAGACTCAAGGTCACGTACCCTCTCTTCATCTAGAAAATATTCATTTCTCTCTCATAATGAACTAGTAGTAAACTAGTAATGAGATGAAGATGAAGATCTTTATTTATATAATGTTATTTCATCAGAAACAGAAGTTCTTTTACCCTTAACTTGACGTTAAGGAAATACTTGTTACATTATTTTAGAAGACACCCAATAAGTCATACAAGACTGGTAAAACAAGTATTGAAAGAGTTTGATTAATTGCATAATCCAAATAACAAAAATGTTGGTGGATATCGTTTAGACTTCGAGAACAGCTGCAAAATACCAGATTCATACATAAGCGATTTCCGCTTTTTGAGTCAATATCACTTAGGCATTAGAAAAATAATATTTTTGTATCTGTAACATTTAATCAGAAATTAATAAAAACATAAAAATGGAACTCAAATAAATAATGTAAAGTCAAGACATTGCATGGTTTGTGGGGAAATCTCGTCTGATCTAGAACAGAAATAGTATATTTCAGTAGGAAAGGAATTTAAATATATCAGGTGATTATTAGGCAGAGGATCTAATATTGACTTTATTAAAA
Organism: Teleogryllus oceanicus; assembly: GCA_964035755.1. NCBI lineage: Eukaryota > Metazoa > Arthropoda > Insecta > Orthoptera > Gryllidae > Teleogryllus > Teleogryllus oceanicus. The sequence goes on along the minus strand of CAXIVR010000008.1, from coordinate 83,563,895 downwards.
AATAAGCTAGGAAGGCCAATTATTAGTAGACTTCATAATATTTAATAAAACAAAATTTTCAGAAAAAACTAAGAGACAATATACAAGACAATGGTGAAACTGTGTTTCGTATGAATCAAATTAGAATTAAAAATGATGCAATAAACTTTCAGTTAAATGCTATGAAAATAGATTTTGGAACGATGTTGTCAGTATACTGTTTGACTAGAATACTAAACAGAAGAGATTAGACAGATAATAATGATTGAGACAAGTGGTCGAAATGTAGAAGTCTAAACAACTCCAATGGTATGCCGGAATGCATGCTGACAGAATATCAAAAATTATATTTGAGTAGATCACTGAAAAGAGAAGAAAACGAGGAGAGGCCAAGGAAATCTTGTAAGTACGTCATGGATTTGACAATGAAGGGCACAAGAATAGAGGAAGATGCCTGACGGAATAAAAAACGTGGTGTGTAGGTGCGAAAAACGAGGTCATTAGAACTATAAAATACTCAGCAAATTAATAATAATTACCTTAAACCCGAAGTGGAAGATACCGGATGAAAACCTTGCATTGTGGCACAAGTAAACAGGGCAAGATCTATTTAAGATCTGCTTATAGGATATATTAGATCTTGCCGGAATACCAAACCAAAACCAAAGTTACGTTCTTATTTGAAAGATTAAATGAAACAAAAAGGGGTGATTATTTTCTAGAGGAGTCCCTTTAGATAACAAATATCAGATGTTACTCTGTTAGTATGATATTTGTAAACTTTTAATCGTTATCGGCATGATCACTTTTTCAATAGGAACACTTCTTCCAATTGACAGGTCGAAAAAGTAAATGGTAACATTAGGTAAAAAAGATAGTTGAATTATATTTTTTCGAAAAATTGACAGGACTGAAGTGAAAAGAAAACTAGCACAAATAGTAAATTCACATTTCCTTATGTTGCACCAACGAATATGTCAATTCCACAATTAAAATCTATTTTCGATCCACCAATAACATATGTGGGTCTCTTTAGCATAGAAATCTTTCGCTTTGGCACTAACATAATTCACCGGAAAGTGTTCGGAAGTTTATCGACGAATGACAGAAAATGTAATTACAATAGCCAGTAGGACTTCTGATTGCAGTATTCCAAAGGCAGATATTTTAAAAATCAGACATTTGTTCATCATTTCTCTCTCATAGTATGCAACATGTATTCTCAAGTTGAATGTTGGAAATATCTAGTATCACTTTCGGAATCCTAAGACTTAAGTGAGGAACGCGCCATTAGGTGACCCTGAAGATTTGGTTACGAACCCAAATGCCATGGCATGAATTTCTCCCCTTCTTCCCGACCTTGCATTAAAGTGGTCGCGGTAATGCGACAAATGCCAATGAATTATAAATTTGAGGTTATTTCATTATTATTTAGATTTTCTTTGTAAAATCGTCTCTGCGTGAGATATACTATATACGAACACAAACTATCAATCAATGGGCAGTACATTTTAAAAAAACGTTACATTTGTAATATATAGTAGCAATGCGTTTCAACAATAATAAATATTGTAGTTATAGTTTTAAATTCAACCTTAATTCTTATTACAGTACTTTAATTAAATTACTTTATAAATATTGCCAACTTAAATGAAATTTTCCCAAATAAAAAAAATTAATTGCTTATTTTGTTTTACAATATTTATTAACAATTCATTAAAAATTATAAATATGCAGTGCAATATTACTGAAGATGCGTTAGTAGACACATATCAATAAATTGTAATTTTATGAAATGTAAAATGTATGAAAATAGAAAATTTTATTTTGCAACAATATTTTACAGAAGTCCTATTCATTTTCTAACGATTATCGTAGCACAGATTTCAAGTTTGAGAAAATTTTGAAACATTATTAACAAATTACAATTTTGAAATAATTTATGACAGAATCTCAGTGATTCTTAATGGATTAACAAAACAGTGTTTGCATAGGTCTGCTTATCTAGAAGGAAATTAGGTGTAACATTCCGATGACGATAAAAAACATATGTGCATTGCTCGTCTCTCGAAAATAAAAATATCGTAATATAAAAAATACTTGCTATAATAATATAAATATATTAATTTCATTGCGTTGGATTGAAATCATACATAAATTACATGTAAGTAATATAATGATATGACTGTAATGATAATGTGTGTGTGTGTGTGTGTTTCCTCAATGTTCACGCAATAGACGAAAGGTGGTGTTTCTACGCTTTGCAAACATTAAGATATTAAAATGTTATATAAAGTCATATGTCGTTTTTGATTCTCACACAAAAATCCTCAAAAAGACTAAATTATCACATATGATTTTTAATATTTGCGGTAAAGGAACTCCATGTAAAAATGCAATCACCTAACGTTAGATTGAAGAAAGTAATTAATTGTGATCCCCAAACAAAGATCCAAAAATCATTCATTTGCTTACAGCTGCACTTACCAATCATAATGTCTGCAGAAGAAACTTTTTGATTGTATTAAATGAACTTTAAATACTTTAAGTTTATTTAGTATTTTACATATCAAACTATTTTATTACAATATTAATGTTCACGACCATATAGTATATTTTAATTGGGTCATCTGAGGAAATTTATGATGAAGTATTTCACAACTGAAAGCTGCTATCTCGGAGACGTGTTTGTGAAACTGACTCTAAAACATATTTCTTTAAATTATTAATTTTCTAATAAAATAACTAGGTTAGACAATACATACAATGCAAATTATTTGCATTTTTATATTAAATATTACAATAATAAACATGACGAAATGTAGACATGGGCTTAATAGTCATTGTCAGTGTTATTTTAAAAAACCCGTTTTATAACAGTTTTAAATACATTTCTAGGAAATTGCATACCTTTATTTATGTAATTAAATGTATATACAAAAATTTATATATAAAACTGTTGAATTTGATTTAATATTTATATTCAAATATTTACTATAATATAACTCATATCACCGCCATTTCAATGTTCAGATGAATGGTCCGCCTCCCTGAAATGAAGCTAAAGCCCAGTTGGTCAGCTCGATCCCACAGGGCGGGGAGCAGGGTCAGAGGAAAACTCTAGTAAAGTTCGGCTCAGGATCAGCCCATTTTTGTACAAGCAGGTACGAAAAAGCACAGCTCAACAGTGCTGCACTGTATATTGTAATTGTGTATTGTCTCTGGTAATCATTTATTTGAACCCTTTTGTTTCAACTATTTGTATTTATTGTAATGGGGCATAAAGAAACATATGCAACTTTCCTAAGGGCATAACTCGTGATTTTTCATCATGCTAAGGGAAGTAAGTCCATAGAGAGATATCGAAGATGCTTAACACACACAGTACAACAGTTGAGTGATATTGTGCAGATTTAGAATGAAGATGGATTGAATCCATTTCACAGACAGGAGACCAAGAAAATTGAACAGCAGGAAAAGAACGGTTTGTAGTCCACCAGTGAAAACCCTAAAACAGTGCTCCGAAAATTGCAGCGGCGTGCTTGACGTCTATGGGAAAAAGGGTGAGAACAGAAGTGGCCAAGAGATGAAGCACTGCAGAAGATAATAATAATAATAATAATAATAATAATAATAATAATAATAATAATAATATATTATTATTATTATTATTAATAATACTACTATATTATTGTTGTTTTAACCTTCAACTATTTATCGTTAAAATGTTGAGATGATTCTGGTACTCAGAAAATGCCCAAATATTCTTCTTCCCACGTCATATACAGTTTTATTTTTACCAAATAAATAAAAATGAATCATCAAAATAAATCCTTGTATTCTAGCTCGTCACAACTCAGGCGTGACGAAGTAACAGAGTGTCAGAGTAGAAACACCTAACAGTTATAGAGAGGTAAACAGAGAGGAGCAAGTAGTAAATGTAAATAATAAGCCAAAGAGGAAATTCTCGTAAAATATTGGAAATCTGATTATTCTCACTCATTTAATCAGGTTGGAGAAGAATACGAACATGATCCATATGGTACATGTGTAGTATATTCAATTGTAACTTTTGCACAATGTCCATCAGTTCTTTTTCTAAGCGATAAAATCGGAGGGGATCAGCTAGCTTTTATTATAATCTATTGAACACCAATAACAAAAGTTCAGAAAATATGTGATCAGCATGACAAAACATTAATAGGCAAAAAAAGGACCAAATATTTGAATATTACGAATATAAGCGATGATTCACAACATCACCACTGGAATAGATTGAAATCAACCCAATATACCTTACCTACATTCAGCCAGTTCCCCAATTCAACGCGACTATATTTTATCATCTCTGAATGACGAGTATTGCTTTCATTTGCTTTTTACCCAACTCGTAAATCAATTAAACATGAAACCGGCTCCATCAATTAGAGGTTTGGCATTGGAGACTAGTGTTGGTGAACTAATAACGCAAATTATAGATAATACTGTAAAAACAATCGTCTCTCATAATCTCCAAGGATGGTCCAAAGTAGCTACTTGTAAGTAATCAAGACCACACACCCTCCATTGTCACACAGATATCATTAAATTACAATCCCGGGACGTGCGGAATTAATTAACGAATTTTAAACAGAGTTTGTAGCCCGCGAGTGTTAACCGATTGTGGAATAACGCAAGCGATAATTAACGAGGAATAACAGTTAGGGTGTCGTAAAAAATAATTGCATATAAAAACAAAAGTGCCACCGTCTGTAAATTGAACTTTCATCAGAAATTGACAACGCAATAATTACAGAGATTATTAAAATTTTATTTGCCGCAATATGCTTTCATTTTTATAGCAATAAAGTCATTTCGCGCATAGCATGTTCTACGGGAAAATTAAAACACAGTGGATGTGTAATGCGCGAATAGCGGATAATGGAATTGCGAAAATATAAAATTTCCAACAATAATTAATTAACATAATAATCAATATAAGAGCATTTAAATTAACATCAATTTACATTAATCATTGAGAAATAATGAATAGATGAAATAGACAACGAGAGATTAATAGTTAGACATTCTTTTTTTGTTGAATTGAGAACACTATAATATTCACTATTAGGCGCACAAGAAAAATTCTTCATATCGTAAATCATCATATTTATTACTCTATACAATACAACTATCCGTTTTGAATGAAAAACAAACACTCTAAAACTTCTAAAATTCCATCAAATTTGTTCCGATTAGGTCTTATTTTCATTTCGAAACAAATGATGAATATATGTAGTAATTTTTAAGAAAACCTAAAGAAAATCGTTCTCACGTGAAAGACTTACTTATTTTAATTGTAAGAACTGGAATATTCGTTACAAGAATAAAAAAAAAATTATCTCTCAAGAATGCTAAGAAGAATACGAGGGTGCTTCAACACTGACAATATGAAAGTAGTGATTGTAGTGTTCAACACTTCTGGCAGCTTGGCGGTTTGTACCCAAGAACTGGGTGGAAACATAAATCTTGTTTATTGCCTAGTGTATTTTCAGTGCCACATATTTTTGTGTCGAACTAGTGAGCATTTCAAAGCCAGAAAAGAACAATACAATGAAGTTCAACAACAAGTTCGGCGATTCTCGTCGTTTCGCTCTTTGCTACAGTATCAACCTCTTGCATGGCATAGCCAAATATTAATGATCAAACTAAGAAACAAATATTTTTTCGATTGCACACGGAAAATAAACATTATTATTATTATTATTATTATTATTATTATTATTATTATTATTATTATTATTATTATTTAATTAAATTAAACATTATTGTCATTGTTATCATTCTGACAGACGATTTACACTTCAAAATCATAATATGTTTAAGGAAGAGAACAAAATTGTGAAACTACCAATGATTCCGTCAATACTCTCTCGCTTCAAGAGGTGGGTTATGAGGATAAGACTTTTAAATGAAGCCTAGAAAGTTTTTGTACTCTTTGTTATCTTGTTGTAATATTCAAGAATAGTTTTCGGAATATATTTTAAAATGAGTTTATTATGATCAAAATGTTTAAAATATATTTATTATTACATTTTACCGAAGTAAAAATCAAATAGAGATCAAAAGTGAAGAAACTAGTTTTTAAATCAATTCAAACGCTGATTATACGCACCGCAGATCTGAGAGATTTTTCTGTCGAAAAAGGTATAATTTCAATATGAAAATATAACATTAACGCATTTATTCGTACAAATAAATGTTCATGTTGTAATATTTTTAAATAAATAGACGAAAACATGGATAAGAGTCAAGCAGTAATCTCGAAATGAAGCTCGTTTCGTATATTTTGAAAATTAATTGTTTGTATAATTTTCTTCAGGCAAAAATAGAGTTAAATTTTTAGAAGTTAGTAGTTGAAGTATGGTCCATAGGAGAATATCATTGTTCGAAAACCGCTTACAGTTTAGGTGTTAAGAGTTGTTTGCACGATTAAAGTGTTTCACCACGTCATTATTTATAATAACTTTGGACCACATTATCAGAATAACATTAAATCGCCGTTTACAACCGAGACATCATCTCTTTTAAGGCAATGGAAAATATATAGGAGGAATATTTGTGAAAGTAGGAAGAACAAACAAAACACACGACGAGTTCTATTGCTTCCTTTTGGAATCTGTGAAAATTATCCACCAGATGAAACGCATGGTTCTGAGGTTCAGTAATATACAAAATAGCAAAACGTTAACTACAATAAATGGCATTGTTTTATTGTGGTTTATTTCAGTTTTCCTCTTCCTGTATTTTTGTTGTATTGTTTGGCACTAAACTTTTATTTATCCTATTGCGTCTGATACGAATAGATAACACACACTAAGCGCAGTAAACTGAATCAGTACAATGATATCTATGCACATCACTGAAAACCTCACTAAGAAGCACCCTTTGAACATTTATGCATTTAAGATTATTATTCTAAAATATAACTCTTAGACTTCAGTGGATGTCATTTTAATGCAGTTAGGAGAGACACGCCACCAACCTGAAAACTTCATGAAATTTCCTAAGGTGGCATTGAGAACAGGAAAGCAAGGAGTTGAGGGTTCTCTGAATAATAAATTAATGCGGAGGAAATAGATCTTGCATTTGGTATTTACGTCGACAAAAGGTTTTGCAGGGTTCGTCGTTAATTTTCGAGGGTTGCACATCGTCCTTTGTAGAGCATTGCCACTGAAAGCTTCTCTGCAGAAATTAATCACGTCTAAGACGCCAGTGGCACTTCTTGCGTTTTGTGAATGAATTTCGCGGGGAAATTTATAAATATTCAAACGTCCTTTTCGGTTTGTTCGTTGTGTTCATCCGATTTATTTAATATATTGAATTTGTAAATTAAGCACTCGCGATTTGCGTCAAGGGAGAAATATTTCCACCGCGCAGAAAGTGGATAAAATGACAGAGCAGAGCGACAGCGACAGAAGGCGAGAGGGGCTCCGCGCGCGAGCGAGAACAGAGAACGCACACGTGAGGAGGAACACACACGAGAGAGAGAAGAGCGCACAGAGAGAAAGTGAGCGCACACGAGAGAGAGAGAAGAGAGAGCGCACACTAGAGAGAAAGAGGCGCACACTAGAAGAAAGAAGAGCGCACACAGAGATAGAGGCGCGCAAACGTGAGAGAGAACATGCGAATGAGAGAGGTGAGCGCGCGAGAGAGAACAGAGACAGAGGGAGAGAAGTGAAGACAGAGTGTATGTGTGTGTGTGTGTGAGATTCCGATGGCCGGGCACTCAATTCCTTCTCTTGTCTCTTATCACCACTCACTGTCTCAAGTTGCAGCATGTATGCAAGGTAATTTGGGGCAGAAACATCGCTGCCAGTTGCCGAACGACGAGGTTTGGCAGATTTCATGTATATTAATTCAAACTTGTGATGTTATATCTAATAAAATTATATGTACAGAAAATATACCAACGATTGAACTTACTAAACAAATTCTAGATGAATTCTAATGAACTTTTGTCAATCATAAAAAAGTATTTTGTAGTTATCTACATTTGGATTACTAATTTGTGTACTTTGACATTTCAAATTCTGATCACCTACACCAATTCTGTGGATCGATTTTACCTTCCTTTCTTCTAACGTAAGTTGACATAGATATAAATTTTACTTGTGTAGAACCTACATGAAAGCGTATCTGAGAAAAATTTCCATAAAACTGTAATACATTTGCTGCAGAACTGAATCGGTATCTTGTAGCTTCTATACCCTGGTCAATTGTCTCTAAATGGAAATAAGTAGGTAATGTATCAATGACTATTGAATACAGAAAAAACAAATGTGCTACGTTCCATCTCAATCCTATCAAATAGGGAATATATTGGTTAAAGATATATTCTCTTTAAAAAGAAATTCTAAACTAACAATGCAATGATCATATTTGCTGACTTCTCATTTGAATTACATCTCTGGGAAAGTAACCAATGTGTCCCAATCAGGTAAACACATTTCAAAGCGGATGATGTCCCACTAGGGCTTTGAACAAGCAGAGACTTCGGCGATCAAGCAAAATTCGCCGTCAGAACAAGCAAAACGCCGGTCGTCGCGTCCGCAGCCCTGTAACTTCTCGCCTTCAGCCACATGACACTGCTCAATGCCTGGCCTGTGAACAATATGGTGTACCATGTTCTATAAATTGAACTGTTGCAGTTATCAAATTATAGAGGTTTTTTTGAATATTAAACCTCTACTATAGTCTTGAAAACGTTACTCTATTTGAGAAAAAGAATTAAGACAAAGTTTTGACGTCTTTCAGAAAAAATTGTGTATCTTTAAAAATATTCTTTAATTCACTCAAAATTAAGCAAAGTGCTCATTTCTGAAAAAACTATACATGACTATTTAAAAAAATAATTTTAAATAAAGAATTTATTAAGAAAAATATCTATCTCAAATAATATAGTTGTAAATGGATCACAAACCCTTTGCAAATTTTGCAATTCTCGACAATTCAGCGTTTTCTGAAAATCAGACGTGCGTCATTGTTATAAGCGTACTTTGCCTATTCAGTATAAAAATGTAAAGAAAAAATTTGGTAACATTTTTTTTAAAATTTCGGAAATGTCTTGGAGGTTATAACCTAAACAACCCCAAATTGAGGATTATCAAATTTGGTGAAAAACCCATGTCCGTTTTAGGCGCTAGACTTGTTCATTGATAGACGGAAGAACAGATACCTCTGGAGAAACACTTTACTTCATGTATCAGAACCCACAAAAGCTAAAATCTTTCTACACTTCATATTCGAAAAAGCAACTTATTATAGTACTCATGGGAGTGAAAAAATCCATTTATCAGGAACCCAAAAATCTTTCGACAAAACATATTTGAGAAAGAAAAAATCCTTCTTATCATGAATTCAGTTATTACTTCATTATTTTATAGCTTCAAATATGGAGTAAATAATATTACAATTTCAGCATAAAAATACCAAAAATGTAGTTTCCTACCGATATGTTTTCTCATTTAAGTGTGGTAAAAATGTTTCAAAATTTGCAATCCAGTCCTGCAAATTATTATGAGCAAATGATTTATAAATGGAAGTTCTTACGTTAAAGTTTCAAGCTTGTTCAAACTTGTCGAACTGCTCCTCCTTCAAAGTTGGTTCAGTACAGCTCACACCCATTCTTATTTAAAGGCTGTTCAATGTTTTCTCACAAAGTCTGCCAGAGGACGGATATCCCTTTCGGAATTAATTCATTATGCAAAGGGCTAAAGGAAACCTCGCCCTCCAACCTTTCCGAGGCGGTTTTATTAATCCACAACGGCGCATCACCCAACCTCACCTTGCGCGCCTGCTGGTTCACCCCACCTGCGCCAATTCCGCCCGTGATCACATCCCTTCGACCCACACCTCCTGCCGAATTCCGCATGGGCTCACCGCTGGGGCTCGCCTCTCGTAGAAACATACCCAACTGATGGGCAGCCTGGGCTCGGATCGAAAAACGAGACTTCGGTGGAAACACGGTAGAAAGTCGTCGCCTCGCCAAATAACAGAATCTTTGACATGTAGAAGGTTTCAAAAGAAGGGATGAGTGGCTGCTCATTGGTTGAGATGATGGGTGAAGCGCTGCCTCCAAATAATGATTTACTTTGTTTACCTTATTCGTATGCCTTGTTGTATACCTTCGAATATGATTTTGTTTCTTTAATATATATTTAAAATAAAATATGGTCGAATGCTAACACGTTACGTTGAATTTAACACAGTTAATGCTAATGAGTGACGGAATGCTAACATCTCCGTCTCTCATTGTATTTAAAAGAAGAAAACTAAAAATACCTAAGACAATTTTCTGTACAATGGACAATATTAATGTTCTTCTGGCAGTTAACTTCTTTTGAGAACTACTTGGATGTTATTATAAACAAACGCTTCACATTTATGCAATGTTTTGTAAGAACTACACTGAACCTTCGGCCAGCGATAATTTGGATAGCAATAAAGCTCTATTTTCTACTATTTTATTATAAATACTTTTTATGATTCAGTGATAAAAACGAAATTTTAATTTGTGAGTTGCAAAGGCGGAACGAGTCCGTTAGAATGAGTGTCAGAATCATTCGATCAAAATAAAATCACTTTTCTCATGTTCGTCGTACAATATTTTTAGACAACCTTGCTGTCATTTCCTAACAGACCTCCTCTTTTATTTTAAATCAAATATAAAAATCCTTACTTATGTACTATATTTATATTAAGGTCAGTAATATCTGATGCAGTCAGACAAATATTTTATTTTTATTGCATTCACAGTTTCATATAAATATTTAAGCATCGGCTCATTAAGCATTAATGTTAAAATGAATAAGTGGACTGTATGCAAGAGAATGAGATCGTCTTTCTCTTCAGAAACGAAAATTAAATGTTTCACGGAAAAGCAATTCTTGGATAACACAAGGGATTAGGACATCTTGTAAAAACAAGCGAATTTTCTTTTTCATTTCTAAACGTCATGACGTATCTCAAGATTTCCTTATCTCCTTTAAAATACAAAACATTGTTACGAAAAGTCATAAGGCAGGCTAAAATCATGAAAAACGATCAGGATATTTTGAATTCAAATAATAAAACAAAAGCAATGTGGAATATAATAAAAAATACGACCAAATCAACTAGAAAACCCGTAGAGAATGTTGTTTTAAAATATAACGATATAAATGTGAATGATCCGGCAACAGTGACTAGTCTCTTTAACCAATACTTTTCGAGAATTGCTGCCGATCTCACTAAGGGTCTTCAGGCACAAAATTCAAATTCAAAATAAGATAGGACAAGGAAGAGAATGGAAGCATTGCACGCGGTCCGTGGACCGTTTGTAAAGGACGTGTTATTACACTTTTGGCACAAAAACACGTCAGAAAAGGTCGACGTATCTCTCTTCACAATTGTGGAAGACTGCAACATAATAAATGTCTTGAAGGCGTACAAATTCGAAAAAAAATTGTAACAATTATTCAGACGCAAAACATTCTCAATTCAACAATTATGATATCCATACAGATAGTAATAAAAACGATAATGTTTAGTGTCACAAGTTAAAACCACAAACGCGTTTTGTTACAAAATGAAATTAATTCAGTTTCATCCCAAGAGTATAATTGTTTTATATAAAACAATTCCTCGGAAACTCATCTCGTTCAACAATGTTCTCAAAAATTACCAGTTAAAACATCCACCACATCTCCATGAATATAGATGTGCCTAAAGAGAGAAAAAGAAACACGGCAAAAGCCTTCATTGCCAGTCTTATTAAAGTCCTACCTAGCTTTCGGCTGATGGAAAAGTTATCAGCTTGGCGACGGAAGACGCCGGCTGGCGTAGAGAGCCCGCTTCGAGACTGGAGGTAGTGGTGCCAAATTTTACAAAACAGCGATACATCGATGTTTCAATACATCGCTACAGGGTTTCAATGTCGATGAAAAACATCGCCGGCCGGCTGGCTTAGAGCCCCGCTTCGAGACAGGGTAGTGATGCAAATTTTACCAAAACAGCGATACATCGATGTTTCGGAACATCATAAACGGTTTTCAATGTCGATGAAAACATCGCCAGCCAGCTGACTTAGAGGCCCGCTTCGAGACAGGGGGTAGTGATGCCAAATTTTACCAAAACACGATACATCGATGTTTCAAAACATCGCTAAAGGGTTTTCAATGTCGATGAAAACATCGCCGGCCGGCTGGCGTAGAGCCCCGCTTCGAGACTGGAGTAGTGATGCCAAATTTTACAAAACAGCGATACATCGATATTTCAGAACATCGCTAAAGGGTTTTCAATGTCGATGAAAAACATCGCCGCCAGCTGGCTTAGAGCCCCTTCGAGACAGGGGTAGTGATGCCAAATTTTACCAAAACAGCGATACATCGATGTTTCAAAACATCGCTAAAGGGTTTTCAATGTCGATGAAAAACATCGCCGGCCGGCTGGCGTGAGCCCCGCTTCGAGACTGGAGGTAGTGATGCCAAATTTTGCAAAACAGCGATACATCGATGTTTCAATACATCGCTACAGGGTTTTCAACGTCGATGAAAAACATCGCCGCCGGCTGGCTTAGAGGCCCCGCTTCGAGACAGGGTAGTGATGCCAAATTTACCAAAACAGCGATACATCGATGTTTCGGAACATCGCTAAAGGGTTTTCAATGTCGATGAAAACATCGCCAGGCCGGCTGGCTTAGAGCCCCCTTCGAGACAGGGTAGTGATGCCAAATTTTACCAAAACAGCGATACATCGATGTTTCGGAACATCGCTAAAGGGTTTTCAATGTCGATGAAAAACATCGCCGGCCGGCTGGCGTAGAGCCCCCGCTTCGAGACTGGAGGTAGTGATGCCAAATTTTACCAAAACAGCGATACATCGATATTTCAATACATCGCTAAAGGGTTTTCAATGTCGATGAAAAACATCGCCGGCCAGCTGGCTTAGAGGCCCCCTTCGAGACAGGGGTAGTAATGCCAAATTTGCCAAAACAGCGATACATCGATGTTTCGGAACATCGCTAAAGGGTTTTCAATGTCGATGAAAAACATCGCCGGCCAGCTGGCGTAGAGCCCCCGCTTCGAGACTGGTGGTAGTGATGCCAAATTTTACCAAAACAGCGATACATCGATGTTTCAATACATCGCTAAAGGGTTTTCAATGTCGATGAAAAACATCGCCGGCCAGCTGGCTTAGAGGCCCCGCTTCGAGACAGGGGGTAGTGATACCAAATTTTACCAAAACAGCGATACATCGATGTTTCGGAACATCGCTAAAGGTTTCAATGTCGATGAAAAACATCGCCGGCCGGCTGGCTTAGAGGCCCGCTTCGAGACAGGGGGTAGTGATGCCAAATTTTACCAAAACAGCGATACATCGATGTTTCAAAACATCGCTAAAGGGTTTTCAATGTCGATGAAAAACATCGCCGGCCGGCTGGCTTAGAGGCCCCGCTTCGAGACAGGGGGTAGTGATGCCAAATTTTACCAAAACAGCGATACATCGATGTTTCAATACATCGCTAAAGGGTTTTCAATGTCGATAGAAACATCGCCGGCCAGCTGGCTTAGAGCCCCGCTTCGAGACAGGGGTAGTGATTCAAATTTTACCAAAACAGCGATACATCGATGTTTCAATACATCGCTAAAGGGTTTTCAATGTCGATGAAAAACATCGCCGGCCAGCTGGCTTAGAGCCCGCTTCGAGACGGGGTAGTGATACAAATTTTACCAAAACAGCGATATATCGATGTTTCAAAACATCGCTAAAGGGTTTTCAATGTCGATGAAAACATCGCCGGCCGGCTGGCGTAGTGCCCCGCTTCGGACTGGAGGTAGTGATGCCAAATTTTACAAAACAGCGATACATCGATGTTTCAGAACATCGCTAAAGGGTTTTCATGTAGATGAAACCATCGATATTTTAGTTATAGACAAATAAACATGCTATTTTCCTTATTAATTACAGTACGTAAAGAGACTTATTTTACTTTTGGTTACCAGCATGTTAGTAGTATGTTCATGAAAATTATTATCAGAATGTAAAGAATAAAATTAACATTAAAGAACTTAGTATTCCGCTACTTTACCAATTTTGCAACAAAATATCGATGCGCAGAAAACATCGAACGCAAAATATCGATGTTAGTGTATTTATGTTTCTGATTATACTTCACCCTTTAGTCACTTCCATTCATAAACCATCGAAGTAAAACCACCTAAAATTCCCTCAAATTGCACAGACGAAATGCGTGATAAGAGAATGACGCCAAACAACGATATTACTGTGGATTGCTTTATAACGTACCTAAACCTCTTTATTTAGAAAAATTAAAAAATTAAAATGAAAAAAACATCAATGTTTTAAAACCATCGATGTTTTTGCTGCCTCTAACTGGAGGGCATGGCGGGTGCCTCCTCGTTCTCTAACCTCTTCGTCGATCCATTGCAGCGTATCAATAATTAGTTCTCTTTCCGGTGGATTAATTGATTGGTTAGTGATTCGGTGTGCCAACAGATAAGGTCATTAGTCCGGAAAGTGTAGTGTTTTATCGCGGAATGTGCATGATCTTTTACCACTGGATGGCGAGATTCGGCGTCGATCTACTCATCGGGGCGTCGGTGATTGATTGATGCTAGTGATTCCGGTGCGTCAACTACCCAGATCATATATCCGTAAATGTAGTAAATGTTTTTCATCAGGAGTCGTCGGTGACCTTTCCCCGCTGGATGGCGACCTACCGTCGACTGGCGGTTTCCTCAACCAGGACTCTCCACTGGCGGGCTACCGCCCCACACAGGATAAGCTCTAGCTCCCGACTGTTCCCCCGACGTGGGTGAGGTAACTTGTGGAAGTAAGGGTGGGGATAGAAGAAGGAAGAAAGGAAAGATCTCGTGCGGTCCGTGGCTCGTTTGTTACGTACTGTTCGGCATTCGCTTGGTGTTAATCGGAGAAATCATGAAAACTACCTATAAAAACAGGCGGGCAGCTAGAATTCTCCTCAAACAGCGACTGAACTTAACCTGGCTATGCAGCTAGTGTCGAAAAATCCTGCCAACTTTGGGACTCGAACCTAGGACCTCCCGGTTAGAGGCATCCAGTTGTAAGAAACTCCTCAATTATGCTGTTCTCCATGGATGCTCTTCTCGTCTGCGATGTCTTGTGCATCGTACGTACTCGAAACGCCGCAGAGAATTGTTGCCTCCCGCCAGGTGCCCAAATTCCTGGGATACTCACGTCGTTGCAAGATAGATCAGGATAAGGAGATGGGTAGAGGTGTGCGTGCGCCCCGGGTGTACCAATCCTGGAAGCCCCCAGTTGGGCTGTTGGCTTCTTTATGGCAGGGCGCGGTACTCAATGTTCTCATGGTTCTTGTAAGAAACCCCTCAATTATGTTGTTCCCTATTGACGCTCTTGTGCTCCGCGTGATCTTATGAATATTGCGAAGCGCTGCCAGGCAATAATTTGCCGCCCTGGTGCCCAGATTCCCGGCGGTGCTCCGTCGTTAGCAAGGCAGATCGCAATAGGGGACGGGTAGAGGCTGCGTCTCGGGTATAACAACCGGTGGCTCCCAGTTGGGCTGTTGGCTTCTTTATGGCAGGGCGCGATAGTCAAAGTATTGAGGAAGAATTCTCCAGAGCACAATGAGCATTACAGCTTCAGTATAGTAAACTGGTAGTCAGGCTGCCTGGACGTCTTCACCCAGGTTTTGGAGATATGTGGATATGATTTCGCGACTCAGCATTGCATCCCGGCATATCCGGAAGGAAGGGTGAACTGTGTATTGTAGGACTTGCGAGAGATGAGAATAATAGCAATCCAGAGATACCCACCTGGGGAAGAAAATCCTCTTGATACAAACAAGTGTGTGGAATGGTATTTACACAGGATCTACATCTAATTGTGTTGTTAGTATGTAGTTATTCCAGTGCAAGTCTACAGATAAGCGGTATTATCGTTAATATATTTTTTCTCCATTTAAAATACTATACTACCAGTTCGATTTTTTTCATTACTTTCATTGTTTTCTACGCTTTCCTACACAACCTGTTCTGCCTTTAACTGCTGCTTTCGGATTGCACACTGGCCAGTTTGTAGTGTTCTTTCAGTATCTACAGAGCATGAGAGTTTTTCAAAATTCTTCAGATTTGATTTTGTAACATATTTGGAATTTATTTTTTCTTTTAAAATCCATATTTAAGCAGTTTAAAGTTTTTTACAAACAAAGTTTCTCATTATCTATAATTTGCTTCAATATAGGCGGGTGTGCTTATAGTGCATTACATTGTAATTTATTTAGATAACGTATTCTTGAAATAAAAAAATGACAAAGAGAAGAAAAGAAGCAGCTTTATTGATTGATTATTTCGTGTTTCCGGACTCAATCAACTTCTATGGTCATTAGTCCACTAAGTGTATCCTACGTTTTATCACGGGAAGTGGCGGCATCTTACCCGCTGAATGGCGAGTACAGCACCGATCTATAAGTCGGTTTGCCGGATAGGGTTTCTCCATCCAGGTATCTCAACCAGCGGGGCACCGCGCAGCGAGGGACAAGCTTTAAGCCCACGGCGGTCTCTTGACGTGTGTACTAGTGCAATGCATATACGTACGAGTATCAGTGTCAGTAAGTAAGGGTTAAGGAACGACGAAGAGAAGGGAAGATCGAATATGGCCCTGGTCCACTTTATAGGATACTGCTTCGACATTCCTTGGTATTGTCGGTGAAACCGCGGATAATTAATCAGAGCAGCCAGCCACTAGAATTCTCCTCCTGACAGAGGCTGAATTCGACCAATCTATGAGATAACGTCGAAAATCTGCCGCTGTCGGGACTCAAACCCAGAACCTCCGGTCAGAGGCACTGCAGTGAACAACAGTTAATGTCCTGAGCCACCTCAGCTAGTCAGAGTCCTACAAGGAACTTTCGCTGAGTGGTTGAACATGGGAAGGAAAGAGGTGTGTTCAGTGGAGAACAACATCACCAGTATCAGCAAAAAATGGCGCGGTTGTGAACGATTTGAAAACCCGAGAGGTACCGGGTCGACGGTTAGGAGAGAGTAACGATCCTTTTGGCTGGATCCGAGGAGAGAAAGAGCCAAGTTGCACCGCACTGCATGGAGCTGCCCGGGGCTTTCAGGCGCTGAATGCGTTTAATGAAGCTGTACTCACCGTCGCTCGCCGCCAGCGTTGCCGAGTTTCGCAATGAATTGGCTTCGGGGCGGAAAGGATGGGGTGGAGACACGTGGAGGAGCAACAACCGACAGGGACATAACACGCAACTCAAGAAACAAATGCGCTTGAAATGGTTCTTATATAAACCATAAAGGGTGAATAAAATCATGGATGGTTGAGGAGGAATTGCAAATGAATTAAAGGGGAAAAGAGAGGAAAAATTACAGCTATTGAGTTGCAGCTAGTAGGAGTTTTGATTGCAGAGGAGGATGGGAAGAGGCAGGAAGCGGAGGAAGAGGGTGAGAAGGGCGGGAGGAGGGATGAAGTGGAGACCTAGTGGTTGGCAAAGGAAAGGGGACAATACGCAAAGGGAGTAAGAGCTGGGCGAAGTGATAGTAATAGAAGAAATAACACAAGAAGACTGGATGTGGACGGTTTTGATTTTATTTTCATTTTCGTGTTTCCGGACGCCAACTGCTTTGTCATTAGTCCCGTTAGTGTAGTGCATGTTTTTCTCAGGATATGCACGTGATCTTTCCTCGCTAGATGGCGAGATCCGGCGCCGACCTACCGTCGGCTGGTGAGTTCCCTAACCAGGACTCTCCACCTGCAGGGCCCGCCCACGCGACAAGCTGTAAGCTCCCGATCGGCCTCTCGGAATATGTGGTAGTGTAGTGTATGTTGGTGTAAGGTGTGTGTGTAAGGGTAGAGGATAGGACAAGGAAGAGGAAGGACAGATCGCGCGCGTCCGTGGCCCGCCTGGTAGGGCACTGCTCCGGCATTCGCCTGGTGTTGATCGGAGAAACCACGGAAAACTACCGATCAGAGCAGCCGGCCGCTGAATTCTCCTCTAGACAGCGACTGAATTCGACCTGGCTGAAAGCTAGTATCGATAATCCTGCCGCCATCGGGACTGGTACCTACGACCTCCCGGTCAGAGGCGCTGCAGTGACATCAGTTGATGCACTGAGCTACCGCTCCGTTGATGGATGTGGACGGAGATGGGGCTGACCGGCACAGGAGGCGAGGAAGATGAGGCGCTCAAATGTTTAAGAAATATATGAGAGGACAATGGCATTTTTGTATCTTTCTCCATTAACACATTCAATAATTTTGAAAGAATAATGAACACATGTTGAATGTTGTTAATGGATACCATGTTAATACATATTGAACAAACGCAATTAACTAACTGTCGTGACCGTCGCGCGCGGTTGAAAGACTGGCCACCGCCCTACTCGCAGCTTGTCGGCGGGCCGCTAACCCAGCAGTATAAGAAGGCCAGACTCGATTCAGGGCAGACTGATAGCTACGGTGTTGGCAGCTGTGTTCGGCGAGTGGTGTACGAGGTGTAGAGTGGTGATTAGTGATAACGACGACCTGTCTACGGATACGGAACTCTCTGGTGGATATTCCACGACTAGGCTGTATATGGGACATCAACTGGACTACGGTGAAACGGCTTCGCACTTGGCACACTCTACATGTTATTCGGAACTTTGGCTATTGTACACGGGATTCTCATTACTGTACCAGGATAATGAATAAAAAACCATTTTATGAAATTTTGCCTTTGTTTGGATGCTACACTAACATTTCATTATTTTTGCCGCACAATCTGTGTTCTACAACCTGAAATAGATTTGTTCTTCGATCAAAACTGTACTCTTTATTTTCGCTAACGAATGTAAGAAGAAATCATTGAAAAATCATGCACTAGAAAACGGAAGCTAGAATCGGCTAGAAATCATGCGCTAGAAAACGAATTTTAGACAGAAAATGTTTCTATGTGGCCCTGGTAACGACAAACTGGATAAATTCTGTTCCCATATATAGTAAATTACTTTCTCTAACACATGGTATAGCCAGAATCCATATTTCGTGTCACGTCTGTCTGTCCGTCAGCCCGTTCCTTCGTTCGTGGTCAGAAACCCTAGCGCCTAAACGGTCCAGCCGAAAATGTATATTCCCCGATCGATCGAGGTCTTGCTACAACTACAGTATTAAAGATAGGCATATTTTCTTTAATGAAATCGTACAAGCACATATTTTGAAATAAATTTATATTCAATTTTTATACAATATTTATGTATATATATATATATATATATATATATATATATATATATATATATATATATTATATATATATATATTGTGACGGACCGGCGATTCGGCCCTGTTCTACAAGTAAATTTGTAAAAGGATCAGGTATTCTTTCTTGCGAATGGGCTCTGAGTGCATGCACCAACAATGAAACAATTACTTTTAATGTAAACACAGAATGATTTATTCCCAGGAAAGATAATAGATATTACAAAAACATCGTTCCATTGGATGTGTAGAAGGTAAACAAAATAATGGTTAGCACTGATAACCTTCTCATGATACTGATAAACATGAACAATTTTCTTACTAACTACGTAAATATTGCTAATGAACACTTTCTTTCTGCTTTAACTTTATACTTCATACTGTAATTGGGAGCTCCTTTGCATGCATTGATTTACAATCACTGTTATTTCAATACTTAACTATTTACAGACAATGTGCCTCTTCAAACACCCTTTCTATTCTTCACATCAAATTAGATTATTTATTATTACATGGCAAATTCCTCAGCTAATATCCCTCACAATCGTCTGCCCCTTTCCAAATCACGGGATTCTTTTACCGCCTAATAATGAGTTTCTTCTAGTAACAGTCTTACGGGTTTTTGCTGCGTCTGGAATTCCTTCGAGATCACCAACTCCGAGTGCGCCGGCGCGATGTGACGAGCCAGGGCCGTCTCGCCCGCCACGTGGCCACGGCGCCCGTCCCGCCGCCGATGCAAATCCACGCAGTAGTCGTGCTTCGCCGGGCCCGGGGATGTCCACTCGCCGCCAGATCCGCAGCCGTCCTTGTTTCAATTCTTCAAATTCGTTTGTTAAGCCCGCCGATGCTGTATCGCTATGTTCGTTTCACTCACGCTGCCTTTGTCGCACACGTGTCTATACACTCATCACTTTCCTCACCTCACGCCGTTTAATCTTTACTGTACATCACTTAACTCGAAATCACTTAATAGTTCTCGCTGTTTATCATTGTCCTACGCTTCGATTTCTGCTCGATGTCATCGATTCCTATCAACTATATTTCATCGCCGCCATCATTAGCTTTTCCGCACTACCGTCCGTTACCTCTTCGCACCGACTCTCCTTCGACTGCCTCCTCCCGACTGCCGTCGTTCCCACGATCCCCTTCTCAACTGTCGAAGTCTCGTACTTCGCGTTCGCCTCGTCTCGCCCACCGCAGGACACCCTCCCGCTAGGCCGAGCCCGTCCGGACGGCCGTCTCCACCGCGCTGCCCAAACCATGCTGGCACCCGCGTCTATGTTCAGAAACGCGGTGCGTTTCAATATATATATATATATATATATATATATATATATATATAGATGTGTAGTTTTCATGTAATTTTGCGCGAAATATATGCAACTTTTAATTAATAAAATATTTTTCTGAAAACTGAAGATAAACATTTTTGCCTCAGAATGTTTGTTGTAAAAAATTACATCTTTAAAAACGATTTTGTAGAATTTTGAAGAAACGAGTAGTTTCCGTGTAATTTGTGTTTGAAATTAATGCAATATGTGAGAAAAAATCTCAAAAACCGCTGGATTTATTTCTTCAAATGTTTGACATGGATATAAGAACCGCCTAAAATAATGCTGTGGACTACAGTTGAACGCTATGAATTTTAGAAAATTGCAAATTTAGAAACAATGCGACAAAGTATGTTGTATTCTGAAATAGTCAAAGCACGAATAATATCATTAAGTTAAAAGAGAATATCGTTTCTCCCCTTTCTCATAAAAATCTTTGTTAACACCTTAACGTCCAGCTGATTTAGCTCAAAATCAGAAATGTCAATGACTCTTGTAGCGACTTCTGACCGGGGGGGGGGGGGGTCAAGGTTTCGAATCCTGACGGTGGCGTCATTTTGGACACTAGGGTATATTGCGTTCAGCCACAGGCTGGAGGAGAATTCTATCGGCGGGCTGCTCTCATCGGTAATAGTGTGGCGAGTCAGTACCTATCAAAGGGCTACAGACCGCGAGATCTTTCATTCTTCATCCTTGTCCCCAAATTCTCCCTTACATACTCTTATCTTACATTTATTACACTACACACATAACGGGGCATCAGCCGGACGCTTAGGGCTTGTCCGGCTGAGGCAGTGCCGACTTAGGAGAAATCTGGAGGGAATATAGGTTATCGCCTGAAAACCGTAGTGTACGTCAGAGCTGGATCTCACCTACTGGCGGGGAGAAACACCGCCAATTCCTTAAAAAAATTCACTTCACTAATGGAAGTAATGACCAGCGCAGTAGACGTGAACGGAACATCAATCCTTCACTCGTCACACCTCAATTGATACCATTCACATACCGGGGCGGTCGCTCAATGCATCAACTGATGTCACTGCAGCGCCTCTGACCGGGACTAGGTTAGAGTCCTGATAGCGGCAGGATTTTCGACACTACCTTTTCAGCTAGGTCGAATTCAGTCGCTGTCTGGAAGAGATTTCTAGCGCCGGCTGCTCTGATCGGTAGTTTTCCGTGGTTTCTTCGATCAACACCAGGCGAAAGCCCGGGCAGTATCCGACCAAACCGGCCACGGACCGGCACGCGATCTTTTCTTCCTCTTCCTTGTCCTATCCTCTCCTCTTTCACACACACACACACACAACACTTAACCTAACATGCACTACACTGACATATTCCGGGAGACCGGTTGGGAGCTAGAGCTTGTCCCGGCTGGGCAGTACCCCTGGTGGGAGAGTCCTGGCAGGAAATCCACTAGCCGACGGTAGGTCGGCGCCGGATCTCGCCATCCAGCGGGGGAAATCAGTCATCAACCGAGGGAAAAAACCATGCACTACACTTACGGGACTAATGCCCAACGCAGAAGACGCGCCTGGAAACACGAAAAAAATCAATCAATCAAAACTATACCATTCACAGAATATACTGCAGGAAGGTTTCGAAATGTTTCATTGCTCCGCATCTATTGATTGATCATCTACAGCAAATATAACTTTACTGCTTTAGTAGACATAAAATACTTTATACACATTTTGCCTCGTACATTTCGTTCAACGCACTGCAATCTGCTATAAAAATTAATGCGTGGAAAGTCACTTGGGAGAACGAGTACGGGAGAGCAATCTAATCAACTTCAGGAAATGGAGTAACAAAATATCTAAGTAGTAAAACATCTCACACGGCTCCGCTGTACGTCCCCGAGATTTATTTTCATATCTCATCTCAGGGCGTTCTTAGTAATAGACTGCAGGAATTTGTGCGGAACATGAAAGCCCATCTTACGCTATTTTTGAAACTCATTTTGTATTTGGCATCTTGCCTGTGACGAGAACGTTTTGTGCGGAGCATGTTTTACAATGCAACAGCAGGAACTTTTCCATGATTAGTCTTTCTTGAATCATGGTGAAACTACAGTTGATTTGAGACTATTGAAACTACAATTGATTTGCTAGAACTAGTCAAAACAGTTTATTTGATTTTTAGTGTAAAGTAGGGTTTTATCGTTGCTCTTCTTTTACTTCTGCTTGTTTTCTTTGTTTTTTAAAAAAACATATCCCACCCCCAATCGTGAGCAATTTCTCTTCCATGTCAGGCTGAGCAGGACAATCTGATGGGCTATACACGAAATCTGTACTCGGAAGTTTATAGCGAAATGCTGTGCTTTTGAATGCCAAACGTCGCAGCAAGAATAGTATTATCACGATGGGAGGCCACATTTCGTGTTTGAAATATTGATTGTTTTCTTGGCAAATACCAGTACATGATACTGAAAATTTGTTAAATAGTACACGTCTGGAAAATTTTCAGATACTAGTTCAACTTATTTAATTAATTTAGAAATAAAATTATTCCAAATCCAAATTATTATAATAATATAAACAAATTTTTAATTGTTCAGTTGAAGTTTGAGAGACTCCGAATCCAGTAGGAGTGCAATAGCATTGGATCAATATTCATATTCCGGAGGTCAGATGTCAGCTGGATGCATGCAATTACAATGTAATTATAGTAATTGTTCAGTTATTACTTCCCTAATTATTGTATTTAATGTAATTATATGTAATGATATGCGCATGAACAGCTATATTTAAATCTCCATTGCCTTTCTCGTTCATTTTTGAAGCATTCTTGAAGAAAAGTTAATAAAATAAATATATTGGTCTATCTCATTCAATATACAATGCATATAGGTGTCAGTTATTCAATTTCCTGCAATGTCAATACGAAAAGGAAAACTGGCATTTCAAGCAATAAATGCACATTGCGTGCTCTACACTAGACAAACTGGAAAGAAACACAGTGGAAGTCAGTTACATAAGCAAGCCGCGATTCACGGTAATTCCTGCACGCGTTGAAGACATTATTTTCGCAGCACGGTCCGCGCGCCATGGCGGGCGAAAGTAGCGTCCTGCATTGCCGACGCTCAAATGCCTCTCGCAGCCATCCCGCGCTATTACTATCGTCGCGAGCGCCGTCGTTATTCCGCCAATCTCCTTTCGGCGCGGAATGGCCCGTCTGTAGGGGCGGCGCTGCAGACGCGAATGCCACGACGCACAAGCCAACGGTTATCGCCCCGTCCATGCTTGGCTCATCCCGCGTGCGTCGCTCAGCGCTGCACCTCGCTCTACACTCGCACGCACATGGCATTCCCCACACCGCAAAACTCACTCGCACCAGCACTGCACTCAACACCAATTCCCCCCCACATCACTCCATCGCACCTACTGACACTTCAACGCATCCTCACATCCACACTTACACCACTCCAATCTCACTCGCATCTGCACTGCACTCAACACCAATTCACCCCACATCCTCCATCAGCACGCACCCTGCTGGTACTTCAACGCATATCGATTCACATCCTCACTTACACCACTCCAATCTCCCTCGCACCTGCACCATATCCATACAAATTCACACCCACATTACTCCATGAGCACACGCACAGTGCTGAAACTACACTTTGCATTCATATATCCTTCACATCCTGACTTATACCACTTCAATCTCAGTCGCACCTGCACCGTATCACACTAATTCCAGCCACATCACTCCATCAGCACACGCACCCTGCTGACACTACAACGCACATTAACGCATATCGATTCACATCCTCATTTCACCACTCCAATCTCCCTCGCACCTGCACCGTATCCACACTAATTCACACCCCACATTGCTCCATGAGCACATGCACCGTGCTGAAACTACACCTTGCATTACATATATTGCTCCACATCCTCACTTACACCACTTCAATCTCCTCGCATCTGCACTGCACCCACAGAAATTTACAGCCCCATCGCTCCATCAGCACACGCACCGTGCTGAAACTACACTTGCATTCACATATATTGCTCCACATCCTCACTTACACCACTTCAATCTCACTCGCATCTGCACTGCACCCACAGAAATTTACAGCACACATCGCTCCATCAGCACACGCACCGTGCCGAAACTACACCTTGCATTCACATATATTGCTCCACATCCTCACTTACACCACTTCAATCTCACTCGCATCTGCACTGCACCCACAGAAATTTACAGCACACATCGCTCCATCCTTCCCTCAACCGCCCCTTTGTAACACACCTTGCCGTAATTTGGAGATACACAAGAATAAATATGTACTCTAAAGTAGGTGATTCTAGAGTCACAGCTACAGACAGATTTTCTGCAATTAAAAAAAAAAAGCATCTTGGCTCACTTTCCGTTCAGCGTCAACACGTGCTCTGGTTGCTTAGTGTGAATTTGCCTCTCACTGAGGTGTCACCCAGATGGAAATTTCTTGCATAGTTAAAGTAATAATGCAGTTTTTGTGTATACTGTGATATTTAAGTGTGTACTGTGATCAAATGTATACTGTCATAAATTTTATCACAGTATACACTGAGAAAATACAAAGATACTACAGAAACATTTTGCCTAGAAGTTGGGACTCCCTTCGACTCGAGTTGTCATGGAGGCGGAAGGCCTGAACCGGCAGTTAGTTCCGTAATGTAATGTAATGTAATGTAATGTAATGTAAGTAAAGTAATGTACGTAGTGTAAAGCAATGTAATTAGAACACCGCTTGCAGCACTTTTCGGAGTAAAACACTCCATTCAGAGTAAAGTCTCTTATTTTATCACAGTACACAAAGAAAACAAAAGATACTACGAAACATTTTGCCTCGAAGTTGGACTCCCTTCGACTCGAGTTGTCGCGGAGGCGGAAGGCCTGAACCGGCAGTTAGTTCCGTAATGTAATGTAATGTAATGTAATGTAAGTAAAGTAATGTACGTAGTGTAAAGCAATGTAATTAGAACACCGCTTGCAGCACTTCTCGGGTAAAACACTCCATTCAGAGTAAAGTCTCTTATATTTTATCACAGTACACAAAGAAAACAAAAAGATGCTACGAAACATTTTGCCTCGAAGTTGGACTCCTTCGACTCGAGTTGTCGGAGGCGGAAGGCCTGAACCGGCAGTTAGTTCCGTAATGTAATGTAATGAATGTAATGTAATGTAAGTAAAGTAATGTACGTAGTGTAAAGCAATGTAATTAGAACACCGCTTGCAGCACTTTTTGGGTAAAACACTCCATTCAGAGTAAAGTCTCTTATATTTTATCACAGTACACAAGAAAACAAAAGATGCTACGAAACATTTTGCCTCAAGTTGGACTCCTTCGACTCGAGTTGTCGCGGAGGCAGAAGGCCTGAACCGGCAATTAGTTCCGTAATGTAATGTAATGTAATGTAATGTAATGTAATGTAAGTAAAGTAATGTACGTAGTGTAAAGCAATGTAATTAGAACACCGCTTGCAGCACTTTTCGGGTAAAACACTCCATTCAGAGTAAAGTCTCTTATATTTTATCACAGTACACAAGAAAACAAAAAGATCTACGAAACATTTGCCTCAAAGTTGGACTCCTTCGACTCGAGTTGTCGCGGAGGCGGAAGGCCTGAACCAGGCAATTAGTTCCGTAATGAATGTAATGTAATGTAATGTAATGTAATTAAGTAAAGTAATGTACGTAGTGTAAAGCAATGTAATTAGAACACCGCTTGCAGCACTTTTCGGGTAAAACACTCCATTCAGAGTAAAGTCTCTTATATTTTATCACAGTACACAAAGAGAAAACAAAAAGATACTACGAAACATTTTGCCTCGATGTTGGGACTCCTTTCGACTCGAGTTGTCGCGGAGGCGGAAGGCCTGAACCAGCAGTTAGTTCCGTAATGTAATGTAATGTAATGTAATGTAATGTAAGTAAATGTACGTAGTGTAAAGCAATGTAATTAGAACACCGCTTGCAGCACTTTTCGGGTAAAACCTCCATTCAGAGTGAAGTCTCTTATATTTATCACAGTACACAAGAAAAAAAAGATACTACGAAACATTTTGCCTCAAAGTTGGGACTCCTTTCGACCCGAGTTTTGGCGGAGGCGGAAAAGCCTGAACCGGCAGGTAGTTCCGTAATGTAATGTAATGTAATGTAATGTAATGTAATGTAATGTAATGTAATGTAATGTAATGTAAGTAAAGTAATGTAATGTAATGTAAAGTAGTCAATTAGACCACTGCTTTAGCACTTTTCTGGTTCAAAACACTCCATTCAGAGTAAAGTCTCTCACATTTCACAGTATCAAAGAGCAAACACAAGATACTACAAAACCCTTTACCTCGGAGTTGAAACGCCCTTCGACGCGAGTTTTTCGGAGGCGGAAAATCCTGAACCGGCAGCTAGTGCGGGCGCGGCGAGGACGCCTCCGGCAGCCCCTCGATTCAAGCGCGCGTCTCCTTTACGCGGCGCGGCCTGCGCCAGCCGCAGGGCACGTCGTAAAGGCGCCGAGGGTCATCGCCAGCCCCCGCAGCACCGCCGCACACTGGGCCCGAACACACGCACTCAAACAGCCCTTTGTCTTTGTACTGATGCCTCAGTACAATGGTGCTTACAATAAATATCTACCTTACATCAATAATGAATACCATTACCATGTGAACGAAGAAAATGTTAACTAGTTACAGATATTCTAGAAGTCAAGAAGGACGATTTTTTCTGAGCTGAGCAAGACGCACTCATAAGTCTGTAATAACAAAGTTATTGTATATTCTTAATACAGCTGCTCATGTTCAAGGATTAAAAGAATCAATACAACTTCCTGATCTACAATTTCAAACTGAATAAGTTTTTCAGTTTTGTTTAAATTAAAACGAGATGAAAGCACTTCAGTCTTCTCCGCGATTTTTTCTAGGCGGATTAATCTATAGAAATAGAAATGAATCGCCGAAATGTATGTAAGCACATAACTTGCGAACGACTGCAACAAATTGGATAATTCTTGTTTTGTGTGTGTGTGTTCGTTATTGCCAGGATAAGGTTTGTATAAAAGAAACTTGAACTAAAAGTGAGTGAGTAAATGAGACAGAAGACTGTGAGTGATCTTCAATGTATTATCAAAACATTGATAGATTGACGTTCAGTTGTTCAGCCAGCTGTTGATAACTTTAAAAGTATTGACAGGATGGATAGATAGTCATTAAGTTATATACAGTTACCGTTTATTTTGCAACAACAAAACGGTATTTCGTGTGTTTTGATGTGCGTTTAAAGGTTTACCGTTGTGCTAGTGAGAGGGAGCGGCGTGGGAGAGGGTAGGAGGGGATCAGGAAAGGGGGCGATGAGAGAGGGATGGTGGGAAAGGAGGAACTTGAGAGGTAGGTGTGGTAAGAGAGGTCTTAGAGGGGGCGGAGGAGGGGCGGTGGAGGGCGGAAAGGCAATGGAAGGAGGGACGGCGGGAGAGGGGCGGCGTGGGAATTATTGATAATCCGATTGGTTACCTTAGTCCGCGACTGAACATCACCCGTGTGACGCCGAACCGGGCATAAATAGTAGAACACGTCTTTCAGGATTTTCGAAAATATTCAGGAAGAAAAAAATAAAGGTGTACATGAAAAATATACAAGAAGACGCCGACAAAATAGACAAGAAGCAGACAAAAAAAGATGAAAGACAAGAAGATATCGAAAATGTGAAGATAAAGACGAAATCAAAAAAACGAAAGTCAAGAAAAAACAAGATATTGAAGATGGAGAAAAAAATTTAAAAAAGGCGAAGAAGTGGTTTACGCGATCAAGACATACACAAAAATTGCTGGATTAATGCCTTTACAGTTGACGCGCCGGAAAAAATCAACGAAATGCCGTAGATTGATTAATTGATTATGATTCCGGACGCCCCAAACTGCGTCTTCGTCCCGTTATGTAGTGCATGTTTTCTCAGGAGATGGCGGTGATCTCCCTGGAGGGCGAGATCCTCGCCAAGATTCCAACCGGTCTCCTGTCATGTGTGGTAGTGAGTGCATGTTAGTGTAAGTGTTCTAACGGGTAGGATAGGACAAGGAAGAGGAAGGTTCGCGTGCGGTCCGTTGTCCGTTTGTTACGTTACTGCCCCGGCTTTTGCTGATTTGTTCGGAGAAACCACAGAAACTATTATTTATTTAATAGGTAATTATTCAGCCAAATTAGAAACTTGATCCAATGTGGCTGGCGAAAGCCTTTAAGCCATTACAATACCTACATTCTACCGAGTTCTAACCTTTCGCCTTCTGGTATTCACCCCCAATGGTCTCTTCATCGCCTCCAAGCCGCGGAAAAGAGACCATGGTACAACTGAGGAAAAACCCTGAAGGGAAAAACCTGCCGTCAGAAGCCAGTACATGCTACTCTACCCGGTTTTTAGACTATTTATTTATTTGGCGCGGGCGTCAGGCATTCTCCTTCCAGTGTTTGGCCTCCACCGCACCTGAAAACAAACAGCACCACAGAAATCGTCCGCACCAACGCCTCTGCCCTAACATTTCCGTTTCCCCACTTCCTTCGCCCCTAATGTGCTTTATTTTGGCCGTTTCCTTTTATTTTATTTTAATTTATTTTTAATTTATTTAACTTATTTTAATTTAAATTTTTAATTATAATTTATTTAACTTATTTTGATTAATTTAATTTTAATTTATTTAACTTGTTTTAAATTAATTTAATTTAATTTATTTAACTTATTTTAATTATTTTAAGTTAATATATATATATATTTTTTATTGACTTATTTATCTACTTATATTAACAATTGACTACAATTTATAACTTTTATTTTATTTTTTTATTTTTTATTTTTTTGTACTGTTTACTAACCTAACATAACTTACTGACTACTTAATTATTTTGTTTATTGATTTATTACATATTTCTCTCAGTCTAGGCTCTGCTCGTCTAACCACTGCTGTTTCCCTCCTTAATTTCCGTTTCTCTAGTGGTCGAACCTTTCGAGAAATATTCCTAATTCTTTCATTGAATTAGCTCTTTTATCCCTAGAATTTTTTGGGCAGCGTTACGTTCCTATGTTGGAGTAGTAATTTCCCATTCCATCCATTTTCCTCTCCAAGTTTCGGTCGCACTGCAAATTAAAGGATATGGATCAGTCTTCTATCACCGCAAAGCACACAGATGCCATTACCATTCAGTCCTTTAATCTACTTGCATCCCCCCCGACCCTGACAAGCGTATCCCCCTCTTGCGTCCTTTTGCAGTGTGTTTACGTAACGTTCGCAACCCATAACGGACTCGCGTGTTTGCGCAACTGCGAACGTTTTCGGCCGTTGCTGCCAGGATCTCTGCCTTTTAATATCCGCAAGTCTATCGAAATTAACCGTTCTATTCACGTTTTCCCCTATCTCCACCATTTCCGGAGAAACTCTCCCAGACCTGAACGTTCAGTAGCAGTTTAATTTTATACGACCAGTAGCGTTGGTTGCTTCCTGTAACTGCCCCCGAAAACATCTATTTATAAGTGAGTCAGTCTGTTCACCTGCTAATTTAATCCAAAGTTTAATGGGTTTCATTTTAAAATCTTTCCAAATTCCTACACTACCGACTCTCTTAGGACTCCGGCATTTGCTGCGAATCTAGAGACCCCGAATTAATTTGAAATAATCTGTTTCGGCTTTCTAGTCGATCATCTATCCATCCCCAAATTTCTGCCCCATAATTCATTGCTGGGAGAACTAGGGGTTTAAACATCGTCTCGCACACCTTTAAAGGCAATTCCGGAACCCTGCGCACTGCGAAACAGTTTCTTTGAGCGCAATTCTTCCTTTACTGTGCGCCGCCACTATGTGATTACTCCATCCACCATTCATGGAAAATTTTGCCCCAAGATATTAAATGTTTTTACCCAGTCAATCTCCTCCTGGTAACACCATTTCTCCTTTTTACCAGATAAATCCATTCTTGAAGACAACTACTTTGGTTTTTGAATATTTACTTTTAATCCCCATGTTTCATTTCGTTTCTAGGATATTTAAACTTTTTGTAAGCCGTCAATAGTCTCGAACATAAAACTAAATCATCAGCATATAGTAGTCCGGGAATGTTCAGGCCCTAAATTTTCCCGCGCAGATGTATCCGCATCCTGTAACCACGTCAATAAATCGTTTATAAACAAGATAAACAATAGCGGTGAGAGGACAGCCCTGTCTTACTCCTACTGTCGATTTTATTTTCGCGTTGTACTTCATCACCGCACCTGACACAGAAATTTCGTCTTCGTATATGCTCTGCAACACTTTAAACTTTACGTGAGACGCCTAGCTCATTAATTTTTTAAAAAACTTTCCTATTGATAGAGTCAAAGCCATTTCGAAATCTAAACTGAAATTTAAGTGGCCCCGTTTACGCGCAAGCCCTGCTTTACTGGGTATCTAACACAAAGATATTGTCGGTAGCCCGAACCCTCTCCTAAAGCCTGCTTGAATTCCTGATTTTTACGGGCTTTTCGCCCATTCATCATTCCCCCGTTGGGTATTTTACAAAATAGCTTGCTCAGCGCTGGTAAAGACTAATTCCGCGATAATTTTGTGGGCAATTCGTATTACCTTTATTCTTAAAGACTGGTTGGGGATCGCTGCTCCACGTTTCTGGATACGATCCAGAATCAACTTTTGCATTAAATAAATTTAGAATCTCTCTGGGTCTATTGCCACAATTCCGAAATAAATTGTGTCGGAATGCCGTCCGCGCCGCCTGCCTTCTTATTATTCATGCTAGCATAGCCCTATTCACTTCATTCCAGGTTATCGGTTCGTCTAATTCAGGGACATCCCGGTCCGTGATAATATATATCCTGTTTCAATATTCGCTATTTCGAGCGCCCGTGAAAAGTACTGCTCCCGCGTCTGATGAAATTGCATTACTTCATTTCTTTTTATCGCGTGATCTTTTAAAGTCCCAAATTGATTTATTATGATTGTTTCTTAAAATTGCCTCTATTCTTGCTGTCTCCTCTCCTGCCAAGATTTCTTGTTTCTTAATTGTGCCTCTGTTGCCTACGTAGTAACAGTAACTATTTCTCCTTCCGCAGTTCACTGTTTCTGAACATTCTTAAGGCTACTTGCTTCACGCCTGCTCACCCGACACTCTCCTAAACCATCCGGTCAGTACCCTTCCTCCTCTCCCCACATTCGCATGCCTCCCCGCGCGAAAAGAGTCTCCTTTCCCAAATTCTTTGCTTGCCTTTCCGTGACCCTCCCCTCGTCCCCCTACCGATTAAAATAGCCCTCAAATTCCTGTCCTTTTCCTCTTTCCATATAAACCGTCCATATAAACCGTTCCATATAAACCGTCCAAAACTTTCCATATAACGAAAACTACCAAACAAAGCAGCCGGCCTCTAGAATTCTCCTCCAAAACAACCTTAATTCAACCTAGCCGCCATGTCGGGACTCGAACCTGGACCTCCGGTCAGAAGCGCAGTGACGTCAGTTGATGCACTTAGGCACCGCTCCCGGTAAATGCCGTTGTTGTGGGGCGTAGAGTTGGCCCACTGTTTGGTGCCGCGGGGGGCCGCCGCTGCGGGAAAGCCGTAAACCGCTAGAAACGGCGGCGGTGCCGTCGGATGCGTGGCGCAACACCGCCCACCGCCGCCACCGCCGCCCACCGCCGCCCACCGCCCACCGCAGCCCCCCGCCGCCCACCGCCCCACCGCCGCGATGGCAAAGAGGCTGCGGACGAGCGATAAAGATACGAAGCTCCTCATTTCCACCATCTGCCAGGTCACGGCGGGAAAGTTGATGGGGTGCGGATTGGAAGGACAGAAAACCCTGTTTCCTTTTCTAAGTCTTTGGGAAACAAACGGGGAAAAACGACTGCTTTAATGCGGAAGTATGAGGCATAATAAAAGCTGAAAACAAAAACGGTTGACGTTAAATGTCAACGAAAAATATTCAACTAGAATGATAGAAAATGAAATAAGATATTGTGAAGGAAAGTTCCTTAGTTAAAGTCTAAAACATGCTGAGTTTCTTAACAAAAAATGCTGAGCTTTGCTGTGACAGTTTGTGAAGGGAACGAACGAAATAAATACATTAGTATTAATTCCGGGATAGGATAACTTATTACTCAGAAATGTAGTGTACCACTTAACACACTAACATTTTAATTACACTTTTTTCACTTGTGGGAGCATAACTGAAGTGGTACGCTAGTGGCACTGTAGCCACTTGGCCAATTGACATTTTAGCAGTGGTATAAATACGCTATCAACTAGCAACGACTGGATTACTATTGACTCTTAATGTACGTATTAACTTCTCAGATTCACTGACGTGATCGACTATTTGAAAATCATTCTTCTCGCTCTCACGTAAGGAGTCGTTATTCCTCGGAGAGATTTTGAAGAACACGTTATTTGCTTTTGTCAGATTTTCACGATGGGTGTGTACAATTTATAGTGCTAATTTTCAATGCGTGCAGAAATCGAAAATTCTGCAGCCTTCGGTCATGTGAGAGGTGCCTGTGATTTTGTTAGGACCTCGAGAAAAATTCATAAAATATGAAACACTTTCTGTTTTGACCTCAGCTACATGGCCGGGAGACGCTGGGTCCTAGGCATTGTTGCCAACCTTTCGGCTGCCATTCTGCCACATTCCTCAGGGTGAAATGGGTCTACTTTCTCAGATTCGACTTTGACCGCAAAAAAATTTTCACGATGGGTGTGTACAATTTATAGTGCTAATTTTCAATGCGTGCAGAAATTGAAAGAAAATTCTGCAACCTTCGGTCATGTGAGAGGTGCCTGTGATTTTCTTAGGACCTCGAGAAAAATTCATAAAATATGAAACACGTTCGGTTTTGGCTGCAGCTACATGGCCGGGAGACGCTGGGTCCTAGGCATTCTTGCCAACCTTTCGGCTGCCATTCTGCCACATCCCTCAGGGTGAAATGGGTCTACTTTCTCAGATTCGACTTTGACCGAAAAATTTTCACGATGGGTGTGTACAATTTATAGTGCTAATTTTCAATGCGTGCAGAAATCGAAAGAAAATTCTGCAGCCTTCGGTCATGTGAGAGGTGCCTGTGATTTTGTTAGGACCTCGAGAAAAAATTCATAAAATATGAAACACGTTCGGTTTTGGCTGCAGCTACATGGCCGGGAGACGCTGGGTCCTAAGCATTGTTGCCAACCTTTCGGCTGCCATTCTGCCACATCCCTCAGGGTGAAATGGGTCTACTTTCTCAGATTCGACTTTGACCGAAAATTTTCACGATGGGTGTGTACAATTTATAGTGCTAATTTTCAATGCGTGCAGAAATCGAAAGAAAATTCTGCAGCCTTCGGTCACGTGAGAGGTGCCTGTGATTTTGTTAGGAGCTCGAGAAGAATCCAGAAAAATATTAAACACGTTCGATTTGGGCTGCAGCTACTTGGCCAGTAGACACTGGGTCCTAGGCATTGTTGCCAACCTTTCGGCTGCCATTCTGCCACATTCTTCAGGGTGAAATGGGTCTACTTTCTCAGTTTCGACTTTGACTGAAAAATGTAAATTTTGAATCATGTTAATCTACAATTTCTCGTATGAAGCGATTTTTATAAGAAAGGATCATTTTGACAGCTAGTGCTGGCAACGCAACTGAAGGCTTTGTGGTCGTTGTGTCCTTGAGGCCATTAGAGTTTCTTTCCTTTATTCCTTCGTTTACAGTTGGCTAACTTGTAAATGGCTTCGGCGCTTCATTTATGACGTCATCGTCCGACGAAAATATAGTGCGATACGAGAAATAATTGAAATTAGGAAGTACAGTGCTATGTACTCTTCTGTCAAAATTGTTTTTTTTTTACATAACATTGACTTTACTTTCTGTGTGATAAATATTATGCTTATTTTAAAGCTGAGTCTTTAATGTGAGATGCGTACTGTTTCACATTGTGCTGTAAGGAAGTTATTTACATTTGTGGCAGTGTTCGTTTACTGAATATGAGAGCATGTTAAGAGATTTTTCCACGTACGTAATTAAATTTCAATATTTCTCGGACTCGCGTGCGTGCATATACCTCAGCGAAACTCCTACACTTCTGCAAAGTGATATCTTCACGTGAGCCTCAACCAAACATTTTAGGATGAGGCGTGGCTGAACAGCTGTCACGGCGGAAGCGTACTTCTCTGATATTTGATGTTCACTTGTTTGACGGACTGTCATTTTGGCTCATTCTTAAACGGATTCTTCTATATCAATATTACGACTGTATTCTACCACTCAGTGTGTCACCGCTTACGATTTACCTGAATTAATGCGACAAGGAAGAAATATTCAAGTGTCGTATCACAGCACCCAATTTTTGCTGCTCAGGAACCTTTTTTTCGCACCCTCCACAGAAGTAATTTTGCTGTTGCAGGCCACTAGTTATTAATATTTATACGTTGTTTGGAGGAATTCCAAATGTTATTCCTCAACAAATCAAGTAATTCTGTTTCTAGAAGAGCGCAACAAATGCTTGGCATACTTTCGGTTATAAAAGTAAAAAAAATATAAGATTAGTTTCATAACTCGATGAGAAGCGTACGTTGAGTTCACATAAAAAAATCTAGGACAAGCTCGCTTGTGGACGGGCAGAACATAATTCGATCGTGGGCTGCGATAGTGGCACAAATAAAGGAATCAGATGTTGAGATAAACGAGTTTAAAGTTTTCACCTTGAATTGAAATGCATCACTATTGGATTAACACTTCTGCCATTTGTTGGTGGAATACTGTTCTGTGAGATATGCTGCTGTTGGATGGTAGACCAATCAGCAATTCTGGAGAGTGCATTAACTCAAAATTCGTATTGTTTTGAATTGCGCCTCTATTGCAGACCACGAGCGATATGGTAGGTATCGGCATTCACGGCTTATCGAGCTTACAAGAAGAAAGCTAAGAATAGCAGCATGGGATAATCTGAACGCCGTGCGCCCACTTAAGTATTGAAGTACTTCAGTAAGTGGCACGCGATGTTTTTGGTGCAGACCAATTACTCGACAGATTCGCTGTTAAGACTGAGAAAGAGGCAACGCCCAACGGCGTTGCGCTTGCAGACTATAATTTCTGCGGCAGCCACTTTGAATTGTGCCGTGTGAAGTGGCTCTTACACCCACTGTCATGGAAGGCACATTTTTTTCGGAAAAACTGAATCTGTCATTCTCAATTACATTCAAAAGAGAATCCGACGTCATTTTTGTTGTGTCTTTCTGGCATTCTGAATATATGAACTACACGAAATAATACAATACCACTTGATTTATTAGAGTCAGGAAGTAGCATCTTTGAGCTAGAATCTGCGTGGGTATGTAATTAATAAATTTAACAAGGTTTAAAAGAATAATTTAACAAAAATAGTTAAAGGTAAAGGAGCGGGGAGTAACAAGGCAACATATAAATAACATTTATTTTCTATTTATACAATACACAGAATGCATTCATTTTCACGTCTAAAAATATTTGGTAAACGCCCATTCAACGCCAGTTACTAGTAAATTAATAAACGAAAAGATACTAGAATAAGAAGAAACTATCAGGTATAAACTCAAATCCTCAAAATTAAGTTATTAATACAATAAATAAACAATGCCCAATAAAATGGCGTGTACTCACGTAACGCACAGTTTCTTGACTTTGCGAATGACTCAAACACCTACCTGGAACAAAATACAAATAATAATTATAGACATACTTCAACTAATAGTTCGAAACGTACTGTTTCGTTCATTGATTCACTATTCGATAATGGTGATGCGCAACGTGAGGATGAGGAGACAACTTAACTTCCAACAGTTGGAAATGTCTTCATGGCTCATACCCAAACTTTTTTAATTACGTAAAATATTGTGAAAATTGTTTCAGGACCCTTGTATTTCTTTAAAATCATATTTCTGAACATCTCACAGGATGTCATTTTGTTAAGTGTCTGAAAAAAAGAGTTATAGCTGATTATATACTTTTAGGGAATCTACTAGAACAAATAATAAAGTTATTTTTTGAACACTTTAGAATCAATGTATAACTACTACGTTTATAAAAAATTATGTTAAAAATAGGTATATTATACAACTTCTACTGTTAATAGATACATAAATGTTCTTATGAGTAGTACTCATCTACAAATAATTCTCGAAAATGGCAATGATGACAATGTCTTTAATTGCAATCAGATAGATCTTTTACATATCATTCAGTATTTTTTACTTCTAACGAATAAAGATTACACTTGGAATTGCTCAATTTCCAGAAGGAATATTTTAAAATGAAAACTGCCTTGAAAAACTGATTATGTATCCGGAGACTCCTCCAGATCACCGCCTTTGTAGTTAGAGGGCGGATTCTAATGAAATGTCAATTTTTTCTTTTCACTTTACAACAATGCCCTTAGCATAGAAATTCATTTTATGTTGTGACAAAAGAAAATTATCCATTTTTATACGTCATTTTTGGCATTTTTCATCGAATTCGGCAAATAACGTTTTTTTAACGTTTTCCGTCATTTTTAATGAATTTTTCGCGGGTTTCATCAGTTTTATTGATAATTTAATACTACGTGCTTCAAATTTCATTTACGAGATGCAACAAATGTTCTACACAGAATTCCTGAGTATCTATACCTGGTAGCCTATTCGATTTCTTCGATCAGAAGTTGTAATGCCAGCCATTGTGAGTATGTAATCTAAGGTTTCTGTGACGCCTGTCAGCGTCATTGGCGTTTCAGACGATTTCGGAATAACTAGAGACCGAGATTTTCTAGTAAAGAACAGTCCAAAACCAAAGTTTGAAAGCTGAGTTCACTTGAACTAATAGAAGAAGTCTCGATTACATCAGTAACATATCCAACAGTTTAAGTTGTTCATCTGAACTGGTTTTGATCACATTTTTTACGTCATTTTTCTTTGCTTTTAGGGCATTTTTAATACATTTTAAGTGCATTTTAATGATCATTTTTGGCGATGTTTTTCATCATCATCAAAATCCGCCCCTATTCATAGTTATAAAAGTCATTAGCCTGATATATAGCAAATAACGAACGCGGCTGAAGTTTGTAAAGAGATGCGATAATCGAAGATTATTACCAATCTAGTTCAGTTATTTGTGTTTTCGGCTATGCGTTGTTCAGTATTTTTCGTATTATTATTCCCAGAAAAAAGCCAATGTAAATTAGATATATTTTCCCTTTGATTAGCAGTCCTCATATGCCATTTTTTGCTGTCATTCATTTGTTTCGATTGTTCTCAATGGACGGCGGCCTCTGTTAGGCGGCTCTTCTTCCCCGTAATTGGTTACGTTATATTGATATAACGTATCACTACTGTATTACAAAAATATATGTTACCAGCATAATAATTAAGGTTTAAGGTTGCAAAATACCATGTGAAGTCCATGGTTTCCTCTTTGAAAAGCTGTTCTAACATCTGTTCCAAACTTAGCGGAAGAAACCATAGACAAGGCATCCACTTTACGAATATTTGTGTCAGCCAATGACAGTATTCAATCCAGAGTAAGTATCACATTTAAAGGTCGCAGTAATGTGGAGTACGAGTGGCAGAATTGGATGTAAAGACGAATTGATTAAACCGGGAGCGGTAGCTCAGTGCATCAACTGATGTCACTGCAGCGCCTCTGACCGGGAGGTCCTAGGTTCGAGTTCTGATGGCGGCAGGATTTTCAACACTAGCTTTTCAGCTAGGCGAGTTCAGTAGCAGCTTGGAGGAGAATCCTAGCGGCCGTCTGCTCTGATCGCTAGTTTTCCGTGGTTTCTCCGATCAACACCAGGCGAATACCGGAGCAGTACCCTACGAAACGGGCCACGGACCGCGCGCGATCTGTCCTTCCTCTTCCCTGTCCTATCCTCTCCCCTTACATACACACTTACACTAACATGCACGACATTACCACATATTCCGAAGACCGGTCGGGAGCTTAGAGCTTGTCCCGGCTGCGGCGGTGCCCCGCTGGTGGGAGAGTCCTGGTTAGGGGGAAACCCCAGTAGCCTATGGTAGGTCGGCGCCGGATCTCGCCATCCAGCTGGAGAAGACCACCGCCATTTCCCGAGAAACAAACATGCACTACACTAACGGACTAATCACCAAAGCAGTTGACGCGCCCGGCAACACGAGAAAACGAAAACCAACCAACGAATTGATTAAACTAAAATCAAGTTCGCAGCAGCAGTGAATGGTTCATGGAAGAAAAAGAGATAGTGAAACCAAATCTCAATCCAGGAGAAGACAGGAGGTGGTGGAAGCGAAAGAAACTGTAGCAATTCACGTGGACAATGCGTGCACAGATCTCACGCGAAATCGTTCCGCATGCTGTACTTCCCGCATACCGTATCCAATCAGTTATTACCGTATTTTAGTTACTGTTTGTTTGGTATTTATTTGGGAGATATCGGAATCACCACAATCGAAACCAACAAGAACAATGCCACTTACAATTTGATTCCTATTCCAATGCCTTTTGAGATAGCTACGAACACGTATAGACCACAAACATATGGATGAATTTGGCATTTTAGGGCCGGTTTAATTCGACTTTTGCAGCGAGCGGTATTCCCAGACCTGGGACTTCTTTTTATTTATTACCCACACCCGGAGGTAAAGGAGACACGCAGGAGCATGACTTTCCTTTCGCGGTATACTTCTCCTGCCTGAGCTTTTCTTTTGTTATACAGCTTCGGAATCTGAGAAGATTGTTTTTACAGTTGTAATTTTCGAACAGGAATCGAACATGGGACCGCACCACTATAAGCCAGCACGCTGACCATGAGACGCCCGAGGATCTATCAAATGTCCTTCATGGAATTTGAAACCCGCATCCAGCATGCAGCCTGTCCGTAGATTCAACATTGATGGTCTTCTCTGGAGCATGTGCCGTACCTGAAGGTGGCTATGTACATTCGGTATTCGACGAATAGCAAGAGACTGACCACCGGGAGCGGTAGCTCAGTGCATCAACTGATGTCACTGCAGCACCTCTGACCGGGAGGTCCTAGGTTCCCACTCCCCACGGTGGCAGGATTTTCGACACTAGCTTTTAGGCTAGGCCGAATTCACTCGCTGGCAGGCAGAGAATTCTAGCGGCCGGCTGCTCTGATCGGTAGTTTTCCGTGGTTTCTCCGATCAACACCAGGCGCATGCCGGAGCAGTACCCTTCAAAACGGGCCACGGACCGCGCGCGATCTGTCCTTCCTCTTCCTTGTCCTATCCTCTCCCATTACACACTCACTTACACTAACATGCACTACACTACCACATATTCCGGGAGACCGGTCTGGAGCTTAGAGTTTGTCCTGGCTGGGGCGGTGCCCCGCTGGTGGGAGAGTCCTGGTTCGGGGAAAACCCCACTAGTCGACGGTAGGTCGGCGCCGGATCTCGCCATTCAGCGGGGAAATACCACCGCCATCTCCCGAAAAAAATGCACTACACTAACGGGACTAAAGACCAAAGCAGTTGACGCGCCCGGAAACACGAAAAAACCAAACCAATCCAAGAGACTGCCCGCCGAAAGTTGACGAAAGTGGATGGATTGCTTGCTATCTGTCGAGCGACAAACATTCGGTGCTCGCCTTTACCTCCGCATGCTTGGGCTACATCAAGGGAACCGAACATTCTCCGACCACATCAGCTGCTTGGGATTGGGCGGGCAAAGCTCGCGTCGGCGAATGCCAAGTACAATCGACTCCGGTTATAGTGAACTTCTGGGAACTAACAGTGTTCGTTCACTGTATCCGAGGTTCACTATATCCGAATATGTCAAAATTAAATAGAATGTCTCCAAAACGATTGATTTTATTAATATAGAGATACAGCAAAATATATTAATAGCACCAACTTAATTTAATTATTTTTATTTACCCTAAAAATCAATTTTTTTTCAATTGTATGCTTCGTACTTTTACATTAGTAATTTCGTTATATCTTTCTCGAGATTTTATGCTATCTCCATACTTGATTCTCCATTGTGTTCTGCCTCTAAGCATCGTAATGCAGTATTGACACCATTCAATGCCACCTGCACTGTTGGAACACCGTCCCTCTTGCCGAAGACCATTTAACTCACCTAATACGACAGGCTTTCGGTAGCGATGCTTCGATTATGACCTTTGGTTGATAATATGTTTTTTAGTTGGCCTAGTGTTGGAATTTGTGGTACTGAAGCGATATATTTTTTTCCAGGAGGGAATTAATTTCCAGGACGTATTTATTATGTTCACTATAGCTGAGGTTCACGGTCACTATAACCGAATCTTCTTATACCTATTTGTAATGTAAGTGAACGGGATCAGTGACTAAAGTTCATTTTAATCGATGGTTCACTATATCCGAGTTCATTACAACCAGAGTCGACAGTATGTGGAGCCCTTCTTATGTTTATTTGTAATGTAAGTAAACGGGATCAGGGACTTACGTTCATCATCACCTAGGGTTCACTATGTCCGAGTTCATTACAACCGGAGTCGACTGTATGTGGAGCCGCCTTGAGGTGAAGGCTGGCAGAAGGCGTTGCCTGGGAAGACAGCAGGGATAGAGAAGGGCGGAGGGGCATGGTGGAAGTTCACGTCCGAGGCATCGCGAGAAGCCAGAAATATGGAAGGCGGTGAACGAAAGGCGAGTCCCTGGGGAGCGCCGGCAACGACGGCAGACACGTCCCAACGGAGCCCCGAGGCGCGGCCCCGGCATGCGGATGCCGGCGAGAGGAGCGCTCGCGGAGAAATATCGGCGAACGGGGACGCGAATCATGATGCGCACGTCACACCCCCTTCGTCCGGGCTACCGAGGAAATAGTGGTACGAGTGCTTGAGGGGAGGGTTTGACGATGACGCGATGGCGATGACGGAGAGTACGTAGGGCGATGAGGGTGGAAACCGGAGGCGTCGGACGTGTGATGGAAGCTGTGGCAGTGGCGGTGACAGGAGTGACAGGTGTCTGCGGAGACAGGTGTCTGTGGTGATGACAGGAGCTAGGAGATTGCCGTAGAGGATTCGAAACTGTACCAATGGAGATACGAGGGGGGGGAGGTACAGTATTAGAATGCCGAAGGGAGCAAGCATCGGCGAACGGGGTTTGCGAATCATGATGCGAGGGCCACACCATCTTAATGGCGCTCATCTAGCAGATAGTGGCACGAGTGCTTGCGAAAAGGGTGATAGGTGGTGGCGGAGGCGATGTTGAAGAGGAGACAAAGGTGATATGTGTGGTTAAAGGGGAGGCAGAAACGGGCGTGTGATGAAGGTGGTGGCAGTAGCGATGACAGTGTCTGTGCTGATGGCAGAGGCGGTGGTATAGATTATAAAACAGTGGCAAAAGAGGTTGGGGATGAGAGATGACAGTATTTGAATGCTGAAGCGAACCAGCAGAGAAATATGAGCGAACGGGGACGAGCATCAAAACGCGCAGGTTCCATTCCCTTCGCCCCGCTACACGAAGGTGGAAGGGTGATAAAGTTAGTATAGGAAACGGACGTTGTAGCGGCGATGGACGACAAGATAGCATAGGCAAAGGGAGATAAAGCGTTGATGGAGATGGGGCTATGGCGATTGCGAAAGTAACAGGAAGTGCAAAATTATTGATTGATAGTGATAGCGTGCGCGTCAACGGCAGGAGATATTCCCGTAAGTATAGAACTTCTTTTTTCTCGGGAGGTGGCGGTGATTTTCCCCTGCTGGATGGCGCGATCCAGCGCAGACCAACTATCGGCTAGTGAGGTTTCTCCAAACAGGTATCTCCCACCAGAAGAGAACCGCCCCAACCAGAATAAGCTCTACGCTCCCGACCGGTCTCCTGGGATATGTGGTAGTGTAGTGCATGTTAGTGTAAGTGTGTGTGTAAGGGGAGAGGATAGGACAAGGAATGGGAAGGACAGATCGCGCGCGGTCCGTGGCCCGTTTGATAGGGTACTGCTCCGGCATTCGCCTGCTGTTGATCGGAGAAACTACGGAAAAATATCGATCAGAGCAGGCGGCCAGAACTCTCCTCCAGACAGTGACTGGATTCGATCCAGCTGACAAGGTAGTGTGGAAAATCCTGACACCCTCGGTACTCGAACCTAGGATCTTCCGGTCAGAGGAACTGTAGTGACTGCTGAGGTCCTGAGCCATCTCATCCGGTGGAAAAGGTTTGTTTTTATCGTGTTTACGGGCGCGTCAACTGCTTTGGTCATTAGTCCCGTTAGTGTAGTGCATGCTTTTTCTCGGGAGATGGCGGTGATCTTCCCCCGCTGGATGGCGAGATCCGGCTCCGACCTACCGTCGGCTAGTGGGATTTTCACCTCACCAGGACTCTCCCACCAGCGGGGTACCGCCCCAGCCGAGACAAGCTGTAAGCTCCCGACCGGTGTCCCGGAATATGTGACAGTGTAGTGCATGTTAGTGTAAGTGTGTGTGTAAGGGGAGAAGATAGGACAAGGAATAGGAAGGAAAGATCGCGTGCGGTCCGTGGCCGTTTTGGTAGGATACTGCTCTTGCATTCGCCTGGTGTTGATCGGAGAAACTACGGAAAACTACCGATCAGAGCAGCCGGCCGCTAGAATTCTTCTCGAGACTGCAACTGAATTCGACCTTGCTGAAAAGCTAGTGTCGAAAATCCTGCCGCCGTCAGGACTCGAACCTAGGTCCTCCCGGTCAGAGGCGCTGCAGTGGCATTAGTTGATGCACTGAGCTACCGCTTCCGGTCGATGGAAAAGGAAAAGGTGGAGACGATGGCAAATTCTATGGTGAAAACCATGACGGGGGTGCTGGAGATGGTGGAAACTGTGGGGGACGGGAGGGCAGGTACGATCGTGGCGTTGGCGATTGTGATGATGATAACAACAAAAAAACGAAGGAGAGATCGCAAGCGTTTGTTGAAGCGACGGCGAAGGCGAATATGAACAGTATACTGCGGGAGATGAGAGTTTGTTGTTGACAGTTACGCGGCGTGTCTGCGTTTCCATAGCGACGGCATGCGCTGGGCCAATCGGGTGTCAGTCACACGCATTGCCGATGAATAGCCACGTGCACGTTTCGGTTTCGAGGATGTACAGTGCCCAGTCACGGACCTGATTGAAACAAACCCTGAAAGATAGCAAACGAAGAGTAGGATTTCCGATTAAGCTTATGTTTTCAAACAGGGAACTCATTCTACTACTCAAGTGGGCGAGAGCTCAGTTCATAGCCTTGTAAGGTGACACGTGGTTGTTACTGTGCCGTGAATAGCTGTAGTGAAGGCGGAAGACATTGTGAGTTTGGCAAACGCGCACCATGTGCTCGGTAGCTGTCAATCCCAAAGTTCCATCTTCTTCAGTATAGTGGAGTCGCTGGCGGTGGATGTGAAGAAGACTTTGGTAGCAGGGCAGGAGTCCCAGCGGATTCAGTGCTAGCGTCCAGCATGCGAATGGCGTCGGTAGGCGAGCCGTCGGAGAAATATAAGCAAACAGAGTTGCCATTGGTGACATGCGTGCCACTTCTTGGTTCTAGCCTCCAATTGATTGATTGATTTTTTCGTGTTTCTGGGCGCGTCAACTGTTCTGGTAATTAGTCTCGTTAATGTAGTGCATTTTTCTTCTCGGGAGATGGCGGTGATCATTCCCCGTTGGATAGCGAGATCCCGCGCCGACCTACCGTCGGCTAGTGGGCTTTCCCCCGAACCGGGACTCTCCCA
Source organism: Teleogryllus oceanicus (assembly GCA_964035755.1). Taxonomy (NCBI): domain Eukaryota; kingdom Metazoa; phylum Arthropoda; class Insecta; order Orthoptera; family Gryllidae; genus Teleogryllus; species Teleogryllus oceanicus. The sequence goes on along the minus strand of CAXIVR010000008.1, from coordinate 83,519,645 downwards.
CCAGCGGGGCACCGCCCCAGCCGGGACAAGCTCTAAGCTCCCGACCGGTCTCCCGGAATATGTGGCAGTGTAGTGCATGTTAGTGTAACTGTGTGTGTAAGGGGAGAGGATATGACAAGGAAGAGGAAGGGCCAATCGCGCGCGGTCTGTGGCCCGTTTGATAGGGTACTGCTCCGGCATTCGCCTGGTGTTGATCGGAGAAACCACAGAAAACTACCGACCAGAGCAGCCGTCCGCTAGAATTCTCCTCCAGACAGCGACTGAATTCGACCTAGCTGAAAAGCTAGTGTCGAAAATCATGCTGCCGTCAAGACTCGAGCCTAGGACCTCCCGGTGAGCGGCCCTGCAGTGACACCAGTTTATGCACTGAGCTACCACTCCCGGTGATACTACGTTCATTGGACAATAACATGACAAAATAATTCCGAAGAGTACACGAGATAGGTTGTCGCTTGTATTTGCTTTCCCTGTCAAAATCACTGAGGAAAACAACAACCGCGTTGCGGAATCAAATCCCACAGCCCCCGCGAGAAGCAGAAACCTCCGCGGCCGCCCGCGTTATTCAACATGGGGCGCCGCCCCAACGCAAATCGATGTGGGTGCTAATCGAGCAGGGCGAAGGGCCCCTGGGAAGATTGCCCGGCCGCGTGCGATCGCTCTGTGAATCGACAAAGCCCAGGCCGGAAGCGCAATATGGCATCGCCGGGCAGGGGGGGAGGGGGGAAGGGAGAGCCGGTCGAGGGCGCTGAAAGGGCCCCTGGCTGTGATTGCGGCGGCGGCACAGGAGAGTTCGCAGGGCACACGATGTCAACGGGCCGCGCCAAGGCACAAACGATGCACTTGGTGGCTGTGGTGGAGGTGTTGGTTTGGAGTCGCGTTCAGGCACGCGGAAGACGCCCTGTGGCCAGCACGCACACTACAGGCATTTCCTCTATTGGTTTCCAATTAACCCATCGTAATTCTCATGCGATATGCAAATAGAGTCCGAAAACACAACAAGGTCAAACATGCACAATGCAATTGTCGGCGTTTGACTACCTTCTTAAACAACCTTAAATAGTCTTCGAGCAGTGTTTTAAAACTGACATCCCAGATTGCTAAATGGAGAGGTAGGAATAGGTTTATAGGGTGTGCCTCCCTGTCGACATTGCTATATAAACAATTAAATAATAATTAAGTAAGTAAATAAATTATTAAATGATAGTAAATAATAATTCAATAAGAAAATAATTCAATACGAAAATAAGTAAATAAGCAAATAAATAGATAGATAGGTACATAGTTAGATAGATATTTAAGTAATCTCTGAGCCAATGCTCGGTGGCAAACATGATTATAATTACAAAAATATTACGAATATTTACAAACAGAATTACAATTAAAATTAGATGTTGATATCCTGGTTCTAATTAATTAGTATTTATCTCTAAATTGACTTATAGTATATCTAACACTTCACTTCCTTTCACTATACTACACTTCACTTCACTTCATTTCACTGTAAAAGAGACATGGTCATATTATTATTAATAATAATAATAATAATAATAATAATAATAATAATTAATAATGATAATAATGATGTAAAATATTAATAATGATAAAAATTAAACAAAAAAAACTTAAAACAGCCAAGAACAGTATTAATAATTATGATACCCAGAGAATAAATAAGCAAATGAGGCTCCGTGCAAACAATCCGCCTTCGCATTCGCACCCTCGTCGCGCAGAAGGTGCGAGAGAAGTCGACGAAACAGCAGCGGCCGCCGCGGGGGAGGCGAGGGCGCAGTGTATTCCGGGCACGTCGGGTCAGGCGCGCGGCGCGTCCGCAGCTGTCAATAGCGCAGGTCCATTATGGCCTCTTTAACTCCGCCCCTCGCCCCCTCGCCCCCCCCCGTCGTGGGCCCGCGCTGCGGCCGCGGCCACCGCAAATCACGCCCCGCCGCCCTCTGGCACCACGGCGATTGAGTCTTCGGAGAACGGAAAGGTGGAGTACGTGTGGGTTAGGGTTGCTGCGAGGGGAATTTTGTGTGTGTGCATGTGTGTGTGCTGTGTGCATGTGTGCGTGTGTATGTGTGTGTGTGCACGTGTGTTCTGTGTGTGCCGTGTGTGTCTGTGTGTGCCGTGTGCGTGTGTGTGTGTGCACGTGTGTCTGTGTGGGCACGTGTGTGTCTGTGTGTGCACGTGTGTGTCTGTGTGTGTCTGTGTGTGCACGTGTGTGTGTGTGCGCGTGTGTCTGTGTGGGCACGTGTGTGTCTGTGTGGGTACGTGTGTCGGTGTGGGCACGGGTGTGTCTGTGTGGGCACGTGTGTGTCTGTGTGTGCACGTGTGTGTGTGTGCGCGTGTGTCTGTGTGGGCACGTGTGTGTCTGTGTGGGTACGTGTGTGTCTGTGTGGGCACGTGTGTGTCTGTGTGGGCACGTGTGTGTCTGTGTGGGCACGTGTGTGTCTATGTGGGCACGTGTGTGTCTGTGTGGGCACGTGTGTGTCTGTGTGGGCACGTGTGTGTCTGTGTGGCCACGTGTGTGTCTGAGTGGGCACGTGTGTGTCTGTGTGGGCAGTGTGTGTCTGTGTGGGGCACGTGTGTGTCTGTATGGGCACGTGTGTGTTTGTGTTGGCACGTGTGTGTTTGTGTTGGCACGTGTGTGTCTGTGTGGGCACGTGTGTGTCTATGTGTGCATGTGTGTGCGCGCGCATGTACAGCGGAAGAGCCGCGCGTACCTCGCAATACAGGGAAGGGGCATGGACATTGCTTCGAACACGGCACACTCCAGTCAGTAAATTTGACTCATTTGAAAAACGGTGACTTTTCTAAATCAGTGTTTTACAGAGGTCGTCATTCCGTCTGTCCGTCCGTCTGTCCGTCCGTCTGTCCGTCCGTCTGTCCGTCCGTCTGTCCGTCCGTCTGTCCGTCCGTCTGTCCGTCCGTCTGTCCGTCCGTCTGTCCGTCCGTCTGTCCGTCCGTCTGTCCGTCCGTCTGTCCGTCCGTCTGTCCGTCCGTCTGTCCGTCCGTCTGTCCGTCCGTCTGTCCGTCCGTCTGTCCGTCCGTCTGTCCGTCCGTCCTGTCCGTCCGTCTGTCCGTCCGTCTGTCCGTCCGTCTGTCCGTCCGTCTGTCCGTCCGTCTGTCCGTCCGTCCGTCTGTCCGTCCGGCTGTCCGTCCGTCTGTTCGTCCGTCTGTCCGTCCGTCTGTCCGTCCGTCTGTCCGTGGGTATTAAATCTGAAAACGAGCTGAAATTCTGCATTTTCCAAAAAGCGCAAAAGCCATTTTCTCAAAAAACGACTCCAATTGTTTTCTTTAAACTTTTCTAAGGATAGTGTTAATTGCGCTGTTTACGATTACAAAATTAACTTTGCTGTATTCTTTTTTTTAAAAAATTATACAAATGTTATATTTTTTAAATATCTCTAACGTCGTTAATATGCATATTTCCAGAAATTTGTAAACATATTTGCATTTGTAAGTTGAAGTGCTTCAAATAACTTCAAATGCAGTTTTTCGAAAATTAAAAAGATTTCTGTGAAAAAGAACTTGAAATTTCAGATTGACAGTGACGCTGAAACGTCATTTTCTTAAAAAGATTTCAAAATGTTCAACCAAAGTTGCCATATAGGACGAGGTGGCATATAGGCTACTCTTCTATAACATTATTTAAGTAACATCTGTTCTACCATTACGAAACCGAAAAATTGTTAAAATAAAAAATAAAAAATACTTTGGATGGTGATAGATGGCTGCTGGCAAGAGTGTGGCAAATCCGAATTGCCATCCTAGACCAAAGAAAAAAAAACTATACGAGAAGTCTGTGCCATTTGTAGCACCATTAGTTTGAACATTTACTTCTTAAAATTCTAATTTGAAATAGACAGCAATATACCAAAACATTAAAGTTTTCTGCAAATCGAAATTCGAGTGAATGAAAAGATCTGTTGAAGGCGTATGCTGAAAAAAGTTCTTTACAGGTGTTCTCGTTAAGCAATGTTTCAGCAATGTATGTAATATTCACAACGCAAGGTTAAAGTTTTAAGATGAAAGACCCTTCTTTTTAAATGAACCATTAAACCACATCCATGAATATAATATTAATACAATGGAAACTTAATTTAAAAAAGGTCCATTATTTTTTAATGATAAACAAAAACGCAAATATTCCATTTCAAATAAATCTGTTCGCAATACTCTGTATATGCTTATTTATTCATGATTTTCATGATAGATACCAAATGCAGTAATATCTATTGTGTTGGAGTATTACAGAGGTAATTTTTTGAAAACATCACAATCGGATCTATAAACAACAGATGATCGTCGATAACTGGAAAACTGGACGCATTACCCAATATAATTTATCCTATATCTCTGTCCTGCAAGCGAGAGCTAAATTGAGTTGTGGAATTTTTGGGTTCAATTCATGAAATAAGCTTATTACCTATAACCAATATATGAGGACACAACGTACGAGTGCATGTGAGTGTGTGTCTCTAATTTTATTTGCAGGTAAATGTTTGTACGAAACGAACATTTTAATTATTAGCAACAAACTCTTTTGTAAAACGTTCTTTAGACTTCCTGAGGTAAGAAACATATTTTAGGACTGATATTCAAATCCTCTTTTGATTTAATCTCAAACCATCGTATCGGGTATTACAATACTATCACACCTTTTCACCAAATATTATGATAAAAGAAGTATTAGTGGGGCGAAAACTTAAGGTGCTTTCATATTACATAAATTATCCCCTGACAATGTATTTTCATTACCGCACTGTGTCGGGGTTTATAACTTTTTGTCTTCGTCAGAGAATTCTGGCAACCTGACTCAGCCCATTAGGCTACAAATTCGAAAAAAAAGTGTATAATTCAGGACAACATGGGCAAAAATTTTCTTCAGTATCTTCAACTAATACTTCTAAAACTTCTACTGCAGAAACTCTGGAGAGAAAATTGCAACGTTTTCTTGCCCAGAAGTGGAATATGCCTGCCAATAAAGAAGCACCAGCAACGACCAAGTTCCTACATCACATTGGTGTTGCCTACATCCCTTATTTTCTTTGATTCCTTTCGCGAGAGTCCTTTCGCTACATTGGATGACAATGCTAACGACATTTAAACAAATCGGCCACAAAATCCTACCGCTTACTTTACAGCACTGATGTACAAAGAGATAAATGTCACTTTTTCACGCGGAAGAGAACGTGCTTTACCGCAGGACAGCGAACAAGAGGAAGCCGGCTCATAAATCTCAGTCGCTTGCATATTCACGAGAGAATAAATGATGATTCGCAGTGCTTATTCCATCAATTATTTTGCGATTTTACGCTTCTCCTCGTTCATCGCAACGAAATGAAATGTCAACGTTCCGCCAAATAAAATATCAGTATTAATAAATGTTTTAATGTGAAGTGATCGCTACCTGCTGGGGAGTCCGTGGAAGGATACAATACCGTCAAACTATGGTGGTCGAGGGCTGGTTCATTCGTGAATGCAGTGTCAGTCTGCAACTGAAGTTTCATAGACCGAGAGTAGCGGCTTGACAATAAATTTAAGAGGGAGGATATTTTTAAAATATAAAATAAATTATTTTTTACTTTTCCAACTAGACCTATACATAGCCGGGAGAAAAGTATTCATTTCGGCCCTAATATTCGAGATGGACATTTTCCTAGTAAAAATTCCATTTTGGGGAGGAAGGGGTGCAAGAGACTGAAAGAATTGAATCGTGCTGAGGAGAAGCGGAACAAGTAATCTCTTGCCACTTTTCAGGAGGAAGGAAACATTAAATAATACTCATTAAATCATACTCGCACACATTACTAACTTACTACACATTACGTAACTAATACACATTACATAATACTCATAATACTCATGATTAATATCTTCACAGTACAATTTGCTTGGCTTTAATGAGCAACTTGCCAACATAAGAAAAAAAATCATTTTTGACTTGTTCCCTTTTTCCTCGAGCTGATTTAATTGTGTTTATGTCTGACTGTATAAATCGATGGATTACTGTATCACACATTACTTGGGGAGCCCAAAATTTGTTAGGAGTTAGAACTTTGTAAATTATCTTAAGATATTTTAATTCTTAAGGTTCATTTGAATCTTGCCAGGCATTTTCAAAATTGTCTTACAAATGGACTCTCTTTCTTTCAATTTTTCGCTCAAAAACACAACAGTATCCTTATGAACAAGATTAAAGTTCGATTTTCATTTAAAAAAAAAAAACTTCAAAAATTGCAAAAATTAAAATTTTTTAGCGTATCATATTCTAACTTAATAGAAGTTTGACATATTTTTTTCCACCCGCAATTGATTCTTGATATACTCGTATACCGATAAATTCTTGAAATCTTTAAATTTTTCAGATGTCATTTAGCTGAAAGTGGTACCTTTCAGTGGTATTGCCTAAAAAATGACCCACATTCGTTTCCCCAAAACATACTGTAATGAATCCGTAGTTAATGGCAAAGTATACTAAAAAAAAGCGAATATTGCATAAACAAGCCTCAGAATATTTAATATTGATTTATATACAAAGCCATTGATGTCATAACAATGAAATCAATAGGTTCAAGAAGGTAATCAACAACCAGACAGGTGCTCACAATGTTGCCGTGAGTAAAAGTAATAAAAAAATTGTTTTGTTGTTTGGACACAAACGAGGAAGATTGTGAGTGTTTTTAGAGTGATGTGGATTATGGGTTGATCGGTGTTGGCGGTGGAACGGTTCCTTTGGTTCCTTTTAAGAATTTATTATTTCTCGTGTTGGTATTATGGTTCCTCTTTTTATTGTTCAATGTTGTTTCATTGTTCATTGTTGTTTGTGTAGATCAGTACAATACTATTTTCTTTACAAGGAATTCTAAAAATTGAGGAAGTTAAATCAAACAGCCTCAGAGGAGGCGCGAACCAGGTCGCGAGAGCGAGGACCGGAAGGCTCTTGCGAATGATTGATTTTATCGTGTTTCCGGGCGCGTCAACTACTTTGGTCATTAGTCCCGTTAGTGAAGTGCATGTCTTTTCTCGAGAGATGGCGGTGATCTTCCCCCGCTGGATGGCGAGATCCGGCGCCGACCTACCGTCGGCTAGTGGGGTTTCCCCCTAACCAGGACCCTCCCACCAGCGGGGCACCGCCCCAACCGGGACAAGCTCTAAGTGGGAATATGTGGTAGTGTAGTGCATGTTAGTGTAAGTGTGTGTGTAAGGGGAGAGGATAGGATAAGGAAGAGGAAGGACAGATCGCGCGCGGTCCGTGGCCCGTTTGGTAGGGTACTGATCCGGCATTCGCCTAGTGTTGATCGGAGAAACCACAGAAAACGACCGATCAGAGCAGCCGGCCGCTAGAATTCTCCTCCAGACAGTGACTGAATTCGACCTAGCTGAAAAGCTAGTGTCGAAAATCCTGCCGCCGTCAGGACTCTAACTTAGGACCTCCCGGTCAGAGGCGCTGCAGTGACATCAGTTGATGCACTGAGCTACCGCTCCCGGTACGTAGCATGTTGGATTCGTGAGATAATGACATGTGTTAGCACGTCACGGCCTACTTGGTGCCAAATGCTTTGGTTGTAAAATTGCGTTGCCTATAAAATTAATTTCGACGATGGCTTGTATCATCCATTCTTCTGTTCGCGTCGTTCAGAACCGACTCCTTCCTGGTGAACGAAATTTTTGGTTTCAAAAGAACCGTGCCACCGTTCACTTCCGATTTACCGGATTACGTTGGACTGTATCAAAATTGGCTATATTTATGGATAAATTGCATTTAACACAACATTATAAAGATGTGATTGAATTTTAATATCATTAAAGAAAGTTGAAAGAATTGGAATTGATAATTGGGAAGAGGCAACGCGAAGTCGGAGGAAAGCAAGATATGAACTCTGAGGGGGTGTTTTGATAAAAGGGAGGAAGAGAGGCTTAAATGAGCTGTTTGAGTTTTTTGGAAATCGTGGAGTGGTAGAACAAAAACTAACTGTAATTTATGTCTTTAATGTGTTATGTTTGTTTTTGTCAATTAATTTATTTAATTCACGTTACTGTTATATTGAATGTTATTATTTTTTACATTTTATTTCAATTTAATTGTCACCAAGAAGGTAAAAAGATGGTAGATATTGGTCAATGGTAGTTTATTTAGTTTCATCTGTTTTAATTTTTTATTAATAAATTGGTATTTAGTTGAGTGAATCTTGAATTTGGTTTTTTTGAGCATTATTACCATCAAGATTATTGTATTTTCATAATACACAGTGTATACTGTATAATTATCAGCCCTAGATATATTTTAATCACTTTATTTTTTCCAATTGTTATTTTTCTTTATAAAGTGTGATTTATAGAAAAAAGGAAAAATAGTACAATACATACCAACGAAGATGTTGCTCTTATATGATAATACGAAATACTCATTTCAATTAAACTAGTATTATGAGACTGAACAAATGTGAAAATGTATGAATTTTGGTTATAACAGGATATATACAATAAATATATTGCAAGAAAAATGAAACCATGAATATAATTACGATTATGCGTAAAAAGAATAACATTCAACATATTGTTGTTAAGTTGTTTAATTTTGAGAAATCTATTTACTAATGAGTGCGAAGATAACAGTTGTCAAGGTTAACGAAAGTTTCGATTTGTCAAATGTAAACGAAACTTGTCGATCGAAGTTCGTCAAATGGACAACTAAACGGAGAATGGTTATAAACTCTACCAAATCTCTACCCAAAACATTCTCATTACAAAAAGTACATCAACCATGACAATTACTAGGTAAATGAGGAAACCATGACCATTTTCAGGAGGTAATCATAGAAATTAATTAATAATGAAATATTTCAATTCCATGACTTTATAATTATATGCATCTAAAATATCTGGGTGTATTACTACACCTTTTAATATAAAAACAAAAAATAAAGAAATTCATAAAAATAAATATATAAATAAATTAACTTTTATTTTTTATTTTTGTTTTACACAACTGGGGGTATTTGGTTGGGCCTGGGTGGGGTTGGAGGTCGTTATGAGGTAACAACTACATGTCTGCCTCCAGTGTCCCTGAATGTTTCAACGCCATTATTCATGAGCACCTTCATTTTCATACAATACGGACGAATTGAAAACTTTGTAATCATTAAAACACAAATTGTTGAATTTTCGCAAATCATTACAATATCCAAATTCTGCATTACATAACACTAAAACGTACAAAAGTTTCGCTATCCTTTACAATTAATTAAACACAATAAACAGTTCATTGGTAGGTTATCAATTTACAATTTAGAATGTATAAATGTTCGAAAATAAAAGATGTTATAAGCATTTGCATTGACCTTTCCAAAGAAATTTTTTCTACTAGTACCCAATACTTTTTCTAGAGGAAGTAGTTTGAAATTAAACTAAAAAACGATACAATATTAAATTTAACAGTAAGTAAATTGTAAATATTAACTGACCAATTTTTCAATATTTATACAAGTTGATCCATACATAATCTCAATAGTTTTAGAAATATGAGTGATTGTTTAAAGTAGTTAAAAAGTTCGATTAATTGAACCGACCACACATGTCGATACAATTATAGGTTGACACGGTTTTTGCACCTGAAGACACTTCGAAATTAAGGAATTGGAACGTCATAAAGGTTAAACAACGAGTGTTACGTAAAAAATACCGGTTTGTCTATCAGTATCAATCGTTTCAATATACATCCCTGTAGAAACAGACATAAAAATACTCTAAATTCTTTCATGAAATCTACTAGTCTGCTCTTCCTTAAGATTCTTTCTGTGGTTTTTGCTCCCATATGTAACGAAACCACAAGTGTGGTCCTGGCTTTTCGATATCCTGAATCTACTCCGCATCATTAATTTCGGTTTGTAAATAATAAATTACGTTTGTATTGACAGTTTTCGTTTGCTTAATGAATGTGTTCAGTCCCCAGTTTTGGTCGCCCTCTAGTGACATTAGTGACGCATTGCAACGCCATTTAAACAAACAGGTTCCGGGGAGGGCCGCCAGGCGGTGCTAGTGCGGTTCCTCGGCCACGGAATGCTAAATGCCGTCTGCGGCTTGCTTCGCTCGATGGTGGTCGCTGCAGCAACCAACCCATGAATGCGGCTTGCTTCACTCGATGGTGGTCGCTGCAGCAACCAACCCATGAATGTGCTTTGAATGACCAATGACCATATTCTAATTACATAATACCATAATGTCGCGTTGCGATACAAACATTATCACACGGATGAGAAAGTTACAAGTGAGTATCTTGACCACTTTTAAAATATGGTTAAATATGCATTTTTAAGGCAAATGAAGCAAAGTTTTTATGTTTAGGGTTGACAGATAGGTCTTCAATAAATAGTGAACCGGGGGTGGCAATGAATAGTACGATAAGACATACTAAACTATCTGGGGTCAGTGAGGTATCTACCACAATAGTAGGCTATATAATTTTAATATGATTACATTTAGCCAAACACGTATTTCGCGAGCACTCTCCCCATCCTCAGTGGTTCCAAGTAACACAGATTCAATTCATAAGTTTAACACACAATACCTCACTGACTTCAGATAGTTTATCATGGAGTACCACAAAATCTCCGCTGCCACCACAGAATTTACGATAAGACATATTTGTGAAGAATGATATTTTGATATATTAATATAACAATCATCTGCTTTAATATTATATGACATTTGAGAACTGATATAGTAGTCAATCATTTATAATTAATTATATTAACATCACAATTGCCTGTTTTACTACAATTATCTTCGGATAATATTCTTTGGATGTGACTTATTATTTAACTTAATTGATTAAATATTTTCGATAATACATTTTGCTTGAATAATTGAATAATTCTTTAACTTTCATACACTCACACGCAATGTTAAAAATGTACAGCTCGCTTCGAACTGACTCAACTTCCATTCGTTCGTTCCAAACAGTTTACACAACACTGAAAATTCTTTCGGTACTAACATTGGAGTCCGGAACTCATTAACAATATTGAAACAATTTCAGTGTATCTGGTGTCGAAACTAAGACAACAACTGCGCGGACTACAAGATATCCAGGATTCCCAACAGGGCAAAGTCAGCTCTAACAGAGTTAAAAGAAAAGATCTGTTTACAGGTTCACTATTCTTATTTTCTAATTAGTGAATCAATAATTGAAATAGTGAACAGTTCCCTCAAGTAGTGAATATCTGAAAACCGTATTGATAGGTCTCGAAGCGACGCACCGTCAGGGGAGAGGCGGTAAAACGCAGAAAAACACAAATACATTTTAAAAAATAAAATAAAAAGTACTACCATAAAGTTGGCTGAATTGAATATTTTTATTTCATTTTTTTATTTTCCGTCTGTGTAAAGTTTTTATGTATTAAAAATACGACTTACCACCGCAGCAAGACAGTATCATATCCAAGGAAATCGAGTTTTCATGATAAGTAACGCTATCGGAATCGAAGTTTTAAAATAGTTCTTTAGTGTAGTTTGCCTGTAAGTTCTCAAGTTAGGATGATTTTGATAAACCATAGAAACGTGCAGGGACGATCAAAACGTAGATGTTTCTGTTTTTAAATTATTTTATGTGTTTTTTTAAGTGAATCGTGTCGTGTTTTGACTTTGGAACGTATCTATGAATGCTTTTAAAATAACTGCTACACACAATTTCAAACACAAATACGAAGATTTGTGACAAACGTTAACTGCGAAAGTTTTACAATGCTTTATACTTTCACGAAATCAAGAAAACAAATAAAGGATTCACTTTTAAAACGAATACATTAAGTGAAAATGTAATACCTAATACACCAGGTATGTTGCTAGAACATGAACTCTATTTGTATAAAAACACTTTTATGTTATAAAAACTAATCTTTCAAGTTTTTATACATTGTGTCTCAAGAGTCATTATAGTAATCCTTTTCACTGATTACATCTTCCAGTAATTTTCTCTTACTACACTGTGTACTTGAAGTTTCAATTTGATCGTGTGCCACACGAAACACACTTTCTTGATTCAGCTCGTAAGTCACTCGGCCTATCACTCTCACCGCAACCTTTCCGACTTGCAAAATAAAATGCAACGTTTACCACTAGTGTCATAAATAACTATTACCGCACACGTATCGTAATGATATTATTACGACGCTGGTGCGAAAAAATAAATAATTACAACACTGACCATAGCTTAAGAAGTGGATAAAATATATTGATCTCAAATAGTTAAGATTCACAGCTGCTCTGTTAAAAATAAATATTTTGTATAAAATTAACTGTTTTATAAAAAACTTTAAAGCGCACTTATTAATGTTAGAGAAAGATCCGCTCCAGTGCCAAAGAACATCTTAAATTCATCCTTTTCCGTGGATTTTTTTGTTTATAAACAGAAGTAATATATCATCTATGACGCAGAAAATATTAACATTTAAAATGACAATTCTGAAAAAGATCTTTTGAAGATTTCGGATGTTCTCCCATCTGAGGGTCCCATATGAGGTACACCCCCTTTAGGCGAGCAGTTTTATTCGCGCAAGAGGTCATAAGATCCAGGGAGTGAGCAATTCCGGCTACGCGTACACGCGAACATCACAGCGAATTTACAGTGTCATTAACAACGTCAACACTTTAGTAACAAAACAAAGCGACGCGCGCGGCCAGAAATAACGCAGCGCGTAATGAAACGCCGTCTGGGCGGTGATGCGGGGCACGTCGGGCGGTGACGCGGGGTGGTGACGCCGGCGGCAGCGGGGGAAACGCAGTCTCACTGGGGAACAAGCAAGGGGTCGAGATGAGGAACATCCCACGAAACGGGAGAGGAGAGAGAGAGAGCGATGAGAAAGAGAGAGAGATGAGAAAGAGAGAGAGATGAGAAAGAGAGAGAAAGCGATGAGAAAGAGAGAGAGCGATGAGAAAGAGAGAGAAGCGAGAGAAAGAGAGAGAAAGCGATGAGAAAGAGAGAGAGCGATGAGAAAGAGATAGAGAGCGATGAGAAGAGAGAGAGCGCGCGATGAGAAAGAGAGAGCGAGCGATGAGAAGAGAGAGCGATGAGAAGAGAGAGAGCGATGAGAAAGAGAGAGGAGCGATGAGAAAGGGAGCGAAAGCAATGAGAAAGAGAGAGAGAGAGCGCGAAGTGAGAGTGAGAGCGAGAAGAGAGCGAGCGAGAAAAGAGCGAGAAGAAGAGATCAAGAAAAGAGAGAGAGAGTTGCGACAAACGGAATGAAGCCATTACATAAGAGAACAGCCAGGTTGAGGCAAAGATATACAGGGGGTAGAACAGGCAAGCGAGATAAGGATAGGAAGAGGGAGCACAGATAAGCAGGGTTTATATACAAGGTGCGAAGGGGGAAAAAAGAGATCGGGATGAAGTCGATATATTCAGAAAGGGTGAACAAGCGAGAAGAGCGAAGACGGGGCGAATACTCAGACGGAATAAGAGAAGGTTTTTAAAAAGACAAAATAGGCAATGCATTGAAGCTGAAGGAATTGTAATCCTAACTAGTACAACAAAACTCTCTTCTGCTATTGACGATGTTACATGAAGGAATGAAGTGTAAGAGTGGTAAAGAAAGGTGAGAGGTGAAAAAGCGGATTCTTGCTCTTGGACTTGTAATATCAAAATTGCTGCAGGTATACAAGATGCTTAAAACTAAATTCTTTTGTATATAAGCCTACCTATCATAAGCCATTAATTATTGCGCACAACTTTTACACAAATATGGGCACATTTGCATGCCTTGTTTGCGTTTCATTCATTGTTTAATTAAAAATAAAAAAAGCGGCTTTTGACATCTTTACACAATAGCTGCACATCTGCAAGATGTGCTAAACTAAATTTCTTGATCGCCGAGATATGTTTCAGAAGCCAAAAAAATGTGCACAATTTTTAGGAGAAGGAGGGTCCTATTGATGATTTTAGCAAAGAAAAACTAAGGATCGCCCAAAATCTTCCTAGAAGCGAAATGCATTTTCTCCCTGCAGATCAACACCTCTTTTCGCCCAATTCGTGTAATTGCCTTTAAATACAAAGTATAATGAACATGTACTTTACTAGAACAATATATATATATATATATATATATATATATATATATATATATATATATATATATATATATGAATAGTAATAAAATCTTAACATTACTGAAGTTAATACGAAAGTTCATGAAATGTTTTTAGGAACATGCTAGGACGACCTCAAGCATTGTAAGGGACCATTCAGTGGTTTCTTGAATATGACATCAGATACGCTTAATGTTTTCTTTTTTCTATTTTTCTTATTTTAATAATTTTTTTACAGCAGCCTACTTTACTCGAAACATAGTATCTTACAACTATATATAAAATTATTGAATAACAGGGCATCCCAACCTGATACTTCAAAATTATACACTGCAAAAACATTTTTTGTTGGGTATTGCCACTTTCTTTAAAGAATATTTACACAAAACTCAATTTGAAGCAGTTAAATTTTGATTAATAATTTAAATAAACATGTACATTATAAAATTAATATATATGTACACTTAAACAAAAAAATATTCCTGCCTCGGTAAATGAAACAAAGTTCTCGCTTCAATATTTGCATTGCTTGATAAAACATCGCATTTTTGTCAAATAAAGGCCGAAGTATTTTCATATTAAGCTACATAGGAATTACAATACTTCAAATCTTTCCACGTGTATTCTGAATATTGAGTTTTACAGTGGATGGTCAGGTTTTTGTTTTGTCATCTAAAGACTTGGTATTATACCCATTATCTCAAACACATCTAATAAATTGCTTCACTGGTAACAAAAAGCACATCATGAACAGTTTCAACGATTTTGAGGTTTATAAAAAATCAAAACTTATAAAACCAGAGCCCAGAATCCAACAAAAATAGTTTTTCGTCGTCAACAAAATTCGCCGTTTTCCGGCCTACAATTACATAACTTTTTCTTCTTACGAAGTACTTTGTAAGGCGAGAAAGTAAAAACCTTTCCGGCGGACCTTCGAGTTCAATGCCCTTTGATAATGCTAGGATTAAAATGAAAACTTGTTAAATATGTTTGATACATTTTTGGAGGGCTGGATTTATGACGTTAGGGCATTTATTTCTGTTCTGCGTAAACTCTTTTAAAGCTTCTTTCCTGTCCAATCATCGACGCATTTGGTGTACATGTTACGTATTACTGTACATTAACATCTCAAGCTGTTTATAACACTTTTGTAAAGATTTATTGAGAATAAGAGACGAAAAAGAAATCTTTACAAGATAAATAATGCGTACGACTAGCGTACCCGTGCGAGAACTTTCGCATGTACCCACCCTATTCCTTATTTTTCCACTTCCATATTAATCCTGTAGTTATCTTTTGCTTGAAGATCATCTTATCCTCCTTCACTTGTTCTATATATCTCATTGTAATTGATTACAATACAATACACACTTGTCAATGCAAACTATTCTTATTTAACTCTATTACCGAGCAGAGAGGTACACCCGTGTAATTAAATCGCTTAGAATTTCAAGTACTTAGTTCAATTTCACATACAGTTGCAGATGCTACAGGCAGGGTAGAATCTAGAAGCGTCTAATAAGCAAAAATGTAATGGAATGTTCCAGAAGATCTCATCCTGTAGAATATGACGTGAGGAACGTTTGAGAGGCATACGGCTACAAAATTTTATTTTTTTATGCCCTAAAACGCTTCGTTTAGGAGTTATTTAACGATATAGATTCGAATATCCGACGGAGTGTTGCGGGTTGCATTCAACATTAATATTTAGATGCATCTTTTAAAACAAATCCTTCATATTTTTTAAGTCGAAGCGCAATTCGTCACGTCTACGTGAAATTCCCTTTCCTTAGAGATCTTACTTATAAAGATTGGTTGCCTGTGAGAGCTGAAAAAGTATGTATACTACTGAAATAATATATGACGTGATTATTGAATCGGAGGAAGACCTGCTCGTATGATACGGCAGGAGATCGTGTTGACACGTTGAGCTCAGTTCTGTGGTGGGATCTCGCGATTTCTCTGTGGCCCAGCAGGGCGCTGGCACGAAATGAGCGCGCGCTCTAACCCGCAGTAAACCACAATCACGCGGCCACGCCCCCGTGCAATCACACCTCCTCGCGGGAACAGCCGGGGCATCCCACGTACAGGGGGGAAATGCATGGATTATGTTGGCAGATACTGGATGCTTTAAGAGCCCAACTTTAGAAGTGAAACCTGTGCTACGTTACCATTGCTGGCTCCATGAAAAAGTGTTTTAGAGGGATATACCGGCATGTAGAGCTCTGTCTGTCTGTCTGTCTCTCTCTCTCTCCCTCTGTGCTACATAACCATTGTTCCACTAAAAATATATAAAATTTGTGTACAAAAAATACTATATTATTGGATGTTTAGAAGTCTATTTTATTATAATAAACATGTTCAAAGCTTTTAGTAAATGTGCACGAATTATGAAAAATGAAATGTTTTGACGAGGTTTTATTCTGCGCAAACACCTCGTAACCCTAATGGTTCCCGCCATAACACGAGTAAAATGGAAGGGAAATGGCCCATGGCAATGTGGAAGTGAAGAAAAAAGGAGAGGCTTTTACTCTCTCAAACAAACTGCTTTCAGACAGATTGGGACACGTGCAAGTACAATACTTAAGCGACGCATTTTAAAAGAAACGTCAAAAAGACACGTTTTATGAGACGTAGTACGTAGGAGAAGTGTAATATGTGCGTGGTGTGGCCATTAGGAGACGTCTGTTTTTCTCTCCCTTCCCAGAGAAAACGCTCACGAAACTGTGATGGGTCCTCGGAGCTGACTGGCTTCAGCGTATTCCTAAGGTGACTCGTCACTTTGAGTACTGCGATTGATTCAGTAACTTACGGAAAGTTGGGGGGAAGGTGGAGGGCGGCTTATTCAGAAGACGTTTTTAAGTAACAATGCACCATTTGTTATTAATTAAAGGAGAGACGGGGGGAACGATGGATTGAAGGGAGATGCTCGGGAGTCGAGATGACTGACGACGGCCTCTTACCCCATCTCCCCATGGACCAGGCGCTCCGGGGGCGACAACAGCAGCGGCAGCACCCTGGGAGCGTGCCATCATCCCGTCAGTCGTCCGGAGTCGGAATCAGCAGTCGGAGAAGCAAGCCCGTTCTTCCGTACGCCACTGCTCCTCACTGCTCGTCATTGCCCGTCACTGCCTGTCACTGCCCCTCACTGCCCCTCACTGTCCCTCACTGCCCCTCACTGCCCGTCACTGCCCGTCACTGCCCGTCACTGCCCGTCACTGCCCGTCACTACCCCTCTGGCTCTGCCGGGCCCGTTTATATTGGGCCAGCTTGCATTCGGCAGCGTTTTTTAGAGGCCGCTGCCGGAATGTTTTGCGACGCTGCGAGCCGCTTGCCTTGCGCGTCTTCCTGGCGCGGGGTGATGTGGTAATGGCGGTTCGCCACAAAACATATGGCAGCTTCAGGAAGCAAACCCATTGCTTCCTCTCCGTAAGCCCAATGACTGTTTACGTCAGTGATGTCAAAGTTGATGCCACCAGCGGGAGTCCGTAGCACTGGCAGCTCGACTAAATCACCCCTCCTCGCAGCTGATTACCTCGCCACAACAGAGCACTAGGCAGTCAGTCGCCCTGAACGCTTTTACGATTTACACATAAAATACGATTAGGCGGGATTCTGATAAATAAATTTAAGAACGCGTGCTGTTATTTTTTATTTTATTTTTCTGTGACTGTCCTTTTTTTTACATGCAATTCCAGCAAGTTGGAAAACGGCGCTGTTTCTACTGACAGTTTCCTTCCCTGACGCTAGTTGCACTGACAAACTCGTAGCATTCCCCGGTGCCACGGCAACTAGTAGGAGACCTTAACATTCATGGTTTACGTTCTTTGTGCAAAGGACACATTGATAGACATGAAATACGTTCTGCAGGGCGTTAAAAAGTTGGCTATTGACCGCGCACGAGCGAGATTAATTCTGAAAGTCATTTCTCTTTAAGCAAGTACTTCCGAATCCAATCCAAAGCGCCCTCATCCTGGAGGTTATGTAGTTCCAGTAGAGTCTAGCAACATCCAATTTGTGTTTCCGCTCGGAAACATTAGTTGCTCAATGTATGCTGGGATGGCAACGAGCCAGCACGCAGTCACCCCGGATGGCAGATGAGCAGCCTACTCCTTCATTCAAGTGTTCAACGGTGCCCAAAGTAACTGCGCGACTTCGTAACAATTCTCAGCTTGAGGAGTTTGTTACATTTCCGTGTACTATATTCCTGTTTTTGTGTCTGAAACATTCGATGTTTTCTGTGTTTAACATTCTAAGAATGTTAGACACATAGTTGAGCTTAACTATTCTCGGTGTGAGATATTGTCACATAGAGCAAAATAAACCATGACTTACTTCATTTATGATCCTACAGTCTTGATGAAGGTTGAATAAATGGCCGAATGGTCGCAAATGTGAAGTGTTGGTTTTCTATCACTTACCTAAAGTCAAGAACCACTCACAGTGTAAATTATATTATAAAGTATTCTTTGTTTTGTAATTGCTTTCAGGGACAATTCCCATTATTGTTTAATTTCTATTTGAAGACATTAATTAAGATGAGACTGGATATTTTTCGGTGCTCTCTTCATTCAAAGGAAAATAAATTTACGATGTACTTCAAGATACGGCGAAAAATAAATTTACGTACTCGAAACAGATTCTTCAATAAAGAATATTTCCTAAGAACTGTCATGAAACACAGCAAAGAAAATTAAAAAAATAGTTCCATATACAAATTATACAATTTTTAAAATCTCGTTTATTTAATACTTCTGAGTCTCGAAATAAATTATCTAAAAGTTATTTATCTTTTAATAATTTATCGATGTAACAGGCTTCATTAAAGAAATAATAGTATCTAGTAAGTTTTGTAGGATTATTTCATGCTCATGAATATTTTTTTTTGTAATTAATTTAAAAATATCACACTATTTAATACTTATGTAAATAAATATTTTAATATATAATTTGAAATTAATTTTACTTGTATTAATTAC
Organism: Teleogryllus oceanicus; assembly: GCA_964035755.1. Classification (NCBI taxonomy): domain Eukaryota; kingdom Metazoa; phylum Arthropoda; class Insecta; order Orthoptera; family Gryllidae; genus Teleogryllus; species Teleogryllus oceanicus. Next base: position 83,500,581 of record CAXIVR010000008.1, on the reverse strand, counting down.
TTAGGTAGCCGACCTGGATGGCCGACGTGGCTAGAGCATGTGCCGACTCAGCGCCTCTGTTGGAAGGGTCGCTGGTTCGAGTCTCGCCGTAGGCATGGTTGTTTGACCCTTGTATGTATGTGCGTTGTGGCGGAAGGCCTTTTGACTCTCCTGACCTCAGACTGAGTAGCCCGCAAATGTGTCAGTGGCAACGTAAAGTGCTAATATGTGTCCCCATGAGGGACATAGTGGGTACCCGGCGTGGATATCCGAAATAGGCTCTTCTGAAGCTGGAAAGAGCCCGCGGAAGAATAATAAAATTAACTACTGTACCGTCATAGCATTTCACTAGTCCTCGGACCGCATTTCACTAGGCGCGCACCGGGGCGTGGGAGGGGGTGGTCCAGGCGTCGGACTGACGGTGCAACCGGAGCGGTCGTTTCGAGGGTGCAAGCCGGCGGGGACGTGTCTGGGAACATCCAGCGGTCAGCTACACAGAATGATGTGTGAGGACAGTTCGTCTGCAGCTGGCGGTGGGCCCCATATTGCGACCGGCCCAAAACTCTGTAATGAGGTGACGCGGTCTGCGGGTCTTCAGCGTGGGAGGTCTGTCACGTGACTCCTAGTTATAGACGCCGGTGGAGTGTTGGCGATTGACATTCGAGTTTGAGCCGCATCGCGGTGCGGAGGCACTTTGCTGATCCGTGAGGGGTGGTCGCAGATTTGCGAGGGTGGCTACAGCAGATACCGGGAGCGGTGCTACAGGTTAGCACGCTGGGCCACGCTGGGTCAGGCTGAGGCGGCTTGCCTCAGGAATGGTAGTGCTGTGGAGAGCAGCGGTAGTTTCCGGAGGAGGATGTAAATATTGTACTATGCAGAATTATTAAATAAACCTGTACAAAGAACTCCGTGTCTGTGGTGTTCTTCACATCACGACGACGTCACACTACATAGGTACATGATGCGAAATAATTATGTATGTATATTTGTGTACTGATTCCTGACAACGAAGATGAAAAAATAAGTAACTATCAATCCGACTAGAAAATAAACATTTCGAAATTAAAAATTATGAGTCGGGCTCCCAAACTTTATTTCAGAAGTAGACGGTCCTGGCAAGCGTTGATTGTGTCAAAACCTCTGCCACCCTCGGGACACTCACCTTAAAACCTCCAAGTTAGAGACATTGGAAAGACATTAGTTGATGCCCTGAGTCACCTCAGTCGGTTATATAATTAGACAAACTGCTCATCGGGTTTAGTCCTATATTGGTTTGGTTTGTTTTTTTCGTTTTTCCGGGCGCGTAAACTGCTTTGGTCATTAGTCTAGTTAGTGTAGTGATGTTTTTCTCGGGAGATGGCGGTGATCTTCCCCCGCTGGATGGCGAGATCCGGCGCCGACCTACCGTCGGCTAGTGGGGTTTCCCCCTAACCAGGACTCTCCCACCAGCGGGGCACCCCCCAGCCGGGACAAGCTCTAAGCTCCCGACCGGTCTCCCGGAATATGTGGTAGTGTAGTGCATGTGTGTGTGTAATGGGAGAGGATAGGACAAGGAAGAGGAAGGACAGAACGCGCGCGGTCCGTAGCCCGTTTGGTAGGGTACTGCTCCGGCATGCGCCTGGTGTTAATCGGAGAAACCACGGAAAAATACCGATCAGAGTAGCCGGCCGCTAGAATTCTCCTCCAAGCAGCGACTGAATTCGACCTAGCTGGAAAGCTAGTGTCGAAAATCCTGCCGCCATCAGGACTCGAACCTAGGACCTCCCGGTCAGAGGCGCTGCAGTGACATCAGTTGATGCACTGAGCTACCGCTCCCGTGTCCTATGTTAGTGAGTCATTGATGAGATAACGCTTTCTCTACGCCCAGTAAGTTCTTACGTCGCACACAACTTACCAGGAAGTGGAAGGAATCTGTACTTAAGTACTTATAAGCAATCTCTACTTAAGTACAGATTGTGAGATTCAAGGTTGATACAATATGTCTACGTCTCGGGCGGAATTCGTATTCACAGCCCGGATCTAGCTCTTTTACTTGGAGACAAATACTTGAAGTCCTTGCGCCATTCAGGCCGGCCGGAAAATGGAAGGGGAAATAGTTTTCTAAACCTCATATTGACAAGTGTACTTTTTACTTTCTCGTATACGTACGTATATACGGAGTAATATAATACTTATAAGTACAGAAAAAGTTATGTAATGCTGCAGAAAATCGATTTCGCGATTTCAACGGAAATTCAGGTTTTGGGGGTCCCATGATACCAAAAAATGTTTTTTTCCAAAACGTCCGTCCGTCAACACTACTAGCGCCTAAACCACACGTACGATCTTTTCCAAATTGAAGAAACCCCTGTCCATCTGGCTCTAGTTGAAGCTTTGAAATTTTCAAAAACATTATTTAAAATTTGAGGGTATTTTACATGAAGCCCCCCGGACAATTTGAAAATTTTCTCAAAAACGGCTCCAAATTTTTTCTTTGAATTTCTTGTAAGAATAGATTAAAACATTCTTATGAAGGTGGAATAGGTTCGATTTTCATGTTTAACTCTGAATTTTCGAAAATTGACAAAGTTTTAAATGTTCTCTGCGTCTTCCTACAACTATAAAACTGAACATAGAGATTTTTCCTTCAATTGAAATTTGTACTCCATAAATAATTCTTTCATTAAGCTCAGGTAAATTTTTTGAAAATTTTAGAAGTTTTCGTCCAATAGAACATGAAATATTTTCAATTTTAAAAAATAACAAAACAAGTTATTCTCTAAACCGGCACCAATTTTTTTGTATTAGATGGCTGATTAAGTGTTAGGCTCAAAAACATATTGGCATATTCCGCAACAAGCACAAATACATCTTAGTTCTGCGGTACAAGAATTCAAAGCCAAGGCTCAACTTGGGCTGATGAGGATTGCTGTGTTAAGAAGAGGGAAGGAGGATTTAAAGATTGCTTTTTGTAATGAATCAGGCTTGGAAATAAGGATGAGGAATGTTGGGAAGGAGATTAGAAATGGGATGTGCAATTACTATTGAAAACATGAACAAATGAAGAAAGATGGAATAAAATAAGAGGGAGAATATGAATGGAAATTTCAAAACGCAAATGGAGAATGTTGAATACAAAAGGGAATGTTGTGTTGTGATATTGCACTATGATAAATCTGAAATAGTCTTTGAAGTAATTGCTCCTAATAGGCAGACGATGGATTAATGTACAGTGCCCACCTCCAGCATATGCTAATTTCTTTGGCACCATTTAAGGGCCAACATGTTTTTACTCACACGTTTACTGCCACGGTACCGACACAGTAACTGGTTTCAATGTCATCACTGTCATATCATAAATCGTCGAAACAATATAGAATCTGATTATGAGCCTGGAATTCTCGAGGTATTTAGCAATGTTTCTTTTAAATGTTAAAACCACAACATGGCAATCAAAGGATTTGCTGGCTTGCGAAAATTCACCTCTCGCAATTGGAATTGAACCCACGTACATCGGCTAAGGAAGCCAGTACGCCAAGTCTCTTACCACTGGTACTGGATATTTATGCACGGTTAATCTACGTGTAATACTGTGAAGGGCATTCCAGAAATTTTCCTGTATATCAGTCGACTTTGATAGTTCTATCTATACGTTCTACATAGAGTAATTAAGAGCAAAAATATCAACAACAAAAAAGAAATGTTTACATCACTGTGATTTTCATGGTTTCTAAATGTCCGTAAGGAGAAAGTGCATAAAAAAGTTACTCTAACTTGTGTTTGTTCTCTCAGTTTATTCAACGTTTTTGTAGCTGACTACACATTGCATTTACCGTCTTTTTAACACAATCTCTCCTCGGTTCCTCGAGAAGTTGGAATGAAATTCTGCTCATCCGAAGCATTTTTCATCAAGGGACACATTTACTGGAGCCTCGTCAAGCTAACAAAATTTTTTCTGAACGATGAAGAAACTTTGTTAAAGGATAGTCGAACTTTATTCAATTTCCACTTGCATGCAAAGGGGAAAATGCTTGAAAGTCAGAACTCGGCAGATATTTACTGTACGACCCGAGAAACCCGGAATAAAGATTTCTGAGACAATAATAATAAATTTCTTAGAAATTTGTTTCATTTCTACTACAAATAGTACTTAAAGGTAAATTAATACAAGTAATTGCAATTTGCATTTATAATATTTATCAGAACTTTAATCGTAAAATAGTTGCAGCCTGTGAAGTGTGAGAGAAGTAGTTTCCAAGCATTTAAGGAATGTTGTGATAAAACGCACATACAAATGGTATGTATAAATTCTGATTGTTTGATAATAAATTATTATTTTATGTTTGTATTTTGCGCGGAGACCTTTTGGTGAATAAAGTAGTGTGCTACCTGCTTTGTAAGTTTCCGAATCCAACGAAGCATCACGTAGGTTATACTGGTTATATCGTACATAGTGTCGTTTCTTTTTAGAAACAATAATACCCTTTCAAAAATTAAATAATGATAATTGAAATTCGGGTTATCCCTTCAAATTTACGTGAAACCTCTCTTTCATTTTTCGTCATGCAACTAGTGACGCAATATACGAAGCCGCACTCGAAATATCCGGTACTTTCTATTCTTGAACTTTATAATTCAAATATAAATTCGTGCATGTCGAAGGTCGGCGCCGAATCTCACGAACCATCGGCAGAAGATTACCGTCACCTCCCACGATTGAAAGTATACATTACACTTACGGCACTGATGACCTCAGCAGTTGACGCTCCTGGAATCACCAATCAATCAATCAACCCACAACGTTGGGGGTTTGACAGGTATATAATTGTTTATCTTCGTTGCCTCTCGTCCGGTTCTTTAAAGTATGTTATATCTCAAAAAAGGAAAAAAAATCACAGAAAATCCGTTTTTTTTTTACTTTTCACTTAATCAGAACCTTTCATATATTCTCTTTAACATGGCGAAACCCGTTTTATTCTTCAATATTTCGTTGTTTTTATTCGTATATTTATATAGCCTTGCGTTAGGGGAACCACGCCCCCTTTTTCAAAACGAAGCATGGTTCCTTAAAAAAAATAAATCAACGCCAAAAACAGGCAAACCTAAAAATAATAATAGAATAAGATATTTAAGGGAAAAGGAAAATAATATAAAAAAAAGAAGACATAATATATAAGCCTGGAGCATTTTAGAACGTTACTTACTTTAAAGCCATTTCCCCGAAAGTTGACTTTTTAGCTGTCATAGGAAACCTGAAACATCATATCTCCGTTTCTATGTAAGAAAACCCTCTTAATCTTTTCTGTCATAATTCAGAAATATACAGCTAGTGTATGAACCAAAACTAAAAATTTCAATCAATCATTTCGTAGAGAAAATTTGATTTTAAAAATTTATTTTTTTGATTTTTTAGTTTTCTGACAAAAAGTGTTTAAAATATGTAAATACTAATAGTATAAATATCATTTTAGTATAAGAACAGGCTCAAATCATCTGTTATCATGAGGAAAAAAGAATTGAAGTAATAGAGAAGTTCTCCAGTTCACAGCTCAGGGCCTGTTTCTGTACCCAAAATCCCATTGTGTTCCAAAATAAATTTTCAATTTTTTTCTTAATTTGTTGTTTTCATTGCAGACATACGTATTAAAAAATATAGGAAAAACTTATTAAATAATATTTAAAATGTTTGCATGATTGGGGTATAATAGACCTTAAAGTCCGTTTGGGCTGTAACTTTTCCCACCACTCGTCCTCTCCGGCCTCTCCGGCCCCTCCGGTCCCTCCGGCCTCTCCGGCGCCTGCGGCCCCTTCGGTCCCTCCGGCCCCTCCTGCCCCTCCGGCCCCTCCGGCCCCTCCGGCCCCTCCGGCCCCTCCGGCCCCTCCGGCCCCTCCGGCCCCCCTGCCCCTCCTGCCCCTCCTGCCCCTCCGGCTCCTCCGGCCCCTCCGGCCCCTCCGGCTCCTCCGGCTCCTCCGGCCCCTCCGGCCCTCCGGCCCCTCCGGCCCCTCCGGCCCCTCCGGCCCTCCGGCCCCTCCGGCCCCTCCGGCCCCTCCGGCCCTTTCGGTCCCTTTGGCTCCTCCAGTCCCCTGCGACCCCTCACCCATCACGCCCTGCGCCCGTTCGAGCGCGCGGGCGGAGCCGAGGTGCAGGGGTGGATTTAAGGGCTCAGAGGCTCAGCCGAAGATCCGCGCTGACCTCTGACCCCGCCAACCGACTTCTCCCCTTTACCCGAGCGCTTCTTTCATTTCCCACCAAACAATTTAGAAGAGAGCGCTGTTTGTGCGGGCAGCGACAGGAAATTGCCGCTGATCCGACGAGTTCGAGCACATTCGTGAATATCAAAGATGTTCGTTAACTATAATTCTTACCATACATTTTCTTGTAATTTGGAGAAAGTAAGTAAGTAATTTATTTCAGAAATAAAGTATGTAGTGTTTTTGATATTTTATCCCAGTCACATTCTCAGTAGGTATGTGCATTGATTGAGGCAGATCTAGCATACATTAAACGATTCTAGGGGGTGTTTGAAAGATAACTTTTAAACAAATTGACGCAATGTTTGTGTGTTGTACATCATTTGGAGATTACTGACTCAAATGACAAGTTACTGTTCACTAATTTACATTGCTTCTGAAGTAAGACAAACAATTGTGTCTTATTGACTCAAATGACAAGTTACTGTTCACTAATTTATATTGCTTCTGAAGTAAGTCAAAGTATATAAGTAAAAAAAACTTATTAACAAGTGATTTGTTGCGGCGGTGTCCGCCACACCAAAGCGCGCGTCGCGGAGTCGGCACGCCGTGACGTCAGCGAGCGGGAACTGGGCAGCCGAGCAAAGAAGGAGCCGGCCAATGATGACGGAACGGCCGGCGCGCGAAGCCTCTACGAGGAGACGAGTCTTCGACGCGCAGCAAGTTATAACGGGAAGCCGCCGGGGTAGCGGCAGAACAGTATACAGAGTGTTTAGAGAGTAACTCGAGCTTGGATTGTGTTTAGTATAGTGATTGCGACCCGGCAGTGTACAAAGTGATTTCTTGTGGTTTAACTGTGGTGAACTCGGCTTTGGACTTGGACTTCGACTGAACACCTGGTGACTCGGCTATTGTATAAAGGTTTACTCCTTTTGGATTTTGGTGCAACTATTATAAAGACTGAGAGGCTGTAATAAATATCTTGTTTATTGTTAATTTGCTGATTTCCATACATAACATGATTGTTTTCACTAATAATTTTTTAACCATTCACTCAAATAGATACTTAAACAATACAAAGTGAATGTTAACATAACATGTTCCGATAAATCTGTTCTTCAATGCGGCCATATTTGTTGGTATTGTAGTTAATGTTCAGCCACATCTAATGAGCAATATTTTTGTACTTTAGAATCTGTCAATGTATCATGATTGACCCGTATGTCTTGCACCATTGCCTCAATACACGATGAAATCCACATACGAAAATGTGTATTCAAGGTTGTGTGCACGTATGACACCTTCACAACTAGTGCCATATGACAAGTGGGAGATGTCTGAAAGAAACAATGAAACCAATGAAACTCTAGAGCTTGAACATTAAATTAACACCGTCGAAACTATTGGACCAGACAATATACACTGCCTTCATATTCTCATCTTTTAATTTGAATCATTTATACAATAACATTGGATGCCATTTACCTTTGCTCTCCTAGGACCGATATGGTGTCTTAATAACGGAAAAATATTGTGAAAGACATTATGCAGACACCCAACGTTTCTGAAAATATTATACGTCACTAGAGTAAATGCCATGTTCTAGCTGACAGTCGTCATCATCAAATTCTCTTCCAGTTGACCAAGTAATTTTTGATTGTAAAATAATGCTGCATACTGAAATAATTCTTCAAGTTTTATAGTTTCAAATAAGAACCTGTATTACAACAACCGATTCCGTATTCTGTTTTCCCTTCCGAAATCTTAACACCTACTGAAGATAATTTTTAAGAATGATACAAAATATCTATAGAAAAATGTTTATGTATGCAACTATGCAAAATCGTAGAAACATGAAATTCGACCTGTTGGACTGATACTATCTATAGATAGAATATTTATAGAAAGTACTACCACTAATCTATACTGAAGGACTGACTAAAGAGTGAGTTTATTGGGCATTTCATTCCAAGTTCTGCATACCTGTGTATGGTGGGAAGGGAGGTGAGAACTTTTAAGATTTTTCTCTTCCTTTGTACTTCTCTTACTCTGACCCAAATATGGTTTTCCCACTTTTTATTTTCTGCTTTCTGAGGCTCCAGGAACTACTTCAAACCTCCGCCTACATGTACAATATCTGCATATTGTTGAATACCCAACTGCATACCGGCTAACGAAAATCAGGGCTTGCATCTGCAGTGTCTCTGACCGGAAGGCCCTAGGGGTACTGTTCCAAGGGTGGCAATACGTTCGTCACTAGTTGGAGAGCTGGGACGAATTCAGGTGTCAGGAGGAGAATTGCAGTGGCCGGTTGCTTTGATCGGTAGTTTTCCGTGATGTCTCCTATAAACATAACGCGAATGCCGTAGCAGTACAGTTATAAAAGAGCTACGGACCGAGCGGAATCTTAACTTTCTTTCACCTATCCTAGTCCCTTACTTTCACCTATCCTAATTCCTTACTCATACATACTGACATGAACTACATTTCCACCGATGTCGGCATTTTGGAGGACCAATCGGGATATCGAAGCTTGTCCCGGCTGGGGCAATACATGGTTGAGGAAAAACCCGCAAGTCAACATGTAAGTCAGTCTAACAATCCAACCAATAAAAATGATTACATCATTTGATGTGCCCTGACACGCGAAATAATCAATCACAACTGCTTTTTGGAATTGATCAGAACAGTCGGTGTCTTAGAATTAATCATCTATGCAATGCCATTTTCCAACGCAGTTTCTTTGCCGATGTCCGAATTCTTACTTAGAACCTCCCAGTCAACGAAACCTGTCTAGGAATCCTACCATTTATCACAGGTAAAAAACAAGAACTGTGGACATATCTGCCGACGTAGGTCGACGCCGGATCTCGCCATCCAGCGGGGGAAGATCACCGCCATCTCCCGAGAAAAAAACATGTACTACACTAACGGGACTAATGACCGAAGCAGTTGACGCGCCCGGAAACACGAAATAATCAATCAATCAATTAAAACTATTGTTAAAAAATTGCTTTTGTAATAATGAATTTTCAGATACTGAGCACAATCTCACATTTAAGATTGAAACATCTATCATTAAATACACTTCTAAAATTATGACTGAAAGCAGTGCTTATTATTCGACTGGTATTAATCCAGTGATCTCTAAACTTTTTAAAATCAAATGAGTATCCTCTAACAGGAGCAAATTAACCGAAACCGCGTGTAGATAAATCACCTAGTATCTGTGTGGAACTGGAAGAAACATTGTAGAGTTCGGACCGTAAGCAGATTAGGCGTGGCGTGGCGGCTGCTATACCCTGGACGCCACCGGACACCGCGCAGACGGAGATACTCACCGGTGCCGGTGAGGGGTGGGGGTGGGGGTGGGGGGGGGGGACCCAAAATGGCGAGGCGGCGGAACACGTAGCGGACGGCGTAAATTAGTTTCCCTCTCGTCTCCCTGCGGGCTTAATCTCGATCATAAAATGTAACTGCGTCCGTTTTATTGAAATTAACGAGCCAGCTGTGGCGACGGCGGCAGTGCCAGTGGAAGTGGTGGATACGGATGGGACCAAATTCGAGGTGGTTGACAGTGGTTTTGGCGAACGTGACCACTATGCAAATCGCTCTCAGTCCATTTCTTACGGCAAGACGAAGACGTTCTATCACTGTTATCTAAAACTTTTGAGTTAACGAACATAATCTTTTTAAAACTCATCAGAATTGTCAGATATCCAATTTGCACAGGAAATTTGACTTATTAATAAAGAACCTATATAGTCAACAACAACAAAAAAGGAATAACGTTTTGTAATTTCCACAATTTCACTATATTCATTCTTCAATTTGATTTAAAATGTTTGTTTCCGGGTTTTATTATATGTTAATTCTATTTACTAATCATAGAAATTTGTTGGTCTAGATAACTCTTGATGATAATTCAAAAATTTGGCTGTCTAAAACATTTCTTTTAATACATTGAACAATTAGTCTTATTACGATTAAACTCAACAATGAATTTCACTTGAAATAATATATTACAATATCTATTTACCTGAAGACTGTTTTAGTGAAATGCGAAAACTGTAGTTCGGCCACATTCCCAAATTTATGAAATTATGTATAATATAACTTTTGCAATAGATTGTAAAGAAATCACCATCAAATACCGGGAATAATGAAAAAAAAAAAATTCCACTGCATATCAGTAGTTTTAACGGCAAACATCCCCAGACTATTGTACTACCAACCGAAAAATATATGCTGTTGATACTGGATTTGATGACAATAGATTAGGGGTCATTATTATTTATTATTTATTTCTATAATCCCTTTCAAGTAACATGGCAGTATTTATGGAACCAAATTTAATTACAAGGTACACATAATTCTCCTTGCTGCGGAGTTTTAGTTATTTTCTTTCAAATCAACAACAGAATTTTATCGAACGATCCTGCAAATGTTTTTGTTGCTCTTATATGAAATGCTACGTCAACCGTCCAATGGTCATCAACTTCAATTCGTATATTACGTATGTAAATGACCGGGAGAGGGTATATCGTGCGCCAAAATGGTGAAAAAATTCGAAAGCACAATGTGATAACAATACTGCTATTTTTCAAAATTGTAAAACTGAATATTACTATACAAAATTGTTTATAGGTGGTTAGATCTAATTTATAGTATAATGCGTACCTGTTTACTTTAGCGTTAAAATAGCTGTTTTATGTTTGGCAATGGAAGGGAAGGGCCCCATATGGATCTGCACCCGAGCCCCCGAAAACTTATCTACCCCTCTGTTTGAAAGACAAACTTCAATTAATAGATATCAATAACTTTGGAAACCAAATTTACAAAAGAGAAAACGCAAAAGTGAAAACCACTTACCGAAAGTTGTCGCGCATGTCTTAAGTATTGCTAATGACAAAATTAACCCTTTAGCTCTCAAAAATTATTCACTCACACCATCAAGATTTGAAATTATGGCCTTCCGGCCTACGAATATTCAGCTGCGAAGTAACAATTACATTCAATAATGCACCTTAGCCACAAATAATAAAATAATTTCAGTACGTCTGAAACTCGACTGACCCTTTATAAAAGAGTATTTGAGGCGGGACATTCACACACGAGACAACGCTCGCCAAACTTACATGAGTACACACCTGCGAAGTGGCCGAGTGTTTCGAAAATATTTGAGGCAGCAAGGGCGGGGCGCGGCGGGAGCAGAGCTGGCGGGGCAGGGCGGGGGGGCGGGCCGGCGGCGGGGGGGGCGGCGGGGCGGGGGGGGGGGCGGGGGGGGGGGGCGGGGGGGGGGCGGGGGCGGGGGGGCGGGCGGGGCGGAGCGGGGGGCGGAGCGGGGGCGGAGCGGGGGCGGAGCGGGGGCGGAGCGGGGGCGGAGCGGGGGGCGGGGGGGGCGGGGGGTGGGGGCGGGGCGGGGTGAGGGCGGGGCGGGGGCGAGGGCGGGGGCGGGGCTGTCCTGTGCGTGGGCGGAGCTTTGTCCCCGCGCCGCGTCGGTGCACTGCGTTCGGTCGCTCGCTTCGCTTCGACATAAAAGCGTTCACTGGAGCATCCTCGGCTGGGACGGTGCCCGGCAGGCGGCTATAGCAACGACCGGTCTACTGCGCCTTCCGGACGGCCGAGAACGTGGCTGCCGCTCGTTAGAATCCTGCTAACTACACAGGCGGAAAATGGTCTCTTAAACATGTGTTTTCGAAAAACAAAAATCTGTCCGAATTCGGTGTCAGAAAGAATTTATAGGGCCCAAACACACTTGGGATACGTGACAGTTTTGCATGTTCATTTCAACACGTCCGGCAAACGTGAGTGACTATATCCCGGATGGAAAAATTGCAAACGGATCCCTGCAACTGTTGATTTTTTTGCGAGTACGTGTTCGTAGTTGCCCGTTGTGTGAAAGTCCGTCCCGTGAAACGCTGTTCTGGAAACGGCTCTCGGCAGGTGGACACGACGTGGTCTCAGTTGAAGCGGTAGAGATAGATAAAAAATGCATTCATAATTTTTACCTTGCAGTCTATGAGACTCCGATACAGGAAAACATATTTAATTTTTATATCTTAGAAACCGGCAAAGTCATGGAACATGTTCCTTTTCCCATTAAATATAAAATGCTAGTAAAATACCTGGCTTTTCCCGGGCTTTCGTCATATCGAATCCTTGTGAAGGAGGAAAAAAATCTATTTTATATAAAACACGGTGTTTAATGTTAATGCTTTCAATCTCTTCGGCCCAAATTTTAATAAAATACAATTCTTTTTCATTTGATCTTACGCACAGCTACGGACCTCCAGCGTATCTATTAGGAACCAGTTCCTCCACACCGCTAGTGGCCTCTGGTAGAATATACAGTCGACTCCGGTTATAGTGAACTCGGATACAGTGAACCCTCGGTTATAGTGAACTTACGTCACTGGTCTCGTTTCACTTACTTTACAAATAAGCACTACATAACTCGGTTATAGTGAACCTGGACTGTTGCTATAGTGAACTTAGGAAATAAAACGTCCTGGAAATTAATTCCTTCCTGGAAAAGAATATCGTCTCAGTGTCGTAAATTCCAACACTAGACAGCTTGAAAAAGCATCGTCGGCCAAATGTTATAACAGAAATCTACCCGGATGTGAAGGTAGGGGAACAGGACCACAAATTCCAACACTAGATAACTTGAAAAAACATCGTCGGCCAAACGTTATAACAGAAATCCCCCCTGAGGTGAAGGTAGGAGAACAGGACCACAAATTCCAAAACTAGACACTTGAAAAAACATCGTCGGCAAACGTTATAACAGAAATCCCCTGAGGTGAAGGTAGGGAACAGGACCACAAATTAAATCCCGGGTAGGGAACAGGACCACAAATTCCAAACTAGACACTTAAAAACATCGTCGGCAAACGTTATAACAGAAATCCCCCCTGAGGTGAAGGTAGGAGAACAGGACCACAAATTCCAACACTAGACATCTTGAAAAACATCGTCGGCAAATTAAGACCACAAATTCCAACACTAGACATCTTGAAAAAACATCGTCGGCCAAACGTTATAACAGAAATCTCCCCTGAGGTGAAGGTAGGGGAACAGGACCACAAATTCCAACACTAGACATCTTGAAAAAACATCGTCGGCTAAACGTTATAACAGAAATCTCCCCTGAGGTGAAGGTAGGGGAACAGGACCACAAATTCCAACACTAGACATCTTGAAAAAGACATCGTCGGCCAAACGTTATAACAGAAATCTCCCCTGAGGTGAAGGTAGGGGAACAGGACCACAAATTCCAACACTAGACAGGGTGAGGTTGGAGGTGACTTGCCCCCACGGTAGTTTTTTAACCTTGAAGTTATAAAGTACACGAAATTTCGTTGAAATGAAATGATTCCCGCGTTGAAGACTTTAATTACACACACATATACTCACCCATCTATTTTTTATACATTCAGATTTTCCCATATTTCATTTCTGAGGCAAAGTTCACGCCGGCATGACGGTGAGATAAATAATAGAGTTTTGTTACAAATTTATTCTAGAATACATATTTTTGCACACATTCTGGAAAAATGAAAAAATAGCACTATTTTGAAAATCTGTAGTTCACTTGGTAATTGATTCAGAGAAATTTATGTACAGAAGTTGTATGAAATGGTATCCACTTTAAAATGTATTTGAATGACTTTTCTGGAGGACGTACGGTTAGAGTTTTAGAAAAAACACCGAAAAAAGTCAGAAAAAATACAGATGTTTCGGGCCTATCGGATTTAGCACAGGGTTTGGCAGGTTTGGGGTGTGCACTAGTGCGTGGGAACATGTAACATACCTAAAGAAAAAGTTTTATGCCGTTTTCTCAGGTAACTCAGTTCCCGTGTTGTACTCTCAGTACTTGCCGACTGGATTATTGTTTAGAGTACTGGCCGCAAGCCGGGAAGTTTCACTATACACTTTACCGTATCGAGCTAAATTTTCCGTTTTCTTGTGAACTTTACAATGTTAACAATTGGCACAGACATCTAGTAACAATGAACAATATTAATCTCCTGGTAAACACTAACTAAATAATGACATTCTATTCAATAATTTATCAAAATAACATACCTATCGTGTACATATTCTACTCTATATCACATATTCACATTATTTATATTTACTTGTGTGATACAATGTCCCTTCCCATTTCAGTTCTTGGAACATTATTGATACAAACGAACGGACTTAATAACTATAATTATGTAATATGAAATATAACTCGAAATTATTGTATTTGTGGGATAATTCATTATTTCCGAGTATGTATCGTTTTACGTGTCACAAGTGCATTGCAGCCTTGAAGTTGCCGCCCGACAAAAATCCACTCATCTTAGTTGGGATCGAACTCGCGTCTGGAGTGTTGACGCTAATAATCTCACTCACGGAAGTGGCTTATTTGAACAACTGTGTCAGTGATTTGCTACACATTGAGGATATGCAAAATTCAATTACCAAGTTCGGGAAATGAAGCATCACCACAATTTCAAACTTCTAGGTAAGCCAGTTTCAGATTTTGAAGCAACAAAGAACCATAATAATATAACTGCCCCATATTCTATGAAGGTTCTTATTGCCTTCTTCAAATGCCACGCTCAGATTATGAAGTATTGGATGCCTTTCTCATTATTGGAAAGGAAGAGTTTCGAAATTCAAATAAGTTTTGTTTTGTGGTTAGCAGTGGAATTCAATACGTTCATATCGGTTTTATTGGACTTTGTTACGAAGTATAATTTCTCTGTGGAAAATGTAAAAGAATCTAATATCTAAGCGAATAATTTTACTGCTACTGAAACAATATTAATTGAGGGTCTTATTTTGAAATGGTTAGAGATATGACTATTACGAGTACTTTCAATAATTTTCAATCGAAATATCATAGTTTTTTGTCTTGAATTTTTTTCTTATTTATGTAGCCATAGTTTATTTACATAAAAAGGATGCTGTAGGATGGGGATTGTGAATTGAGCATATGTAGATTTGTGTTCATTCACTTACTTTGAATACGTTATTCTTACGTAATATTTTTGATGTATTAATGTCAGGATTAGCAAATGAGTACTAGATTTGGCAGGATTATATTTAAAAATGAAATTTAGAATATGTCTATTTATTTTGTTTTCAGAGCATTTGCAGTTTATTCACTGGAAAAGGAACAAGATATCATCAGATGTATGTTAAAATGGCAAATAAAAATTAATATTAGTTTGAAGACTTCTTAGTAAGTATCCTCTAAGTCACCACAACACTTCTAACTTACGAACCATACTTTTATACTCTGTGACAGTGTGATTGATTACTAACACAAAGACACAATTGTGCATGAGACCATACTTTTGTACTCTGCAACAGGTGTGATTGATTACTAACACTAAAACACAATTGTGCATGAGAGACTTTCTTCACTGAAGTGAACGCGCGAAAGACATCGCTCTTCACACGCTCTGATTGTGCTTCTCTCTCACGGAGCTGGGAAGTTTCAACAGGTGCTCCGCAGGGCGGATCTTTCGCCTCGCCATCGATAACGCCCCGTCGACTACTAGATCTGGCGCTCCAAAACTTTTCGACTTTTCCCATCCCCTGAAGGCCTTTCGCGTCGAGTGACTTCAGCTGAGGAGTTATAAAGCAAGATAAGTATTTATTAAGAGTCCCAACTAAAATGAATTTGTTAGATGAAATAAATGTGGAGTTTGTTCACCCTCGAACGTTAAAGCACTATCGATCTTTTGGGCATGCGCAGTTCAAGTTTCGCATCACTTTTGTGCATCTGCGCATGCGCAGAAGATCGATATGGCTGTCCGCTATGGCGTGCACAAACTCTCTAATATTGGTATTAAATTCATCATATCACTTCACCTAATAATCATGAACGTGAACTCATACGAGTATAATATGCGTACATGTAATAACAAAATATGGTAACATACGTAACAAACTAGTTTTTAAATTTATTTACCTGAGTACATACTTACTAAACAGTCACGGCTCAATTAACTTAGAGACAGCATTTCCAATGTCGCAGTAGCTACTCAGATCGAGAGGGCTTAAGAGTTCGAGTTCTGAATGCAGGAAAATGGGTAAATGTATTTAAAATTTCCGAATGTTACATTTGCCAATAAGGTTCCTTGTTGTGTGTTCAGAGAGGAAACCTTAACATGATTAGTCATTTTTATCACTTTTGTTTTCTTATATACTAAAGAGAGACAGAGTATTCTTTAGAAAAAAATACGGCAATTTTTAGACAGGAACATTCGTGTTACTATAAATATTAAATTATTTCCACTAATACAATTATTATATTAATAATTATGTAATGAGAATCAGGGTTTTCCGACCTTTATATTAATTATATATTTATATTGAATTAATTTAGAGATTTGTTTCCTCTATTATTTGTTTGACAACAAAAATCTGATACAATATTGATCTACCCTCCCGAAATCCAACTTGTATTTAATTTTATTTACTTCTAAAGATGCTTAATTACTCTTACATATATGACTAAATATATTAATTAACCTGTAGTTATCTTTTTTACCGCGTATGAGAATTACCTAAATAAACGCTCCTTCCAATTAGTTGGAATTTCTGGAACATGAGAACATAGTTTCTAAGTTCGACGGGTGAGGTGGTTCCCGGTGTTCCCATCAACTGATGTCGCTGCAGTGCCTCTGGCCGGGAGGTTCTAGGGATGAGTCCGGACGGTCGGAAATTTTTCGACACTCGCTGGATTGGTAGGACGAATTCCGCCGTTGCATGGAGGAGAATATTAACGGCCGGCGGCTGTTATAATTTGTTTTCCGTGGTTTCTCCGATGACGAAAGTATGCCAGAGCAGCAATATGTCAAACGCGTGATCTTTCCTTCCCCTTGTCTTCACCCCTTAGTTATATACACTTGCGGTTACAAGCGCTACACTACTACACTTGTTGGGAGACCATTTTGAAGGTCAGCTTGTTCCGGCTGGGGGAGGGGGTGCCACGTTCGAGAGAGATTCCTGCGTAGAGAAAATCACGCAAACCGACGTGCAGGTGGGTGCCGAATTTCTCCATCCAACGGGGGAGAATTGTGCCCAAGAGAGAGAGTTGAGAAACATGCCCAACACTAACGGAACGAATGACCACAGCAGTTGATGCGCCGAGAAGTACGAAATAACCAAGCAAATTTCTCATTAATTAGAATACATACAATATCATAACCCTTACAAATAATATGGGGAAGAACGTTTTCTAGCATCACTAGCACCATTTTGTCCGGATAGAATTGCGATAGGGTGCACTGATGGATGGTGCGGGGGAGGGGCGGGGCTTGTCTGCAGAGCCCGGGGCATGGCGGCGGCAGCGGTCGGGGCGGGCGCTTGTTGGCTGGAACTTTTCCGTCTCGACGGCCGAGCAAAAGACGCTCGCGCTGGCCGCGCGCCGCCAGCGAGGCCGGACAGCGGCAGCACCGGCTATTATCCGGAGCATGGGCCAGCGCTCGGAGGAGTGGGCGAGGCGGTGAGGGAGGGGGCGGGGAGGGAGAGGAGAGGAAAGGGCGAGGCGGACTGGACGGAAGGGGCAGGGGGCGGTGCGGGCGAGGAGAGGTGGGGCGAGGAAGGGGTGGGGCGAGTCGAGAAGGGGTGGGCCAGGAAGGGCGAGGCGGACTGGATGGGAGGGGCGGGGGGCAGTGCGGGTGACGAGGAGCGGGGCAAGGTGGGGCGGGGAGTGGAGGGGCGGGGCAAAGAGGAGCAGGGCGAGGAGGGGCGGGGATATGAGGGGCGGGGATAGAGGGGGGGGCTGGGGGCGGGATAGGAGGGCGGGTATAAGAGGGGCGGGATAGGAGGGGCGGGGATAGGAGGGGCGGGGATAGGAGGGGCGGGGATAGGAGGGGCGGGATAGGAGGGGCGGGATAGGAGGGCGGGGATAGGAGGGCGGGGATAGGAGGGGCGGGGATAGGAGGGGTGGGGCATGAGGGGCGGGGATAGGAGGGCGGGATAGGAGCGGGGATAGGAGGGGCGGGGATAGGAGGGGCGGGGATAGGAGGAGCGGGGATAGGAGGGCGGGGATAGGAGGGCGGGGATAGGAGGGCGGGGATAGGAGGGTGGGGCTATGAGGGGCGGGGATAGGAGGGGCGGGGATAGGAGGGGCGGGGATAGGAGGGGCGGGGATAGGAGGGGCGGGGATAGGAGGGGCGGGGATAGGAGGGGCGGGGATAGGAGGGGCGGGATAGGAGGAGCGGGGATAAGAGGGCGGGTATAGGAGGGGCGGGGATAGGAGGGCGGGATAGGGGCGGGGATAGGAGGGGGAAAGGAGGGCGGGAAAAGAAGGGCGGGGATAGGAGGGGGGATAGGAGGAGCGGGATAGGAGGGCGGGGATAGGAGGGCGGGGATAGGAGGCGGGGATAGGAGGGCGGGGATGAGACTGGACAGGGTCTGGACGGGACGGGGGCGGGATTCGCTGCGTGGCGCGGCATGGAGTTTCAGGAGTAGGGCTTGACGTGCTGGTCGGGTGGGGACGGAGCTGAGAAGGGAGAAGGCCAAGAAGTTTTCAGGGCTTTTCAACAGTCAAAAAGGCATGTCCATCGTTCTGCTGGCAGAGAAAGAGAATGTTAAAAAAGGTAGGGTGCTGTTTGAGTGTTCACACAATTTTAATCTTTCACCCGTGGCTTCTTCCCAATTTATTAACATTATCAGCCCCGATGTTGATACCGAGGCCCATCCAGGATTTTGCTTAGAGGGGAGGGGGTCAGGTATAGTATCCAGGCGACTTTATATCTTCTTACAAAGAATTTTTCAATGAAGTTGAATATAACATATTCTTTTTAGTTGACTTTTAGCCCCATGTAATATTTATGATATTCTCAATTGATATACTGGATAATAATGACCCATGAGCTTCGCCTTGGGTTGATCCAATTAACATTTTAATTTTTAAACCAAAATGGAAATGTGTTTTAATGTTTTTTAATGTTTTGCGTGTTCTGATTACGTAACAAAAAAATACATGGTAGGTCTCTCATATGGTATGCGGCTACATATTTTTCTTTGGATATCTGGCGAATGGAAAATAGTAATATATATTGCTGTTTAATAAGCCTTACTTCAAATACTGTTATACTGGGTAAACTCAAACGATTTCTCACGCTTTCATTTTTGAGCACGTTAAGGTTCAAAACCAATCTGAATTCCTTATGATCATGAAATCATTAAATTAATTAATGAATTAATTGAACAATAAGCTTATAATTTTATTTCTTTATTACGTGGTTTATTCATTTACTAGTAAAAGTTGTCATGAAAATTTAAAAAATCCAAGAGAGAGCTCAGAAAAGTATTTGCGCCCTCTTTGTTTTAGGCCTACGATGATCCGCGGTGAAAGCGCGAGTCTCGATGGCTGTGGAATGACTAAGTATCGATGTGGTCAACATGAGAGATCAAATATATTTTTCAAGTGGATTCGTAATTTAGCAAGTTACACCACACTCAGAATTTACAACAGAGCTGTATGTGAAAACCATAAATATGTCTGTTACCCCAAATAAAAATGTTAAGAGCCATTTACATTACTTCATCACATATTGTTTAGGAGCCTTGAATTGTTTAGTAAAGACTTTTTATGCGGATGTAAGCTAGTATCTCAGTCGTGCGGCGTGTTTTCTGACCGCAACGATGCACTACACCACCACATATTCCGGGAGACCGGTCGAGAGCTTATCCCGGCTGGGGCGGTGCCCCGTTGGTGGGAGAGTCCTGGTTAGGGGGAATCCCCGCTAGCCGACGGTAGGTCGGCGCCGGATCTCGCCATCCAGGAAGATCACCGCCATCTTACGAAGAGAAAACATGTACTACATTTACGGGAATAATGGCCTAAGCTGTTGACGCGCCCGGAGTCACTATCAACCAACCTATCTGACCGCAAGGCGAAATTGTCAAAGTAACTCCTCGGAGGTCACGGTCAGGCAAGGTTGACCGCCTCCTCACCCGCCGTCACCGACTGGACTGCCTTCCATGCATCGAGGGGTTTTCTCCGACCGGTGCGGGAGCGAAGTAACATCTTTTCGCGGGAGCTCTTTGACGCAGCAAATTGGGGAAGTGTACAGCACTTAAGTGCTTCCCCGGGAGTGTTTCGGCAGTTTCCGGAAGCTCTTTAGGTCCTCGAAGGGCAATCGACTTTACATTGCTCAAAGAGGCTGTAGAGACGATGGTATTGGAACGGACTGGTAGGCCGGAATTAGAGGGGGGACAAAATGAGTCAGTATGAAAAATGAAAACTTAAAGAAAAAGATAAAAAATATCAGAAAGAACGTTCCATAGTTGAATGTGTGAAATGTAAGGGATAGATGATCGGCAAGAAAATTTTATACACCAAAACGTTGATAAGAAAGCAAAGATCAATAAGTCAGCAGACCCTTTTTTATTACACATGAACAAGTAGAAGTAAAATTTTTGAATTATCAAAGAGGATTTTTTGTCTCCAAACTTCCTTTAACTATTTCTCTTATTATGCATTTGTTTCATCTCATTTTTAACAAATTCTTTCTCTTAATACTAAATTTATTTTTAAAATAACTATATACCTATTAAATTTCTAATTTTATTCCATTGAAACGCTCTCTGTTTTTGTTAAATTATTTCTGCAACCGATTTCCGAATTTTTATCATTTTTTGGCGCCAGGAAAGGGTTGCGATTTTAAATTTCCCGCAAACACATCTATGGGAAATAATTATCCTACTAGCTCTGCCGGTTGGGTTCTTACGAAAATAATCGTCGACGGTACTTACTTTCTTCCTAGCAAACGATCATTCGATCCGTTCTCCATACGGAAGAAACGAGGAATCTGAAATTTGTTTCTGGAAAGAAATAATTAGACTATGGATTGCACAAGATGCCAAAGAAATGATAATCAGCTTTTCTTTTTCAGAATGAACGTTATAAGTTTATTTCTCGATTAATTCTTTTAAACATGCAATGTCATCCTGGTCATGACCGATTGTAAAAATCATCTATAGCGCTATTATTCTTACTATTTATACATCCACGCGCTCTTTCGCATCTATCATTTATAATGACCTTTACGATGTGCAGGGTACGCGGTCTAAAGCTCCTCTCCTCTAATATTACGAGGTTCAACCCTCCACAACTTTCATACCTTCTTGTCTCTTGTTTTACCAAAACAATCTCCAGTCTCCTTTACGTCATACCCCATTACTAGTTTACCACCAATCCTACATGCCCTTATATCACAATCTTCTTTCCGTTACTTGCCGCGCTATGTTTATTTACTGCCGCCTCCCTGGTTGCTAAGGAACGCCCTGCCTGCATGCCTATGCCCTAAACATTTACACTTTTTACGAAGAATTTAATAAATTCGTGTCCCCAATTCCCATAAAAATATTGTGTGACAGTCTGGTATGTCACAATATATGTTTTCAAAACAAAATAATTATCAGTAATTATTATAATTGAATTCTGACATCACAAAAAATTTAAGTAATATATAATCAACATTCCGAAAACTATTTATAATTGAATTGGAAATCAAGATAATAAAAAAACAAGAAATTCTGAAGTAGGTGAAGGGGAAACATTGTAAGGTTCTTTTGGACATCGCCAATTCAATATTTTAATGTTAGCAAAAACTCGTCTTTTAATAGTTGTAAACACAATTAAACTATGAAAGAAACTTAATTTCTCGGTACTACACGGAATCTCAAAGATAAATAATGAAAAATGTATTTCCTTTATTAATATTAAAATACACAAAAATTCAGTTCAATAATACGAGGTCGATGATGTGTCATGAAATAGGGTTGTCATTTCTTAATGTGTAATGATATTTAACCAAAAGCATAAATGAAAGTTGAACATTCCTGAACGCTGAATCAAAAATGTAATTATTTATTTTATAGTGTAAATCTACTGCCTTCGTTACTTGCTATGCAAAATATTTACATGTGGTCGAGATCAGACTAGAGTCCATGAATTTTTAGGGTGCAAAAATTGGACGACGTGGACGACTTCTGGCGATTGTTTGGTATGTAGAAAAGATCCCTAGAAAGGCATGGAGTAATTTCGGCTAAATCTGAATCCTTGAAAGGTCATGTGAAAGATTGAAGACTTCAATGGTTATTTATATAACAGAACCAATCATCTCTGCTATCTACTGGAACATCAAAACCAACGCTCACACTGAAAATATCAGCAAAAGACTGTGAGGGACTCGAGTAAGAATCATATTCCTGGCAGCAGAAGACCCCCCTCCCCACACACACACACACAAACACGTCAGTAAAAGAATCACTTCGATTGATTTTATTTATTAATTCAATGGAGTAAGCCTGAACACATGTAGTTTTCTGGTTTCAACGTATTATATATTCTCTTCATCTTAAAAATTCAACTTAATTTCAACAACAAAAACCTTTAGAACTGATATTGTCTTTTAATGGTATCGACTTTTAATTAGTACCCCTTGATTCATAGCGCAAATGCCAAGAGAGTTTTTTGTGGTCTTATGGACAATCTTCTTGCCTCCACAGAACGTTACAATCCACACTTTTGTCTCTAAATACATAAAACGAAAAGAAATGGAATCCTATTTCGTATTTTCATTTCAGAGCACCAGTGGCGGAAACATAATTGAGAGCAGTCGCTTGCATTTGTACTAATCTCTCACAGAGACGCGAGAGGAATCTAGGTCGTTAGTTGCTCCCATCCATTGATCCAACGCAGCAAATAAAACGGATACGCGAGCGATCGCGGCTTCGCATCGCTGCGCGCTGACGCGGTGCGTCGCTTCCGGCAGCCGGGGCCCGCGACTCGCAATTCCTCGCTCGCAATTCCTCGCGCGCGGAAGGGCCTCCGCCAGGCCAGGCGCTCGCGCTCGCAGGCGGACGCTCCAGCCCGCTGCTCTGGCTTGCTTCGCCGATAATGTCGCGTCCCAGAGACGAATATTTTACAACGAGCTTTTTGAATTTTCTGAACCCTCTGCTCTGGCTGCAGCCAGCATTTCGACGATAATATTGCGTATCCAAAACGAACATTTTATAATTAACATTTTGAACTTCTTCAACCTACTGCTCTGGCACATTTCATCGATAATATTGCGTCCTCAAGACGAATATTTTACAACGAACTTTTTGAATTTTCTGAACCCTCTGCTCTGGCTGCAGCCAACATTTCGACGATAATATTGCGTGCCCAAAACATTACAATTAACATGTTGAACTTCTTCAAATCACTGCTCTGGCTCATTTCATCGATAATATTGCGTCCAAAGTAAAATTTAAAATGACTTTTTGAACTTTCTGAACCTTCTCTCGGCTCCAGCCAGCATTTGACTATAATATTGCGTATTCAAAAGGAAATTTTACAATTACATTTTTAACTTTTTAATCCACTGCTCTGGCTCATTTCATCGATAATATTGCGTCACAACAGTAAAATTTAAAATGAACTTTTTGAACTTTCTGAACCTTCTGCTCTGGCTCCAGCCAGCATTTCGACTATAATATTGCGTATTCAAAAGGGAAATTTTACAATTGACATTTTTAACTTTTTGAATCCACTGCTCTGGCTCATTTCGTCGATAATGTTTCGTCCTCAAAACGAACATTTTACAATGAAGTTTTTGAACTTTCTGAACCTTTTGGCCTGGCTCTAGTCAGCATTTCGACGATAATATTGCGTACCCGAAACAAAAATTTTACAATGAACATTTTGAACTCACTGTACTGGCTCATTTCGTCGATAATCTTGCTTCCCCAAGACGAAAATTTTACAACGTACTTTTTGAACTTTCTGTACCTTCTGTTCCGGCTCTAACCACCATTTCTCCGATAATATTGCATACCCAAAACAAAAATTTTACAATGAACATTTTGAACTTTTTGAACCCGGTGCTCTGGCTCATTTCGTCGATAATACTGTGTTCTCAAGACGAATATTTTACAACGAACGTTTTCAACTTTCTAAGACGTCTGCTCTGGCTCCAGCCACCATTTTGCCGATAATATTATGTACGCAAAACGAAAACTTTACAATAAACGTTTTAAACTTTTTGAACCCGACGGATATTTAGTCGTAAGTTGCGTCCCACGTTGAATATTTTAAAATTTTTAAGATAATATTGCGTACCCAAATCAAACATTTTACAACATCATTCTAAACTTTTAGAACCCACTGTTCTGGCTCATTTCGTCGATAATATTTCGTCCTCAAGACGAAACTTTTACAAAGAACATTTTGACATTTTTAAAGTATAATACTAATAGCCTGCAGCATGAAAAACATTGCTGAACCTGAACGCTAAATTAAAGGCGAAAAACTGCTCAAACTGAATGGGGATTACAAAATGGTTTACCTAAATGCAGCACGCACACTGCACAAGAAAAAATAAAGTACTCTCGTAAAGCACTGCAAAAAATAAATATTTTAAAAAATACTCCAACTACTCAGACACCAGCCAGCATTTCGCGGGTCATGTTGCGTCTCCAAGACGAAAATTATAACTGATCATTTTCAATTGTTTGAAATGTCATACTAGTGACCTGCAAGAGCAACAATGCTGCTCTAACTGAATGCATAATTAAAGGTAAAAATTACTGAAACTAAATGTTAAAATTCCAAAAAATAACAAATGAAATTCTCTTGCATAGTGCTGCAAAAATTAAATTTTAACAATAACAGTCTTCACAAACACGCAATAACGAACATTGCAATACATGCAATAGTATACTTATACGGTATTTAAACAGGACACAGTAAAACAGTTCTTTACATACCATGGATAAGAAGTTAGTCTTTTAACGAAACAGGTTAGTGGCAAATCCCTTGGGCGGAAGCCGCTTTTTTTTCATTCAATTTCTGCCCGCATTAAAAATTAGTATATAGTAGGTTTTTGGATTTAACAACATTCTGCTTCTTCATCGGCTATGAGAAGGATTTTGATAAAGTTAGGGGGACACTACTATGGAAAACATTGAAAAAAAGGAGTACCAAAAATCTAATAAGAGCTATACAGAACCTATAAAGAGAAAATATAATAAAAATAAGAACAGCAAAAATTGGAAAAATGCTGCAACCATTAATCAAGTTGTAAGACAAGGGTGCCCATTGTCACTTATTTTATATATATATATATATATATATATATATATATATATATATATATATATACGAACATAAATGCGTGGTAAAATTTTAAACAGAAAATTTATAGTAAAAACAAATTCACATTGTTCACAGATGATCAAGTCATTATAGGGTCTACATACGACAGTATACAGGAAGCAATATATAAATTATGTAATATAGCTCAGCAATATAGCATGACTATTTCAACAGACGAAGCAAAAATTATGGCGTTTAGGGATCCAATAAGAGCAAAAATAGCCCTTGGAAAAAAATAGAACAGGTAAAATACATTTAATGACCTTGGCTATAAAATTATAAAAATAATGATTTAGAAACTTAAACAGATATACATACTTCTGTGGCACAATAGCTCGAACTTTAAATAACGTTAACGAAAAATAACGTTAGAAAAGAAACTATAATGAAACTCGATAAAACAATGGCCCTGCCCATGCTGTTATACGGAAGTGACTGTTGGACATTAACTAAAGACCAAATTAGAAAATTAGAATCAGCAGAAAAGAAGTTTCTTCGAACAATAGCAGATTATTTACTTCTTGATCACAAGAAAATTGAAGAAATAAGAAACGAACTAAAAATTTTAATTGTGAGTGACATTATCAAAGAATATAGAGAAAATGGAAAATCGCGAAGAAAGAATAGTCAAGTGAACTACAATCCAAAAGTTTTCAGGAGCCGGAACAGAGTGAACAAGTCAAATCCTTGCAGATGATGATGATGATGATGATGATGATGATGATGATTAGATTTTTGGATCTTTCGGGAATTCCTACTTAAGAAAATCATATATTATGTGTCGCACGTCATCGGAGGCTGCGTTGCTTTCCGACTACTTGAGCACGCATTAGAAATTAGTAAAAACCTGTATATTACGCTTTTACGTATTTGATATTAGATATTTAATTTTTGCGAGTGGACGAATTACATACTGCAAATGAAGTGAATTTTTGAAAAATAATGAAATATTTAAAAACAAAATTTAAAAAAATATTTTACTTGAGTAAACATAACTGAGTGTTCGTGAGTCAAAATTCCACTGGAAATTTACAGAACTAAACATGTTTTTAATTAGCTTCAGTATGATCATTATTTGTAAATTTATATTAACATATTAATAATTATATTTTTAATGTAATCTAAACTAATCTGTAAATTTAAATTCAGATTATTTCTAAAACAAAACAGGTAAAGGTATCCTTGTGCAATAGCACACAGGCTGATGTGGCCTTCAGGGAAAGTGAAGATAAGGGGTCTATTTTTCTCCGTCGTCCCAAAGAGGAGGTTGTGTGGCGAGCACAAGGCTCCGGCCGCTTTTACCCCCAGGAAAGATCCTGGTACTCACTTTGAAAGAAGGCTGTGTCGACCTGCAAATTTAAGAATTAAAATTGAAAATGTAGAAATGGCCTAAATAAATAAATAAATAGTACTATTACCATACAGTAATACAAATAATTACTGTCCCTTCGTAAACATTTTCTGAAGTCATTCTCGCACTAAGATTACAACATAATGTCCACTTGCGGTGTCAATAATATCTTCCCAACAACCCGGTCAATATATCATAAAGATACAACACGCATTAATGTAGTTCTAACCTTATCATGCATTTACATTATCATATATGCATTTACATTTCATGCAATACATTATCACGTATTTATATTACAAACTGTTTTAATCTAGTTCAGAAAGGGTTATTGTTTTTCGAACCAAAATGAAATTTATTACATTCACAAAGCGTTTATGGCGTTGTATTTGATACTAAAGCGAATTTAAAACTACCCATCTCTCGAAATCATGAAAATCAAGGTCTTGTGTGCAAACGAGAAATGTGAACAAGAGTGTTTGAATAGGTTCACGGGAAAATAAATTATCCGTTGTGTTCTATTTAATATTAAAGTATAAAGCATGGCAAAATGAAATGTTGAAATGTATTCTCATAAGCACAAAGCTGCTGCAACGAGCTGGGGGGGCTATACACGTTCTTTGGTCGATTTAATTTAGAGCCTTTGTGCTTATTATTATTCCGAGTTATGACATGCGAACGCATTCTCGCCCATCTCCGTCAGAGCTGAGAGTCCTTGACCGCCCATCGCGTTCGTCAGTCCGCTTCTCCCACTCGTCGCCATTACTCTGAACACTCGTCCCAGCCCCTGCCCCCGCCCCTACCACCGCCACGGGCAGGGCCTGCCCCGTCCCATCTCGCCCCCGGCGCGCCGTTGCCGTGTGCACACACGAGGGTGTCGCCGCACCAAACCAACCAACCCCGTTCGTGATTGATTGATTGAGATTCCGGGCGTATTGACTACTTAGGTCATTAGTCCCGTAAGTGTTGTGCAGGTTTTCCCTGGAGAGGTCGTGGTGATCCCCGGTGATGGTGATATGGTGAGATCCAGCGCCGACCTACCGTCACCTAGCGGGGTTATCCTCAACTAGGTATCATCCACCAGCAGGGCACCGCCCTAGCCGGGACAAGCTCTAAGCTACTGACCAGTCTCCCGGTATGTGTGGTAGTATAGTGCATGTTAGTGTGTGTGTGTGTGTAAGATATGAGGATAAAACAAGGAAGAGGAAGGAAAGATCGCGCGCAGTCCGTGGCCCGTTTGGTAGGGTAGTGTTCCGGCATTCACCTGGTGTTGATCGGAGAAACCACGGAAAACTACCGATCAGAGCAGTCGGCCGCTAGAATTTTCCTCCCAGCAGCGACTGAATTCTATCTAGCTGAAAAGCTAGTGTTAAAAATCCTGCCTCCGTCAAGACTCGAACCTAGCACCTCCCGGGCAAAGCGACTGCAGTGCCATCAGTTAATGCCCTGAGCCATCTCTCTGGGACACGTTGAACTAATTCTACCTACATGCTCAATTTTAAACCCTGACGTGATTCAGTGACGTGATTCTGAAACGAAATAACTCTACTCTAGCCCAAAAAAACAATACAGAATACAAATAATAAAGAAAGTATACGATTTTTAAGCCTCACTAAGTAAACTTTTCTTCAAATTTTTAAATCAAAACTCCTCCTTTTCCATTTTATCACGCTCTGCTATGACTTCTCTCACGTGACTCCTTGCTTCATATTATTATTCCGGCTCACTATTTCCCATCTTCCATCACTGGGATTCTCTCAATATCCCTTCCCTCCCTGATCCCCAGCCTACATCTGACCTGTTGCTGCCAGGCAGAACATACTATGTCCATCGCACTTCCTCATCCATGCATTTTCTACGTTGAAGCATTATCTACGTACGCTTTCGTCCTCCAAATCGTCGCTCAATTACTACGCTTCGCATCCCCCTCGGCACGTGAAGCCTCGTGTCTTCTCAACCTCAGGAGGGTCGTGGAAGGTGGCGTGTGGCGAGGTGCGTGCGACGAAGTACATGTCGCGCCACGTCGAGAGTGATCCCTGTAGCAGGTTGGGTGCATGTGGTATGTTGCTTATGGCGAGGTGCGTGTGGAGGGATCCATGTGTGGCGGGGTGCGTGTGGCGGGTGCGTGTAACACGAGTACGTGCGGCAGAGTGCGTGTGTCGGGGTGCGTGTAACGAAGGCGCGTGGTGCCAAGCCCCGGGGGATGCGTATGACGAGGTGCGTGTGGAGGGATCAGTGGTGCGGAGCGTGTAGGATGCGTGTAGTGCGGTGCGTGCAAAGCGAGGCGTGTACCCAGAGTGCGCGTGGCGGGGTGCGCGCGGCGGGGTGCGCGCGGCGGGGTGCGCGCAGCGGGGTGCGTGTGACGAGGCGCGTGTCACGCCAATGCGAAGTGCGATCCCCAAGGCAGGTTGTGAGCATGTGGTACGTTGCTTATGGCAAGGCGCATGTGGAGGGATCCATGCGTGGCGGGATGCGTGTGGCGTGGTGCGTGCGGCGGAGTGCGCGTGGCGGGATGGGGAGTAATTGTGCCGGCGGCAGGTGCGTGACAGGGTTGAGAGCGGGAGAGGAGTGGGACGGTGGCAAGGGGCCACCCGGTTGGCGCCTCCAACTCGCACGTGTCCGCTCCCCTTCCCCCCCCGCCCCGCCCCGCCCCGCCCCGCCCCGCCCCGCCCCGCCCCGCCCCGCGGTCCCCCCCACGGGCCACTTGACGCCGCTTCTGCCCCGCTGCCCTGCTGCGCCGCGTCGGTAGCCGGGCGGACGGCCGCGCCCTCTGTGTGGGCTGGCCCTGGCCTCGCCGGCGACGCCGGACATCAAAGTCCGACACTGCAAAAGGAGGGCCATGTTTTTCTCAGCTTCTTCGAAGCTTCGTTTATTTTTAACCCAATCGGTAGGTTATGTGTTAGAAGAACCATCTAATTTTAGGCTTTAAAGTTGCTTAAAGTCGATATAGCGAGGTAATAAAATCCAATAAAGGAATAAGTTATAATTATGATATATAAGTTATAATAAAAATAATTTTAGCTTCTTGA
The DNA here is from genome assembly GCA_964035755.1 of Teleogryllus oceanicus. NCBI lineage: Eukaryota > Metazoa > Arthropoda > Insecta > Orthoptera > Gryllidae > Teleogryllus > Teleogryllus oceanicus. Next base: position 83,470,883 of record CAXIVR010000008.1, on the reverse strand, counting down.
ATATCTCTTTGAAACAATTAGTAGAACTTATTAACATTTCACTGATTTATTTTAATTTTTCCCATTACTTTTTCCCGATCTTCTTCTTATCTGACTTGCTGAGTCACAAAAAGAAAATTTTTCTAAACTGGAGTAAAATCTCCTAGCGTTCAACCTGATACATGATTAATTTTTTAATACATCCGTAACTGATATATTTAATCACACAAACGCTGTGTGAGCATTCCTTTTTCTATCAAATTCTTCCTTCCTCGCTTTCACTCGTGTCTTCTACGTGGGAAAACCTTCATCAGAATTGCGTTAGGATTTTTCATTGAAGGACTTTCTTTATTATACTCTATTATAATATACATTTCGAAAGTGATCAGGCGGAAGAATGTGGCCTGAGCTTCGCCAACAATAAAGACTTTTATTTATTTATTTATTTATTTATTTATTTATTTATTTATTTATTTATTTATTTATTTATTTATTTATTTATTTATTTATTTATTTATTTATTTATTTATTTATTTATTTATTTATTTATTTATTTATTTATTTATTTATTTATTTATTTATTTATTTATTTATTTATTTATTTATTTATTTATTTATTTATTATTTATTTATTTATTTATTTATTTATTTATTTATTTATTTATTTATTTATTTATTTATTTATTTATTTATTTATTTATTTTTATGAATTTAGAAATTTAATTAAAAGGAATGGGAAGTTAATGAAGTTTCGATGGTATTTCAGTAAACCGACAAAAAACATTCTACAGGGTCAATGAATACTTATTGTTTAAAAGGCTATTGATCTGGATTGACGTTGTTTTTATGAATTTAGAAACTTTAGAGAATATTGGGAACCCGTTATATCGAAATCCAGAAGTAATTTCAGACCTGCTTAATTAAAATTAATTTTTTATCATATAAATGCTGAACTTTCATTTTGTTTGTGATGCAGTTAACTAGCGTTAAGATCCATTTTAGTAGAACAGAAAATGTGTAATCCTCTCTGAATATATCATTACGAATAGATGTCGTTTTTTGACAATTTATTGGAAAATATCGACACAAAACCATGTAAACGTGGTACTGCCGGATAGGGAATCTCTCCCAAGTCCTGAATCCAAAATATTTAAGACGAAAAAATGAAGTCAGCGGGTTACAATACAAAAAGAAACTAAAGCAATACACAGCAATACAATTCTGTGGCGAACCACCATTACCACATCACCCCGCGCCAGGAAAACGCGCAAGGCAAGCGGCACGCAGCGTCTCAAAACATTCCGGCAGCGGCCTCCAAAAAACGCTGCCGAATGCAAGTCGGCCCAATAAAAACGGGCCCGACAGAGCCAGAGGGAAGTAGCAGCACTGACAGAGAAGCAGCAGTAGCAGTAGGAGTAGCAGGAGGAGACAGTGACGGAGAATTGCTGGCAGTAGCAGAAGTGACAGGCAGTAGCAGTGACGGAGGATGGCGGAGACTGACAGAGAGTGGCGGAGACTGACGGAGAATGGCTGGCGGTAGCAGCGAGTGACGGGCAGTGACGAGCACTGACGTACTTGCTTCTCCGACTACCGATCCGACTCCAGACGACTCTCAGGATGGTGACGACACGCTCCCAGGGTGCTGCCGCTGCTGTTGCCGCCCCGCCGTAACGCCTGGTCCACGGGGAGATGGGGTAAGAGGCCGTTCATCAGTAATCTCGACTCCCAAGCATCTCCCTTCAATCCATCGTTCCCCGTCTCTCCTTTAGTTATTAATAAATGGTACATTGTTATTGGAAAACGTCTTCTGAGTAAGCCGCCCTCCCCCTTCTCAACTTTCCATAAGTCACCTAATCAATCACAGTACTCAAAGTGACGAGTCACCTTAGGAATACGCTGAAGCCAGTAAGCTCCGAGGGTGGCTCATCACATCTGGTGGCAGCGGTTAGCGTCAGATTCACCCCTGGCGCAACGAATCCACGCTTACATCGCTAAAAACGATTGCGTGAATATTTTTCACGAGTACTGTGACTGATTTTCAAAATTTCTCTGAATAGTTGGGTTCTTTTTACTCCCTACGACTTAAATCGACAGCAATCCACAGGGCTACAATGCACACTTTTTCAGAACAAAACGTTAACTCCATTTCCATGCATTTGTACAGAAATTTTCGGCAAGAACCTTTTACTTCTCGTAGATAGTGGTGCTCAAGCATCTATCTTATTTGAAGAATTCATTCCCGACAACACTAAATTTGATGATGCACCCCATCGCAATCTACAATCTGTCACCGGCCACCCCCTTTCAATCATTGGATCCGTAACTACAAAAATTATCTTCCCATCTACTCCCTCCTTTTCGCTGTCGCACAATTTCACTATATCCAAACGACCACCCCATATTCAAACACACGGTATACTTGGCATTGATTTCTTACTTTCAAAACAAGCAATTCTTGACTTTAACACAGCTTGTTTACAAATTGGAACTGTGACGTTACCACTAAGAGACAATACGCTTCTCCTAAAGCTGCCTCCAGTGCACACGCCAACAGATGTTAAGGAAGCATCCGAAAAGAAAACTCTTTTAAATTCTGCTGACTACCCTCAATCCCACATCACAACAAAAACACATTCATTCAACCGCTACGCAAACATTTCCCCACCACCACCTCCCCCTCCAAGTACGTTCAACTCGCCAAGGCCAGAACAGCCCTCCCCCCGCACCGCTAAGCAGAGCACCGACTCAGCGCCGCCGCCCGCTCGGCGTCTACTGGCGTCAGCAATTCCATTCCCACACAACCGCTCGTCCTCGAGAATACGCTGCCTTCAAACAGCTTTCGGGATGACGCGTCGTCACACCTCCAGCCCACATCCAGTGACCCAGAAAAATCTTACCCTCCCGTGCGCCTTTCAGAAACAACGATTATCCCACCCCGTAGTGAACTCATTTGCAGGGCAAATATAGATTACATACCCTCAACTTTAGCGGCTCTCGAGCCTCAAAACACGTATCTCCACGGCATTTTATCCGCGCGACTACTAGTGAAAATCATTAATAAAACGAACATACCTACGCGTTTAATTAATGTCACTTCCGCGCCCATCACCGTTCCCCGGAACACAATTCCGGCAAAACTCAGTCCGTCTGAAACATCGTTAGGTTATCCTTGCAGAGACAAGATGACAACCAATGATAAATTTAATTCTTCCTGAGAGAGGAATCACGACACCTTATATGAACTCGTGAACAATCAGAATACGGATAATAATGATAGTAATAATGATAATGATAATAATAATGATAATAATGATGATAATAATGATATTAATGATGATGATAATAATGATGATAATGATGATAATGATGATATTGATAACAAAGAAAGGAATTTATATGATAACAATGATGAGAGCAATTGCAATAATTATAAGAATAGAAATAATAACAATAATATTAATAAGAAAAAGGAATCAAATTGCGCATCCTTTAATCCTTAGAATAACAATCAGTGCAAAGAACACGGGAATCTCTACACGACTATAGATAACGATCGCCAAGAAAAAGGAAATATGAATATAGGCTCTGGAACAAACATTAATTACATAACTTCTGACTCATAAGCAAACTACGATCAATCGACGAAACCCAAAAATCACTAGAAAAACCCAACTATCCAGTCCTCTTAAAAAAAATCAAATTTTGCACTTCCTCATAACTACAATATGTGCCGCATATGTTTATACCTGTTACAAACTAATCAGGAAATTTTCCCCAAAGAGTAACCCCCCAAAACCCATCACCAAATGCACAGACCACCCCCAAACAATTGGCCCCCTTCCATGTCCCCCCCCGAAGAAACCACGAACCCACCAACGATATACACCACTTCCTCCCTGTCGAGACAAGAAGCAACGGCCTCCAGGAACTCTGAAACCCACTTCTCCCCGGGACAGACGGCCATGGGCATGGTCAGCAGCACAGCTCCAGTCCAGATCATCTATTCCTGCCTCCACCGGATGGCCACAACCGCCACCAAAGGACATCTGTGACATCTCGACGCCGTATCCTGGGTTCCTGAACCTGGCAAGTGAGTTCTTCCACCACCACATCGCCATCATCGTGACAAACTAGACTGATACACTCTTCAAAAAGAACAGTAAAACAGACAAGAAATGTAAATAATAGTCTTTTTGAATTTTAAGTAGGCAACTATGTGATTCTGTGAAGCACTCAAAAATTGTATAGCTATCATGTATAATTTATGTAAATAGTCTCTTGTGTATATACTACCCTTTTACCAATCCCAAGATAACCACTCCCACCCTGTCGAGACACTTCGGCTTAGCACGCTGATATCGAAAAACACAGCCATATGGCTATGTTTTTCTGGAAGGCATGGGAGCCATGTGGCGAACCACCATTACCACATCACCCCGCGCCAGGAAAACGCGCAAGGCAAGCGGCACGCAGCGTCTCAAAACATTCCGGCAGCGGCCTCCAAAAAACGCAACCCGGGCCCCAGAGAAGCACAGTAGCAGTAGGAGTAGCAGGAGGAGACAGTGACGGAGAATTGCTGGCAGTAGCAGAAGTGACAGACTGACGGAGAATGGCTGGCGGTAGCAGAGAGTGACGGGCAGTGACGAGCACTGACGTACTTGCTTCTCCGACTACCGATCCGACTCCAGACGACTCTCAGGATGGTGACGACACGCTCCCAGGGTGCTGCCGCTGCTGTTGCCGCCCCGCCGTAACGCCTGGTCCACGGGGAGATGGGGTAAGAGGCCGTTCATCAGTAATCTCGACTCCCAAGCATCTCCCTTCAATCCATCGTTCCCCGTCTCTCCTTTAGTTATTAATAAATGGTACATTGTTATTGGAAAACGTCTTCTGAGTAAGCCGCCCTCCCCCTTCTCCTCAACTTTCCATAAGTCACCTAATCAATCACAGTACTCAAAGTGACGAGTCACCTTAGGAATACGCTGAAGCCAGTAAGCTCCGAGGGTGGCTCATCACAATTCTAATCGTCAATTACTAGGAAAGGATGCGCCCTAGATCATTAAAACTTTGTTTCAATGTGTTCAAACTGTGTATTTTTGTGCGGGCTCCTCTGATCTTGGGTCAGCAGTATCAGAGGAGACTGCACAATTTATATTAGTATTATAGTATTAGCATGATAAGATTAGGAGCTAAGTTTTGTAAAATATTATGAAGTATACATTTAATGTTTTTTGTGGAATTTTTGAAATTGTAATTGAACAATGCTACAACTGTAAGTATTTTTAAGCAATTTTAATTAGCACAATAAATGTTATATACTGTAATATAACGCAGATTTATGTAGCCTTTCAATTATCCCTATTTTAATAACAAAGGCACTCCAATCTTCTTCTCTTGCCAACTCTGACAAAGTATAATTTCATGTTTTTAATTACAGTATCAAAACGAATTAATGCATAAATTACTATTCCAGAAGAAACCCAATTACAATTTCACAGAAAATTCCTGTGAGGCTCTTCCCTTACTCTCGAAAGCAATTTGCACCACAGAAATCTTCATCCCACCTCTCTGTCCTTTCACAACAATGAATTTTAAGTTAAAAAACGTTGAGAACGCAGATTATTCTACAAGCATAAATTATTTAAAGTTAAATGCCATAAAATATTAGTTTTGGAAGACCGTCTACTTATCTTAAAAATATATACACTTCACATTTGCCGATATTAAATGAAGGCATAACTTTCGAGAAATATGCATCGTGAACAGTTTGGTACGTTGGTGTTTTATTAGAAAATATTACTTTAGCAAGTGTAAAACTACTGGTATATGTCACATTTACTTTCGTCAATATTTTTACGAAATTTCTTAGGTATTTGTAAAATTGACTTATTTTTGTTGGTTAATGTTACTCTATTGAAAGAAATAGGTGTCATGTCTGGTACATGAAATTGCTAATAATCTAAATATATACATCAAAAACAAAAAACGCCGCTTAAACTTAATTTAGTATCTGAAAAATAAACGAGTCATTTTTCTGTATATAACTGAAGGATTCAGTCGTGAAGATAATAAACTTCAAAACTTCTTTTTTGCATTCCTCTAAATTTTGTCTCCAGTTAACAGCTGTATTCGATAGTCAAATAGTTCAATTTATATTTCATAATTGGTCTTCGGTTGTTATTTTTATGTAGGTCACTCCAACCAACACATTTTCACATGATTGCACCTCGAATGTGTTTCCATGCACGTTATTGTGTTTTACAACCCAACCCTTCAATTTTGCATAACCAGAATATGTGAATTCATTGTTTCCTACAGGTGACAATGATGAAATATTCCATCATTCAATTGATTATTTACAAAAATTAACAAAAGTATGGTAAAAGTTTCTCGGGCGCAAAGTACAAAAATATCTTTTCACAATCAAAACTCAAGCAGGGTAGATTCGTGTTCCTAGAGACCATTAACGAGTTCAAATTACCTAAATAACAAACGTTTCGAAATCAACAATGTTGTAGAGAATCTAAAGAGAATAAATAACTTAGGATTATCACGGCTCACGATTTTACTGACAGATGTCCACTACGAGATCATTTGCAGTCTCCATATGTTTGATTGATTGATTGTCACTGATTCCGGGCGCGTCATGTACTGAGGTCATTAGTCTCGTAGTGGTATTGCATTTTTTTTCATCGGGGTGGGGGTGGCGGTGATCTTCCCCCACTGGATAGAAATATCCGGCGCTGACCTAACTTCGCCTAGCGGGGATTTCCCCAAGTATCTCCCACCAACGGGGCACCGCCTCAGCATGGACAAGCTCCGTCCGGTCTCCCGACATGTGTGGTAGTGTATTGCATGTTAGTATAAGTGTGTGTCAGTGTAAGAGTGAGGATACGTCAAGAAGAGGTAGGAAAGATCAACCGCGGTCCGTGGCTCGTTTGTTAGGGTACTGGTCCGGCATTCGCCTGTTGTTGATCGAAGAAACTACGGAAAATACAGATCAGAGCAGCCAGCCGCTATAATTCTCCACCAGACAGCGACTGAATATGACCTCACTGACTAGTTAAGGTCGAAAATCCGGACGCCGTCAGGACTCGAACGTAGAACCTCCCAGTCAGAGACACCGCAGCGACATCAGTTGATGCACTGACCCACCTCTCCCGGTCGCAGACTCCCGGAAATCTAATCACACACCTCCGGTGGCTATTCTTACGAGTGTTAAACCGGTAGCGGTAGCTCAGTGCATCAACTAATGTCACTGCAGCGCCTCTAACCAGGAGGTCCTAGGTTCCCACTCCCCACGGCGCACAGTGGTGCATTTTGGCGATTTCCTGGCCAAAACCTCTGAGAGCTATAGTATGTTTTCTACGACGACCAAATTTATTTTAGATTATCTTTATAACGTAAGGGAGCTGGTAACATAATACCAGAATAATGCACTGCTTAAATATGTGAAATATAAATATATATTTTTCTACATAAACTTGGTTAAATTTTATCAATTCACAAAATATATTTTAGAAAACCGTAGAGATTAAATACATATTAATTGATAACATTTGGCATAAAGAAGCACGGTATTATTGCCATCTCATGCCCCCTGCCAGAGAAAATTCATATATAGTGTCCGAAGAACCGAAAAGGAAGATCACATTTTTTACTAGGGTACATTTCGCCCTACGGGTTCTTCCCTGTTGGGTTCAGGCAAATGAGATAAAGCATATTTGTTTAAGAATTTTAACTTTCTTTTGGGAACATCCCTCAAGCCGGAAATGAAAGGAACAGAAGATCTCAACGGGCGATTAAACATCTCCTGGATTGGGTGCAGTCTTGAACATGTTCGAGAGAAGCCTTCTCCATACCATCTTATATCTTTGTGAATAGATTCGATGCATGTATTACTTTGAATATTTGGAAACATATTTCTTGGCAGTATCCAGTGCGTACTACCACAAAAATAGAAAAGAAATGCCTATGGCATATCCACTGGATATTGCCAATAATTTTTTTATAAATCTCTTAATTATACCCTCATCTATCCTGGTTATTTCTGAGGAATATTTAGGTTTCTCAAAAAAGCGTCATGCTGAATTACTGTCGTTGCTATTACCGTAATCTTGTTTGGAAAGCTCTACATTCAGACCATTTTTTTTTTTGAAATGCATTTGAATAAGTTTCTTGACCATATTCAAACTGTAGTTGCAGTATTATTTCATAAAAAATAATATAATACTAATTGTATAACAATAACAATCCAATATAAATAATTGTTGGTTTGTAACTTAGGAGTTAAGTAAACAAGTATTACTTTACGATCAATTGTATTTTTGATTTATTTTTTAAAAGTGTTATGATGAGTTTCTTTGATATCACGTACGTATTTGACCTTTCATTGAGCGCACACCCTTCCTTAAGACGAGTTTTGATGACAGATTATGTAAATATTACTTTATATACAATTTTTAATGAAATAAAATGTGCGTAATCCAGTCCAGAAGATGTAGTGTGTACATAAATATTATGTTCTTTAATGTTAGTGAATAGTCATAATCTGTTACAAAAATTAAAAATATTCATTTTTTTGTTTATAATATTGTGTAAATTTGTTATTTTAGTAAAAGTGATCAAAAGTTTCCGCTAGAAACAGCATTGTATAAGCAGTTCCCGTTCTCAGGACGGATCTCGACGAGACATATTCGGCGGTCACGCGTTCTTGACGAAAAATTAATTTTTTGTATTTACTAATGGGGCAAGTTGGGGCATGATTTTATAACTGGATTCGAAAGAGGATAGATTCGGCTAGTAAATGAAATTAGAAACATCGCGGAATTCCGCGAAATTGGTAACTTTCAGCCTACGTGAACTTATGATTAATGAAAATTATAGCATTAATTTCATGCATTTTAATATTTCATCCCACGTCGGTATTATGCATTAATGCATTATAAAACAAACATGAAAATACTCTACAAACCTTCAGAAAGAGAATCCATACTGCCAGTTTTCTCTGCACAACTTTGTATGGCCACAACTTACAAATAAAGACGGTCTATCTATGTTACTCTCGCACTGCAGGTCTACTAAACGCCGCGAAGGGTAAGTTCGGGTGACTACTGGTGCCAGGGGAATTGACCCAGAGACACGAAGTGGGCAGAAACAGATGCCCCTAAGTATACAGTGTGTCGTAGTATTTGCAAAAGTTCAGTAAACGCGATTTCATTTTTGAGGTTTTGGCCAGGATTTCGGGAAAATGCACCACCGTGCGGCGGCAGGATTTTCGACACTAGCTTTTCAGCTAGGTCGAATTCATCTGCTGTCTGGAGGAGAATTCTAGCGGCCGGCTGCTCTGATCGGTAGTTTTCCATGGTTTCTCCGATCAACACCAGGCGAATGCCGGAGCAGTACCCTACCAAACGGGCCACGGACCGCGCGCCATGTGTCCTTCCTCTTCCTTGTTCTATCCACTCCTCTTACACACACACACACACACACTAACATGCACTACACTACCACATATTCCGGGAGACCGGTCGAGAGCTTAGAGCTTGTCCCGGCTGGGGCGGTGCCTCGCTGGTGGGAGAGTCCTGGTTAGGGGGAAACTCCACTAGCCGACGGTATGTGGGCGCCGGATCTTGCCATCCAGCGGGTGAAGATCACCGCCATCTCCGAGAAAACAACATGCACTACACTAACGGGACTAATGACCGAAGCAGTTGACGCGCCCGGAAGCACGAAAAAATCAATCAATCAATCAATCAATCTTACGAGTATTAACACGTTGCCGGCGGAGTAATCCTCTGGCTGCGACAACGCCAGGGGGATTCTCGGAGAACGGAGACCGTCGCGTCGGTGCTTTCTCGGCCGTGAAGATCGCGCCACCTGTTGGCGCGAGGCGGCATTACCCGAGGCTGGCGGGAGAGCCTCTTAGTGGGAGAGCGATCCGTTCAAATGTCCGTTTGTCCCAGGACAAAACTGTTTTACTCGCCAAATTGTTATTCACTGTAACGGCTATGCCAGTTCCAAATCACCAAATGGTGATTGGTAGTCTTGCGACCTACAATTGATCTGATACTGTGTGACACTGTCACCGAATCAGAATACCTTGTAACAATTGCATCACGACTGCAATTAGTTCAACTCGCACCTGCGTTCTAAAACTTATAGTTGTTTACTTGATACTTAAAACAACTATATCTATTGAGTTTGTGTGCTTTCCAACTGCTGATGTCATTGACATCCATGAGATAAATGATAACGAGATACAATGAGTAAATAATAATGATAATGGGAGAAATGATGATGGGTTGATTTGATTTGATTTTTTCGTGTTTCCGGCTGCGTCAAATGCTTTGGCCATTAGTCCCGTTAATGTAGTGCATGTTTTTCTCGGGAGATGGCGGTGATATTCCCCCGCAGGATGGCGAGATCCGGCGCCGACCTACCGTCGGCTAGTGGGGTTTCCCCCTAACCAGGACTCTCCCACCAGCGGGACAAGCTCTAAGCTCCAGACCGGTCTCCCAGAATATGTAATAGTGTAGTGCATGTTAGTGTGTGTGTAAGGAAAGAGGAAGAGGAAGGAATGATCGCGCGCGGTCCGGGGTCCGTTCGGTAGGGTACTACTCCGGCATTCGCCTGATGTTGATCGGAGAAACCACGGAAAACTACCAATCAGAGCAGCCAGCCGCTAGAATTCTCCTCCAGACAGCGGCTGAATTCGACCTAGCTGAAATGTTAGTGTCGATTGGTTAGGTTTTGTTTCCAGAAATATCCGGGCGCGTCAACTGCTTTGGTCATTAGTCCCGTTAGTGTGCTGCATTGTTGTTCCTCGGGAGATGGCGGTGGTCTTCCCCAGCTAGATGGCGAGATCCGGCGCCGATCTACCGTCGGCTAGTGGGGTTTCCCCCTAACCAGGACTCTCCCACCAGCAGGGCAGCGCCCCAGCCGGGACAAACTCTATGTACCCGACCGGTCCCCGGAATATGTGGCAGTGTAGTGCATTTTAGTGTAAGTGTGAGTGTGTAAGAAGAGGATAGGATAAGAAAGAGGAAAGAAAGATCGCGCGCGGTCCGTAGCCCTTTTGTTAGGGTACTGCTCCGGCATTCGCCTGGTGTTGATCGGCGAAACCACGGAAAACTACCGATCAGAGCAGCCGGCCGCTAGAATTCTCCTCCAGACAGCGACTGAAAACGATGATGGAGAAATGGTGAAAAGACAGGCAGGGGAAACTAGCTATAGAGAACCCCGAGAAAAAAAACCTCTGTAGAGCTTGCTTGTCCATCACAAAATCCATAACAATTGGTCGGGAGACAAACCAGGGCCCATGCGGAGATAGCCGTACCCACTAGCTATCACGCCACGACCCTCCTCGGCATCGATATTTAGATACATCGCAGGAAAATATTTCATTCCCTCACATTCGAGATGAATAAAAATTAATCGACGTTGACAAAGAATAACTAGGTATTCTCGCGCCCCAACGCTTCTCCGTGCTCTCGACAAAAGCGATCTGTCGTCCGCGCATTAAAATGCATAAACTGCCTCACAATACAGCGCACAGCAGCTGCATAAAAAGCAGGCTCAATCGGACGCCGCGCATCTCTCTTTAACTGCATGCGAAATCGAAATATGTTTTCACAGAGCGCCGTTAAAATAACAAAAGGGACGAGTAAAGAGTTTACGGCCATGTTAACGAGAAGTGCGAACCCGAAACCTCTGTGCGTCGAGGGGTCCGGCTGTAAACTGGATTGAGCGGCGTAAAACAAGGGACGGACGCGGGAAGGGAGGGAGAAGTGGAGAGAGTGGTTGCTTGTGGTGGAAACAGGTGTCCGGAAGGATGAGGAGGTAAAGACTATCACTGGCAGATGAGGCGACTGTAGGTGTCACTCGCCTTCAGTTTGGACTAGAGTCCCTAGATACAGACAACCGTCGCCATTTAATATCCTCTCACCCGATAGCCCCATCAAGCAGAATTCACAAGTTGAACAGAAGTGATAAGAATTGGTCACTATTATGGGGAGATGGACACGAAAAATTTGAAAAAAAAAAAATTTTTGTGTTTGCATGTGATACATGTTTTACCACGTTGTATCTCATGTTTTACATGTTTTACCACGTTGTATCTCATGTTTTACATGTTTTACCACGCTGTAAAATAGTTAATGGAACTATTCAGCGGCCAGGACATTTAAAGACTGGGCGTAACCCTTGGAGAAATCTAGACTGGGAAAAATATTATTTTTTTTAGATATTTGCCAAGTTCGATTTTGATTTTTGATTTATTTGGCTAAAAAACAGTAAAACTGTATATGACGTATGGGTGAGAAGAATATTAAGAATGAGCAAGAAGAATAAGAAAGTTTGAGATATTGTTTGCAGTTCCAGGCCGCTCTGTCGTTTTTGTCTCTCCGCCGTGTTGCCTTTGTTCATTCTAAATAAAACGCCTAATGTTGTGAATAAGAATAGAAGCAATTGCATTGTTGTAGTTGTAAAGAAGAAATTGTACTGAATAAGAATTGACGTGAAGTATTGCTGTGTAAATAAAACTATACTGTGATGATGAAATAATTACGAATGTATGTTGGATGAAATACCAAATTTATCCTCCAATATAATGCTAAACAACGTGCATGAACGAGAAAATAAATAAATGATTTCCTGAAACAAAAACAGAAGAATCAGAAAGCTAAAAAAACAATTAGGAAGTTCGAAATGGCCCAGAATATGGAACAGGAATGCACTGAGTGATTGAATACACGCAAAATTTAGCACCAAAACTTTGAAGTCAATTTAATCAAATTATTTTTTTTTTAAATTTAGGAACATATCCCCGAGAAAAACAGTGGTGCATTCTTAACTTTTTGACAGCACTATCTGCAATGTTTGTAAAGGTGTAATCAGCAACAAAAATACTAGAAAGGGCAGTCATTTAAACGTTATAGATTATTAAAATTATTAGCTTAAATGTATATTTTTTTATAATTGAATACAATTTCTAATCAAAAATGATTATATATCAGATTTTTGAGCATATTTGCATAAGTAAGATTTAAATGTTAAATATTAAAAAATCAACCCTGTAAGTAAAATAGTTTTTGAGGTAAGTGCATCTAAATAACATAAAATTAACATGGGCAAGATAGAGATGTACTTTTGCCCTTAAAGAATTTTAATAATAGTTTGGGTTAGATTCTTGGTTGTTTGGTATCGTAGGCTTCCGCGGCCGGAGTCATGATTTGGGCTGTCCGGGTGACGCCGCGTCGAAGGCTGGGGTGCCGACGTTTCGACAGACATATCGCGGTCCTCTTCAGCAGTACAGCCCTGAAGAGGACCGTGATAAGCAGGTCGAAATGTCGGCACCCAGCCTTCGAAGCGGCGTCACCCGGAGAGCCCAGATCATAGATTCTTGGTTCTCAACTGAAGAAATATCTCACACTTTCAATTCTCCTAATAATTGGATCTCAAACGGCTGGATCGGTGGCATAATGGAATGCACTACTCTTTGCATCTATTTCGGACCCTCGTCAACCGTTTAGGTCTAATTCTGTCGCTATTTGGAGGAGAATTTCAGCAGCCGGCTGCTCTGATCAGTGGTTTTCAGTGGTTTCTCCGATCAACACTAGGCGAATGCTGGAGCAGTACCATAACACGACCATGGAGCGCGCGCGATCTTCCTTTCCCTTTCTTGTCCTGTTCTCATCCATTAATTACACACATACTTACACACTTACATGCACCATACTACCACGCATGTGTGAGACCAGTCGAGAGCTTATAGATTGTTCCGTCTGGGGCGATACCTTGTAGAGGAAAATCCCAGCAAGTCGTCGTAGATGGCGTTGAATCTCGCAAATCCATCAGAGCAAGACCACCGCAACCTCCCGCGATAAGAGCATGCACTACATCTAGGGGACTGATGACCTAAACAGTTGACGCGCCGGCAAACACTAATCAATCAATTAATCAATCAAGCAATATTCAACCGCGTCTGAACATAACAACTTTGCTAATACTGAATTTATTTGCATGTAAAACCATGTCTGGTATCGTCAATATCAACTAGGAACAGTTCGATAATGATGTAAAATTGTATATTAGAAATGTGATGTATTGTATCACAATAGAAGCGTGCATTGCAATCCTCTGTCGTCGTTCATGCTGTTCTACTGTATCCGCTAAATCCCAGGTTTATCTTTAATTTAGAACAATCTGGAAAACATTTACATATTTGATTAGTTTTCTTTAAAGGCATTTTCCAGCTTCCTTGAAATAGAATGAATCTAATAAACTTCTCGGCTACACGCTTTTAATCGTATTAATCAAAATCATTATCAAATCAGAAAAATATCCAGTGTGTGTCTGGGATAATCATAAAATAACGTGTGTAATACAGAAACGAAATTGAGGTTTTAAAAATCGGAAAAGAAGCGAGTTGGGAAAAAAATAGATTTTTCTGGGAAATGATTCTATAAAATTGAAGAGAAATTGCTTTTCTTAACTGATGCAGAGGAATGGAAAACAGTCTTTCTCTCATTAAAAAAGACTCAATGGTTTCATTGTCTTCTTAGAATCAATTGAATAGGGATTATGAACTTAACTCAAGTTTTACAGAATACATTCGTAATAACTTCTAGAATGCTTACCTGCGGCATTAGATCTACCGCTATTAGAGTTAATTGGTAAATGTATAACGGAGTAATTGTAAACGCTCAATGAAGACAAGATATGCATATTTATTACAAATAAGATGTTAATAATCGTTCAAAATGTGGGAGCAATCGATATGAAGCGCCATTAAAGTCTCACCACTTGTTTACTTTGTTTTCACTTAATACATTTTCTGCAAATTTGCATCTGAGTTTAGGTCACTTTAATGAACGGAAAAGTAGTTACTTGCGTTCCTTTATACCGACAGGTCGAAAATAAATTTAATTCCGATGTTGAAGATAAGTATGTTCCTTCAAATTAGTTATTCCTTCAATTAAAATTCCTAGGTTCTCTCCAAGAGAGATATGATTAGATTAATTTACATTTTGGAAAAAAATGTTTGGATCTAAAATAACAGTAGGATTTTCAGGAAAAAATCTCTTTCAAATTATCTCAATTACCTCTCCAACAAAACATTTATTACTTCGAAAATGTCACCTGTGTTTTATCAAGGCTAGAAAACTCCAAACAAATTTTAATGTATCCGTATTCAATCGATATTCGATTTATATTGCAACGAGGACGACAGAGAGAAAATTAGGATAATAAATGACAAACACTGAACTGACGTGGTTCATTACTGTCTTGATATAAAGCACGGTATCAACGTTAAACATGCAATCTCCGTGGAGGAACAGAGATTGGAATCAAATTCCTTACATTCAGAAAACAATTACCAGACATGAATCTCTGGAATGTCTGCTAGTCATACTAATTTTAAATGCGTTCGCGCTAAATTACTCGCATTAATTGAGTTGTGGATACTCGCCGTATTTTTTTCAGCCCATTTTCTTTCATTGAACTCTCTCTGAACTATCAATATCACAATATCATTGCCTAATTTCAGAAATTGACAAAATATGCGCATCACACGTATTAATTTTTTTTCCAAATTTAAATAGTATATGACTTAGTGTAGGGATCACAGAATTTTGAAAATGTGCCCACAATTCACTTTTCCCAATAGCACGTCACACGCAGTTTTAACTGTTTTTTGACGTAAAATAAATAAATAAATAAATAAATAAATTCATCATTGCTATACAACTAAAATAATCTCTCTCTATCCCCGATAATTTTTCAGGGATAAATCTTCAAATTTGAGCATATAAATTCAAATAAATGTACTACATTAATAACATATTACTGTGCATTTTATTATATTTCTCAAATTTGATTATCTTCTTTCTTTTTCTCTTTCTATTACTTTATGCGGATGAAGTTTTAAATCTTTTTGTACGAATAGGTACTTCTATTATTATCGTGTGTACGAGAATATTTCGTAAGATATTCTGTTATAAATATTGTGTATTCCACATTGATAAATACACTAAACCAAAAGTTGATTGTTAGATAGGTATACACTAAATGTTCAAGATCATTTATTCTGAAACAATGAATAAATAATTTGAAATGAGATTATGTGTACAATTCCGGAAAATAAGATTTAATTTTTAAATATTCACTGATGTACAATTACATATCTCAGATAATTTTACAAATTAAGAATAAATAATGCATTTGTATAGAAATTGGGTATTTTAAAGTTTCGGATGAAGCAAATGAAAAACAAATGTTGCAGAAATAGATATATGTTTCCTTTTCCGTTTCGATCAGTCTCCCGGTTTTGCCCAACCCCTTTACAGGTTCCCATGTATCAGAGCGTGAGAGACCTATCAGGGTCTTCTCTACTATACTTTCTGAATCCGCGTCTGGGCT
Source organism: Teleogryllus oceanicus (assembly GCA_964035755.1). Taxonomy (NCBI): domain Eukaryota; kingdom Metazoa; phylum Arthropoda; class Insecta; order Orthoptera; family Gryllidae; genus Teleogryllus; species Teleogryllus oceanicus. The sequence goes on along the minus strand of CAXIVR010000008.1, from coordinate 83,454,482 downwards.
TATGGTTCAAGCTTCAAAATCAAATAGGACCCTACCAATTAACCCCTGTGTGTAGGCTCCGAGCGTTATACTCGTAGATTTCAGTTGGAACAGTCTGATGAACTCTGCAGCTGTACAGTTTCAAATTAAAATGAAGTATTCAAAACTAAAGTACTGATGGGACCTAGTCATTTAGAGTAATTATCAGAGAAAAGATGCAGAAAGGAAAGTAGAATATTTTGGGTAGTTTTGATTATCTACTTTCCAACTTACAGACAAAACGTTTTGAAAGATCTTAATGTTACAGATGTTCTTAGATTAGTGTTCACATTACGACATATTAAGATTTAACTTTTTTGACAATTTTTGGACATATGTCACAGTCAGATTAAACGAAATCCCTATTTTAATAACACCTTTTTAGCGATTTAATAATTAAATATGTGTATGCTCGTGCAAAACAATTGTACAGGGAACACACAAATCGCAGAACTGTCATTATACAATACCGGTCTTCTGAATTGTATGATTATCATCGTAGCTCTTCTAGGTAAGTAATATTTTTCGTTCATGGCCATGACCATTCTATCATATATTCAGTTTTTCCTCCTGTTCTTACTTATATTTGCATAGTATTTCCATTTCACTGAGATATTTTCGTGCGAGATCAATATCGCAATCCATGAATACTTCGGTGATGTGCTCCATTTTTCTGAGAATATCATTCAAAGTAGAGCAAACGGGATCCTCGATTCACTTCGAGAAGTCTTAATATAATTCTGGATACCTGAACTAAAATTCAAAATATTCGTTTGAAATTTAAAGAGCATGTAAATTACGAACACAAGATTTTACACGGTTTTCAAATACTTCATTTCATTACATATTATTTCATACATATCTAGTATAGAATCGTACTGCCATATAGCGGAATGTTTATGAGAATATAGCAGCAAGACTCCACTTTCACTCAAATGCGTCCCGAATATTTAGAAGAGAAATAAACGAAAAACAATAAGAACAGAAAAATGCAAAGCAATGTAGAGCTAAAAGCATATCAAATGTTGATCTGAAATAGATATATAAATGAATGTATGTGTTCATTCCACAATAACTTATGAAACACTGCAATGCACTAGAGAAATTGCTGTCCACATTTGTACGAACCCTTTTGAGAAGCCGAGAAAAATGTAATATCTTATCGCGGCCCAACGTGTTAATAATCTACTTCTATATACCCTAATTCGGTTGCATCCCGAAACGTTGTTCACGAAAACCTGCAATGCCTGGCGCTGTCGCCTGGTGACGTCACTGTTACTCGGTCGATGATGTTCGCGGTGCAGCAGGCTCAAGGAGCTGTGTAGGCAGGCGGTGCTGTGTGGACAGCAGTCAGAGCGAGAGGGAAAGGCAGTTGGCAAGGGGAAGTTCCCACTGGGAGGAAAGGGGCGGGGCGGATGATTGATTACTTCGTTTGGTTTGGTTTGTTTTTTCGTGTTTCCGGACGCGTCAACTGCTTTGGTCATTAGTCCCGTTAGTGTAGTGCATGTTTGTTTCTCGTGAGATGGCGGTGGTCTTCCCCCGCTGGATGGCAAGATCCGGCGCCGACCTACCGTCGTCTAGTGGGGTTTCCCCCTAACTAGAACTCTCCCACCAGTGGGGCACCGCCCCAGCCGGCACAAGATCTAAGCTCCCGACCGGTCTCCCGGAATATGTGGTAGTGTAGTACGTGTAAATGTGTGTGTGTGTGTGTGTGTGTAAAGGGAGAGGATAGGACAGGGAAGAGGAAGGACAGATCGCGCGCGGTTCGTGGCCCGTTTGGTAGGGTACTCCTCCGGCATTCGCCTGGTGTTGATCAGAGAAACCACGGAAAACTACCAATCAGAGAGCCGACCGCTAGAATTCTCCTCCAAGCACCGACTGAATTCGACTTAACTGAAAAGCTAGTGTCGAAAATCCTGCCGCCCCGTCAGGACTCGAACATAGGACCTCCCGGTCAGAAGCGCTGCAGTGACATCAATAGATTCACTGAGCTACCGCTCCCAGTGCTTACTTCGTGTTTCCAGCATCAATTGTTATGGTCACTCGTCCCATAAGTGTAGTTCATTTTTATCACAGAAGGTGGAGGTGTTCTTCCCCCACTGGAAAGTGAAATATGGCACCGACCTATTTGGGCGCTTGCGTAATATTCTACATCCAGGTACCTCCCATTCGCGGGGAACCGCCTCATTCGGGACAAGCATTGAGTTCCCGATATACCTGGTAGTGTAGTGTGTGTAAGTGTAAGTAAGTAAGGGTTAAAGATAGGACAAGGAAGAGGAAGGAAAGATTACGAGCGGTCCGTGGTCCGTTTGTTAGGGAACTGCTCCGGCATTCGCCTGGTGTTGATTGGAGAAACCACAAAAAAATACCGATCAAAACAACAGGCCGCAATAACTCTACTCCCGAGAGCGGATGAATTCGACCTAGCTATCTAGCTAGTGTCCAAAATCCTTCCATGGCCGAGACTCGAACCCTAGGACCTCCCGGACAAAGGCACTGTAGTGATACCAGTCAACACCAGTCACTGTGTGTGGTTTACATCCTACGGGTAAAATTGTCGCAAAGGAAATTCTTCGTCTTCTGCTATCACCGAGATTCGTGTTCAAGGTTCCCCTTCTGAGAGTTCTGCTCATAATCCTATTCCTCCTTAGCAGTGATCTCCAAACCGTCAATCACGAGCTACTAGTAACACACAGGGACATTTTCAGGCTCGTGTTGGCAAACCTGGGGTGGATTTACTGAGGTCAGACAGATGGCTCACGAATACTGCTGATTACATACGTCCGCGCAACAACAACTATCTATAAATGATTGTGGGAGCGTGATATTATATCCGTCCTGTTTTTCACCTGTAGATCAATACTCAACTTTAGTCAGAGTTGGTCTAAAAGTGAAGGAAATATTCAGCTCTTCATATACGCGTGTGATTTCTTTTTCTAACATGGAACTTTAAAAAATAAACGGAGAAACATCGATGGATGAACATTTGGACATGTATTTCAATGGCAGCCACTACCCATTCTTCTTAAAAAAAAGGTATGCTGATAATATTCGTTTTTACATTTCTAATTTATTAGTAATGAACATGAAATTCTTAGGAAAAGTTGACTTTTAATAAAACTGAATGTGAGAAAAATCAGTTTCATTTGATTTCATATTTATTAGAAATGTATGTTTGTAGGTAATAAACAAATAAAAGATTTTAAAAAGTAACTACTTCTGTCTTGATTTCTTATTTAGGATTTACAAAATGTACGGTTACTCAGAAACTTCACAAGTTTACCGACCACTGCTCTCTAGGATAGGAAGCGACACGACCTCGCTGAGACAAAAGCGACCGGTCGCTTGAGGATGGATCAGCATTGGTAGGGACGGAAGAAATGCAAGCAATCTACTGTTCACCTAAGAATGCGAAACACGGAAAAAACACGTCAGGATGTTTGTAGGAGTAAGGATGTTTGTAGGAGTCACGATGTTTGTAGGAGTCACGATGTTTATAGGAGTCACGATGTTTGTAAGAGTCACGATGATTGTAGGAGTCACGATGTTTGTAGGAGTCACGATGTTTGTAGGAGTCACGATGTTTGTAGGAGTCACGATGTTTGTATATGTCTTCGGAATGGCACAGCCAAGATACACAAACGCGGGCAGGTAAAATTGTCACAGAGAGCAGTGTGTGGATCTTTTTTCCGGAGCCGCAGACATTCCGCTGGATATTTGGGCACGCTTCAGAATGAAAAAGCGCAAGGGATGAGGGCAGGCAGCGGAGCCGCGCCATTTGCGAGAAGCGCAGAGGAGAATGGAGGGAAGCACAGGGATTACGGCTTCGCAGGTGGATGCCACGCGGTAGCTCACGAGTCCAGAGTGTGCTCACTCCGGGTGAGATTTGGAGGTGACACCAAAAACAACGGGGGACAGATCTAATATTTTTTAATGCACAGTAAGGATTTTTTAGCTTCTCTTCAACGTTTATTATTATTATTATTATTATTATTATTATTATTATTATTATTATTCACACTTTCTCTGCTTTAGCAGGAAAATCTATCACCTGTCCAAGTGATGTTATAGGAGTAGACTCGGACTGAGCAGGAAGGAAATTCATCTTGACCTACATGAATGTCACCCATTAAGGAATTTCCTGGCAATATGGCATGCCTGAAGAAGGGTGGATTCATGGGCTTCATCAAAGGTATTTTTGATATCTAAATTCTCCAGAGTTCTTTCAAAGATCCTAGTGACGACTCCTTGAACGGATATAACCATCGGGAAATGGGAGATTTCATGCACCTTCAAATGGTTTTTAATTCAGTTGCCATGTTCTCATATTTTCTGAATTTTCTGCTTCGGAATTCCGTAAGTTGTGAGTCAAAGGGATTGCAACATGGATTGTAGAGGCTGTTTTCTTTTCTTCGACTATTATGAGGATGCCAGGCCGGTTATGATCAACTGTTTTATCCGTCATAAGTTGCAGTAAAACAGTTTTCAAATTCTCTGTTAAACCCTATGGTTGGCAAATCTGCGTCCTTAGAGTGGTTGAGCAATTGTTACTTCTACCCGGAAACAGAAGGTTTTGTAGCAGTAATTCAGGATAGAGTAATATAAATCGAGTTAAACGGTTTTATACCAGTATAAGACGTGCGTCTTCGTCTCGAGTACAGCATTTGGTTCATACTTGTAATATGCAGGAGCATTATTCCCCAACATTCCAAGTTTCATACCTAGTTCTCGGTGAATGAGTTTTGCCACTTGGTTATGTCTGCCTAAATAGGCGCTCTCTGAAAAAGTACTGCATACAGCCATTAGTGCTTCATAGACTCTCCGTTGTTACCACATCTTTTGTCGATATCATTTGTTTTTAAAATATATCTTTCATAGATTTTAGTTCTTATTACTCTATCATGAATTGCTGCTACAAAGCCTTCAGTTTCCAGGTACAAGTAACCATTGCTCAACCACTTTAAGAACACAGATTTGTCAATCATAGGGTCCAACAGAGAATTTGGAAATTTACCGTGAAGCATCGTTTGCTGCCAGTTTTGTATTTCCTCCTTTAGAGTTGGTATTATAATATTCGGGCCTTGGTTGCTTCAGTTAAGTGGCGTGTATCCAGTGTCAGAGCTCACCACTTTCCTCATGAGGGAATCCTCAGACCTAATTATAGCGTCCCTCTTTTTATTCTTGGGTTCTGCAGAGATTAAAAATATTAGGTAGACCTTGACCACATTCTCTTGGTAAATACAAACAGATCACAGAAGAGTTAGGGTGTAGACATCTGAATTTTGTAAGAAGCCCTGTAGTAAGTCTATCGAATAAATTTAGGTCCGCATCAATCCATTTTACTACACCAAAACTGTATATCAGCGTAGATACAGCCCAGCTGTTGATCGCCGTAATTATGTTTTCCCAGCTAGGTTCGTATTCAGTATTTTGGTTACCCTCTTCTTGTACTTGTCGGTAAACTCATGTTTAATTTCGCTGTGATCAACTTTCACATTCTGTTGTAGTCCGAGGTATTTGTAAGCAGCATCAAGTTGCAGCTCTTCTATGCCTTGGACATTTTATCTATCTTTTCTGCTTTACCTTTCCGTATGCTTATGATGGCGCATTTATCCAAACCGAAGCTCATTTTAATATCTTGGCTGAAACTCCTGGTAGTATCTATTAAGGAACAGAGTTTCTGATGTGTTCGAGCATAAAGCTTCAGATCGTCCATAAATAAAAGATGATTTAATGTCTTATGATCTGATGAATTTAATTTGTAGCCAATTGTACTATTATTTAACAGTGATGACAACGGATTTACGGTCAGACAAAAAAACCATAAGGGTGAAAGAGTGTCTCCTTGGAATATCCGACTTTAATGTCCATTGTACACATTTTCTCCTTATTAGCATGTAGATTTACCCTCCATTTTAGCATCAATGTCTGTAGTGTGTTTATGATCTTTGGAGAAATCCTGTAGATTCCAAGTATTCTTATCAACCAATCATGAGGAACTGAATCAAACGCTTTTGTGTAATCTATATCACACATGTGAAGCTTTTTCTGCTTACTCTGCACTTGTTTTAAAACTACAGAATCTATTATAAGTTGGTGTTTGCAACCTAGAGCACCTCTAATACACCCTTGTTGTTCCTTTGCTATTCCATTTATTTCAAAATTCTCATAATTTTTTTCATTGATCAAGGATGTTAATAGTTTGTAAATAGTCGACAAAACCCGTTATTGGCCTGTGGTTTTGTGGTTGTGAGACATCATCTTTCTTGTAAAGCAAAAAGGCGTTCCTTTCAATAAGATGAAGTGGAATCTTACTCGAGTCATTTAATGCTTCTGTAAAGCAGATGGCCAATGGCTCGTGAATTGCTGTGAAATATTTCAGCCAAAAATTGTGAAGTGCTGACGTGTTGTTCGTGGTGACTTCCAGTTATTGGTATTCTTAATATATCTATGTATGTCTTCGGTCGTGAAACCAGTGACCAACATAGGTGATATAGAAGCACTTTGCTCCTCGATATCCCGTATCCAGTCTGCGTTGTGGTTAAAATGTTCACTTTTCGACCAAATTGATCTCCAATTGATCTCAAACCCACCGGACTTCAGATTTGGAGATGAATCTGTCCGACTCCCCGATTCCAGTTGTTTGAAGAACATTTTTCTGTTTTTATTGAAATCGATATTCTGCTTCTTTCTGTTATATAGCGTATTATATCGTTTCAATCGTGCTCCTTCCAGCTTAGCTTTCTGTCGGTTCTCAAACTTCAGTTCTAGATGTCTTTGCTGACAATTAATATCTCTTAGATTAATTTTTGACTGAGTACATATCACAGTTATCTTGTTTAATATTTGTCGGGAGGGGGTGCCCTACAGGAATCTATTAATCAAATCTGTCCTTGCTCGGAAATGATCAACACTCATTTCAGGTCTCCTCTTCCAGGCTGGTTTCTTTTCTTTAACACCTCGTTTAATCTTTTGTTTAACGCCTCGTTAAAACGTTGTTGTTGTTCTTCTTCTTGTTATTATTATTATTACTATTATTATCGTTTCTAATTAAAAACTCTAATCTTTAAGGAATCACTGAAAAATTTTAAGCTCTTTCTGAAGAGATGCATTCTAATATGTAATGGAATTTCATTGTTAAGTTTAATATGCTATATGGACTTATTTTAAAAAGGAATATGGAAAATATATGAATATTCAATTATGTACCAAACCCCAAAATATGGAAAAAATATGGAAATAAAAGTAGCATTTTTCAACTCTGCATATTGTGAAAGATGAAGATAATGCAAATTAATACGATATTAACTTATTTAGTAAATATGTATTTACATGGAAATCCGTTCCCTGAATATATCATCATCATTTATTATTATTATTATTATTATTATTATTATTATTATTATTATTATTTATTATTATTTTTATTTATTATTATTACATTATTATTAACGTTCTTTCCCATATTTTTGTTTTTATACAGATACAAACATCAAAGCACAGAAACTGGTTTGTTTCACATTAACATATCACAAGAGTAACAGCACAAAAGTTTCACAATTAACAATTCACAATTCAGCACATTTCACAATTCAGCAGATAATTCAAAATACCAAATCTCACTTAGCCTCGCATTTACCTTTTAACCACTGAGAACGTATTGATAATAACGTCAGGAGAACTACGAAAGCACTCTTGTCCATTTTGTCTTTCGATTAACTGAGAGTTTCTTAGAATACTAATAAATCGAACAATATACTAATCTTTCTATAGAGTATTATGTACAGCAGGACTTACTAGTATGAGCCATGTAGAGACTTGTCATATGCAGGGTCGGATTAATTTCTTAAGAGGCCTTAATTCCAAACTATGGATCACCAAATAATATTTACACACCGAACATATGTATGTAATTATAATTCTTACGCTTTAAAAATAATATTACAATATTTTAAATATTAATAAATAAATAAGTTTGTTTAAAATATTACTAGGAGAACCCTAACACGTTTTAAGACTTTATTAATTGGTTTCCTAATTTACCGAGTTCTTCTTTTTCTCAAATATAAACAAAGTGATAGTGCAAAATAATATCTTGAGATTTAATATATTACTTACAATTACAAAATCTTTACATCTTCAATTTAGTTGCTGTAAATCTGGATTATTTACGAATATAGGAACAAAAAATTTTTTTTGAAACATACGTAAAAACATTCTCTATAAAATACTACAAATTTTATTCACAATCTTTTATTTTAGACGAGTCTAATATTCTAGAAGACATATTTCCATTAGGAAAGACGGATGTGTAGAGATAATAAAACCCGTGAATTTTCGGAGAAAATAAAGGATATAGTCGAATAAGGCGGTGAACAGTGCCCCCAAACCAAATTTGACGATTTGTGATGTAGATTCACAAAAAATCAGCCTCCTAGAGCAATGTTGCACATATACGAGAAAAGTGTTTTGCATGTTTTATTTTTTCTCAGAAGTTATTTCGTGTAGCAGGCTGAAAAAATTGCAGAGACGGGGAAACATAGTTGAATTTGAAAGTATTTTTGTCCTCAAATTTTGACGTCAAGTCAAGTTAATATAGAAAACAAAATTGAAATTCATTTTCAATGTGATAACATTAGATTTCTGTCTCAACTTTTTTTCCCTAAAATGGGTCTTATAACACTCTAATCATATATTTTTCAGACTTTTAAACAATGTGAGAGGTACTGAAAAAAATTAAATTTTTTTTCAGATTAAACATTTGAAGTTCATGCCAAAATGTCATTGGAAAAACTTTTTTTAACAAGGTCTAAAGAGTTCATATTAAAATTTTTGAAAGGTCTTACTGGATCTTAAAGGATGATTTGGAACTTTTGCCTCTCATGTTTAATCTCAATTTTGATATTTGTTTCTAAATTTCCTTCTTTATGGAATTAAAGATGACATCTAATTTGACCTTCCCTTCAGTTACGTAAACTCTCGAAAGTACCCTACCAAACGGGCCACGTACCGCGCGCGATCGTTCCTTCCTCTTCCTTGTTCTATCGTATCGTATCGAAAGTAGGGGTATTTTAAGTACAAAGATTTGCGCCTCTTGTCCTTTGGAGATTGATAAACTTTTGTTGACTTAATATTATGTTATTTACATTTCTTCAGTATTTCCAATATAATTTTGTAAATATTCCATCCCTGACAAGAAGGATTTCCCTATTGAGATTTCTTAATTCTCCATTTACTTTTCTTCACTGAATTTTTCACTTGTAGTCTTTTCGTTTAAAAATCTGTAAATATTTCATGTCTTCTGAATTACACTTCTTTTGTTCGACAGTAGGTTTACTCTTCAGTTGTTTCGTTCAAAGGACACCATATCATAAACTGTTTAATTTCTTGTAATCAAATGATTTCTTTTCTTCAAACCAACGTTAAATACTTTTCCACAACAATTGCACGACACAAAGTCATTTGAAAGTTCGTTCGGAGGACTATCGTAATTACTAACATACACCACTAAACTACCAGCTGACATTACTACACCATTACCAATTACATAGTTGCTTCTTTGCTTAAGAGGTGGCTTCGCTTAAGTGGTGTATGCTTCTTTGCTTATGTATTCTCAAGCAAAGGAAGACTCCGTTAAGCCTTGAACTTCATCCCCTACGAAGTAATAGGAGGCTTCATCATACCATCACTCTTATTTATTTAACTTTGGCAATATCTTTCGGTTTGCCCGACTTCGTGAGGAAGTATTTTGAGACATCGCGTGGCTCAATGACAGTCTTCTGATAGAAGACGCATGTAAAAAGAATCTTTCCATGGAGCACGCTCTCTTGTATTGTTCAAATATTGATGGCATCCGCCCAAGTCTGCGTCTGGCCAGCCGTGTAGGAGAGACCCTTGGTCATATCGGGTCCTCACTCTGAAACTTTTTTTCCGTTTTCTGGCAAGAAAATGGAACTTTGAGAATGTAATAATATTTGAAAGAAGAGGACAACGTTTCATATTGTGCTCAGTCTTTGTACATAGTATTTGCATGCACTTATACTGTCACATTGTAAGACTTTTGAGACAAAATCGCTCACGTGCATTTCATTATGATGATTTTTAATACATTGTTAGTGACCTTTCTCTCTGATTAATTTACTCAGGAGATATTTTAAAAACATGAATTTGACTCGTGTGCTAATGAACATGAAAATGTCAGCCCTCTTAATAATAATCAAGAATTAGAAACAACCCGACAATTCCCTTCACTCCGCACAATGTTACCTCTCTAACGTCTCGTCTATAAACCATTTCCCACCGTTTACATATCATATACACATGTCTCAGAATAAATGTTACAAAATTATAGGGTATGTAGCGGAGTCAAAATAGCCTTCCTCGGTGATTTGTTGGTTAGCGTGCTCGCTTTACACGCAACCCCGGATTCGATTCCCGGCCGAGGCAAATTATACCTGTGCGCTTTTCTTACAAATGTTCCAGTATCTATTGCTGTGTGATGAGAAAGCCCAGCCTAAGGTTATGAAGACCAGTATATATGGTGAAGGGATTTCTTTGTACTAATCACATAAACCCCTTATCCCATAGTCGCTGTTCGCCGCTGGTAGGCCAAAGTCCAGAACGGGCTGTCGAACCATAGAACAGAGGAGTAAAAAATAATCCTTTGTAAATGAACATGTAGTGGTAAATTTCATATAACGGACTTCCACACATGTTCCCCTGATTGTTAGTCAATTACGAATGCACATATGCTTCGCAGATATGTGAAATCTCCGTGACGTCAGTTCGTGACTTGCCGAACACTTGAAAATCAGAAATTGCCTAACAATTGGATGTGAATCCAACGTGAGTGTATCCCTTATACAATACATGAGATTTCGCAGTACTTTTTCATTGGTAAAACATGATTCATATCTATCATTAGTATTATGTAGAAGGATGATATCCGTGTCCTTAACATGTTTATAATTTATTTTGAGGTTTCTATTTTGCTTTCATAATTGGCATTAAAATGTTTGAGGATATTTTCACTACACTGTACATTAATTCTGATAAACAGTACTAAACAGCAGTTAACGTGAAGTCGAACAATCAGGCTCGTGTCACTCGAACGTTGTGGATGCGCTCTCGGTAAACTTCATTGACTACGTTACACTTTAACCCGACACGCAGTAATTGAAATTGTCGTTTTAAGTGGTGAAATACAAGCTATCAAAGCTGCTCGTTCTCCTCCTCATGTAATGATCAATGAAAATAATTACATGAATCGATATTATCGTGTTTGCGGTATGATGGCCAATGTGAATTGTGGCCGTTCTTCTTAAAATTTTTCGTCAAGCTTTGAAAGTGTCTTTACTTGCAGGATAACATATATTAGTTTACGTTCATTTGAGTAAGATTTGTTTTCATATTATCGTATATTTTAGAAGGCAATGGCAGTCACGTTTAGAATAATAAACTATTAAATGCGTTCTTTTTCATTCAAATTCATACATACAACTTAAAACGCATAATGTGCAACTCTAATGCATGCCAACTCGCGTAAAAGATGCTACTTGAAATCCACAAATTCCATGCGTTCTAGAATTTATAGTTATTGAAAGTAATCACTAAATCCTCGAAAGAACTAGAATCTATTTCCATCCCAGTAGAAATAACGTGAATGTATAGTGAGCAGTATTACGGACGCAAGATATATTATTACAAAATAAACTTGTCATTATTTTGAATATTTCGACAGTGTGACGAAATATTCGACATTGGAGACTAAAAGTCGGATTAGAGAAAATCAACATTATCGCTAACAAACCTCATCGTTTTAAAGATAAATTAATATTCATCTTTCTGCAGATAATAAGAGAAGTAGCGAGTTACAACATAGCACAGGCTTTCTCATGGTATTACCAAAAGTTATTTTAAATGGTAAAGCCGAATAAGGTGATGCACTGAAATAAAAGCGATAATTGCGATGCTCATGTGAAAGAGAATACAAAATGACGTAGATTCACAAACAACCAGTCTTCTAGGGCAATTTGGTGCAGAGATACAACAAGAATAGTGATTTGCACGTTTTATTTCTTCTCAGCATCTATTGCAGAGACGGGGAAACAGTTGAATTTGAAGGTATTTTTGTAAGTGAATTTTGACGTCCAATTTTGCGCCTAAAATGGGTCTTGTATAATCTATAACATATAGATTCATAACATTCAGATTTTTCAACAATGTGGACGGTAGTGGAAAAAAATTAAAACCAATCTTTTCAGTTTAAAAATTTGAAATTCGCGGCTAAATGATTAAAAAAAAACGTTTAACGGATATTTAAACACATATGAACTCGAAATCTTATAGATGTTACATCGAATGTGTATTAAACACAATCGGAATATCCTTGGTAGAAAGCATGGTGGAAAGAGATGGGAAGTCTCTTGCGCATACAACTTCAGCCAATGAGCTTCAGGCACCAGTGTGCCTCATAATAATAGCGTAAATTTTAAATGTCAAAATTATCAGTTACAAGTCATTGGAACAGATAAGCACTTTTTTAATATTACATCTTTTATTGCTATTACCCTTTCATCGTACTATTTGTGATCGGTCACCATTGAAAATCGTCTATTTATGCCACACAAATGTTTCTCAACTCTCTCTTCTTTTACGCCATGAAACATGGTGGCCGACGTCTGGTCTCGCTCTTCAAACGAAGTGGTTACATGGTTAGTGACGGAAACTGGTGCTGTGCAGATTTGATTTGATTTTTTCGTGTTTCCGGGCACGTCAACTGCTTTGGTCATTAATCCCGTTAGTGTAGTGCATGCTTTTCTCGTGATATGCGCGGTGATCTTTCCCCGCTGGATGTCGAGATCTGGCGCCGACCTACCGTCAGCTAGAGGGGTTTCCCCCTAACCAGAACTCTCCACCAGCGAGAAACCACACCAACCGGGACAAGCTCTAAGCTCCCGACCGGTCTCCCGGAATATGTGGTAGTGTAGTGCATGTTAGTGTAAGTGTGTGTGTAAGAGGAGAGAATAGGACAAGGAAGAGGAAGGACAGATCGCGTGCGGTCCGTGGCCCGTTTGGTAGGATACTGCTCCGGCATTCGACTTGTGTTGATCGGAGAACCCACGGAAAACTACCGACGAGAGCAGCCGGCCGCAAGAATTCTCCTCCAGACAGCGACTGAAATCGACCTAGCTGAAAAGGTAGTGTTGAAAATCCTGCCGCCGTGAGGACTCGAACCTAGGACCTCCCGGTCAGAGGAGCTGCAGTGACATCAGTTGATGCACTGAGCTACCGCTCCCGGTATATAATCCACGACATGCGGGGATCTATGAAACATTATGCGAGACGAAACATGTAAAAATAGATGTTAGAGGAGACAGAAGAAAACGCGAGAAAAGAGACGTGGAGAGAAACGCGAAAAGGGACGGTGGAATGGAGGAATGATGAGGCGCCAACAAACGAACGCTGGGCAGTGAGGAGGGAGGGAGGGAGGGTAGGAGGAAGCGAGGGCCGTTGAGGGTGTGCGTCGATCGCTGTCGCCGACGCAGACTCGTTACTCGCCGGAACGACCTCCGCCTTCCCCTCTGGGCCCCCATTCCCTTTCCCTTTCCCCTTCCTCTCCCCCTCCCCCTCCCTAACTCTGTCAACGAGACATCGCGTCGTCTTCGCCTCTGGCTGACGGCAGCATCCCCACGCACACGCGTTCAAACCCGAAGAGTTCTGCCGGCTGAGTTTGCTCAGAGCCAGCAATTTCACTGAGTCTGCAGCGAAACTGGCCGGGTGGTTCTAGAGTTCCGACAGTGGCGGATTTTCGACACATCTATATAGTCGAATTTAGCCGCTGACTGCTGACTGACAATGTAACGGCCCGCTGCTGTCATTCCGTGATTTTTTTGCTTAAGGGGAGTGTTCACGCAACTAATAATGTTGTTCAATGTCTGATACGCCTGGCAGCTTGGTGGCGACTATACAAATTATTTTATTATATGTAAGTCACAAGTAAGTCAATCATAGCGATCCTGATGGCTGTGTTTTGAACCAGTGCCGCCAAGAAATGCATTGAGTATCGACTACGCCGAACACGGTTCCAATGTAGTTGTTAACGGAGAGGCATGGCGCCTTGTAAACCGCTGGTTTTTACAGTGTTTTTTCGCGGCTACAGTTTATTTGTGCTACCATTGAGTTCACTGTCATGTGGCACATCTAACGTGTGAGTGGTGCACTTGATTTTTACGTGTTACGCGCCTGGGATTCCATGATCAACGGTTTCTACCACATGCTTTCTCCTATGCAACGTGCGCAGGCACACGGCTGTACTGCATTTCTTTTACTCCGTACTGCAGTTTCATTTAATACACTTAAATGGTTTGTATTAATTGTGTAATTGTTTTTTATGTATTTGTTACAACATAAACGCAAAGGTTTGAACAGTTTCTAAGATGCCGTGAACCTTCCTATTCATTAAACCTTGGAAGTTTAAAAAAATTGTATCTTGGGAGTGTATAGGGTAGTCTATTAGAGTCCACTGTTTCCCGACACCCTTACAGAGAGTAAAAGGCGAATACTAAAGCTGTTCCCTAACAAAGGGGGGGGGCATGGATCGCGCGGGCATGGATGCTTCCCTTTTTCCTGTTCTATCCTCACCCCCTAACAGCGCACACGCTTACATGCACTATACTACAAACCATGTCTGAAAACAAGCCACAAGAACACAGTCGCGGAAGGGGAGATGTCCCGGTGGGTGGAGATACCTAGAGGGGAATCTCTCGCAGGTCGATGAATGTTTCGGCTCAGGATCTCCAGCGGGAAATCTTGGGTGCTTGGTTGGTTGTTAATGATTCCGGGCACCTGAACTACGAGGTCATTAGCTCCGTAAGTGTAGTACGTGTTTTTATCGGGATATGGCTGTCATCTTCCCCGCTGGATGACGAGATCTGGAGCTGACCTACTGACGGCTAGCGGGGTTTTCCCTAATCAAGTATCTCTCACCAACGGGGAACCGCCCCAGTCGGGAAAAGCTCCAAGTTCCCGACCGGTCTCCCGGAATATGTGGTAGTGTAGTGCATATTAGTGTAAGTGTGTGTGAAAGGATAGTGTAAGATACATAAGTCGCACCTAATTATTGACCAATAGGAAGGAGCGGTAAGAAAAATCGGCAAAAAAAGCGATCAATTTTTTTTAGATACACCGCCCAGATTGGGGCATTTTATATGTATAGTTAAACTTTATTGAGTTGACTTTCACGAGTGGAATAGTCATTATAATCGTAGTAATTCTTGAGTTATATCCAACCGTACAGAGAGTGCTCGGTACAGTCTCGCGGAGAGAGGCCACCCAGAGGAGAAGAATATTTGATCCGAGATACGCGTATTTAATACGATCTTTGATGTGTGAGAAGTAAGTTCAATGTGCCGCGGTCGTTCGTTTTGACGTATGTTAGAGACACCGCAGACTATATGGTTGATATTTCGTGATTATTAGAGTCCTTTTCATCCATCTTCGTAGTAATATACCCGAAGTATCGGGGATTGATTCTGCGTGCTTCCCTAAGAGGCCACCCAGTGGTTTCGCGCGTGGCAAGTCTTGTTTGCTCCCTCTTCCTACCTTCGGGCTACTGTCAACACGTAAAAGTAATGGAGAGTAACATAAAGGTTCTAAAGGAATATTGAGAGTTATTCATTAGAGTTTTGATCAATCATGTAAAGAACGGTAGTATACAGTTGTGATATATAGAAAGCTGTTACATTTTTTGTATTAACGTATGCTAAGCGTATGTTACTTATATTTTATTTCACATACTGACTTCACAATCGACAAATTAAACTCATGAATATATCGTGTTTCGAAGCCGTGTATAATTTCCAACATGTGTGCCATCAATATGTCATGAATGATAGAAGCTTGAAACGGCACTGAAAAGAGAAGAAAATTCAACAATCTTCAACATAAAATGAAGCGAAGCACTCGCATTGCATATTTTAACATCCTAAAATATAGAGAAATATGTGGAATCAATGCCTTCGAATTAATGAGCTTCATATCGTGCAATATTTCTATGCTTTCCCGTCAAAATCAGTATTAATTACGTCGGCAATCGGTCTCCCCAAATCATTAATTCTCGGGTGACAATCCATAAATCAACTTATCGTCCCCTTTGAACTGTGGCCACACGATACACTTCACGTAATGATTGATTTTACGAACATTCATAAAAGCAATATCTCTTAAAAGTTAATAAGCAGGAAATTGATCATTCATGAAGGCAGATAATACAACTTTCATTGAATGTGAATCTATTTTTGGACCGGAGAGGAATATCTTATATTTCACATTTAATACAAAATTCATCTGAATTCTTAACCAAACCATACTTCCTGCAAATTAATGCAAAATACAACTTTTCAACGCAATCGATTTTTAACTCAACATCTGTAACAGTACACTAAGTAACAGAAGATAATTCTTTGGTTTTAAAATTGTTTCTTTCTAATTTGATTTATTTGCTCAATGATTTGAACAATTTACTAGGAATCAAAGTGAACAATTAGGTAAAGGATTAATTACTTCTAAAAACCTTAACTAGATCTATAAACTGATGATGGCTTAAATACTATTTGTCTGAATTGATCAATTCGTGCAAAGAATTACAGATAATTTTGTTCTGTATAATAAACAAAAAATTAAAATTTTATGTTTTTTTACGTTCAAAATACGAATTCAATCAATATGTTGTATTACATAAAAGCCAATGTACAAGTATATGTGCCACAGACCTTACGAACCACGAGAGTAATTGCTCTGAAATTTACTCCGAATACCATTGGGCGGCCTTAAATAAAAAAACAACAACATAATAAATTAAAATGTTACCCCAAATTGTGTTTTAACCAATTTTAGGTGAATGCAACCCTCAATGAATCGCGGCATTGTTGCTGGGTGTTCCCAGGTGGGGCGGTTACTAATTGGATTGGGCGAAATCGGGACGGGCGAGAAGAGGGAATGGAGGAGAAGGAGAGCAAGATGTGGATGGAGAAGGAATCGAGGAGGGCGAAAGGAAGAGGCGAGGTAAACAAAAGCCAGCCAAGGGAAGGCTGCTTAATAGACGAACATGATAAATAAATACGCGGACAATACCGGGAAAACAGCTACTTTCTACTAAAGTCGATCGTAACTATAACTTCATATACAAGACTCCTGAGTTATAGGAAGGACACTATTGACAGTGATTATGACACATTGATGACACTGATGTCATCAGGAATTACTGGATGATACGACCCAGTAATAGTAAATATTTTCATGAATTTACGAAACTATTGTTAATACATAAGGTCATAACATTATTGAAGTGATTAGCTTTGAAGGCTAATAGTAATAAATCGTTAGCATAATTTAATTGATAAAGATGTTTGACAGGACGAGTTAACTTTCGATTCAATCGATAAACAAGTTCAAACATTCATATCACTTTTGAAGGGAGATAGTAGAAAATATAGCCCGCCAGTGACATTGAGAACGACGTTGCTTGAAATGAGGATGGAGATACTGTACAGATGGTGATGAATAATGCTGTTGAATAATTTTTAATATTTTTTTAAAGATAAGAGGGACGGATTTCTACAAAACCGCCAATGGTTTGTAGTAATATTATCGTAGACAACTGTGTCAATGGCGGTCAGTTGGTATTGGAAGACGACCGTCGCGTCGTTGACTTTCTTTAGTATCGTGTCGATTTCAAACGTGGAAAATTCTCCTATAGCTGGGTCATATAGTTTGAACGACGGTAAGGATGCGAATTTTTGCTGTTACTCCAACTCTCAACTCTTACAAAGCTGATACGTTAAAAGGAGGCTTCAACGAGTGCATGGGAGTTTTTTTTCTCCCTTTCAAAAATTCAAACTTTAAGTAGTATATGACTTAGTGTAGGGATCACAGAAGTTTGAAAATGTGCACACAATTCACTTTTCCCCATAGCACGTCATACGCAGTTTTTAACTGTTTTTTGACGTAAAATAAATAAAATAAATAAACGATTGCGGTACGATATGGTGACGACGGATGTTAAGCTGCGAGTAGTGGTGGCGAAGACTTTGGCTTCAAGCGTATGAATGAACGCCTTATTTTACGTGATCAGACTCAGGCCATGAGGGCTGCTCTTACGTCTTAATCGCAAATTCCGTTACGCTCCTTTCACCTACTAGGGGAGAAAGAAGGTATTACTTGGGCGACGAAACTGGCAATTTCAATTTAACTCAGAGGCTTCATGTAGGCTTGAGGATATTTTACATGCAGTAAATCTACTGCATGGGACAGCCGACTTTACTTCCCCTCCGAAGAAAGGCGTACGACGGATTTTTTCGTCCTTAAAACTCCACGGCTTCGATCGACTTTGAACACGCAAACTTGGGTATAACAGCCCGAAACGCTTACCGTCACACCAAGTCGCCGCGTTCGCACAGTATTCCCGGAAGCAGTGATCACGAAGGAATCGCCGGCAAACAGCTCAGTGCAGGGACGATGTCGGGCTGTGGGGCGCTGCTGGAAGCCCCGCCCACCCGAGGCTTCAGTGTCAGCGGTTCGGGCGAGCCAACCCGTCAGCCGGCCGGCGCTCTTCCCCCGGCTCGGCTCCTCCCCCACCTGTGGCGCGGCGGCGGCGGCGGAACCACACGGAATTTAATTTGACCTCGCAGTTCCCGGAAACGACAGACGAAGCGCGGCGCTGCGTGGATGGGTGGGTGGGTGGGGTGACGGGATGGGGGAGGGGGAGTGAAGCGTTACCAAAGGGGGGCGGGGGGTGGCAGCGGAGGAAAGGGTGAAACGACTAGGGATGGCAAAAAATTATTGTTTTTAAAACATCGTTGTTTTCTACCACAAATATCGATATATTAACATCGATATTTTGCTTTCAATGTTTCCATCACATTGATAATTTGACTTTTAGTTTTTAATTTTTTGAATATTTTTTTTAATAAAGCGGATTAAGTTGTTGATAATGTTGTAGAGTAGCAGCAATTCACAGTAATATTGTTGTTTTGCGTATCTTGATCACGCTGCAAATTTCGCCTGTGCAATCTGAGGAAGCTTGGGAGCTGCTCGTGTTATTAATGTGCGTTATCGCTAGGTGTGTCATAGCCTGAATCGACAGTGAAAGACGTAATCGATAGCGTAACACGATGTTCCTCATTGTTAATTTTATGCTTTACATTCGATCATAATTTTTACACACTACTAACATGCTGGTAACCAAACAATAAAATATATCTCTTTTACGTGCTGTATTTAAAAATGGATAAGAAAATAGCATGTTTATTAGTTTATAATTAAAACGTATATGTTTTAAACATCGATGTTTTCTCGTCACTGTTTTCATCGACATCGAGAAACCTTAAGCAATGTATCAAAACATCGATGTATCTATGTTTTGGCAAAATTTGCCATCATTAGACGGGACAGGGTGCAACGAATGAAAGGGAACTGAGGGAAGGGGAGATGGGTCGACTAGAGTGTGGTGGTGAGTAGGGACCGGAAACACGGACGGGGGGTACTGAGGAAGAGGAGAGAAAGAGAAGGAGAGAGAGAGAGAGAGAGAGAGAGAGAGAAAGGGGACAACGCGTGGTTGGGAAGTCTTGAGTGAGAAAGGACGAGGCAAGGAGTGGTGAGAACAGTCAGAAGACGGAAAAAAGAGTTTGCAGGGGGAGAGGGAAGGGGCATATGCGGAGGTGGGCGTGGCTGATAATGGGTGGTGATGGAAAGAGTGCTTGGAAAAAGGGAGCTGAGGGGAGGGCGGGAGGGGGAGGAGTAGGGCAAAGCGGAACGCGGCAAGCACGCGAGACGTGAGGACAGACGGGGAGAGTTTTAATGCGAGTCGCAAACGACAACGCGAGTAAAGTTTTGCCTAAAGGGGGCGCTGCCGCTCTGCCAACTGCTTCACAGTGGGCCAGGTCGTACAAAGAATGAAATGGAAAAATTAAGAATAATGTACGGAATTATACTATTTTTGTAAATTCACTATTGTAAATGCTTTTCAACGCATTTATTCAGTTTTGGATCTATATTAATTCATATAAGGCGCCTTTATTACTGACAAGCTCTGCTACTCTCGACTCTCAAATCACTCACATCCTAGCCGATCAAAAGCACCCTAAATCCAATGATCCTTGACAAGCTCCAAAACACAACATCAAATATCCTTCTGACTATTTGATGTTATTCCCTCATCAATGAACGATTCACTGAATCGACTATATTCCAGTGCTGCAGATTCTCAACATAATGTCAAAACAAATATATTTTAGCAAATCGATGAGAAGTAGTGTTTTCCAGAGGTGTTTGTGGGTTCCCAGTAGTGGACGACAATACTTTGAGTAACATTTTCGGAGCAACAAATGCTTCAAGGTAACGAACACTTTTATCTGAGAATTCATTGTTCCTCTTTCCGAAAAATGTTTAAAAATGAAACTTTGAAATAAGAAAAAGTGAAATTTAAACATACTCACGAAATCTATTCCAACGCAGCCAAAGATTTTGGGTATGTGGAATAGGTCAATCTCATAGGATGTCACTGAAATTTGGAGAGCACTTAGTGGGAGGAAATGAGTAACCGGAAAGGAGAGATAGAAAAAACATGCAACATAGAAACAAAGGAGGGCGTTTCAAGGTAAACGTTTCGGGCCAACATTTTTGTTAGCTACAGGACAGTTCAGCACGAGGACCCTCCAAGCTAATGATGACTGCTCGTGGATTCTCAGGCTGCTGAGACTTGCCAAGAAAGAGAGGTGTGGAGTGTTACGTTGCTCCAAGAGAAGCAAATATTAATAAAGATAAAAGAAAGAACGTAGTTCGCGAGATCTAAGGGAGAGGGGGAAAATGGCGTGGTGTGTTTAAAGTGATAGACTACAACGTGTTGTGAAAAGTGTCAGGAAAATATAACCAACGCCCTGATTTTATTGTTGGTCGAGACTACTCTGGGATCGCCATAGAGCTGTTGGGTAATTTTTAATATTTTTTAAGATAAGGAAGGAATTTTATAAAATCGCACCACTAGATGAATGTTGGTATTCGTCTGGACTCAACTGTCGCGTCTTTCAGTTTCACTAGTATCGTGTCAATTTCAAACACCGCAAATTCCACCTTAGCTGAGCCATATAGTCGTATTTAGAGCGGTGGCAAGGACGCAATTGCAAACGTTTGTGCAGTTGAGAGACTGTCAATATTGGTAAGAACATGTAATTCAATTGCTTGATAGTTTAAAACTAGATACGAGTATACTGAAGTATAACAATTGTTCGTTGCAAAGTGTTTTGTAGAAAGGTAAATAAAGAAGTCTCTCAGAAGTTTATCAGAAATAAATTCTACAAGAAGGCTTAATTTTTTTTGTTATCTAGCATTATAAACAATTTTATTTGTCACAAGAAGTCATTTATAAACTGACATCTTATGGCCGAGATGATTATGTATTTGCGACATTACACAATTGTTGATAATTTAGAGAATTGAGGTAAACCGAACAGCTGACCACGGTTTTTTCGCACAATGTCAAATAGCCGTGACGTAAGAATAAAGTTGTTTCCAAAAATTAACTTTAGTTTTCTCATAATTTTATAAAGCTGCTGTAAAAAATTAGCGTCTGCAACTCGTTTATAATACCGCTATATCACATTAGTACAAATTTTAAAACTCGCTCCTAACGTCACTCGTTTTCAAAACTTGTACTCGTAGAAAAAAGCCTAACATTATAACATAAAATATTTGCAAAATTTACTTGAACGAAATCATCTCTAGACTGTAGGGAGAGTTGACAGTAAACGTTTTTAGGCAGATACTAGTTTTGTTATTAACATATTCACACTAAGCAACATAATTGATGCCAATACTACGAATTATATACATTGTTGTCCAACGTACATTAATTTAGAACATCTTTACATAAGGCGAATTTTTGCGACAAAACTGGAAGCGTTTTAGAATACATTATCTTAAAAATACCGATATAAGAAAAATATTCGAGTTGGCATTAGTAAAGAGTCTGGTAATAACTACTGGAATTGGGCACCGAGAAAAAATCTCTAACTCTATAATATGATTGAACGATTTTGAAACAGTAAAGAATAATATTGAACTTATTCTTGAATAAGATAATCAAGTTATAATAAACTTCTACGATTCTACAGCAAACTGAATTACTTGTTGGGTCGTGCTTTACTAAAAGTCGGTATGCAGCGTACAGAAATCTGTTGGTTGCAAAGAAGTATGTTTTTAGACAGCCAGTAGGAAAATAGTTTTCTTTTGGGCAGGGCATGCGTAGCCTGCTTCCGTTCAATTTTAGCTCTAGTGATACACGTAGGGTACACATTATGAAAGGCAATCGTCCTATATAAAATGGTTGTGATCTGACAAAAGGGCCAGAGACAATATAGATAATCTGCAATTCACATGTGTCATACAGGTTGCATTCAGCAGGGGACAACGCCAAATAACAGTCTCTGAAACGCCGTGCATCTGGAAGATTACTGGTTATATTGATTGATTAGTGATTCAGGACACGCAAAAAAAATTAATTTTCCCGTACCGTTAGTGTAGAGCATGTTTTTTATGGCGGTGATCTTCCCCCGCTGGATGTCGAGATCCGGCGCCGACCTACCGTCGGGTAGTGGGGTTTCCCCCTAACCAGGACTCTCCCACCAGCGGGGCACCGCCCCAGCCGAGACAAGCTCTAAGCTCCCGACCGGTCTCCCTGAATATGTGGTAGTGTAGTGCAAATTAGTGTAAGTGTATGTGTATGGGGAGAGGATAGGACAAGGAAGAGGAAGGACAGACAGCGCGCGGTCCGTCGCCCGTTTTGTAGGGTACTGCTCCGGCACTCGCCTGGTGTTGATCGGAGAAACCACGGAAAACTACCGATCAGAGCAGCCGGCCGCTAGAATCCTCCTCCAGACAGCGACTGAATTCGACCTACCTGAAAAGCTCGAGTCGAAAATCCTGCCGCCGTCAGGACTCGAACCTAGGACCTCCCGCTAGCGCGAAGTTAGGGGTGCGCCAGTGTGTAGTGAACCGTTCGATAGATAAATGGCAGAGGAGACATGCGTGATCGACGGGTAAGAGATGAGAAAAAGAGTGTGAGAGGTGAGTTTTGGGTGAACCGCAGGGTGGGTATGTAGTGAATAATGTGCAGAATAGAGGAAGATTAAAAACACGTTTTTCTCATTTTCAGGTTTAAAATGCAGACCATCCAGAATTATACAGGAAAGTGGGGGATTAAAAATAGTGTTTCTCATTTGCATAAATTACAAAGTGGCCTTCGAAGCCACTCGGATATCGAACCTTGTAAAAAGTGTCTTTGTTACGGTTATTAAGTTCAAAGGGAGAAAAAAGAAAGAGAAATAAGAGGAAAAGGAAGAGAACATGACAAAGAAAGAAAGAAAGAGAGAGGGAGAGAAGAGAGAGAGAGAGAGAGAGAGAGAGAGAGAGAGAGAGAGAGAGAGAGAGAGAGAGAGAGAGAGAGAGAGAGAGAGAGAGAGAGAGAGAGAGAGAGAACTAAAGAAAAAGAGTGGATTTTTTTTCTTTCCTCACTTCAATTTCTTTTAAGTTTTCGAATCGCTTTCTCAACCACCAAAGTCGAGTTGGAGAAGGGGTTTACCGAACATGGTTAACCAAAGATGCGGAAGGCCACCGTTCAGATAATTGATATTAAACAGTATAGGCAATTATTAAATCAACACACTTGAGTAGAAATGTAGAATGAAGCAACGCAATTTCTTCAGGTGCCCCTTACTTCACGCTTGCAGTATTGTAGTAAATTAGAGCATATTACAGCCGTTAATATCAGCACCACTAAACAACCGTAGTATTCCTTCTTTGGTCGCGCTTTCTGTTTTAAACTTACCCGCACCCGCTTTCTACTCCGCTCACTTCACTACCTTACCGTCACCTTGCCACTCACTTTCTTCACACGGTTCTTCGGCTTTCAACGCCATTCATCTTCCATTTCTTAGAGCCAGTTTTCATCACCAGCACCTACGTCGCATTCTTGGCTGCCGCACGCTGCCTCCTCCCCCGCCTGAACCCTCCCCTCCCCTCCCCCGGCGCCAGCAGCGCAGCAGAGTATGTCGTTGAGCCCGAGGCCGGGCACGCCCTCCGGGAGAAACTCCAGCAACTCTTCTTCTGCGGCCTTAAAGGGGAAAAGCTGACGTTGGCGGCTCTCAGCCGACCAACATATCGGAATCCGCAACGACAGTGGAGGGTCGTGGTCGAGCGTTCGAATTAAATCGTCGGATATCCAATTTTATAGCGAGTGAACCCATTAACTACCACGATCCCCATTTGGGGATCTCTAAACTTTTTCATTGTTGCTTGGCATTGTGTAATATAACTTGCGAATTTTATTTCTTCAATGGACATAAACAATCTAACAAAACACATAAGCAGTTTTTTCATTCCCGAATACCAGTTGTCGATTTTGTCGTGATTGCTAAGGCATTGTATACTCTTCGTACGTATGACTTGCGTCAGTTCGAATCTTCAACTCAAACGGTGCTTAGCTGCTATATGTATGAGGTTAAGTCGAAGGGAGAGGCCGGTGTAAAGCAAACGGTGGTTGGTCTGCACCGAAGTTGACGGGACATCTGTAGCTAAGGTCTAACGGTTTTGCTTCTTCTTATAGAAAAAATGCTCACAGCGCTCTAGTAGAATAATTTAGCAACATAATAATTGATTAGCACTACAAGTTGCAAACACATGCTGCCAGAGGGCTCCAACAATGACTGTGGCGCACGAACGCAACGACAATGAGCGAGCGCTATGCGTACGAAATTCATCTGGCAGTTAATGGGTTAATCGCTAAATTCCAAATGTTAAACAGTGAACATAAAATGGTATCGATTAACCTTAGAATGTTAAATGGAGAGTTTTGGGTGTTCAGCTTTTGATGTTACTCTCTGGGGGTTGGCATTTCGCTATGGTACTTGGAATAGGAAGCGCAACAATGACTGTGGCGCACGAACGCGACGACAATGAGCGAGCGCTATGCGTACGAAATTCATCTGGCAGTTAATGGGTTAATCGCTAAATTCCAAATGTTTAAACAGTGAACATAAAATGTTAAGTTATCGGTTGGCCTTAGAATGTTAAATGGACAGTTTTTTGGTGTTCAGTTCTTGATGTTACTCTCTGGGGGTTGACATTTCAATACGGTACGTGGAATGGGAAGCGCTGCACGAAAAATGTTCAACATAAAACATTTAATGTCGCACTTGGAACTTGGAAAATTACATTTAATCATGATTGGTGAAAAAATCACGTTGAGCAGTAAGTGTCGAACAATATCATACTCGCACATCAAACATAGACTGTAGGTTCAGACGACTGGGAGTAGAGAGGGGGGGATGTCTAACGCATTTTTCCCGAAGACGAATAAAGGATAACGACCGAAACGTGTGATAACTACTTGTTGAACTCGGCGACTTCTAGACAGCCAAAACTTTTGGCTCTGATCGCAGAAGCCTGGGTATTCAAATACTTCGTTATGAAGGTCTAAGTATGGCAGTCGAAACGTTAGCATCCATGCCTAGGATTCGGAGTTTTCTGGTAATCCACGATTAATGTCTTCGGATGCAGAGGTTTCTCATTTCATTAATGAATTGAGTTAATTAATTTTGCAACTATAATTTCTTCTTGCAAAATATAGTTGAAAGAATTAGCTTCCCCAGCTGGGAATCGAAATCGGACCTCCCGGTGACGCCCAATTGCAGTTGCTAACCAGGAGAACAAAACTGGATTCCAGGCAGAGTCTGTCAATTTCTTGAACAGCCAAACATGATTGAAAACATTAATTTTGTCAAGTATCTGTTGGGTCGCAACGTAGTTTGCAATTACGAAACGGGAATCCTATTCCCAAGAAAATGTTAAATCTTACAACGTGTTCAGAGGGTGAAATATAAAATGTAATTTTTTGTATTTATAAATCATTTTAATTATTAATTTTCCAACAAATAAATTAATAAAATATAATTTCTATTAAGATTTCCCAGTATTGGGCGCGATACAAGATGATTGAAGTAACTAATACAAAAGTTAACAATGATAATCAATACTGTGAGTCATATGATTTTGTTCTGTAATAATCCGCAACTAACCCGTTCAAATTCGATATGTGCTTGCTTATGAAACGAAAGAAAACTACAAGTTCATATGTGCACAAAAACAGAAAAATGTATAAATTGTAAATCAGAGTATGGAGATATGATTAGAGATAATTATATGATAGAGATAATTATAAATCAGAGTAGAGAGAAAACTGTCGAGAGTATTAACATTTTACAATTTTAAACTTCATGTCATAGTAAAACGAGTGCCTAGACAGAGTTTTCAACACAGAAAAAATTTATTTTTAACTTCGTCATATATGTAAATTAACTACAAAAGACAAACTAGTACCAGAGAGAAATTACGTTCCGTTTATTACCAGAGAGTGGTTACACTGTTGTAATAGCATCAAGAAAAACGAATATTAAAATTACGACCCATTCAAACCCCTTCAACCATACGACTTCGGATATTGAAAAATTCGCGAAGTGCTAAATCAACTACAGCAATCAGTGATCCGTGCGTTTGGAGGCAAATATTCAGCTTTGTGCAGTGGCATTTCCCATTGTCTCTTTTATTTTTCAAAGAAAGCATTTATGTTCTCTCTGTCGCGTCGCCTTTGTTGTTGCCACTCATATGACCTTTCAGTCCTCCCGTTTCAACGGAGCAGATTCGCAAACAATAGACCGGATTTTCATTTCAAGTTTAAACAAAAATCAATGCCCCTAAGTTTCTTTTAATATTACCCATAATACATTTAGCTTTCGGTGCTCAGTATCACAATTACTGATAGAGAATATTCTACATGATTAGAAACATTACTCGCAAAACTGTACTTTATTAAGATTAAAAGCTTCGATAATGCCCTATAAATATCATTTTGGTAACCGATGTCGTTTTGGAGTTCCTGAACTTCGCGTCGTCCTCCGTTACTATGTCAACAGCTACATTAGAAATTTTGTGAACACTTGCTTTCCTTAGCCATGCTGATTTCATGTAAAATGTCTGTTTCAAATGACTAGTTCTGGCTACAACTCTACAGTAAGCATAACTAAAACACGTTCCGTAATTATTGTCACAGTTTTGTAAAAAGCTTTAGACTAGTAAATTAGCACTTTGGAGCAATTTTTCAGAGTTATAAAGTTGAAGCCGACATTTATTACTCCAACACATTTCAATAGCTTATATTCACAGTAAAGATACAGTGTTTTAATTCTGAAAAAAAAAGCATACATGTTTTTAGACAGCAAAGCAGAGCTACAATAGCACACACTTTCGTGCATGATTTCTAACTTTTGTAATTTAAAAAAATCAGAAGTTTCAAAGAGAATTAGGCAAATTGCATTTTTTAAAAGTCCTTTATTCTAACTGAGTAAAAACAATTAAAGAAAACATTGCCGAAATTATTGCCGTTTTTGAGAATATTTTTATACTGCATTAATTTCCACAAGAAATTACGAAAAAAATTGCGTATGACTGATTGCTTGATTGCTTTCTCCGTGTTTCCGGGCGCGTCAACTGCTTTGGTCATTAGTCCCGTTAGTGTAGGGCATTTTTTCTCGGGAGATGGTGGTGATCTTCCACCGCTGGATGGCGAGATCCGGCGCCGACCTACCGTCTGCTGGTGGGGTTTCCCCCTAACCAGGACTCACCCACCAGCGAGGCACCGCCCCAGCCGGGACAAGCTTTAAGTTCCTAACCGATCTCCCGGAATATGTGGTAGTGTAGTGCATGTTAGTGTAAGTGTGTGTGTAAGGGCAGAGGATAGGACAGTGAAGAGGGAGGACAGATCGCGCGCGGTCCGTGGCCCGTTTCTTAGAGTACGGCTCCGGTATTCGCCTGGTGTCGATCAGAGAAACCATGGGAAACTACCGATCAGAGCAGCCGGCCGCTAGAATTCTGCTCCAGACAGCGACTGAATTCGACGTAGCTGGAAAGCCAGTGTCAGAAAGGACTAAAAAGCCAGTGCGTAGGATTCGAACCTAGGACTGCCCGGTGAGAGGCGCTGCAGTGACATCAGTTGATGCACTGAGCTACCGATCCCGGTGTTGCGTATTACCTTCTCTCCTTCAAAACATTGCGTATAACCTTATTCAAATATCTATTTCTTTCAAACAGATTTCATTCAAGGAAAAAATCTTTTCAAAGGTTATTTGCAATTTAAATTGTTTGTAAGTTTTCAAAAAAGAGTTTGTGAAAAACGAGATCTCCAATTGTTTTACGAACCTTTGATACATACGAGGAAAAAATCTAAACAAAATGTTTTCTGCCCCGTTTTTGAGAAAATAACTGTCTATAAATTGTTTATATTTCATGCAAAATTACGCGAAAACTTATGTTTGCGAAAAATTCAACTTGCTCTTATATTTTAGATATGTCAATGAAAACAGATTTTATTGAGAAACTCGCTTCAATATAGTAGTTGTAGGAAGTCGCCGAAAAAAATCTGCACCTTTTCAATTTTTGAAAATTAGAAAATTTCACCAAAAAATTAGAGCAGTTCCATATTTGAAGAGAGTTCGAGAGCAAATTTAATTAAACACTTTGAAGGCATTTATAAGAAAATATATGTGGTTAAGACTCAGGTAAAGTACACCCAAAAATCAAAATATCCTTTCAAACTCACAGGGCCTCATCCAGATCGATCAAGGAATGTTTTCGAGAAAATTGTTTGAACGGTTTAGAACGAGCTGGAATGACCTTCAAAATCTATAACAGCGCTTAGAGATAATTTGTTGGTAATATTATGAGAAACATGCCGGTAGGTCTTTATAGTACATTCAGAGACCTACTCAGTTTTATTTTGTCGCATAAATAGTACAGTCAAAATACGCCTCGCATTTACTTCGCTATCGTCTATGACCTAGCACTTTAATCACATATAATAATTTCATCAATGTCTTATTATTTTTCGTCCTACTGGGATGACATATTTTGAAGGATGACATTATATCAATGTCGGTAGATTAACGTCGAAATGTGAGGTAGGTAATTGGGATAATCCAGAGCAAAGCTGCCAAGCCCTTGCTTTGGTCACAACAAATTTCACATGGATTGACAGAGATTCGAACCCCGGAAGTCACAGAACGAAGGTGACCATTACAACATAGATTACCCCAGATAATCTAAGATTGTTTGGACTCGGATATAGAACCTCAGGACTTACGTGGCATCAGTTCTGAAGTGATATGAAAACTATTACTTTGAATTTCACGAATCGACTCGCGCATTACGTACGTGTTGCAAACGGAAAACCGCATCTCTGTGACTGGGAGAGATGGCTGATGACACTGCAGTGCTTCTGACCTGGATATCCTAGGTTTGACTCCTGACGGTGGCAAAATTTTGGATACAGGCTAGATAGCTAGGTTGAATTCAGTCGCGGTCTGGGGGAGTATTTTAGCGGACGGTTGCTCTAGTTTTCCGTCGTTCCCCGATCAATACCAGATGAATGACGGAGCAGAACCCTAACACGGATCAAGGATCGTACGCGATCTTCCCTTCCTCTTCCATGTCTCATTCTCTCCCCTTAGACACACTTTCACAAACACGCTCTACACTAACACACATGTCGGGAGACCGGTAGGAAGCTTCAGGCTTGTCCCGGCTGGGGATGTGCCCCGCTGGTGGGAGATATCTGCTTGGATTGATTGATTAATTGATTTTTTCGTGTTTCCGGGCGCGTCAACTGCTTCGGTCATTAGTCCCGAAAGTGTAGTGCATGTTTTTTCTCGGGAGATGGCGGTGATTTTCCCCCGCTGGATGGCGAGATCCGGCGCCGACGTACCGTCGGCTAGTGAGGTTTCCCCCTAACCAGGACTCTCCCACTAACGGGGCACCGCCCCTGTCAGGACAAGCTCTTAGGTCCCGACCGGTCTCCCGGAATATGTGGTAGTGTAATGCATGTTAGTGTAAGGGGAGAGGATAGGACAAGGAAGAGGAAACACAGATCGCGCGCGGTCCGTGGCCCGTTTCGTAGGGTACTGCTCCGGCATTCGCCTGGCGTTAATCGGAGAAACCACGAAAACTACCGATCAGAGCAGTCATCCGCTAGAATTCTCATCCAGACATCGACTGAATTCGACCTAGCTGAAAAGCTAGTGTTGAAAATCCTGCCGCCGTCAGGACTCGAACCTAGGATCTCCGGGACAGAAGCGCTGCAGTGACATCGGTTGATGCACTGAGCTACCGCTACCGGTAATATCTGGTTGGAGTATACCCTGTTAGCTGACGGAAGGTCGGCGCTGGAACTCACTATCCAGCGGGGGACGATAATCTCCACCTCTCGAGAAAAACGCACAGACTTCACTTATACAGGCTAGGTCGAATTCAGTCGCGGTCTGGGGGAGTATTCTTGCGGACGGTTGCTCTAGGTCGCTCTAGTTTTCCGTCGTTTCTCCGATCAATACCGGG
Source organism: Teleogryllus oceanicus (assembly GCA_964035755.1). NCBI lineage: Eukaryota > Metazoa > Arthropoda > Insecta > Orthoptera > Gryllidae > Teleogryllus > Teleogryllus oceanicus. The sequence continues at coordinate 83,423,972 of CAXIVR010000008.1, read as the reverse complement.
CGAATGACAGAGCAGTACCCTAACACGGATCACGGATGACCTTAGCAGTTGACGCGCCCGGAATCACCAATGAAGTAAGCCAGCAAGCAATCACTCTGTAATCCGACGTTACCGTCTCCATATGTCTGCGCCGAACCCTCCCTCCAGCGCCGAGCCCCTCCATCGTCCGCCAACGCCGAAAATTGCACCTCGTAACTCACCCAACGGGCGTCGGGCCCGCAGTCGCTTGAGTCGTACGTCCATATATCGATAACAGCGTGAAATGACGTTCGTGAGTGAGAAGTCAAGAATAGCTCCATAGCAGCAAAAACCTAAGTGTTTGACTATTGTATTATCCGACTGCGCGAAGGAAGTAAGATTATGTTTTCTATGTTTTTTCGCCAGTTTCTTCTCACTTACGTAGCTTTTCAACTAAATCAATTGATTTTATTGATCCAAAAACTAAACATTGGTGTTAAATGAGGATATATTAACATTCTAAAAAATCATCATTAGTAATTCATCGATTGGTAGAACAAGATTACTTGCTATAACTCGACCTGCGTCCAAATGCGGCGTCCGATTTTGTTTCGAATTAGGCATGAGCAGAGGGGCATCCATCATTTATCGGGGAGGTAGCCTCTTTTTCAAGGAACCTTCTTTTCGGGGAGATACCGTTCCACTTTTGGTGCTCCACTGGGCATGAGTGTGACTTGAAGATATTACAAACATTCTGTATTTTAGAGTTACAATATTTCAGATTCCTTTTCAAGACGGTGGGCGATTTCATAGTTCCGTCTCATGTAATGTTATGCCTGCACCACGCACGTTCGGACCGCCTTCTGAACTCTCGCGTGCAAGATCTATCGAAAGTGAAATGAGTCAGTGAAATGCCATGTATTCCTTGGGAACATATTCACAGACAGGTGCTGCACAGGGTTTTTCATATATTGGGTGTGGCATGTGATTTGGTGGATTAGAGGTCCACTTGCAGGAGCAAACTTAACACCACAGCGCGCCTATTTCATGATACGAAGTCAACAAAATACAAACAAAATGTATTTCGTATATTTCAAGATTTTCAACGATATTTCTACCTTTATTCCTTCAAATGCGTTTTGTACTATTTATTAATAATATATTGATTTTCTTCCTTTTCTTGATAATAACAACAAAATAACTGTTCCTATTTGGAGTTAATTTTTCTAAAAAGCTGATATTATTGCTGCAACTCTCAAAGTATTCTGCGGATATCTTCCGTATACTGAGCTACCTATGATATATTCCATCGAAATGTGTGCAAAAATAGCCAACACAGAGTTAAGTAAGTGTGACATATAATTGGCGTATTTTGGCCTTTTCGTGGGGCTATTTTTGCACACATTTCGATGGAATATATCATAGGCAATTCAGTCAACGTGAGATATCTGCAGAACACTTTACGAATTGCAGCAATAATATCAGCTCCTTAGAAAAATTAACTCCAAATAAAAACAGTTACTATTAATGTTGAAACAAGGGAAAACGCAAGCTGACGTGTAGGTCAACGCCAGGTAGCCCCATCTAGGAGAGGAGAAATCACAGCCACATCGCGCGATAAAACATACACTCCACTTGTGGGACTAATGACCATAGTAGTTGACGCTCCCGGAAACACATACTAATCAAACAATCGATCACAAACACTAGTGTATTGTAAATGACGCTAATTGGACGATTAAAATACGCCATATATAACATAAGCTAGACATGATTCGAGTTTAAAGAATTCAATTCGATCCTTCCATTTTGTTCCATGATTTCTTGTAGCTGTAGAAAGCTATGCATTGGTACACCGTAAGTCGTGCTGACGCACAACCTGCTTGACCAGTTTGGTTTTTGTATATTTTACAAGATCTAATCATATCTTACCCTATCAAAGTGTGACGGTATCTTCTAAAATTACATTTCCCCCTTCTTTCTTTTCTACTTATATATTACTTTTCAAATCCCGAATTTGTTTTCGTTGTTCTTATCCTTTTTCCTCACATTGTTTAGCGATACATCGCGCCATTTCGTACTTGTTTTATGTGCTACGCACTTATGTCCTCTTAAGCTCCTCCGTCGCTTGTGCTTCTGCCTTCGAAGTGAAATAGGTGCTCATAAATCACGAAACGTCCGCCGCAAGCGCTGCCATCTGCGTCGTGGCTTTAATAGTCCGACAGCAGCGCGAAATGACACACCCAGCGTATGCAGTCCTTTTCCAAGTCACCTGAAACAAGCTGTTATCGACTGTACGGGAATTTTCCAACGAGCCCTTAAATACAGCCTTTTTCTCCATCTAATCTTAAATTCATCAAGACCAATAAAGAGAGATTAGAAAGTTTATTTCTTTAATGTAAAAACTGTGCAAGAGGAAGTGGAATATACACACGTTTGTTTTCTGGAGCTCCGGACGCTCTATGTTAAACTTGAAGGACATGAATTGAAAAATTTATAAAACAGCTATTGACTAGAGTCGAAATAACGTTTGGAACCAAAAACATCTTTTGGCTTTATAATCAACTACAATCGTAGTTAATGTCTACGACAATAGTGATTATGTGTTTTGAAATTTTGATGCATTTCGATGTTTTAACATTATCTTTAAGTTCTGAAACGTGTAGAATAGACAAAAATTATAAAATAAATGTTGTGGGAAATAGTAAATTCAGCCAAATTAAAAAGTTTGTAAAATAATTTTTAAAATGAAAAAATAATTTAAATTTAATTTTTAAAAAATGAAATTTAATAACTATATTTTCACGTAATAAAAAAATTTTGGAAAAAAAAACTTTGTAAACTCTTGTTTTAAAAGCAAAAGTGTATTCATGTTAAAACTTATTTTCAAACAGTCATTGAAATGTGCATAACATCCTTAAAGCACAGTCCAATGCATAGATAAACATTCTGATATTGCTACGTGTTTATTCGCAAACAGAAAGGTTTACACCAAAAACAGCAAGATATTAAAGTGCCCAAAATGTTACGTAGTAAATTTAACTTTAGGTAGATTTCGAGGTTCTGCTTGATCCTCACCACCCGTGCTACGGAGGAGGGGTACTACACCAAAAAAATTAAAAGACCCGAATCTGTGTTTTGGGGACGTCCGTGATCTGGCCCAAAGAAACTAAAGGAAAATGCATTACTCATGTTTCATTACATGGCCAACACATATCAACCCGGCGCTCTAGTGGTCACGTCTCACCCAATTCCAAGGAATCTTAGGGAGACCACAACTTCTAGAAATTGATAATGTCTTTTTGAAGGCGTGTGTTGAATTGTAGGAAATCGAAAGTGAAGCGTTTAAAGTGATTTGCTGGAGATGAACTGAACTGAACTGAGTGGCCAATAGTTTTCGTACCCCGCCTTCGATTATAAATTCGTGAGACTAATTAATGCGGCATTACCTAGATTTCGTTGGTTGGTTGGTGATTCCGGGCACGTCAACAGCTTAGATCATTAGTCCCGTAAGTGTAGTGCATGCTTTTTCTCGGGAGATGGCGGTGATTTTCCCCCAGTGGATGGTGATATCCGTCACCAACCTACCGTCGGCTAGCGGGGTTTCCATCTAACCAGGACTCTCCCACCAGCGGGGGACCGCCCCAACTGGGATAAGCTCTAGGCTTTCGACCGATCTCCCGGTTTATGTGGTAGTCAAGTGCATGTTAGTGTAAGTGTGTGTGTATAAGGGGAGAGGACAGGACAAGGAAGAGGAAGGAAAGATCGCGCGCGGTCTGTGGTCCATTTGTCAATGTACTGCTCCGGCATCCGCCTGGTGTTGATCGGATAAACCACGGAAAATTACCGATCAGAGCAGCCGGCGGCAAGAATTCTCCTGCAGACACCGACTGAATTCGACCTAGCTGAAAAGCTAGTGTCGAAAATCCTGCCGCCGCACAGTGGTCTATTTTCATTATTTAGGGGGACATTGCTTTTTTTGAACTGAAATCAACTGTATAATAGTTTTTTTGTTAATTTTATATAATTTTGAAATTTTTATCACTCTTAACTGCTGTTCTATAATATACAAAAGATATTCGAATGTTTTTTCTGCGTATTATTGCATACAAACAAGGATATATATATATATATATATATATATATATATATATATATATATATATATATATATATATATATTCTATAATTAAACGAATTGTAAAGAGTAGAACCTGTATTTTACGAAAGAAAATAAATGACAAATACATACCCAAACAATTTATACATCAAAATCACTGCCTGAAGAATCTTCCAAGTCTTCTTCATTCTGGCATTTGAATGAATCATCTGAATGCTGGTGAACTCGTGACAATTCTGGTGAATGTGTAGGGACTTTTAAGAGATTGATGACTTGCGGTGGCAATTGATATCTTCTGATCCAGTGATATCTAGCATCAGAAATTTACCTAAAAGAAAAATAAATGAAGAGAGCATGGAGAAGGTCTTCGATGTTTCGTTGCCTGTTATTTTTGCGAGTATTGTGCCTGCGAAAGTAGCGAAATTCTTTATGTCTTGCTTCTAATGCTTCCTCGCTTAATTGTCCTATAGGAAGCTGGGAACGATGTGCTGTGTGGTCAAGTAGGCTTTGCAATTTAACCTCGCCTTTTGTCTCGGAAATAACCATGTCTTTGGGGTAGCATTGCTCTTTAACTTCCAGTACTTTGTTGTAGGCCGGATATACGAGTATATCACAATTTCTCTCTTTTGCACCTTTTCTTATCTGAATATATTGTGCTTTACACAATTTGGCGTCTATAATCAGAGGCTTCTTCTGGAGTGTAAGGGTCAAAATTTTTCTTTTGTATATTTATTTTTTTCATTGTCCTCAACGGTCGAGGGCTTGAAATTGTAGCATTTTTTTATGATATGAGCAACATTTCGTTTGCCTTGTTTTCTGAAGACTGTGTCGCAAAAGCTAGTTCTGGAGGACTGTGACCCTCAACTAATTTTCTTGTGCGCCTTCTCTTTGTTCTGGTGCTCAACGTATCAAATTCTCTTTGATGATGTGTCGTGGATATTTGTGGTCGTATATCATGTCGAAGAAAGATCATTTCTTCTTCTAACCAGTCTTCATTTTGTTTCAAAAATGTTTCCTTCCACCCTCCGCTTGCTTTCCAGCGATTTACAATTGAGATAGTAAAAAATCTAATTTTATTGATAATATCGTATTCTGGTACATTCTGCACTCTCGACATTATCAAATCAACTACCTTCTTCCTCACATGAGTTTTATTTGCCTGAGACAGAAGACCTTCTTGCGAAAGAAATCCAAACAATTCCAGACGCGTCACCCATTCGCGCACCTACCGACAAATAAAACCAAATAACACAATTTCCGCAAATCTCCGCACATTAAAATTAGTCTCGTTTTAAAGGTAGATAATTACTCTACATAATATAAGAAGTTGGTCATGTTACAACGAGGTCCTTTTTTGTTCTACTCCAATGAATTTCGACTAAGAGTTACACACCTTCATTTTCCCCCTGTTTTTTAATAAAATAAATTTAATACTTATAAAACTATAAACACGTATCAAAATTAATACATAACGTACCTGAAGAACCAGGTTCCATGATGGGATAAAAATTTTCACACTGGAATATAACACGCACGTACTAGGACACCTCGAACACAGCCTACCGAGCGACCTCCTAACAAGACTGAGCGCGCTCAGTGTCTTTCGCTTCGTTTGATGAATCCTTATCGCTCTACGCTTCATAGAATATGGTCTATTCATACTTCTTCGAACAATTCAAGCTTCTGTTCACACTCTTGAATCGATACATTGAGGTTTCAACAACTTTGGTTTCAAGGCAAATGTCCCCATAAATGAGCAAAATAGACCACTGTGCGCCGTCAGGACTCGAACCTACGACCTCCCAGTCAGAGGGCATTGCCAAGACAATGTGATGTATTATCGGGGACACTTGGAAATGACCGCGCGAAAACGACATGGCGCAACACAGGCTCCACACATTATAAAATCAAATAGAAAACGAACAACAGACAAGTGCTATCTGAGTTCCTTATCGTTTTTAGGACTTATGAGAATATTTTAAAGCTTTTATGTGCTGAAATTTCTATTTTATTAAGCTGTAGAATTTGTTTACTGCTCTCAATGATCATATGATGTTTAAAATAACATTCACTGACACATTGACCCCTTATTCTCACGTATGTTTTCAAATAACCTCCAATCCCTATCATGCTGTTCTCGAAGCCTTAGAAAATGTGAAATAAAATTAATCGTGATATTAATAGTAGAGAATTTATAGAGGAACTATTGATAGTAGAGGATCTCCACGCTAAGCTGAAAGTTCGCCTGGAAATTTCTTCCCAAGCTGTTGCCAGAGTCACTGAGAGATAGCGCAAAAAAAAAAAAAGAATTCGGCCGTCGATTGCGCTGACGATAAATGCGAAAGAGCGTTTACCGAACCGTGGGGCAGGTGTTCCAGCGCTCGATATCCATCTCTTAGACTGAGATTAAAAACTGCGTCAATCTACGCAGAGTCTGCTGTGGAGGAAGAAGATGCAAGGTAAATTTTTTGCCGTTTTCCGAGCTCACATATCACTCACCTTCACCCTCACCCTCTCTCTCTCTCTCTCTCTCTCTCTCTCTCTCTCTCTCTCTCTCTCTCTCTCTCTCCACACACACACACACATTATATATATATATATATATATATATATATATATATATATAGTAACGAATATTGCGTCACTACGAGCTGCCTGTGAGCGTGGATTGCATCATCTGCCGGTAGATTATTCCAGAACATGCGCGGCGTCCGGAAAGTTCTGGAAAGCACTTGCCGAGTATAAATACGCGGCGGCCGGCGACCGCCAGTCAGTCTTGAGTCCGCAGTGGAAGCAGAACTGTAAAGTGTGTGCATCGTGGTGAATAGCTGTGCAGTGATTATGCTCAGTGACGTGAACCGTGGTCAGTGCATCGTACTGTGGTCGGTGACGTGAACTGTGACCAAGCGCATCGAACTGTGATCAGTGCAGTAAGAGTGTGTAAGAGAAGAGTAATGTAAATAAATAATCAAGAGAAGGTTAGTGTAAATAACTAAAGAGAAGTGTAATGTAAATAAATAATCAAGTGTTTTCAGTGATTGTGTTAAGAAACAAAATAAACGTTTTTGTTAAAATAATACGACACTTTTAATTCACCACCTAGAAACGTAACAATATATATTCACACACACACACACCATCTCCTTTGGCGCTGCAGTAAAGTAGTTCTGACGTGACATTGCGTTGTCGCATGAAGACCTAAGAATTTCGAGATTATGAGAGATAAAACACGTCGACCGTTTTCTTTAAAAAGCACGTATATCCATTGAAGCACATTTTTCATAAAAGAAAACTAGTATATCTACTACGATTACCAGGAAATCAGTACAAAACTATCATTCTGCAATGCACCTTATTACAAAAATATAACAATTATAGGATGTTATTTTATTAAATAAATTTAATTAAACACGCAAGATTTTTAATATCACATTTTACATCTTTTCTCGAAGATACAATTTTTGTACATTGTCGAAGAGAGGCCCAGAAATTTTACTGACTTACGAGGTCTTTACATAAAGAGATCTCATTGGTTTTTTTGTTTTTTCAAGATTCTTCCAATAATTTAAAAATCTAAAATAACAGAACTTATGCGTTTTTTAAAGAAATGAAAAAAGTAGGAACTGATGGTCTACCTGCCCACTGACAAAATGGAGTGATGAAATGATGGGCTAATCAGATCGCGCACGGCCATTGTGCTGCTCGTGAAGGCATTGACCGCTTTACAATGCTTAGAGGAAACCACGAAATCTTCATTTAGTTATTTTATGTCAAAAAACAGCTAAAACTGCGTATAACATGCTATGGGGAGAAGTTAATTGTGTGCACATTTTCAAACTTCTGTGATCCCTACACTAAGTCATACAGTACTAGAATTTTTGGAAAAAAACCGCTCCCATGTAATAAAATCTATTTTGAAGGATAAATAAGCAATAAATTTTGGACTCTTATCCATGTTGTCCTTCGTCAAGGAATAATGCATCCTGCCGCGACAAAATAGTGAATGATAATTTGAAACTGTATTTCTCACTGTGTTCTAGAAGACGTGCACATCTTCACAAATGAAGTTACATTCATGTCCAGAAGCAAAACAAGGGGCCATCTCAGCATTTGCTCAATGGATCAAACAAGCTGGACGAAAAGCCTGATCGAGATGGGGGTCAATGACCCAGAAGCTGCGATACAATACTTGTTATATATTGTTTAGAATTATACAGTCCAATGGAAAATAATACATTAAATATCACTGATAAAATTAATGTTCTTTTCCTTGTGATGCTCAGTATATTCTCAAATAGTATAGAAACAGTAATGCAGCAGAAACTATTTCACTTTGGATTTAAACTTTTCTATCGAATTTAATCGTTTAATGTCATCTGACAAATTGTTGTAAAATAATGTGCATGTATTGTATGTGAATGTTTTGTAATGAGCTCTTGATACTGTCATCTGATGAATGTGATTTCTACGTCGAGTGTTATAGTAATGGCATTTTCTGAAAATATATTCCCGCTCTTGAGCAAGCCATATTTTGATAAAAACCACTGATTTGTAAATCAACAGACAAGGTAATGGTAAAATTCCTAGATTAATGAAGAGAGGCTTAAAAGAATCACGTGGTTGGGATTTGGTTATTATTCATACAATTTGTTTCTGTAATCGACTAATGAGAACAAATGACGTTTGGAATTCTCATTCAAGCAGGTTTGCCTTATGACTCGATCTTAGGGATACGGAATGCCACATCCTGGCAAGGTTAAATGTTGGAGTAAAATACTCAGAATACATTGAAGTTAGATTTATGAATTTTTTACACGGGACAGATTCGTCGTAGATATATATTTTCTCATATTGCAATTATTTTTACCACGTTTTCTAATAAATAAAGTTCTAAACAATTGATAATACTAAAGGAATCCGAAAAAAGTAAATGCAGAATACCTTTATTAACAATTCTTGATAATTGCAGTTTCCTATTGCAGGAGTAAGCTAAAAATGGTTACATTTAGTATTGAAATATCAATTTCCGGGACATTCCAGCTCGATGATTTGCCTCTTCAGAATAATAATTTTTCTATAAAAACTTCCTTTTGACACAATTTTTTATATTGGATAGCGTCAAAATATGAAATTTTCAGCTTAATTTCTGCATTTCTAAGACATTCAGTATGTAGGTGCTGCATCATTTAACAGTATTGGAGTCACCAGCGCATTAGCCCAATGAGAGGTGTATTTTACATATAAATAATAAAATAAAATACTTTGAAATCTGATATTAACATAATTAAATCGCTATTTTAAAGAGAAAATTATGGATATTTAAGAAACATAAAATACCAAAAAAGTGTTTTAGACTTTAAAATCGTTCCGTATTCCCTTAAAAGGTGCTGAAAAATCTCCAACGCCGTAAGTGCCTTCCTATCTGTAAAGCCTTTCTATGTATGTGTAAAGCCTTCCTATCTGTGAAGCTTCTATTACGGACACGCTATTACATACAATAACGAATAAGGAGAGTTCTAATCCCCGCGGAGGTCGCTTGGCCTGCCATTAGCTGGTGACAAAATCCTCGACTCTCCCCTCTCTGTTGTACCATCACACTGGATTCCTTTCCTGATAGGCACACAGAGCAACGCCAAAATTTGGACCTTCGCGCCCTACAAGCGCCAGAATAGGAGAGATGACGGATAATGCAACAATGTGGAGTGTGGTGAGACCTCGAAAATTACCGTAGCTACCGAAATATTTTGTCTCTATTATAGTCGTGTAATCTCGCAAACTGCCCTAAAAAATAGTTTTCTTATAACTTCACCAATTTTTTTCTCGACATTCCATTCCCTTATCCTCTTCCCCTATCTTTTTTCTGATTCTATCCCCTTATTCTCCTCTTTCTCAATCACGAAACAGAATTCGATATCGGTGTCCCCATTCAGCCAGTTCTTTGGCCCTAAAATATCTCCGGGGCGTCATATTAAACTCCAAAGGAGCCCCGTGCTGCCTCGTCGACGTACCCCTTCTTTTCCTCCTCCTCTCGTCGACTGACGTCGTCGGCTCGTCTCCCTCGCGCGTCTTCGGCGCCTTCCGATGCCGTGTCTCGGGTGGCACTGACGTAATTCCTCTCTCGAAGCGACGCTCATCTTTTTCTCTCTCTTTTTTTTTCTCTCTCGCTTGAAACAAGGAAGCTCCGCCGATGCGTTTTTATTTACCGGTCATCAGAAACCGCCGGAAGACTTCCGTCAGTCCGTATTGAGAGTACCGTCCTCTTTGGCTGGCCTCCGGTGTTTTGTATCTCGCGACTGGAAGACTTTCGACAACGCAGGCATTTGCGTAATGTGTAATTATTCCAAATTCCAAATTACACAATGAACTCGGGCTGACACGAATCTCTATTCATCTTATCTCCTCACTTTTATCTTAAAATCGCAGATTCTTTCAGGAGTAGATCATAAATTCGGAAAGAAATTTCGCGTCACAAACGACTGAAATGGAAATTTCCACGACAGGTTTTTCACACTCCATGAAAATAACCTGACGTGGCTTTCCTCACATCAATTCAAGGTTGATTGTTGTTTATGATTTCGGGCGCGTCAACAGCGTTGGTCATTATTCCCGTAAGTGCAGTGCATGTTTTTTCTCGGGAGATGGCAGTGATCTTCCCCCACTGGATGGCAAGATCCGGCGCCGACCTACCGTCGGCTACCGGGGTTTCCCCCTAAACTAATATTGAAACAAATTCTATATTACGTCCTTTAAATATCTAACTTTAAAGATAGGATTTCATTAAAAGTACCATATTCAAAAATGTTGTTGAGGCATCGAATACAGATTAAGTGGTTGGAGAGCATTGAACTTTAGGTCTAAGATCTGCTATACATCTTTCTAAGTTTTTGTCGTAAGGGAAGAGTGTGAAAACGATAAGTATTAAGACTGCACACCGTGGCGTTAGGATCTGATTAACATTAAATATAAAAAAATCAGTATTACCTGTGTATGGGCGAAAGAAATTCGGTTTCCTTTCTGGTTTTATATCGTTATTCATGTGTGTAGGCAGCCACGCTTTTTTTTTTGACGCGCAGAAAAACGCTTGATGAAGGAGAATGCAACATCATAGAACTTCGAAATCGCGACATCGACTTCACATAACGATTCAAAACTCGATGTAGTCGACACGCGCGTATTTACTCGTTTTTCGACGAGGAAGGCGATCCGCCATCAGATAGCGTGGCTGATGTTTTTCAAACAATGCGATCTCGAGACATCTTAGTGGGAAGAAGCCAATTTCTCCGAATCTCGACATGCGTAACGTTGTGTGAGCTCGCTCGTCTGCAGGTCTAAGAGCTGGTGCACTCTCACGGCCTCCTCTGATCACGTCTCTTGGCTGTCCGGGCCAAGCCGCGTCGATTTTCTCGTAGATGACGTTTCGGCCAACATATTGTGGCCTTCCTCAGAACGTACTGCTGTCAAATTTCATTTTCCCCTCGCCAGTATCCCTGGAGAGGCGGGAATTTATTCAAAATTTGGGAATACTGTCAAATGGCTGGCGTGACCACCTTATAAGGAAGACAAGGGGGTGACCAGGATTGGTCAAGGTATCGGCCAATAGGAAGCCGGCAGATGATATGGGATTGGCGGAGGAAGAACCGAGGTGTAGCCGGAAAGGGGTGGGGCAGGTGGATGCGTGGGGAGGGTGGCAACAGAATGAGGGAGACATTTTTGAAGCGGATTAACATAATTAATTCTCTGATCAGTTCAAGGAGCTTTCTTATAACAAATATTTTTTCTCTCTCTCTAAAGCAGCCGGCGATTTCGAGGGAAAATTAACTAGGTTTCGAAATGCAACGTTTGAAATATATGCTCTTTGGTGTTAATTAATTCCAAAGGATTGTTATAATTGTATTCGAAGTCAGGCGCCAAATTTGAAATAATGTGACTGCCTATGAAAACATTTGTAGTTGTAGGAAGACGCGAAAACATGTTTAACTTTCGCAATGTTGGAAAATTAATAGAGTTACGGATGGCCTTCAGCGCAGACAGTGGGATTCACCAGGGTGACTATTTATTATTCAACGTCAAAAACAGTTAAAATCTGTGTGACGTACTGTGAGAAAAAGTGCAATTTTTTGCACAGTTTCTTGAGTTTTGGCATACCTGTTCTAACTCGTGATGTACATAATAAGTTCAATTATGAATAACACGGAGCAACAAGCGTTTTTGGTAAGAATTTGTATGAACATATTCGCTCCAGTGTAATAAAACTCATGTCGTTTATGGTCTCTCTACCCTCTGAGAGGGTACACCACACACCAAAAATGTGCACTTTAGCCCTAAGGAAGGTCGCGATAAGATGGTCGAAACCTCGGCATCACGCCCTTCAACGAGACATCGCCCAGAGAGCCAAGATCATTTGCATGACTGACCGCGGAAACCTTCAACATCGACGAGATTTTTTTCTCTTAATTCTGATCTCGAAGATTACTGCGGCTTACAAAAATACGCGATACCAGTAGTAAAATACAGATTGCAAAGAGTGAAAAGTAAATAATAAATATTACAGATTAGTACACACGATATGGACTTCCATGCCATTTGCCATCGTTTCTGAATTTATATTATTGAAGCATAATACTATAATCTGGGAATTATTAATTGGAAATTAATTAGTAATTTATGAAAGAGCTTTAGTGTAAAAAAATTGGAATTTAATTTATTGGACCATTTTATATTAGGTGCTTTGACGTTGACAAAATGCGCAGACAGATTAAAATGCGCTGTTGATTGCAACTATCACATTAGGGTTGATATGAATTTGATATTAGGTTTTTTGTACCTTTGCCAATAACTTCCCAAAATGTATCAGATTATACATCAATGTAATTTTATCATTTCTGATAAATAATAGTATTACAATTTTGCACTCAACGAAGCAAATATGATTGAAATATATTTTGGAAATACATAAATAAATAGCCATTGTGACATTTCTTCATTATCAACAAAAAGAACACACTTTTAATGAGTCTAACTTATAATGAATAAAAATATTATTCCTATTTGCACTATGACACATGAATATAATTTAAATATGATTCAGGGTAGTACATAAGATTGTCTTTCAGTCAACAGTTTAAGCAAAACATTATGTTGCAAAAGTCTTTTAAGTCAGTGATTTAAGTTTGGATTTATTTTCAGATTAATGGTAATGTATTTGCCATCTGTAAGTTCTTTGTAGGATGGTTCATTTCAAATAAATGAAAAATCATATTCAAACAATTCAAGTTCGAACAAAAATCATGTTCAAATATTTTACTTTTTATAGCGTCTGCCGTTGGGTTAAGAAACATTTTCTGCGGTTCAATGATTTCCATTTAAAAGTCTTTTTATTTTATAATAAAAAGCCCATTGATAATTATGTGAGCGGACTAAAGACAGTGAGTTATGATGGACGGAACGAACCACGACAACGTTCATGGCCAAAAACACGACCCATTCCCTTCACACAGTCGAGTAAACACTGTAAGCAATTCGCAATTACACCCACCATTTCCTCTGGGATTGCGGGATCGATGTTTGACCTGTACACTGTGACGTTAGAAGCAGAGAACGTGCTTCCAGAGAACAATGGACGACTACAAATACAAGACGGTCACAAGGCTAGTGAGAGGCGAGTGGAAGCCAAAGTCGTCCTTTAGGCGACCGGGCGACCGAGTCGGAGGCGAGAGGCGAAAGGTCGTGAGCGCATTGCCTTACGCGCTAATTACGGGCTACCACAAGCAAATTGCCCAGCGCTGTGGTCGTGTACCTGCGCCGCCCTCCCCCTCCCCCAACGCCACCCCACCCTGCTACTGCTCGCCTGTCCCATGGTCCCCTTCTCCCGATGCTAACACTCCTGCCTGATGCTTTCATGCAACGACACGTTATATTCTCACACTGCTAGACCCCCCGTTACAAATACTTTCATCAGCTACACTCACTCGTGTCTTTTCTTCCTCTATTTTGTATACTTTATATCACACTCAATATATTCCCTATACGCCACTCCACTTCGACCACGCTACTCCACTTCGACCACGCTACTCTCACTTCGACCACGCTACTCTCACTTACGACCACGCTACTCTCACTTACGACCACGCTACTCTCACTTACGACCACGCTACTCTCACTTCGACCACGCTACTCTCACTTCGACCACGCTACTCTTACTTTCGACCACGCTACTCTCACTTACGACCACGCTACTCTCACTTACGACCACGCTACTCTCACTTACGACCACGCTACTCTCACTTACGACCACGCTACTCTCACTTACGACCACGCTACTCTCACATACAGCAACCTCCACGGAGAGGCGTCCGTCTGCCTTCCAACGACGCATTTGTTGCTTCAGCGTCTATCTCGTTGCCCAGTCCGGGATCTTATTATTTCACCTTGTCGCCGGTTTTCCGACTGCCCTCGTGCCACTTTCCTGTTGCTCAATGGGACCTTCCCTTTTCTTCCGGTTTCTCAAACTCCATTGTCAGTTGAACACTGAGTCGGACTTGTATTAATGAAGGCGCCAGGTGCAAAATGTGGGGAGGGCCTTTTGAACGATCTTCGAAAGGATACAATTTTCCAACTTAACATTCACACATGAACACAATGTGCAAGATTTTACTTTAATGTAAACGTAGTATAGGCAAAGTTACGTAATGCTGTGGGAAATCAACGGTGAGATTTCAACGGAAATACACGTTTAGAGACCCTGATACCAAACAGGGGCTCTCTGATACTGATCTCAAATTAAACCTCAAAAAGGAACCCTAATATTGTTCAGGGACCCCCTGATACTCAAATTAAAAATCATTGTTTCACAAGTAAAAGCAACTACTTCAATCAAAAATGTTAACGCTCTTAATTAATATTAAATCATTATGAAATTTTACAATTTTCGAACATATGCAAGCGCTCGGTCCGTTGTGGTGCACTCTGTGGCGAGCAGCGCAAGCTTAGAGCTTGTAGCGTGTCCGGTGACAATCGACGCACCTGTGGTTCCTATGCATACAAGGTGCGAGGAGGAGCAGGATGAGGTCTTTGAAGGTTGAGGTTCGAGGTGCAGAAACGCCGCACAGACAGAATAGAGGGCTGGAATGGGCTCATGGGACGGTCGCTGGCTGTCTAAACATGCAATATTCGATTTCACATAGTCTGGAGGAGAACTCCAGCGGCCGGTTGCTCTGAACGGTAGATTTCCGTAGTTTCTCCGATCAATACCTGGCGCATGCCGGAGCAGTACCCTACCAAACGGGTCACGGACCGCACGCGATCTGTCCTCCCTCTTCCTTGTCCTATCCTCTCGCCTTACACACACACTTACACTAACGTGCACAACACATGCACACATGCTGGGAGACCGGTCGGGAGTTTAGAGCTTATCGCGGCTTGGGCGGTGCCCCGTACCCGAAAAATTCCTCCAAAAAATGGTAGATGTTGCGCTGCGGTGGTTTTCTTCCAAACCGAGCGATCCAACGCGAGAGCCGTTCGCAATCCAGCCTCTATTGAACGGGGCCTCGGAGAAGCTCGAACGAAGACTACTTGCCGGCTACCCCTCATCCGGCATCGAGGCTTCTTTGGCTTCTTCGAAGCGTCGGAAATGTCGCTAGACGCTCTTAGCCACCTCGACCGCGCAAATCGGCTACTCCAAATTTGCTTCACGTAATTTATGGACGGCCCAATCACTACGTACCCGAAAAATTCCTCCTAAAAATTGTAGATGTTGCGCTGCAGTAGTTTTCTTCCAAACCGAGCGATCCAACGCGAGAGCCGTTCGCAATCCAGCCTCTATTGAACGGGGCCTCGGAGAAGCTCGAACGAAGACCACTCGCCGGCTCCCCCTCCTCCGGCATCGAGGCTCCTTCGGCGGCTTCCAAGCGTCGGAAAAGTCGCTAGACGCTCTTAGCCACCTCGACCGCGCAGATCGGCTACTGCAAATTTGTTTCAGGTAATTTATGGACGGCCCAATCACTACGTACCCGAAAAATTCCTCCTAAAAATGGTAGATGTTGCGCTGCAGTAGTTTTCTTCGAAACCGAGCGATCCAACGCGAGAGCCGTTCGCAATCCAGCCTCTATTGAACGGGGCCTCGGAGAAGCTCGAACGAAGACCACTCGCCGGCTCCCCCTCCTCCGGCATCGAGGCTCCTTCGGCGGCTTCCAAGCGTCGGAAAAGTCGCTAGACGCTCTTAGCCACCTCGACCGCGCAGATCGGCTACTGCAAATTTGTTTCAGGTAATTTATGGACGGCCCAATCACTACGTACCCGAAAAATTCCACCTAAAAATTGTAGATGTTGCGCTGCGGTAGTTTTCTTCTGAGCGATCCAACACGAGAGCCGTTCGCAATCCAGTCTCTATTGAACGGGGCCTCGGAGAAGCTCGAACAAAGACTACTTGCCGGCTCCCCCTCATCCGGCATCGAGGCTTCTTTGGCTTCTTCGAAGCGTCGGAAAAGTCGCTAGACGCTCTTAGCCACCTCGACCGCGCAGATCGGCTACTCCAAATTTGCTTCACGTATGGACGGCCCAATCACTACGTACCCGAAAAATTCCTCCTAAAAATTGTAGATGTTGCGCTGCGGTAGTTTTCTTCTGAGAGATCCAACGCGAGAGCCGTTCGCCATCCAGCCTCTATTGAACGGGGCCTCGGAGAAGCTCGAACGAAGACCACTCGCCGGCTGCCCCTCCTCCGGCATCGAGGCTCCTTCGGCGACTTCCAAGCGTCGGAAAAGAGGCGCGGCGTTATTACTGGCCTCCCCAGAGGGATTCGCCTCCCTTGAGACCTGCGCCGCGAGTGTACGGTTTCCTGTAATAGGTTTCTACAGCGAACGCTACACACCGCCAGACCCTCATCCCACCGCACAAACGGCACGGGAGTTGCAATAAATTAAAGATGAAATGCCACGTCAAAGGAGAGCGAAACATTAAATTCGCGACACACAAAGAGACTGTATTTCAATTTCCTCGGCCTTTCCCAGTGAAAAAAAAATTTACACCAAAAGCAATTTGATTACGAATTCGCATTCACGAAAATTAAGCTTCTTCAATATGGCCAATGTCAACGGTGACTTTGAGAATATTGGACACTTGTCAAGAGGAATGGTAATTACCGTTGCAGTGCAAAAAGAAAAGGAAAAAACTAGGAGAGTGGCTTTGAGTTTGTGACGGGGGATGACAAATGAGTTCTCGCAAGGAATAATATTGCTTTTCATTTTTCTTCAAAACAAGTGTCATCTTATTGCCACGTTTCTAATAAGCGCTTCTAGGTTTTACTTGCAAATGTTTGTTCAGCTCAGGGAACAAAGCAGTGAATTAGCTGATTTGTTTCCGAATGAAAAGTAATTCTCGAAGATAAATAACAGCTGACAAAAATATCGCCTTCTTCACTTATGTGAAACAAAAATTACTCTTCATTAATAATATCGTTGATATAATTTGAAATTTAAAATATCAACTATAATAAACCTGCATACAGTTTCGGTCACAATGAATTGTGATCCATTTTTACTAAATCGACGACGCTAAATGCGCCACGATGAATGTGCGTCATAGTGCAAAGAAAGTGTTCACGTGAGCATTTCGCGTTTTGATTGAAACAATCGGTTTGGAACGTTTTCGTTGAAATTAACATAATTCGCTAATTGTTTTCGAAAAATAAACGCGTTTGTTGTTTACACATAACACATAATAATGCGTAAATACATTTCCTTTGTTTAATATACTTTCTTTTTGCAATTTAATGTGAGAGAATATAAGTTTTTGCAGACTTGTAAATACGAGAATGTAGGATGTGACTTAAAAATACGCTGAAGTAGAATATTAAACTAGGGTGCTACAACAGCACATACTTTCTCGCATGATTAAAACTAGTTATGAAGTATAAAATATTGTAATTTCTGCCAAACTAAAAACTCAGTTATAACTTAAGAAAGTCGAATTCAAACGAATCGTCACTCGTGCTTACCTGAATTTGTTTCAAATTGTCAAAGTTGTCAGGAAGAGTAATCATTTCTTACTTTTAAAAATGAAACAAAATGAATAAATTTAAATGTAATTTACAATACAAAAATAATTCTTTCTAACTTTTAATTTACTAATATAAAAATCAGAGATTAAAACTTTTAAATAGAAGTATGTTATTAATTTAATTTCTTACTTCAATCTATTTCCTTTCATAATAATAGTATCTACATCATAAAATCATCATGACGACAACAACAGCATGAATTCGAAGAATTTTGAAACCTCTGATACTATTTTTCGAACTGGCAACGCCTCAAACAAAACGCGGGAAATTCGAATTTACAATTCGGAACTTTGATGCAATTTTCGAAGCTGCAGAGTGCGAAAATAGGACCATCACTACCATCTTTACAGTTCTTTGCTACATACGAGGGTGAAAATGAAAAAAAAATTTAAGCCGTTTCTGAGAAATTTGTTTAAATGGTTTTAAAACAAGTTTCATTTAAAGTTACTAAAAAAACTCATATTTTCGAAATATTGAAAATGACCTCTTTTGAAGAACTGTTTCTGATTAACACATTTCATGAAGAAAACAATTATCTTCAAAATTGTAGTTTTAGGAAGACACTGAAACATTTTTAAATGTTTGTAATTTTCGAAAAATGCGAGATTCCTGTCAACGAAAATGAGACCTGCACCATTCTCTTAAGCAGCCTTTACACTATTTACCATGAAAATTTAATCAAAAACGACGGATCCTTTTCTGAAAATGTCCCTTCATGTAAGGCTTTATGTAAAGTATCCCCAAAATTAAAATATTGGTTTCAAATTCAAGGAGCCGAGACATCAGCCAGATCATTTGGAAATTACCAATTTTGGAGAAAATCTTCTGAACGGTTTAACAGCTCACAGAAGAATAGTCACGTTTTGCCGTCATTCGATTTTACGGTATCAAGTACTCACAAAACATGGCTTGTGGCTACTCCATGTATTACAGAATTTTTTCTAAAGGGTATAGCCGAATAAGGCGGTGAAAAGTGCTCCCAAATCAAATAGATAATCGTAAATTGGTGCGAATATCAAATTTTTAAACTGATTAGATTGCTTTTAATTTGTTTACTATCGTCCACAGTTTAAAACTCTGAAAAAATATATGATGTAGAATGCTATATCACACATCCAAGGAGAAAAACTGAGACAGTACTCCAACGTTATCAAGTCGAAAATCCATTTCAAAAAATAATTTTTTCTAGATATATTTTTCGCGTTGAAATTGGTTGACAAAAATTCCTTCACATTCAACTATTTTTCCCCCATCTCCGTTTTTTTTCAGTCTGATGCATGCAATAAATGTGGAGAAAAAATTAAACATAAAAACAGGTTTTCTGTTGTATCTTTGCAATAGATTGTTCTAGGAAGTTGATTTTTTTGTGAATCTACGGCATTCATATAAGCATCGCCATTATCGATTTGGTTTGGGGGCACGTTTCATCATCATATTTGGCTGCACCCTTTAGTAATTGGATTTATCCACATTGTCGTTACCAGGGCCTGGCAATGAAAGTTTTTCTGCCGAAAATTCGCCACGTTTCCCCGCAGCATAATTATATAGCTTTCTCTACTTAAGAAGTACTTTCTTAAGGGAGAGAAAGTAAAAGCAGAAATAAGTCTACGATTTTAATAAGAACGTGCGTTGTTGAACGTGATGAAGTCGTGTGATTCGGGAAGAAAGTGTAACCTTTCAAAGCGTCCAGAACTTGAATTTCACCATGGGTGGGTGTGTCCAACGAGCTGGATTCGAGGCATCTTGATCAGGAAAATAGCCCAGTTATAGCCAGGGTATCACCTCATACCTCTGCCCTTCCTCATTTTCAGGCGGTATTCTACGACGCATTGAAATTGCAATTTCTAGTGAAATTTGAGAAGTGTTCATATTGTGTACCCGAGAACAAGCTGAAAGAGATGGAACTGAAACAACGGCGAACAAAAGTAGCAGAAAGGATAAGTCTTTGTTGATTCGAAAAAATAATGTTATCGTGTACGTCATCCGGATATTATTATTATTATTATTATTATTATTATTATTATTATTATTATTATTATTATTATTATTATTATTATTATGCAAACAATGCAGACGTATTTCCTGTTCGTCGGGAAGTCACAGAAAACCATAGACAAGTGCTTCGCATTGGATGGACGAAGACCGCACCCCAAGTACGGATCCTGTCTTTTCTGGACTGACCTGGAGTCCTACCAGGTGGCAACCGTGTGCTCGCGGTTGACCTGAGCAATAGCCCTAAAGTCAGTGATCCGGGAAGGCATTATCATGAGCAGGAGTGTGTGATGGTCCCTTGTCCATTTATCCTTGTCCATATCTCCCTTCGCAGCACCCATACACACCTCTTTTCATATAATCATCTTCATGGCCCCCTTTCCTGGATAGGAGATCATTGAGACCGTTAGCACTTGTCTTCCATTTAACGATAGATAGATTAATTAGTTAAAGTTTCCGGGTACGTCAACTATTATGGTTGTTAGTGCCGTTAGTAAAGTAAAGGTTTTTGTGGCGAGGTGACGATTATCCTACCTCGCTGATTGGTGATAATTTGCGCCGACAAACACGTTGACTGCCGAAAGCTTCCCTCTGCAGAGGTCTCCTCCCAGCATGGTACCACCCCATCCTGAACAAGTTCTAAGAGCATGGTACCACCCCATCCTGAACAAGTTCTAAGATCCATACTGGTCTTACGACATTCTGAGGTAATGTAGTGCATATGCGTAAAGGGGACAATAGGACAACGAAGAGGAAGGAGAGATCGCATGCGGTCCGTGGTTCATTACTTACGATAATACACTCACATTCGCCGACATTTATCGGAGAATTCTCCTCCAATCAGCGGCTGAATTCGACCTATCTGTCTAGCAAGTATCGAAAATCCGCCACCGTCTAGACTCAAACCCTAGGACCACCTGGTCAGGGTCGCTGCTCTAGGTTAAACTCAGTCGGTTGAACATGGTAAAAATGAACGCAGTAAAGATGAACAAGTCAAAGAGAACTGTAAAAGAAACGAGAAGTTTACATCCCAGTTGAAGCCAGCTGTTAATTTCTCTTTGCAAATCTGTGTATTCCTTTGACTTCACATCGGGCCTCGCTTTCTCTCACAAATTAGAAGACAGTTCTCAAACACACGCTTACAGACGAGAGTCTCTCAGAGCAGCCGAAGCAACGATCCCCCCTGCCAGCAAAGGTCCCGCAGAGTTCGAGGCACCAGCAAGGGTCCTTCCGCTGACGCCAAGGCGGCGGGAGCCGATATTGCTTGCATAATTAACCGGAAACGCCCATCCCTTCCGAAGTTTTTCGATATGCGACACTGCCGTCACTTCTTTGCCGCGTGCTCCCGACATCAAATAGGGCGGATGCTCTTGCCTTTGCTCTCGTTTTCGCCCTTTTGCCTTGGGCCCTCGCCCCTTCGTGTTTGTTGAGACGCCTTGCGATCTTGAGGCGAGCAAATCGGCGATGCTTTCTCAAGGTCTGTCGTGTCGAAACGTGTGAATAATTTCGGTATGGCTAGGAGCCCATTTTGGTTGATATGAAAAGTTTTTTCTGTCGAAAATACTATAAACTACTCGTAAAATAAATGAAATACATAGTTTCGAACATATTTTTGCGCTTCCGCTTGTACGAACTCGCTCTTCAAATGAATAAGAAACGCTTTGGCCGCGAGTGATGGGTGAGGGATACCTTGTGTAAGGTGTCATTCCTCTTTACAAGCACCACACCACACAATACAGTTATTTGTTAATTTTACCGCGCAGATTTTGCATGGAACCGCATTTGATCTTAACTACCATTGAAAACTAGTGGGGATACAAAAGCACATTATTTTTCGCAATATTTCTAACTGCTCCGCTGTATTACACTACTACATAAATCTTCAAAAGTATTTTTAATCAGAATTTTTTCTACCTCCAAGACACGGAAAATCAGAGTTAACTCCCCGTCATTCATACCACTACGTCACAGATGTGCTCCATGAGCCCAACTCGAACCGACGCTTATAGACGTGAAGGTTCGCTTCATGTAAACCCTAAAAATCAAAATATCCGTTTCAAATGCCTTAAGTCTCGAGTTTATTCAGATCAATCGGGGGTTATCAATTTTGGAGAAAAACGGCTGAACGGTTTAAGCGCTAGCATTGACCTCAGATGGACAGACATACGTTTTGCCGTCAATAGATTTTTCGGCAACAAAGACCCATAAATCATGGAATCAGGTTATAACATGTGTTAGAGAATTTTTTCTATATTTAGCAAATGGATTAATACACTGTTTGTTACCAGGACCCTAAAATAAACGTTTATCAGCGGAAAATTCGCCGTTTTCCGGCGAACAATTGCATAACTTTCTCTTCTTTCGAAGTACCTTCGTAAGATCGAGAAAGTAACGTCATACGTTTTGACATGATACGAAAGACAATTTTCTTGTTAATAAAAATTGTCAATAGTTTCAAATACAATTATCATGCATTACAATGGGTAGGTAGTAGTACAAATATTTATTTTGTAATGTCTTTTTTGGACGTGCTCACTATTTTCAGAAATGTTTAAATTGTAGTAAGATTTCATCAAGAAAAATAAATTCGTTAACTTGAATGAGTTCTTATTTTACTTGAATGAGTTCTTATTTTCACAAAATTCATTTTTCTGTTGCTTAGTTTACTTCCATGGTTTCCTAACACTACGAACTTTTTAGGTGTATTCCCGCTACCAATTTCAAATGAGAATGGGAAAATACCATACCTTAGGTCATTTTGACCCTTTGTAACAAATAAACTAATCTCTCTCTAATAAATTTTCGAAAAAGTGTAGAATTTATAAAATTTGGAAAATGTATTTGCTTGCTAAGTGCACAATGGTATATCTAGAAGACCGAGACTATATTGCAATATGCAGAAAAAGATATTAATAAATAAATGATGCTGGAGTCCAAAAAGAGCTCCGGTCTGGTACTACAGTTAACCGTTTGGTTCAATAAAAATGTTACTAGGAGTTTTCTAGAGAATTATATCGTGATTATTGATAATTCTTTTTTTTTTTTTGAGAATTTTAGTCACCACTAACGTGTGTCTTTCCTAAGAGAACCCGTTGAAAAATAGGATGAATTTGGTTTCCTTAGATACCGTTTTCCCTTTTTCCTATTTTAGAAACTTATCAGTAATAATGGAATATATTCACGTTTTTAAATATCGAATACATTTCCTGTGCAGTACAGGAAAAATATTAGGAGAAAAACACAGGAGAATGAATATGGTAAAATATTGAATGATTAAAGATTTCAATTGAAAGTTTGATACATTTTGGTTAGGTTGTTACGATAATTTTTGTAAAAATGAGAATTGCACGTTTTTCTTTCTTTTATATACGTGTTTACGAACTCAATTTAGCGTCCTTTGATTTTACCTCTAGTGCACAGTTTTGGGCCTTTCACGTTTTATTTTGCCTGAGAAATGCTCAGATTGGTATCGATGTGCAGAATCCAATTCGCGTCTCCGAGTATGATTTCAATCCGTTCAATCTTTGTGGCATGCACAAGTTCTTTCCAAAAAAACCCTTACTCATATTTAAATTTTGGAAATTACTCAATTCTATTTTACAGCTGTGGTATATTTGCGAACCTCCAGTTTTCGTGTGACTCCACTAAAAACCTCTTAACACATAAAGAACATCAGATTTGAAAATTAAACTAACCTACATTTACATAACTGTATTTTATTTTCATCGATTTTATTTTTATTTTCAGACTATTTATTATTTTTCGGATTTATAAAAACCCACTCAGTTTTTAGATTCTCCTAAAATCAACCAATATTCAACGATTGAATGATTGAACCCTTCTAATAATTAAAAGGATTCAATCATTGTAAACAATGAAATAAGCATAGACATCACCAAGTCTTCATTTACAGGCAGTTGCACTGTTTCAAGAAATTTCTGGGCTGGACATTACCCGTTTCATGAAATCCTTCTCAATGATGTTTACGATCTTTGATCATTGGCACAGGGCAATAAATCTTCCAAAGTTGCAAAATTACAAAATAATTTTCTGATATTTGTGTTATAGTTTCATTTTTTATCACTAAGGCGAGAACGAAGTTAAAGGGAGCCTGTTGGGGAATTTAATCTACCTAAAATCAGTAATTATTTTATAAAAAGGAAAAATCCTTTCACGCACTAACAAATATATCAAACAAAATAGTCAGAGATTTGTTAAACGTAAAACATGTATTTTCAATTAAGTGACAACAAAAAAAAAACAAGTCCCTCTACATCAGATTCAACTGAAATACTTTGATGGAACCAATCGGAGATACACGACGATTCAAAAATGTCGTACAAAGAACTTGGCAAATCAGACACGCATCTCAACCACCTACACTATTTTCTCCGCCCAAACAAATCTGACGGCGTTCTTTCTTTTCGTGAAGGGGATATAAGCAATCTGGGAAAACGGACTTATCTGTCACACATGGCAGTCCTTGAAACCAATTTGATTTGTGTGGCTGAATCTCGCAACCGGGCTTTGGGGGCATACCAAAGAGACAGACACTTCGGCGGGTCTGTGAGGAGACAGGCGACTGAAGTTAGAGCGGGGAACAGTTCCATGCACTGATTACAGCCAGAGATTTGGGTGTGCCTATGGGAATCAATGGAGACAAGGAAGAGGAGAGTGCGATGGCAGAGATAGGACATCTCACAGCATGTATGGTAGTGTAGTGAATGTTAGTGTACGTGTGTGTGTAAGGCGCGAGGATAGGACAAGGAAGGAAAGAAGGAAAGATGGGGCGCGGTCCTTGGCCTGTTCCTTAGGGTACTGCTCCGGCATTCGCCTGGCGTTGATCGGAGAAACCACGAAAAACTAACGACCAGAGCTGCCGGCGTCTAGAATTGTCCTCCAGACAGCGACCGAATTCGACCTAGCAGACAAGCTAGTTTCGAAAATTCTGCCGCCGTCGGGACACAAACCTACACTCTCCATTGTAAAGAACGATTTTCCTAAGGATGAGCCAAAGTGACAGTTCGCGAAAACAAGTGAACATCACATGTATTTCAGAGAAGTATCCCTCCGCCGCGACAGCTGTTCAGCTCCTTCGTAAAGTGTTTGGTTATGGCTTCTGAGAAGACATCACTATCCCGAAGTCTAAGAGTTTCGCTGATGTATATGCACGTACGCGATCGGAAATAATTAAATTTAATTACATATGTGGAAAATCTCTTAATTAACATGCTCTCACAACCATAAAAGAAAACGTCCACGAATGTAAATAGAAAGCTCTCAATCACAGCTCGCCACACAACAGCACAAAGGCCGGAACGACGTACATCGGTACGCATCTCGCATTCAAGTCTCGGTTTTAAAATAAACATAATATTTATCACACAAAAAGTAAATTCAATGTAATATATAAAGGAAAAAAGAGTTTTTACAGAAGTGCACATAACACTGCACTTCCTAATTTCAATTATTTCTCGCGGCGCACTATATTTTTGTCGGATGAGGACGTCACGAAAGGAAGTGTCGAAGCCATTTACAAGTTAGCCAACTGCAAACGAACAAATGCAGAAGGGGAGTTCATTGGGCTCGAGGGCACAACCACCACAGAACCTTCAGTTATGTTGCCAGCACTAGCTGTCACTTTGGCTCAACCTTAGGAAAATCGCTCTATACATCAGTTGATGCACTGAGTAGGAGTGGGAGTGGGAGTAAAACCAGGGCGCGTCCTCGAGGAGTGGAAGCGAGGAGTGGGTGGGGAGGGAAAGGGGCGGGGCGCAGGTGGCCTGCCCTTGAGGCGCGGCCGCCAAGGCGTCTCGCCTGCGATACTTCCCAGGGAAATTGAAACAGATGCCCTGCCGCAGCGACCCTTTCCCTCGCTTTTGCAATCCGTTTCCTGTCGAACGCACTTTCTCCGCGCGCTCGGGGAGCGATGTAAATCGATTGAGTTGTGCCCCAACGCGTCCATTTTGTATTGTTTCAGGAGACGAAGGACAGTTGTCAAAAGAAATGCCCGATACCGGGGTCTACGAAAGTGAACCTGTACTTGAGAGGGCGTTTGAGAAATGAAAGGAATCTAAGGGCCGTTCACTGTATTGTGTTTAATACATTATTTTTTGGATACCAGCATTATAAACGACCTTTTCTGTAGCAAGTAATCGTTCATCAAAGGGCTTTTTACGACATAAATGACGACGACTTAGCTTTTTACGGTAAGAATAATTGCGTCATCACAGATTCAGTCAATTGCAGCGAGAGAATTTTGGGGAGGAACCGGTAAACAACCGGCCACCGTTTTCTCGCACAGATCTCAAATAACCAAGACGTCGCTAGAAAGTTCTTTCGCAAAATTAAGTTCGATTCTTTGAAACTTTATAATGCTGTTATACAAAAAATAGCGTATGCATTCATTTCTAAAGTTGTTTTATTGCATTCTTACAAATCTGAAAACTCGATCCTAACGTCGATCGTTTTCAAACCATGTACTCGTGCAATATAACTTCACATTATAAACTAATTGCATAAACTATTATTTCGAAGGTTAGAGACTGGTTAGTGGTTAATAAATGTTGCCTAATGTATATCTTTATTGAATACGGTTGATAAAGTAGTTTATGCAACTTGTTTGTACCACTTGTAGATAAAGCATTTAGTCGCGATCTTGTATAATAAATAATTGGTTCGTGTTCTACGAGGTACATATTTAAATAGATGTTAAAGTTTGTTGATTGAGGTTTAAACCGTGCATCAACTGCTTTCGTCATCGGCGCTAATGATGATGCAGAAGGATTGTCGGGCTAAATATCCCAGGAATATTAAAGAACTGTTTGAGAAAAGCTTTTCATATACCGCCACTGATGTTACTAATATTTCGTTGTTTAGAAGTTCGATCCCAAAATATGCAAAACAAATCTGTGTGAATGAGTATAAATAGTGCAACGCAAGATTTGGGAATGAAATTATAAGATAGAAGCATGAACTCAGTAGTATATTGCTGTTGCACAGTTAAAATTTGGATCTAAGCAGTTGGACAGTACATACTTTAAATAACCGAGTAGAGCACAAATACTTCAGGTTACACCTATAACGTTAACTTAGCGTTCCGCTACACTTAATGTAAATATTTATAAATTGCTCCTGTGTTCCGTCGAATTCACTGGAATCTTGTAGAAAAATAATTTGGGAGTTGCGGTAACAAGGGACCAATAAATGTGTTGTAAAGTTTCTTTGGGAGAGAAAGAGAGAGAAAAAAATGCCTTCTGTAAAAAGAAGAAAAAGGTTAAGGCTGAAACTTTTTGTCAGAAGATTCTCTGTTAGTGGAAATAGATGTTTTTACTAAGATTCCAATGATAAATAATTCTTAATTATTCCCGGATATGCACTAAAAATAAATCTCGCATTAGCGGTTACTAGTTCGCTAGATCACGCTGGCCTACGCCCCCGCCAGCTGCGTTAACTTCCGACCCTTCTGAAGTCACTCTCTCGCAACGGAATACAAAACTATTCACAGACAAAGCCGCTATCTGATATTGATTCAAATTAACAAAGAAGGCGGCAATTAGAATTACGATGTACAATAATCAGAATTAAAGTTGTAATTAACCGATGGGAAATGCGAAACATTCGTTCGTGAATTTGTGGAAAAATTATACCATATTCCCGGATCGACGAGGGCTGATTCAAAATGAACGATATTCACTATTCCAGCATTAAAATGTTCCACAATCCAATATTAATTATCAGAGAACTGACAACTGGTTGCCAGATTTACAATAGGTCTTAGAATTATATTAAAACGAAGTTGAGGGGAAAAGAATTCCGCCTTTTTTTCTAACCAAGTTGCTCGTAAAACTGTTTTTATATTCTCGTTTTTATGTATCGTCTTTATTACTTTCTAGAAAATTCGCTCCTTCAGTTACTATCCATTCTGTTCTGTTTATTGCAAAACTCGTTTAGCAACCTACAATTCACTTGCGGTGTCAAAGGGGCACATGCTCATGATGTGAACATGTAGAGTTGTACACCAATGGTACAGTACACTAACGCAGCACTAATAAATGCAATAACTGAATCATTGCCAAATCCAAATTTATTATCCAAACGGTAACAAATATATAATGAAGAGCCATATTATAATAAACTATATTAAATTAAATATTTATTCTCCTTCATGGATCTTTCTCGTCGCATGTTTATGTTGGATGAATATTTACGTTCGCCTTCAAAATATATTTTTTGGAAGAAAAAAGTCTCAGCTTATGGTAAACCGCACTCCTGAAATTGACATCGCATTGTCACATAATAATATACACCTTTCAATTTTGCCTTTCGACCAAGAAAGTGTTTCCTGAATTTTACAGCAGACTTTGCGTTCCCCTCTTGAACAGTCTGTATTCTACCTCGATCGCCATTCATATTTCATCATTACTTCAATTTTATGATCACACCTAAACCGGCAGCGGTAGCTCAGTGCATCAACTGATGCCACTGCAGCGCCTCTGACCGGGAGGTCCTAGGTTCCCACTCCCCACGTCGGCAGGATTTTCGACACTATCTTTTCAGCTAGGTCGAATTCAGTCGCTGTCTGGAGGAGAATTCTAGCGGCCGGCTGCTCTGATCGGTAGTTTTCCGTGGTTTCTCCGATCAACACCAGGCGAATGCCGGAGCAGTACCCTAACAAACGGGCCACGGACCGCGCGCGATCTGTCCTTCCCATTCCTTGTCCTATCCTCTCCCCTTACACACACACACTTACACTAACACGCACTACACTACCACATATCCCGGGAGAGCGGTCGGGAGCTTAGAGCTTGTTCCGGCTGGGGCGGTGCCCCGCTGGTGGGAGAGTCCTGGTTAGGGGAAAACCCCACTAGCCGACGGTAGGTCGGCGCCGGATCTCGCCATCCAGTGGGGGAAGATCACCGCCAACTTCCGAGAAAAAACATGCACTACACTAACGGGATAATACCAAAGCAGTTACGCGCCCGGAAACCCGAAAAAATCAATCAATCACACCTAACGCCAAACACCCAAAAGGCAGCAAAGACAAAAGCATCACAGTTGGTACCCGCCCAGAAAGAGGAAGATAACGAGGCGTACGTTTCTGCCATAACTTTCAGTAATGAGTATGCCACCCATTTCCATGTCCTAATTCAGTGTAAACCCACCTCTGGGAACAGTTTCTGCATAATCAAATCCTTTTCCTTTTTAAGTTTAAAACGTTATTTTTTCACGATGACCCTGTCTATATCTTTCTTCCGTCGCGGTCCGATCTACAAAAAGTTGTCCCCAACTTTCCGTGAAGGTCAAATTGTTTTTGTTTGTTGTTTATTATCAGTTCTTTTAATTAAATATTCAAGTTAAGTTCTTGAGAAAAACCTGAGATGAGGTAAAAATAAATATATTTGGTTTATGTTTATTATACGATATTTCACTAATAATAAGTGCGAAAGTATCAAACTAGAAGAATACTGTTTTAAATAATATTTTTGTTTATGTCCGTTTGAAAATCTTACAACATTCTGAGTCCCACAGCAATCTCCACGTGGGAAACTGTGCGGACTCCGCCACTTTTGGCACATCGAGCCCCCTAAAAGTTTCCCTCGTATCCCCATCTACTACCTAGGTTGCCAACCGTCCTTTATTTGGAAGGACTCCTCCATTGACGTGAATTATCTCGTCCTCCTGCGTATTTTGAACTTCCTTCTTTTAATAACTTTTTAACATTTGTTGTCATTTATTTTATTGTGTATAGCATGTGTTACGTTGTTCTATTACTGTTAATTTAAATAGAAAACATGCATATCTTTTTCTGAATGCTGATATACACATGCGTGATAGTGTATCTGTCCAGCGACTAAAATAAAAAGGAGACTCTCAAATCATCTTCATCTGCATTTTGCGAACTAATCTTTTCTCTTTAATCGTAAATGGAAAGAAGAAAGAAATAGAGCTGATGAATATAACATTGTACTAAACTAAATACTAAATTACACTAAATAAAACATTGATAAATATATATATATATATATATATATATATATATATATATATATATATATATATATATATATTTTCCTTGTCGAGTGTCCTCCCTTTCACTTGAACATTGTTGGCAACCCAGTTTCTACCAGTCCTCGCCTTTGTCTTTTCCTCCGCAACAGCTCGAACCTCGCGCAGTCGTTATCGGCGGCCTAAGGCCGCTCTCCAACGGGGGACTCCTCGCCTTGCCTCGCGGGCTGCCTCACCCAGAGGATGGTCCGCATGAATTTATGTATCTCCTTACGTAATGCGCCGAAGCCGTGCAGCCCAACGCGGGTTATCAGGCACGGAGGCTGCCACAGAGCAAATGGAGGGGCGGAAATGGCGGCGGCGTTGCAGGAGGGCGGGGGGGGGGGAGGGTTGGGCAGAACGTGACTGAGGTGACGGAAGCGGAAATGGAGATGGAGGAGGGTGCAAAGGCGAAGATCGTGGTTGAGGATGCTTGAAGTTGTAATCGACACGGTGGAGGTTGCAAAGACAGAGAACGTGGCTGAGACCTCAGACAAGGAGGTGGTAGAGATAAAGGGGCAAACCGGTAGCGGTAGCTCAGTGCATCAACTGATGTCACTGCAGCGCCTCTGACCGGGAGGTCCTAGGTTCGAGTCCTGACGGCGGAAGGATTTTCGACACTAGCTTTTCAGCTAGGTCGAATTCAGTCGCTGTCTGGAGGAGAATTCTAGCGGCCGACTGCTCTGATCGGTAGTTTTCCGTGGTTTCTCCGATCAACACTAGGCGAATGCCGGAGCAGTACCCTACCAAACGGGCCACGGACCGCGCGCGATCTGTCCTTCCTCTTCGTTGTGCTATCCCTCCTCTTACACACACTTACACTAACATGCACTACACTACCACATATTCCGGGAGACCGGTCGGGAGCTTAGAGCTTGTCCCGGCTGGGTGGTGTCCGCTGGTGGGAGAGTCCTGGTTAGGGGAACCCAACTAGCCGACGGTAGGTCGGCGCCGGATCTCGCCATCTAGCGGGGGAAGATCACCGCCATCTTCTGAGAAAAATACATGCACTACACTAACGGGACCAATGACCAAAGCAGTTTTACGCGTCCGGAAACACGAACAAATCAATCAATCAATAAAGGGGCAATAGCAGAGAAAGGCGAGGATTCGCACATAGAAACTGGGAGGGTGGAGATGTGGGTGGTGAAAGATATGAAGACCATAGCAAAAGGTAGGATTGTCACAGATTCGACGCATAGGAAACGTATTGACAGCGCAATGGGAGGGAGAACGAAATGGGTGAATTGAGATTAGCAATGACGAAAAAAGGGGGAAAAAAAATAATGGTGCGGAGAAGGTCAGAATTGCAGAGAACAGGATGACGTAACAGACAGTGATAATGGAAATGTGGTGTTGGAGAAAAGTGTGAAAGAAGTGATAGTGTCCACACCAATGCCCATCATCTTAAATACGTAATAAAAAATGAGAGAGCCCAAATGGTTGGATTAAAATTAAAGTTAAAAGTTCAAATAGCACAAGGGAAAGCTAAATGTAATGGGCGATGTTCAAATTAGAGAGATAAAGAAATCGAAGTGGCGGGGCAAAGGGTACGTGTGATTTCCGCAGTGGTGAAGATGGACATTTAATTAATGAAGGAGAGGGTGATAAGAAC
Source organism: Teleogryllus oceanicus (assembly GCA_964035755.1). Classification (NCBI taxonomy): domain Eukaryota; kingdom Metazoa; phylum Arthropoda; class Insecta; order Orthoptera; family Gryllidae; genus Teleogryllus; species Teleogryllus oceanicus. The sequence goes on along the minus strand of CAXIVR010000008.1, from coordinate 83,392,184 downwards.
TTGGCGGAAATAAAACACATTAAAAACTAGTTGCAAGGGTAGAATATGTGAAGTAGGAAGTAGAGTAGCGTACGAGGCTGAAGTAAAGATGGTTACACGGAATTAAAGGTGGTGGGGGAGGTGTCATTAGCAAAAGGTACGAAGTTTGCGTATTTGTCTTTGAATTTGTGTTTCTGTGTGCTTTGTTTTTGATGGATTTTGTTGACTTATTTATTTTATTTATGGAATTTTAGTAGGCTTTCAATAACTAAGGTTAATGATACTCATCAGTGATGAGCGTCACTGATGAGTGATGATGATTAATCTAATGATTAATTGATGGTGATAATGATGACGCAAATGCCGATGGAACAAATTGTGGAATGAGGTTAGAACAAACGGGATAAACTCGACAAATTCTACAATTTTCAGCTGGGAATCTGATTGTACTCCTAGCAGTTGAAGGTATAAACTTTACCCTTTTTGTAACGACCCTCTGATGGTAAAGTCTGAAGTGGAGATGGAATAGAAAAGAATATAGGAGCTCTAACATAGGAAAGCTACTATTAGAGGCACTGGCTAAAAAGAAGGAAATGAGATAAATGAAACAAATAGCGAAGATGAGAAAGTTAATTGAGCGAATAGTCGTAAAGCTGGAGACGCATAGGTTGCAGAAGCACACATATCAACTGCAAATGAGGGATGAGCAGATGACTCATAGAATAACTAATGTTGGCGGCTTAAGAATATAAAGAAGGGGGAGGGCAGTCAGAACACAGTCCCCCGCCAAACCTGCCATCTCCCTCGTTCGCTAACTGGTCTGCGTTTTTTGCCCCACCCCCTACCCCCTGCCCGCATGCCCATCGCTTTCCCTATTGCCCGCCCGTCCATCGTTTACACTACTATCCTCCCACCAATCGCTTTCTATACTAACTTTACTTCCTGTCTGCCCATCGCCTACCATACTGCCTGCCTTCACACCGCTTACCCTACTGCCCCCCCTCAATTAATTACCCTACTGCCCGGCCTAATCATCAATTACCCTACTGCCCTTCTGCCTGCTGTTCTCTTACCCTAATTGGCCACCTTCCAATCGCTTACTAATCCGCAAAACAAAAACAAAACAACAACAAAAAAAACACTGTAATTTATATCAAAAAGTATATTTGAGAATTTGACAATTTGCGATATTATATATTATAATTGGAAAAACGTTTGTCGCACTTGTTTATTATTTCATGATGAAATAATAAACAAGTACGACAAAACAACGCAATTATTCTATTTCTATTATGCAAATGTCGTAAACTCCACACCATATCCTACCAGTTGTATAAACAAATGAGTTTTATGGAGATGGACTCATTCATAAGTTTATGCATTCAAAATAAAATCCAACGAAATACGGAAAATTGTTAAATTGATATTGATAGATCAAAGAAACGTGAATCTCTTTCTTTTCGGATAATTACATTCACGACAATTCAGACTCCCAAAACGTTTCAGAACCAATGAAATGCAGAAATATTTATCTGCTTGAAGGTTTCATGGGTTTTCCTTCCGTCACACTCAGCATGAAGCTTATGATGATGATGATTTATTATCAATAATAATAATAATAATAATAATAATAATATTAGGAAGAAGACGAAGAAGAAAAAGAAGAAGAAGAAGAAGAAAAAGAAGAAGAAGAAGAAGAAGAAGAAGAAGAAGAAGAAGAAGAAGAAGAAGAAGAAAGATTTGACACCTTTGGTCAGATGAAATAAACCACGCCCTCTAGATATTTTATTCGGGTGTTTAGTGGATTTTCGTTTCGAGTCGTCGTGCTAGCAACACCAAAGCAGCGCTGCAGAGGGCTCCGAGACGAGGAAATCGCCCGCGAAAGACAAAGCAGCTCTCCGCGGGGCGCATCGGGCCGTCAAAGAAAATCTCTTCAGCGCCGCAACCGCCACCCTCCTTCACTCCCAATCTCCCTTCCCGAGCCTAGCGCGCGCGCGCACAACTTCACGGTCGCCGCCGCCCGCCCGCAACGCCTTGCCCCTCCCATCCCGGCCAGCCCGTCACCTCCCACCCCGCCACGTCCGCCACGCCCATGCATACGCCCTTCCCGCCCCTCCGCCCGTCCGCCCCGCCCCGCCCGTCTCGCTACGCCCCGCCCATCTCGCCCCGCCCGTCTCGCCCCGCCCGTCTCGCCCCGCCCGTCTCGCCCCGCCCGTCTCGCCCCGCCCGTCTCGCCCCGCCCGTCTCGCCCCGCCCGTCTCGCCCCGCCCGTCTCGCCCCGCCCGTCTCGCCCCGCCCGTCTCGCCCCGCCCGTCTCTCCCCGCCCGTCTCGCCCCGCCCGTACTCCCCCCGCCCGTATCGCCCCGCCCGTATCGCCCCGCCCGTATCGCCCCGCCCGTATCGCCCCGCCCGTCTCGCCCCGCCCGTCTCGCCCCGCCCGTCTCGCCCCGCCCGTCTCGCCCCGCCCGTCTCGCCCCGCCCGTCTCGCCCCGCCCGTCTCGCCCCGCCCGTCCTCGCCCCGCCCGTCTCGCCCCGCCCGTCTCGCCCCGCCCGTCTCGCCCCGCCCGTCTCGCCCCGCCCGTCTCGCCCCGCCCGTCTCGCCCGCCCGTCTCGCCCCGCCCGTCTCGCCCCGCCCGTCTCTCCCCGCCCGTCTCGCCCGCCCGTCTCGCCCCGCCAGTCTCGCCCCGCCCGTCTCGCCCCGCCCGTCTCGCCCCGCCCGTCTCGCCCCGCCCGTCTCGCTCCGCCCGTCTCGCCCCGCCCGTCTCGCCCCCCCCCTTCAACCCCCCTCCACCCTCCAACGGATTTTCCACTACACCGTCCGAGGCCCACCCCTAGCTCCGCCTCCGCCCTTCAACCCACTCCTCCATCCCCCCTCCCTCCCTCCCACGTCCACTCGCACCTCAACACCCACCACCTTTACCTATCCCTGCCTCCACGTTCTCCTCCAACTTCACTTCCCCCGCCCAACCCCGCCTTCACCACTGCCTCCACCGTCGTTCCAGCTGCCCCCGAAATCTTTTCCGCTTTTTCTCGAAAACCACAAGGAGGCATCTTTGTGCAGACAGATGAGAAAGCGGGGCGACGTGCATTATGCACCGGCTCTCGTGGCCGAGAACGGAAGCGCAAAGCGCGGCGGAGAGAGTCAGTGGGGGGCGTGACGACCAAGAGGAGGGGAAAATGTGACGGGCGCAACGACACACCAGCAAGGAAAGTGGGAGAGGAGTATCGAAATAAAAAGGAAGTGGCAAGTCAGAGGTGAACCATTCTCTACAACGTCCTCCCTATGATCAAAAAACAAAACTTAATAGAAAACGATGGAGCGATTTTTTTTAATTTTGAAAATATCCCAGCGTCTTCATGTAAAGTACCCCCAAAATAAATTATGGTTTCAAATTCAGGAGGCAGCAACTTCAGCAAGATCGATTGGGGATTATTAATTTTCGAGAAATTCGGCTGAACGGTTTAGCCCCCAGTGTTGTTTCTCAGACGGACAGTGCGATAGACGCACGGACGAACAGACGGACGCAACTAGATTTATCCATTTTTTCGTTACCAGTTGTAATAAGAGTTTTTCTGCCGAAAATTTGCCATTTTTTTCGCGCAGCATTACATAACTTTCTCTTTGCGTAGTAAGAAAGTAAACATTCACCAACATTGCGCCTTAAACCCCAGGACCTCCCGACATACATACTGTGACCTCCCATATCCCTCAGGACATACATACTGTGACATACCCATATGTCACATTAAAATAAACTAACATTTATTTGTAGACAATATGGTGGAACATGCATTACGAAATATCACGAGAGCTAGAGCTTAGCAACGACCGTGAATAAACAAGGTAGTTTTTGTTTTTTGTAAAGGCATTAAGAGGTCTGGATGCCGAAAGTAGAAAATTTGGGATTGGGCGAAGAAGTTTAGACGATTGAAAGGTCAGCTACACCAAAATATAACGAACGTATGGATTGGCTGGGTGAGAGAAGGACGGTCAAATGTTATGAAAAAAATGAAGGTAGTTGAATACGAAGTCTTCGAGGGGTGAACTTGCAGGAAGATTTCATTCTGCCCGGCATCGCGCTTCTGAACTGATCGTAGGTTCGTGAGAGGGAACGAGTACAATCTAGATAGAATTGGGTTATCAGTGAAATTTTAAGGAAAGTGAATGATATTGCAGATATTTTCATGTGGAAGCAATATTGATGTATAAATTGGAACTTTGTCGGGAGTGGTAATCGAGTTCGGGACTATGTCATAGGACGTAATCGGGACTGATAATTTTGATAGTTTGAGACCAGCTTGGATAGGGGCAGAAGAGGATTTCTTGGAACTTTGGACTACGGCAAGCTCGCAAGATATTTTGACTGAGAAGTCTACGAGGGACATCAACGAAGAATAGATAAGTTAACCGCGGTATAAAATTGTAAATTGAAAGATATCTTGATCAAAGGCATAACTTAAATTCACTAAATTGTTTGCTAAAAAGGTAAAAATAAACTTTGTTAAATTTTGTTCTTTAGGAAAGAAAGTGATCTTTCATTTAGTCAATCCAAACAGTAATGAACTAGGAATAGAATCATTCTATTTCAGATTCCCAGCTGCGCTGTATAGTCGGCGGATCCTATAATCCATTATAAAGGTAATAAGGATTATAATATATCGTGACCCATTGACCCAGCAAGCCGGACGCTAAGATATTTGGCAGATATTAATGTAGAGAGAGAGAAAATTTTGTATATCTCAATACACACATACATACATACATGTAGCTAATCATATCGTAGTTCATCATATTTCAGAAGCTTCTCTCGTAAACGAAACTGAAAATTTCTGAATAGCAAGAGTACTCAGAAAAGACGAAGCTCCATAAATATAATGGGAAGATCCATAATATTTTATTTTGTGGAATATACCTTAAAAACATACCCCCGCGGGACAAAACGGGTTTTAAGGACCTACAATGCACCATTTTCCAGTTGTACTCGAAGCTCAATAACTCATTTTAAATTGTTCTTTATTTAGAGAGTTAGTAAAAAGTATTAAATTAATTTGTTGCACACTGACTCCTTGCACTTCCGACGATTGCTCAATTAATGCATTTCATTGAGTAGTTGCCTTAATATAGAAGACCACCTTAATATAGTCAACTAAGGCAATCCATAATGAAATTGGGAATGGAGAGAGATTAACAAAAAGTATAGAAAGAAGTATTGGTTTAGCAATAAATTGTCGTTGGCATTTAAATAATTGAAATAATTCAAGGCGTTGTAATTGCCAACGATATTGTTTACTTCAACAAAAGCAGCTTTCGATCATTTATCCATCATCATCAGTTTTCTGATACAAGAAGATATAAATAAAACATTACAATTAATTAATACTTTTTGTACTTTGTTAATTCTAAGGTGTTTGTTTATATTTTCTTGTATCAGAAAACTGATGATGATGGCTAAGCCATCGAAAGCTGCTCTTGTTGAAGTCAACAATATTGTTGGCCTTGAATTATTGATTTTGATATGAATTGACTAGACCTTGAATTATTTCACTTATAGAAGATCTAGTCAACCTTAATAAAAAGGTTTGAAAACTCACCTCAGCGGAGGAGCTGTCGGAGGCACATTCACAGGACACGGTTGCGGGCGGCGGGGGCGGCGGCGGCAGCGCACGCGCGGACACTTCGCTCCCTGCAGACAAAAGAGCAGCGTCAGCACATATTCACGTGGCAGCCTCCTGCATTGCCCTTCCGAAGAAAAAAGAGCAAAATCAACTTCGCCAAAGGATGAATGCGGCCCCTCGATAACTGATTCGATAAAAGCAAAATTAGTGGTCGATTCAGAGGACTCTCTGTATGCATAGAGAGAGTTCGGTTAAGAACAAGTTAACTGGTTTTTTGCCTCTGAAACGCCTTACGAAATGAGAATATACCTTTCGGATGATGTCTGTCAGAAACCTAAACTCTAAAGATATCGAGTGCATGGGTAGAAAGGCTGTCATCACTCGAGTCATGAAAGGTTCATGACTCGAGAATTGTCATGAATTACAATACAGCTTATAAGTTTGAAGGGATTGAAGAATTAGCAACAAAAATCATATCATCATCAATGTTTTCAAAGATTTCAATACCGATAACTCATATTTTTCAAAAGATGATGTGCTATTTAGGAGCATTCACAGTAAGAAAGGATGGTTGCGTAACTTTCATAAAAAGATGGAGGCGCAGAATTGGCGCACGTAATAACTTCGGACGGACATCCCAGGGCACATACGACCTGGGCGACACGATTGGGTGACCTTGAATTAAAATTGTTGATTGATTGTTTTTTCGTGTTTCCGGGCGCGTAAACGGCTTTGGTCATTAGTCCCGTTATTGTAGTACATTTGTTTCTAGGGAGACGGCGGTGATCTTCCCCCGCTGGATGGCGAGATCCGGCGCCGATCTACCGTCGGCTAGTGAGGTTTTCCTCTAACCAGGACTCTCCCACCAGCGGGGCACCGCCCCAGCCGGGACAAGTCCCGACCGGTCTCCAGAAATATGTGGAAGTGTAGTGCATGTTAGTGTAAGTGAGTGTGTAAGGGGAGAGGATAGGACAAGGAAGAGGAAGGACAAATCGCGCACGGTCTGTGGCCCATTCGGTAGGGCATTCGCTTGGTGTTGATCGAAGAAACCACGGAGAACTACCGATCAGAGCAGCCGGCCGCTAGAATTCTCCTCCAGACAGCGAGTGAATTCGACCTAGCTGAAAACCTAGGACCTCCCGGTCAGAAGCGCTGCAGTAACATCAGTTGATGCACTGAGCTACCACTTCCGGTCTGAATTAAAAGAAGCTGAGTGACATGAAATGAGTGTACAAGGTACTTGGATGATCTATCATAACTCATCATGTAGAGCAATTATACATCCGAAAGTGGTATTGTTTGTTGAAAGTGGGAAAAGTGAACAATTTCAGTTGTGTCCTAGGAATGAGTGAACCATATAAAACAAACAAAAAGAAAAACATGAATTGCAAACGTCGCGTATTAAAATGAAGGAAAAACGCACGTCAAGTGCTACGAAGCTATAAAAAGTAACACGGATCCAGTATATATCAGTGATAAGCTTAGATAAATGACGGCTTCTGAATAGCGTCACGTAATTAAACATCAATTTTTGAACTTCTATCATCACATAAAGACCCATTGTTCTCCCTTTGATAAACAATAATGTTACGTATAAATTAAACGGGAGAACAATTGAGTACATACGATATTAACAAAATACGAGAGTTCGCAAACATAACAAACTGACACTTGACTCTCCCTAGCCACAGCTTCAATTATATGTTTGCAGCAACATTTCCCACACCATTTATCAAGACCATCCATCAATCTCCAAAGTTTTGCGTCACTTTTGACATCTGACACTTCCATGAATTGCTGACACAGTTTACCTTTTTCATTTCTGTCACTCATTTGCATTTTGACGACTGAACTGTCATGTCGCCGAAATGTACGTATTCAACTTCCCGTTTTTCATGTTTCATTCATTGCAGCACTCCCTCCTTCTACAAAATAAAAGAGTATTAAAATAACTTCTGTTGTGATTTTGCAAACCTCTGCAGTGATTTAGTTTGCTCACTCTTGGCGCTCTCTTAAAGTTTGCAGACTTGACGTTGATCGAATAGCTTCATGCCTTCGACCGGGAGCGTCTTGAGTGGTTCGGGACGTGCACGGAGTACAAACAGAGCGCGCAAAAATTTCTAGAGCATGAAACGTCTATATCCCCCCGAAAGATGGAAGAAACTGAGAAAAAGAACATGAGGAGGAGGAGGAGGAAGAGGCTGTTTTGAAAAGGAAACACGCGGGCCTTCGTCTGATAGTGACGGATGGAAAGCGAGAGGCGTCTGTCCCAGAAAGCCTGTCTGCACTGGAATCCTGAATCCCGCGCAGCGCCATGGATCTCATGAATACTAAACCGCTCTGCCCGATGTTGGGGCCCGTCGGCACCCTATTGCTTCACGGCGGACCTACGTCACGCAACAGCAGCCAGTGTTACGTATTCTACCGCCTCTACCAGAGATTCCGATTATTATTCCGTTGTTTAGAAACAGCAGCCAGTGTTACGTATTCTACCCCCTACCAGAGATTCCGATTATTATTCCGTTGTTTAGAAACAGCAGCCAGTGTTACGTATTCTACCGCCTCTACCAGAGATTCCGATTATTATTCCGTTGTTTAGAAACAGCAGCCAGTGTTACGTATTCTACCGCCTCTACCAGAGATTCCGATTATTATTCCGTTGTTTAGAATAGTATATTCTGCAACGAATGATGGCTATTATTCACGAGTGGATGTTTCCGACGCGAGCGACGTAGAAGCGAGTGTCGGAATTTCCACGAGTGAATAATAGCCATTCTACGCAAGTAGAAGACTATACTTTCTCTACGACTTCACCACTATTACTGCTGGAAGAATCCATAATTATAAATCAATGTGATCGTTTTAACCTTACAAAGTGGCCACAATTATGTGAACTCGCATACTGTTTCGTGGTTCACCTGCCTTACGATAGTTGCGGAAGAGCACGCAGCGCCTCTGTAGGCGACTGCGAGAACCCTAAGTCGTTGTGTAATGAACTAGGATGAATGCGATTGGTCGACAGGTGTGTTAGAATAATATTCTCGCACGGCTTGTGGAATTGGCATGATTACTGCATCCGATAACATGGAGAAATGAATACATTCTGCTATAGTCGCAGAGAAAAGTATGACCGTTGCTGTCCGTGAGTCCCCCTGATTGCTCGACCACCAGTTTGCCCGTCTCACCAGCCTGACCTGCTGTTGGCCAGTCTCCCCTCCTAGCCATCTCATTGTTTGCGTATCTCTCTGTTTGCCTGACTAGCTTTCTATTTGTATGAATTCGTGATTTTGTGATAAGGTTTATGAAATCGCATATAATACATTATGAACTATTCACACACAATGTTTGGAGAAAAAAATGTTGAACAGTTTTTTGAGAAAATCTTTTTGATATATTGATGTGCCTAATTTCAATAGAAATTTCTCACCACCTATTATAATCTTCAAAAACATCTACATGACATTAAGGAAATAACTAATTATGGAGAACAAACTTCATTTGAAAAAAAATCGCCATTTTCAAATTGAAAAAAATTCAATATGTAGGAAGACGCCGAAAAATTCAAACTTCTGTAATTTTCGGATATTCAGAGTTAATAATGAAAATGAACCTATACCATATTTATAAGTGTCTTTCACTCTCTTCTTGCAAACAAATTAACAGAAAAAAATTTAGAGCCATTTTTGAGAACATTTTGAAAATGCCCCAGGGGCTTCATGTAAAGTACCTCCAAATTTTAAAGAATGTTTTTCAAAAATGCAGATCTTTGAGTAAAGCAAGATTGACTACGGAATATTCGTTTTGCAAAAATTCTAAGAACGGTTTAGGTGCTAGTGTTGTTCACTGACGGACAGGCGGACGAACGTTTTGAAATAAAACACTTTTTCGAAATCATAGTTCTACAATTCGTGGAATCTGAATACATAATGTATTAGAAGAAGTAATTTATTACACATTAGAACACAATTTATCCACTTCTTTGTATCAGTTCCCCATAATGCAAGTTTTTCTGGGTAAAAAATAGTTTTTCTCCACAGCATTACATAAATTTCTCTAGACTATACATATTTTTGGGAATATACGTACGTATACGAAAAAGTAAAAAGATGCTGCCCCATAACGCAACAAATGAATACCAAATATCTAATGGCAGGCAGCCTCTTCCTAACACATTTCTACACCACGACGGCAGAAGTGTTATATAAGCAGCAAAGAATTAAGTATGTGGTATGTGGAGTATGAGGATAGACGGAATAGCCGGCATGAGGACATGACGGCATAGTTTTCTTTCAACTTCTGTGCACTTTAGAAATTAGTAATATAGACGGATGTTGTGATTAGTCGCATACTAATTATGGTATAGAGAAAGTTACGCAATGTTGGAGCGAGAAACGGCGATTTTTTCCAAGAAATTTCGATTTTTCCTGTTATTGGAAACGTGAATAATTCTTGTTCGCATATGTACTAAATTACTTCCTCTAAGACACTGTGTAGTCAGACCCGTCGTTTTATGGGTTCTGGAGACCCAAGAATTGGTTTAAGGCAAAACGTGCGTGTCTAGTCCATCCGTCCGTGGAAAACATTAGCGACTAAACTCTAGACAGGATATTCACCAAAATTGATATTTCCCAATCGATCCGGTTGATGTCGGGACGCTTGCATTTGTAATGAATAAATTTGATTCAGGTGAACGTAAAAGTGCCATTGAGCCTCAATATTATTTTCAATTTTTTTTCAAATATTGCTCCAATTTTTTCCCTTAAATTTTACTCCTTTACGTTAATAAAAACGTCAACCATTGGTCATTTTTCTTAATAAAATTAATTTTTCAAAATTTGGTCTTTACATTCGTCATGCATAATGTGCTCCAAATTTCGAATCCTGGTCTCTATAATGGAAGGCAAGCGGTCTAGCCTCTAACCCCAGGGCGCCGCATTTTTCTATTTATTAAATATAATTGTGCATAAAAACGTCAAAAAGATCGAACGTCTCTGATAACGACAGATACGTTCTTCAAATAACGATCTCCAAGGAAATCCTAACAATGACGAGGAATTGGACTGGAATCAAGCGCAATCGTCTCTCTGACCACGAAGGTCTCTTAAGCGCTAATGGCCTCTGGAGCAACGGAGTGTTCGAGCATTTGGTCACGTTTTGCGAGGGCGCGAATAGCGGTCGAGGTCCAGGGCCGTGTGAACTGCGGTTGCGACGACGGCGGAGGAGACGGTATGAGCGGCACGGTGGAGCGAGATTGAAGAGAAAAGGGAGAGACCAGTATAGTAATGGAGAATTAGAGCGCAAGAAACAGGACCGAAGGTGGGTGAGAAGGAAAAAGGGCGAGGTAAACGATGTAGGGCAAGAACAAGGAGGTCAGAAGGCTGGGGCGACAGAAGGATGGGTCGTTAGGAGGAGTGTAAGGCAGATGGTGATGCCGACAGGCTCTAGGGCGAATGACATCAGGTGACAGTGTAGGATCGAAAAAGCGTGCAACGACAGAGGGTGGCAATGACAGAGGAGGCAACGAGGAGGGTGGCAACGACGGAGGGTGGCAACGACGGAGGGCGACGTCGGATAGGAGCAACGACGGAGGGCGGCAACGACGGAGAGGGGCAATGATAGGGCGGCAATGACGGAGGGTGGCAACGACGAAGGGTTACAACGTCGGAAGGCAGCAACGACGGAGGGCGGCAACGACGGAGAGGAGCAATGATAGGGCGGCAATGACGGAGGGCGGCAACGGCGGATGGCGGTAACCAGAGACAACGGCAACTACGGACGGTGGCAACGAATGGGAATGACATAAAGCGGGAACCAAGGCGAGCGGAAACGACCAAGGATGGCAACGACAGAGGATAGGGACGGCAGGGGCAACCACAAAGGTCGTGGCGCTATAAATCGGGGACGACATGGCTGGAGTGACAGAGTGGAGGAACGACAGAGAGTCCGGTGGCTGAAAGTGCACAGAAAGAGATGCAGGCAGTGTCTGGACAACGACGTCGAGATGGCTAAGCAGGCAGTCTCAGCAGAATGATGGTGGTCTCGAATCACCCAGAATGAACCATGCTCGGACACTACAAACTCGTTGGGTGTGAGGTTGTTACTAGACCATGGCGATGTGGTGGAGGTGCCGTGTTCGTCAGGACAGTGAAAGGCGACAGTGGAGAGTCGGGGAATTCACTGTGCGACGTACGTGGATAAGAGAGACGGAAGTGGCGTTGATTGATTGATTAATAGATTTTTTCGTGTTTCCGGGCGCGTCAACTGCTTTGTTCATTAGTCCCGTTGGTATAATGAATGTTTTTTTCGGGAGATGGCGGTGATCTTTCCCCGCAGGATGGCGAGATCCGGCGCCGACCTACCGTCGGCTAGTGGGTTTTTCCCCTAACCAGGACTCTCCCGCCAGCGGGGCACCGCCCCAGCCGGGACAAGCTCTAAGCTCCCGACCGGTCTTCCGGAATATGTGGTAATGTTGTGCATGTTAGTGTAAGTGTGTGTGTAAGGGGAGAGGATAGGACAAGGAATGGGAAGAACAGATCGCGCGCGGTCCGTGGCCCGTTTAGTAGGGTACTGCTCCGGCATTCGCCTGGTGTTGGAGAAACCACGGAAAACTACCGATCAGAGCAGCCGGCCGCTAGAATTCTCCTCCAGACAGCGACTGAACTCGACCTAGCTGGAAAGCTAGTGTCGAAATCCCTGCCGCCGTGGGGAGTGGGAATCTAGGACCTCCCGGTCAGAGGCGCTGCAGTGACATCAGTTGATGCACTGAGCTACCGCTCCCGGTGCGATGTGGTGGAGGCGCCGGGTTCGTCAGAACAGTGAGAGGCGACAGTGGAGAGTCGGGGAATTTACTGTGCGACGTACGTGGATAAGAGAGACGGAAGCGGCGTGCGATCTAGGAGGCGAGTGCGGGTCGGCCTGGTAGTGGGCGTGGTCGGCCGGCCGCAAAGAGGGTCGTCTCGGGCCCACGCTAACGACGCGCCCTGCGCCGCCCTCGGCCGTTTTTGCCCCGTGCCCGCGCGCTGGGCTCCAACGGCTTCCCGCTGACGAGCATCGGGGAGGCGGGCAACCGCAGCGACGAGGCGCCGCTTTCGCCGGCCGAAAAGCACTGCACCCCCCCTCGCTTGCGCACACTGGTTCAAATTGGCCCAAAACCTGACCATTAAGACAACATTCTATCTGCGCGTTCGCAATTTTCAATTATCATTATTAGAGAGTTTTCTCAAGTCGGGAAATCAATTGTCAAAGTACCTAAACAACTTCAAAAGGAAATAAGTAACTTCAAAAAAATGAGTTTTGCATGTCGTACAATTGAAAACGTACGTTAAAACTAAGAACTAATTGGAATACCTTAATCTGTTCGACTACAGAGAGGCAACGAAAAAGCATATAATTATTAACTATTAATATCTCAAAATCTTTTAAAACAATTTTTTGCTTTATAAAAATAATTTCACAGTGTACACAAAATACTATTTGTAAAATTAAATTAGCAAGACAAATCCTAGAGGAAGGATGCAGAGTCAGTTTGTCTCCACATATGTAGTTGCGTAACATTAATTCACGTTTGGGGTTACGAGTTAAACAAAATGTACTAGAGCAGTATTTAAGTAAAAAAAAGCAGGGTTGAGCAGTATTTATGTACTTGTATTTGAAATATGTATTTTAAAGTAAATAAAACTGAGGTTATCTGGTATCAATTTTATATTTCTGCTTAAGATCTTTTCGATCCCGTAGCGATCATCGTCAGAGCTTGAAGCTGCTGGGCGGAAAACGAAGATATAAAATTGATACCAGACAACCTCAGTTTTATTTACTTTGAATTAATATTGTATCTACATCACCAACAGTCTAATGTAATATGTATTTTAAATAAATTTTGTTTTTGAAAAACGGTATTTTTGAGTTTTTTTACTTTGTATTTTGGAGATTATTTAAATATATAAAATAAGTTTATTTAAAAAATACTTAAAAGACTTTAAATACAGGTGACGTAAACGAGGATGGTTTGTTTTGGATTCCGCTAGTGAATACACCTCACTGAAACAAAAGAAGTGCTCCTCTCTATTGAATTTCAATTACTTTAATTTTTAAATGATATATATTTATCATTGAAAATGCTGGACAAATATTCGACATTAACAAACTGTTTATTCGATGTAACACAAGTTTAGGTTCATCCGTGCCAGGCGAACGACTGTTTTCTTTTACGGGTTTTAAACAGTCGCCAATTATGGGTTTATTAGTTGATGATTAGTCTGAAAAATAGTCGTTTTAAACAGAAATTATGTTTATTGGAGTTAAATATTAATATAATTAATTTAAAAATATTATATTAAATAATATAATACAAAATACTACATTTACTGTTTTTTAAGTATTTTAAACACGAATGTATTTAGAAAATCAAAACTTAATGTATTTTGATTATGTATTTAAGTAATTATTTACGAAGTATTTAAATACTAAATTTAAAGTATTTTGCGCAAACGCTACGTATTAATTTTTTTCGGTCCGTATTTCTTCAATATATTATAATATTTTTGTTCTTTGATTTTTAAAAACAAAACATTTTTCATATTAATACATATATTATAATTACATAATACATATATCGCAGCGTTTCGAAACGTCTAGTTTCAGTGTAACGCTGTACAATTCTTTCATCACACCCATCCAAATGTCCGGATTTCTATGAGTGATCATCCCTTTAATCCCAAGAGAAAAGGGACACCCCTAGCCTAACGTATCCGCTCCGGCGATTAGGGTTTTTTGAAACATTTTCATTACTTTGAATGACTATATGACAATTTTCAATGTGTGTCTCTTTTCTGACCACGGATGACATGCACGTTTCTTTGATCAGTACTGAACTTTACTTTTCTTTGCTCAATAAAGAACATGTTTCCCGGAACCTGGAACTGTACACAAGGCGAGTCCTTGTATGTGCAAACAATACTGATAGGTGTCATTTGTTACAAACAGGCATCAGACAACGTAGAAACCTGTAGGGGCTGCGCAATCAGCCAGGTTTCCTCTACCTTCAAAGAGGCGCTGACCGCTGTCCTAATCTAAATATCCTCCCTTTCCTATTCCGCTATCCCCTTTCAGCGGGAGTAAGTGGATGGGTCGAGAAACTCACTTTCTTCCTTCACCTACACATCTGCCATTTTCCGTCTGGAAAGGTTTCCCTTTTTCCCCCAAATTAACCCGCTGCCTAGGGAGCGCCAGGTCGTGTGCAGACAGCATGCGAGCCGCCGATGGCTGAGAGTTAATGAGGCGGACCTCTATCACTCACAGAGCAGCTGCGCCACTTCAACCAGAACAACCAACTTTGGAATATGTAGAGGCCAGCACATCGAGAGCTACTTAAATTGCTGGATCACTGGCATGAGACGACTGCCCGTAGAGGAAGGAAAGACAACTGAATAAAATGGACCCGATATATGAATATGAAAGTTATTAGAATATTGTACCGTGTCAGTCGGTGTCAGGAAATTGCACTTCCAAGATACAGCCATCACTTTTTCGAGGAATACACCAATGACCAATGTACATCCATAACTCGACATAACCGAGCCGAACTTGGTGGTTAGAAGGAGGATGGCTCTCTGACACCAACAGAATTGGAACACATACGTCGAGTAGTTCGGGATGAGTTACAACAAAATTAACCCGATGCAAGAAATGAAAGGCCCGATGATATTACTTATGCATTTACGATGGATGACGGTATCGAAAGCCTTCAATAGCAGACAATGACAACTATCTCCACAGAAGAACACGAGAAAGCGGAGCGCATTAAAAATTCCATAGCCTTCTAGAATATTATCACAATACAGAAACTACAAATAGACCAAACATCCCTGTCCTAAACGATATTGGGAAACTTTCACCAGCACTGAAAAAAGTAAATAAATGTACGTCACCCGGACAACCAAGAAGCATCAAAAGTGAATGAAGTTTTGGGTGAATGTGTAAATGACACTCATGACGTGACGGAAGTACACCTTGCAATACACTGTGCAGCATAACTGTCATCGATTTAAATAGAAAATACCAATATATTCTTCAGAAAGAAAATCAGAACAAAAGACACCCTTCGAAGATGAGACTTTAAAAAGAAGCATTGATGAGCTAGTGCAAAGGTAGACATTACTGAATATTTGAACAACAATCGTTCGAAAAGAGTTGTCATGAAAGTAACAGGCATTGCAAGAAGATCTGCAATTAATCTAACATACGCAGAGAGTACTCATCTTCTTATTAACCTTCTTAAAATTACAGAAAGTTTAAAGCTAAAGGAACAAGGCTCAGAAGGTACAATGAACTAACCAAGAGAAAATAGCAAAACTTGGATATTTACAAAAACAGAGAGAAGTTCTTTAGGCAACTTGAATTGGGTTCAGAGTGTGTAAATAGAGAGAATAACCCCACCGTAGATGTCAAAGAGGTCAGTGAATGTTGCAGTTCGTTGGGGACGGAAACAGGTCGGTACCAACGAGATGCACATTGGATTGAGAAAATAGAAACACAGTGGACAGAAATAATGCCATTGGAAATAGGAGCTTTACTGCTGAAGATACTGCAAGGGTGCTAGAGAAGAAGAGTGAAATGCATCAGATTCCGATAAAATCCAGAAACAACTAGTGTCTCCATGTGGAGTATAGCCCGATTTTTCTCCGATGCAATATTCGATCTCGAAAAAATTCCAATCTTTCTGACTGAAGGGAACACATATCTGCTGTACGAGGAGAACTCTTCGAAGTCCAAAAATGTCGGTCAGTAACGTGCTTATCTGTATTATACAAGTTGTTCACTGCTGTAGTAAATGAAAAAATACAAACACTGCGAATCAACCAGCATTTTGGCAGAACAAAAGGAATGGGTTCGCGAAAACCTGGCCTGCAAACAGCATCTTAACATCGACGCTATATTACTGAAGCAGGTGCAAACTGAGAAGCAAAATCTACATGTATGCTACATTAATAATATAAATGAAATTATATAAAATACGAGTTATTGTATTATTCTGTATACAATAAATGATATTAGTTATAAAATAATTTGTGAATTGAAAATTTGAATTTGTTCTTATACGTGTTGTCAGTCTTACGATAAAATGTACCTAAATGTGGTCGTTTCATGTTTCACTGTGGAAATTTTTTCTACGGGGCGAGAAAGAGAAAATTTGTTATAATTGCTGCGTAGGATAATGACCATTTGTTAAAGAGATCTTGTTACATAAATAAATGCTTACGTAAGTTTCTCCAAGCACTTAAAGAACTTGTCCTTTTCACTGTTGCAATGGAACGCGTTGGGAAAATTTAAGAAGCAGGCTGGCACCTGTGGCCAGGCGGGCGAGCTTCCCTCTTGTCTCCCGCGCCCTCACCTCATCTACGCCTTCTGCTACCACCCCACACCGCCCTTCTTCTCTGACTTCAGCCCTTTTGTGACCCTTCCATCAAATATCCACTATACCGTACGTTCATCTTGCCCATCCCCTTACCCTTCTGTTCGATCATTACACCTCCTGCCATACTTGCCCGTCCTTTGTGTCATTCCTCCCTTCATCTATCTTCTATTCCCATCGCCTTCTCCAACACTTACACCTCATCTCTCATCGTTAGCCCTCTCTTCATTCACAAGCGATTGTGATAACGAGGCCCGGGTAATTATTAAATTATTATTACTAAAATTAAGAAATATGTAACATTAATTATCATTTTATCAATTTCGTTTTATCAAAACACTTTTATTTTATATATTTTTTTAAACTTAACTTAAAGTCCAAAATTAAACATAATACACCACACAATTCCGTTCTTTAGAATAATCTCCGTAACAATAACGAACAAATAATTATTTCAAGTTCTCCGGAATGAAAATTCTCCCATAATTTCGTAAGAGGGTCTTAACTTTTAACTGCCTTAAAAGTTTTAGTTTTAACCTCGTCCTTTGGTGAAAGACCGTTCCTCATCACACGAAGTCACTGGGGCATTTTAGACTTGCACAGATCTTCCGGTGAGTATTCAATGTACTGTGTGACGGAATTATCCCCACATAGCATTTCACTAATATCCCAAATTGTTTTGAATCCTGGGGACTTCCTTCCTGGGATACTCAAGCTTAAAACCAACACACCGGAATCTATGGATTACATGGAGACCATGCCGTTTTGTTTTGCGATATCGCTCGTATTTTGAAGAATTCATTTAAATGCGATCCAATAGCATCGATTTAGAGAGGAAGCTGCAAAAAAGGAGTTTGACAATGCAGAATTGTTTGTCTGGGCATTTCTCTTTCAGAAACATAAATGATCAACGAAGAACTGTACAAACAATTGCAGGAAAATGTAAATACTCAGAAATATGTAAAAAAAATATTTTTTGTAAAATATGTCAATGTATGTACTTTCGTGTAAAATATGTAAATATATATATATATATATATATATATATATATATATATATATATATTGTGACGTTTGAGGCATCGCCACAAACCCCACAACGCCCACGCAGCATCGGCGGAGATGTAAAGATCGAAGGAATACCAGAAAGCCGATTACAGATCGTAAAAGACGCTACCTATTAGTTGCGGCCTGAAGCGCGGCGGCGGTGTACTTCCGCATTATGGGCAGCGCAGCAGGGGTGCACCGTGACGTCACGTCACCATTTAAACGGCGGAGCAGCGAAAAAAAGGGCCCTCCGAGGTGAGAGGTCGAGTAAGATAGCGGGAAAGTTGTTGGAGAGAAGCCGTAGTAGTTATTGAGGCGTTAGGAAGTGGGAGAAGTGATATAGTAACGAGGCTACGTGATTTAAGTAGAACACTATGAGACGGTTGTAAGAACTGTGAAATTTTAGGACGGACCAGAATAATGGTCGCGACTGCGGAACTGTGCGAGTTTTATAAAGCATTAGAGAAACGACACGCCAGCTAGCACACGCAGAGACACTGAGCAATACGCGTACGTGTGTCGCAAGATAGATGGGCGAAATTAAGACGAGACGTGGATCTGGTGGCGGGCGTTAAGAAGACTGGTCCGTCACCACACAAGTATTTCCGCTCTCTCAGCACTATGCTCATCGAAGCCGCCACTCATCATCCTTTCCGATTACAACCCTCTCGTTTTTTCTTTGCCCCTTCCCCACCATTATCGTTCATTCCTTGCCCTTTCCCCACCATTCTCGTTCATTCCTTTCCCTTTCCCTACCATTCTCGTTTATTCCTTGCCCTTTCCCCACCATTCTTGTTCATTCCTTACCCTTTCCCCACCATTCTCGTTCATTCCTTCCCTTTCCCCACCATTGGTTTTACCCATTCTCGTTCATTCCTTCCTTTCCCCACCATTCTCGTTCATTCCTTACCTTTCCCCCCATTCTCGTTCATTCCTTGCCCTTTCCCCACCATTGTGGAATTTTGAGGTCCTCAACGCCACTCCCTCTCACAAACCCTTCACCTTGAACGGCTGGCTCTTCCTACACGGCACGGAGTTTCCCGATTCTCGGAAGCCAAGGCGCCAGCCACTCCCATCCACCCGCATCGCGTCGCGGGGCGTGCAAATCCCTGAACCCGAATGCCTCGTGTAATTGCCGCGCGAAAGACGGAATCCCGTCGGGTGCTGGGGCAGGCAGGCAGGTGCCGGTACAAAGCGCTGCGAGCGCACCTGGCGGCCATGCGCCCAATTCTTGAAATGCACGCCCCCACGCCCCCGCTCTCGCTCCCCGACACTCAACCGGCGCGCCGGCACAGTGGGCAGTGTCCACTCGTGGGATTATTTTTTAATTTTCTTTCCTGGTTTGTTTCTTTGTTGGTCTTTGTTCATTTCTTCGTTTCCTTCTTCTTTTTGTTATTCTTTTCGTCTTCGTTTTTTCGCCCTTCTCTGTGGGCCGGCAGAGCTCCTGGCGCCGTGTTGTGGCGACTCGTGTACAATACTTGTAGAAAACGGGAAAACTACTGCAGAGAACTGTTTAATCTTAATCATGACAGCCAATCGTAACACTTAAAATTACATTCCGGGCTGGATAACAGGTGTCTGTCGGACATTCTGGGCCAAAACGTTTCGTCTGTTACTGCGGCAGACATCCTCAGTTGCTAATGGGTTGAATTTTAATAGGAAAGCGTAAGGGAAAAAAGGACTCTCGTTATGGACTCTCGTTATGGACTCTCGTTATGGACTCTCGTTATGGACTCTCGTTATGGACTCTCGTTATGGACTCTCGTTATGGACTCTCGTTATGGACTCTCGTTATGACTCTCATTATGACTCTCGTTATGACTCTCATTATAGACTCTCGATTATGACTCTCATTATAGACTCTCATTATGACTCTCATTATGGACTCTCATTATGACTCTCTTATGACTCTCTTATGGACTCTCTTATAGACTCTCGACTCTATGACTCTCATTATGACTCTCGTTATGACTCTCGTTATGGACTCTCGTTATGGACTCTCGTTATGGACTCGCACTCCGTCGAAGCCGAATCCGTCCTAAGTAAACACCCGACACCAGCCTCCTGACCGACAATCACCAATGCCACAGCGCCGGAAACAATGAATAAGTCTTTGTCAGTCACCAGTAATCTGTCTGAAAGGACACTGCGTGACAGTGCGGGAACCCATTAGCCATTGAGGATGTCTGCAGCAGTAGCAGACGAAAGTTTCGGTCACAGAATATCCGATAGACCACGGCCATCCACCCCAGAAGGTACATTTAATAGTATATCCACTCCTGAAAGCCTACATTGCTTTATTAATCGTAACAATATTAAAATAGTGATTAGGCATTATACGAATGGACGCATTATGACTAAAAAGTACAAGAATGGGTCAAGAAGTGGTCAGCAAGCGCATATTCATCTAATGATAATGAAAATTGAAACCAGACGTTCGAGAAACACAACTAATCAGGAAGCGGGTGGAAGAAACACTGTCTTGTTTAGATATTTTATAAATATCCTAGAAACGTATAGTGAAACATGGGGATTAAAAGTAAATATTCAAAAAACCAAAGTAGTTGTCTTCAAGAATGGATTTATCTGGGGTAACAAGGAGAGATGGTTTTACGCTCAGGAGGAGATTGACCGGGTAAAAACATTTACATATCTTGGGGCAAAATTTTCCATGAATGGGGGATGGAGTAATCACATAGTGGCGGCGCACAGTAAAGGAAGAATTGCGCTCAAAGAAATCGTTTGCGCAGTGCGCAGGGTTCCGGAATTGCCTTTAAAGGTGTGCGAGACGATGTTTAAATCGCTAGTTCTCCCAGCAATGAATTATGGGGCAGAAATTTGGGGAGTGGATAGGATAGATCGACTAGAAAGCGTCGAAACAGATTATTTCAAATTAATTCTCGAGTCTCTAGATTCGCAGCAAATGCCGGAGTCCTAGAGAGGTCGGTAGTGTAGGAATTTGGAAAGATTTTAAAATGAAACCCATTAAACTTTGGATTAAATTAGCAGGTGAACAGGCTGACTCACTTATAAATAGATGTTTTCGGTGCAGTTACAGGAAGCAACCAACGCTACTGGTCGTATAAAATTAAACTGCTACTGGAACGTTCAGGTCTGGGAGACGTTTCTCCGGAAATGGTGGGAGATAGGGGAACACGTGACATAGAACGGTTAATTTCGGATAGACTTGCGGATATTAAAAGGCAAGAGATCCTGGCAGCAACGGCCGAAAAACGTTCGCTAGTTGCGCAAATTCACGCGAGTCCGTTATGGGGTTGCGAACGTTACGTAAACACACTGCAGAAGGACGCAAGAGGGGATACGCTTGGTTCAGGGTCGGGGTGGATGCAACGTAGATTAAAGGACTCGAATGGTAATGGCATCTGTGTGCTTTGCGGTGATAGGAAGACTGGATCCATATCCTTTTAATTTGCAGTGCGACCGAAACTTGGAGAGGAAAATGGATGGGAATGGGAAATTACTACTTCCAACATAGGAACGTAACGCTCGCCCAAAACATTCTAGGGGATAAAAGAGCTAACTTCATGAAAGAATTAGGAACATTTCTCGGAAAGGTTCGGACCACTAGAGAAACGGAAATTAAGGAGTGGGAAAACAGCAGTGGTTAGTACGAGCAGAGCCTAGACTGAGAGAAATATGTAATAAATCAATAAACTAACAATAATTAAGTTAGTCAGTAAGTTATGTTAGGTTAGTAAACAGTAAAAAAAAAAAAAAAAAAAAAAAAAAAGTTATAAATTGTAGTCAATTGTTAAGTATAAGTAGATAAATAAGTCAATAAAATATATATATATATATATATATATATATATATATAACTTAAAATAATTAAAATAAGTTAAATAAATTAAAATTAAATTAATTTAAAACAAGTTAAATAAATTAAAATAAGTTATATCAATTAAAATTAAATTAATTAAAATAAGTTAAATAAATTAAAAATAAATTAAATTAAAATAAAATAAAGGAAACGGCTAAAATAAAGCACATTAGGGGGCGAAGGGAAGTGGGAATCGGAAAGGTTAGGGCAGAGGCGTTGGTGCGGACGATTTTCTGTGGTGCTGTTTGTTTTCAGGTGCGGTGGAGGCCAAACACTGGAAGGAGAATGCCTGACGCCCGCGCCAAATAAATAGTCTAAAAACCGGATAGAGTAGCATGTACTCGGCTTCTGACGGCAGGTTTTTCCCCCTTCAGGGGTTTTTCTCAGCCGTACCTTATGGTCTCGTTTCCGCGGCTTTGAGGCGATGGAGAGACCATTTGGGGTGAATACCAGAAGGCGAAAGGTTAGAACTCGGTAGAATGTAGGTATTGTAATGGCTTAAAGGCCTTCGGCCTAGCCACATTGGATCAAGTTTCTAATTTGGCTGTAATAATTACCTATTAAATAAATAAATAAATATTTTATGGTGACAAAGCGAGATGAACTTTCATAGAGAAAGGGTGGGCAGAACGGATTGAACTTGTGTGGAAGAATAATCGCGAAGAAGGTGCACGGTGGTTGACAGCGGCAAATGGGCGAGGACGCGCTTTATCACTCGAAAGTATACGAGGGACGGAATCATTCCTGCGGACAGGGGCTGCAGTTGGCACCCATGCGTCCCAGATGTGCGAACCGAGAGGCCAACCCTTTGCCACTAAAACTCCACAAAACAAATACGCTTTGATTTGTCATAAACTCTCTTGAGAACGTAACAATTCTTTTGTTTCTTCCTCCTGTGATGATTTTTTTCTTCTCTTATCACTACCTCATCATTTGACTGGTATACCGGGAGCGGTGGCCCAGAGCATTAACTAATTTTACTGCAGTGTCTCTGATCGGGAGGCCCTAGGTTCGAGTCCCGACGATGGCAGGATTTAGCTGTCTGGAGAGCTAGGTCGAATTCAGTCGCTGTATGGAGGATAATTCTATCCGCCGATATCTGATCGGTAGTTTTCCGTGATCAGTACCAGGCGAATGCCGGACTAGAGACCTACCGTCCCCTTCCTTGTCCTATCCTCACTCCTTACTAACACACACTTGCACTTGCTTGCATTACGCTCCCACATGCCAAGAGACCGGTCGGGAGCTACTTACAACTTGTCCCGACTGGTAGTGCCCCGCTGGCCGGAGATACCAGGTTGAGGAATGCCCCAATACCCGGCAGGTAGGTCAGCGTCGGATCTCAATATCTAGCGGGGGATGATCACCATCTCCTGCTGTTCGGCCCCAAGCCGCCATCCTGATTGAGGTTTTCTGGGTTTACTCAATCGCTTAAGGCGTATGCCGGGATGGTCCCTAGTTTTGCACTCCCAGACGTAAATGTACAGATTTCCCTCCCCTCTTATATGTTACTACTCTGTATAAATGTAATCTCAGTGGTTAGGCGGAAGAGCAGGCCCTATGGCCTGAGCCTCGCCATTAATAAAGACATTATTATTATTATTATTATTATTATTATTATTATTATTATTATTATTATTACATCTCCCGAGAAAAAAACATGCACTGCACTTACGGGACTAGACTAGAGACTAGCTACGGACCTTAGCTGTTGACGCACCCGGAATCACAAATCAATCAAAATCACTTGAACTGTTTGTTTCCTTTTTTAATCGTAGGATCTTTTTTTTTTTGCACATTTTCTCTTCTGGCGGGATTTTTTTGTTTTTAACGTTCGTTCTTTGTCTCGCAAAATAATAATCCTAGTTTCATTTTCGTTTGCTCCATTTCTATTCAAATATTTTTATCTCTTGTATTCACGCGATCCGTTCTTATCCCGTAAGATTTGAAAATTGTTTTGTTAGTCTGATGTGTTTTTGTTTTTAAATTATGATTATTATACTATCTCTTATGTGTGATAAAACGAAACAAAACTTTCTTAAAATAGCTCCAAATTTCTTTTTAAATAGAGAAAATTACACCTACAGTTATGGTAAACTTTATATTTGCATTATAATCTCTGGAATTTTGAAATTTCAAAAGTCCAACATATTATCGAATATTTCCTACACCTTCAATATTGAAGGAAGATAGTTCTTGTCTATTGCCATCCATTCTTTAATATTAGGCATTTTAATCGTGAGAGATACACTTTTTCAAAATACAAGTGGCAGTGGCATAATTTGAGTTGGATGGAGACAATTTTTACAAAATCTCTCAACAAACTTATTGCAAATTTTAAAAAAATATTTGTAGACGTAGAGCCAACACACTGGCTTTGACGGTATATGTGCCACTGTCATTGAAACATTCGAATTTCATGATGTAAAGGTGTGTATCTTATTTTCCAAACTCCTGTGCTTCGTTTGATCGCTTTTCCAGAAGAGGGCGGAAATGTAGTAGGGTGTAAGTTCCAATATTCTAATATTGTATAACCCTTTCAAATAATGTAATGAAGTGTGTTGTTGGAACACCAGTGATCGCATAATATTTTAATTAAATTAAATATGTTGTATTAGATAGATACTTTATATAATTTGCTTTGGGCATTAAGTGCGGTGGCACATTCTTTACACTTACTTTACATCTAATACCGTAATATGCTAATGAATACTAAAAATACATAAAATTTAATAAAGATAACAAAATTACTCCATTTACAGCATGCCTACTAAATGCAGAGGCCTTTCACAGACTACTGATCCTATCGCTTACACTATTATTAGAATTTAATCTTAACCTAAAAGTTTTGATGTTTGTAGGAAAAGTCTCTATTAGTACTGTAGGCAAGCTATTCCATGACTCAATAGTCCTATATACAAAAGAGTATTTTCCAACATCAGTTCTCTGTTTCCTGACGTATTTTCCTAATATGGTCGTGACGTGCTAAGTAGACGGGTTCATTCATTCTTTCCTGAATTTCCTTCCATGCCGGATTTTTCCCTAACGCTTTGTAAAATATACAAAACCTTGCTTTTTCCCTACGGCTCGCCAATTGTTCCCATGACGATACTTCATTAGAAATATTTCCTAACGAATTTCACGAATTTCATTAACGAATTAGAATCGTAAGGCGTAAAAAATCGTCTGATCTGAGTTACGGTGTTCTTTATTGACGCAAATATTTATCACTGAAAATTGAAAAACCTCTACCTCAGCTTTGAAAATACCTACACTTCTTTCATATTATTGATAACCGTGTTCTAGCAAATCGATTTTTACATCGCCAGCAGTCTTTTCTAAAACAATGAGTTTTATTAAACTTAGTACCGAGACGTCATTTATACTCAATATTTTTATATATGCCGCGAATCCGAGACTGAGACAACTTGCTTTACTTATCTTCGGCCAAAAACAGAACAAAGATTTTTACTCTTCAAAACCAACAGCTTTGATCGAGTAGAAACCAGCTAAGAATTTAATTTTTCCCTTTAACCTTTATTTTCTGGAAAATACATTAGCACGAAATTCATTTTAGAAAGTTGTATCTTCCTGAAGATAATTGAAAGTTCGTATTACACATACGAGTTCTTTATGTGCACACAAAATATAAAATATGATAACATTTCCATTAGAGATTGCCGCTTTCCTGTTTTGTTTTTTTTTTCGTTCTTCGCTGCAACTCACGTGTGCCGCGTCGCCGGAAATTATTTGCCGCGTAAGCCGAGCGCAACATTTCGAAAGCCCGGCCGAACACAACCCTATCCCGCCCCCCGCCGGGTCCCCACAGGGCGACCAAGCCACCGCGAAAATTGGATCTGCGTCCTCCCGTAGGTGCTCGGAGGCGATAGCACAAGGTGCAAGGAAGGGGTCTCCCGAGGCCCAGTTACTCCATCTACAGAAAGGCCCGAACACCTGCTGGGCTCCCTCCCCCCTCCCTTCCCAATGCCCTGAATGGAGAATGGAAGGGATCGAGCGTCTAAAGAAATTCGCTTCTTCGAATCTTTTGGCTGGCAGAAGAAAGTCTCTTAGCTTTGAGATACCTTTCTCAGCAGGTGAAATCTAGAATTGGCGGTGGAAAATGAATCGGCCAGACACATTGGCCGAATCGACAGAATTGGTACTCTTTGGGTGAAGGGAATTCTAGTAACCGGTTGCTCAGATTCGTTGTTACTTGGGTTCCTCAGATCAAATTTTGACTGATACCGAAGTATTTCCCCATTTGCCCGCTTCCTTTCGATGATCGATTTTGGAAGTTTTAACGAAAGCGCTCATGCGCAGCTCAATGCCCAGAAGCCGCTGTGTGCATGTGCGGGTTCATTAAAACTCTCAAAATAGTTTGTCGAAAGGAAGTATGCAAATCGGGTATTATACAACCGGCAGAGCAGTGCACTGATCTCTCTCCCAAAGATTCATCCCCCGTGGTAGAGAAAAGTCTTCTGTTGTATTGATTGATTGATTGATTTTTTTGTTTCCGGGCGCGTCAACTGCTTTGGTCATTAGTCCTGTAAGTGTATTGCATTTGTTTTTCGGGAGATGGCGGTGATCTTCCCGCGCTGGATGGCGAGAGCCGGTGTTAACCTACCGTCGGCTAGTGGGATTTCCCCCTAACCAGGACTCTCCCATCAGTGGGGCACCGTCCCAGCCGGGACAAGCTCTAAGCTCCCGATTGGTCTCCCGGAATATGTGATAGTGTAGTGCATGTTAGTATAAGTGTGTGTGTCTAAGGGGAGAGGATAAGACAAGGAAGAGGAAGAAAAGAACGCACGTGGTTCGTGGCCCGTTTGTTAGGGTACTCCTCCGACATTCGCCTGGTGTTGATCGGAAAAACCACGGAAAACTACCGATCAGAGCAGCCGGCCCTAGAATTCTCCTCCAGACAGCGACTGAATTCGACCTAGTTGAAAAGCTGTGTCGAAAATTTTACCGCCGTCGGGACTCGAACTTAGGACCTCCTGTCAGAGGCACTGAACTGACATCAGTTGATGCACACTTCTGTTGTAATTCGAGTCCAAATCCATTGCGTGAGACAGAGGAAATATTGGATCTAGGAAATTAGCGAGCTGACAGTTGCGAGTGCCCTCGATTGACAGCGCTGTAGGAATAGCTATCGTGTAATATTAATTTTCTTTTATCAACTTCGAGCGACTTTACCACCGCGTTTATTTTGTTACGCACATTTCGCTAGTGACTTTTGCGAATTCCAAGTGTTCCTCATTAGTAGACGGAGGTGATAGACCAAGGTGCAAAGAAGCATCTTCTAAAGCCAATCCTCTCTGTGGCCCCTCCCATCACCCTGTCCTTCCCAGAGCTTTGAATAGCAAATTGAGAGAACCGAACATCGTAATAAATTCGCTCCTTTGAATGTTGTGATATCATAAACGGCAATACATGAGAAGAATAAAACTGTTGAAAGAATTGGTCGTCTCGGTAGTTCAGTGATTAAGCCTCCACAACGCCTGCTCGCGCGGACATTCTGCACTCAAGAGCCGGGCATCTGCCCGCGAGAGCGACGAAAGTTATGTAGACAGCCTTAAGGGGAGGGTGTACCCTCCCATTTGCACATAGAGTTGGTCGCGGCGCGTAGATGAAATGCCTGGGCATCTAATGCAATTATCCATACAATTATTTTCTCACTTATTTAAGTAGGTCATCTCCCGTATTTCTAACTACAATGGCCATATTTTACTGTTTATGTTCTTCAGTTCACTGCTATGAATCGTATTTTTATTTTTTCCATCATGCTCCTAAATAATTTTTCCATTATGAACCTAAATAAGAAATACGAACGAGCACACCTCTCTCATGATATTATATGATGAAATTATTATGAGTATTCTTAAAGAGAACGTAATGAGCTTAGTGTTTTTGTGTGTTGTAAAGGATTGTGAATAAATAGTCGTTGTTGATTTGATATTATAAATATATAAAGTACTCTTGGCAGAAATTAGAGCAGAAAGTAATCATGATTTTTAAGATTAAGATTTTTTTTTTGATAGAACAGTTTTATTCAATTAAACATATAAATAAAAAATAATTTATTACTGTCATCAAACAAAAAAGATTCAATATTACAATTTTGTGTTTAGCACCACGCTAAAGTTGTGATTACATCTCAGCAAAGCAAATTACATCATCAATCCTACTAGCAATTATAGGGAATCCAAATCAAGTATGCAAGTTTGTTTTAGGTTCATACTTCACATTGTAATAAATCGACAACACACATTTCGAAAATGAAAGGAAATAATACTTGACTTGTGTTTAAGAGTTCGTCATGTTCTGGCAATTCCTCTTTCAATTTACACGCTGCGGTTCGAATTGCACATTCTTATTGGCGGGCCCCATTTCTAGTCTCATCTCCACCCTTCTTAGCTTGCTGTATTTGCACTCAAGGTCTGGGGGGTGTTTCGAGGTAAAAGGGTCAAAAGTTAGGGGGAAAGGGGGGGGGGAAGACCTGAGATCGAGTGGGGGCGGGGACAAAAAAACTTTTTTATTAAAATCCCCATTCTAATAATAATAACAAAAACAACTTTGAAATAACTTTTTTATTCCAAATTTATCGGATTATACAGCTTTTATCCTCAAATTAGCCTCATGATTAATTTTTTTTATGCAAACATGGTTTCAGTAAAGAAAATGATAAAAATCTTAAGACATTGTACATATTCTAGGACAATCAATTTTAAACACACACACGCGGAATAGTTCCTCTACACATGCCTGAAATCACAAGATGATCAATATACCATATTACTCAGATTTCTTACAATCATCCAAAGAATCCTCATAAATTCCATAGAATTCTCAAATATCATCCATAAAATTATAATCATCCATAGAATTCTCTAATCTACTGATGCGCAGTTCATAAACCTGTCGAAGAGTGGCTTATCTAATAGTCCATTTAAAAACAAATTCTTCTAGCATTTTGACATGCAAGCATTAGCCTTCCCAAACAGATGGAGTGACTGAAGAGAAGGCTGAAATTGCTAACATCTGTAAATTTTGCAAAGACACATTCACATTTCCAGTTATAGTAATAAGGTGTCATGGTAATGATTTGTGATGGTAAACGAGATGAGGTGGGAATCCTGAGATAAAGAAAATAGGGTTTTCTGAATATTTTTCTTCGTTGTTGTTGGGAGAATCCCTAGTGTTCCTTGTCTTGTCCGTTTTTATCTTCTTAATTTTGGTTCTGCTTGCTTCCGTTGGGCAGATACGAATTTTATTATTTTACGAAGAACATCTCTCCTTTCGATTTCACAGGCATCCGATCCTTTTTTTTTCCCTCGCCTCCGTGATAACCCAGCACCCTTTTTGGGGAGAAATTTGGAGCCCATGGAAACTGTTGCGGGGTGTCCGCCACAAAAAGCGCGCGGGAGTGGGCACGCAGTGACGCAGCGAGTGTTGCAGCCGAGCAAAGAAGGAGCCGGCCAATGAGGAGGGAAATGAAGCGGGGAAGCCTCTACTGGGAGACGAGCCGGCGCGCAGCGGGAAAAAACGGCAGCCGGGGCAGCGGCAGATCAGTGTACGGAGGTGGTCTGAGCCGATAGTGTTGAGTTTGTGATTGTGATTGTGACCCGGCAGTGATTAGAGATTTTCGATTAACGTGACTTCGGTTTTGGGATTTGGGAACTAGTGTATACATATATTAAATATGGACACCAGGAATCCTTTTTTAAAGAAGGTGAAACTGTAATAAAAATCTTGTTATTGTTAATTTGCTGATTTCCATACAGAAAGAAAAACCATGCTCGATCACTGTTGTTTCCACTATTTATGAACTAGTGTATACATATATTAAATATGGACACCAGGAATCCAAGCTATTCACCATCTTGATATGGCCTTAAGTTCACTGCAAATTATTTAATTACTTTTCCACGCGTTGTATGGGTAAGGCGGTTGCTCCCATAACAACTATTCAATTTTTCCAAAAGAGAGGAAAAGGGACTTTATGAAAAATAAAACCGTCGGGTTTAAACCTCCTTTTCGATTTCAAGAAAACCTCGAATGTCTGCTAGCAACCCTTCTTCTTTAGGGCCTTGTAAGGACGTGAATGGGGAATTGGGGAATAGAGCGTCTAAATAAGTAATTGCTGGATGAAGCGGAAAAAAACGTTTTCTAGCTCGAAGAGTCCGTATTAAGGTTGTGGCTTGCTAAAATTTCGGGTTTTGGAGGCAGAAATGTAACGAAATTAGTTAAATCGAGATAATTAATATTCTTTTGTGTGTTGTGGTTAAACATAATATTGGGCGGAATGCCTACTAAAACTGTTGCCTTCCTTTTTTGTAGTACTTGTTCCTTACAATTGCTATTGTTGTAAAAGTTAATACAAAGAAGAATATAAATAATACTAGCCGCCTAGTCACAGTTGCAAGGGCAGAAACTACACGGACTTTTTATGGCAAAAGTACCGTCTGAGAAGAAATGACGAACATAAAATAAAAGACACCGAAAAATCTAACTAAAATCAAAACCAAAAAATATTTTGCTAGAATTGCTCTTGAAAGATGTGTTGTAAAACAGTAGACGGTACTTTTTTAAACGAAGATATAAAATACAGTTTTTATTGTTCAGAGAAATTGGAAAAATACATCATCTACATTTTTAATGCATAAATGATCCAAAATATCCAGACAAATAGTTGCTACTAACAGAGTACTTATATATAGAAAATCCAAAATATTACATATTTCTACGTTTGAAGACATTAAGTATACATTGAAATATTGCGAAACTCGTCGTTCTGCTGAGAGATACTCAAACTCTCTTCCTTTCTCTACCTATTGCAATATTGATGATATCAATATAAATCTTCGAAAACCTTGATCTCATATCGTTCAAACTAAATATTTTTTGAACCAGAAATTTCCCTCTGAATGTAACTAAGGCACACGAATTTTTTCAAACTTTTCATATCACTGCTTTTTTTGTAGATTAATTGAATAATTCAATGTTTTTGTATATTTTTTGAACTCGTTTATACATTTATTGTTTTTTTTTTTTCCTACATTTTTGTAATTGAATTACGAAGCTGGAGAGTTAAAAAATTTTTTAATTTAGGAAAATTTTAATGTGAAATACAAAGCTATTGAATTTCTGAAACACGAGCGAATTCACGTGCAGCATATTCAGAAAATAGGGAATTGTTTTTTAAATTTTTCAGATGCCCGGTTTAAATTTAAAATTTTTGAAAACGAGAGCTTGAAATCATGGAATTATTATTCAGACAGTACATTGCATTCGTGAAAGAAAAGTTAGTTAAAACAAGGAAAGTACTAATTTTGAAATGCTTTTCAAACGGTGGTATTTATTCTTCAATGTTAAAGTAACTGGCTTAGTATTTTAGTGTTGTTTCGTATATAGGAAGCCAGAGAACAATGGCCAAAACTGGTTTAAATGCCGTTAAAGAAAATATACAGTGAGATACCATAGAGTTCGTATATTGCAGAGAAAATAATGCATGTTTTTGGGATTTTGAAAATTTAAAGGGATTTTTTTATCGAAAAACTTTCAAAAAATTCTCATATATAGAGAACAAGAAAAGAATGGTTTTATACTAAAACTAAATATTTTGTAGATAGCTTCGGAGTACGAAAAATCAGTTTACAATCGGTGATCATCACAGGGGGAACCCAATTGGGGCCAAAACAAGCACATAGACAGCAAATGCTATAAATAATAAAAAAATCTAGTAGTAAGTGAAGAATGTACCTTTTGTAAGTTTGCTTGACAACACACGCATAAATAATAACCATCAACACAATTCCTTTAAATTTCCGGGCCCGGTACCCAAATATAATGTAAGATTCAAAAGCAAATTTTTTTCAGTTTCGAGGGGGGCAAATTTTAATGGGTTTTAAACCCAAAGTTCAGGAACTACGGTTTTCCGCGTACGGTAATGACGTCACGAATGTAGTATTGGGCGCCGATTTCGGGTTAGAAAATTTTGATATAGGTCGAAGAGTCAGCGATGCAGTTCAAAAATATCACATAACGCGGTTATTTTTGAACAAAACATGGTAATTGATGTAATTGTATGAATAAATTGTAAATGTAATTAACGTAAAAGTTTACCCTCCTTTCTTTAATATTTCAACTTCGTATTAATGTATCTTGATTAAAGGGGTTACCGGAAAATCACGCTGTAAGATCGAACATGTATTTATAAAGACGTTTATTATTATTATTATTATTATTATTATTATTATTATTATTTAGTTAACTAAATAAAATTACTAATTCACTGAAAAATCGATGATTAATGTAGATTTCGTAGAATTAATATATTTGTTCAGAAAGAAAACAACGGGAAAAAAAAAGCAGTCGAATTGGCCCATTTATTTTTTTTTGGATTTTTTTTTCTTTCAAAAAAGATTTTCCCCTTTTCTGTAAATATTAACAATTTCAATTTTTTGGAGTATTTTTTTGTTTGCAATAAAAAAGTTTTTGAAAATTTTTAAAAACAATGTTTGATTGTTATTAGTCCATACCCAGAATATCCAAGTGTTTTGCCATTCAGACACCTGTATGGGAATTCATGACTAAAATGTCCATTGGGTTTGGGGGATATGCCTCCAATGAAAAAAATTAGAAATATTATATCTCCAACACTCTTATTAAGAATTATTTATAAAGAAATATATGTATTAAATCCACGAGTTTGTGTATCAAAGATTGTGCCTACTGTGCTCCCAGAAATCATAACCTCATTGCTTTTCAGAGTCAATCTAAAAGAGTAAAATTTCCATTAAATTTGGGGAAAAAAAGGGTATTTTTTGGGGGATTGTCACTTAAAAGATTTTTAACGGAAACAGTTTATTTCCGGTCACTGAATATTCAGGAGAGTATCTAATAGATACAATGAGATACTATCTATGGTCTAGTATGGTTACGAAAGGTTCTTAGCATATACGGCGGAATCACTAAGAAATGAAATATGGCTAAGTTTTATTTTACATTTTTTAAATAAATGGCTTTTATAAAATTTACTGTCAATTTAAATGCACTTAAAACTAATAAATACAGTTTATCGCACAATTCAAAAAACAATTTTAAAAGAAACTGCAAGTGATAGATCTTGGCAGAGTGCTGGGCTCAGATTCCGCACGCAACCTAACCACCAGCTCGTTACGGCACAAGTCGATAACCCTGACTTCCGATATTGATATTCTACCGCCACAGATGCTCTTCCAGGAACGTAAGGTACATAACGCTCAGTTAATTCACAGAATTACAGGTCACTTTTACCCCCCTTTTTCATTAAACGAAAAAACTAATAAAGCATAAACCCCACGGGCTGGTTGAGTTACTTGATTCCTGATTCGCCCGGTCCGATTTTCGAGAAAAAAGGGTGGCAGGGACTTTTTATTTTGCCCCCGTAGCCCT
Organism: Teleogryllus oceanicus; assembly: GCA_964035755.1. Lineage (NCBI taxonomy): Eukaryota > Metazoa > Arthropoda > Insecta > Orthoptera > Gryllidae > Teleogryllus > Teleogryllus oceanicus. The sequence goes on along the minus strand of CAXIVR010000008.1, from coordinate 83,358,858 downwards.
GGGGGAGCGGTGTTTTTCCCTTTGGTTTGGGGGGGCATGCGCCGCAGCTCGTTGGCTTTTGGGGCAGAGAAGACGGCGGGCTTACTTAATAACTTAAAAACTTAATTTTGGGATGAACCCGGCGCTTGGCGGAAACCCCAAGACAACGTTCTTTTTTAATTGTTTTTTAATTTTTTATTTGATGTCTGATAATTTTTTTTTTTTCCCTTTCACTCACCATTCATACTTGTATGATTTACATTTATTTACAAGCCTAGAACGCGATTATACGATATTTTGTAAATTTACATAGACTTTCGCCACGGCGCCGACTGTGTCAAAGGTCCGTTGGCGGTTGGGGCCCCACACCTGGCACCCAAAATTTTCCACCTCTCGCCGCGTTCCGAGCCTGAGAGGAGGGGGCGGCGCGCCCGCGGGGGAAAAGGCCCGGAACCCCTCACAGCCCACCCCCGGGCCCTTTTCGCGCGGGACCCGGGATTTTGGGCCCGCGCCCGCGGAGCCCCGGCGGCCTCCGGCGGACCCCCTCCGGGCGGCGGCGCCCGCCAGCAGGGGACTGTGCGAATGCCAACGTCCCCAAATTTTGCTTTTAACACAAAAATTCAGGTCTTGTGTTTTTTACTTTTAAAAGGGCCTAAACGGGGTAAAAAGAAAAAAATTTTAAAGGGGTTTTACTGGTTTTGTATTTTCGGGGTGGAGACGTTTTTTTAAAAGGGGATAAAATTTTGGGTAAAATTTAGGGGTTTTCTGCCTCCAAGAAAACCGGTGTTGAGGGGGTGGCAAAAGATTTAAGTTCGTAATGGGGTTTTCCCGAGATTTTTCACCGGGGTTTTTAAAAACGTAAAAATTTTAAAAACCCAAAAAAATTTTTAAAAGCAATTTTTTAAAACATTTGAATTTGAACTAACCCAACAAAAAAAGGGGTTTTTGACAAAGCGAAAATTTTTTACAGAATCATGAAACACACCAGACATTTTAAATTTTTTAAAAGTTACAAAAGAAAATGAATATTTTTGTTCAAAAAAAAATTAATCGAGAGATAAAAACAGTGAAGTGAGGGGCGTCAAATAATGGAGGGCGTTTTCACAAAAAAAAGAAAGTCGTTTGAAAACCCGTCTCGGTGTTTATACGATCCCCCCAATATTTTATTGTTAGGATTCGGGCAACAGCAGATCTTGGTAAATTATGCGGAAATGTAGTGATGTTTTTTGCCCGGGGGGGCCGTTTGGCCGGGGCCCCTTTTGCGGGATAGAGACCGGGCGCCCCAAACCCGTCGGTTTGGGGGGTTTTCCAAAGGGACATCCCCCCAGCGGGCACCCCCAAACCCCTTTGAAAGCCGGCCCCGAAGGGTCCCCCAGCAGGGGTGGGCGAGTGCATGTTAACGCGGGAAGATGGGATAGTGAAGATAGATAGCGGGATGAAAAAGGGAAAAGGAATAGGGAAAAGGCCCCGGATCCGTTTGTTAAGGTATTGCCCCTTTCACTCGGGGACGGGGGCCAGGAAAACTACGAACAGAGCAGCGGCCGTTAAATTTTCCCCGACAGGACAACCCGACAGCAAAGAGAGTGGGTCGCACGTCCAGACTAAACCAACCCTCCCGGTCGGGGAGGCACTGAAAGACACCTGTTTTCCCTGCGCCACCTCCCCCGGTAAAAACTCGATTAAGGGGTTTTTGGGTTTTAACGTCCGTTCCGTAGCTGAAGTTTTTGCTTGTCGCCCAGAGCTTCCTTAAACCCACCCTCATATTCTGCCCTAACCTAATGTCCTTACTACTTATATCTGAAATGTCTGATAACTAGTTTATATCTCTTTCATAACAGTAAATAACTGATCAAAAACCTGAAATTTTATCACGTAAAATTTTTTAAGGGGAAAAAAGATTGGGGTAAAATTTTTAAATTTGAACTTTTTAAAACTTTGTCCCCCTAGTGGGAAAAAAATGTTTTTAAACAATACTATTTCGATTCTATTTTAATAGATTAGATCAATATTTGTTGGTTTTAGACAATAAAAAGAGTTTTTGAATACTTTACCTTACTATTATTCCCCATTTTTGTTTCTAAGTAATTTTAAAACGCCCATTTCATTCTCGTACCGATAATAGACCGTTAATCCTCGGTCATTGACTAGTTCAAAAGTTATAAAAGCAGGAGGAACTCCAGCATGCTCACGAATAAACTCTAATACTTCTTCCTACCCTGCACAGTCTGGCTGCCACTGCTAAGATACAGGGGATACAAAAAAAGGAAACACGACAGGAAAGGTTGAAGAGGAAGAACGGCGAAGTTGTTTTCTTCCGACCCCAAGGGAAGCAGGAAGGGGGGGGGGAGTGGGCGCATTAAAAACCCCATGCCTTTTTAAACCTGAGGGCCGACAAAAGCAGTGGCCCCGGGGAAAGGGGAGGAGCTGGGCGGTGTGCAGCTCGTTTTTTCCGTCGTCCCCTTAAAAAATTTTAAAAACGTCATTTCGCAGGAGGTGGGGCAGACCGGGAACGGGAAGACGGGCCGGGGAGCGGACGGGGTGGTGGGGGTGGCGAGAGGTGGTTGAAACAATCGAGGGGTTGGGGGCGGTGGGGGAAAAATAGGTTGGGGTGGGATCGTGGAGGTTGAGGTATTGGGAGCCGGGGGCGGGGGTGTGGGGGGGCCGGGGGGTGGGTGGGGGGGGGTGGGGTCGGGGTGGGGTGGGGTCGGGGTCGGGGGGCCGGGGTGGGGCCGGGGCCGGTGGGGTCGGGGGTGGGGCCGGGGGGGTTTGGGGGGGGTTTTGGGGTGGCGGGGTGGGCCGGGGGCCGGGGGGCGGGGTGGGCCCGGTGGGGGGGGTGGGGGGTTGGGGCCGGGGGTGGGGGGGGGGGGTCCGGTGGGGTCGGGGGGTGGGGGTGGAAATGAAAGAGGAGGGGGTGGAAAAAAGCGGTGGATCGGGAACGGGCGGCGGAGGGGTAGGGGGGGGGCGGAACCCCCGGAGCGAGCGAGCCAGGGGTGGGCACGGCCGTGGCAGGAGTGGTAGGCAGGAGGGCTTGAAGGCCGGGGCGGAGTCGGGGGCGGCCTGGGAAAAACGTATTGGGGGGGCCCGGGTGGGGGTCTGAGGACAAAAGGAATGGGAAAATTGTTTCACTTCCAGAGAAGGGTGCTTTCAAATGTAATGTTCTTGAATGGTTTAAAGATTTAATGCTAAATGTTGAGTGTTTCAGCACGAAAATTTAAAAATAGACGAGAAAGAAAACGCCGCATTGAGCTATAGTATGGCGGTTAAGCATTGAGCTACTGTACAATTAAAAATTCGTACAGTGATGTTTTACATTAATAGGACTAGAATAAGATAAATTTCGAATAAGATAAATACCCGGCTACGTTAATAAAAATTATCTGATGTACACGAACTCCTGATTTCCTCTAATTATAGTTTTAATATTAATAATATTTTTACATTTCAATTACAATTGTATATTTTAATTTTATATTTTATTATAATTGAGACCGTTCTCAATACTTTGATACTTGGACTCGTAATGTCTCATAAGCGAGGCACTTTTTGTGTACGATATCATACTCTTAGAAAACACTGGATTTATCAGATACGGCGTTATTGTGACTGATGCGACAAAAAGCAAACATCAAAATTGTAAACACCATTTCACGTCACACAATCTGCATACAATAATGTGATCATGTGAGTTAAATTGTAAGAATTGTATCACGCCTTGAGGTAAAACATGGATTTCCAAGACACTTTGATTTATTGCTCTCTTTGCTGAATAATTGCTTGATGCGACAAAGAAGGTTAGAAATGACCATTATATTTATACCATTATATTTATACATTACAAAACAAAGTAAAACATGAAATCCAAACCTTCAGTTCACTTCAAAAAACATCTAGTGATACAAAAAAATAGCACGTCAAAACTATGATCATGTATCTATGTCAAAGGGCAGGCCTGTTGGGAAAACGGAATTGCACGCCTGCGTCTCGCCAAGCTATCTCTCGATTTGGCGGAACGAAGTGTCCAGTCGCAACAGCGTTTTATGGCATACGGAGGGATCCAATTTCAGCAAAAAAATAAAAATCATCGAACAGTTTATAGTTGTTCGCCTCTCACGATCCGGTTACGGACACTGTAGAATTATGGCTCCTTTTCATCCTCTACATCGATTTATCAAAACGAAATGGGAGTTGTGGAATAGAACCACACCGTCCTTTTTGCATTTTCCCCGGGATCGAGGGAGAGAAGTTAACGTAAGGTCATTTCGTATGACAAGAATCAAATCTGGGATCAGTGACGTAGGATCTTCTAGCGAACTGAATTATTCTTTCAAAAAGTTTTTTTAATGCATCTTTGGTACCCAATTATTTTTTTTTTCACATTAATATAGGGACACTAAACCCCCCTTTGGCAAAATATTTAATACAATAAGCTGGGAAATAAAATGATTTTCTAAAGTATCTTTAATATCCAATGAGGAATGTTGTAAAAGCTTTACTACACCAAAAACCAACTTCGAACGAAATCTGTGCGAACAAATGAGAATTTAGTTATTGCAATGACATTGATATGAATTATTCTATATTTATTATAGTAAATATAGAATAAATAAATAAAATTGCCCATTTATACGAGAGATTTTCATAATGAAACATGACGCTTCCATGAGGATAATTTACTCTAAATATGTAGTCTGGTCATTGATTGTAGTATACCCATTTCATAAAAAACACTTGGTGAACCCTTACGATTACATCACAAAGAAGGAAGAACTATAGAACAGTTACAACCAAAAAATACATCGGCATTACACGGCAAAATGAAAACCTCAAAAAAAACTATTTCATGTCGTTCAGTTCATATTCTTCAAGACTAAAGAAATGAGAGGTTTACAAATTATGGAAAATACAATTGTGAAGATGTTTAAAGGGCTGAAAATATAATTTTAAAAATTTAGAGATCGCAAAAAAATGTTTGGGTTTCCCGGACCCACGAAAAAAAATTTAAAATGTTCATATAATTTTTAAACGTGAAACTTTTTTTTAAAAAGACGCATGTCTCAAAGGAGTGATCTTGTTTTGAGACTGTAAAATTTATATTAAAAATTCAATTTTTAAAGTCAAAATGTTTCTGCTAGATCACAAAAGTCGAATTATTTTGATGAATCAATTGTTCCTTACTTCAAACCACAATGAAGGTATAACGACTTAGAGGCGTCATTCTAATTTTATATTATTAAATATGCATTAATGCCAAAAACCTTTAATGAAAAGGAAAATGAATCCATTGTGTTTCATAAGAAGAAAAGACAAAAATTTGGTTGAGTAGAAAGGATTTAAATTTTTTTTAAATGAAATGTTAGTCTTTTAAAAAAGGGGTTTTAAATAATTTACAACGTTGAAATGAAACTGTGTCAAAATATTACATGATCAAGTATTCTCAGATAATATTTGATCTTTTATCTGCAAGGGTCCATTCAAGTTTGATACTATTGTTCAAATACCTTTGAAACAACGAAAAATTGGTTTTTATTACTTACTTAGTGTGTCGTCTTCCCTGCTTTGATTGTTTTTTAAAAAATTTTATTATGCTTTAAAATTTCGTGTTTAAAAAAAAGAAACTTCAAACACACTTGTTGGACTCTTTCACCCCAGGCCTAGTATGAAAATTTATCCCCAAGAATTTAAATTAAAAAACAAAAAAATTTTTAATCCCATTTTTTCAAATTATGGAGGGAAGGTTTTGAAATTTACAGTATGTTACCAATGTTGCCTTGAACATCCCCAAAAAAAGTTTTTTAGATTTACTGAATGTTGAGGAAGGGTCTAAGAATAGTGAACCATTCCCCCCTTGGGGAGGTATCGAAAAGATATTATCACCTGTAGCTTTTAACCCTAAAAAGGTCTTAGGTGCCCACCACCCAATAAAACACTTTTTTTTCGACTTCTTAGAATTTCCCAAAAGTTGAAGTAAATGGTTAGTTCCCCAAGGGGATGGCAGCATTGTGGAGATAGTGACATCTCATTTGCCCAAAATATAATTTTCTTCAAAACCTGTAAGATTTTAAAATTGTCGTTTCATGAAACTGATACTACATACAAATGACACCTCACTTGTCTTGATTGGTGGATGGAAGAGGTTTTAATGTATAACGAGGGCAGAGAAGGTTATTTTAATATAAGAACAAGGAATTCATTTTTTTTTAATGTAAATTTTAAATTGAAAGAAAGGGGAAAAAACTGTTTTTTTGTTTCTTTCAATGGATGTGTTTGTTAAGATAATTTAAAAAACCAAATTAACAGGAAAATAATTTGACTGTTTAGTTTTTAATTAACACTGCTTATAAGACAATTAGTCCCCGTGTTTTCATAAAAACGAAAGCGAGAAACCTTGAGATTTTCCGGGGTAATCCCAAACAAAAAAAGATTTATTAAACATTTTATGTTTTGAATCAACAATTATGTCGGAAAAAACACGGGTCAAAAAAAAAGATTTTTTATATCTTGATGGGTTTTAATTTTTAATTTATCATGTTGCATCTGATTGGGTTCAGATAGGAAAAACATATGAAGATACATTACTCGCCATTGAACTACTTTTTCCGTTTTATCGGCGGATTTTATGCCTGAAAATAAACCGTACACTTGCAAATTTTCCATACCCCTTTGGATCTACACCAGTAACTGCCCTGATTTCGATGAAATGATCTGTTTTTTAAGACATTTGATTGCATTTCTACCTTCAAAGTTCTTTAAAACGACTCACAGTTTTTTAAATAAATAAGAGTAAATTTTATGAACCTTTGAATTTTTCAAACGTTCATTCCCCGTTCTGTTGAAATTTTTCTTGAACTCGGGTTCCAAATTGAACGTTCGATTTCCCCACCACGCCAAGGCGCGACAGATAGAGTCATGGGGCCCTTTACAATGAAAAAAATCACGTAAAATAGTGAAATCCAGGGCAATCAAAAGAAGATGGTAAATGAAAGTATGATGTGGGACGACAAAAATTTCTTTTAACTCTGAGTTTTACGGGGTTTCATGGGGAAATGGGCTCGTTGTAATGAAGAATGAATGGCTTTTTGTCTCATATGTAATGGTAAGCTTCCAGGGTTGGCATGTCTTCGGTTTTTTAACATCAAGACTTGACAGTAATGAAATGACAGGCGAAACATCGGCCTTCACCCCCGATGGCACCCTGGGGAGCCCGAATATATTTCCTATATACCTTTATACCCGAACCAGACCAGATTCTTCGGTGTTGCTTTTTGGTTTTACTGATGAATTCCCAAAAGGATTGAAGGGTAAAAGAAACCCGATATTAAAACCATACCTGTTTACACGTCTTTCTTCCATCTTGCCATTAGAGATGGAAATATACGATTATGTATTGAATACTTATTTATGCAACGGGCGATGTAATCATTGAGAGGCGACTAAATTCCGAGTCCTTATAACAAGTTAACGTCCTTGGTATACATAATATTTTTTTTTTTATCTAATTTTAATGATTCATTTTATTTTTTATAATTAGTAGACGAACTTGACTCAGTTTTTCTTTCATATTTCCCGTGTATCTTTTTTAAATTCTCCCTAATTCCCCGCACACCAGGGAGAACACGATCAACTGTTTTCTATTTCCCCGTAACCACGACCCACTGTCCAGGTGAGATGAAGGAACATGGGGCTGCAAAACGAAGGCAATATTAAGCAAACGTATATTCCAGAACCGGCAGAATTATTTTGGGGCGAAGCCGGGGAAAAACCCGGGGCTGCGGTGGGCCAACGGGAGTTTTGAGGCCGAAATCTCTAGGGGCGCTCCTTTTCCGCAGCTCACCCTTCCTTTTTTTGCTATTCCTTCGCAGCATTTTGCGCTTGCGAATTCGCGCATCCGCATCGTTAAAGAATCTTCTCACACGGAAAATCTTTACTGCAAAGGACAGAGGAAACGAGCAGCCGTTGTGTTTTAGTATCGCAAAGCCGCATATCCCTTTATCGCCGAGGACGCCCCGTCCGCTTGAAAGAGAACGACCCCCCGATGCTATCTCGAAAAAAACGCGCCTGTTTTTCATAACGGCGGGAAACTTTTTGAATATTCCCATAAAAATTTTAAAAGTAGAAAAGGCACAGAAGATTGCGAAATGTAATGTAAATTTTTTGACGGGGGGAAAGTGGGGGAGAAGAAGAAGGGGAAGAGGGGGTGGTTTGGAAAAAATGTGGATTCACGGTTTAATTTGGGGAAGTTTTCGCGCGTTTTCCGGGCCCCCGTCGGGCGGGAAGGGATGAGGGGAGGGGGTGGGGGGAGGGGGAGGTGGGGGCGGGGTGGTCAGAACGCCGACCTAAAGCCGTCGCACCCCAGGGGGCGCGTTACGCCTGTCCCCGGGGCGCGATAGGGGGCGCGGCGAGGCGGTGGAGGGGGGGAACGCAAGGTGGCGGGGATAACGGAGCCCGGGGTTTCACCCGGCGGCTGACCGGGGGCGATAGCCCCCGGGATCAACTGGCTTTCTCTGACCGGGGGGTCCGGTTCGAGTCCACAGCGACAGGGTTTTTCGACACCAGCTTTTCAGCAGGCGAACAGTCGGTGTCTGGGGGAGAATTTTAGCGGCCGGGTTTGATCGGTAGTTTCCCGTGGTTTTCCCCCATCAACACCAGGGGAATACCGGCAGCCCACCAAAAGGGCCCCTGACCCCGCGCGATCTGTTTTCCTTCCTTTCCATCCTCCCCCACACAGACACCCAAAATGCACACACTACCCAAAATTCCGGGAGACCGGTCGGGAACTTAGAGCGTCCCGGCGGGGCGGTGCCCCCGGGGGGAGTCCTGGAGAGGGAACCCCACTAGCCGACGGAGGGCGGGCCGAATTGCCATCCAGCGGGGAAGATCACCGCCGTCTCCGGAGAAAAAACGCACCCACTTACGGGGGAAGGGGAGGGGGAAGGTGCTGGGGAGTTTGTGGACTGCAATGGAACGGCAATTACGTGGAGACGGTGCGTTTGCAACCATTTGTCAGTAAGAAGGGCAAGGGGACAAAAGGGGAGGGGGGGTTCGAGAGAGGGGGCAGGCGCTTTAGTGGAATTCAGCCCTGGGGGGAGGGGGGATAAGGCAGGCGGGGGGGGGGAGCGGGTGTTTAATGGTGGAGGCGACAGCGAAGCCGGGACGGCGACCCCGGGTGGTGGGATTGTGGTGTTTTTGGGGGTGGGGGGAGCGGGCAGAGGGTGGGATCCTTTGGGGTTGGGGGATATGGCGATAACGCAGTTTGGGGGGAATTTTTCCGGGCGGGAGCAAGACGACCGATCTGTCGACGCGATACCTGACAGAAAAGATACTTTTGAAGTTCCGTGCACAGACCAAACACATCAAACGACACAACACGTACCGAGAGAAAATGTCCAACCATAACGAATAAATAAAAGGGAAGCCCGATTCCAGGGGTTTCCGACCAATCAACTGAAGGGGGGAAATTCCTTTTCCCGCGTATTACATTTAGATATCACTCCCACTTTCCCAGGTATACAGTTAAAAGAAAGTATTTAAAAAGTGTAGAAAAATTGATTTTGGATTTTGACAAATGTGTGTGGTAAACCAAAAGGGATTTTTGGGTGTGTCGTCCACTTTCCGTCTATCCTTGGGGAGGAAAACCCTTAAAAAGTTTACAGAAATTCTCCAGAACATATTTCTGATCGAAGATTGATACCAATACCTACTTAATTTGAAACCATCCTTTTAATTTTTTTAACAATTTAGTGGAATTTTAATAAATTTAACAATTTTTTCCAATAGGAAAATTCAAAATTTAAAAGATCCAATTTTTTTTAATAAGAAAAACAAACAGTGTCTGTGTACAGTTGCAAATTTTTTTTACCCCCTTTGCTTTCATTAAACTTATTCACTTCAAAAATAAAGATGGTTGTTTGAAATATCTGGGAATTTTTAAATACTGAATAACTCGATCAATGATAAGAGAGCAGCCGAAATGGAGACCTTTATGGGAAGTCCGAATGGACCCCGTTTCCAAGGGAAATTCATTGGGGTTAGGCGATCCTTTAACCGGGGCCTTGACTGGGACCCGGGCCGCTACGTTGTTTTATCCAACCAATGAAAAAAATGATTCCCAAAATTTTAGCCAACCCTGATTTTAACACGAGGTTCTCCTCTAGAGTATCCTTAATGTATAGACTAAGTTATTAGTTTTTAACTAGAGTAAAATCTAAAAAAGACGTAAAGTAATTTACCGAACGATGTAAACTTCCAAAATTAATAAATTTGGGTTTTAAAAAAAATTTTCATGAGCCAGCACGCCCCCTGACAGAAAAATATGCTCGTATGCTGCAATAATGACACAACAAAAATTGATTTTGAAACCATGCACTCTAAAATTGCAGATTGATCAACCTACGGGTAGTAATTAGGTATTTAAGAAAGATTCCCCCAACAAATGCGAATTTGGGAAACCAAGAAAAGGGATTTTAAGCACAGGGGTGAAAAAATTTAAATTCTTTTTAAACTTTTTCCACACCTGAGTTTTTAGGTACATTTGGGAATAGGAAGAAATGTTTAGTCTGTGTATAAATGTTTTTTCAAAATAGTTCAGACGATACTGGCAGTAATCCACTGTGATTTCAAAAACCCTTCAAGTGGAAAAGTTTAAAAAAGGGTTTGGGGAATATAAATTATGTCAAGTTACAAATAACCAACAGGGTGAAAGTGTTCTGAACCCTCACACTACAGGGTCGATGTCGTAAAAGTCAATGGTCAAGATACATTTCAAAAATTTCAAACGAATTCAAAATGATTGTATTTATTTTTAAATGCTCACGCCCATTCACGGATAATGAAGTGTGATAGATATTAGTTTTACTGATATTAATATTTGCCGAAAATATACTTATTTTTAATTATGTATTTTTCCAAAAATTTCATTCAAAATTTTTTAAATTTTGAGGGTAATATTTAATACATTTAGTAAAAAAGTTTAAAATAAATTGATAACTTATAAACAATTTAATAATAAAAAAGAAAAAGTAATGTTTTCCCAAAAAACTGAAAAAAAATTGGGGAAAAAATTTTATGAAAAAAAAAAATTTTTTTAAGAAAAAAAGATAAAATAAAACAAAGGAAATCTTTAATTGCAAAACAAAATTTTTTAGTTCAATTTTTTTTAAAAAACTACATCAATAGACATTTTAAATGGGGAAACATGGTACAATCTCCTGAATTTTTTTTTAAAAGGTACTTAGGGTTTCCAACCCGCTGTAGTAGGGGAGAGATGCCTGAGACTGAAGGCGACAGGGGTCGCGAGAGGAAAGGGGGCCGGGCCGGGGGCGGGGAAGAGCCGGGGACGAGAGGGCGGCCGGGGGGAAAGGCCCCTGGGGCGAGGGTCCCCCGGGAGGGCCCGCGACGCGGCGACAGAAAGGGGAGGGGGTTCCGGGCAACCCAGAGGCCGCGGAGGGGGCAAACGATCAAAAAAGGGGTGCAAAAATGGGAAAAGATTGTTTAACCCCACCATGGCGTAGTACCCCCGGCGCAAAAAAACCGAAAAAACAAGAAAATCGGAGGGGCGAACCGATCGGTGTGCAAAATGAAATGATTTTTCAACCACGCCGGCGGACCGCCCGGGGAAAATTCTGAAACCACGAGGCCGGGAGGAGGTCGAACCAACGAAAGGTGTGCAAAAAAAGTGGAAAAGATTGGGTTCCCCAATCGTTTTGGGGTGATGCCGGGGAAAATCCCGGGAAACCCAAAAAAACCCCGGCGGAGTTCGAACCGATCAAAAGGTGTGAAAAGATAAATTTGTTCCTAAACGCGCCCGGGGAGTCTGCCGGGGCAAAATTCCTGAGAACTCGAAAAACCTGGGGGAGTTCGATCTAATCAAGGTGCAAAAATGGAAATGATTAGTTTCAACCGCGCTTTGAGTACCGGGTGCAAATTCCCAAGAACTCAAGAAAAACCCCGGCGGAGTTGAACCGATCGGTAAAAAGAGGAATATATTGGTTTTTAAACCCCTTCTGGGGTAGATGCCGATGCAAATTCCGAGAACTCAAGAAACCTTGGGGGGTTCGACAATCAAAAGGGGGAAAAAAGAGGAAATGATTATTTCCAACCGGGTTTTGGTACCGCCGGGGAACATTCCCCAAAAACTCAAGAAAACCTCGGCGGAGTTCGAACGATCAAAGGGAAAAATGGGAATATATTGTTAACCCGGGTTGGCGGTATGGCTGGCGAAAATTCCTAGAACTCAAGAAAACCTGGGGGAGTTGACTGATCAAAAAGGGGCAAAAATTTTGGAAAAGATTTTTCCAACCCGGGTTCTGGCGGTACCCGCGGGGCAAAAATTTCCCCAGAACTCAAGAAAACCTCGGAGGAGTTCGAACCGATCAAAAGGTGTGCAAAAAATGTGTGGAATGATTGGTTTTTAACCAAGCTTCTGGCGTATTATACGCGCACGTTTTCTTGAGCCCCGTCATACCTACCCCCACCCCTTTGCTAACATTAGTTGAATTAAGAAAAGTTGGGAAAAAGTTTGTAGACAATTTTTATGACCAGACAGGTTTTCGGGTAAAGAAAATATTTTGCAAAAAAACAAGGGTTATTTCCTCCGTTTAACCAAAAATCAAAAACCCCCCCTTGCACAGCGAAATGAGGGCTCAAGGGAAAAGTGCGGGAAAAGTAGTACTCGCCGGCGCAAAATTCCCGAGAAATCAAGAAAAACCCATATTTCATTTTATCAATATTCGAAAGTAGTTAACTTTTATGGAAGTCAGTGTAAACTCATTTTGTCGCTACATATGTAATATTGTTTCCATTTTGGAAAAGACTGCAGGCGATATTTCATTTTATCAATATACAATAATTAAAATATTTATTATATAATAATTTCTATCAAAATATTTATTTTGATTACGAACTTGAAAAGAAGGCAGTCGAGATATCTGATAAAGGATGTTCTTTTAAAAAACAACAAAAACAACCGAAATATGTTGTTCACGTATGTAGCTCTTTGAGGGAATAAATGCACTCTGGTATTGTTGGCTTTAGACGCAAGAATAAAAATTTAGGAAACATTGATTAGAAAAATGGAAGAATAAATCATTTTGACTCCAGATTATACGACAGGGACTGGAGAAAACTACTGCTTCACATGTCTTATGAAAAAGCTTGCCCAGAGAAGTTTTAAACAGAATTTTCTAGAAGACAGAAAACTGTATAAATAAAAATATTTTTTATTTTTTCAATGATTCAGTATCTAGTATGGGGCACCGCCACTGACGGGCGTTTAAGCCCAACGCATGGTAGTAATAGAAGGGGGTGTATGTGCGTGTTGTTTTGTGAAAAAAGATAAGAAAAAGGATTTTTAAAGAATGGATTAAGTCAAGGTGATAAGACAAAGAAGGCGAAGGAAGACAGGGGGGTTCGTGACGTTGTTAGAGGGGGCCGCTTTCATCCTCTGATATTATCCGAGAAATCCGAAAAAATACTGATCAGAGATGTGAGCCGATAATCCTCCAATTTAGGTGAATCCCCCAGTTTTTTGCAAAGGGAAAAAATTTTCCAACCGTTGGGCCCCAACCGGGCCTCATGGTTTGAGGAGGGATTTTTGGGAACGCAAACTTTATGTTTTCGTAACATCTGCTTTAAAACGAAATTTATTAATGTAACAAATCGCAGAAAATACAAACCTTTCCTTTAGATCGCTTTTCCACATCTTAATCAAGCGACCACTGTGGGGTTTTTTAACCAAGAGAAAACCCGGGGAACCCCGAAGGAAAAAACAAAACACAAAACATCCATGCCCAGGCGGGTTCAACCGCGACCGTGGTCCGAGACCGCAAAGATCCATCCTTGACCCCATGAACGAGCACGCAGGGTGATGTACACCAACGAAACACCTATTTCTACCGGGTTTTTGAATGAAAAAGCACACTTTTTCCGATCTGTTTTTGTTTCACACCCGCGTGGGGACATATTCGTTTACGCACGGGGCGCACCGCATTCACCACCCCAGAGCACGGAGTGTGTAACCGCCACTTTGCGGAGTCTCGCAGCCGGTGTAAACGCGCATTGTGTTAGATATGATCAGCTTATTCCCCCGTGTCGCGTGCGATTTTCATCCCCCCGTGCAAATGGTGCAACCTTATCCGTGTCCGCACCGTGTTGCCCCGGGCCCCCACGACCCAGAGAAGCGCAACGAGCATCGCATGCAAATGGTGCACGGGGATGCTGGCGGAGGCGTCTGCGATTTAATTTTAACGCAGAGTTTTCGTTTCTGCAGCGCAACGGGTGCAAATCCCCCCGCCCAATTTTTGGGGGGGGAAACTACGGGGATAATGACATGATTTGGATATTTTGACGGGCCCAATTTTTCGAAATTATTTTTTTGAATGTGAAAATAAATCGATTCTGATTACATATCGTGCTAATTAAATTTGCATTTTGATATCCATAGCAAATAATTTGAAATCAGATGACAAGGTCAGACATGAAAAGGAATAATAAGTGCAATCAAACCGTTAACGATTACAAGTACAAGGCATTGATTTGTACTGTCAACAAGGTGCATAAATTGTTAGTAGTTCAACTACTTATAGACTGAAAATAATTGATCAAATTTGATGGAAAAAAACTTGAATCTTTTCCGCACTCTTAAATGTAGTGGCTTGATAGAATGTGCCGAAATAAGACAAGCAAAAAGTGGTAAACAGGATTAAATCGAATGAAAATTGCTGAAAGCACTTTTGGTAAATCTAGTTAGAAAAGTAATGAAACAAGTCAAAATGATTTTGTGTTCTCCTAAAAGTGACTAGTTCCTTTTGTCCTAAAATGAAAAAAATGCAATGGGATGAATGGCTTTGATTGTTCTTGTAGTTAAGCATATTTTAATGTTGTTTGTTAAAAGTTTGATCAGCAAACCACCAAAACTTTTCTAATTTAAACGACAAGAAAACCTGCCTACACTAATAGAATACATTTTATAATCTAAAATTTTTAAAAGATAGAAGGTTTTGGTATCTTTTGGGTTTTTTCTGTAAAACTATTCTTTTTACTCGTCTTGTAAAAGGATTGGTTGTGTAAAATATATTGAATCCCCTTCATTATCTCAAGTCAAATTTTGAAATTGAGATCAGAACGAGTACATGAAAATCATATTAACAACTACAATCACTTTCTTAATAACTATTATAAGAAACCAAATGTTCTATTACTCGGCCTTGCAACCTTGTTCGATAATTCTCTAATTCTGTGTTATAATAAGATAACATCTACTTTTTTTCATTAATTACGATTAATTGACATCGTATAGATTCTAATATAGGAAATATCCTCCAGGTTTGCAGGACTGAGATCTCTTGTCGATTGTCCTCAGCAAACTGCGAATAAAATAAAGAAAAATATTGGATTAAGCATGATATTTTTCCATACAATGCATTATGGCTTTTCCACGCAATGGGCTTTGTATGCACTAAAGATTTTTGGCGCAACAGCTTAAGCTTCCGGTCCCGTGAAAAACCTTTTTTCCGGCAAAGAGTCATTGGTGAGATTGCTGTTCGTAACAATCTAGATTTGCTGGCTGTAATGTGGGCGATTGATGTGTATGCCTCGAAATTGCGCAACAATAAAAAGCATTGAAAGTAGTGTTTATACGTTTACAAGTTTATCTCTGTGGCGTAAATATTTCCCTTAACATAATAATGTGCTTTACTGACATTAAGATAACTAATTTTCGTGATGATTTGTCAGTGCTGTGTTCTACTTCAAAGACTATGACTGGCTTGGCTCTCATGATGCGAGTCCAGACAAAGAAATACGCTATACTAAAAGCACGTACAGGCTGTGTTTTAGTATCTCTGCAATAAACCAGTTAATTTTCATCCATATATGTTTGGTTATCTGTTATTTTTGCACTTACTACGTTTAATTCCAGTATCCAGCAGATAATGAAAGAAAGGCTGTAGCAGCCAGGCAAGCAATACGCAACGTTTATAAAGGTGTACAGTTCCTATAAATGTAATTTAAATAAAGTATGCATTTGTGTTCATTAATATGTATGTGTAATTTCAGTGGTCAAAAGGAGGTTTTATCTCGTGTGATATCTGACTCACTGCAAATGTATTATTAAATTAGTGTTAAATGATCGTATTTTTATTTGCCCTTTCCTAGCTATTGGAACTATGTTAACATTCAACCACGTGTATATCAGGACATCAAGCACCCATTTCATTGCTTTCTAGTTTGTTTGCTGACAAAAAACAAGTCCAAAAATATGTCATGACCTTGACCGCGAAAAGCCAGTAAGGATCGTAATAACATTTTATTTATTTCATTTGATGACAAAGGAAATCCGAATTTGTAGAGAACCAATGTACGAAAAAGGTTGAAATCTGTTTTTAGCGAAGTTATTTTTCTAACATGTGACTGTAGTTGATGCAATTAGAAGCCACTAGAGTCTAAAATGTCAATGTTGTCAATCCACAATTAAAACACCTTAAAGAAGGCCGAAACTGAGCAAATGAAGGAATCAGCTCCAAACGTTTCACGGAATTTCATGTGCAATATAACGGAATTTCGTGCAATATGCGCACGAAAACGCAATAAAATTCTTGTATAGTCATAGGCACTTGTGGTTCAAGAGCAAAATTATATTGCAGATAGTACGTATCTCAAGAACGCTTCTAAAGATTAGTTCGGGAACTAACAAGCTGCTGAAGTGGAATTGTTGATATAATAGACAAACGTGAACATATATGCATGCGCGATTAAACACCGCACGAAGAGCAATGAAAGACCCTCTGTAGATACTCCGATTGCTTCCAACGCCGGTTAGTTAGTTAGTTAATGCCTTATTTTACGTGGCGAGACTCGGGCAATCAGGCCCGCTCTTCCGTCTTACCACGCAAATTTCGCCTACGCTCCTTTTTTACCACCTAGCGGAGAAAGGAGGTATTCTTCGGCGACAAACAGGTGGAACTCATTTAGGCTTGAGAATCGTTTACATTCAGTAAATCTACTGCATGGGACAGCCGGCTTTACTTCCCCCGGAGGAAGACGTACGAAGGATTTTTCGCCCTTAAAAATCCACGGCTTCGATCGGGTTCGAAACCCGCAAACTCGGTACAACTGTCCGATACGCTAACCATTATACCACCGAATCCGCTTGCTGCTGATGCGAATCCGCCGGTCGAAAATGGCGGCGCCGAATCCCCGCACAATCAAAATAAAAACTCTCCGAATACGAATGTTCGAGCTCTCAGCGGTTAGAGAGCGGGAGGCGGTTTCAGAGGGCACGTGCACGAAATGTGACACGTGTAGTCGTTTCCATAAATAGTTGCGGGCTTTGTTGGAGCTCTCCAGTGCATGCATCGACTTTGAGGTCGGGCTGATCTCATTTACGAACGGCGCCCTCGAAACATAGCGTATATGATATTTAAAACGTGTACCACGAAAAATGGGAGGGAAAAAAATGAAAAAAAACAAAAACGCTGTTATAAACGCAAGCTATATTTTTGTGCACTCTAAATTGATATTTTCTGTATTTAATTTGCGTTTTGCTATTAATTAACTTGGTGATTCTCGAACTTGCAAATAACATTTCATCACAACGTTGTGTTGTTTATTGTTCCTGTGTTTCTTTTCTGATTATTTTTTGTGTTTCTTTCTGTGTAAATATTTTTGTATTTAGTTTGTGTTTGCTATTAACTTGGTGATTCTCGAACTGGCAATAATATTTCATCACTACGTTGTGTTCTTTATTGTTCCTGTGTTGCATTATGCATTTTGGGGTAAATGTTCCAATTTTCTAGAGAATAGAATTAAAAAATATTGAGCGAAACAAGTGTCGAGGAACTGCGATTTTTTAGTAAGGTAGAAATCGACTTTACTTTCACATACCACAATATCCAACAAATATGTAATTGAGAAATAACATTTTTCATTGCAGAAAGATGTTTAAAATTGTAATTGTTTACCTGAAATATGTTTTCGAATAATTTCAACACTCCGTTCGCTCGCACATAAACATATTAATTGAATATATGTAGTGCAAATGAAAACAGAAGATTCCTAGATATTTACCGGCGATTGTATAATAAACTGAATCGGCATACCTAGGAACTAGTAGAGTTCCAACATCACATACGTTTTCGCATTATTCATAACTCTTACAATTTTCGAAAATTCAGAGAGTTCAATAAAATCTTTTTCATTTTTATGAACAATCACAATATTCGTCACAATATCCGAGGCAACAATTTAAAGAAAAAATTTGGTTCCATTTTTTAGAAAATCATGTTAGTAAAATTTGGCCTATTTCACATAAATTTAGACGAAAATTACTCATAATTAGAATTAGTTGTACACGACCTCATTTAAAGATCAAATTTCAAGAAAGGCTTACATTTAGAAGGAAACTCTATATCTTCAATATTGTGATTGTGGGATGACGAAAAATATTAATAATTTCGAAAATTCGTGAATTGAACTAAAATTGCACTTGCACCTTGCCATAAGTGTAGTTTGCTCTGAGAGGAAAAAGTAAAGACAAAATTTGGTATCATTTTGGTGAAACTTTTGAGCTGGTCATTAAGGCTTCATGTCAGTACCTGCCAAAATCAATGCATTTGTTTCAAATTCATGGCGCTGAGTCATCAGCCATATTGATAAAAAATATCAATGTTGGTGAAAATCCTGCTTACGTGTAGCCACTAGCTTTGGTTAAGTCGGTAGGCATACAGACAGATGAACGGATGTTTTGCGTAAATCATTTTTTGTATTAAGAACCCATTTTGATTTTGTTACAAAGGTTAAACGAAGTTAACTACATATTGAAATATACCCATTTCTTATATCCGTCTTGTGGCCTCAAATTCCTGTAACCTGTTTCCGAATTTTTAATAAAATGGTTGATCCGGTTTAGGTGACGGTTCCTTTGTTCCTTTTATGATTCATTATTTCTCGCGATTCCTATGTTTAGAAGTGTGCAGTTCATATAACAACCGAATTATTTATGTTCAATGCTAAATGAGAAGAAGTCACCTGATAATTTGTTGGCGTGGAATTGTGTGTATTTCGGCATTTTTTACCTAATTAATATATGGGCGCCAGGAAATGGTTATGAGAATGAGCTCCCAAATTATATTTACTTATAATTCCGTTGCTGACTCAGTCGGCGGGTTCTTTACCGAAATAATCGTGATTACTTATGATTTACTTAATTCGCCCCCCATACGGAGAAGTGTGGAATCTGAAATACAAAATTTAAATATCCTACTGGATTGCACGTGACAGCAAATGATAATCTGCTTTTACCAATAACAAATAACGAATTTATTTATAAATTTTAGTAACAAAGTATATCATTTTTTTTTGGTCATGTTCTTTACTATAGCGCTATAGAACCTGTTATCCATGAGAATCTTGGGCGCTGTCCTGGTAAAGGATGTCTCCCCGTACTCATCAGCAATGAGCCTCGTCCAATCTTCTTTCGTGCTACCGACAAAATCCGTATCTTGTCGTTTCTTCTCATAAACTACTATGTACACTGTTTATTCATTGACTTTCCATCCCCATTCATCTGCTTGAATTACTACAATTTCTAATACTCCTTATTGTTCATTACCTAAGCAAAATCGTAAGTGCTGTTAAAATATTAGCATATAAGTTCACCAAGTTATTATCGGTTCCTATCATTGGAGACTAAGTTCGATTATCATTGTCCGCTTAATAAAATGTATAAGTCCCACTTTTGGCATTCACTGTTCACTTTATATAAAAATTTCTGAGTTCTATCTTTTTAATACTAACGACGACAAATCACTACGTCCAAACTCGCGTACATTTTCTACGTTCCAGTAAACTGTTATATATCTAGCACCCTGACGTGATCGCCATCTTCTCAAGAGCTCGAATCAATCTTCTTGTATCCTAATTTAACATGTCAACTTTTTCATCTTTTACTCTCTTGTTTAAAATAAATTATGCTATCAACTTATCGTTTTGAACTAATGGGCATGTTGCACGTCGGTACCATGGCAACCAGCGTCTTTTTGCTAATAAATTTCTAATGAAATTCCCTGAATTTCATATTGGTGACAATCTGGTATGTCACAATATGGAAGAAAGAAGTATCAACTTTTTCCGTATTATGGACCCTCAAAACTATGTTTTCTGACTTTTTGCTGGAGCGTTACAATACTTTTATACTACATAAGTAGAATGCGAGAAAGTAAAAATAGTGTAGGCGAAAAAGCATTTGTGACGACTGCGAAGTGAAGAAGACATTCAATAACGTTTTTATAATTAATGACGGCAAATTTGTAGAGTAACCTGCTGTTCGTTTACATTTAGAATAACGTCTTGCGTCATATAGACCAATAAAAATATTACAGGATCATTTCAAATTTTGCGAGGTTTTACAGCAGACTTACATTAACATTCGTTACAGGTTCGACTTTGGACCTCTACATCTTCACAATATAACCCGGTTCCGCTGTTGTTGGTCGCTTGGAGCGTCTCTGGTTCAGGCTTCTGATCATCGCAAGACAAACTTCTGCTGTTCCCCAGACACTAGCAGGCTGCAGGAGGCAGCACTACATTCGGTCCTATTTCTCCGCGAGTTCCCAACATCAAGTCGCCGGAGCTTTGTCCCTTGGCCCCGACAAAAGTGGCGCACGAGAGGAGGCGAAGGCGAAGACGAATGCGTAGACGAAGACGTAGGCGAAGGCGAGGATGTAGGCGAAGACGAAGGCGTATGCGTAGGCGAAGATGTAGGCGAAGTCGGAGGCGAAGGCGAAGACTAAGACGTAGGCGAAGACGTAGGCGAAGACGTAACGAAAGCGAAGACATAGGCAAAGGCGAAGACGAAGGCGTAGGCGATGGCGAAGGCGATGGCGTAAGCGAAGGCGTAGGGCGAAGGCAAGGCGTAGGGCGTAGGCGAAGGGCGTAGGCGAAGGCGAGGGAAGCGAATGCGTAGGTGAAGGCGTTGGCGAAGGCGTAGGCGTAGGCAAAGACCAAGGCGTAGACGTAGGCGAAGGCGTAGACGTAGGCGAAGGCGTAGGCGGCGTTGGTGGCGCCGGTGGCCTGCACCAGCAGGCTAAAGCAAGGGCAGTGCTGGCGCTAGGGCATGCGCAGACCTGGCGAACGCCCTGGTCTCGCAAGTCAAGGGGCCCGATGATGGAACTGATGGTGAAGAATTAAAAAAGAAATTAGGACGGGAGAAAATCGTTTTGTAAGCTATAAGTCCCTTTACAGTAGTCTGATAATTCAAAACATTTTCAATTAAATTTTTACTTTGTTAATTTTAGTTATTACTTATAAGTAGGGGGCGGATTGTAATGAAATGTCAATTTTTTCTTTTTGCTTTAGAACATGAATATGTTTAACAAGAAAACTAAATATTTGAAAAAAGACCGGGTCCTACGATAACTATAAAGAAACATGACAGGACTGAAATTACTTAGTTTGACAATGGTTCCTCGCACCCAAGCGACGAGATCTAAGGTATAGCAGATGATCAATCTGATATATAAAACCAATGTTTGTTTGTATTTATGCGCTGCAATACCAAACTTTGCCGACTATTTCTTCACTTGTACGAAGAAGTGGGCATAGTCAATGGAATGGGCTTGTTTGCGCACATACAAGCAAAATGGGGGCGTTGTTGATTATTTTCAAGCGATTATGCTAACTCAAGCGCCCCTGAATGGAAGCTCTATGCAACCCGCCGCACTCTCAAGTGTTAAGTGCGTCTTCACTGCAATTTCTGCCCCTGCGATTGTGAAATATCGACCGGAATTAATATTTGAATGTTATCTCGGACAAATTTTCCAAATTTCTCCACAACAGTGTCATAGCGATTGCATGCCCACAGGCGAGGGCGAACGTTTCAACAATTGAATTCTTGACAATCATGTCCAAACTAGGACCTAGAACAGAATCATACTCGCGAAAAGTCTTTCATCCATTAAAATGTTTGCAGAGCGTAGCGTAATACATTATTACCAATGACGTGCAGTGGCGTGTGAAATGTAAGAGTGAAGCTATTGCTGGTTCACTAATGTTTTATAAAATGATCCAAAAGAAATGAATGATGATACAACAGAGGTGAAATCCAACGGAAGGAAAACTGGAGAAAACAAACTTCACGAACCCACAAGGTTCACCACAGATTTCACTTGAGATGACGAGGAGCCAATCATGACTCGCTAGAAACAAAATGCGCTGTGCTTGTGGGTGGTTGGTGGCTGCGGCAGAGGCTGCGGTGGTCGCGGCGGAAAATGTGGTAGTGGAAGCTGCGGCGACGGGAGGTGGGCTACGCTGAAGGCCGGTGGCAGGGGTGAGAAGCAGAACGGTGGTGCAATGGGGGAGATGAAGGCAACTTGGGGAACTTCCTGGCGACCGGCCGCCTTCCCGGCGTCTGCGCCTTAACTAACGTCGTTTGTCGCGAACCCCCGCCCTCGGGCCAAGCGCAGTCCCTGGGGAGCACAGACGTCGCTTCCTGCAAACCACGCCCCCGTCTCCACTTCCGTTTTCGCCCCTGCCTTTGCATTCACCTTCGTATTCGTCTCCGACTCCTGTCTCGGAGCCGACTCGTCTTCGGAACCGACTCTGTCTTCGGACCTGACCCTGTCTTCGGACCTGACTCCTGTCTTCGACCCGACTCCGTCTTCGGACCCGACTCCGTCTTCGGACCCGACTCCTGTCTTCGGACCGACTCCTGTCTTCGGACCTGACTCCTGTCTTCGGACTCGACTCCTGTCTTCGGACCCCACTCCTGTCTTCGGACCCCACCTGTCTCGGACCCGACTCTGTCTTCGACCGACTCCTGTCTTCGGACCCGACGCCCGTCTTCGACCTGACTCCCGTCTGCGGACCCGACTCCTGTCTTTGGACCAGACTCCTGTCTTTGGACCGACTCCTGTCTTCGGACCCGACTCCTGTCTTCGCCTCCACCATCGCTTCCGCCATTGTCTCTGCCTTCTCAGCCATCGCCTCCGCCTCATCCGCCATCGCCTCTCCCTTCGCCATCGCCATCGTCCCCGCCTTCATCATTGCCTCTACCTCTCATTGCCTCTACCGTCGCCTCCGCCGTCACCTCCGCCATCGTCATCGTCTCCACCCCTCCATCGCCTCCTCAATCGCATTCATCTTCAAACATGTAATTTAGATCAATTTTCCAAAGGTCTCGTGTATGTGTAAATAGTAAATTTAGAGAGTGGGGATTCTCACATCGCATATTAAAAATAGCGACAAAAATATATTAGTTTAACAGGAAAGAATAACTATGAGCTCAGTTAGCATCACATATAAAATGTTAGAAGTATGTACTGAGGTTTTGAAGATCGCGTGAAAGGAATTTCATTGAAGTACATAAGCGTGCTTTTTATACATATAATTGTGTAAATGGAATTACATTATTGGTTTTCTAAGATATCCAGAAATGTTTTACAGAAATATCATTCTTTAAATGGTGAGAAATGTAGTATTGTGACATTGGAGTTCTCAAAAATTATGGAAGGTTTTAAAAAGGTTTTTTTTTTTTTTTTCCTTAATTATTGGGTAACTTTTTGATTTTGATTGGAGAGGTAATATTGTGATTTAGAACTTCATTTATATCTGTGAAAATCTGTTAATTTAATATAGAGACCTTTAAATTGAACGAATGTATTTAACCGCCGAAATCACGGAAAACTAGTGATCAGAGAAGTCCGCCCCGCTAGAATTCTCCTCCAGACAGCGACAGAACTCGACCCAGCTCTTCAGCTAATGTCGAAACCCCTGTCACCGTCGGGACCCGAACGCTAAAACCTCCCTGTCAGAGGCACTCCCATCCAGTGCCTTGATGAAAAATAAATTTCGCAATAAATATAATTTCTATTCACTAAGAAATAAGTGAAATAATAACTATTTATGTATACCCAATTTCACAGAATATGGTGATGCCCTGTGCACAAATCTATTTTTCCACAGCTTGACAAATCCATCGCTGGACACTTGACCAATCCTGCGTCGAGGCGTATCCGCTCACTGGCTTTGCTCCAAGTCGCACACGTCCCTTCCTCCCCTCGAAGATTTTCCTCCCAGTTATCTCAGCGCGGAGCACCTCTGAGGTCAGTGACGCTGCCTCGTTAACGGAGCAGGGGGGTAAATATAGAGGAGGTGAGAGGAAGCAAGAGGAGGCAACAGGAGAGGGCACAGAAACAAACGGATTGGTGCGCGGGCGCGAGGATCACTCCGCCCAATGCACTGGACGCGTTGACCCTGTACCCCGTGGACGCTGACGAACCAAGGGGCAGAGGGTCACGGGAAGGGGCTGTGACATTTTTTATCGAGTTCTTTACCATGAAAATGAAGTCTAATTTATGGTATCTAATATTGTGAGAAATTTGTGTCGATTAAATTAATAGTGTTGAAAGTTTTGTTTTTACAAACTATTTTAAAATGCTAATGGTTCTAAAAGCAAGGAACACTAACTATTACATAATAATCAAAACACACATAATGCATTTACATAATATACACATTTCTATCAAGCAAATTGAAATCTGTTCACGTATTTAAAACTTGTATTGTGTCATTATTACGACTTTATTAAGGAAATGCAAGTAATACACACATGTTATTACGCATGATGAAAATGTAATCGCCCATTTTTCTATATGAGCAGGTAGCATGCAAACAGTGATTTCTGTTAATCAATTAAAAATCACTGCCGGGTGTCCCAAGTATATTATCAGTTGCAAAATTGCTATTGTTAATATTGTTTAGACTATTTGTAAAATTGATGCAATTTTATAGTGATAATCGGTGAAAAGGAACTAGGAACCTCTCATTAGAAATATTTCTGAAAATATAATTGTCTTTATTCTTTCTATATATTTTTCAAAAGTTGCTATTTTTCTGTTACACTGCTGAGAAGATTATATATCTATCCCTTCCCAGTGATATTTTATTTATTTATTTATTTAAGGTAATATACAGCAACAGTACAAATTGATAAGAAGTGGCCTGAATAGGCGCTAACATACTAATTGCTTTCAACATAATACATTGCTATTAATAGCAAAATTGTAATAATTGATATCTTAATAAATAGCTAATAATATAAACAGCAAATTTTAATTTTTTAATTTCTGAAATATACACGAAGTTAAATATTTTCTAAATATTTTGAATAACCACGGTAAAAAAGAATAAATTTGAAAAACCTTAAAATGTTACGAATCAATGTAATTTTCTTTTAATAATGAGCTTATTAAGAAAGAAACAAAACTTCTGTTTTGAATAAACTTTAACGTAGATTGAGTATTTGTTAAAAAATCCCAATTCCGACAATTTTCCAATTAAAATATTTAAGGAAATACAGTGTTTCCGAATCGTATTATCTTTCCAATTTATGTTACGTTTTGTATGACTCCCCAGAAACAGTTTCTGGAGTGTTTAGTTCGATTCGCAGTTTCCCGCAATTCAAAACATCCGGAAACCTTGACACGGTTATCGATATTGAAGTAAGAAACGGTTTTTATTCACAGGAAACACACTGTCCTTGTTTCTCTTCTAACGATTAATTGTGAAATCATTTTAGCTATTGTAAGATATACGCATGACAAATAATTTGTGCTCATAAGATCCCAACATTTGAATGCATATCGAACCTGAAAATACATTTGGTTTTAGATCAACACGGAAAACACAAGAGATTCAATGAGACTTCACAAGTTCTCAAATCTGAAAACTAAACTACAGTCTTATTATTTCACGAAATGAAACTTCATACCTCTTAATAATATAAAAGAATCAGGTAATGTGCCCAACATCTTGTCAATTACATAGTGCAATATTATTCAAAATTCTGAAAATTAGTATAAAGTCGTTGTACATTTTTTATTAATTACAAGATTAAAAGAGTAAAACAGTAAAAATGACTAATTTTAAAATGAAATAAATGACAAAGACAGTGTTACATCAAAAACGCAAAGTTAGTTATAAAAGGTATGTTAAAATCATCCCCTTCATACGCATATTAGATTTATAAATTCATAGCTAAGAAAGTTTAAAGAGTTTGTTGAGGATGTAGCCAGCATCTCTTTCTATAGTCGATGTTATGCCTTCTTCGGTTTCTTTCATTATCGTGTAGTGTACAGAGCATGCTTTATATTAAGGTCTGTTCTTCATTTCTGGGGGATAGGGGTGGGCACTGCACGAGATGTCCAGCGAGAAGTGGCAGTGCCCGATCCGAAGGGTGAATAACAATTCTTTGCCTCGCTTAGAGCCACGGGATGACCACGACAAGGGTCTTATGATCCTTTGTGAGTTTTAAAAGAGTTCTGCCACTCTGTTTGCACTCAAAATGCATCGTTGGATAAATCTGTAGTAAGAGTAGATATTACCATAAAGATGTCTTTCTGGCTTCCTCACGCCAACCTAGTCAGAGGTTTCATTTCCACTTATCCCACGTGGCCAGGGACACAGGAAAAAACGTAATTCAAAATGATGGAGAATTAAGGATATCTTCTGATGTATTTGATGTTGATATATGATGTCAAAGGTTTAATAGAGAGAAAGAGGAAATGGACGACAAGGCCGTAGCTTCGGTTTGAAGGGCCGCGGGTTCCGCTTCGGACATAGATGCTGTGTGGTTCGTGATGTCCTTACGTATTCTCCTCTACAGAAAACCCCAAACATAAAAATCACAGGTCGTTATATGACCTAGTAGTTAAAAAGAGACATTAAAATAGTATACAAAACAACAAATTTCCAATTCTCAAAGAAAATTTCATATTTGAATTCAGACTTTCAATAATCGTTGCCTAATAAAACCTAAGGACTTTATTTCCTGCAAAATAGTATTATAAAATGGAAATTTATTTAATCAAAAAATGAAATTTCTATATATGGTCTGCTAATCTCGATTATTTATAACTAATATCTAACTCTCAGAGATTTCCTACAATATTGCAATGATATTCATTAGCCAATACATATTTTATTCACACTTTCTATTTGTTGGTAAAATAAATATATTTATTAAACTGAGTACCACTGAATTTAATAACAGTTCTTCATTACAATATCGGCGTTTTTTAAGCTGAGGAACAGTGACGGAAAATAATTACCTAATATTGAGTTATGACTTCATTAAATATTTTACTATATTTTACATTTTCGAATGCGCAGCATACTCTACAGAAACAATGATATCAAGTAAAATAGTATTTGGGGTTTTAAGGAAAATTGGCTTTTGAAATCGAATCTAAAAAAAAATTTCCAAAAAGACTCTGCGAACATGTATTTATTTTTAGACTCGTTGTAGGAAAAGGACTCTGTGTACGCATGGTACCGCAAAAATTAGGAATATTACTGACTTCTAAATCAATGTATTTTTCAAAATTGATATTATACTAGCAAGTTCATTGGGATTCTGAATCCAATGATATTCCAATATTTCTGAGGGTATGTTGGCATTATGCTCATATTGCATTATTGAAACTTCTGGAAAAAGAACTCTTTCTTTTTACTTTACACCTTTCATCTGAATACACTATACCGTTATTACAAATACTGTAGTAAATGTCACCTTTATTAATATCTCTTGGGATTTTTCAACATTACAATTACTAATCTGTTTTAAATTTCTCATGAACTCTTTACTCTTTCCTCGGTATAACTAATTTACAAATGAAGTTATAAAAATTGTATAAATGTTTTCCAAATTTAGAAAATTGCTTTCTGCAAAGTGAAAGCATACAAATTTTTCCGTGAACGCATAATCTAAATTTTCTCATATATTGACTGCACTTTCTTCTTAAGGAGAGAAAGTTACGTAATGCTACGAAAAACGGCGAATTGTCGGCAGAAAACGCATATTACACCGCCCTTGTGACGAAAAAATGGATAACCATTTTGCTAAATTTAGAAAAATCTCCAAATCGTGGTGTAGCCAGAATCCATGTTTTGTGGGTGGTTGATAGCGAAAATCGACTGACGGTAAAATGTCCGTCCGTCCGTCCCTGAACAATGCCATGGCTAAACTGTTCAGCCGATTTTCACCAAAAATTGATAATTCCAATCGATCTGGCTGATGTCGTAGCGCCTAAATTTGAAACCGATATTCAATTAGGGGAGGTACTTTACGCAGCATGTAGCCCTGGGACATTTTTCAAAATGTTCAAAACAATGGTTCCATAATTTTTTATTACAAATGTAATAAAATGCAATGTAATAATTGTTGGATATTGGGAAGTGTATTTAAGAGAATATTGCTAGTCCTATGTCTGCTGAAAAACAGATTTTTCGTAAGTATTCCTAAGCAAGTAAAATATTGAAATTCTGAGATTTTTCCTTCATGAAACTTTTCCTTAAAAGATAGAATTTTTTTAAAATAAAATCATGTGCAATTTTTCGAAACTTTTAGTATTTTCCGCATATAAGTTTCAGAAAATACGGGGAGTGAGAAAGTACGCGCTGTTTTATACCACTAGTATCTTTAAAACTGTCCTACTTCTAGACATTAGGCTCTTTCTCTGAATAATTGTAAGTCCCTTCTAGTTTTATTATGACAATGTGGTACTAAAGTATGTATGAAGGAAAGTAAAAAATATTGTAATTTTCTTTCTATAGAGAAAGTTCGCATTCTATTAAATTATAATTATATTATATTAATATATTTTATTATTCCCTATATTATACATTTTATATTATATTATATATCACAATATATTTAAACTTAAAAAGATTGACTCTTGAAACGAAAAAAAGATATAGTCGAAACGATTATGTTCTATTTATATGTTTTATTTTTTAACTACTTTCTAAGTGGCAATCTGAAACACAAATCGTTTAGCCGAATGGTTAACGTCAATAGGTACGCTGTCGGCTTGCTAACGTTGTGAGTTCGAATCCAGAAGGTGATTTTTTCTTCTGTTACGGTGTGATTTCAGTAGTATGTCCAATATTTTGTAATTACATAATTTTGAAAAGACTTAGGGCTCTAAAAAGGGCCATGAATGTCCGCCGACGACCAAGCCTCCGTTCTGTACCAACTGACTGAGGCCCTGTGGTCCTATTCGGAGGAACTCTATATACTTTGAAAATTGAAAAAGTTAATTTTTCAAGACTACAAATTGAAAAATAGAGATCTACTGGTTGAAAACTCTTTTCCCAATTCATGTAATAGTATAATATTGCGGAGCAGTGACATTAGAGAAGAAAGTATGTGCTGTTGTAGTTCAATCCATTTGCTGTTTACATTATAAGCATTATAATTTCTTTAAGAAGCAATCAATTAACTATTTGCTGATAATTAAAATATTGTTAGCATTATATCATCATTCAAGCTTAGGTTACAAGTTTTCATGAATAATGAATGCAAATTTGTCCGGAAATTTCTGAAGTTGTGTTAATTGGTATTAAAAATAACATAGTTATTTTGCTGCAATACTACGCGGTTCAGCATTTGTGACTGCGTTTCACGACGAGTTACAGTTCAGTCTTATCGCGCAATGTGAGATAACTCTTAAAGATATGGGAGGGGGCAAGATAGCAGTTCGCAGGATAGAAGCTCCCCGCGAGCCCTACACAAAAGACATCTGACCGAAATATTTCTAACTAGAATCAACTATAGAATAGCATCGCGTTGATGATTCCACATTCTTATCAAGAATGTGAGTTTGCTGTAACTCAATAAAATGTTGTATATCATAAGAACAATAAAATGTCAAGATAGAATCTATCTCTACAACACCCTCATCGGTGCTGTAAGGTACCTCTGTATAGTCTGTGGATTAAACGGGTAGTAGATAGAGGAATGGATGCCAGATCAAATCCTGCTGAATATATATTTTTTTTACCTGATGCCTGGAACACATTAATCCCAATAATCACAGAGAGATTCCCAAAATTCTTGCAAGGAGGAACAAACTTGTTTTGTAAACGATAATGTGATTATATTAAGATTGTGCTGTATCTTGTATTCCAAGCAATGTGACGAAACGAAATTTGGAAGAGATAGCTCAAATATTAACAGTGTCTCAATTGCAATAT
Source organism: Teleogryllus oceanicus (assembly GCA_964035755.1). Lineage (NCBI taxonomy): Eukaryota > Metazoa > Arthropoda > Insecta > Orthoptera > Gryllidae > Teleogryllus > Teleogryllus oceanicus. Next base: position 83,328,855 of record CAXIVR010000008.1, on the reverse strand, counting down.
CATTATTTATATTTTGATGTAATCGTTAGAAATAATAAGGAAAAGTCTGGTACCAAGTTGTATAATCACTAGTAATTTATATATTTAACAGTTCTAGAGATAATCAGAATCCTTAATAAGTCTGTGGGCTTATTATAAAATTCTTGCAATAAAGGTAATTTCTTCTGTTCTTATTAATTTAGAAAGGAATATGTCTTTTTTTACACGTTTAACAAAGTTCCTTAGAGATCTATTACGAACTCATTAAAATTACTTCATTTTGTGTTTGTGCTTTGTGATAAAATGCTAACACAACGCATCCCTTAATTGTTTGTAATAATTGATAATTTTATTTTCATGGTCTTCTTAAAATTTTTAATGTAAGTTCGGTAGGTGTGAGCCACATTTCAAAATGTAATAACTCCAAAACATAATAGAGTACGATTTGACGTGGTCATGTGAAAGAAATCAATATTTTTTTTATTATTATTCCATTTTAAATAAACAATGTTTTGATAATGGCTTATCTTTATGCGGGGTAGACGACTAAGTGGTGACCATTCAATCAGTCCTAATTTTCAAAGAAAATAAGGAATTTTAATTATTTAGTTATATCCAATGATTATTCGCCAAGTGCTTGTAGGTAATCCAATGGCCAAATCACCTGTCATTTAGTCTCACATAGGAAAAACAAGGAGGTGCGGGAATTTCGGATCTCAAAATGTCTGGGGAGAATGTTGTTCTTAAATCTAAACATGTTCTATTATAAAATCTATAAATAAGGGGGATAACGGGAGCGACAGCAAGGAAGGTCATGTATTGTTAAAAATTATCAGTTGCCCTAATATTGCAGGTTTCCAGAATTGTACTGCTTGAGAACGAATATGTTTAGAGAATATGATTTGAATTACGTCTTAAAATGTTACTCTCAGAGAAAATGGAGAAATTACAGAACAAACATTTCGTATTCGTAGATACATTGCGTTTATGATTACTGAGAGACCAATAACTTTCTGTAGCTGAAATCGTTTGATACCGGGTTTTAAATCGGAGGTATTGAGGATCGAGTTCTGCGCGATGCCTTTTTTTCTTCTGTTCCGCGTTCTGTTTTACGTCTGAGAATTAAACGAGAATAAAACGTTTTAAGTCTGAGAATTAAAAGATAAGAATGTTTAGCGGAAAATACTTGTATTTATTTATTGCTTATAGCATCTTGCGAACTTTTTACTATATAATGTGTAATTAGGTTGATCCTGGGCTTTATTACAAATACGGTACAATGTGTATTTATTTACATTTAGTTAGTAAGAATTTAACTCAACTCGCTTGGAATTAAGATAGTGAACGTTTTGACATACATTTTGCATTCATCAAAAAAGTTTGTCACAACTCTGTCACTTTTTATGGAAATGAAATATGAGGGGAAATGTTTATCCTGCTGGTTAGTGATATCCATATTGTGACCTGATAACCGTATTAATGAAATAAGATGTAATTTCGCAGGAATCAAACCTGCATCCTTCGATTTACGACCAGTTGCTCTGACCACTGAGCTTCCAAAAAATGCGTTTTACAGTTGGTTCTTGGGTTCGTGTGGCCTCACGCATTTGATATTTGTCACCGCTGTCAGCTCATTTTACGTGTTGCGGAGGGTCGGAGCATTTAAGTAATTGATATCAAAGCTGTGACTTTTACACAACGTCGTGCCCAGATTGTGACAAATTATCGGTTTTTCTGATTACATAAATACATTCATATTTTGCAATAAGGAATCATTTATGTAAAAACAACTCACCTTGAAATAAAATAAACTGTAACGAAATTTCTCAGTACTGTTTTGTATCTCACCTTGGAACTGCTGTAACACGTTTAGATGGATTTTGAACTATAATAATTCGTTATCTCAGCACAAAACAAAACTTGTACTTTCGTATACGCACGAATATACGTAGTATACGTAGTATACTTCGTATACGCACGAATATACGTAGTATACGTAGTATATTCGTATGTGACGTATATACGTAGTATATTCGTGCGTATACGTAGTATAGAGAAAGTTATGTAATACAGCGGAAAATCGATTTCGCGATTAAACGGTAATACACGTTTTGGAGTCGAAAAGCGGTTTTATCCAAACCGTCCGTCCATCCGTCTGTGATCACTACTAGCGCCTAAACCACACGTACGATCCTTTCCAAATTGAAGAAACCCCTGTTTTTCTGGCTGTAGTTGAAGCTTGGGAAATTTTGAAAATCTTTGAAATTTGGGGTACTTTACATGAAGCCTTTCGGACATTTTCAAAATTTTCTCAAAAACGGCTCCTAATTTTCTGGTAAGAATAGAGTAAAATACACTTAGAAGGATGACATAGTTCCAATTTTCATGGTTAACTCTGAATTTTCGAAAATTTTAAAGTTTGAACATTTTGGGGCGTCATCCTACAACTACAAAATTGAAAACAGATTTGTCTTTCAAATGAAATATGTTGTCCATAATTCGTTCTTGCATAACAATCATGTAGGCTTTCTTGAAATGATGGCATTTTTCGTGCAAAAGTGCAAGCAATATTTACAATTTTAAAGAATTGTTTGAAATGCAAAACTGCAATGAAACCGTTTTTCTTTTCTTACTATTAAAACGTTTCAAAACCGATTTTGCGAAATCGTACTTTTACTGTTTCTTCGTTGCAAGCAACATTCCTGTCTTCAGCTAGCAAACTCAACAAGTATCACTCGTCAACACATCCTAATATGTAAAGCATTGTATAAGTGACTGCGGGGAGTGACGTCATGTAGTTCAGGTGCTTGTTTGAAGAACTGGAAGACTCGAGTTCACGTCCTGGCCTGTTCATGCAACTTTTTATTTTTGACTATGTGTAGATTTTAATTAATACTTTTCCTTTTCAATAATTTAAGGTATGCATTTACGGTTGTCGTTTGAGAGTTTTCAAAACGAATGAAGTGTTAATAGTGTAACATTTGTTATATATTAAGAAAACATTACCAATAACACGAGAAAATAAGAGTTTATTTTTATATAAATGTGAGTAGATGAACAAAAGATAATAACTGCGTAATGATAGGTGATTTTTCTTGAAGTCAATAAATGTTTCTTAGATTCTAGTAATTACTTGCAGCAAATGAATTCTGAATGTCGGGCCGTGTCGAAACTTGTCTGCTAGCCCAACGTTATCACGTCTAATAATCTCACCTTGGGCAGAGGCGATAAGGGTTGAGCGTCAGGCTAGAACCGAAGCGCAAAAATTACATAGTACTGAACTGAAACATTCTTAAGTAGAATTAACTATTTTATAGTGCCGCGTAGATTTCTTTGCTTTCTTATTGTCTCTTAGAGGTAATTTATTTAATATTTTAAATTGCAGAAGTGCGGAAAAGCAATGAGTTTGAAGACAAAATTCGTAAGATTCTTAATTGAGTAAGTTCACGGAAATGCTTACGTACGTCTGTGTTGGTAGCGCAATCGCTTAGGTGCGTGGCTTCACAATAGAGGAACGCGTGTTCAAATCCGTACGATATCAGCGGTTTTTTACTTGACGAGCAATGAAAATAAATTACTAATAACGATGTCGAGAATGTTCTAAACATTCCTTTCTTTGCAAGAAGATACCATTACAAAACTGCGGAAAGAATTTGATGTACTTTCGATTACTGGTCGTTTACCAGATCATTCACTACTCCATATTTTCCTGTTCATAGGCCGTTTTTGGTTTTTACATTGGTACGTTCGTTTCCTTCCCAATCCCTAATACGAGTATTACGTCCTTTGTAATTAACTTTATTTATTTGTGTCTCACTGTTCTTTGTCAAGTTTTCTAGCTGAAATTTTTCTTTGCTTTTAAAAATTAAGAAATGCTTACACTTCGCTACTACCAAAATATGAAGAACTAGAGGTGCTACAGAATGGGACAGACTTTCTCGTAGCAAATGTTTATAATTTCCTTTGTGTGGACTGGTTTTAAGGTTCTGCCAACTCACATAAGGTTCTTGCGTTCTCTTGCCAGCTGACATCTATCGCCGCACAAAATACATTTTTGACATTTTCAACTTTTCGGTTCAAAATAGCTCTTTTCACAGGAATCTATTGAGTTTTTGAAAACTTCCTCTAAAGTCATTTGAAGCACTTCTACTCACAAGTTAAATAATCTATACAAATCTATTCAAATGCTCATATTAACAGCGTGAGAGGTATTTCAAAAATTACATTTGTGTAATTTTTAAAAAACAATAGAATAGAGCAATATCTCGTTTATGTCATCGGATAGGCTGCATTTGGCATTACCCCAACCAAAAATTTAAAGAAAAAATTTGGAGCCGTTTTTGAGAAAATCTTGTTTATGTAAATTTTTAAAATTGCAAATATTGCACGCCATATTGTGCGAAATCAACTAAAACTTTTAAAAAAATTGCATGACCTTATTAAAAGATCTAATTATAAGCAACACATTTCATTTGAAGCAAAAATTCTATCTTTAATTTTGTAGTTGTAGTAAGACGCCGCAAAATATTCAAATTTTAGCGATTTTTCAAAATTGGGAGTTAACTGTGACAATTGGACATATTCTACCTTTATAAGCGTATTTTACTATAGAGTAAACAGTCCTTACAAGAAATTTACAGAAAAATTTGGAGCCGTTTTTGAAAACAATTTAAAATGTCCGGAAGGCTACAAATAGTCCCCCCAAAAATTAATGAATGTTTTTCAAAATCGCATAGCTTCAGCTCAGGCGAAAACGACAGGGGTTTCTTCAATTTGGAAAATCGTATGCATGGTTTAGGCGCTAGAGTTGTATCAGACGGACAGACAGACATTTTGTTTCCAATTAGTTTTTTGGCATCACGGATCCACAAAACTGGAATTATGGCTACACCGCGTGTTAGAGGACTTTTTTCTTAATTTAGCAACTTTTTGATTCAGTTTTTCGTCACCAGAGCGCGGCAATGATTTTTTCGCAGAAAATGCGCAGTTTTTTCGCGCAGCATTATATAACATTCTCTATACTACGTATATTACTCTGTATATACGTAAGTATACGAGAATGTAATATGTGAAGTGTTTGTTAACATGCGTCACGCAGATAAATTTTAAGGAATAAGTTTGAAGTTGAAAAATAATTCTTGGTTTTTAAAACCATGTATTTATATAATAAATATTCGATTATTAGTTGAAGTAAATATGTTTATCATGCCCATTTGCTAACATTCTGAAAGGCTACATTGTTGTGAATGATATTGATTAATAAACAAGTCCATTATTAAATATTCTTCTCAATCATTCATTCAAGAGTATGCTACAACTATTTTACTAAACCATCCCAACTCGCGGATCCAAAATAAAAGACTCAGGTCACGTGCCTCTCTTCATCCTAGAAAATATTCATTTCTCTCTCATAATGAACTAGTGGTAAACTAGTAATGAAGATGAAGATGAAGATCTTTTATTTATATAATATTATTTCATCAGAAACAGTTCTTTACCCCTTAACTTGACGTTGAAATACTTGTTACATTATTTTAGGAGACACCCAATAAGTCATGCAAGACTGGTAAAACAAAATGTTGAAAGGTTTGATTAGTGCATAATCCAAATAACTAAAAATGTTGGTGGATATCGTTTAAGACTTCGAGAACGGCTGCAAAACCTTTTGAATTCATACATAAGCGATTTCCCGCTTTTTGGAGTCAGCGTATCACTTGAAAAATAGGTAGAAAAATAATATTTTTTGTATCTGTAACATTTAATCCAGAAATTAATAAAACATAAAAATGGAGACTCAAAATAAATAATGTAAAGTCAAGACACATGGTTGTAGGGAAATCTCGATATGATCTAGAACAGAAATAGGTATATTTCCAGTAGGAAAGGAATTTAAATATATCGGAGTGATTATTAGAGCAGGGGATCTAATAATATTGACTTTATTAAAAATAAGCTAGGAAGGCCAATTATTAGTAGACTTCATAATATTTTATAAAACAAAAATTTTCGAAAGAAAACTAAGAGACAATATACAAGACAATGGTGGAGAGCTGTGTTACGTATGAATCGGAAATTAGAATTAAAAATGATGCAATAAACTCTGGTTAAATGCTATGAAAATGAATTTTGGAGACGATGTTGTCAGTATACTGTTTGATAGAATACTAAACGAAGAGATTAGACAGATAATAATGATTGAGAGACAAGTGATCGAAAATGTAGAATCCAAACAACTCCAATGGTATGCTGCAGAATGCATGCTGACAGAATATCAAAAATTATCTTTAGTGAATCCTTTCGAAAGAAGAAAACGAGGAAGGCCAAGGAAATCTTGTAAGTACGTCATCGATTTGACAATGAAGGGCACAAGAATAGAGGAAGATGCCTGACGGAATAAAAACATTGGTGTGTAGATTGCGAAAACGGTCATTAGAACTGTAAAATACTCGCTTAAGAATTAATAATAATTACCTTAAACCCGAAGTGGAAGATACCGATGAAGAAGCCTTGTTATTATGTGCTGGCACAGAAGGGGGCAAGATCTGTTAAGATCTTGCCGGAATACCAAACCAAAACCAAAGTTACGTTCTTATTTGAAAAGATTAAATGAAAACAAAGAAAATTTGATTATTTTCTAGAGGGGAGTCCTTTAGATAACAAATATCAGATATTACTCTATTTGGTATTTATGATATTTGTAAACTTTGTCCATTTATCGGCATGATCGCTTTTTCAATGGGAACAACTATTCTTCCGAATTGACAGGTCGAAAGTAAATATTGTATTTAGGTAAAAAAAGATGATTGAATTATGTTTTCGAAAAATTGACGGGACTGAAGTGAAAAGAGAAAACTAGCACAAATAGTAAATTCACATTTCTTGTATGTTGCACCAATGAATAATGTCAATTCCACAATTAAAATCTATTTTCGATCCACCAATAACATATGTGGGTCTCTTTAACCTGGAAATCTTTCGCTTTAGCGGCGATAACATAATTCACCGGAAAGTGTTCGGCAGTTTATCGACGAATGACAGAAAATGTAATTACAATAGCCAGTAGGACTTCTGATGCAGTATTCCAAAGGCAGATTTTTTAAAACTCCAGACATTTGTTCATCATTTCTCTCATGGTATGCAACATGTATTCTCAAGTTAATGTTGAAATATCTAGTATCACTTTCGGAATCCTAAGACTTAAGTAAAAGGAACGCAATGGTGACCCTGAAGATTTGGTTACGAACCCAACAGCGCAGCATTTCTCCTTCTTCCCGACCCTTTGATTAAAGTGGTCGCGAAGTGTGCGACCAAATGCCAATGAATTATAAATTTGAGGTTATTTCGTTATTATTTAGATTTTCTTTGTAAAATCGTCTCTGCGTGAGATATACTATATACGAACACAAACTATCAATCAATGGGCAGTACATTTTAAAACGTTACATTGTAATATAGTAGCAATGCGTTTCAACAATAATAAATATTGTAGTTATAGTTTTAAAATTCAACCTTAATTCATATTATAGTACTTTAATTAAATTACTTTATAAATATTGATAACTTAAATGAAATTTTTCCAAATAAAAAATTAATTGCTTATTTTGTTTACAATATTTATTAACAATTCATTAAAAATTATGAATATGCAGTGCAATATTACTGAAATGCGTTGAGGAACATATATCCAATAAATTGGCAATTTTGTATGAAATGTAAAAATGTATGAAAATAGAGAAAATTTTATTTTGCAACAATATTTACAGAAGAGGATCCCTATTCATTTCTAACGATTATCGTGACACAGATTTCCGAAGTTTGACAAAATTTTGAAACATTATTAATAATTACAATTTTGAAATACTTATGACCGGAGAATTCTAGTGATTTTAATGATTAGCAAAACAGTGTTTGTATAGGTCAGCTTATCGAAGAAGTGGTGTAACATTCCATGACGTGTAAAAACTTTGTGTGCATTGCCTGTCTCTCAAAATAAAATATCGTAATGTAAAATATACTTGTTATAATAATATAAATATATTAATTTCATTATGTTGGATTGAAATCATACATAAATTAATGTGGGCAATATATTGACATGAGGTGTGTGTGTGTATGTGTGTATGTGTGTATGTGTGTATGTGTGTGTGTGTGTGTGTGTGTGTGTGCGTGTGTGTGTGTGTGTGTGTTCCTCCATGTTCACGCACAGACGAAAGCTGGTGTTTCTACCTTTGCAAACATTAAGATATTAAATGTTATATAAGAGTCATATGTCGTTTTTGATTCTCACGCAAAAATCCTCAAAGACTAGGTATCACATATGATTTTTAATATTTATAAAGAACTCATGTAAATGCAATCACCTCAATGTTGATTGAAGAGGTAATTTCAATTGTGATCCTAAACAAAAGATCAATAATCATTCATTTGCTTTCACAGCTGCACTTACCAATCATAATGTCTGCAGTAGAAAACTTTCATTGTGACTAAATGAACTTTAAATACTTTAAGTTTATTTAGTATTTATATATCAAAATCCATTTTATTACAATATTAATGTCCGCGACAATATAGTATTTTAATTGGGTCATCTTGAGAAATTGATGATGAAGTATTTCACAACTGAAAGCTGCTATCTCGGAGATTTGTTTATAGAAACTGACTCTAAAATCGCATTTCTTTGCTATTAATTTTTCTAATAAAATAACTAGTTAGATTAATGTACACAATGCAAAATTATTGCATTTTATATTAAATATTACAATAATAAACGACGAAATGTAGACATGGGAGCTTAATAGTCGTTGTCCAGTGTTATTTGTGCAAAAACCCGTTTTAGTAACAGTTTTAAAATATGTTTACTTGGGAAATTGTATGCCTTTATTTATGTAATTAAATGTATATACAAAATTTATGTAAAACTGTTGGTTGATTTAATATTTATATTCAAATATTTACTATAATATAACTCGCCATCACCGCCATTTTGTAATGTTCAAGATGAGTAGTCCCGCCTCCCCAAATGAAGCCAAAGCGGATTGGTTAGCTCGATTCTCGCAGGGCGGGCAGGGGTCGGAAAATCCTGGTAAAGTTCGGCCTGTACATCGCCCATTTTGTGCAAGCGAGGGTACATTATATTGTATATTCGTGTATATGAATTATGTCTTGTCTGGTTAATTAACCACATTGTAATCCTTAAATCCTATCACACATAAATAATAATTTCTAGTATGCATTCAATAGTTGCATTCGAATTACCCAGCATGTCCTCGTCCTACTTGTTGTTCAATGAAAACACCTGTTTCTGTTACTCCCCACCTGCCGTCTGAGGCAAATCTGCGACCCTGCCGAAGATAGACCGATAACTGCGGTGTGGCGTGGTGAGTACGGCTGCAGAACAGCGGCGAAACAGAGATTTCCGCTCTCCTCAGGCGGCAAGGTCATGAAAGATCTCGATACTAATTGTCTCAAAAACACTACTTGCAATGCTTTATAGCACAAAAATTTTTATGAATGGGATTTGATCGGAGCTGGAACACGCTGGTAAAATTTCATCAATCCGAGTATCCAGCACGATAATTAAGGTGTGTTAGTGTTTGTCCGACTCTAGTTATCCTCTGGTGGAGAAACATAGAGATGAAAACTCTAAGGCAACGTGTAGATAGCGTCGGAACTCACGTTCCGTTGGGGGAGAGATACACCTATCTCAATTTCATCTGACTCTGCACTTACAGGACTAACGGCCATAATAGTGACGCCTCTGAAAGTAAATTACAACCCATCACTGATGAGACGCAATAAAAGTGGGGGATGCGTCTGTAAGTGACTTCTGATAGGCTACGACCTTTACTTCATTTGGACAGTTGCGAAGTACGCCCCATGCCAAAGAGTTTGCTGCATGACGCAGCCCCGTTGAATTCGCGAGCGCTGGTCCTAGGGCGCAGTTAAGTACCAGTGCGGGAGACAGCTTCATGATTCGCCATTTATCATCGTGGAAATGGCGATACGGCGGCGTTGGGTGGGAGGCGGCGAGGTGGCTTTTGATGAAACGCGCCGCGTGCACCGCTCGTTAACGTCCGCTCGATATTCCTCCCGACTCCTCCGACCGTCCTTTCGGTCCCTTCCTGACCCTCCCCGCGCCGGCACCTTGCCGCTGCTGCCATTTTATGAAACTGTTGCGTAGCCCTTGCTAGGTCTCTACCCTCCACTCCTGCCGCGCCTCCTGCGCCTCCTGGAAATAGCTCCGCATAAAGTCAGCCTGTTCCCGGCCACAGAGCTCCTCCCGGCATTGGCTTGTCGCACCCTGTTCTCAATCAGATGCTGAATGCAACTGGCGAGCGACCCAAGTAATGAGTTAATGCGAGTGTGTTGACTCTCAATGGCGGGTGTGTCTGGTAACCATGAGTAAACGTGACTCCACTGGCAGTGAAGACAAGGGCAAACAAACAACGAACCTCAATAATATCAACCCTACACCCATTCCATGCTACAATTTCCATCTTAAAGTACTACATTACAAGGCAAAAAATGGCTTGGAGATGGCACATCTAAAGTACATTGATGCATTTTAGAAGAATTCAAAAAGAGTATACAAACAACTTGTTTTATTTTTGTGAATATCAATGTACAACGAATTGACAATTATTTTGTAAAACTAAGTATTAATATAATTCGCTGTGAATAGATATATTTCATTTCCATTTAAAAATATTTCATATTAAATTACCTTGATAGAGAAATAATTAACCAGCTAAATTCACAGGATGAATTTCATAATCATCATCATCATCATCAGAATTTCTAAATCAATTCCATTCAAATCTCAGGAATTTAATTTTCATTGGCATCGTCATAAACCAATAGCGTATATTTGAAAGTGAATATGATTTGATTTTTCTCTTGCCTTGTTGTTTTCGAAAATGGCTCCATTTTGTTTATTGCGCTGTCCTCCGATATACGCAAAAGGCGCTTAAAATAACGGTTCAGGGTCTCTGTGTTCCTTTTGAAATCCCTGATTTCGAAAATTGCGAGATTGATGATACTAGAGATTTTTACTTCTGGTTCTTAAGAAGAGAAGTTTTGCACGCTGCGGAAAAAAAAAAAAAGCGGTAATTTTGCAGAAATATCATTTTTGGGCCCTGTAATGAAAAGCGGATAAATCCAGTTGTTAAATTGAGGGGAAACTTCATCACGTGTGTAGCAAGAATCCGTTTTGTGTGGGTACTTGATATCGAACGATTAAAGGCAACTTGTCTCTCCGTGTGACTCATCCGTCTGTCTTCTTCTGCCTGTAAACAATGGTAGTGGTTAAACCGTTCAAACGAATTTCTCGAAAATTGATGATTCCTCAATCGATCTGGCTGATGTCGCGCCTTTGAATTTGAAACTGGCATTTTAATTTTGAGTTCCTTACATGAAGCTCCTCGGATATTTTCAAAATTAAAAAGAAATAGCTCCAACATTTTTGATTAAATTCTTTATTGAATGGTAGCGACATTTAAAAACAATGATACAGATTTCATATTCAGTTTAAAACTCTGATGTTACTAAAATTGCAAAGTTCACAATTTTTCGGGGTCTTCCTAACTAGAAATTAATGCACTCATAATTTTTTTCTTAAAAACGACTCAAAGCTTTTTTCATTGATATTTCTTCGAAAGGACGCTTACATATTACCTGGTTTATTTTTTTTAATTTATGTTTTTATAGAAAATTACATATTAGAAATAATGTAATAGTGTATGCTGTCGTTACACCTTTTAATTTCCAGATTTATTGGCTAACTCCCACACTCTTTTCTGCGTAAGGTGTTTTGTATCTCGACATTTTCTAGTTACTGTTGGCATACTTGTGTTTTTCTAACTACCTAGATAAAGAGAAATTATATAATTTTGTGTCACCAAGCGACTAGTAACATAACTGAACCAGCTGAGCGTTACTGGAGTGGTAGCAATCTGGCAACGTTGAAATTGATTTATTTAATGTTTGGGCTTATTTAAATGTCCAAGTTTATATTAGTTAACATGGCTACACTTCGTTCAATCCGGTCAGTTGCTTATTTTCCCCACGCACCATTCCCACTACCCATCTACTGTATTATGGTGACATAATTATTCTTAAGGATCTGGATGCAGAGGCTGCGTAATTATTTCCGCGATTAGCGCGACCTGACGAGGGGACGAGAGCGCATCGGTGGCAGTGCGCGGGCAGGGGAAGGGCGGGACGGTGATTGGCGATGGGTAGGAAGTGGAGGGAAAGTGAAAGGCGAAAATGGCACAGAGCGGGACGGTGCGGGAGCGATGAGCGGGATGGGGCGGGAACAGGCTGGAATGGGGCTGGGATGAGGGGGATGGCGAGGGAATAGTGCTGGGAAGGGCTGACGAGGCGGGGTGTGGAGACGAGACGGGATGAGGGCGGTGAGAGTTGAATCGGGGTGGTACGGAATTGGGACGGCGGGGAGGACAGGTATGTGTATGGCAGGAAATGGAGGCGGCGGACGGTGAGAGTAGAGTGGGGATGGGGCGGGAATGAGGCGAGGGAAGGGCCTGGGGATAAGGCTGATGGAGCTGGAATGAGACGAGGGATAGTACTGGGATGGAGCAGGAATGAGGCTGGGATGGGGCGGGAACATGCTGGATCGGTTGGAATGAGACGGAATAGTGAGGGGATAGTACTGATGGATCAGGAAAGAGGCGGGGATGGCGAGGAATAGTGCTGGGATGGGGCCTGATTGAGGTGGGATGTGGAGATGAGACAGGATGAGGACGGTGAGAGAGTTGAATCGGGGGGATTGAATTGGGATTTATGGATATGGAACATGCTGGAATGGGGCTTGGATGAGGCGGGGATGGCGAGGGGATTGTGCAGGATGGATCTGGAAAGAGGCGGATGCAGGAGTGGATAGTCCTGGGATGGGGGCTGGTTTCAGCTGATATGTGGAGATGAGATGCAGGCGGGCCGGGGGATGACGTGGTGAGCCGGGACGGACGGCGCGGCGGTGGGTGGTCGGTCGAGTGGCGGTGCCAATTTGCCTGTCCGGCGCACAATGCGCGACGCGGTGCGAGGCGGGTGGCGAGGCTTGGCGTCGCATGAAAGGGGAGGGCGGTGCAGTTCAGCCGCCGCGCGGACATCGAGGGCCGTCCTCGCTGGCCGCGCGTGAAGCGCGCCGCCGGGGCGCCGGCGCTCAATGGGCTGTCTGCGCTCCCGAGATGGCGCGCCGCTCACCGCTGACTCCACTGGCGCGCGACCTTGACACGGCCCAATTTCCTAAGGTTGCGTGGCACGTTGTGTGCCTATACACGTGCCACGTTGTGTGCCCTGGCACAAAATAGTCCGCTGTATTACACCGATAAACAGATTTCAGTCTCACCATCTCCTGTAGTCAGATTAATAACTGTCTTTCGCCTGCTCATTTCTCTGACTTGCTGTTCCAGAGTCGCTATATCGGACGGACTTGCTGTTATGTCTTGCCGATAGATGTTCCACTCTAAACACAAATTGTTGTGAATTTATTTCATTTTTTTCTGACTAATAAGAAATAAAACTTATTTTTTTTAACATTTTCCTCTTGAATCACCTGACTTTAAATATACATTGAAAATGTCTGGTAACAGTTCTGTCAGACCAAAATATTTCTAGAAATAGCTAGCCCATCGTCGAGCTGCAGGAAGAATTATTATACAATTTTAGTGTTTATTATATATTTGTTGTTTAGATATTTTATTCTACATTGATGTAGCTCTAGTATTATTTTGACTTCAAAATGTAGTTACAAATTATCGTTTTAAAATTTTTCTAATCCTTTGAATAATTATATCGTATTCGAAGAAAAGACGATAGTTTTGAGTAGTTCATGAGAAAACAATTCGATCACAAGTAAGGGATAAGTGACATGTGAAGAAATAAAGGGGAGCAAGTTGATCCGAACATACAAGAACTGTTTTATCAGGCCTTAGAACACCGACTACGAACGAATTAAATCTTAAAACTTCAGAACACTTGTGAATTTTTTCAGATTTTTGCAATTGCAAGACCATAGTTAAAAAGGGTGAATAGTTGATAAGGCATTTGTAGTCAAGTACTTGGCTGTACGGTAGTCGCCGCCTCGTAGGCACCTACCAGCTTCCTCATGGAGAAAGTTATAGAACGTCGGCTGAAATGTTTGCCCCTGCGTCTATGATGCGGCCAAGTATTTATTTATTTCTTTATTTAGTCAAAAACAGTTAAAACTGTAAGGATGTATGGGGAGAAAATTATGCGCACGCTTTATTGAGTTTCAGAGTCTCTTCCCAACAATTTAACTATTAATAGTTGAAAGATTAATAATAATAATAATAATAATAATAATAATAATAACAATAACAATAACAATAATAACCATAAAAACAAATTTTAAAAAGCGAGGGATTAACATTTCAAATACTAGATATTTTCATACAAATTATAGAAAAAACTTATTTTGAACTAAAGGAATAAACAGATTTGATTTTTCAGCTGTTAACAAAATAGAAAATCACCTGCTCTACTACCACTACAAGCAAAAGGAAAGTTCAACAAAACGTGCCCATAGTGGAAGCTACATTTACGTCCAGAAGCAATCAAGGCCATCTCAGCATTTGCTCAATGGATCAGGGAAACTGACAAAATCCTGATCGAGATGGGGTAATTGACCCGGAAGTACATTATTTGTTACAGGCATATTGAGTCTTTATTGACCTGGCAGCATAAGCCTGCGCTCACATATGTAGTTGTTTCATACTAGAGACAAAACTTCTTTCCTTACCTAAGAATTGATTCTTGTATACGTATAAATAAGTATATCTGGACATTTGTGAAACCTGAACTTTGTAAACAATAATTGTAAGGAACGAAAATTGATTTAAAGTCGCGCCCACTGCAAACGCCCATTCCCCAAAATGCGATTGCTGCATTCGCTTAGTAACAGAGAACCTTCAACATTATTGCTGAGATAAACAAAATATACTTAATTTATAGGAGAATTGCTGGTAGTTTTTGCACGCTGCACAAACACGAGGCCCCGCATGTGTAATTATGAAGGCCATTTTTACGGCCGTATCTCTTGATAAGCACAAGGGGGATACGCTTTGAATTTCGGAATAATGATGTCATAGATGATACGATGGTTCACAGGATTCGAAACTTGCAGTTTGGGCGGCACAGACGAGATTTGGTTACTCGCAACCGCCGTCTGCATCACGGCCGGCATTATTATTATTATTATTATTATTATTATTATTATTACATAGTGTTTTTATACATTGCTGGTTCACACGAAGACCTGTTTCTCAAATAACATCGGGCTTTATAAGTGTGTTATTTGCTATTTATTTAAGAATCTGAATTTAGAAAGTTCCGAACAATGTGGCGAGTATTTAAGATGACGGACTTCTGGCCTGGAGTTCTTTATTTTTCATCCCTTCTCTTTACCCTTCAAGTTTTTTTAAGGTTTTCTAACGTGTTTTTTCTATAAGGTCACATTGAGATAATTATTGTGAGAATGGACATTTGGTCCTGTTTCCATTGATCTGATTTGATATGCCAGGATTGTTGTACTTTTATATTTTCCGAGACTCTTTTTGCACATGTTCTGAAGGAAGGGACTAAACATCAATGAGAAAAGTAGTTTTTGATAATCTTGAGAGTTATCGCAATAACTAATTGTTATGTTCTACAGCCTTGTGCCAGTACTTTATGATCGAATGAGATCTTGACCTTTTCATTTTCCAACACAAGTTTAGCTTCTATGTAATAAAGGGCTGATGATCACTTCAAATTTATGGGTGGTTGCCATTTGCTGGTGTATAATGGAAGAAATCTGGTTATGATGCATTGTTCAATCTCTGTGCGAAATGCACACCCCGGGAAATGATGTGATCTAAATTTTCCGTCCATTAATGTTACATCTACATGATGTTTCTACACACCTCGGATCTTTTGAACTTTCAGATCAGCTACTGTTCTAGGCTGTAGTCTCCAGTTTCAGAGCCATACTATATTTTTTACTTTTTTTAATACTTCCCTTACCTTTGAAATTTTTTGCGTGAACTTTCCTTCACGTGTGTATATTCGGGCAAAAGAATAGATCAGTTTCGACTTGTCGCTCCTAACCATTCCCGTGTTAGACTCCATTATTTCAACTGAGATATAATCTTTTCCCGCTCAAGATTGATACAATCGATATAAACAAACGGGCCCCCCCCCGCCCCCTGCCCGCCCCCGCTTTTTTTTTTTTTCCCCCCCCCTTTTTCCCCCTGCTGCCCCCCCCCCCCCTTTTTTCCCCCCTCCCCCCCTTTGGGGTCCCCTTTTTCCCCGTTGGTCCGCCCCCCCCCCCTGGGCTGCCCCCCCCCCCCCTCCCCCCCCCCCCCCCGTTTCCCCCTCCCCCCCCCCCTTGCCCCCCTTGGGGGCCCCCCCCCCGCCCCCGGGCCCCCCCCCCCGCCCCGGCCCCCCCCCTTTCCCCCCCCCTTTGGCTCCCCCCGGGTTTTGCGTTTCCCGCCCCCTTGTGTCCCCCCCCCCCCCCCCCCCCCCCCCCCCCCCCCCCCCCCCCTTTCCCCCCCCCCCCCCCCCCCCCCGGGGGCCCCCCCCCCGGGGGCCCCCCCCCCCCCCCCCCCCCCCCCCCCCCCCCCGGCCTTTTCCCCCTTTCCATTGCCCCCCCTTTTTTCCCTTCCCCCGTCCTGGGCCCCCTCGGCCCCGTCAGCCGGGCCGGGTCAAAACACCCTACTAAATCCCCCGGGGAATTTTGGGAACCCCTTTTCCCGGGGATTTGGAAAAAAAATTTTCCTTGGAAAAAATTTTTCGTTGGGGGAATCCTTTTTGGGGGGGTTTTTTTTTTAAGGGCAATTTTTTAAAAAACTGATCGTTGAAAAAGTTAGGCAAATTATTTGCGAATTTCCCTTAATTTTTTGGGATTTGTTTTTGCCGCTCCCCTTTTCCCGAAAAAAGGGTTATGTTGAGTTTTGGGTTTTTGGGGTTTTTTTCGGTTCCCGCGCTTTTCGTTTTTCGCCCTTTTCCACCCGCGGGGCTTTTTGGCCCCCGCCCCCTTTTTTGCCCCGCCCCCTTTTTTCGCGCCCCGCGGTCGGGGCTGGTTTTTGTGCGGCCCTTTTGGCCCTCGGTTCGGGGGAAAATTCCCAAGCGGTTTTTTTGCCCGCTCCGCCCTTTTTTGGGGCCCCCCCTTTCCCCGCTCCCCGTGGCCGCTTCCGGGTTCCGCGGCCTCCCTGCTGGGGTCCGGTTTTCCCCCGGTTGTGGTTTTCCCCGCCCCCCTGGTTTTCCTTTTTGGGCCGGTTCCCCGCGCCCCGGGCCCCCGGGCCCGCCCCCGGGGCTTCCCCCCCGCCGCCGCCCCCCCCCCTGGTTTTCCCCCCCCCCCCCTTTTTCCCTTCCCCCCTCTCCCCACCCTCCTCCACTTGTCCACCCACCCGGTTTTTGGGGTTTTTCGGGGGGCCGCCTTTTTGGCGGGGCCCAAAAGGGCTTTTTTCCCGGGGGGAAATTGGTGTTTCCCCTTTTTAGGGATGGTTCGCCACGTCGGAAGGGTTTAAAAGGGATCCAGCCCCCCCACCCCGGGCCCCCCGTTTGAGGTCTTAATTTGGGGTTTGGGGGGTTGGTGGGAAAGAGGAAATTTTTTGGGAAAAGGAAAGGTGGGGCCTGGGGCCCCGTTTGATATCGCTGGAATTCGCCTAGTTGTGAAAACCAAAACCCGTGGGGAAAAAGGTAAATTCTCCCCACGATGAATTGCCGCTGGGCTTTAAAACCGCCCCGGGGATAAAACCCCTTTTGGGCCTGCGGACATTTGTACTAATACCCCCCCGGGGGAAGTTTGGGCGGCCCGGGGACCCCTGGGGAGTCCGGTAAAACCAAAGTTTGAGGGGGAGAGAAAACCCACAAAAATAACGCCCCATCCTAAAAAAAAAAATTTTTCCCAATTAATCCAAAAATCCCTCCCAGAAAAAAAATTCAGTCTTTCAAAATTTTGGGAATTTTAAAAACCCGGGAAAAAAATTTTTCCCCCAATCTTATTATTTTTTTCCCGCCCCCAAAAAAAAATTAGTTTGCCGACGGTGGGGCCGTTTTTTCAGAAACAACAACTTTTTTTTTAAAAAAAAACTATAAAAAAAAACTTTTTTTTCCAACGCCCAAACTTTATAAACCCCAAAAATACAATCCCAAAAACCCCCTTTTTTAAAAGGCATTAAAAAAAAATGGAGAAAAAATTTCCTTAATTGTCCGTTTGGGGAAGGCCCCCCCCTTCTTTTCCCAGTTATTTGCTTTTAATGCAAATTTTTTGTTTTGCTTTGAATTTCCCCTCGGGTGTTTTCAACCAAAAAATCTCTACACGAATTTTTCCCCTTCCAAAAAGGAAGGTGCATAAATGGGTTTGGGGGGAGCGGGAAGAGGTTACCCCCTGGCCGGAAAAAGGAAAAAGCTCTGCTTCGCCGTGTGATGGAAACGGGGGAATACCATTCAGCGGCGTAGATTTGAGGGTTTAAAACGAAGCAAAAAAATTTGTTTTCAAATAAAAACTCCTTGGGGCGTAAAAAATTCCTTAAGAAGGGATGTGGGTAAAAACTTAATTTTTTAAAAAATTTTTCATTACACCCAAATTTTTCAAAAAAAAAAAAGCAGGATGATGTAAAAAATTTATTTGTTTAATTTCCCAAAAACCAATTCCTTTAAAATTTTAACTTTTTTTAAAATTTTTATAAAAAAAAATAAAAAAAATAAAAGGTTTTAGTTTTTCGTATTTTGGGTTTTTTTTAATTTGAAAAAATTTTTTATTTTTTATTTACTCGGATCAAAACGATGTTTACCCTTTCCTTCCTTTTTTCTTTTTTTTTCCTTTCACTCACCCACCCTTCCAAATTTCCCTTCCAATCTTTTTTATTTCTTTAATTCCCCTTTTTTTTTTTTTTTTTCCCTTTTTCTTCCCTTTTTCCCTTTTTATCTCCTTTCCCCCTTTTTCCTTTTTTTATTTTTTCCTCCCCCCCCTTCCCTCCCCACCCCCCTTCTTTTCTTCTTTTCTCTCCTCCCTTTTCCTTCTTTTTATTACTTCTTCCCTTTCTTTCTTTTTTTTTTCCCCCACCTCTTCCTCCCCCTTTTCTCCCTACTCCCCCTTTTCTTTCCTCTTCCCTCCCCCTTTCCCTTCCCCCCTTTCTTCCTGTTTTCCTCTTCCCTTTTTCCCTTCCCCCTTTTTTCCCCTTTTCCCCCCTTCCCCCTTCCCCCTTCCCCCCCCCCTTTTCCCGGGAAGGTAAACCCGCCGGGGGGAAAAATTTTCCCGCACCCGCCAGAAAAAATGAATGAATTTTTCAAAAGGGCCAATGTTACTCTCCATTTTTTTAAAGAGTGTTAATTTTAGGGCCATTTTTAGAAAAAATTTTTGGGTTTTAAAAATGTTCCTGGGATGAAATGAAATTTCAAGGGTTTCTGTGAAAGATTTTCAATGTTTTTTTAAAAATTTTTTGGGGGGTTTAACAATTTATTTTAAAATTTTTTTATTTTTTTAAAAATTTTTAAATTCAAAATTTTTAAAGAATTAAAACAAAACAAAAAAAAGGTTTCCAAACGTACAGACACACAGTCAAGAACAAATAAAATACCTTAAATAACTTTTAAAAATTAAAATTTTAAAAAAAACCCTCTTCAGGAAAAAAAAAATGGGAATTTCAAAAATATTTCCCCCAAAAAAAAAAGGGTTGTTTCCATAACGGATATCTATTCAATGCGTAAAATTTTTCTTAGGGTTTTTCTGTCCTTTTTGCCGTAACGTGAGCACGGCGAGATATGGCAGAAAAACCTAAATATTTTATTTTTTAGTTAAAATCGAAATTGTTTAATTGTTTTGTATTTATCTGAGTTTCTAATTAACAAAAAACAGAAATTTCACAAAAAGAGACTGATAGCTTTCTTTCAAACCGCATCGAAAAAGAAATACAAATTTTAAGAGAAGGGAAGCCATTAGTGTGTTTAAGATCCTTTGTTCGTTAATTTTTCAAGATAATTATTTTGGAAATGAAGATCTATTGCTTTCCATGAGAAAGAAGGGAACATTCTCTTCCAAAATTCAAAGAAATTTGCCCTTGATTACGATCTCTTTGTCAGTACATATTTACAAAATCACCTGTACACGTCTTACATGTTAAAGTTGCCCCAAAATTTTTCCCATTGCCCACTTTTATCCCTCTTAAAACTCGCATAAGGCGGAAGACCAAACTTTTTGGAAAAGACTAAAAAAGAAAGCACTATAGATTCAATAATGTAAAATGGGATTTTCTGGGGAACATCACAACACGCCAAACTTGTGGACCGAGAAGCCTGGTCCCAAAAAAAAAAGAGGAGTGTGGAGAAAGGAGAGCGGGGGGAGGGAAGGGGGGGAAGAAAGCAGTGACAGAAAGGAGAAAGGATTTCCAAGGGGGGCTGGGAGCAAAACCTTTTCGCCCCCGCCCCGGCCCGGCCCCGAGGAGGTCGAGCTAGAGGGGGAAAGGCCCAGGAAGGCGGGGGTGTCTTGAAACGGGGGCGGGGAGAAAGGGCGCAACGGGGAGGTCGGGCGAAGAAAGAAGGCGGGGGGGCGCGTTGCAGCCCTTGAGGATGAGGGAAACCCAAAAAACAAGGAAAGAAACGGGGGGGGCGACGCCGGAACCGCATGGGAAAAAACACCACGACCGCCCCCCCCCGCCCCCCCCCTCCCTCCACCTCCCGACGTCCCACCGCCCCGCCCCCTCTGTTCCCCCTGCTCCCCCCCCCCACCCTGCCCCCCCCGGCCACCGCCTCCCCCTATGGCCGTCGCCCCCGCCTCCGTCTCCGATGCCTTCCCCCTGGTCCCCCCCCCCGCCTGCGGGAGGGGCCCTGCCGCCCGGGTTTGGCCTCCCGCCCCCCCCCACGCCCTTTCCCCGCCCACGCAAAGGCAAGAACTTTGAACCAGCTTTTTGCCCTTGTTCCGTGTTCTCGTCCTTTTTCAAAACGTCCACTTGATACGGACGTATTACGTTTAAGTTTGGGGGAATGGGGGTTTTTTCATCACGGAAAAAAAGGTAAAAAAATATCATCCAAAAGGGAAACTCCTGGAAAAACGGAACCACAGTTCAAAACTTCGTGGAAAAAAGAATTAGGATTAAAAAGCGTTTGAACGTTTACGGAATAGGGGGAAGGGGTTTTGTTAAAAAGAACTATTTTTAAGAATCCCGGAACTTTGATTGCTTTTTTAAAGCCAAAGATAGTTCTTTATAATTTTATTTATATTATATTACGTGGATATTTTATGTCATTAAAAGGGAACGCTGTACAAAAAGACGGAAGCTTGTTTAAAAGGTTCCGTCGATTAAATTTAATAAAATTTTACCCGTTATTCAAAATTTTCAGCCTGAAGTGCTGTAATCGGAAACGTTTTTTGCTCGCAAAAATATACATTTACCCTTTTTAAAATTTGTTTTTTCAGTCAGAAAGCTAATTTTTACAAAAAAATTGATTTTTTGTACGTTAAAATTATTTCAAGAAGAAAGTTTTTCCAAAAATAAAAAGGGAAAACTTAATACGCCCCGCCACCACATTATTGGTCACAACGTACTTTTGGCCCCAAAAATCTCTCGCCTGGGGGTTAGTTCAAACCCCCCTAACCCGACTTTCAACATCTCACTTTCGTAATCACCACCACACTTGTCTCACCCCCATTACGGCCTAAAATCCACCCGCATCACCTTCACCGTCTACTTTGGGTTAGTCTGATCGATCGCTGTCTCGTCTTGGGCGCTTGGCTTCCTTTTCCGCCTCCGCCTCTTCTTCCACGGGTTATCTCTCGCCCCCTGGCTATTATCGCTTCACTTTCGTTGCATCGTTCCTTCACCCCCGTTCTCTTCCCCTGCCTTCCACCTTTTTCCCAAACCCATCGCCATCTTTAAAAAGGAGCGGGGAGCCCGGGATCAACTGATGTCACTGAGGTTCCCCGGGAGGTCCTAGGTCGGGACGGCGGATTTTACCAGCTTTTTAGCTACGTCGAATTCAGTCGTTTCGGGGGGAGAATTAGGGGGTTTTTCCGATCAACCCCAGGCGAATGCCGAGCAGACCCACGAAACTGGCCACGGGCCGCGCCGGGTCTTTCCTTTCCCCTTTCCGTCCACCCTTCCTTCCAACACCAACGGGACACACAACCCATTCCGGGGGACAGGTCGGAGCGGGGTTTCCCGGGTGGGGGGGGTCCCCCTGGGGAGAGTCCGTTGGGGCCCACAAGCCGACGGTGGCGCCCGGGCTCGCCATCCAGCGGGAAAAATCACCCCTCCCGGGGAAAAACATGACTACACAATGGGCAGATCAAAGCAGTTTACGTCCGGAAAACCAAACAATCAATCAATCTTCCCCTCCCTTTCCCCTCTTCCGAAACCCCTTTATTCCATCTTTAAAACCCCCTTTAACCTTTTTTACCCGCCGGCCCTCCCCTTCACCTGACAAGAGCGGCGCCGGGGCGCGCCCCAGGGGGCCGCCCCGCCCCACACTCGACCGTCGGGCGCCGCGCGAGAAAATGTATCTCGAGGCCGCGGACCCTTTTTGTACCGGCAGGAAAAAGTTTGGGCGCAGCGAGGGGGAGAAAACAGCATTTTCGTTGCAGCCGGGCGAGGGCGCGGGGCGCCAAAAATTCGACGCCGGTGGCCCGCACTTCCAAACTCGGCAGCAGACGGGCAGGCGGGCGCCGGGCGCTGGAAGAGCCCCACCGAGGAGATGCAGCGGCGGCGCCCCCCCCGCCCTGCCCCGCCCCGCCCGCCCCCCGCCCCTGCCCCGCCCCGCCCTGCCCTGCCCTGCCCCGCCCCGCCCCCCCCCCCGTCGCCCCGCCCTGCACCCCACGCCCCGCCCGCCCCACCCCGGCCCCCCGCCCCGCCCCACCCCCCCCCGCCCCGCCCGTCGCCCCGCCCCGCCCCGCCCCCCCGCCCCGCGCCACGCCCCCCGCCCGCACCGCTGTTCTTTTTTTTCAGAGCCCTTACGCCTTCCTGCGGATTTTTTTTCCTTTTTTCCCCGCTTGTGATTGGACTTTTTTCCTTCCCTTCCGCCTTTTTTTGTGTTCCCGTTCTTTAAAGGCGCTTTCCTTGAGACGTTTGGGTTTTGGCATTTATTTTCGATGGTCTGTTTCTTTTTGCGTGTTTCGCCCAAAAGGGAAAGTTTCCCGGGTAATTTAAAATATTTTTACTTTCAAAATCAAATTTAAAGGGATCATCCCGGTTATGGCTTAAAAAAATTTGAACAGAGAAAGTGTAGATTTCAGTACTTTTTTTTGGTTCAGTTTAATTTACGATGTTTTAAGTCAGAATAAACGTTCATTTTTAAAACATTGAGTTGAAAAATTAAAATAACAAGGCATCACATCACAATATTTAACCCTTTTTTAATGAGTGCTATTGATGTCAATTGTTCAAAATAAAAATGAAAAAGGTTTCAAAAATGGGTTTGCAACAAAAAAATTTCAATTTTCAATTTAATAAAAGCTAATAAGGTTAACACATGTTTGGGTTTATGTTAAATTCAATGGGGAAAGGGTGCAGGTTTTAAAGCAGTGTTTTTCTTCAAAAAATTGGGGTATTTTGGAAAAAACAACCTTCAAAGGGGAAATTTTAAAAACCTTTAACAATACGTGTGAATATGTGTTTTTTTTTGTTTGTATGTGTGTGGGGGGGGTGTGGGTGGGGGGGTGGGTGGGGGGAGGGGGGGTTTGGGAAAAAAAGTCCTGAACGATTAAGAGTTTTAAAAAAACATTTATTTTATTTTACACAAACACCCTTATATTCCATAATCGTTTCGTATAGATATCATTCTATCCTAAGGATCTGTGCGTTGTAAAAAGGGCCCCAGAAAATACATCCTTAGTGCAACGTTTTTTTTTAATACCCCCTTTTGCTCCAATCCCGTATCAAAATGTTTAAGAATTTATTACAAAAGAATTTACATTTTACAGCATTTTATT
This sequence comes from Teleogryllus oceanicus, assembly GCA_964035755.1. NCBI lineage: Eukaryota > Metazoa > Arthropoda > Insecta > Orthoptera > Gryllidae > Teleogryllus > Teleogryllus oceanicus. The sequence continues at coordinate 83,304,932 of CAXIVR010000008.1, read as the reverse complement.
AAATGTTCCCCTTTTGGTTCTGTTAAACCCTATTATAAGGGACTATAGTAAAATTGTTAAAGTCGGGTTTTTATTAGTAATAGGGTATAAAAAAGCAATACTTTTGCCTTTTTTTCACCAAATTACGCCGAAAGTTTCAAATTTTGAGAAATTGTACCCGATTTATTTCAAAAACTATATTTAAAAAAGATTTCATTAAAAAAAAACTTTATCTTCATAAGTAGATGGAAAAACGACAACTTTTTTTTCCTTTTTTCAATTTTGAACAATAGTTTTCAACGAACAGAGATCGACCAATCTCCACCTTCACACATCCCAACAAAATTTAATAAAAAAACGATGGATCCTTTTTTGGGAAAAACGGAAAACCAGGCCATGGAAAAAATTTTCCAAAATTTACCGGCCGTTGAAGAGGCCCGGACTTGCCAGATCGATTGGGGAAAAATTTTGGGGAAAAACCTGAATTGTTTAGCGCTTTTTCCCCGACGGTCAGACGTGGCAGATGTTTGCCATAAATCAATTTTTTGGGGTCAAACACCCATAAAAATGAATTTCCCCACCAGGTTAAAGGATTTTTTCAAAAATTTTGCAACTGATTTTTCCAATTTTCGTTCCCAGGGTCCTGTAATAAAACTTTTTCTGTCGAAAATTTCCATTTTTCGTGCAAAATTACATAACTTTCTTTCCCCCGGAAAAAAAGTAAAAAATAAGAAAAATTTTCAAAACAGGGGAACTTTATCCAAAAAAGTTTTTTAGTTGCGAATTTGATTTATTATTTTTGGGTTACGGGCGCATCAACTGCTGAGGACTTTCACTCGGTAAGGGGTTTTGCCCTATTCCCATCGAGGCACCCCCTCAGACGGGCAAGGGTTTAATCACGACGTTCAAAATTTTTTGGAGGATAGTTTGTGGTGAAAAGGGAGGGACGGTTTAACCTTTTTTGTTTTTTTTTTTATTTTTTAATTAAAATTATTTTTTATTAATTTATTTTTTTTAATTAAGGTAATTTTTAAAATTTTAGAAATAAATATCGCTCGATAAAACACAAATTAATTTTATTACCCCCCAACAAAAAAGTGCTAAAATTTTACGATTTAAAAGTACTTATTTTTTAAACGTTTATGTGATAAAAAAAGCATAAGGAACAAAAAGTCATTTTATTTTGTTTTATTATTTTCCCAAAAGGTTTCGTTTTTGATATAGGAAACAAGTGTGTTACCAGGAAGTTGATTCACAACGCCATAGATTACTATAATTTTTTCTCGTTATCTTATCGCATTTAGCCAAAACCATGAGGTAATAAACGTATGATTTAACCCCGTAATATAAAAAATTTTATAAAAAATCGTTAAAAAGCAAGACCGAAAAAATTTTCAGCTGGTTACACACAAAATGGGTGGGAAAATATGCGGTCCAACCCTTTGTTATGGTATTGTTCGGGATTCCCAAGGGCTGATATCGCCCCAAAATTTTATCCGAGCACCCGGCCGCCGGATTTCCCCCAGAGAGCAGTGATTAATTAGCGGTCGAAAATCGGCCATATCGGGGCTGAACGCCAGGACTTCCACCAGCCTCAGAGGGGAACACTTTGCCCTGGGGCATCTCGACCAATTTACATCCCTTACCCACAGCCATTTCAAATGCGAACAAGTGATAAAGGGGATGCTTCTTGTATCATTTTTCGGCATTTTTGGGGGGAACCCACCCCCCCCCCCCCCAGCGCGGCGCCCCGGCACCGGCCGCCACCCCCCTTCCGCCCCCCCCCCGCGTTCAATACCCCCCCCCCCGCCCTCGCCCCCGCGCCCCCCCCCCCCTCGCCCGCGTTTCCCCCCCCCCTCCCCCCCGCCTCGCCCCCCCTCCCTGCGCCCGCCCGCCCCCCTCGCCCGCCTCCCCCCCCTTTGCCCCCGCCCCCCGCCCGCGCCTCGCCCGCGCCCCGCCGCGCCTCGCCCCCCTCGCCCGCGCCCCCGGGCCCCGCGCCCCCCCCCGGGCCCCCCCCGGGCCCCGGGCCCCCCCCGGGGCCCTTGGGGCCCCCGGCCCCCCCCCGGCCTTCCCCCCTCCCCACAGGGGGCGGGCGGGGGGTTTCGGGGCCGGGTGCGGCCCCCAAAATTTTCCGCAAGTCGCCGGGGGCGTTTTTTCCGCCTCCCGGGGGCCCCGCCGCTTGGCCCCCCTGAAACCCAGGGCCCGACCCACGGCGGCTGCGGGCAAACCCATTTCGACCGAAACAATCGCGCGGACTTCGCGTGCTCGGGGCGCCGGACCGGGGCCGCGGCGGGGGAGGGGAGGGGAGGCGATGAAGGAGCGCCGAGGTCGCGCCAGTGGCGCCGGCCCGCAAGACACTCCAGAAATACAACGCCTGACTGTAAACGAAAAGAGGGAAATTTCCCCGGTTGCGAATACCTTTTAAAAGGTTTTTTGAAAAACCAAAAGATTTGAAATAAAATTAAAAAGCTGTTAAAACTGAAAGAAGATTATCTTCCTACATTTGTTTTGATAATTAAAAAATGGAAAAAAAACGATTCATCGGATACATTTGAATAAAATCTCGTTTGAAAGCCGAGAATTACTATTCCCCCCAAATTTTAAAAAGTGTTTTTAATTTTATCCCCAAAAAGTTATTTTCAAAAGATTTTAAAAAAAAAGTTAGATTTAAAAAAAAAAAATATCAAAAAATGACATGAGAATTTAAAAGATTTTTAAAAAATTTGGAAAAACACACAAACACACGCACACACACACAAATACACGCGCACACACAAACACACGCACATACACACGCACATACACACGCACACACACACGCACACACACACGCACACACACACGCACACACACGCACAAGCACACGCACACACACACACAAAAGCACAATTTTACATGCACTATTCTACCACATGTAGAGAGATAATATTTTGGCCGCATTTTTTCCCAGGCGGGGCCACAGTGCGCTTTCGCCGCGGCCTATGGATCGCCGGCATGCGCCCCTCCCCCATCCCCCCTCGCCCGCTCGTCTTTTGTTCCCGCCGCGGCGCGAGAGGGGAGCAGCGAGGCTGAGCGGCTGCATCCGCTATTGGCGGCTCATGAGGTGCCGGTGAAGTGGCGGCTGAGGTACCTGGCGCACAAAGCTTGCCGGAGAAGTGTATTCATAAGTGGACGTTCTCAATGGAAACTGCGGGAACATGCAGGTCGGATAGGAGAGCGGGTTTGCCCCGGGGTCGTCATGGAGGAAAACGAGGATGCACACTGCATTGGACGCTCGTGAGATGGGAGACGGTGGGAGAGGTATGACCCGGGCAATAGGAGCACGAGTGTCCATACGAGGAGAGAAATAATGAATGTGAGAGATATGTGCTGTCAGCTCCATTTTTATAGTACAGTCGACTCCGGTTGTTGTGAACCCTGATATAGTGAACCCTCTGTTATAGTGAACTCACTGGTCCCGTTTCACGAACTACATTACAAATAAACATAAGAAGATTCGGTTATAGTGAACCTGAACCTCGGCTATAGTGAACCAAAGAAATAAGTCCTGTAAATTAATTGGATCTCTTATCTTATTATACGATTAAAAAAACTTTCGGAGAGTATGTACAACCCACAACGCATTCCAACAGTGCAAGAGTCATTGAAAGGAGTCAAGACTACATTAGGATACTTAGAGACAGAGGACAATGCAGAATCAATTATGAAGAAAGCACGAACTCTAGAGAAAGATTTAATAAAAAATGTACGATTCAAACAATTGAAAATAATTGATTTTTTTACATACTAATAATATTGAAATTTTCAGTTCGTGCTGTTGATGACTTTTGAGGTATGTTAATAAAATCAATCATTGTGGAGAAATTTCATTTAATTTTGACATCATCAGATATAGTGAACCAAACATTTTAGTCTGCAGAAGTTAAATATTACTGGAGTCAACTGTATTTTTCTTTAATCTTAAGAATTTCATGGAACTGTTTGCATTGAGATATCACTCCAAATGCACAAAGTTTAGCAACATCTACTATCGTTCCTGTCAAGTCATTTAATTTTCTCATAAGTAAACTACTGATGTTTGGGGCACACAAAAATATCTTCCGAGGAAATGGAGTACATCATATAGGCCTACATGGAAATGGTGAAAACAAAGATAAACGTTTCCGTATTTTTCTTCATCTCCTCACACTAGTCAGTAAAGTTAAAAATCAAATACGTGGAGTAAAGAAAAAAATTATGAAAAATCATTTTAATGGGCAGATAATTCTGAATTTGTTAACATTTAAAGTGCATCTTGCTGACATTTTTTTATAACAGGTCCTTGGAACAATTTTGAATTACGATGCATGCGAATGGATATTTAAACACTGTGAAGTAACATCAGTAAAGGCGCCATTTTTTTAACTTCATGAAGTTAATACATTTGGATGAAAACCATACTGTATACTTGTTAAATATACCAACTCGAACATCACGGCTCTTTTCACGAGTAAATATTTACCTTCATAGAATATTTCGCATATTTTTGAGTTCATATTTCGGTTAATTAAACAAAAATCTGAATGATGCCTACATTTGTGAAATTAAAGCATACAAAACACGAGTTTCTAGACTAGTACACCCAACGAAGACTTTGGTGAAGACTTTTAGAACACCACAGAAGACACACTCCTTATATACGTAGTGTAGAGAAAGTGATGTAAAGCTGCAAACCATTACATCGTGATATTCAAGAAAAGCCTCAGGGATAGTTCATGGGCAGCGTACTAGCTTCCCGTGCTGTGGTCCCGGGTTCGCTTTCCGATCGAGACAAAAATAGTTGTAGCTTTCCTTCAAAAATTGTCACAGTTTCTGCAGCTGTGTGACGAAGAAAAGCTCAAACTGGCTGATATTGCTAGTCACGGTGAAGAGAATATGTCATGTTCGCCTCATGTCGCTCTTAACCCCAAAAATGGGAATTTAACTAGGCCCACGCATGGGAAACACCGGTAGCTGGCCGACCGTGAATTATCTTTGCCGACATAAATTACTTAAATGATGAAAAATAGACTGATCTACAACTTCCCTGTGGGTGTTCAACAGAGAAATGTTGAAAATACATTTCAGGAACATGGAATAGCCCTAGAGTGGAATAGGGTAATTGGGGTACCATTTTCGGCAACATTGAACTTTGTCGGTTTTTAGTGGGTCAAAATGAACTAAAAATTATAAATTTTTAATTTTATCATTTAGGACTGTTATTCTAGATTGAACCGGCTTTGATAATATATTGGCTATCATGCGTGGCTACGGATCCTAAGTTCGCGAGTTCACACTCTGAGGATTTTTGATGTGCCAAAAATCGACGGCATGCACGCGGACGCTTGACGGCATGTCAAACACATCCCAGGAAAAATACTTGGCCGATGTTGGCAAAATTAAATCCTCTAGCAATTTAGCACTTATCAGAGTTTCGATTTGAGTTATTGGGCAAGATTGCGGGCTTTGTATTGTAGCGTCATGCACAAACGCAATTGTACGAACGGCCGCGTGGCATAGGCGACGCTAAGGCACCACGCGGCAGCCTTCGTTACGAGCGGATGTGACGTCGGCGGGAAACCCTAGGAGGTAGCGTGGTGAGGAGAAGAGCGAGCGTCGCCTGGCGAGCGGCGGAACGCCTTGGTTACTGGAGCGGTGCGACACGACGGTCTAGGTGGAGAGAGGGCCGCGGTTGGGCAAGAGCCGGCAATGTGTTGCCGTACAGAGGCTGACTCGATGTTGAATCGTAGGTGGGTTGCGGCGCTTCACGCCATCTAATATTGAGATTAGTGCGTAGTGGTGTGGTAGCCGTAACGGGAAATTACTCCGTGTAGGGATATTAGTAATTACGTTATTTTGTAATAAGGTGGTGTTCTGTTAATAACCCTCTAAATTACTAAACCCACACTCGTCTGTGTTATTATTTCAAATGCATGACGCCACAGTATCTTGGCCTGCGATATCTGGTATTCAAATCAACGTAAAAATTGACTCACAAGCGTCGCTAGGGAAAGCAATTGCAAACTACCCTCACTGAACTTGTTCAGGATAAGCTTCACAAGAAGGCGTTAGGGGCTTCTGAAGACTAGCCTAAGCACTAATCAGTGTATGGCACTAAAACAAGAAGATTCTAGAGTGCAAATCACTCGCTGGAAGTTTAAAGAAATGAATTGTCTGTATTTTATCAAAGTTTTTGTGAAACAACCTCTCAAGTACCTCCTTTACTCTCACTCTGTGGACTGTGCTTGGAATTCCTATAAGATCTAGTTATGTCGCTGTTGTGGCAAAAAGGGCAGTTTGACGAACAAAACCGCATAGGATAATTTTTGTATTTGGAGGCAAGGGAGCAGTCAAGACATTATTTTTGCTTGAATTGTTTCTTCTTCACCTTGGTACAAGTTGCAATCACTCGGGAGTGCTAGCTATCATATTCCCACATTTTTTAAAATGAGTACACATTTATCCCAGATACTCATTTCCCCACACCATCCTAATAAGTCGTATAATAATTGTATGCAACATATTCTTCTAAATTAAACATAATAACGAACAATCTTCCATTCTTTGATGTCCCCAAAGAAGGGTATAACAACTTATTATCTCGAACCGAAACAGTGGGACATTTAGAATTACATCATGAGTCGAAACACGTGGAAAATATACGTTAAAAATAACTCAAGTTTAAACAAAATATTATTTATATATATATATATATATATATATATATATATATATATATATATATATATTGTGACGTCACGGGGTTATACGAACCCGTAACGCCACCATAAGCCACTAGAGAAGACCAAAGAACTGAGAAATAGGGTACGCGGCGGAGCGATGGTCCGAGAAGGCGACATCTACCCGCAGGTTTTCGCACTCCTATGTCCAAAGTTGGGCGGATAATATTTTCTCGAGAGGGCGAAGGAGGAGAAAATTCAATTCTCCAGAAATTTTTCCCAGGCGGAGTTGCATAAATACCGTGACGCACTTCTGGTAGATCTCTTACGACTTCGACAGCGACGGCGACTCAACTAAATTTCAGCGGTAGTAATTCGTTAGTGCAGGAGTATAATTTTACTTGCTTTAGTAAAGGATTTAAGAACGTTGGGTGATAAGTGATAGAATTCAGAAGCAAAGTGCATGTACAGCATTTGCACTAACATTACGCGAGTAAGCAAGCGTTGTGACTGCTCGAACTTGAAATAGTTTCATCATCGAAGTAAATTCGCGCAGAAGGACTCTGAACGAAATCCAGTATTTAATTTTGTACGCTACGACCACGCACGCTCAAAGTGTGGTATGTCGGCCGAGTGCTAAAGAAATAATTCGCTTAATGCTAGTTATTTAAAACTGGAAGCGCGAGCAACGGGTACGCGGCAGGCGGCAGAAGGACGACTCCAACACTCAAGCGTAGGCGAGAAGGACTTGGACCAATTCATGGTGTGTACGAGTCCGAGGACGAGAGAAAGGTTTGGAATTTGGACGTGTGGCGTCATCCTGAGATCGAGCGAAAGAAGAGGTGCGACCGCGGGACATCAAACCAGTCGAGTGACGTGGCGAGGACTGCGAGCGGCCGAACCCCCAAGGTTAACTGACGGCGAGCGGGAAGGAAATGTCGAGGTAAAGAACTGGCAACTTCTATGCGACAATTTGTTGGGAAACTGTGTAGCGTTAAACACCAGGCGTAGCATCCTAAAATAGGTGAAAGCTACAAATAGTTACTGGGTAAATATTTCTGAATGTATGAGCGGTGTTTTGATTTCATTCGCTGTACGCACCAGTAAATTCGTTGAATGCCATACCTGTACAACTTTTCTAAAGTAAATTATAATTGTTCATGTAATGTGTATAATCTTATTGGAAAGTATTGTTTCCATTGTATGATGTCAGGAATAATCAGTTGCTGTAATTTTGTAAAGGGCATGATTTAGTAACGTGTGTGTCACGTTCATTATTGTGTTAGAGTTAACAGCATTGTAATAAATGTACCAAGGCTGACCTCTGTGAAGTCTATAATAGAATAATTGTAGAGAATCACTTAAAGGGCTGTGCACGGAGAAAATTTTAGATTAACAAAAGTTAAATGAGGTACACGAAGTAATTGAGAAGGAGGTCAAAGCAAAGTATTGTAAATAGTGCGTATTGAAGTAATCAGGCAGTCAAGGTGACGCTTATACATTCTCTTATGGTTGTGTTATTTCTGTTCTTTTGTTTCTGCTTTGCAGTGACCATCTACGTAAAATACATACTTATTGTATATTTGTGCCAATGTGTAATTTGTTTACTGAATATATGCTCATTTTGGCTAGAATGGTATAATTCATTGTGTCAGCGTCTGACCTTCTCATACCCGCTGAAAGATCCTGCTTCCCGAGAATTCAAAGCTCGCTTCACGAGCATTCATGCTCACGCTTCATCACCACCGGCTGGAAGGCAGTAGTGAGCGTGTTATAACATATATATATATATATATATATATATATATATATATATATATAGTGACGTACCGGGTAGGCCGGCTAGTTCTCAGTAAATTTATTTGTAAGTGGACAGGTGTTCTTTCGTGAATGGCCTGGGGTTATTAATCAAACACCACTGTTCCTGCAGAACAAAATAAACTGAACTATTTATTAATTCCATAAATAAATCACTAATGAGTACAATATCTATGGTGGTCTTTACCCTTTCTTTCATATAACCCAGAATCACTGTTAGTCTCTCGATCTCATCGATCGAAGAAATATTTACCGTTTACTTCTTCCTCTAATCTTCTGCACTCGTTCGTTCGCGATACTATTTGCTTTCGCTCGCGCAGCAGCTCCAGGTACGTCATTCCTCGCCGGCGGCCAGACACTGACTCCTCGCGGCGTCGTTCCCACGCCCGGCCAACCGACCACCTTCGCCGCTCGTAACCGTTTTTCGTATTAGCGAGCGCCCTCTGCAACCGTTCTTGCCGTGTTCTTGCTTGATGTCTCGCCGTTTCTTTGGGTGGAAACGCGGTGCGTTTCAATATATATATATATATATATATATATATATATATATATGTATGTAATATATGTATGTATATATTGTAACACCCCCACCTACCTACTTTACCTACTTTACGTGGTGGGTCGTGATAGCATGAATGCTCGTGAAGCGAGCTTAAAATTCTCAGGAAGCAGGATCTTACGGGTATGAGAAAGGTCTGAACCCTTAACACAATGAATCAAATAAAATACGAATAATAGGAACATATATTCAATGAGTAGTAATCCCATAAGTTACGCAATTTCACAACAGGTTATTGCACTTTAAGTAGCTGGTCACTGAAAAATGAAACAAGACAAAAAACCAAAACATCTACGCGTCACCTCGACTGCCTGAACACACTTTCATCAACTACAATTTACGATTTGATCACTCCTTCTGTTTTTCCACTGCTAAATATTTACTCTTTGCTCAGTTTTCTGTGCACGGCTTTTTTTTTTCAATGAATAACGATACGGTTCCAAAGAAACCCTTTCACGGTGCTAGCCGGGCTTCTACCCACTATAATACTGACACAAAAATATACGTGACATTCACGTTACTTAATTCAGACTCTCATACGTCACAAAAGCAATTACTTTAAACACAATACAACAAATTGATCTTTTAGATAATATTAACTGTTCAACATATACAATTTCTGAATCATTTATGTAACAAAGGTATAGTCTTTAATGAATCTAATGATACGGCAGTAAATGATCTGGAACTGCCACTCACACAGTTTCTGAAATACTTCCCACCTATTCAGACGTATCACCCACTTTTAACACTGATGGTCGTGTGTATTTACTATCATCCTTCCCCAGCTGATCGCTGCATAAACGTTGCCAGTTCCATTTCAAACAGCTCCGCGTCGCTCGCCTGTAGGTAACCTTTGGCTTCAGCTGCTCGTCCCGCGTTGTCGCCTTGTCTTCGCGTGCTGTGCTGCGACGAAAGCAGTTCTTCCGCCCGAACGCCGCCAAGCCTCCAATTTACACCCTTCTCGTTCCGAACCCGTACTATCTCGCTCTAGACCAAGTCCTTTCTCGCCTACGCTTCGCTCTTCCTGTCGTCCACCTACCGCCTCGCGTACACGTTCGTAAGCGCTTCCAGCCTCGAAATTATTAATGTTGCAAGAGTTATGCTCAAAATGCTCGGTCGACCTACCACACTTTAGCATGTGTGGTCTCAGCGTGCAAATGTGAGATGCTGATTTAATTAATGTCCTTCTCCGCGAATTTCATAACTTTGAAGAAGTTTGACGTCAAACAGTTATTTTGCTTGCTCTCCGAATTATTGTGTCTGCGACGAATGATTTTGCACTCTATTTTCTAATTTCTTCACTTTCTAAGATACGCTTTCGATTAACTTTAACTACCAAGCAAATGCCAAATTCTGTACTATCTATTTGTACTCGCCGTCACTGCTGTAGTCAAAGAGAGTTTCTTCTGGTCGCCGTCGCTGTTGCCGCAAAAGAGAGTTCCTCCGAGGCGCGCCGCGATACTTATGGTACTCGCGCCTGGGGAAATTTTGGAGGGGTGCATCTTCTCCACCATTCGGGGACTCGGAAGAACATTACCCCGCGTTCGGGCGTCGAAGTTCGAAAAGCTGTGCGGGCAGATGGCGCGTCACGGCCATCGCCCGCCGCGTACTCAGTCCTCACTGTTCGTGGGTTTCTTTACATAGCTGATGGTGGCTATGGGGTTGTCTAATCCCGTGACGTCACAATATATATACAGATACACTGATAGCTTTATATTTAAACTATAAATAAAATTGCATACAGTTAGAGCACGTGTTAAAAATCCAATATTCAAATCTGTCAAGTATTTTATCCAAAAGTATTCAAAACATTGCCAATGCCTCCTCATATGTTCCGAATCTCGATATTTGCACTGATTTTAAAAGACCAGTAGCTGAAAACAAAATTAAAAATGTGGTTTTAAATACGTGCAAAAATGTGAAATCCACACCAATGTTTGGAGCATTAACTAGTTAGATAATATTTAAGAATGAGACCTTAAAAATAATATAAACTTCTGGTATTGTCTTCCTGATTTTCAAGTACTAGCATGGTTATATGATCATCAACAGTAGTAATGAAAATTTTCTGGTGAGCATTGTCTCCAAATTGTTAGTCATGTAATTATGCAATTCTTTTTACGTGCGTTTATTGTAAACAAAAGTTCCCATTAAAACGTTGAAAAAAGCTGATTTCTACCTTTATTCAGAATTCAACATAGTACGTACCAAAAGAGCGGAATAGAGATCAGGTACTAAGAAAATCTATAGTATTCTCCGTATATGGCAAAGTTATTTTTGTTAAATAAGTCAATAAATGAGGAAACGAGAACAAATTATCAACCGAACGTAACGTCGAATAAATGGTTGAATGGACGAGTGGCTGAATGAATGGACGAGTGACTGGATGAATGAACGAGTGGCTGGATGAATGGACGAGTGGCTGGATGAATGGACGAGTGGCTGGATGAATGGACGAGTGGCTGGATGAATGGACGAGTGACTGGATGAATGGACGAGTGGCTGGATGAATGGACGAGTGGCTGGATGAATGGACGAGTGGCTGGATGAATGAACGAGTGGCTGGACGAATGGACGAGTGGCTGGACGAATGGACGAGTGGCTGGACGAGTGGACGAGTGGCTGGACGAATGGATTAATCAATCAATTAAAAAGTGAATGAATGAAGGTTCACCCTGTGGCGAATGGCGAAGATGTGCGAGTGCGCTAGCGCCACCTGAGGGGCCGCGCGGATGCGGGGTTGGGGTTGGGGGTGGGGGTGGGGGGAGGGGGGAGGCGTGCGTGCCGTGCGCTCTCCGGGTCATTAGGAGGCGAGGAAGTTTAATTCGCGAGCGGAGGCCGCTCATAGCACCCTGATTGCCATCAGAGCCAGCCACCCGGCTCGCCAGTGTACTCTATTGGGCCGCGCGATCTTTTTCCTACCGCGACTTCCTACGAGTGCATCAATTTACTTAATTGCGATAATTTTACCGCTCTCGCTGTAAGATATACTCACGGTCTTCGCTTTGTTGCGGGCCGCCTTGTCCGCGCGTGGGGATTTCTCTCTTGGAGGTGTAATTACCTCTAAGTGTTGAGTTTTATTATTCATGGAATCTTGGCTGTTTCAGGGCGACCAAGTTGAGAAGAGCTCGAAGTCAATGGTGCACCCAAGCAGTACTGGAAAGTTCACAAAACAATGGCGTCATGTTGGTGAGTAGTAAATAATTGTAAAAAGTTCTGTACTTCCAACGAGAAGGATAGGTATAATATAAGGTATTCCTGATCTACTTTTTTATATTTATGTACAGTCAAAAATATTTGATTATTTTGTAATAAAACAGCAATTAAAATAAATACAAGAATGTACTAATTGTATTTTACGTTTGTTTGGTATTTTGAATTTTTATTAGATTCGCCAATAGTCTTGTGTGTCTTTATTCTTTCATATCATTTTTGTAGTGAATCAATTTATTCTAATTGCTATAATTGTAATACACCTGACCTAAAATCTAGTCCTTCTGCTTTGTTGCGAGACATTGTTAGTTGTGCGAGAATTTCTGGAAGGTAATTATAATTATGTTTAATATTAAGTTCCATTATTCAAGCACTTCTGGCATTGGGTTACGGTTGTTGTTGCAGCCACAACATTGTATTATGAACTTCAAAGTTCACGAAACAAGGTCATAAATAATAATATTAACACACACACAATAATAATAATAATTATTATTATTATTATTATTATTATTATACACAATGTAAGTAATAATTGTGGAGTAACAGCAGGTATCACGTACAAACGACAAATAATCGCAGTCTACTCTTGCATTTATAAAACTGCTTGCACAAAAATGCGGCGATGTCCCGGTTTGTCCTTACCAGAGCTCTTCCGACCTCTGCCCCACCTGCGGATCGAGCTGACCAACTCAGTTTTAGTTTCATTTCAGGAGGCGGGACTATTCATCTTGAACATTGGCAAAATGGCGTGATATGAGTTATAGCAGGTAAATACTGAATATAATATTAAATCAACCAACAGTTTTAGCATAAATTTTTGTATATACATTTAATACATAAATAAAAGGCATGCAATTTCCTGTAAAAACATATTTTAAAAACTGTTATAAAACGGGTTTTTGCAAAATATTACTAGATAACAATATTAAGCTCCATGTCTACATTTCTGTCGTTTATTATTGTAATATTTAATAAATGCAAATAATTTGCATTGCATGTATTGTCTAACCTAGTTATTTTACAAAATTAATAACTTAGTAAATACGTTTTAGAGTCAGTTTCACAAATACCTGAGATACCAGCTAGTTAGAAATACTAATAACAATTTCAGATGACCCAATTAAAAATACTATATGGTCGCGGACATTAATATTGTAATAAAATAGTTTTGATATAGTAAAATACTAAATACAAACTTAAAGTATTTAAAGTTCATTTAGTCACAATGAAAGTTTCACTGCAGACATTATGATTGGTAAGTGCAGCTGTAAGCAAATGAATGATTTGATCTTTGTTTTGGGGATCAAGCAATTAATTACCTCTTCAATCTAATGTTAAGGTGTGATTGCATTTTGCTATGGAGTTCTTTTATCAAATATTAAAAATCATATGTGATACCTAGTCTTGAGGATTTTTATGAGAATCAAAAACGACATATGACTCTTTATATAATATTTTGTATTTTAATGTTTGCAAAGGTAGAAACACCCAGCTTTGTCTATTATGTGAACATTGGAGGAACCACACACACACACACACACACACACACACACACACACACACACACACACACACACACACACACACACACACACACAAACACACACACACACATACACACATACACACACACGCATATCAATATATTACTTATATGTAATTTATGTATGATTTTCTGAACTAAACGCAATGAAATTAATATATTTATATTATTATAGCAAGTATATTTACATTACGATATTTTTATTTCGAGAGACGAGCAATGCACACAAAGTTTTTTACACGTCATCGGAATGTTACACTCCACTTCTTCTAGATAAGCAGACTCCATGCAAACACTGTTTTTGCTAATCCATTAAGAATCACTAGAGATTCTCCTGTCATAAATTATTTCAAAATTGTAATTGTTAATAATGTTTCAAAATCTTGTCAAAATTGGAAATCTGTGTCATGATAATCGCAGCATGAAATGAGTAGGATCCTGGTTCTCAAAATATTGTTGCAAAATAAAATTTTCTATTTTCACATTTTGTATTTCATGCAAAATTGCCAATTTATTGGATATGTGTTCACTAACGCATTTAGTAATATTGCACTGCTATATTTATAATTTTGTCGAATTGTTAATAAATATTGTAAACAAATAGTAAGTAATTAATTTTTTTATTTGGGAAAAATTTATTTAAGTTATAAATATTTATAAAGTAATTAATCAAAGCACTATATCATAATTATTAAGGTTGAATTTAAAACTATAACTACAATATTTATTATTGTTGAAATCATTGCTACTATATTACAAATGTAACGTTTTAAAATGTACTGCCCATTGATTGATAACTTGTGTTCGCATATAGTATATCTCACGCAGAGACGATTTTACAAAGAAAATTTAAATAATAACGAAATAACTCTCAAATTTATAATTCATTGTCGCACACTTGGCGACCACTAATGCAAGGTCGGGAAGAAGGAGGAAACTTGCGTTATCAAGCTAAGGTTCGTAACCAAATCTTCAGGGTCACCATTGCGTCTTTTACTTAAGTCTTAGGATTCCGGAAAAGTGATACTCTGTAGATATTTCAACATTAACTTGAGAATACATGTTGCATACCATGAGAGAGAAATGATGAACAAATGTCTGGAGTTTTAAAAATCCGCCTTTGAAATACTGCATCAGAAGTCCTACTGGCTATTGTAATTACATTTTCTGTCATTCATGATAAACTGCCGAACACCCTCTGGTGAATTATGTTATCGCCGCTAAAGCGAAAGATTTCCAGGTTAAAGAGACCTACATATGTTATTGGTGGATCGAAAATAGATTTTAGTTGTGGAATTGACATTATCTATTGGTGCAACATACAAGAAAATGAATTTACTATTTGTGCTAGTTTTCTCTCTTTCTTCATACTCAGTCCTGTCAATTTTTCGAAAACATAATTCAATCATCTTTTTTTTACCTAAAATACAATATTTACTTTTCGACCTGTTTAATTGGAAGAATAGTTGTTCCCATTGAAAAAGGATCATGCCGATAAATGGATAAAGTTTACAATATCATAAATACCAAATAGAGTAATATCTGATATTTGTTAGCCCAGTTGACTCTAGAAAGCAATCAAATTTTCTTTGTTTCATTTAATCTTTTCAAATAAGAACGTAACTTTAAGCTTGGCTGGTATTCCGGCAAGATCTTAACAGATATTGCCCTGCCATTTGGTGCCAGCACATAATAACAACAAGGTTTCTTCATCCGGTATCTTCCACTTCGGGTTTAAGGTAATTATTAGTTAATTCTTGCTGAGCATTTTGGCAGTCACAGACCGTTTTCGCAATTCATACACTAATGTTTCTATTCCGTCAGGCATCTTCCTCTATTCTTCTGCCCTTCATTGTCAAATCAGATGACGTACTTACAAGATTTCTGTCTTCCTCGTTTTCTTCTTTTCGAAAGGATTCACTCAAAGATAGTTTTTTATATTCTGTCAAAGCATGCATTCTAGCATACCATTGGAGTTGTTTTGAATTCTACATTTTCGATCACTTGTCTCTCAATCATTATCTGTCTAATTCTTCGTTTAGTATTCTATCAACAGTATACTTATTGTACATCGTTCCAAAATTCATTTTCAGCATTTAACCGAGAGTTTATTGCATAATTTTAATTCTAATTTCCGATTCATGTAACACAGCTCTCCACCATTGTCTTGTACATTGGCTCTTGGTTTTCTTTCGAAAATTTTTGTTTTATAAAATATTATAGTCTACTAATAATTGGCCTTCCCTATTTATTTTAATAAAGTCAACATTATTAGATCCCCTGCTCTAATAATCACTCCGATATATTTAAATTCCTTTCCTACTGTTATACCTATTTCTGTTCTAGATCATATCGAGATTTCTACAACATGTAAGGTCTTGACTTTACATTATTTATTTAATCTCCATTTTTATGTTTTTATTAATTTCTGGATTAAATGTTACAGATACAAAAAAATTATTTTTCTACCTATTTTTCAAGTGATATTGACTCCAAAAGTGGAAATCGCTTATATGAATTCGCAAGGTTTTGCAGCCGTTCTCAAAGTCTTAAACGATATCACCAACATTTTTTAGTTATTTGGATTATGCACTAATCAAACCTTTCAACATTTTATCACTCAGTCTTGCATGACTTATTGGGTGTCTCCTAAAATAATGTAACAAGTATTTCAACGTCAAGTTAAGGGGTAAAGAACTGTTTCTGATGCAATAATATATAAATAAAAGATCTTCATCTTCATCTTCATTACTAGTTTACCACTAGTTCATTATGAGAGAGAAATGAATATTTTCTAGGATGAAGAGAGGGCACGTGGACCCTGAGTCTTTTATTTTGATCCGCGGTTGGCATTGTTTAGTAAAATAGTTGTAGCATACTCTTGAATGAATGATTAAGAAGAATATTTAATAATGGACTTGTTTATTAATCAATATCATTCACAACAATGTAGCCTTTCAGAATGTTAGCAAATGGGCATGATAAATATATTTACTTCAACTAATAATCGAATATTTATTATATAAATACATGGTTTTAAAAACCAAGAATTATTTTTTTCAACTTCATCACTAACTTATTCCTTAAAATTTATCTGCGTGACGCATGTTAACAAACACTTTACATAATACATTCCGTATACTTACGTATACAGAGTAATATACTGCAGTACAGAGAATGTTATATAATGCTGCGCTGAAAAACTGCGCATTTTCTGCGAAAAATCATTGCTGCGCTCTGGTGACGAAAACTGAATCAAAAATTGCTAAATTAAGAGAAACCTCTAACACGCGGTGTAGCCATAATTCCAGTTTTGTGGGTATCCGTGATGCCAAAAACCACTAGAAGCAAACGTCCGTCTGTCCGTCTGATACAACTCCTAGCGCCTAAACCATGCATAATTTTTCCAAATTGAAGAAACCCTATCGTTTTCATCCGATTGAAGCTACTATGATTTTGAAAACATTCATAATTCTTGGGGGACTATTTGTAGCCTTCCGGACATTTTAATTTTTTTTCAAAAACGGCTCCAATTTTTTTCTGTAAATTTCTTGTAAGGACTGTTTACTCTATAGCAGAATACGCTTATAAAGGTAGAATATGTCCAATTGTCACGGTTAACTCCGAATTTTGAAAAATCGCTAAAATTTGAATTTTTTGCGGCGTCTTACTTCAACTACAAAATTAAAGATAGAGATTTTTGTCAAAGGAAATACGTGTTGCTTATAATTAGATCTTAATAAGGTCATGCAATTTTTTTAGTTTTAGTTGATTTCTGCACAATATGGCGTGCAATATTTAGTACCTTAAAAATTTACATAAACAAGATTTTCTCAAAAACGGCTTCAAACTTTTTCTTTAAATTTTTGGTTGGGGTAATGCCAAATGCAGCCTATCCGATGACATAAACGAGATACTGCTCTATTCTATTGTTTTTTAAAAATTACACAAATGTAATTTTTTGAAATACCTCTCACGCTGTTAATATGAGCATTTGAATAGATTTGTATAGATTTATTTAACTTCTGAGTAGAAGTGCTTCAAATTACTTTAGAGGAAGTTTTCAAAACTCAATAGATTCCTGTGAAAAAGAGCTATTTGAACTGAAAAGTTGAGAAATGTCAAAAATGTATTTTAGGCGAAGGATAGATGTCAGCTGGCAAGAGAACGGCAAGAACCTTTATGTGAGCTGGCAAGAACCTTAAAACCAGTCCACACGAAGGAAATTATAAACATTTGCTACGAGAAAAAGTCTGTCCCATTCTGTAGCACCTCTAGTTCTTCATATTTTGGTAGTAGCGAAGTGTAAGCATTTCTTAATTTTTAAAAGCAAAGAAAAATTTCATTAGAAAACTTGACTAAAGAACAGTGAGACACAAATAAATAAAGTTAATTACAAAGGACGTAATACTTGTATTAGGGATTGGGAAGGAAACGAACGTACCAATGTAAAAACCAAAAACGGCCTATGAACAGGAAAATATGGAGTAGTGAATGATATGGTAAACGACCAGTAATCGAAAGTACATCAAATTCTTTTCCGCAGTTTTGTACGGTATCTTCTTGCAAAGAAAAAGGAATGTTTGAAATATCTGACATCGTTATTAGGAATTTATTTTCATTGCTCGTCAAGTAAAACCGCCGATATCGTACGGGATTTGAACACGCGTTCCTCTATTGTGAAGCCACGCACTCTGCTGACAGGCTACCAACACAGACGGGCCGAAAGCATTTCCGTGAACTTACCCAATTAAGAATCTTACGAATTTTGTTCAAACTCATTGCTTTTCCGCACTTCTGCAATTTAAAATATTAAATAAATTACCTCTAAGAGACAATAAGAAAGCAAAGAAATCTACGCGGCACTATAAAATTGTTAATTCTACTTAAGAATGTTTCAGTTCAGTATCATGTAATTTTGGTGCGTTTCGGTTCCAGCTCGACGCTCAACCCTTATCGCTCTGCCTGCTGTGAGATTATTAGACGTGATAACGTTGTTAGCAGACAAGTTTCGACACGGCCCGACATTCAGAATTCATTTGCTGCAAGTAATTACTAGAATCTAAGAAACATTTATTGACTTCAAGAAAATCACCTATCATTACGCAGTTATTATCTTTTTGTTCATCGTCACATTTATATAAAAATAAACTTTATTTTCTCAAAAGGCTGTAATGTTTTCTGAATAGCATAACAAATGTTACACTGTTACTAATTTCATCTGTTTGAAACTCTCAAACGACAACCGTAAATGCATACCTTAAATAATTGAAAAGGAAAAGTATTAATTAAAATCTCACACATTGTCAAAAATAAAAAGTTGCATGAACAGGCCAGGACGTGAACTCGAGTCTTCCAGTTCTTCAAACAAGCACCTGAACTACATGACGTCACCCCCGCAGTCACTTATACAATGTTTTACATATTAGGATGTGTTGACGAGTGATACTTGTTGAGGTTTTGCTAGTTGAACACAGGAATGTTGCTTGCAACGAAAGAAACAGTAAAGTCCGATTTCGCAAAACTATTTTGAAACGTTTTAATAGTAAGAAAAGAAAACGGTTTCATTGCAGCTTTACTTCAAAACCATTCTTTAAAATTAAATATTGCTTGCACTTTGCACGAAAAATGCCATCATTTCAAGAAAGCTCTACATGATTGTTATTATAAGAACGAATTATGGACAACAAATTTCCATTTGAAAGACAAATCTGTTTTCAATTTTGTAGTTGTAGGAAGACGCCCCAAAATGTTCAAACTTTTAAAATTTCAGAAAATTCAGTTAACCATGAAAAATTGAACTATGCCATCCTTCTAAGTGTATTTTACTCTATTCTTACTAGAAAATTAGGAGCCGTTTTTGAGAAAATTTTGAAAATGTCCGAAAGGCTTCATGTAGCACCAAATTTCAAAGGCAGATTTTCAAAATTTCCGCTTCAACTACAGCCAGAAAAACAGGGCTCTTTCAATTTGGAAAGGATCGTACGTGGTTTAGGCGCTAGTAGTGATCACAGACGATGGATTGACGGTTTGATAAACCACTTTTTCGACCTAAACGTATAACCGTTTAATCGCGAAATCGATTTTCCACATTACATAATTTTCTATACTACGTATACGCACGAATATACTACGTATATACGTCACATACGAATATCCTACTTATAACATGCATACGAGGAAGTAAAATGAGAAGTACAAGTTTTGTTTTGTGCTGAGATAACGAATTATCATAGTTCGCAATCCATCTAAACGTATTACAGCAGTTCCAAGTTGCGAGATACAAAAAACAGTACTGAGAAGTTTCTGCATTACTGATTGTCATTTCAAGGTGAGTTTATTTTTTACATAAATGATTCATATTGCAAAATATGAATGTATTTATCTAATCAAGAAAAAACGAGTAATTTGTCACAATCTGGGCACGACGTTGTGTAAAAGTCACAACTTTCAAGTCACAACTTCACAAAGTCACAACTTCAACATCAATTACTTAAAGGTCCAAACCTCTCATATTACCCTACGTAAATGATGACAGCGGTGGCAACATCAAATGCGTGGGGAATACACGGTTCAAGAATCCAACTGTAAAACGCATTTTTCGGAAGCCTGCGGTCAGGAGCAACTGGTCGTAAATCGAACGATGCGGGTTTGATTCCCGTCCGAAGGGAATTACATCTTTAGTACTCAATTAATACGGTTATCAGGTCACAATATGGATATCACTAACGAACGGAGCAAACATTTCATACTTCACATTTCCCATAAAAAGTGACAGAGTTGTGACAAACGTTTTGAAGTGAATGCAAATGTATGTCAAACTGTTCACTATCTTAATTCCAAGCGAGGTTAGGTTAAATTTACTAACTAAATATAATAAGTACACATTTGTATAAATATTTGTGTTGATCAAACTAATTACACATTATATAGTATAAAAGTTCAGCAAAGATCTTATAAGCAATAAATAAATACAAGTATTTTCCTGCCAAATATTCTTATCTTTAATTCCCTGTGACTTAGTAAAACAGAACGCGGAAACAGAAGAAAAAAGGCATCGTGCAGAACTCGATCCTCAATACCTCCGATTTAAAACCCGGTGTCAAACGATTCTTCATCTACAGAGAGTTATTGGTCTTCAGTAATCTGCAAAGCTCAATGTATCTACGAATACGAAATATTTGTTCTGCAATTCTCCATTTTCTGAGAGTGATTTAAGACGTAATAGAAATCATATTCTCTAAACATATCGCCCTCAAGCAGTACAATTTCTGGAAAATGCAATATTAGGGCAACTGATGCTTTAACAATACATGATAATATATTTATTTATCTAACTCGGTTATCGGTATTTATGAATGTTATAATAAATTTAATATTTAGATTTAAAAGAACGACTTATCCCAGACATTTTGAGATCCGGAAATTGCACCTCCTGTTTTTCCTATATTGAGACTAAATGTACAGGTGATTTGCATTGGATCACCTACACAAGCATGGCGAATAATCATTGATATAATCTAAATAATTAAAATTCCTTTTATTTTCTTTGTGAAAATTGGGACTGATTGAATGCTCGCCACTTAGTCTCAAAGGCCCATCCTTGCACTAAAGATAAGCTGTATCAAAACATTGTTTATTTAAAAATGGAGATACAATAAAAAAATACTGATTCTTCACATGACCACGCCAAATCGTACTTTATTATCTTTGAGTTCATACATTTTGAAATGTGGCTCCACCTACCGAAGACTTACATTAAAAATTTTAAGAAGACCATAAAGAAATAAATTATCAATTGTTACAAACAATTAAGGATGCGTTCTGTTAGCATTTATCACAAAGGCAATAAACATAAATGATAATTTTAATGAGTTCGTAATAGTCTCTGTAAGGAACTTGTTAAACGTAAAAAGACATATTCTTTCTCAATTAATAAAAGAACGAAGAAATTACCTTTATTGCAAAAATTTTATAATAAACCCACAGACTTGCAAGATTCTGATTATCTCTAGAACTGTTAATATGTAAATTACTAGTGATTATACAACTTGAGGCAGACTTTTTCATATTATTTCTAACGATTACATAAAAATATGATAATGATATTGCAATTGAGACACTGGCATATTTTACCTATCTCTTCCAAATTTGCTCGTCACATTGTTGAAATACAAGATACTATTAGCACAATCTTTTAATATAACAGACACATTTACAAAAACAAGTTTGTTCCTCCTTGCAAGACAACTCTTGGAATGTCTCTTCGTGATGATAGTGGATTAATGTGTTCTGAGGATCAGTAAAAAATACATATTCGGCAGGATTTGATCTGGCGTCCATTCCTCTATCTACTACGCGTTTAATCCACGGAGCTATCACAGAGGTACCTTACAGCACCGATGAGGGTGTTGTAGAACGAATTTATCTTGAAATTTATTGTTCTTATGGATGTACAACATTTACTTCAGGTTACAGTAAACTACATTCTTGATAAGAATGTGGAATCACTGATACTATTCTATAGCTGATTCTAGTTAGAAATATTTCGATTCGAATGTCTTTTGGTGTAGGGCTCGCGAAGTAGCTTCTATCCCGCGAACTGCCATCTTGCCCCCTCCCATATCTTCAAGGTGATTCCACATTACGCTACAAAGATCGAACTGTAACTGTCGTGAAACACCAGTCTGAAATGTCACAGAACCGCGTAGTATTATGAAGTAACTATGTGATTTCTTTAAAACCACTAACACAACTAAGAGAATTTCCGGACACCTTGGCATTCATTATTCATGAAAACTTGTAAATCAAACTTGAATGATATAATGCTAATAATATTTAATTATCTGCAAATAGTTGATTGATTGTTTCTAAAGAAATTATAATGCTTATAATGTAAACAACGAAGTAGTTAATACAACAGCAATATACTTTCTTCTCTAATGTCACTGCTCCGCAATATTATACTATTACATGAACTGGGAAAAGAGTTTTCAACCAGTAAGATCTCTATTTTCAATTTTGTAGTTTTGAAAAATTAACTTTTTTCAATTTTCAAAAATATATAGAGTTCCTCGAAAATAGGACGAAGTATTTTTTAAAAAATTTATTTATAAATATTTATAATTTAAATGAAATTTTCCCAAATAAAAAAATTAATTTTTATTTTGTTTTACATTTATTAACAATTCATTAAAATTATAAATGAAAAGTAATATTACTGAAGAGGGTTAGTGAAAAATCCAATAAATTGGCAATTTTGTATAAAATGAAAAAATTATGAAAATAGAGAAAATTTATTTTGCAACAATTTTTTACAGAAGAGGATCCCTATTCATTTTCTAAGATTATCGTGAAAAGTTTTCCCAATTTTGAGAAAATTTTTAAAACATTATTAAAAAATAATTTTTAAAATAAATAAAGGGAAATTCTGGTTTCTTTGAAAAAAACATGCCAGGTCTGTTTTATCTAGAAGAAGGGTTCCAATGAGGGAAAAACTTGGGGGCATTGCTGTCTCGAAAATAAAAATTAATGTAAAAAATTTTATAATAATATAAATATATTAATTTCATTTGTTGATTGAAATCTTTTAATAAATTATATGGAATATATTGATATGACTGTGTGTGTGTGTGTGTTTTTTCCTTCCAATGTTCAGAAAAGACGAAAGGGGGTGTTTTATTTGAAAAACTTTAAGATATTAAATGTTATATAAGAGCTTTTTCGTTTTGATTCTACAAAAATCCTAAAGACAGGTATCAAAGTTTTAATTTTTGGGGTAAAGAACCCCTTTAAAATGAATCACCCTAACGTTAGATTGAAGAGGTAATTAATTGTGACCCCAAAACAAAAGATCAAAATCATTCATTTGCCAGCCCTTTCCAATCATAATGTCTGCAGAAGAAATTTGATTGTATAAAAAAACTTTTAAAAACTTTAAGTTTTTTTAGTATTTAAAACAAAACATTTTATTACAAATTTAAAGTTCGGGCCATATAGATTTTAATTTATCTGAGAAATTTATGATGAAGATTTTACAACTGAAAGCGTTCCCGAGATTTGTGAAACTGACTTTTAAAGATTTCTTATTAATTTTTTAAAAAAAACAGGTTAGAAAGACAACAATATTTTATTTTTTATTAAAAATTTAAAAAATAAAAAGACGAAATGTGACATGGAGCTTAATAGTCGTTGTCCAGGGATTTTTTTCAAAAAAGTTTTTTAACAGTTTTAAAAAGTTTTTCTAAATTGAGCCTTTTTTTTATGTAATTAAATGTAATAAAATTTTTGAAACTGTTGGGTTGATTTAATATTTATATTCAAATATTTACTATAATATAACTCGCCATCACCGCCATTTTGTAATGTTCAAGATGAATAGTCCGCCTCCCTGAAATGAAGCTAAAGCGGATTGGTCAGCTCGATCCCACAGGGCGGGGCAGGGGTCGGAAAACTCTGGTAAAGTTCGGCTCAGGACATCGCCCATTTTTTGTGCAAGCGAGGGTACAGCACAGCTCGGCAGTACTGCACTGTATATTGTAATTGTGTATTGTCTCCTGGTAATCATTTATTTGAACCCTTTTTTGTTTCAACTATTTGTGTTATTGTAATGGGGCGCAAAAGGAAACATAATACAACTTTCTAAGAACGCCAACTCGTGATTTTTCATCATGCTAAGGGTAAGTCCCATAGAGAGATATCGAAGATGCTTAACACACGCAGTACAACAGTTGGTGATATTGTGCGAAGATTTAAGAATGAAGATAGGATTGAATCCATTTCACAGACAGGGAGACCAAGAAAATTGAACAACCGAGAAGAACGGTTTGTGGTCCGCAAAGTGAAAGAAAACCCTAAAATAAGTGCTCCGAAAATTGCAGCAGCAGTGCTTGACGTCGGTGGGAAAAAGGTGAGAACAGAAATTGTGAGATGAGCACTGCGAAGGATAATAATAATAATAATAATAATAATAATAATAATAATAATAATAATAATAATTATTATTATTATTATTATTATTACTACTATTATTATTGTTGTTTTAACCTTCAACTATTTATCGTTAAAATGTTGAGATGGGATTCTGGTACTCAAGAAAATGCCCAAATATTCTTCTTCCCCACACGTCATATACAGTTTTTATTTTTTTACCAAATAAATAAAAAATGAATCATCAAAATAAATCCTTGTATTCTAGCTCGTCACAACTCAGGCGTGACGAAGTAACAGAGTGTCAGAAGTAGAAACACCCTAACAGTTATAGAGAGGGTAAACAGAGAGGAGCAGAAGTAGTAAATGTAAATAAGTAAGCCAAAGAGGGGAAATTCTCGTAAAATATTGGAAATCTGATTATTCTCACTCATTTAATCAGGTTGGAGAAGAATACGAACATGATCCATATGGTACATGTGTAGTATATTCAATTGTAACTTTTGCACAATGTCCATCAGTTCTTTTTCTAAGCGATAAAATCGGAGGGGATCAGCTAGCTTTTATTATAATCTATTGAACACCAATAACAAAAGTTCCAGAAAATATGTGATCAGCATGAACCAAAACATTAATGAGGCAAAAAAGAGACCAAATATTTGAATATTACGAATATAAAGCGATGATTCACAACATCACCACTGGAATAGATTGAAATCCAACCCAATATACCTTGCCACCTACATTCCAGCCAGTTCCCCCAATTCAACGCGACTATATTTTATCATCTCTGAATGACGAGTATTGCTTTCATTTTGCTTTTTTACCCAACTCGTAAATCAATTAAGCTTATGAAACCGGCTCCATCCAATTAGAGGGTTTGGCATTGGAGACTAGTGTTGGTGAACTAATAACGCAAATTATAGATAATACTGTAAAAACAATCGTCTCTCATAATCTCCAAGGATGGTCCAAAGTAGCTACTTGTAAGTAATCAAGACCACACACCCTCCATTGTCACACAGATATCATTAAATTACAATCCCGGGACGTGCGGAATTAATTAACGAATTTTAAACAGAGTTTGTAGCCCGCGAGTGTTAACCGATTGTGGCATTAACGCAAGCGATAATTAACGGGGAATAACAGTTAGGGTGTCGTAAAAAATAATTGCATATAAAAACAAAAGTGCCACCGTCTGTAAATTGAACTTTCATCAGAAATTGACAACGCAATAATTACAGAGATTATTAAAATTTTATTTGCCGCAATATGCTTTCATTTTTATAGCAATAAAGTCATTTCGCGCATAGCATGTTCTACGGGAAAATTAAAACACAGTGGATGTGTAATGCGCGAATAGCGGATAATGGAATTGCGAAAATATAAAATTTCCGAACAATAATTAATTAACATAATAATCAATATAAGAGCATTTTAAATTAACATCAATTTACATTAATCATTGAGAAATAATGAATAGATGAAATAGACAACGGGAATTAATAGTTAGACATTCTTTTTTTGTTGAATTGAGAACACTATAATATTCACTATTAGGCGCACAAGAAAAATTCTTCATATCGTAAATCATCATATTTATTACTCTATACAATACAACTATCCGTTTTGAATGAAAAACAAACACTCTAAAACTTCTAAAAATTCCATCAAATTTGTTCCGATTAGGTCTTATTTTTCATTTCGAGAAACAAATGATGAATATATGTAGTAATTTTTTAAAAGAAAACCCTAAAGAAAATCGTTCTCACGTGAAAGACTTACTTATTTTAATTGTAAGAACTGGAATATTCGTTACAAGAATAAAAAAAAAATTATCTCTCAAGAATGCTAAGAAGAATACGAGGGTGCTTCAACACTGACAATATGAAAGTAGTGATTGTAGTGTTCAACACTTCTGGCAGCTTGGCGGTTTGTACCCAAGAACTGGGTGGAAACATAAATCTTGTTTATTGCCTAGTGTATTTTTCAGTGCCACATATTTTTTGTGTCGAACTAGTGAGCATTTCAAGCCAGAAAAGAACAATACAATGAAAGTTCAACAACAAGTTCGGCGATTCTCGTCGTTTTCGCTCTTTTGCTACAGTATCAACCTCTTGCATGGCATAGCCAAATATTAATGATCAAACTAAGAAACAAATATTTTTTCGATTGCACACGGAAAATAAACATTATTATTATTATTATTATTATTATTATTATTATTATTATTATTATTATTATTATTTAATTAAATTAAACATTATTGTCATTGTTATCATTCTGACAGACGATTTACACTTCCAAAATCATAATATGTTGTAAGGAAGAGAGAACAAAATTGTGAAACTACCAATGATTCCGTCAATACTCTCTCCGGCTTCAAGAGGTGGGTTATGAGGGATAAGACTTTTAAATGAAGCCTAGAAAGTTTTTGTACTCTTTGTTATCTTGTTGTAATATTCAAGAATAGTTTTCGGAATATATTTTTAAAATGAGTTTATTATGATCAAAATGTTTAAAATTATATTTATTATTACATTTTTACCGAAGGTAAAAATCAAATGGGATGCAAAAGTGAAGGAAACTAGTTTTTAAATCAATTCAAACGCTGATTATACGCACCGCAGATCTGAGAGATTTTTTCTGTCGAAAAAAGGTATAATTTCAATATGAAAATATAACATTAACGCATTTATTCGTACAAATAAATGTTCATGTTGTAATATTTTTTTAAATAAATAGACGAAAACATGGATAAGAGTCAAGCAGTAATCTCGAAATGAAGCTCGTTTCGTATATTTTGAAAATTAATTGTTTGTATAATTTTCTTCAGGCAAAAATAGAGTTAGAATTTTTAGAAGTTAGTTTGGTTAATTTTTCTTTTTAATTTATAATAACTTTGGACCACATTATCAGAATAACATTAAATCGCCGTTTTACAACCGAGACATCATCTCTTTTAAGGCAATGGAAAATATATAAGGAGGAATATTTGTGAAAGTAGGAAGAACAAACAAAACACACGACGAGTTCTATTGCTTCCTTTTGGAATCTGTGAAAAATTATCCGCACCAGATGAAAAACTGCCATGGTTCTGAGGTTCAGTAATATACAAAATAGCAAAACGTTAACTACAATAAATGGCATTGTTTTATTGTGGTTTATTTCAGTTTTTCCTCTTCCTGTATTTTTTGTTAGTATTGTTTGGCACTAAACTTTTATTTATCCTATTGCGTCTGATACGAATAGATAACACACACTAAGCGCAGTAAACTGAATCAGTACAATGATATCTATGCACATCCACTGAAAACCTCACTAAGAAGCACCCTTTGAACATTTATGCATTTAAGATTATTATTCTAAAAATATAACTCTTAGACTTCAGTGGATGTCATTTTAATGCAGTTAGGGAGAGACACGCCACCAACCTGAAGAAAACTTGCATGAAATTTCCTAAGGTGGCATTGAGGAACAGGAGAAGCAAGGAGTTGAGGGGGTTCTCTGAATAATAAATTAATGCGGAGGAAATAGATCTTGCATTTGGTATTTACGTCGACAAAAAGGTTTTTGCAAGGGTTCGTCGTTAATTTTCGAGGGGGTTGCACATCGTCCTTTGTAGAGGCATTGCCACTGAGAAGCTTCTCTGCAGAAATTAATCACGTCTAAGACGCCAAGTGGCACTTCTTGCGTTTTGTGAATGAATTTCGCGAGGAATTATAAATATTCAAACGTCCTTTTCGGTTTGTTCGTTGTGTTCATCCGATTTATTTAATATATTGAATTTGTAAATTAAGCACTCGCGATTTGCGTCAAGGGGAGAGAAATATTTCCACCCGCGCAGAAAGTAGGATAAAAGACAGAGCAGAAGCGACAGCGACAGAGAGAGCGAGAGGGGGCTCCCGCGCGCGAGCGAGAAGAGCGCACACGTGAGAGAGAACACACACACGAGAGAGAGAGAGAGAGAGAGAGAGAAGAGCGCACACGAGAGAGAAAGTGAGAGCGCACACGAGAGAGAGAGAGAGAAAGAGAGAGCGCACACTAGAGAGAGAGAAAGAGAGAGCGCACACTAGAGAGAGAGAAAGAGAGAGAGCGCACACGAGAGATAGAGAGCGCAAAGGAAGAGGAACATGCGAATGAGAGAGGTAGAGCGCGCGCGCCGAGAGAGAGACAGAGACAGAGGGAGAGAGAAGTGAAAGACAGAGTGTATGTGTGTGTGTGTGTGTGAGATTCCGATGGCCGGGCACTCCAATTCCTTCTCTTGTCTCTTATCCACCACTCACTGTCTCAAGTGCGGCATGTATGCAAGGTAATTTGAGAGCAGAAACATCGCTGCCAGTTGCCGAACGACGAGGTTTGGCAGATTTCATGAGTATATGTAATTCAAACTTGTGATGTTATATCTAATAAAATTATATGTACAGAAAATATACCAACGATTGAACTTACTAAACAGAATTCTAGATGAATTCGTAATGAACATTTGTCCAATCATAAAAAAAGTATTTTGTACGAGTTATCTACATTTGGATTACTAATTTGTGTACTTTGACATTTCAAATTCTGATCACCTACACCAATTCTGTGGATCGATTTTACCTTCCTTTCTTCGCTAACGTAAGTTGACATAGATATAAGAATTTTACTTGTGTAGAACCTACATGGAAAGCGTATCTGAGAGAAATTTCCATAAAACTGTAATACATTTGCTGCAGAACTGAATCGGTATCTTGTAGCTTCTATACCCCTGGTCAATTGTCTCTAAATGGAAATAAGTAGGTAATGTATCAATGACTATTGAATACGAAGAAGCAAATGTGCTACGTTCCATCTCCAATCCTATCAAATATGGAATATATTGGTTAAAGATATATTCTCTTTAAAAAGAAATTCTAAACTAACAATGCAATGATCATATTTGCTGACTTCTCATTTGAATTACATCTCTGGAAAGTAACCAATGTGTCCCAAGTCAGGTAAACACATTTCAAAGCGGATGATGTCGCCACTATGAGGCTTTGAACAAGCAGAGACTTCGGCGATCAAGCAAAATTCGCCGTCAGAACAAGCAAAACTAGCCGGTCGTCGCGTCCGCAGCCTTCTGTAACTTCTCGCCTTCAGCCACATGACACTGCTCAATGCCTGGCCTGTGAACAATATGGTGTACGACATGTTCTATAAATTGAACTGTTGCAGTTATCCAAATTATAGAGGTTTTTATGAATATTAAACCTCTACTATAGTCTTGAAGAAACGTTACTCTATTTGAGAAAAAAGGAATTAAGACAAAGTTTTTGACGTCTTTCGAGAAAATATTGTGTATCTTTAAAAATATGTCTTTAATTCACTCAAAATTAAGCAAGAAGTGCTCATTTCTGAAAAAAAACTATACATGACTATTTAAAAATATAATTTTAAATAAAAGAATTTATTAAGAAAAATATCTATCTCAAATAATATAGTTGTAAATGGAAGTCACAAACCCTTTGCAAATTTTGCAATTCTCGACAATTCAGCGTTTTTTCTGAAAATCAGACGTGCGTCATTGTTATAAGCGTACTTTGCCCTATTCGTATAAAAAATGTAAAGAAAAAAATTTGGGTAACATTTTTTTAAATTTCGGAAATGTCTTGGAGGTTATAACCTAAACAACCCACTTCAAATTGAGGATT
Source organism: Teleogryllus oceanicus (assembly GCA_964035755.1). Taxonomy (NCBI): domain Eukaryota; kingdom Metazoa; phylum Arthropoda; class Insecta; order Orthoptera; family Gryllidae; genus Teleogryllus; species Teleogryllus oceanicus. The sequence goes on along the minus strand of CAXIVR010000008.1, from coordinate 83,274,512 downwards.
ATCAAATTTGGTGAAAAACCCATGTCCGTTTTAGGCGCTAGACTTGTTCATTGATAGACGGAAGAACAGATACCTCTGGAGAAACACTTTACTTCATGTATCAAGAACCCACAAAACGTAAAATCTTTCTACACAAAAAAAAAAAAAATATTCAGTTATTACTTCATTATTTTATAGCTTCAAATATGGAGTAAATAATATTACAATTTCAGCATAAAAATACCAAAAAATGTAGTTTCCTACCGATATGTTTTTCTCATTTAAGTGTGGTAAAAATGTTTCAAAATTTGCAATCCGGTCCTGCAAATTATTATGAGCAAATGATTTATAAATGGAAGTTCTTACGTTAAAGTTTCAAGCTTGTTCAAACTTGTCGAACTGCTCCTCCTTCAAAGTTGGTTCCGGTACGGCTCACACCCATTCTTATTTAAAGGCTGTTCAATGTTTTCTCACAAAGTCTGCCAGAGAGACGGATATCCCGCTTTCGGAATTAATTCATTATGCAAAGGGCTAAAGGAAACCTCGCCCTCCAACCTTTCCGAGGGCGGTTTTTATTAATCCACAACGGCGCATCACCCCAACCTCACCTTGCGCGCCTGCTGGTTCACCCACCTGCGCCAATTCCGCCCGTGATCCACATCCCTTCGACCCACACCCCCTCCCTGCCGAATTCCGCATGGGCTCACCGCTGGGGCTCGCCTCTCGTAAGAGGCTTATACCCAACTGATGGGCAGCCTGGGCTCCGGATCGAAAAACGAGACTTCGGTGGGAAACACGGTAGAAAGTCGTCGCCTCGCCAAATAACAGAATCTTTGACATGTGAGAAGGTTTCAAAAGAAGGGATGAGTGGCTGCTCATTGGTTGAGATGATGGGTGAAGCGCTGCCTCCAAATAATGATTTACTTTGTTTACCTTATTCGTATGCCTTATTTGTATACCTTCGAATATGATTTTGTTTCTTTAATATATATTTAAAATAAAATATGGTCGAATGCTAACACGTTACGTTGAATTTAACACGGTTAATGCTAATGAGTGACGGAATGCTAACATCTCCGTCTCTCATTGTATTTAAAAAGAAGAAAACTAAAAATACCTAAGACAATTTTCTGTACAATGGACAATATTAATGTTCTTCTGGCGAGTTAACTTCTTTTGAGAACTACTTGGATGTTATTATAAACAAACGCTTCCACATTTATGCAATGTTTTGTAAGAACTACACTGAACCTTCGGCCAGCGATAATTTGGATAGCAATAAAGCTCTATTTTCTACTATTTTATTATAAATACTTTTTTATGATTCGAGTGATAAAAACGAAATTTTAATTTGTGAGTTGCAAAGGCGGAACGAGTCCGTTAGAATGAGTGTCAGAATCATTCGATCAAAATAAAATCACTTTTCTCATGTTCGTCGTACAATATTTTTAGACAACCTTGCTGTCATTTCCTAACAGACCTCCTCTTTTATTTTAAATCAAATATAAAAATCACTTACTTATGTACTATGTTATATTAAGGTCAGTAATATCTGATGCGGTCAGACGAAATATTTTATTTTTTATTGCATTCACAGTTTCATATAAATATTTAAGCATCGGCTCACATTAAGCATTAATGTTAAAATGAATAAGTGGACTGTATGCAAGAGAATGAGATCGTCTTTCTCTTCAGAAACGAAAATTAAATGTTTCACGGAAAAGCAATTCTTGGATAACACAAGGGATTAGGACATCTTGTAAAAACAAGCGAATTTTCTTTTTCATTTCTAAACGTCATGACGTATCTCAAGATTTCCTTATCTCCTTTAAAAAATACAAAACATTGTTACGAAAAGTCATAAGGCAGGCTAAAATCATGAAAAACGATCAGGATATTTTGAATTCAAATAATAAAACAAAAGCAATGTGGAATATAATAAAAAATACGACCAAATCAACTAGAAAACCCGTAGAGAATGTTGTTTTAAAATATAACGATATAAATGTGAATGATCCGGCAACAGTGACTAGTCTCTTTAACCAATACTTTTCGAGAATTGCTGCCGATCTCACTAAGGGTCTTCAGGCACAAAATTCAAATTCAAAATAAGATAGGACAAGGAAGAGAATGGAAGCATTGCACGCGGTCCGTGGACCGTTTGTAAAGGACGTGTTATTACACTTTTGGCACAAAAACACGTCAAGAAAAGGTCGACGTATCTCTCTTCACAATTGTGGAAGACTGCAACATAATAAATGTCTTGAAGGCGTACAAATTCGAAAAAAAATTGTAACAATTATTCAGACGCAAAACATTCTCAATTCAACAATTATGATATCCATACAGATAGTAATAAAAACGATAATGTTTAGTGTCACAAGTTAAAACCACAAACGCGTTTTGTTACAAAATGAAATTAATTCCGAGTTTCATCCCAAGAGTATAATTGTTTTATATAAAACAATTCCTCGGAAACTCATCTCGTTCAACAATGTTCTCAAAAATTACCACCGTTAAAACATCCCACCACATCTCCATGAATATGAATGTGCCCTAAAAGAGAGAGAAAAAAGAAACACGGCAAAAGCCTTCATTGCCAGTCCTTATTAAAGTCCTACCTAGCTTTCGGCTGATGGAAAAAGTTATCAGCACGGCGACGGGAAGCACCGGCCGGCTGGCTTAGAGGCCCCGCTTCGAGACAGGGGGTAGTGATGCCAAATTTTACCAAAACAGCGATACATCGATGTTTCAAAACATCGCTAAAGGGTTTTCAATGTCGATGAAAAACATCGCCGGCCGGCTTGCGTAGAGCCCCGCTTCCGAGACTGGAGGTAGTGATGCCAAATTTTACCAAAACAGCGATACATCGATGTTTCAAAACATCGCTAAAGGGTTTTCAATGTCGATGAAAAACATCGCCGGCCGGCTGGCTTAGAGGCCCCGCTTCGAGACAGGGGGTAGTGATGCCAAATTTTACCAAAACAGCGATACATCGATGTTTCGGAACATCGCTAAAGGGTTTTCAATGTCGATGAAAAACATCGCCGGCCGGCTGGCTTAGAGGCCCCGCTTCGAGACAGGGGGTAGTGATGCCAAATTTTACCAAAACAGCGATACATCGATGTTTCGGAACATCGCTAAAGGGTTTTCAATGTCGATGAAAAACATCGCCGGCCGGCTGGCTTAGAGGCCCCGCTTCGAGACAGGGGGTAGTGATGCCAAATTTTACCAAAACAGCGATACATCGATATTTCAGAACATCGCTAAATGGTTTTCAATGTCGATGAAAACATCGCCGGCCAGCTGGCTTAGAGGCCCCGCTTCGAGACAGGGGGTAGTGATGCCAAATTTTACCAAAACAGCGATACATCGATGTTTCGGAACATCGCTAAAGGGTTTTCAATGTCGATGAAAACATCGCCGGCCGGCTGGCTTAGAGGCCCCGCTTCGAGACAGGGGGTAGTGATGCCAAATTTTACCAAAACAGCGATACATCGATGTTTCAGAACATCGCTAAAGGGTTTTCAATGTCGATGAAAAACATCGCCGGCCGGCTGGCTTAGAGGCCCCGCTTCGAGACAGGGGGTAGTGATGCCAAATTTTACCAAAACAGCGATACATCGATGTTTCAATACATCGCTAAAGGGTTTTCAATGTCGATGAAAAACATCGCCGGCCAGCTGGCTTAGAGGCCCCGCTTCGAGACAGGGGGTAGTGATTCCAAATTTTACCAAAACAGCGATACATCGATGTTTCAATACATCGCTAAAGGGTTTTCAATGTCGATGAAAAACATCGCCGGCCGGCTGGCTTAGAGGCCCCGCTTCGAGACAGGGGGTAGTGATGCCAAATTTTACCAAAACAGCGATACATCGATGTTTCGGAACATCGCTAAAGGGTTTTCAATGTCGATGAAAAACATCGCCGGCCGGCTGGCTTAGAGGCCCCGCTTCGAGACAGGGGTAGTGATACCAAATTTTACCAAAACAGCGATATATCGATGTTTCGAACATCGCTAAAGGGTTTTCAATGTCGATGAAAAACATCGCCGGCCGGCTGGCTTAGAGGCCCCGCTTCGAGACTGGAGGTAGTGATGCCAAATTTTACCAAAACAGCGATACATCGATGTTTCAGAACATCGCTAAAGGGTTTTCAATGTAGATGAAAACCATCGATGTTTTAGTTATAGACAAATAAACATGCTATTTTCCTATTATTAATTACAGTACGTAAAAGAGACTTATTTTACTTTTTGGTTACCAGCATGTTAGTAGTATGTTCATGAAAATTATTATCGAATGTAAAGAATAAAATTAACATTAAAGAACTTAGTATTCCGCTACTTTACCAATTTTTGCAACAAAATATCGATGCGCAGAAAACATCGAACGCAAAATATCGATGTTAGTGTATTTATGTTTCTGGTTATACTTCACCCTTTAGTCACTTCCATTCATAAACCATCGAAGTAAAACCACCTAAAATTCCCTCAAATTGCACAGACGAAATGCGTGATAAAGAGAATGACGCCAAACAACGATATTACTGTGGATTGCTTTATAACGTGCCTAAACCTCTTTATTTAAGAAAAAATTAAAAAATTAAAATGAAAAAAAACATCAATGTTTTAAAACCATCGATGTTTTTTGCTGCCTCTAACTGGAGGGCATGGCGGGTGCCTCCCTCGTTCTCTAACCTCTTCGTCGATCCCATTGCCAAGCGTATCAATAAATTAGTTCTCTTTCCGGTGGATTAATTGATTGGTTAGTGATTCCCGGTGTGCCAACAGATAAGGTCATTAGTCCGGAAAGTGTAGTGTTTTTATCGCGGAATGTAGCATGACCTTTCCCCGCTGGATGGCGACCTACCGTCGACTAGCGGGTTTTCCTCAACCAGGACTCTCCCACTAGCGGGGCACCGCCCCACACGGGATAAGCTCTAAGCTCCCGACTGTTCCCCCGACGTGGGTGAGGGTAACTGTGTGGAAGTAAGGGGTGGGGATAGAAGAAGGAAGAGAAAGGAAAGATCTCGTGCGGTCCGTGGCTCGTTTGTTACGGTACTGTTCCGGCATTCGCTTGGTGTTAATCGGAGAAATCATGGAAAACTACCTATAAAAACAGGCGGGCAGCTAGAATTCTCCTCCAAACAGCGACTGAACTTAACCTGGCTATGCAGCTAGTGTCGAAAAATCCTGCCAACTTTGGGACTCGAACCTAGGACCTCCCGGTTAGAGGCATCCAGTTGTAAGAAACTCCTCAATTATGCTGTTCTCCATGGATGCTCTTCTCGTCTGCGATGTCTTGTGCATCGTACGTACATTGCGAAACGCCGCAGAGAATTGTTGCCTCCCGCCAGGGTGCCCAAATTCCTGGGGGTACTCACGTCGTTAGCAAAGATAGATCGGAGTAAGGAGATGGGTAGAGGTGTGCGTGCGCCCCGGGTGTACCAATCCTGGAAGCCCCCAGTTGGGCTGTTGGCTTCTTTATGGCAGGGCGCGGTACTCAATGTTCTCATGGTTCTTGTAAGAAACCCCTCAATTATGTTGTTCCCTATTGACGCTCTTGTGCTCCGCGTGATCTTATGAATATTGCGAAGCGCTGCCAGGCAATAATTTGCCGCCCTGGTGCCCAGATTCCCGGCGGTGCTCACGTCGTTAGCAAAGGCAGATCGCAATAAGGGGACGGGTAGAGAGCTGCGTCTCGGGTATAACAACCCGGGTGGCTCCCAGTTGGGCTGTTGGCTTCTTTATGGCAGGGCGCGATAGTCAAGAGTATTGAGGAGAGAATTCTCGCGAGCACAATGAGCATTAACAGCTTCAGTATAGTAAACTGGTAGTCGAGCTGCCTGGACGTCTTCACCCAGGTTTTTGGAGATATGTGTGATATGATTTCGCGACTCAGCATTGCATCCCGGCATATCCGGAAGGAAGGGTGAACTGTGTATTGTAGGACTTGCGAGAGATGAGAATAATAGCAATCCAGAGATACCCACCTGGGGAAGAAAATCCTCTTGATACAAACAAGTGTGTGGAATGGTATGTTACACAGGATCTACATCTAATTGTGTTGTTAGTATGTAGTTATTCCAGTGCAAGTCTACAGATAAGCGGTATTATCGTTAATATATTTTTTCTCCATTTAAAATACTATACTACCAGTTCGATTTTTTTCATTACTTTCATTGTTTTCTACGCTTTCCTACACAACCTGTTCTGCCCTTTAACTGCTGCTTTCGGATTGCACGCACTGGCCAGTTTGTAGTGTTCTTTCAGTATCTACAGAGCATGAGGAGTTTTTTTCAAAATTCTTCAGATTTGATTTTGTAACATATTTGGAATTTATTTTTTCTTTTTAAAATCCATATTTAAGCAGTTTAAAGTTTTTTACAAACAAAGTTTCTCATTATCTATAATTTGCTTCAATATAGGCGGGTGTGCTTATAGTGCATTACATTGTAATTTATTTAGATAACGTATTCTTGAAATAAAAAAAATGACAAAGAGAAGAAGAAAAAGAAGCAGCTTTATTGATTGATTATTTCGTGTTTCCGGGCTCGTCAACTTCTATGGTCATTAGTCCACTAAGTGTATCCTACGTTTTATCACGGGAAGTGGCGGCATCTTACCCGCTGAATGGCGAGGTACAGCACCGATCTATAAGTCGGTTTGCCGGATAGGGGGGTTTCTCCATCCAGGTATCTCCAACCAGCGGGGCACCGCGCAGCAGGGACAAGCTTTAAGCCCACGGCTGGTCTCTTGACGTGTGTACTAGTGCAATGCATATACGTACGAGTATCAGTGTCAGTAAGTAAGGGTTAAGGAACGACGAAGAGAAGGGAAGATCGAATATGGCCCCTGGTCCACTTTATAGGATACTGCTTCGACATTCCCTTGGTATTGTCCGGTGAAACCGCGGATAATTAATCAGAGCAGCCAGCCACTAGAATTCTCCTCCTGACAGAGGCTGAATTCGACCAATCTATTGAGATAACGTCGAAAATCTGCCGCTGTCGGGACTCAAACCCAAGAACCTCCCGGTCAGAGGCACTGCAGTGAACAACAGTTAATGTCCTGAGCCACCTCAGCTAGTCAGAGTCCTACAAGGAACTTTCGCTGAGTGGTTGAACATGGGGAAGGAAAAGAGGTGTGTTCAGTGGAGAACAACATCACACAGTATCAGCAAAAAAAATGGCGCGGTTGTGAACGATTTGTAAAACCCGAGAGGTACCGGGTCGACAGGTTAGGGAGAGAGTAACGATCCTTTTAGCTGGATCGCGAGGGAGAGAAAGAGCCAAGTTGCACCGCACTGCATGGGGCTGCCCGGGGGCTTTCAGGCGCTGAATGCGTCTAATGAAGCTGTACTCACCGTCGCTCGCCGCCAGCGTTTGCCCGAGTTTCGCAATGAATTGGCTTCGGGGCGGAAAGGATGGGGTGGAGACACGTGGAGGGGAGCAACAACCGACAGGGACATAACACGCAACTCAAGAAACAAATGCGCTTGAAATGGTTCTTATATAAACCATAAAAGGGTGAATAAAATCATGGATGGTTGAGGAGGAATTGCAAATGAATTAAAGGGGAAAAAGAGAGGAAAAATTACAGCTATTGAGAGTTGCAGCTAGTAGGAGTTTTGATTGCAGAGGAGGGGATGGGGAAGAGGCAGGAAGCGGAGGAAGAGGGGTGAGAAGGGCGGGGAGGAGGGATGAAGTGGAGACCTAGTGGTTGGCAAAAGGAAAGGGGGACAATACGCAAAGGGAGTAAGAGCTGGGCGAAGTGATAGTAATAGAAGAAATAACACAAAGAAGACTGGATGTGGACGGTTTTGATTTTATTTTCATTTTTTCGTGTTTCCGGGCACGCCAACTGCTTTGGTCATTAGTCCCGTTAGTGTAGTGCATGTTTTTTCTCGGGATATGCACGGTGATCTTTCCTCGCTAGATGGCGAGATCCGGCGCCGACCTACCGTCGGCTAGTGGGGTTTCCCCCTAACCAGGACTCTCCCACCTGCGGGGCACCGCCCCAGCCGCGACAAGCTGTAAGCTCCCGATCGGCCTCTCGGAATATGTGGTAGTGTAGTGTATGTTGGTGTAAGTGTGTGTGTGTAAGGGTAGAGGATAGGACAAGGAAGAGGAAGGACAGATCGCGCGCGGTCCGTGGCCCGCCTGGTAGGGCACTGCTCCGGCATTCGCCTGGTGTTGATCGGAGAAACCACGGAAAACTACCGATCAGAGCAGCCGGCCGCTAGAATTCTCCTCTAGACAGCGACTGAATTCGACCTAGCTGAAAAGCTAGTATCGATAATCCTGCCGCCATCAGGACTGGTACCTACGACCTCCCGGTCAGAGGCGCTGCAGTGACATCAGTTGATGCACTGAGCTACCGCTCCCGGTTGATGGATGTGGACGGAGATGGGGGCTGACCGGCACGGAGGAGGCGAGGAAAGATGAGGCGCTCAAATGTTTAAGAAATATATGAGAGGACAATGGCATTTTTGTATCTTTCTCCATTAACACATTCAATAATTTTGAAAGAATAATGAACACATGTTGAATGTTGTTAATGGATACCATGTTAATACATATTGAACAAACGCAATTAACTAACTGTCGTGACCGTCCGCGCGCGGTTGAAAGACTGGCCACCGCCCCTACTCCGCAGCTTGTCGGCGGGCCGCTAGCCCCAGCAGGCTATAAGAAGGCCACGACTCGATTCCAGGGCAGACTGATAGCTACGGTGTTGGCAACTGTGTTCTGGCGAGTGGTGTACGGAGTGTAGAGTGGTGATTAGTGATAACGACGACCTGTGCTACGGATACGGAACTCTCTGGTGGATATTCCACGACTAGGCTGTATATGGGACATCAACTGGACTACGGTGAAACGGCTTCGCACTTGGCACACTCTACATGTTATTCGGAACTTTGGCTATTGTACACGGGATTCTCATTACTGTACCAGGATAATGAATAAAAAACCATTTTATGAAATTTTGCCTTTGTTTGGATGCTACACTAACATTTCATTATTTTTTGCCGCACAATCTGTGTTCTACAACCTGAAAATAGATTTGTTCTTCGATCAAAAACTGTACTCTTTATTTTTTCGCCCTAACGAATGTAAGAAGAGAAATCATTGAAAAATCATGCACTAGAAAACGGAAGCTAGAATACGGCTAGAAATCATGCGCTAGAAAACGAATTTTAGACAGAAAATGTTTACTGTGTGGCCCTGGTAACGACAAACTGGATAAATTCTGTTCCCATATATAGTAAATTACTTTCTCTAACACATGGTATAGCCAGAATCCATATTTCGTGTCCACGTCTGTCTGTCCGTCAGCCCGTTCCTTCGTTCGTGGTCAGCAACTAGCGCCTAAACGGTCCAGCCGAAAATGTATATTCCCCGATCGATCGAGGGGTCTTGCTACAACTACAGTATTAAAGATAGGCATATTTTCTTTAATGAAATCTGTACAAGCACATATTTTGAAATAAATTTATGTTCAATTTTTATACAATATTTATGTATATATATATATATATATATATATATATATATATATATATATATATATATATTTATATATATATATATTGTGACGGACCGGCGATTCGGTCCTGTTCTACAGTAAATTTGTAAAAGGGATCAGGTATTCTTTCTTGCGAATGGGCTCTGAGTGCATGCACCAACAATGAAACAATTACTTTTAATGTAAAAACACAGAATGATTTATTCCCAGGAAAGATAATAGATATTACAAAAACATCGTTCCATTGGATGTGTAGAAGGTAAACAAAATAATGGTTAGCACTGATAACCTTCTCATGATACTGATAAACATGAACAATTTTCTTACTAACTACGTGAATATTGCTAATGAACACTTTCTTTCTGCTTTAACTTTATACTTCATACTGTAATTGGGAGCTCCCTTTGCATGCATTGATTTACAATCACCCCGTTATTTCAATACTTAAACTATTTACAGACAATGTGCACTCTTCCAAACACCCTTTCTATTCTTCACATCAAATTAGATTATTTATTATTACATGGCAAATTCCTCAGCTAATATCCCCTCTCACAATCGTCTACCCCCTTTCCAAATCACGGGATTCTTTTACCGCCTAATAATGAGTTTCTTCTAGTAACAGTCTTACTGGTTTTGCTGCGTCTGGAATTCCTTCGAGATCACCAACTCCGAGTGCGCCGGCGCGATGTGACGAGCCGGGGCCGTCTCGCCCGCCACGTGGCCACGGCGCTTGTCCCCGCCGCCGATGCAAATCCCACGCAGTAGTCGTGCTTCGCCGGGCACGGCGATGTCCACTCGCCGCCAGATCCGCAGCCGTCCTTGTTTCCAATTCTTCCAAATTCGTTTGTTAAGCCCGCCGATGCTGTATCGCTATGTTCGTTTCACTCACGCTGCCTTTGTCGCACACGTGTCTATACACTCATCACTTTCCTCACCTCACGCCGTTTAATCTTTACTGTACATCACTTAACTCGAAATCACTTAATAGTTCTCGCTGTTTATCATTGTCCTACGCTTCGATTTCTGCTCGATGTCATCGGATTCCTATCAACTATATTTCATCGCCGCCATCATTAGCTTTTCCGCACTACCGTCCGTTACCTCTTCCGCACCGACTCTCCCTTCCGACTGCCTCCTCCCGACTGCCGTCGTTCCCACGATCCCCTTCTCAACTGTCGAAGTCTCGTACTTCGCGTTCGCCTCGTCTCGCCCACCGCGGGACACCCTCCCGCTAGGCCGAGCCCGTCCGGACGGCCGTCTCCACCGCGCTGCCCAAACCATGCTGGCACCCGCGTCTATGTTCAGAAACGCGGTGCGTTTCAATATATATATATATATATATATATATATATATATATATGAGTAGTTTTCATGTAATTTTGCGCGAAATATATGCAACTTTTAATTAATAAAATATTTTTTTCTGAAAACTGAAGATAAACATTTTTGCCTCAGAATGTTTGTTGTAAAAAATTACATCTTTAAAAACGTTTTGTAGAATTTTTTGAAGAAACGAGTAGTTTCCGTGTAATTTGTGTTTGAAATTAATGCAATATGTGAGAAAAAATCTCAAAAAAGCTATGAATTTTAGAAAATTGCAAATTTAGAAACATGCGACAAATATGTTGTATTCTGAAATAGTCAAAGCACGAATAATATCATTAAGTTAAAAGAGAATATCGTTTCTCCCCTTTCTCATAAAAATCTTTGTTAACACCTTAACGTCCAGCTGATTTAGCTCAAAATCAGAAATGTCAATGACTCTTGTAGCGACTTCTGACCGTGGGGGGGGGGGTCCAAGGTTTCGAATCCTGACGGTGGCGTCATTTTGGACACTAGGGTATATTGCGTTCAGCCACAGGCTGGAGGAGAATTCTATCGGCGGGCTGCTCTCATCGGTAATAGTGTGGCAGTCAGTACCTATCAAAAGGGCTACAGACCGCGAGATCTTTCATTCTTCATCCTTGTCCCCAAATTCTCCCTTACATACTCTTACTCTTACATTTATTACACTACCACACATAACGGGGCATCAGCCGGACGCTTAGGGCTTGTCCCGGCTGAGGCAGTGCCGAGCTTGGGAGAAATCTGGAGGGGAATATAGGTTATCGCCTGAAAACCGTAGTGTACGTCAGAGCTGGATCTCACCTACTAGCGGGGGAGAAACACCGCCAATTCCCTTAAAAAAAAATTCACTTCACTAATGGAAGTAATGACCAGCGCAGTAGACGTGAACGGGAACATCAATCCTTCACTCGTCACACCTCAATTGATACCATTCACATACCGGGAGCGGTCGCTCAATGCATCAACTGATGTCACTGCAGCGCCTCTGACCGGGACTAGGTTAGAGTCCTGATAGCGGCAGGATTTTCGACACTACCTTTTCAGCTAGGTCGAATTCAGTCGCTGTCTGGAAGAGATTTCTAGCGGCCGGCTGCTCTGATCGGTAGTTTTCCGTGGTTTCTTCGATCAACACCAGGCGAATGCCGGAGCAGTATCCTACCAAACGGGCCACGGACCGCACGCGATCTTTTCTTCCTCTTCCTTGTCCTATCCTCTCCTCTTTCACACACACACACACACACACACACACTTAACCTAACATGCACTACACTGACACATATTCCGGGAGACCGGTTGGGAGCTTAGAGCTTGTCCCGGCTGGGGCGGTACCCCCCTGGTGGGAGAGTCCTGGCGAGGGGGAAATCCCACTAGCCGACGGTAGGTCGGCGCCGGATCTCGCCATCCAGCGGGGGAAATCAGTCATCAACCGAGGGAAAAAACCATGCACTACACTTACGGGACTAATGCCCAACGCAGAAGACGCGCCTGGAAACACGAAAAAAATCAATCAATCAAAACTATACCATTCACAGAATATACTGCAGGAAGGTTTGCGAAATGTTTCATTGCTCCGCATCTATTGATTGTCATCTACAGCAAAATATAACTTTACTGCTTTAGTAGACATAAAATACTTTATACACATTTTGCCTCGTACATTTCGTTCAACGCACTGCAATCTGCTATAAAAATTAATGCGTGGAAAGTCACTTGGGAGAACGAGTACGGGAGAGCAATCTAATCAACTTCAGGAAATGGAGTAACAAAATATCTAAGTAGTAAAACATCTCCCACACGGCTCCGCTGTACACGTCCCCCGAAGATTTATTTTCATATCTCATCTCCAGGGCGTTCTTGTAATAGACTGCAGGAATTTGTGCGGAACATGAAAGCCCATCTTACGCTATTTTTTGAAACTCATTTTGTATTTGGCATGCTTGCCTGTGACGAGAACGTTTTGTGCGGAGCATGTTTTACAATGCAACAGCAGGAACTTTTCCATGATTAGTCTTTCTTGAATCATGGTGAAACTACAGTTGATTTGAGACTATTGAAACTACAATTGATTTGCTAGAACTAGTCAAAACAGTTTATTTGATTTTTAGTGTAAGTAGGGTTTTATCGTTGCTCTTCTTTTACTTCTGCTTGTTTTCTTTGTTTTTTAAAAAAACATATCCCACCCCCAATCGTGAGCAATTTCTCTTCCATGTCGAGCTGAGCGGGACAATCTAGTGGGCTATACACAGAAATCTGTACTCGGAAGTTTATAGCGAAATGCTGTGCTTTTGAATGCCAAACGTCGCAGCAAGAATAGTATTATCACGATGGGAGAGGCCACATTTCGTGTTTGAAATATTGATTGTTTTCTTGGCAAATACCAGTACATGATACTGAAAATTTGTTAAATAGTACACGTCTGGAAAATTTTCAGATACTAGTTCAACTTATTTAATTAATTTAGAAATAAAATTATTCCAAATCCAAATTATTATAATAATATAAACAAATTTCTAATTGTTCAGTTGAAGTTTGAGAGACTCCGAATCCAGTAGGAGTGCAATAGCATTGGATCAATATTCATATTCCGGAGGTCAGATGTCAGCTGGATGCATGCAATTACAATGTAATTATAGTAATTGTTCAGTTATTACTTCCTAATTATTGTATTTAATGTAATTATATGTAATGATATGCGCATGAACAGCTATATTTAAATCTCCATTGCCTTTCTCGTTCATTTTTGAAGCATTCTTGAAGAAAAGTTAATAAAATAAATATATTGGTCTATCTCATTCAATATACAATGCATATAGGTGTCAGTTATTCAATTTCCTGCAATGTCAATACGAAAAGGAAAACTGGCATTTCAAGCAATAAATGCACATTGCGTGCTCTACACTAGACAAACTGGAAAGAAACACAGTGGAAGTCAGTTACATAAGCAAGCCGCGATTCACGGTAATTCCTGCACGCGTTGAAGACATTATTTTCGCAGCACGGTCCGCGCGCCATGGCGGGCGAAAGTAGCGTCCTGCATTGCCGACGCTCAAATGTCTCTCGCAGCCATCCCGCGCTATTACTATCGTCGCGAGCGCCGTCGTTATTCCGCCAATCTCCTTTCGGCGCGGAATGGCCCGTCTGTAGGGGCGGCGCTGCAGACGGAAGCCACCCACAAGCCAACGGTTTCGCCCCCCCCCCGTCCTGCTTGGCTCTCCCGCGTGCGTCGCTACGGCCCCCCGCCTACACTCGCCCCTGGCATTCACACACACCGCTTAAAACTCACCGCACCAGCACTGCACTCAACACCAATTCACACCCCACATCACTCCATCGCACCCTACTGACACTTCAACGCATCCTCACATCCACACTTACACCACTCCAATCTCACTCGCATCTGCACTGCACTCCACACTAATTCGCAGCCCACATCACTCCATCAGCACACGCACCCTGCTGACACTACAACGCACATTAACGCATATCGATTCACATCCTCACTTACACCACTCCAATCTCCCTCCCGCACCGTATCCACACAATTCCACCCCACACAGCACCGTGCTGAAACTACACCTTGCATTCACTATATTGCTCCACTCCTCACTTACCACTTCAATCTCACTCGCATCTGCACTGCACCCACAGAAATTTACAGCACACATCGCTCCATCAGCACACGCACCGTGCCGAAACTACACCTTGCATTCACATATATTGCTCCACATCCTCACTTACACCACTTCAATCTCACTCGCATCTGCACTGCACCCACAGAAATTTACAGCACACATCGCTCCATCAGCACACGCACCGTGCTGAAACTACACCTTGCATTCACATATATTGCTCCACATCCTCACTTACACCACTTCAATCTCACTCGCATCTGCACTGCACCCACAGAAATTTACAGCACACATCGCTCCATCCTTCCCTCAACCGCCCCTTTGTAACACACACTTGCCGTAATTTGGAGATACACAAGAATAAATATGTACTCTAAAAAGTAGGTGATTCTAGAGTCACGCTACAGACAGATTTTCTGCAATTAAAAAAAAAGCATCTTGGCTCACTTTCCGTTCAGCGTCAACACGTGCTCTGGTTGCTTGGTGGAATTTGCCTCTCACTGGGGTGTCACCCAGATGGGAAATTTCTTGCATAGTTAAAGTAATAATACAGTTTTTTGTGTATACTGTGATATTTAAGTGTGTACTGTGATCAAATGTATACTGTCATAAATTTTATCACAGTATACACTGAGAAAATACAAAGATACTACGAAACATTTTGCCTAGAAGTTGGGACTCCCTTCGACTCGAGTTGTCGCGGAGGCGGGAAGGCCTGAACCGGCAGTTAGTTCCGTAATGTAATGTAATGTAATGTAATGTAATGTAAGTAAAGTAATGTACGTAGTGTAAAGCAATGTAATTAGAACACCGCTTGCAGCACTTTTCGGGTAAAACACTCCATTCAGAGTAAAGTCTCTTATATTTTATCACAGTACACAAAGAGAAAACAAAAAGATACTACGAAACATTTTGCCTCGAAGTTGGGACTCCCTTCGACTCGAGTTGTCGCGGAGGCGGGAAGGCCTGAACCGGCAGTTAGTTCCGTAATGTAATGTAATGTAATGTAATGTAAGTAAAGTAATGTACGTAGTGTAAAGCAATGTAATTAGAACACCGCTTGCAGCACTTTCGGTAAAACACTCCATTCAGAGTAAAGTCTCTTATATTTTATCACAGTACACAAAGAGAAAACAAAAAGATACTACGAAACATTTTGCCTCGAAGTTGGGACTCCCTTCGACTCGAGTTGTCGCGGAGGCGGGAAGGCCTGAACCGGCAGTTAGTTCCGTAATGTAATGTAATGTAATGTAATGTAATGTAAGTAAAGTAATGTACGTAGTGTAAAGCAATGTAATTAGAACACCGCTTGCAGCACTTTTTGGGTAAAACACTCCATTCAGAGTAAAGTCTCTTATATTTTATCACAGTACACAAAGAGAAAACAAAAAGATACTACGAAACATTTTGCCTCAAAGTTGGGACTCCCTTCGACTCGAGTTGTCGCGGAGGCGGGAAGGCCTGAACCGGCAATTAGTTCCGTAATGTAATGTAATGTAATGTAATGTAATGTAATGTAAGTAAAGTAATGTACGTAGTGTAAAGCAATGTAATTAGAACACCGCTTGCAGCACTTTTCGGGTAAAACACTCCATTCAGAGTAAAGTCTCTTATATTTTATCACAGTACACAAAGAGAAAACAAAAAGATACTACGAAACATTTTGCCTCGAAGTTGGGACTCCCTTCGACTCGAGTTGTCGCGGAGGCGGGAAGGCCTGAACCGGCAGTTAGTTCCGTAATGTAATGTAATGTAATGTAATGTAAGTAAAGTAATGTACGTAGTGTAAAGCAATGTAATTAGAACACCGCTTGCAGCACTTTTCGGGTAAAACACTCCATTCAGAGTAAAGTCTCTTATATTTTATCACAGTACACAAAGAGAAAACAAAAAGATACTACGAAACATTTTGCCTCGAAGTTGGGACTCCCTTCGACTCGAGTTGTCGCGGAGGCGGGAAGGCCTGAACCGGCAGTTAGTTCCGTAATGTAATGTAATGTAATGTAAGTAAAGTAATGTACGTAGTGTAAAGCAATGTAATTAGAACACCGCTTGCAGCACTTTTTGGGTAAAACACTCCATTCAGAGTAAAGTCTCTTATATTTTATCACAGTACACAAAGAAAACAAAAGATACTACGAAACATTTTGCCTCAAAGTTGGGACTCCTTCGACTCGAGTTGTCGCGGAGGCGGGAAGGCCTGAACCGGCAATTAGTTCCGTAATGTAATGTAATGTAATGTAATGTAATGTAATGTAAGTAAAGTAATGTACGTAGTGTAAAGCAATGTAATTAGAACACCGCTTGCAGCACTTTTCGGGTAAAACACTCCATTCAGAGTAAAGTCTCTTATATTTTATCACAGTACACAAAGAGAAAACAAAAAGATACTACGAAACATTTTGCCTCGATGTTGGGACTCCCTTCGACTCGAGTTGTCGCGGAGGCGGGAAGGCCTGAACCGGCAGTTAGTTCCGTAATGTAATGTAATGTAATGTAATGTAATGTAAGTAAAGTAATGTACGTAGTGTAAAGCAATGTAATTAGAACACCGCTTGCAGCACTTTTCGGGTAAAACACTCCATTCAGAGTGAAGTCTCTTATATTTTATCACAGTACACAAAGAGAAAAAAAAAAGATACTACGAAACATTTTGCCTCAAAGTTGGGACTCCTTTCGACCCGAGTTTTGGCGGAGGCGGAAAAGCCTGAACCGGCAGGTAGTTCCGTAATGTAATGTAATGTAATGTAATGTAATGTAATGTAATGTAATGTAATGTAATGTAATGTAAGTAAAGTAATGTAAGTAATGTAAAGTAGTGCAATTAGACCACTGCTTGCAGCACTTTTCTGGTTCAAAACACTCCATTCAGAGTAAAGTCTCTCACATTTTACCACAGTATACAAAGAGCAAACACAAAGATACTACGAAACCCTTTACCTCGGAAGTTGAAACACCCTTCGACGCGAGTTTTTTTCGCGGAGGCGGAAAATCCTGAACCGGCAGCTAGTGCGGGCGCGGCGAGGGACGCCTCCCGGCAGCCCCTCGATTCATAAGCGCGCGTCTCCTTTACGCGGCGCGGCCCTGCGCCAGCCCTTAGGGCACGTCGTAAAGGCGCCGAGGGTCATCGCCGGCCCCCCCCGCAGCACCGCCGCACACTGGGCCCGAACACACGCACTCAAACAGCCCTTTGTCTTTGTACTGATGCCTCAGTACAATGGTGCTTTTTAATAAATATCTACCTTACATCAATAATGAATACCCATTACCATGTGAACGAAGAAAATGTTAACTAGTTACAGATATTCTAGAAGTCAAGAAGGACGATTTTTTCTGAGCTGAGCAAGACGCACTCATAAGTCTGTAATAACAAAGTTATTGTATATTCTTAATACAGCTGCTCATGTTCAAGGATTAAAAGAATCAATACAACTTCCTGATCTACAATTTCAAACTGAATAAGTTTTTCAGTTTTGTTTAAATTAAAACGAGATGAAAGCACTTCAGTCTTCTCCGCGATTTTTTCTAGGCGGATTAATCTATAGAAATAGAAATGAATCGCCGAAATGTATGTAAGCACATAACTTGCGAACGACTGCAACAAATTGGATAATTCTTGTTTTGTGTGTGTGTGTTCGTTATTGCCAGGATAAGGTTTGTATAAAAGAAACTTGAACTAAAAGTGAGTGTAAAAAAGACTTGAGTGATCTTCAATGTATTATCAAAACTAAATAAGTTATATACAGTTACCGTTTATTTTGCAACAACAAAACGGTATTTCGTGTGTTTTGATGTGTGTTTAAAGGTTTACCGTTGTGCTAGTGAGAGGGAGCGGCGTGGGAGAGGGTAGGAGGGGATCAGGAAAGGGGGCGATGAGAGAGGGATGGTGGGAAAGGAGGAACTTGAGAGGTAGGTGTGGTAAGAGAGGTCTTAGAGGGGGCGGAGGAGGGGGCGGTGGAGGGGGCGGAAAAGGCAATGGAAGGAGGGGGACGGCGGGAGAGGGGGCGGCGTGGGAATTATTGATAATCCGATTGGTTACCTTAGTCCGCGACTGAACATCACCCGTGTGACGCCGAACCGGGCATAAATAGTAGAACACGTCTTTCAGGATTTTCGAAAAAAATATTCAGGAAGAAAAAAATAAAGGTGTACATGAAAAATATACAAGAAGACGCCGACAAAATAGACAAGAAGCAGACAAAAAAGATGAAAGACAAGAAGATATCGAAAATGTGAAGATAAAGACGAAATCAAAGAAAACGAAGAAAGTCGAAGAAAAACAAGATATTGAAGATGGAGAAGAAAATTAAAAAGGCGAAGAAGTGGTTTACGCGATCAAGACATACACAAGAATTGCTGGATTAATGACCTTATCAGTTGACGCGCCCGGAAAAAATCAACGAAATGCCGTAGATTGATTAATTGATTGATGATTCCGGACGCGCCAACTACTGCGGTCATTCGTCCCGTTAGTGTAGTGCATGTTTTTCATCGGGAGATGGCGGTGATCTCCCCCCCCCTGGATGGCGAGATCCTGCGCCAAGATTCCAACCGGTCTCCTGTCATGTGTGGTAGTGTAGTGCATGTTAGTGTAAGTGTGTCTAACAGGTAAGGATAGGACAAGGAAGAGGAAGGTTCGCGTGCGGTCCGTTGTCCGTTTGTTACGTTACTGCTCCGGCATTCGCCTGATGTTGTTCGGAGAAACCACAGAAAACTATTATTATTTATTTAATAGGTAATTATTACAGCCAAATTAGAAACTTGATCCAATGTGGCTAGGCCGAAGGCCTTTAAGCCATTACAATACCTACATTCTACCGAGTTCTAACCTTTCGCCTTCTGGTATTCACCCCCAATGGTCTCTTCATCGCCTCAAAGCCGCGGAAACGAGACCATAAGGTACGGCTGAGGGAAAACCCTGAAGGGGGAAAAACCTGCCGTCAGAAGCCGAGTACATGCTACTCTATCCGGTTTTTAGACTATTTATTTATTTGGCGCGGGCGTCAGGCATTCTCCTTCCAGTGTTTGGCCTCCACCGCACCTGAAAACAAACAGCACCACAGAAAATCGTCCGCACCAACGCCTCTGCCCTAACATTTCCGATTCCACTTCCTTCGCCCCTAATGTGCTTTATTTTAGCGTTTCTTTATTTTATTTTAATTTATTTTTAATTTATTTAACTTATTTTAATTAATTTAATTATAATTTATTTAACTTATTTTGATTAATTTAATTTTAATTTATTTAACTTGTTTTAAATTAATTTAATTTTAATTTATTTAACTTATTTTAATTATTTTAAGTTAATATATATATATTTTTTTATTGACTTATTTATTTTACTTAAATTGTTAAATTTATTCTTTAATTATTGTTAGTTTATTGATTTATTACATATTTCTCTCCAGTCTAGGCTCTGCTCGTACTAACCACTGCTGTTTTCCCACTCCTTAATTTCCGTTTCTCTAGTGGTCCGAACCTTTCCGAGAAATATTCCTAATTCTTTCATGAAGTTAGCTCTTTTATCCCCTAGAATGTTTTGGGCGAGCGTTACGTTCCTATGTTGGAAGTAGTAATTTCACATTCCCATCCATTTTCCTCTCCAAGTTTCGGTCGCACTGCAAATTAAAAGGATATGGATCCAGTCTTCCTATCACCGCAAAGCACACAGATGCCATTACCATTCGAGTCCTTTAATCTACGTTGCATCCACCCCCCGACCCTGAACCAAGCGTATCCCTCCCTTGCGTCCTTTTGCAGTGTGTTTACGTAACGTTCGCAACCCCATAACGGACTCGCGTGAATTTGCGCAACTAGCGAACGTTTTCGGCCGTTGCTGCCAGGATCTCTTGCCTTTTAATATCCGCAAGTCTATCCGAAATTAACCGTTCTATGTCACGTGTTCCCCTATCTCCCACCATTTCCGGAGAAACGTCTCCCAGACCTGAACGTTCCAGTAGCAGTTTAATTTTATACGACCAGTAGCGTTGGTTGCTTCCTGTAACTGCACCCGAAAACATCTATTTATAAGTGAGTCAGTCTGTTCACCTGCTAATTTAATCCAAAGTTTAATGGGTTTCATTTTAAAATCTTTCCAAATTCCTACACTACGACCTCTTAGGACTCCGGCATTTGCTGCGAATCTAGAGACTCGAGAATTAATTTGAAATAATCTGTTTCGACGCTTTCTAGTCGATCTATCCTATCCACTCCCAAATTTCTGCCCCATAATTCATTGCTGGGAGAACTAGCGATTTAAACATCGTCTCGCACACCTTTAAAGGCAATTCCGGAACCCTGCGCACTGCGCAAACGATTTCTTTGAGCGCAATTCTTCCTTTACTGTGCGCCGCCACTATGTGATTACTCCATCCACCATTCATGGAAAATTTTGCCCAAGATATGTAAATGTTTTACCCGGTCAATCTCCTCCTGAGCGTAACACCATTTCTCCTTGTTACCCCAGATAAATCCATTCTTGAAGACAACTACTTTGGTTTTTGAATATTTACTTTAATCCCCATGTTTCACTATACGTTTCTCGGATATTTAAACTTCTTTGTAAGCCGTCAATAGTCTCCGCCCATAATACTAATTCATCAGCATATAGTAGTCCGGGAATGTTCAGGCCCTCAATTTCCGCGCAGATGTATCCGCATCCTGTAACCACGTCAATAAATCGTTTATAAACAAGATAAACAATAGCGGTGAGAGGACAGCCCTGTCTTACTCCTACTGTCGATTTTATTTTTCGCGTTGTACTTCCATCACCGCACCTGACACAGAAATTTACGTCTTCGTATATGCTCTGCAACACTTTTAAAACTTTACGTGAGACGCCTAGCTCATTAAGTTTTTGCCATAAAGCTTTCCTATTGATAGAGTCAAAAGCCATTTCGAAATCTACAAAACTGCAATATAAGTGGCCCTGTTTACGCGCAAGCGCCTGCTTTACTAGGGTATCTAACACAAAGATATTGTCGGTAGTCGCGAAGCCTCTCCTAAAGCCTGCTTGCAATTCTGATATTTTACTGTGCTTTTCCGCCCATTCACTCAGTCGCCCGTTGAGTATTTTACAAAATAGCTTGCTCAGCGCTGGTAAAAGACTAATTCCGCGATAATTTTGTGGGCAATTCGTATTACCTTTATTCTTAAAGACTGGTTGGAGGATCGCTGTACTCCACGTTTCTGGATACGATCCAGAATCAACTATTGCATTAAATAAATTTAGAATACTCTCTGGGTCTATGTGCCACAATTCCGAAATAAATTGTGTCGGAATGCCGTCCGCGCCGCCTGCCTTCTTATTATTCATGGCTAGCATAGCCCTATTCACTTCATTCCAGGTTATCGGTTCGTCTAATTCAGGGACATCCCGGTCCGTGATAATATATATCCCTGTTTCAATATTCGCTATTTCGAGCGCCCGTGAAAAGTACTGCTCCACGCGTCTGATGAAATTGCATTACTTACATTTCTTTTATTACGCAGTGATCTTATAACGTCCCAAATTGATTTATTATGATTGTTTCTTAAAATTGCCTCTATTCTTGCTGTCTCACTCTCCTGCCAAGATTTCTTCGATTTCTTAATTGTGGCCTCGTATTGCCTACGTAACTTTTCTAGTGACCGCTCCTCTCGTGCCCACCCTACCGAGTTAAGAATAGCCTCTGCAAATTCCTGTCGCTTTTCCTCTTTCCATATAAACCGTCCATATAAACCGTTCCATATAAACCGTCCAAAACTTTCCATATAAACAGAAAACTACCAAACAGAGCAGCCGGCCTCTAGAATTCTCCTCCAAACAGCAACTGAATTCAACCTAGCCGCCATCGTCGGGACTCGAACCTAGGACCTCCCGGTCAGAGACGCTGCAGTGACGTCAGTTGATGCACTTAGGCACCGCTCCCGGTAAATGCCGTTGTTGTGGGGCGTAGAGTTGGCCCACTGTTTGGGTGCCGCGGGGCGCCGCCGCTGCGGAGAAAGCCGTAAACCGCTAGAAACGGCGGCGGTCGCCGTCGGATGCGTGGCGCAGAGCCACGCCCACCGCCGCCCACCGCCGCCCACCGCCGCCCACCGCCCACCGCAGCCCACCGCCGCCCACCGCCGCCCACCGCCGCGATGGCAAAGAGGCTGCGGAGCGACGGCGATAAAGATGACGAAGCTCCTCATTTCCACCATCTGCCTTGGGTCACGGCGGTAAAGTTGATGGGGGGTGCGGATTTGGAAGGAGCAGAAAAACCCTGTTTCCTTATCTAAGTCGTGGAATCAAACGGGAATAACGACTGCTTTAATGCGGAAGTATGAGGCATAATAAAAGCTGAAAAGCAAGAAACAGGTTGACGTTAAATGTCAACGAAAAATATTCAACTAGAATGATAGAAAATGAAATAAGATATTGTGAAGGAAAGTTCCTTAGTTAAAGTCTAAAACATGCTGAGTTTCTTAACAAAAAATGCTGAGCTTTGCTGTGACAGTTTGTGAAGGGAACGAACGAAATAAATACATTAGTATTAATTCCGGGATAGGATAACTTATTACTCAGAAATGTAGTGTACATTAATAATTAATTGAGAATCGATTCGATTCCGTCCGTGAGAGTTGCGAGGTGTGGGAGCACGGCAAAGCGGACTTGTGCGTGAGCAGACATGCAGACGAAGTGCACAGCCGACGAAAGTACGAGACCCAGTGAAAGCCCCAACAATCAGTATCAACTAAAAATATGCCGTAAAATAATAGTTTGTCGAAATCTATTTTTTAATAAGCAAACAAAAAAATGTCCTACATGGCACGTACTTTTTCGCATCGTTTCTAAATGTTCCGTTATATTAAACTACTCTAAAAAATCAAAATTATCTGTTTGAAACTCCTAAAGCTTCGAGTTTATTCAGATAGCCAGCGGCGCTAGCCGAATTCGTTTACTACGCTACGTGAAGTCACGAAGGTTAAGTTAATTCGAGACTCGCGGGTTCTTGGTTGGGTGACCGGCCAGGAACCCCGGGATCTAACGTCGTCGAGCCCCTGGCCGAAGGGATAAAAGGCACTGACTGACTGCGACGTGACGAGACTGGACTTGAGATTATTTTAACGGAGGATTCATTTGCTGTTTACAGCGGAGTTGACAAACTATGGGCAAGGACTTTTCAGTACCTTTCATAGAACCTATTGAATCATAGCGAAATATGACTTAACCGACAACTGCTGCAATGGTGATTAGCGCCGGAAACAGCTTGGATTACAACAATGGTACGAACGACCACTCGCGTTTCGGATTCTGTACTAAGCTGACATCATGAAAGTCTCTGCAACCAGTGCTCGGAATGTTTACGCAAAGAGTAACAATTGAGAAAGGGTGACTTGAAAGGGATTTCTAAATGATCTTGCTTTGTTTCGTTTGAAACCACAAATGAAAGGGAGGACCGAGAGAGAAAAAAAACTGACAGCAATAAGCGCACGCGAGAGACTTCTACTGGGAATACGAGAAGGGACAGACGGAGCAGGGGAGTCACTAAAGGTTTTGATTGATTGATTTTTTCGTGTTTCCGGGCGTGTCAACTGCTTCGGTCATTAGTCCCGTCAGTGTAGTGCATGTTTTTTTCTCGGGAGATGGCGGTGATTTTCCCCTCGCTGGATGGCGAGATCCGGCACCGACCTACCGTCGGTTAGTGGGGTTTCCCCCTAACCAGGACTCTTCCACCAGCGGGGCACCGCCCCAGCCGGGACAAGCTCTTAACTCCCGACCGGTCCCTCGGATGTGATAGTGTAATGCATGTTAGTGTGTGTGTAAGGGGAGAGGATAGGACAAGGAAGAGGAAGGGCAGATCGCGCGCGGTCCGTGGCCCGTTTGGTAGGGTACTGCTCCGGCATTCGCCTGGTGTTGATCGGAGAAACCACGGAAAACTACCGATCAGAGCAGCCGGCCGCTAGAATTCTCCTTCAGACAGCTACTGAATTCGACCTAGCTGAGGAGCCAGTGTCGAAAATCCTGCCGCCGTTAGGACTCGAACCTCGAACCGCCCGGTCAGAGGCGCTGCAGTGATATCAGTTGATGCACTGAGCTACCGCTGCCGGTGTCACTAAAGGGAAAATGGGTCGTTGTCTCGGTGGACATCAACGAAACAAGAGCACTCGACAGTACTGCGTAAATCGTGTCCAGTGGGTGTACCCAGAACGCATTAAGAAAATCTGTGTGAGATGTTCATCTGAAGTTGACATCGAAACACATTCAGAATAGACTCCAGATGTTTAAACAATATTTTCAAACTGCTTTATTTAGTAATCGTAATGCTAAGTACATCACGTACATCAATACCACGTAAGACCTATCAAAAACATCTACCCGCATGTAATTGAGTATGTCAATTAGTTTCAAGGCATAATACACGCAATTTTGTGTAGCATTTCATATAATTCGTAATATGTCAACGTCATAACAAAATTAATAGTATTTTGTAACTGGTCAGTGTTTTAGTCCATTAATCGTCTATAATTGAACTTGAACTTTGTTCGTAAAATATTGTTAATAAGATTTTTTTTAATGGACTGCAATTATCATCTATGTGAACACTCACGCTTCAATTTTGAGTACAACCACTGAAGGGCTGAAAATTGTTCAGAAAATGCGAGGGAAAATTAACTTTTTTCGCCTCTACAATGACTTAATTCGGAATGAACCGATTTTCACCCTCCACAGGGCCCTAATAATGAGGTACGTGAGTTATGTCATGCACCCACTCCGATTGATTGATTGATTTTTCGTGTTTCCGGGCGAGTAAACTACTTCGGTCATTAGTCCCGTTAGTGTAGTGCATGTTCCTTTTTTTTCGGGAGATGGCGGTGATCTTTCCCCACTGGATGGCGAGATCCGGCACCGACCTACCGTCGGCTAGTGGGGTTTCCCCCTAACCAGGACTCTCCCACCAGCGGGCACCGCCCCAGCCGGGACGAGCTCTAAACTCCCGACCGGTCTTGCGGAATATGTGATAGTGTGGTGCATGTTAGTGTAAGTGTGTGTGTAAGAGGAGAGGAGAGGACAAGGAAGAGGAAGGACAGATTGCGCGCGGTCCGTGGCCCGTTTGATAGGGTACTGCGCCGACATTCGCCTGGAGTTGATAGGAGAAACCTCGGAAAACTACCGATCAGAGCAGCCGGCCGTTAGAATTCTCCTCCAGACAGCGACTGAATTCGACCTAGCTGAAAAGCTAGTGTCGAAAATCCTATCGCTGTCAGGACTCGAACCTAGGATCTCCCGGTCAGAGGCGCTGAGCTACCGCTACCGGTCCCACTCCGACGTCAACGGAAAGCACCACGGAAGACTCCAAGAGAAATCTTCCGCCAGACACCGCCGCTCCTACAGCCGGTCGCTCTTTTCTATTTACCAAATAATTGTATTTACCCACTGCAGAAACCTGCCATAGGATCACTAATGTTTTGTTGTGATCTCTTGTTCTTTCCATCGAAGGAACCTTCCAGAGGTACGATGTAAACATATCCAAATGAAAATCATTATCTTTAAAATATTAGAGGAAACTTCCTGATTTATGATATAAACATATCCAAATGTAAGCCATTATCTTTAAAATACTGTAGGAACCTTCTAGATATATGATGTAAATATAACCAAATGTAAACATTATCTTTAAAACGCTGGAGGACCTTCCAGATATATGATGTAAACATATCGAAATGCAAACCATTATCTATGAAATACCCTATATATATGCAGTGTTCAGAAGAGAAGGCAGCGCATAAGCTCACCAGACATCTTTGTATTAACATCTTCCGGGCAAACCTGATCTGTACAAAGCTTTGACTGAAAATTAAGAGACGTTATACTTTTCTGTGTGTTTTATTGAAGATCATCGGTCAATGACACGCAGACGTTCTTCTCCCCCATACGTCACATACACATTTTTACTGTTTTTGACTGAATAAATAAATAAATAAATAAATAAATAAATAAATACGCAAATAAATAAATAAATAAATAAATAAGCAAATAAATAAATAAATAAATAAATCCTTTCTGTGATAGTGAACCTGGGGAAGCTACCTTAAAGATCCCAGATTTTGTCTTAAATTGACAGCACGGGCAATCTAGCTAATTAAACTCGTGTGAGTTGGAGGCGAATGAAGGAAGCAAAGTTGGAACTAAAAAGGCGGGTGGGGTGAAGTTGGCGGGGATATGTCGAGTACAGATGACTTCTGGTAATTAGAAAGCGCTAAGGACAACGATGTAAGAGCTGTTATTAAACTCTAAATAATTTCTGCCATTTACCACCATCAGATATGAGATACGAATGATTTTTCTTACATTATTTTTCTGTATTTTTTCCTTTTCCATTCTTTTTCTTTATTTTTATTCCTTCTTTCTTTATGAACATATTGTAACGTCGTGGGTAGGGATCTACTCCACGAAGAAACAGACACGAGTGGGTATTTACAATTTATTTACAATAAATTATGTACAGGAACTAAAACCTCACTCTAAGGCGTTTGTCGGCACTACCCGCCGCAGCCCCCCTCTCCCAACACGCGCCTGCGAGTAGCCAACTCGGCCGCTTCGCAACTGGGCACCCCATGTGCCTCGGCAGACCATCTGCCCTGAAGTATATGGCATACTTCACTGTGTCGGAACCTCGAACACCACCGTGCCTCTGAAGACTTCCGCGCCAGACTTGGCCGGACAAGTTTGGCGGTGTTTGCTGAGAGGAAACCAGAATCGTTGTTCCCTGAACAGGTCCTTGCGACGCACATTAACATGTGGCCTGGAGTCACATGACTCCTACGTCATCTGCCTCACGCACTCGTCTTGAAGCGAATGCCACCGACGGCGCATTTTGTGCCCGGCGTCTGGGATTTCCGTGAAGGGAGGCCTTTGTTCGGGAACCTATATTTGGCTCCCTTATCCCCATACCTTGCAACTCAGGAGCAGGGAGTCAAGTCTATGATGCTACAATATACATGAATAGTGGCGCACCCAATGGGGGGGGGAGTCTAATGAAGTTTCAGACCCCCCCCTAAACTACGTAACCTCAAAAATAGTTTTTACTAAACCTTTACTGTGAAAAAAAAGTTATTCAATATTTCAATTGAAAACATTATAAATTGTCATTAAACAACAAATTAAAAAAATAAATTTAGCATTAATGAAAAATTTTTGACAAAAATCATGACGTCGACTGTACACTACATATACAATTTGTATACTCGCCCGCCACAAACAAACAAACAAACAAACAGTTGCGCACACAAGGGTCCTGGTGCAACCACTGTTTATGAATGCTGATTATTTTTTTAATATGCATCGAAAAAGCAACTTGCTAACGTAAGTTTCGAGTAAGCATGTTTGCACAACTCCGGATGTTATTAACAACCCATTCCATTCCCTTTCTCCTAGCCACATGAGACTAGAGCTGTGAGAAAATGGAAAGACTCTTTAGGCAAATTGCGTTGCTCGTTTCTCTTATGGATTAAATACCCAAGAACAGTATCGGAAAACCTAACATGTAGTTTGTGAAAGATTCAAGTAAATAGTTATTTTCATATTAAGTGTGTGAAGTTTCCGTTTTTTTCATGGTCGAGATTGAGATTTTTTGCCGAGACCGTAAGTCGAGGCAAAAAGTCTCAATCGAGCCCATGAATCGGGCGGAAAGTTTACACACGAAAGAGAACATGCTTTATAACTGCATAAAAGCATAATACAAATAGTTTCGTAAATTTCTATTGGAAAAAAGAAGTCGGCATCTTTGAAACAAATATAGAATTGCATTTTACAGGGCCATGATTAGTTAAGAGTATCTTAGATAACAAAAATTCTGTTTATTGCGCTTTGGTGAGAAAGAAACGGCAAAAAATACTTTTTTCACGGTAACAAGATAGTTGTCTTGGCAACGTTCTTTTTTTAATGGCGATTAAAAAATGACGAAGTTCACGTACTGCTAGCGATGCAAAGTTGTCTTTTTTATGCAGTTATAGAAAAAAAATATTTTCTTTCTTTCTCGCATACCACTTACGAGAGAAAAACTCGATTTGTGGGTCCTGATAGCGACAAAGCGGATAATTCTTGTTCTAATGTGTACTAAATTACTTCCTTATCAAGTTGTGTAGCAAGTGTTATAGGTGTTTGTTACCGAGAAATTAGTTAAAGGCAAAATGTGTCTGTCTGTTTTTGAATAATATTATTCGCTAAACCTTATGCAGGAGTTTTACCAAAATTAATATTCCCTGATCGGTCTGGATGATGACGCGGTCCTTATAATTTGCAAGACATATTTTAGTTTTTGGAGTACTTTACAAGTCCCAAGTACATATTTTTCAAAAATGCCTCCAATTTTTTAAAATTCTTTTTTCTGGAATAGAAATTTCTTTCTTAACGAAATACATTCTTCAAAATTAAATACACAGTTTCGATGTTCATTTAAACATTTGAATTTCAAAAATTTCAGGTATATAACCTTCTTTTTAATCTGTCGAGAATCTTCGTTTGACAAGTCAGGCGTAGGGAATAGCAATGAAGTGAAGTGAAGTGCTTGCAAACCCTAAAAACCTGAGTTCGCTTCCCAGTGTGAGCAAAAAATATTTATGAGTTGGAAGCACTTTTGAAGGTTTAAGGAATATTATAATAGTATGGAACCATTACAAATAAAATGAGAAAGAAAGTGCTCTTTAAGCACTACTAGTTTTACTATTTCAGTCATCAATAATAGATACTTTATCACACACAGCCCTTGCGTAGTGAGAAGGTAGGTACGAAATGAAGGCGAGAGAAGTACGCGATGCAGTGCCTGAGCTAAATGAGTGAATGGATAATGCCAAGTAATTACAGAGGAGGCTTCATTCTTAAATACCGAATTCATTCTCGCCATGAAAATAATGATTTACACTAAACGTTTTACAATTTAAAAATTCATTGGTTTTACAAAAATAATGGATCCCGGAAAAGTTAAGAAGTAGCTATTAAATATTTCAGGAAAATCTATTCTTTTCAAACAAATAACGTGGATAAAAGTCGCTATTTCACACCATTTCCCTAGCCTAGAGAGACGGTTACGTACTTGCTCGTAGTGCCAAGGAGGTGAGCGGACGAATCCAAGCAATTACGGAGTAGGGACATCATTCTAATTATAGAAATTCATTCCCATGGGGAAAGTAATGAAACTGTTTATATTTAGAATTGAAAGGTTTGTTGGCTTCGCGAAAATAATGGACCCCAGAAAAGTAGCTATGAAATTTTGAAGGAAAATATATTCTTCACGGACAATTACAGTTATCATTAATGATCGATTCCATACTCCTGACTCCGGCATTACACGGCAAAATGAAAACCTCAAATATACTATTTCATGTCGTTCAGTTCATATTCTTCAAGACTAAAGAAATGAGAGAGGTTTACAAATTATGGAAAAATACAATAATGTGAAGATCAAGTTCAACATGTGTCTGAAAATATAATTTAAATATTTACCGAGATCTGCACAAGAAAATATGTTGTAGTGTCCTGCGACCCACGAAAAAATTAATATGTTACATATAATTTTAATCGCTGAAACTTTTTTTGTAAAGAGACGCATGTCTCAAAGGATTGCTGATCTTTGCTTTTGCGTAGACTCAGTAAAATTGATATTAAAAAATTCAATTTTGAAAGTCAAAATGTTCTCATGCTAGATCACAAACGTCGAATTATTTTGATGAATCAATTGTTCCTTACTCATCAAAACTACACAATGAAGGTATAACGACTTAGAGGCGTTCATTCTAATTTTGAGGTATTATTAAAATATGCATTAATGCTACAAAATCGCTTAATGAAAAAGTGAAAACTAGAATCCACTGTGTTTCATATGAAGAAAAGACACAAAATTTGGTTGAGTAGAAAGGTATTAAATTCTTTTTAAATGAAAATGCTTTTTTAAAAAGCGTGTTCTAAATAATTCACAACGTTGAAATGAAACTAAAGCATGTCGAAGATATTGACACCCAGATCTAAGTATTCTCTAGATAATATTTGATCTTTTTTATCTGCAAGGGTCTCATTCAAGTTTGATACTATTGTTCAAATACCTTAGAAACAACGAAAATTGGCATTTTCTATTACTTACTTAGTGTGTCGTCTTCCATGCTTTAGATTGTTTTAAAAATATTTTATTATGCTTAATATTTCGTGTTCTTAATAAAAAGAAACTTCAAACACACACTTGTTGGACTCTTTCATCCTCAGGCCTAGTACTGAAAATTTATCCCCTAAGAATTTAAATTAAATAATACAAAACAATGTGTAATCGTCTATTTTTTCAAATTATGGAGGGAAGCTAGTTTAGTAAATTCACAGTATGTTACCAATGTCGGTGCCTTGAAACATCCCCAAAACAAGTTTTTCTAGATTTACTCAGAATGTTGAGGAAGGATCTGGGGAAGAACAGTGCCAATCCATTCCCCTCTTGGAGAGGTATCGAAAACGATATTGATCACCTCGTAGCCTTACAACTCCTACAAAAAGCGTCTTAGGTGCCCACCCGTACCCCAATAAAACACTTTTTTTCGTACTTCTCTTAGAATGTTTCCAAACGTTCGAAGTAAATGGTTAGTTCCCCACCAGGAGATGGACACGCATTGTCAGGAGATAGTGACATCTCATTTGCCCAAAATATAATTTTCTTACAATACTCTCGTAAGATTTTAAAAAATTGTCAGTTTCTCACTTGAAGACTGATACTTCACATACAAATGACACCTCACTTGTCTTGATTGGTGGATCGGAAGAGGTTTAACCGTGAGTAACTGACGGACAGACGAAGGTTACTTGTTTACTATATAAGAACAAGGAATTCATTTTGTTTTTAATGTAAATTCTCGTAAATTGAAAGAGGCCGCGAATAAACTGTTTTTTTTTGTTTCTTGCAATGGATGTGTTTGTTGAAGATAATTACACAACCAAATTACACAGGAAAATAATTAGACTGTTGTAGTCTCTTAATTACACACTGCTTACATAAGACAATTAGTACACCAGTGTTTTCAGTACTAAAACGAAAGTTACGAGACAATCCTTGGAGATTTACGCGTGTAATCCCAAACAAAATAAGATTTATTGAAACATTTTTATGTTTTGAATCAACAATTATGTCAGAAAACACACGGATATCAATAAAAGCATTTCGATATCATTGATGGTTTGCAATTTTAACTTTATCATGTTGCATCTGGATTCGGTTCCACGATAGGTAACAATTCATATGAAGATACATTACTCGCCATTGACACTACTTTTTCCGTTTTACTTCGGCGGATTTTATGCCTGACAAATAAACCGTACACTTGCAATTAATATTCCATACCCCTTCGGCATCTACACCAGTAACTGCACATGATTTCGATGAAAGTCGATCTGTTTTCAAGACATTATGATTAAGTACATTTCCCCTACTCTCTCAAAGTTCTTAACACGACTCACAGTTTTTAAGTAAATAAGAGTAAAATTGTTATGAACCTTCGAATTTTTCAAACGTTCATCTCCCAGTTCTGTTGAAATTTATCTTGAACTCGGATTCCAAATTGAATCAAAGTTCGATTTGGCACACCACGCTCAAGACGCGGCAGATAGAGTTAAGGGCCATTTACAATGAAAATAATCACGTAAACATAGCTCAGAAATCCAGTGTACAATCAAAAGAAGATGCAGTAAAATGAACAGTATGATGCTGGGACGACAAAAATTTCTTGAACTCTGAGTTTGACGGGCGTTTCATGGGAATGGCGAAGTCTCGTATGTAATGAAGAATGAATGGCTTTGGGTCTCATATGTAATGGTAAGCTTCCACGGCTTAAGTGCATGTCTTCTTGGCTTTCAACATCACATGACTTGACAGTACATGAAATGACAGGCGAAACATCGGCCTCTCAGCCCACGACGTGGCATCACCCGGGCAGCCAAGAATATATGTGCCTCATATACCTTTTATACCAGAACCAGACCAGATTCTTTCGGTCGTTGCTTCCGCGGTTTCACCTGATGAATTCCAAACGGCTATTGGAAGGATACATGAAACACTGGGATATTAAATACCATACCTGTTTCACACGTCTTCTCTTCCATCTTGCCATTAGAGATGGGAAATATACCGTATTATGTACGTTGAATACTTATTTATGCACCGAGGGCGATGTAATCATTGAGAGGCGACTAACATTCCGAGTCCTTATAACAAGTTAACGTCCTTGGTATACATAATATTTTATTTTTTATCTAATTTTAATGATTCATATTTAGTTATTTACTAATTAGCTAGACGTTAACTTGACTCAGTTTATCTTTTCATATTTCCCTCTCGTAAGTATCTTTCATAATTTCCTCCCATAATTCCCTGCACACCAGGGAGAACACGTTACTCAACTGTTTTCATATTTCCCCCGTAACCACGACCCACTCGATCCAGGTGAGTTATGAAGTGAACATGGAGCTGCAAATCGAAGGCAATATAAGCAATAACGTATATTCCAGAACCGGGCTAGAATTATTGTGTGCGAAGCCGGTGGAAACCCGTGTGCTCGCGGTGGTCCAACGGCGACTGTTTTGGAGGCCCGAACATCTCTTAGTGGGCTCGCTCTGACGTCACGCAGCCCACCATTTTCCCCTTGTTTGCTATTCCTTCGCAGCATTTTCTCGCTTGCGAATTCGCGCATCCGCTTATCGTTCGATAAGAATCTTCCTTCACACGGAAATTATCTTTACATTGCAAAGGACAGAGGAAACGAGCAGCCGTTGTGTTTTTAGTATCGCAAAAGCCGCATATCCCTTTATCGCCGAGCACGCCCCGTCCGCTTGAAAGAGAACGACGCCGCCGATGCTATCTCGGAACAAACGCGCCTGTTTTTCATAACGGCGGAAGCTTTTTCGAATATTCCCATAAAACTTTTTAAAAGTAGAAAAGCAAGCACAGAAGATTGCGAAATGTAATGTAAATTTTTAGACGGGAGAAAGTGGGAGTGAGAAGAAGAACGGAGGAAGAGCGGGGTGGTTTGGAACAAAATGTGGATTCACGGCTCGTTCAATTGGCGAAGTTTCTCGCGTCGTTGGGTTCCGGGTTCCTCGCGTCGGGCGAAGGAAGTGGATGAGGGGAGGGGATGGGGTGAGGGAGAGGGGTGGGGGGGGGGGTCGGTCAGAACGCCGACCTAAGCAGCGGTCGTCGCACCCGAGGGACGCGTTATCGCCTGTCCCCGGAGACGCGATAGCGGCGGCTGCGGCGATGGCGGTGGCAGGGGTGGGGAACTGCAATGGTGGCGGCGATAACGTGGAGCCGTGAGTTTCTACCCGGCGGCTGACCGGGAGGATAGCTCAGTGCATCAACTGATGTCATTGCCTCTGACCGGGAGGTCCTAGGTTCGAGTCCTGACAGCGACAGGATTTTCGACACTAGCGTTTCAGCTAGGTCGAATTCAGTCGGTGTCTGGAGGAGAATTCTAGCGGCCGGCTGCTCTGATCGGTAGTTTTCCGTGGTTTCTCCGATCAACACCAGGCGAATACCGGAGCAGTACCCTACCAAACGGGCCACTGACCGCGCGCGATCTGTCCTTCCTCTTCCTTGTCCTATCCTCTCCCCTTACACACACACACTAACATGCACTACACTACCACATATTCCGGGAGACCGGTCGGGAACTTAGAGCTGTCCCGGCTGGGACGGTGCCCCGCTGGTGGGAGAGTCCTGGTTAGAGGGAAACCCCACTAGCCGACGGTAGGTCGGCGCCGAATCTTGCCATCCAGCGGGGGGAAGATCACCGCCGTCTCCGGAGAAAAAAACATGCACTACACTTACGGGAGAAGTGTGGTAGCGGGGAAGGAAATGCTGAGAGAGTTGTGTGGACTGCAATGGGAACGGCAATTACGTGGAGACGGTGCGTTTGCATTACCATTTGTCAGGGGTAAGAAGGACAAGGGGACACGAAAGTTAGCGATGGTGGAAGTGTTCGGAGAGAGTGTGGACAGGCGCTTTAGTGGAATTGTGCCCTGGGGCGGGTGGGGGGGGGTTGGGGGGGTCAGGACAGAGGGTTGGCGAACGTTGGGGGCGGTAGAGATATGGCGATAATGTGCAGTTGGAGTGAATTCTTACTGGGCGGAAAGAGCAATGACCGACCGATCTGTCGACGCGACTACTACTGACAGAAATGATGAATTGTGAAGTTCCGTGCACTAGACCAACACACATCAAACGACACAACGCGTACTCCGAGTAGTAAGATGTCCAACCATAACGAATAAATCGACACGCGGAAGTTACCCGATTACTATATGATTACCGACCAATCAACTGAAGGGGAATTCCTTTCCAGCGTACTTACATTTAGATATTTCACTTCCACACTTCCTAGGGTATACAGTATAGAGAAAGTATTTAAATAGTGTAGAAAATTGATTTTGTGATTTTGACAAATGTGTGTGTTGGGGTAAAACCAAAAGGGATTTTTGAAGGTGTGTCCGTCCACTTTCCGTCTATCCTTGGTGAGTGCAAGCCCTTAAACCGTTCACAGAACATTCTCCAGAACATATATTCTCTGATCGACCAGGTTGATACCAATACCTTACTTAATTTGAAACCATCCTTTAATTTTTTTAACAATTTAGTGGCAATTATAATAAATTTAACAATTATATCTCCCAATAGGACATATTCAATAATTCTCATAAACGGATCCAATTTTTGTTAATAAGAATAGAGCAACACAGTGTCTGTGTACAGTTGTCTAAATTTTTTAGCCCAATTCTCGCTTTCATTAAAACTTATTCACTTCAAAATATAAAGATGTGTTGTTATGAAATATCTGGAATTTTGAAATACTGAATAACTCGACGGTCTAATGATAAGAGAGCTAGGTCAGAAATGGAGACTCTGATGCAGGAAGTCCGAATGGGACCCCTCGTTGCCAATGCGAACTTCATTGGGGTTAGGCGGACGTCCTTGAACCGGGGCCTTGACTTCAGGGACCCGGTGCCGCTCACAGTTGCATGATCCAACCCACACTCGAATAAAAAATAGATTCCTCAAAATTTTAGCCAACCGCGATTCTTAACACCGAGGTTCTCCTCTAGAGTATCCTCTCCAATGTATAGACTAAGTTAGCTTAGCTATTTTAACTAGAATAAGTCTGAAAAAATGCACCTGTAAAGTAATTGTACTGAACGATGTAAATCTTCCAAAATTAATAAATGTGTGTTATAAAAAAAACAGTTGCATGAGCCTAGCGACGCCCCTAGACAGAAAAATATCGCTCGTATGCTGCAATAATGACACAACAAAAAAATTGATTTTGAAACCATGCACTCCCCAAAATTGCAGATTGATCAACCTACGGGTAGTAACATTAGCGTATCTTACAGAACAGTATTCCACCAACAAATGTCAGAATTGTGAATCCAAGAATAAGGCATTTCAACGCACAGGATGAAAACTTTAAATTCTTTCAAACTTTTTTTCCACACCTGAGTTTTTTAGTTGTGCCACTATTGCGATATAGGAAGAATATGTTCTCAGTCTGCATGTATAGTAATGTGTTGGCTTCAAAATAGTTCAGACGATACTCAAGTGCAGTAATCCACTGCTGACTGCAAAACCATTCAATTGTGGAAAAGTTTAAAAAGGGTTCGGGTAATATAATATTATGTCAACGTTACAAATAACGCAAGTATGTGCTGAAAGTGTTCTGAACCATCACACTACAGTGGTCGCACTGTCGTAAAAAGTACAATGGCTGCTATTGTATACATTTCTATTTAAAATTACAATACATGAATTCAAAATGATTGTATTTATTTTAAACTGCTCACGCCTACATTCACGGATATGATGAAGTGTCAGATAGATATTAGTTTTACTGATATTACTATTTGCCGAAAATATACTTATTTTGTAATTGATGTACCTTTACTCAAAAATATCATTCACAATTTATTAAAATTTAGAGGATACATATTTAATACATTTAGTAATAGTATTGAAAATAAATTGATAATCTTATATAAACAATCTTCAATAATAAAAAATGTAAAAAATGTTTGACCAAAAGTACTGAAAAAAATTGGCAAAAGTTATAGCTGAAAAAAACAATTATTTTTAAGCATTTCAAAAAAGATAAAATAAAAACAAAGGCAGAATCTTTAATTGTACGAAATATCAAAATTTTCTAGTTCACCATTTTTTTTTAGAAAAGTAATCAATAGTACCACGTTTAACATGGGCGAAATCATGGTACAATCTCCCCTGAATTTTTTTTCTAAAACGGTACTTAGGTTCCGAACCCGCCTCGTAGTATGCAGAGATGCCCGCGACGACTGAAGCGCGACTTAGCGGGTCGCGAGAGGAAACGGGGCCGGGGCTCTGGAGCGCGGTGCAACGAGCCGTGAGACGAGAGGGCGGCCGGGGGCGAAAGGCCACTGGAGCGAGGCGGCTCCGCGGGAGGCCAGCGACGCGGCGACTAGAAGGCGACGGTGCGTTCCGACAACCCACGAGCGCCGCGGAGGAGGTCAAACCGATCAAAAGGTGTGCAAAAAATGTGTGAAAAGATGGTTCCTAACCGCGCTTCTGGCGTAGTACCGCGGGAAAAATTCCCGATAACCCACGAGAGCCGCGGAGGAGGCCTCTAGAACCAATCGAAAGGTGCAAAAATGCGTGAAAAGATCGGGTCTTAATTGCGCTTGGTGTAGTACTCCAGCGGAGCAACATTCCTAGAACTCAAGAAAACCTCGGCGGAGTTTCCGAACTGATCAAAAAGGTGTGTAAAATGAGTGAATATATTGGTTCCTAAATCATTTCTGGCGTAGTACTCTTCTGCCGATGCAAAATTCCCGAGAACTCAAGAAAACCTTGGAGGAGTTCGATCTTAATCAAAAGGTGTGCAAAAATGTGTGAATGATTAGTTTCCAACCGCGCTTTCTGGTGCAGTACTGGGCTGGTGCACATTCCTAAGAACTCAAGAAACCTCGGCGGAGTTCGAACCGATCAAAAGGTGTGCAAAATGAGGAATATATTGTTCCTAACGCGCTTCTGGCGTAGTACTGCTGATGTAAAATTTTGAGAATCTCAAGAAATCTTGGAGGAGTTTGGATTCCAATTCAAAGGTGTGTAAAAATGGAGGAAATGATTAGTTTCAACCGCGCTTCTGGCGTAGTACCGCCGGTGCAATATTCTCAAGAATCAAGAAACCTCGGCGGAGTTCGGAACCGACTGCAAGGTGTGCAAAATGAGTGAATATATTGTTCTTAACCGCGCTTGGCGTAGTACTGGCCGGCGCAAATTCCTGAGAATTTGAGAAAACTTTGAGGAGTTCTGATTTGATTGCAAGGTGTGTAAAAAATGTGTGAAATGATTGGTTTCAACTGCGCTTCTGGCGTAGTACCTGCCGGGAGCAAAATTCCGGAGAACTCAAGAAAACTGGAGTGAGTTCGAACCGATCAAAAGGTGTGCAAAAATGTGTGGAATGATTGGTTTTTAACTGCTTCTGGCGTATTATACGCGCACGTTTTCTTGAGCCCCGACATACCTACCCCCACCCCTTTGCTAACATTAGTTGAATTAAGAATAAGTCATAGCAACAAGCTTTGTAGACAATTTCTGATGACCAGACAGGTTTGGTCGCAGGTAATAGAAACTATTTTGCAGAGAAAAACGAGAGCTATAATTTCATACAATAGTCTTGTCAACCAAATAATCAAAACCCCCTCCTCTTGCATCTAGCGAAATGAGGGCTCAAGGAAACGTGCGGGAATAGTAGTACTCGCCGGCGCAAAAATTCGAGAAATCAAGAAACCGCGAAGGACTTCAAACCGATCAAAAGGTGGGCAAAAATCGGTTAAAAGATTAGTTTTCTACCATGCCTGGCGTAGTACCTCCGGCGGCGCAAAATTACCAGCAGAAGTTAACTTTATCAGACAGTCAGTGTGTAAACTCATTTTGTCGCTACATACAAAATATTGTTTCCATTGTTGGAAAAGACCGCAGGCGATATTTTCATTTTATCAATATACACAATTAAAATATTTTATTATATATCAATTTCTAACAAAACATTTATTCGACTACGAACTCGAAAAGAAGGCAGTCGAGATATCTGATAAACGATGTTCTTTTGAAAACAACAAATAAATAATGGTTGTTGTTTCTGATTCGACCAACAACTGAAATATGTTGTTCATATGTAGCTCTTGAGGGAATAAATGCACTGGTATTCGTTGGCTTTAGACGCAAGAACAAAAAATTTAGGAAACATCTGGATTAGAAAACATCAATTTTAGGAGAAAACGGGTTTTAAAGCGACGAACATTCTAGCTATTAGAAAGCAGATGCCAAACGGAAGAATAAATCATTTTGACTCCAGATTATACGACAGGGACTGGAGAGAAACCCACTATTTGCATGTCTTATGAAAAGCTTGGCGAGAAGCTGGAATAGAATTTTCTAGAAGATAGAAACTGTGGCAAATAAAATACTTTTTATTTTTCAATGATTCAGTATCTAGTATGGGCACCGCCACTGACGGGTCAAGCTCTAGTTCCCGACACGCATGGTAGTGAAGTGCAGGAAGTGTGTGTACGTGCGTGTGTATGCGTGAAAGAATGATAAGAAATGGATTTTAATGAATGGATTAAGTCAAGGCTGATAAGACAAAGAAGGCGAAGGAAATATTGCGCGCGGTTCGTGACCGTTCGTTAGAGGGTCCGCTTGGTCATCCTCTTGATATTGATCCGAGAAATCACGAAAAACTACTGATCAGAGATGTGAGCCGTTAGAATCCTCCTCAATTTAGCGGCTGAATCCGCCCTAGTTATTTAGCTAGTGTTGAAAATTTCCAACCGTTGGGCCTCGAACCAAAGGGCCTCATGGTTAGAGGCAGTGGGGCATTGCTGAATCGCAGCTAACTCGGCATGTGTTTACTGCTAAGCATCTGCCTTAAATAAAGTTTAG
The DNA here is from genome assembly GCA_964035755.1 of Teleogryllus oceanicus. Taxonomy (NCBI): domain Eukaryota; kingdom Metazoa; phylum Arthropoda; class Insecta; order Orthoptera; family Gryllidae; genus Teleogryllus; species Teleogryllus oceanicus. The sequence goes on along the minus strand of CAXIVR010000008.1, from coordinate 83,235,072 downwards.
TTCCGATCTAACAAATCGTCTAGAAAATACAGATCCTATCCTTTTTTAGATCGCTTTTCCACATCTTAATCATTTAGCGACCACTGTGATTTTTGAACTGTAAGAGAAAACTCTGGGGAGCACACGTAAGGAAAACACAATAACACACAAACATCCATGCCGGAGGCGAGATTCGAACCCGCGATCCTGTGGTCCGAGACCGCTAAACAGATCCTATCCTTGTCCCAGCATGAGCGAGCATCAAGCTAGACTGATGTAAACCAACGAACACACTCATTTCTACTAGGAAAGTTTTCGAATGAAAATGCACACTTTCTCCGATCTCGTTTTCGTTGCACACCCTGCGTGGGGCACATATTCGTTTACGCACGTGGTCGCACCGCATTCACTCTCACGCGCGAGAGCACGGAGTGTGTAACTCGCCACTTCCGCGGAGTCTCGCAGCCGGTGTAAACGCGTACATTGTGTTAGATATGATCAGCTTAGTTCCCGTCGTGTTCGCGTCGCGATTTGCATCCCGCGTGCAAATGGTGCAACCTTATCCGTGTCCCGCACCGTGTTGCCCCGCACCGCACCGCACCCAGAGCAAGCGCAACGAGCATCGCATGCAAATGGTGCACGTGTGATGCTGGCGGAGGCGTGCTCGCGATTTAATTTTTGAACGCAGTAGTTTTCGTTTCTGCTGCGCAACGGGTGACAAACTTCGCCTATGTCAATTTAGGGGAGGTGGAATTACTACTGTGCGGGATAATGCAAACTGATTTGGATATTTTGCACGTGGCCGAATTCTCGCGAAATTATGTATTTTGAATGTAGAAAATAAATCGATTCTGATTACATATCGTGCTAATTAAATTTGCACTTTGATATCCATAGCAAATAATTTGCAAATCGATGACAAGGTCAGCATGAAAAGGAATAATAAGTGCAATCTAAACCAAGTTAACGATTACAAGTACAAGGCATTGATTTGTACTGTCAACAAGGTGCATAAAATTGTTAGTAGTTCAACTACTTATAGACTGAAAATAATTGATCAAATTCTGATGGAAACAAACTTGAATCTTTTTCGCGCACTCTTAAAATGTAGTGCGGCTTCAGATAGAATGTGCCGAAATAAGACAAGCAAAAAAGTGGTAAACAGGATTAAATCGAATGAAAAATTGCTGAAAGCACTTTTGGTAAATCTAGTTAGAAAAGTAATGAAGTACACAAGTCAAAATGATTTTGTGTCTCTCCTTAAAAGTGACTAGTTCCTTTTGTCCTAAAATGAAAAAAATGCAATGGGATGAATGGCTTTGATTGTTCTTGTAGTTAAGGCATATTTTAATGTTGTTTGTTAAAAGTTTGATCAGCAAAACCACCAAAACTTTTCTACACTCTAAACGACAAGAAAACCTGCCTACACTAATAGAATACATTTTTATAATCTAATTATTAAAAGATAGAAGGTTTTTGGTATCTTTTGGATTTTTTCTGTAAAACTATTCTTTTACCGTCTTGTAATGTGATTGGTTGTGTAAAATATATTGAATCCCCTTTCATTATCTCAAGTCAAATTTTACGAAATTGAGATCAGCACACGAGTACATGAACATCATATTAACAACTACAATCACTTTCTTAATAACTATTATAAGAAACCAAATGTTCTATTACTCGGCCTTGCAACCTTGTTCGATAATTCTCTAATTCTGTGTTATAATAAGATAACATCTACTTTTTTTCATTAATTACGATTAATTGACATCGTATAGATTCTAATGTAGGAAATATCCTCCAGGTTTGCAGGACTGAGATCTCTTGTCGATTGTCCTCAGCAAACTGCGAATAAAATAAAGAAACATATTGGATTAAGCATGATATCTTTCCATACAATGCATTATGGCTTTTCCACGCAATGGGCTTTGTATGCACTAAAGATTTTTGGCGCAACAGCTTAAGCTTCCGGTCCCGTGAAAAACCTTTTTTCCGGCAAAGAGTCATTGGTGAGATTGCTGTTCGTAACAATCTAGATTTGCTTGGGCTGTAATGTGGGCGATTGATGTGTATGCCTCGAAATTGCGCAACAATGAAAAAGCATTGAAAGTAGTGTTTTATACGTTTACAAGTTTATCTTCTTGTGGCGTAAATATTTCCCCTTAACATAATAATGTGCTTTTACTGACATTAAGTAACTTATTTTCGTGATGATTTGTCAGGCTGTGTTCTACTTCAAAGACTATGACTGGCTTGGCTCCTCATGATGCGAGTCCAGACCAAAGAAATACGCTATCACTAAAAGCACGTACAGGCTGTGTTTTAGTATCTCTCGCAATAAACCAGTTAATTTTCATCCATAATATGTTTGGTTATCTGTTATTTTTGCACTTACTACGTGTTAATTCCAGTATCCAGCAGATAATGAAAGAAAGGCTGTAGCAGCCAGGCAAGCAATACTGCAACGTTTATAAAGGTGTACAGTTCCTATAAATGTAATTTAAATAAAGTATGCATTTGTGTTCATTAATATGTATGTGTAATTTCAGTGGTCAAAAGGAGGTTTTATCTCGTGTGGATATCTGACTCACTGCAAATGTATTATTAAATTAGTGTTAAATTATCGTATCTTTATTTGCCCTTTCCTAGCTATTGGAACTATGTTAACATTCAACCACGTGTATATCAGGACATCAAGCACCCATTTCATTGCTTTCTAGTTTGTTTGCTGACAAAAAACAAGTCCAAAAAGACCTTGACCGCGAAAGCCAGTAAGGATCGCAATAACATTTTATTTATTTCATTTGATGACAAAGGAAATCCGAATTTGTAGAGAACCAATGTACGAAAAAGGTTGAAATCTGTTTTTAGCGAAGTTATTTTCTAACATGTGACTGTGTGATGCAATTAGAAGCCACTAGAGTCTAAAAATGTCAATGTTGTCAATCCACAATTAAAACACCTTAAAAGAAGGCCGAAACTGAGCAAATGAAGGAATCAGCTCCAAACGTTTCACGGAATTTCATGTGCAATATATAACGGAATTTCGTGCAATATGCGCACGAAAATGCAATAAAAATCTCTTTGTATATTCACAGGCACTTGTTGGTTCAAGAGCAAAAATTATATTGCAGACAGTACGTATCTCAAGACCGCTTCCTAAAGATTAGTTCGGGGAACTAACAAGCTGCTGAAGTGAATGTGTTGATGTAATAGACAACACGTGAACATATATGCATGCGCCGATTAAACACCGTACGAAGAGCAATGAAAGACCCTCTGTAGATACTCCGATTGCTTCCAACGCCGGTTAGTTAGTTAGTTAATGCCTTATTTTACGTGGCGAGACTCGGGCAATCAGGCCCGCTCTTCCGTCTTACCACGCAAATTTCGCTACGCTCCTTTTTTACCACCTAGCGGAGAAAGGAGGTATTATCTTCGGCGACGAAACAGGTGGAACTCATTTAGGCTTGAGAATCGTTTACATTCAGTAAATCTACTGCATGGGACAGCCGGCTTTACTTCCCCCGGAGGAAGACGTACGAAGGATTTTTCGCCCTTAAAAATCCACGGCTTCGATCGGGTTCGAACCCGCAAACTTGGGTACAACTGTCCGATACGCTAACCATTATACCACCGAATCCGCTTGCTGCTGATGCGAATCCACCGGTCGAAAATGGCGGCGCCCAATCCCCGCACAATCAAAATAAAAACTCTCCGAATACGAAATGTTTCGAGCTCTCAGCGGTTAGAGAGCGGGAGTGCGGTTTCAGAGGGCACGTGCACGAAATGTGACACGTGTAGTCGTTTCCATAAATAGTTGCGGGCTTTGTTGGGAGCTCTCTCCAGTGCATGCACGACTTTGAGGTCGGGCTGATCTCATTTTACGAACGGCGCCCTCGAAACATAGCGTATATGATATTTAAAACGTGTACCACGAAAAATGGGAGGGAAAAAAATGAAAAAAAACAAAAAAAACGCTGTTATAAACGCAAGCTATATTTTTGTGCACTCTAAATCGATCTTTTCTGTATTTAATTTGCGTTTTGCTATTAATTAACTAGGTGATTCTCGAACTTGCAAATAACATTTCATCACAACGTTGTGTTGTTTATTGTTCCTGTGTTTCTTTTCTGTATTATTTTTTGTGTTTCTTTTCTGTGTAAATATTTTTGTATTTAGTTTGTGTTTTGCTATTAATTAATTGGTATTCTCGAACTGGCAAATAACATTTCATCACTACGTTGTGTTCTTTATTGTTCCTGTGTTGCATTATGCATTTTGGGTAAATGTTCCAATTTTCTAGAGAATAGAATTAAAAAATATTGAGCGAAACAAGTGTCGAGGAACTGCGATTTTTTAGTAAGGTAGAAATCGACTTTACTTTCACATACCACAATATCCAAAAAATGTGTAAATGAGAAATAACATTTTTCATTGCAAAACAAATGTTTAAAAATTGTAATTGTTTACCCGAAATATGTTTTTGAATAATTTCAACACACCGTTCGCTCGCACATAAACATATTAATTAAACATATGTAGTGCAAATGAAAACAGAAGATTCCAGATATTTACCGGCGATTGTTATCAATAAACTGAATCGGCATACCTAGGAAACTAGTAGAGTTCCAACATCACATACGTTTTCGAATTATTCATAACTCTTACAATTTTCGAAAATTTAGAGAGTTCAATAAAAATCTTTTTTCATTTTTATGAACAATATCACAATATTCGTCACAATATCCGAGGCAACAATTTAAAGAAAAAATTTGGTTCCATTTTTTAGAAAATCATGTTATAAAATTTGGCCTTTTCACATAAATTTAGCGAAAATTACTATAATTAGAATTAGTTGTACACGCCTCATTTAAAGATCAAATTTCAAGAAAGGCTTACATTTAGAAGGCAATTCTATATCTTCAATATTGTGATTGTGGGATGACGAAAAAAATATTAACAATTTTCGAAAATTCCGTGAATTGAACTAAAATTGCACTTGCACCGTTGCCATAAGTGTAGTTTGCTCTGAGAGGAAAAAGTAAAGACAAAATTTGGTATCATTTTGGTGAAACTTTTGAACTGGTCATTGAGGCTTCATGTCAGTACCTACCAAAATCAATGCATTTGTTTCAAATTCATGGCGCTGAGTCATCAGCCATATTGATCGAAAAATATCAATGTTGGTGAAAATCCTGCTTACGGTGTAGCCACTAGCTTTGGTTACAGTCGGGTAGGCACACAGACAGATGAACGGATGTTTTGCCGTAAATCATTTTTTTTGTATCAAGAACCCATTTTGATTTTGTTACAAGGTATTAAACAAAGTTGTTAACTACATATTGAAATATACCCATTTCTTATATCCGTCTTGCTGGCCTCAAATTCCTGTAACCTGTTTCCGAATTTTTAATAAATGGTTGATCCCGGGTTTAGGGTGGCACGGTTCCTTTGGTTCCTTTTATGATTCATTATTTCTCGCGATTCCTATGTTTATAGTTGTGCGGTTCACTATAACAACCGAATTATTTATGTTCAATGCTAAATGAGAAGAAGTCACCTGATAATTTGTTGGCGTGGAATTGTGTGTATTTCGGCATTTTTTACCTAATTAATATATGGGCGCCAGGAAATGGTTATGAGAATGAGCTCCCAAATTATATTTACTTATAATTCCGTTGCTGACTCAGTCGGCGGGTTCTTTACCGAAATAATCGTGATTACTTATGATTTACTTAATTCGCCCCCCATACGGAGAAGTGTGGAATCTGAAATACAAAATTTAAATATCCTACTGGATTGCACGTGACAGCAAATGATAATCTGCTTTTACCAATAACAAATAACGAATTTATTTATAAATTTTAGTAACAAAGTATATCATTTTTTTTTGGTCATGTTCTTTACTATAGCGCTATAGAACCTGTTATCCATGAGAATCTTGGGCGCTGTCCTGGTAAAGGATGTCTCCCCGTACTCATCAGCAATGAGCCTCGTCCAATCTTCTTTCGTGCTACCGACAAAATCCGTATCTCTTGTCGTTTCTTCTCATAAACTACTATATGCCTGTTTATTCATTGACTTTCCATCCCATTCATCTGCTTGAATTACTACAATTTCTAATACTCCTTATTGTTCATTACCTAAGCAAAATCGTAAAGTGCTGTTAAATATTGGCATATAAGTTCACCAAGTTATTATCGGGTTCCTATCATTGGAGACTAAGTTCGATTATCATTGTCCGCTTAATAAAATGTATAAGTCCCACTTTTGGCATTCACTGTTCACTTTATATAAAAATTTCTGAGTTCTATCTTTTTAATACTAACGACGACAAATCACTACGTCCAAACTCGCGTAAATTTTCTACGTTCCAGTAAACTGACATATATCTAGCACCTGACGTGATCGCCATCTTCTCAGAGCTCGAATCCAATCTTCTTGTATCTAATTTAACATGTCAACTTTTTAATCTTTTACTCTCTTGTTTAAAATAAATTATGCTATCAACTTATCGTTTTTGAACTAATGGGCATGTTGCGTCGGTACCATGGCAACCAGCGTCTTTTGCTAATAAATTTCTAATGAAATTCCCTGAATTTTCATATTGGTGATAATCTGGTATGTACAATATGGAAGAAAGAAGTATCAACTTTTCCGTATTATGGACCCTCAAAAACTATGTTTTCTGACTTTTTGCTGGAGCGTTTACAATACTTTTATACTACATAGAGTAGAATGCGAGAAGTAAAATAGTGTGAAACGAAAAGCATTTGTGACGACGCTGCGAAGTAGAGAGACATTCAATAACGTTTTATAATTAATGACGGCAAATTTGTAGGAGTATTAACCTGCTGTTCGTTTACATTTAGGAATAACGTCTTGCGTCATATAGACCAATAAAAATATTACAGGATCATTTCAAATTTTGCGAGGTTTTACAGCAGACTTACATTAACATTCGTTACAGGTTCGACTTTGGACCTCTCCATCTTCACAAAATAACCCGGTTCCGCTGTTGTTGGTCGCTTGGAGCGTCTCTGGTTCAGGCTTCTGATCATCGCAAGACAAACTTCTGCTGTTCCCCAGACACTAGCAGGCTGCAGGGAGAGCAGCACTACATTCAGTCTATTTCTCCGCAGGTTCCCAACATCAAGTCGGCGGAGCTTTGTCGCATGACCACCGGCAGAAGTGGGCGCACGAGAGGAGGCGAAAGGCGAAGACGAATGCGTAGACGAAGACGTAGGCGAAGGCGAGGATGGCAGGCGAACGAGGCGTATGCGTAGGCGAATGTAGGCGAAGACGAGGCGAAGACGTGGACGAAGACGTGGACGAAGACGTGGGCGAAGACGTGGACGAAGACGTGGACGAAGACGTGGACGAAGACGTGGACGAAGACGTGGACGCAGACGTAGGCGAAGAAGATGAATAGGCGTAGGCGAAGGCGTAGGGAAGGCGTAGGCGAAGGCGTAGGGAAGGCGTAGGGGAAGGCGTAGGGAAGGCGTAGGGAAGGCGTAGGCGAAGGCGTAGGCGAAGGCGTAGGTGAAGGCGTAGGCGTAGGCGTAGGCGTAGGCGTAGGTGAAGGCGTAGGCGTAGGTGAAGGCGTAGGCGTAGGTGAAGGCGTAGGCGTAGGTGAAGGCGTAGGCGTAGGTGAAGGCGTAGGCGTAGGTGAAGGCGTAGGCGTAGGTGAAGGCGAGGCGTAGGTGAAGGCGTAGGCGTAGGTGAAGGCGTAGGCGTAGGTGAAGCGAGGCGTAGGCGAAGGCGTAGGCGGCGTTGGTGGCGCCGGTGGCCTGCACCAGCAGGCTAAAGCAAGGGCAGTGCCGGCGCTAGGCATGCGCAGACCTGGCGAACGCCCTGGGTCTCGCAAGTCAAGGGGCCCGATGATGGAACTGATGGTGAAGAATTAAAAAAGGAAATTAGGACGGGAGAAAATCGTGTTTGTAAGCTATAAGTCCCGTTACAGAAGTCTGATAATTCAAAACATTTTCAATTAAATTTTTACTTTGTTAATTTTAGTTATTACTTATAAGTAGGGGGCGGATTGTAATGAAATGTCAATTTTTTCTTTTTGCTTTAGAACAAGAATATGTTTAACAAGAAAACTAAATATTTGAAAAAAGACCGGGTCCTACGATAACTATAAAGAAACATGACAGGACTGAAATTACTTGACAATGGTTCCTCGCACCCAAGCGACGAATCTAGGTATAGCAGATGATCAATCTGATATATAAAAACCAATGTTTGTTTGTATTTTATGCGCTGCAATACCAAACTTTGCCGACTATTTCTTCACTTGTACGAAGAAGTGGGCATAGTCAATGGAATGAGCTATGTTTGACGCACATACAAGCAAAATATGAGCGTTGTTGATTATGTTCATGCAATTATGCTAACTCAAGCGCTTCTGAATGGAAGCTCTGCGCAACCCGCCGCACTCTCAAGTGTTAAGTGCGTTTTCACTGCAATTCTGCCCCTGCGATTGTGAAATATCGACCGGAATTAATATTTGAATGTTATCTCGGACAAATTTTCCAAATTTCTCCACAACAGTGTCATAGCGATTGCATGCCCACAGGCGAGGGCGAACGTTTCAACAATTAATTCTTGAAATCATGTCCAAACTAGGACCTAGAACAGAATCATACTCGCGAAAAAGTCTTTCATCCATTAAAATGTTTGCAGAGCGTAGCGTAATACATGATTACCAATGACGTGGCCAGTGGCGTGTGAAATGTAAGAGTGAAGCATTGCCGGGTTCACTAATGTTTTATAAAATGGTACTCAAAAGAAATGAATGATGATACAACAGAGGTGAAATCCAACGGAAGGAAAACCGGAGAAAACAAACTTCCACGAACCCACAAGGTTCACCACAAATTTCACTTGGAGATGACGAGGAGCCAATCATGACTCGCAAGAAACAAAAAGGCGCTGAGCTTGTGGGTGGGTTGGTGGCTGCGGCAGAGGCTGCGGTGGTCGCGGCGGAAAATGTGGTTGTGGAAGCTGCGGCGACGGGAGGTGGGCTCGCTGAAGGCGGTGGCGGGGTGAGAAGCAGAACGGTGGTGCAATGGGGGAGATGAAGGCAACTTGGGGAACTTCCTGGCGACCGGCCGCCTTCCCGGCGTCTGCGCCTTAACTAACGTCGTTTGTCGCGAACCCCCGCCCTCGGGCCAAGCGCAGTCCCTGGGGAGCACAGACGTCGCTTCCTGCAAGCCACGCCCCCGTCTCCACTTCCGTTTTCGCCCCTGCCTTTGCATTCACCTTCGTATTCGTCTCCGACTCCTGTCTTCGGACCCGACTCCTGTCTTCGGACCCGACTCCTGTCTTCGGACCCGACTCCTGTCTTCGGACCCGACTCCTGTCTTCGGACCCGACTCCTGTCTTCGGACCCGACTCCTGTCTTCGGACCCGACTCCTGTCTTCGGACCCGACTCCTGTCTTCGGACTCGACTCCTGTCTTCGGACCCCACTCCTGTCTTCGGACCCCACTCCTGTCTTCGGACCCGACGCCTGTCTTCGGACCCGACTCCTGTCTGCGGACCCGACTCCTGTCTTTGGACCAGACTCCTGTCTTTGGACCGGACTCCTGTCTTTGGACCGGACTCCTGTCTTCGCCTCCACCATCACTTCCGCCATCGTCTCTGCCTTCTCCGCCATCGCCTCTCCCTTCGCCATCGCCATCGTCCCCGCCTTCATCATTGCCTCTACCGTCGCCTCCGCCGTCACCTCCGCCATCGTCATCGTCTCCACCTCCTCCATCGCCTCCTCAATCGCATTCATCTTCAAAACATGTAATTTATGATGTAATTTTCCAAAGGTCTCGTGTATGTGTAAATAGTAAATTTAGAGAGTGGGGATTCTCACATCGCATATTAAAAATAGCGACAAAAATATATTAGTTTAACAGGAAAGAATAACTATGAGCTCAGTTAGACATCACATAAAAAAATGTTAGAATTTGTACTGAGGTTTGAAGATCTGTGAAAGGAATTTCATTGAAATAAATAAGGTGCTTTTCTAAGATATCCAGAAATGTTTTACAGAAATATCATTCTTTAAATGGGGAGAAATGTAGTCTAACGAAGATGTATTTCTCAAAAAGGTGTGAAAGCTAAACTTGACAGATTATGGAAGTGGATGCTACTTTAGTTTTAAGAAACAGGTTTTGCGATTATGGTATTATTTCATTACATTTCCTTGTAAATTATTGGGCGTAACTTTTTGAACTGTGTATATGTCAATCTTCCGAGCACCCAGTAATTTAATAGGTATTGTATCATTTGTGAGTTCATGATTTGATTGGAGAGGTAATTGTGATTTAGAACTTGATTAATATCTGTGAAAATCTGTTAATTTAATCTAGAGCCATTTAAATTGAACGAATGCATTTAACCGCCGAAATCACGGAAAACTAGTGATCAGAGAAGTCCGCCCCGCTAGAATTCTCCTCCAGACAGCGACAGAACTCGACCCAGCTCTTCAGCTAATGTCGAAACCCCTGCTACCGTCGGGACCCGAACGCTAAAACCTCCCCGTCAGAGGCACTCCCATCCAGTGCCTTGATGAAAAATAAATTCGCAATATATAATTTCTATTTACTAAGAAATAAGTGAAATAATAACTATTTATGTATACCCACTCTCACAGAATATGGGTGATGCCCTGTGCGGCCAAATCTGGCTTTTCCACAGCTTGGACAACCATCGCTGGACACTCGACCAATCCTGGCGTCGAGGCGATCCGCTCTTATCTGGCTTTTGCTCCAAGTTTCAGACACGCCCCCCTTCCTCCCCTCGAAGATTTTTCCTCCTAGTTATCTCAAAGGGGCGGAGAAATTTTCTGAGGTCAGTGACGCTGCCTCGTTAACGTGAGCAGGGTAACAGGAGAGGAGGTGAGAGGAAGAAGGGAGGTAACGGGAGGGGGCACAGAAAAAAAACGGATTGGTGCGCGCGGGGGCGAGGATCACTCCGCCCAATGCACTGGGCGTTGGCCCTGACCCGTGGACGCTGACGAACCAAGGGCAGAGGGTCACGGGGAAAGGGGGTGTGACATTTTTATCGAGTTCTTACCATGAAAATGAAGTCTAATTTATGGTATCTAATATTGTGAGAAATTTGTGTCAGATTAAATTAATAGTGTTTAAAGTTTTGTTTCTTAAACCATTTTAAAATGCTAATGGTTCTAAACAAGGGAAAACTAACTATTAATAATAATTTTCGGAAAAACAATATAATGCATTTACATAATATAAAATTTCCTATCAAGCAAATTGAAATTATTTCACGTATTTAAAAACTTGTATTTTGTCATTATTACGCCTTTTTTAAGGAAATGCAAGAATATACATTTTATTACGCATTATGAAAATGTAAAGCCATTTTTCTATAGGGGCAGGTGTATGCAAACAGGGTTTCGTTAATCAATTAAAATCACTGCCGGTTCCAAGATATTATCACAAAATTCTATTGTTAATATTGTTTAAAATATTTGTAAAATTGATGCAATTTTATAGTGATAATCGGTGAAAAGGAACAGGGGAAACCCCTCATTAGAAATATTTCAAAATATAATTGTCTTTTTTCTTCATATATTTTTCAAAAGTTTATTTTTTGTTACACTGCTGAGAAGATTATATCTATCCCTTCCAGTGATATTTTTATTTATTTATTTATTTAAGGTAATATACAGGCAACAGTACAAATCTGATATGGCCCGAATAGGCGCCAAATAATTAATTATTTTCAAATATCACATTGCATATATTAATAGCAAAATTGTAATAATTGATATCTTTAATAAATAGCTAATAATATAACAGCAAATTTTTAATTCTTTTAATTTCTGAAATATACACTGGGAAATTAAATATTTTCAAATATTTTTTAATAACTACGTAGTAAAAAAGAATAAATTTGAAAAAACCCTTAAATGTTAGAATCAAGTAATTTTCTTAATACGAGCTATTAAGAAAGAAACAAAACTTGTTTGAATAAACTTTAACGAGATTGAGTATTTGTTAAAAATTTCAATTCCGGGACAATTTTCCAATTAAATATTTAAGCGGAACACAGTGTTTCCCAATCGTATTATCTTTCCAATTTATGTTACGTTTTGTATGACCCCAGAAACAGTTTCTGGGGTGTTTAGTTCGATTCAAGAAGTTTCCCAATCAAAAAATCCGGAAACCTTGACACGGGTTTTCGATATTGAAGTAAGGGAAAAGGTTTTTATTCACAGGGAAAAACACCCTCCTTGTTTTCTAACGATTAATTGTGAAATCATTTTAGCCATTGTAAGATATACGCATGACAAATAATTTGTGCCATAAGATCCCAATACTTGAATGCATATCGAACCTGAAAATACATTGGTTTTAGATCAACACGGAAAAAAAAGTTCAATGAGAAAAAGCCACAAGTTCTCAAATCCCACAGAAACTAAACTACAGTCTTTATTATTTTACGGAAATGAAGAAACTTCATGCACCTTCTTTAATAATATAAAGAACTGTGTATTGTGCTCAAATATCTTGTCAATTACATAGTACAATATTTATTCGCAAAATTTCTGTAAATTAGTATAAAAGTCAGTTAAAATATTTTTTTTAATAACAAGATTAAAAGAGTAACAACAGTAAAAAATGACTAATTTTAAAATGAAATAAATGACAAAGACAGTGTTACATCAAAAACGCAAAATTAGTTATAAAAGGCATGTTAAAATCATCCCACTTCACGCGTATTAGATTTATAAATCCATAGCTAAGAAAGTTTAAAAAGAGTTTGCGGAGGACAGTAGCCAGCATCTCTTCTATAGTCGACAAGCTACTTCACCTTCTTCCAGCTCTTTCATTATCGCAGTGCAGGAGCATGCTTTACAGTAAGGTCTATTCTTCATTTCTGGGGATAGGGGTAGGTAACTGCACGAGATGTCCGTGCGAGAAGTGGCAGTGCCCGATCCAGTGAATAACAATTCTTGCCTCGGGCTTAGAGCCACGGGATGACCGACGGGTCTTATGATCTGTGAGTTTAACTGCCACTCTGTTTGCCTCAAAATGCAACGTTGGATAAAATCTTAGTAGTAAGAGTAGATATTACCCATAAGATATCTTTCTGGCTTCCTCGAGGCCAACTTTACTACCTAGTCAGAGTTTCATTTTCCACTTATCCCCACGTGGCCAGGGACACAGGAAAAAACGTAATTCAAATGATGGAGAATTAAGCGATATCTTCGATGTATTTGATGTTGGATATATGATGTCAAAGGTTTGCTAGGAGAGAAAGAGGAAATGGACGACAAGGCCATGCTTCCTGGGTTCCAGAAGGGCCGCGGGTTCCACCTCGGACATAGTTGTGTGTTCGTGATGTCCTTACGTATTCTCCTGAAACTCCAAACATAAAAAATCACAGTGGTCGTTATACTTGACCTAGTAGTTAAAAAGAGACATTAAAAATATATAAAAAACAACAATTTCCAATTGTCAAAGAAAATTTCACATATTTGAATTCAGACTTTTTCAATAATCGTTGCCTAATAAAACCTAAGGACTTTATTTCCCTGGGTAAAATATTATTATAAAACGGAAATTTATTTAATCAAAAATGAAATTTTCATATACTGTAGTCTACTAATTCGATTGTATTTATGACAATATTCAGCAACTCTCTCAGAGATTTCCTACAATATTGCAATGATATTCATTGTAGCCAATACATATTTTATTCACACTTTCTCTATTTCGTTGGTAAAATAAACATATTTATTAAACTGAGTACCATAGTTTAATAATATTCTTTCATTTACAATATTTCCATAGTTTTTAGCGAGGAACAGTGACGGAAAATAATTGGCTTAATATTAGAGTTAAAGACTTCATTAAATATTTTACTATATTTACATTCTCAGATACTTGCCTTTACTACAGAAACAATGATATCAAGTAAAATATAGTATTTAGGGGGTTTGAGGAAGGAAAATTCGGCTTTTGAAATCACGAACTCCAAAAATATTTTCAAAAAGACTCTGCGAACATGTATTTATTTTTAGACTCGTTGTAGGAAGGACCTGTATACGCATGGTACCGCAAAAATTAAACATGCAGCTTCTAAAATCAGTATGTATTCTTTTTTTCAAAATTGATATTATACTATAAGTTCATTGGGATTCCTGAATCAATGATATTCCAATATTTCTGGAGAATTTATGTTACATTATGCTCACTATTGCATTATTGAAACTTTCTGAAAAAAAGAACTCTTTCTTTTTTACTTTATCTTGAACAGATACACTATACCATTTATTACAAATATAGTAAATGTCACCTTTTATTAATATCTCTGGGATTTTCAACATTACAATTACTAATCTGTTTCAAATTTCTCATGAACTCTTTACTCTTCTTCTCGGTATAACTAATTCTACAAATGAAGTTATAAAAAATTGTATAAATGTTTTCCAAATTGAGAAAATTGCTTTGCAGTGAAAGCATACAAATTTTCCGTGAACGCATAATCTAAATTTTCTTATATATTGACTGCACTTTCTTCTTAAGGAGTAGAGAAAGTTACGTAATGCTACGCGAAAAAACGGCGAATTGTCAGCAGAAAGCCCATATTACACCGCCCTTGTGACGAAAAATGGATAAATCCACTTGCTAAATTTAGAAAAAAAATCACTCCAAATCGTGGTGCCAGCCAGAATCCGTATTTTGTGGGTGGTTGATAGCGAAATCAAACTGACGGTAAAATGTCTGTCCGTCCGTCCCTGAACAACGCTAGCAGCTAAACCGTTAAGCGTTTCCACCAAAATTGATACTCCCAATCGATCAGCTGTTGTCGTAGCGCCTTCAAATTTGAAACCGATATTAGTAGGGGAGGGTACTTTATGTAGCCCCTGGGACATTTTTCAAATGTTCAAACAATGACTCTATAATTTATTACAAATGTAATAAAAGTATAAATGTAATAATTGTTGGATATTGGGAAGTGCATTTAAAGAGAATATTGCTGATCTCATGTTCGTTGCTAGATTTTCGTAAGTATTCCTGCAGTAAAATGTTGAAATTTGATTTTCCCTTCATGAAACTTTTTCCTTAAAAGATAAGATTTTAGAAATAAGATCATGTGCAATTTTTCAAACTTTTAGTATTTTTCACGCCGTTCCGTGAAAATGCGGGTGAGAAAGTACGCGCTGTTTAGCATCACTAGTATTCTTTAAAACTGTCCTACTTCTAGACATTAGAGGCTCTTCTCAGATAATTGCAAGTCCCTTTCTAGTTTTATTATGACAATGTGGTACTGAAGTATGCATGAAGAAAATGAAAAATGTTAGTACTTTCTTTCTATAGAGAAAAGTTCGCATTCTATTAAATTATAATTATATTATATTAATATATTTTATTATTCCTATATTATACATTTTATATTATATTATAAATCACAATATATTTAAACTTAAAGTTGACCTCTGAAAACGAAAAAAATATACTGAAACGATTATATTTCTATTTAGCATAGGTTTTATTATTTTTAACTACTTTTCTAAGTAGCAGCTGAAACACAAATCCTTTGGCGAATAGTTGTTAACGTCATAGGTACCGCTGTCGGCTTGCTAACGTTGTAAGTTCGAATCAGAGGTGATTTTTTCTTCTGTTACGGTGTGATTTCAGTAGTAATATGTCAATATTTTTGTAATTAATGACTAATTTTTGAAAGACTTAGGGGCCCTAAAAGGAGCCAGTTTTATCGTCCATCAGTACGACGACTAGAAACCTCCGTTCTGTATGCCAACTGACCGAGGCGCTGGTGACCCTATTTTCCGAGGAACTCTATATATTTTTGAATATTGAAAAATTAACTTTTCAAAACTAAAAATGCCAGCAATCCTACGTTAGCTCACTAGTAATATAATATAAAGTAACAATAACGCAATCAGTAGGCATTAGAAAAGAAAGTATGTGCTGTTGTAGTTCCAACTACTTCCGTTATTTACATTATAAAGCATTATAATTTCTTTAAGAAACAATCAATCAACTATTTGCTGATAATTAAAAATATTGTTAGCATTATATCATTCAAGTTTAGGTTACAAGTTTTCATGAATAACAGATACAGAATTTGTCCGGAAATTCTCTTAGTTGTGTTAATTGGTATTAAAAATAACATAGTTCTTACTTAATACTACCCGGTTCTGTATTTCAGACTGGTGTTTCACGACGAGTTACAGTTCAGTCTTATCGCGTAATGTGGAGATCACCTTGAAGATATGGGAGGGCAAGATATTGATTCGCAGGATAGAAGCTACTTCACTTGGAGCCCTACAAAGACGAAATATTTCTAACTAGAATCAACTATAGAATATTATCGCGCCCAGTGATTCCACATTCTTATCAAGAATGTGAGTTTACTATAACCTGAAGTAAATGTTGTATATCATAAGAACAATAAATTTCAAGATAGAATTCATTCTACAACACCCCTCATCGGTGCTGTAAGGTACCTCTGTGATAGCTCCGTGGATTAAACGGGTAGCGGTAGATAGAGGAATGGACGCCAGATCAAATCCTGCCGAATATATATTTTTACCTGATGCACCTGGAACACATTAATCACTATCATCACGAGCGAGACATTTCAAAATTCTTGCAAGGAGGAACAAACTTGTTTTTGTAAACGATAATGTGATTAGATTGGGTATGTGCTGGTATCTTGTATTCAAACATTGTGACAGAAACGAAATTTGGAAGAGATGGCTCAAAATATTAACAGTGTCTCAATTGCAATATCATTATCATATTTTTATGTAATCATTAGAAATAATATGAAAAGTCTGTACCAAGTTGTATAATCACTAGTAATTTACATATTTAACGAGTTCTAGAGATAATCAGAATCCTTAACAAGTCTGTGAGTTTATTATTATAAAATTGTGCAATAAGTGCGTTCTTACGTTTCTTTTGTAATTTAGAAAGATATGTATCTTTTTACTGATTGTAAAGTTCATAGAGACTATTACGAACTCATTAGGTACCATTTGTGTTGTGCCTTTATGATAAATGCTAACAGAACGCATCCCATAATTAATTGTAACAATTGATAATTTTATTTCTTTATGGTCTTCTTAAAATTTTTTAATGTAAGTCTTCGGTAGAGTGAAGCCACATTTCAAAATATATTAACTCCAAACATAATAAAGTACGATTTGACATGGTCATGCAGAAATCAATATTTTTTTTATTATTATCCATTTTTAAATAAACAATGTTTTGATACGGCTTATCTTTGAGTGAGGGTCGACTGAGACTAAGTGGTGACCACGAACAATTAGTCCCAATTTTCACAAAAAATAAGGAATTTTAATTATTTAGATTATATCAATGATTATTCGCCATGCTTGTGTAGGTGATCAAAATGCACAAATCACCTGACATTAAGTCTCAATATAGGAAAAAACAAGGAAGTGCGAATTTCGGATCTCAAAATGTCTGGGATAATGTCGTTCTTTTAAATCTAAATATTAAATTTTATTATAAAATTCATAAATATGATAACGGAGTTAGATAAATAAATATATTATCATGTATTATTAAAAACATCAGTTGCCCTATTGCATTTTCCAGAAGTGTACTGCTTGAGAACAGATATGTTTAGTGAATATGATTTCTAATATTACGTCTGAAATGTTACTCTCAGAAGAAAATGGAGAAATTACCAGAACAAACATTTCGTATTCGTAGATACATTAAGGCTTGCAGATTACTGAGCAATAACTCTCTGTAGCTGAAATCCTTGACACCGGATTTTTAAATCGGAAATTATTGAGATCAAAGTTCTGCGCGTGCCTTTTTCTTCATTCCGCGTTCTGTTTTACCTAAAGTCTGAGAATTAAAAGATAAGAATGTTTAGCGGAAAATACTTGTATTTATTTATTGCTTATAAGATCTTTGCTGAACTTTTATACTATATAATGTGTAATTAGTTTGATCCCTTTATTATTAAGTATTTATACAAATGTGTATTTATTTATATTTAGTTAGTAAATTTAACCTAACCTCGCTTGGAATTAAGATAGTGAACGTTTTGACATACATTTTGCATTCACTTCCCAAAAACGTTTGTCACAACTCTGTCACTTTTTATAGGAAATGAAATATGAAATGTTTATCCCGTTCGTTAGTGATATCCATGTGTGTGACCTGATAACCGTATTAGTGAGTACTAAAGATGTAATTCCCTTCGGACAAAATCGACCCGCATCGATTCGATTTACGACCAGTTGCTCTGACCACTGAGCTTCCGAAAAAATGCGTTTTACAGTTGGGTTCTTGGGCTCGTGTATTCCCCACGCATTTGATATTTGTCACCGCTGTCATCATTTACGTAAGTCAGTATGACGGAAGGTTTGGACATTTAAGTAATTGATATCAAAGTTGTGACTTTTACACAACGTCGTGCCCAGATTGTGACAAATTACTCGTTTTCTTGATTACATAAATACATTCATATTTCGCAATATAGATCATTTATGTAAAAGAATAAACTCACACGAAATGACAATCAGTATGCAGAAAATTCTCAGTACTGTTTTTTTGTATCTCACCTTTTAGAACTATATGTACTTACGTTTAGATGGATTTTGAACTATGATAATTCGTTATCTCAGCACAAAACAAAACTTGTATCTCGTTTTTACTTTCTCGTATACGCACGAATATACGTAGTATGGGTAATATATTCGTAATATGACACGTATATGCATGTTATATTCGTGCGTATCGTAGTATAGAAAGAAAGTTATGTAATACAGCGCGGAAAATCGATTTCACGATTAAACGGTATCACGTTTTGGAGTCGAAAAAAGCGCGGTTTTACCAAACCATCCGTCCATCAATCTGCTTGATCACTACTAGCGCCTAAACCACACGTACGATCCTTTCAAATTGAAGAAACCCTGTTTTCTGGCTGTAGTTTGAAGCTTGGAAATTTTGAAAAATCTTTGAAATTTAGAGTGCACTTTACATATTCTTTGGACATTTTCAAAATTTACATAAAAACGGCTCCTAATTTTCTGGTAAGAATGAAGTAAAATACACTTAGAAGGATGACATGGATTTAATTTTCATGAGTTAACTCTGAATTTTCGAAAATTTTAAAGTTTGAACATTTTGGGATAATACACTACAACTACAAGTGAAAACAGATTTGTCTTTCCGCCAAATATGTTGTCCATAATTCGTTCTTGCACCAACAATCATATGAGCTTCTTGAGAATGGTGGCATTTTCGCGCAAAGTGCAAGCAATATTTACAATTTTAAAAATTGTTTGAAATGCAAAACTACCAATTAAACCGTTTTCTTTTCCAACTATTAAAACGTTTTAAACAGATTTTGCGAAATCTGCAGTACTTTTTACTATTTCTTTCTTGTTGCAAGCAACTTGTTCTGTCTTCAATATAATGAGCTCAACAAGTATCACTCGTCAACACATCCTAATATGCCAAACATTGTATAAGTGACTGCGAGTGACGTCATATGGATTCAGGTGCTTGTTTGCTTAGAACTGGAAGACTCGAGTTCACGTCTGGCCTGTTTACAAGCACATTTTTGACTATGTAGTTTTAATGAGTAATACTTTTCCTTTTCAATAATTTCAAAGGTATTCATTGCAGTTTGTCGTTTGAGTTTAAAAACGAATGAAGTGTTAATAGTGTAACATTTGTTGCATATTAGAAAACATTACCCATGCTTTTGAAAATAAGGATTTATTTTTATATAAATGTGAGTAGATGAACAAAGATAATATTGCGTAATGATAGGTGATTTTCTTGAAGTCAATAAATGTTTCTTGTTCTAATGATTACTTGCAGCAAATGAATTCTGAATGTCCGGGCCGTGTCGAAACTTGTCACTAGCCCAGCGTTATCGTCTAATAATCTCACTTAGGCAGAGGCGATAAGGGTTGAGCGTCAGGCGAACCAGCCTGAAAATTACATAGTACTGAACTGGAAACGTTGCCAAGTAGGGTGCTATTTTTATAGTGCCGCGTAGATTTCTTTTGCTTTCTTATTGTCTCTTAAGTGATTTATTTAATATTTTAAATTGCAGAAGTGCGGAAAAGCAATAGTTTGAAGACAAAATTCGTAGATTCTTAATTGAAGTAAGTTCACGATAACGCGTACGTCTGTGTTAGTAAGCGCAATCGCAGGTGCGTGGCCTCAATGAGGAACGCGTGTTCAAATCATAATACGATATCAGCGGTTTCTTACTTGACGAGCAATGAAAATAAATTCCTATGATGTCGAGAATGTTTCAGCAGTTCCTTTTCTTTACAAGAAGGTCTGTACAAATTGCAGAAAAGAATTTGATGCTTTCGATTACTGGTCGTTTTACCAAGATCATTCACTACTCCATATTTTCCTGTTCATAGGCCGTTTTTGGTTTTACATTGGTACGTTCGTTTCCTTCCCAATCCCTAATGCAGTATTACGTCCTTTGTAGTGCTTTATTTATTTGTGTCTCATATTCTTTTGTCATGTTTTCTAGTAATTTTTTTTCTTTGCTTTTAAAGAAGTTAAGAAATGCTTACACTTCGCTACTACCAAAATAGAAGAACTAGAGTGCTACAGAATGGGACAGACTTTTCTCTTCAGCAAATGTTTATAATTTCCTTTGTGTGGACTGTTTTAAGGTTCTTGCCAGCGCTCACATAAGAGTTCTTGCCGTTCTCTTGCCAGCTGACATCTATCGCCGCACAAAATACATTTTTTGACATTTTCTCAACTTTTCGGTTCAAAATAGCTCTTTTTCACAGGAATCTATTGAGTTTTTGAAAAACTTCCTCTAAAATCATTTGAAGCACTTCTACTCACAAGTTAAATAATCTATACAAATCTATTCAAATGCTCATATTAACAGCGTGAGAGGTATTTCAAAAAATTACATTTTGTGCTAATTTTTTAAAAATCAATAGAATAGGCAATATCTCGTTTTATGTCATCGGATAGGCAGCATTTGGCATTACCCCAACCAAAAATTTAAAGAAAAAATTTGGAGCCGTTTTTGAGAAAATCTTGTTTATGTAAATTTCTAAAATTGCAAATATTGCACGCCATATTGTGCGAAATCAACTAAAACTTTTAAAAAAATTGCATGACCTTATTAAAAGATCTAATTATAAGCTACACATTTCATTTGAAGCAAAAATCTCTATCTTTAATTTTGTAGTTGTAGTAAGACGCCGCAAAATATTCAAATTTTAGCGATTTTCAAAATTCAGGTTAACCTGACAATTGGACATATTCTACCTTTATAAGCATATTTAACTATAGAGTAAACAGTCCTTACAAGAAATTTACAGAAACAATTTGGAGCCGTTTTTGAAAACAATTTAAAATGTCCGGAAGGCTACAAATAGTCCCCCAAAAAATTAATTAATGTTTTTCAAAATCGCATAGCTTCAGCTCAGGCGAAAACGACAGGGGTTTCTTCAATTTGGAAAAAATCGTAGGCATGGTTTAGGCGCTAGAGTTGTATCAGACGGACAGACAGACATTTTGCTTCCAGTAGTTTTTGGCATCACGGATCCACAAGAACTGGAATTATGGCTACACCGCGTGTTAGAGGACTTTTTCTCTTAATTTAGCAACTTTTTGATTCAGTTTTCGTCACCCAGAGCGCGGCAATGATTTTTCACGCAGAAAATGCGCAGTTTTCCGCGCAGCATTATATAACATTCTCTATACGTATATTACTCTGTATATACGTAAGTATATACAAAGATGTAATATAATGAAGTGTTTATTAACGCTACGTCATGCAGATAAATTTAAGGAATAAGTTTGAAGTTGAAAAAATAATTCTTGGTTTTAAACCATGTATTTATATAATAAATATTCGATTATTAGTTAGAAGTAAATATATTTATCATGCCCATTTGCTAACATTCTGAAAGGCTACATTATTGTGAATGATATTGATTAATAACAAGTCCATTATTAAATATTCTTCTCCAATCATTCATTCAAAGTATGCTAAAACTATTTTGCTAAACCATCCCAACCGCGGATCCAAATAAAAGACTCAGGGTCACGTGCCCTCTCTTTATCTAGAAAATATTCATTTCTCTCTCATAATGAACTAGCGTGGTAAACTAGTAATGAAGATAGAATCTTTTATTTATATAATATTATTTTCATCGAAACAGTTCTTTACCCCTTAACTTGACGTTGAAATACTTGTTGCATTATTTTAGGAGACACCCAATAAGTCATGTACAAGACTGGTAAAACAAAATGTTGAAAGGTTTAGTTAATTACATAATCCACATAACTAAAAAATGTTGGTGGATATCGTTTAAGACTTCGAGAACAGCTGCAAACCTTTTGAATTCATCACATAGCGATTTCCGCTTTTTGGAGTCAGCGTATCGCACTTGAAAAATAGGTAGAAAAATAATATTTTTGTATCTGTAACATTTAATCCAGAAATTAATAAAAACATAAAAATGGAAACTCAAAATAAATAATGTAAAGTCAAGACCTTGTACATGGTTGTAGGAAATCTCGATATGATCTAGAACAGAAATAGGTATATTTCAGTAGGAAAGGAATTTAAATATATCAGATGATTATTAGAGCAGGATCTAATAATATTGACACATTAAAAATAAGCTAGGAAGGCCAATTCGTAGTAGACTTCATAATATTTTATAAAACAAAATTTTCGAAGAAAACTAAGAGACAATATAAGACAATGGTGGAGGCAGCTGTGTTACGTATGAATCGGAAATTAGAATTAAAAATGATGCAATAAACTCTCGGTTAAATGCTGAAAATGAATTTTTGGAGACGATGTTGTCAGTATACTGTTTGATAGAATACTAAACGAGAGATTAGACAGATAATGATTGAGAGACAAGTGATCGAAAATACTTAGAATCCAAACAACTCCAATGGTATGCTGCAGAATGCATGCGGCGAATATCAAAATTATCTTTAAGTGAATCCTTTTCAAAGAAAGAAAACGAGAAGGCCAAGGAAATCTTGTAAGAAGTACGTCATCGATTTGACAATGAGAGCACAAGAATAGAGGAAGATGCCTGACGGAATAAAAACATTGGTGTGTAGATTGCGAAAAACGGTCATTAGGGAACTGCTAAAATACTCGCTTAAAATTAATAATAATTACCTTAATTCCCAGAAGCAGTGACAGAAATCAAAATTATCTTTAAGGAATTTTTTGAAAGAAGAATAAAACCGGGAAATCGGTACGTACGATTTGATAATGAAGGGAAAGAATAAAAGGCCCCTGACAAAAAAAAGGTGATTGCAAAAAAACGGTTTTAGAACTGTAAAATTGTTTAAAAATTTAAATAAAATTCCCTTAAACCCCGGGGAAGATCCCGGGGAAAAATTGTTATTTTCCTTTACAAGTAAGCGGGGATTTTTAAGATCTGTTAAGATTTTGCCGGAATCCCAAAAACCAAAACCCGGCGTTCATTTAAAAAGATTTAAAAAACAAAAAAAATTGATTATTTTAGGGGGATTTTAGATAACAAATACGAATTATTATTTGGTATTTATATTTTTGAAAATTTTTCCCCCATTTATCGGATGATCTTTTTTTTAAAGGGAACAACTATTTTTCTAAATTGACAGGTTGGGAAAGTTTTAGGAAAAAAGATGATTAATTATGTTATCGAAAATTGAGGACAAGGAAAAGAGAAAACTAGCACAAATAGAAATTACTTTTCAGGACCAATGAAAAAGCAATTCCAAATTAAAATTTTTGATCCAAAAAAATATGTGGGTCTCAACCGGAAATCTTTCGAGCGGGAAAATAATTCACCGGAAAGTGTTGGCAGTTTATCGACGAATGAAAAAAATGAATTAAAAGCGTAGGACTTGATGCGATTCCAAAGGAGATTTTTTTTTAAAACCCAGACATTTGTTCACATTTTCCGGGCAAATTATTCCGTTAATGTTGAAAATCTAGTATACTTCGGAATTTAAGTTTTGAAAAGGAACGCAAGGGCCCCCTGAAGAGAGAACCCAGGGGAATTTCCCTTCCTGACCCGATTAAAGTGGGCCCAAAGTGGGACCCAAAGCCAAAAGAATTTAAAATTTTAGGGTTTTTTCTTTTTATTTGATTTTCTTTGTAAAACGTTCCCGGAGAATACCATATAGAAAAAAACTACAATCAAGGGGAAATTAAAGTTACATTGTAAAATGAAGGGTTTCAAAATAATAAAATTGAGAAGTTTTAAATTAACCTTAATTCAAATTTTATACAATTAAATTTTTATAAATATTGATAATTAAATGAAATTTTCCAAATAAAAAAAATTTAATTTTTATTTTTTTTAAAATTTATTAACAATTATTAAAAAAATGAATATGGTAATATTATAAGATGCTTTTGGAAATATATCCAATAAATTAAATTTTTTAAGGAAAAGTAAAAAAAGTTGAAAAAAGAGAAAATTTTTTTTTGCAAAAAAATTTTTAAAAAGAGGATCCTATTATTTTCTAAGATTATTGTACACAGATTTTTTTGATAAAATTTTTTAAAAATTATTTAAAAATTAAATTTTTAAATTTTTGAAGGGGAATTCTAGTATTTTTTTGGGTTAGCAAACAGTTTTGTTGGTCTTTTTGAAGAATGGGTAACATTTTGATGAGGGAAAAACTTTTTGGGATTGCTGTTCTGAAAAAAAAAATTTAAATAAAAAAATACTTTTCTATAAAATATAAAATATTAATTTCATTTGTTGGGTTGGAAAACATACATAAATTACATGTAAGTAATATATTGATATGAGTGTGTGTATGTGTGTATGTGTGTGTGTGTGTGTGTGTGTGTTCCTCCAATATTCACGCAATAGACGAAAGCTGATGTTTCTACCTTGCAAACATTAAGATATTAAAATGTTATATAAGAGTCATATGTCGTTTTTGATTCTCACGCAAAAATCCTCAAAGACTACTATCACATATGATTTTAATATTTGGTAAAGAACTCCATGTAAAATGCAATCACCTCTAACGTTAGATTGAAGAGGTAATTACTTGTGATCCCCAAAACAAAAGATCAATAATCATTCATTTGCTTACAGCTGCACTTACCAATCATAATGTCTGCAGTAGAAATTCATTGTGACTAAATGAACTTTAAATACTTTAAGTTTATTTAGTATTTTATACATCAAAACATTTTATTACACATTAATGTCCGCGACCAATAGTATTTTAATTGGGTCATCTGAGAAATTGATGATGAAGTATTTCACAACTGAAGCTGCTATCTCGGAGACGTGTTTGTGAAACTGACTCTAAAACGTATTTCTTTAAGTTATTAATTTTTCTAATAAAATAATAGGTTAGATAATGTATACAATGCAAATTATTTGCATTTTATATTAAATATTACAATAATAAACGATGAAATGTAGATATGGAGCTTAATAGTCGTTGTCCAGTGTTATTTTTGCAAAAAACCCGTTTTATAACAGTTTTAAAATATGTTTTTACTGGGAAATTGCATGCCTTTATTTATGTAATTAAATGTATATACAAAAATTCATGTAAAACTGTTGGTTGATTTAATATTTATATTCAAATATTTACTATAATATAACTCGCCATCACCGCCATTTTGTAATGTTCAAGATGAATAGTCCCGCCTCCCTGAAATGAAGCTAAAGCGGATTGGTCAGCTCGATCCCGCAGGGCAGGGCAGGGGTAGGAAAACTCTGGTAAAGTTCTGCTCAGGACATCGCCCATTTTTTGTGCAAGCGAGGGTACATATTTTTTGGATAGTTATTACAATATATGTAATTCTGTGAGTGATTGAGATAGAGAATAGAATGATAGAATTCGAAGTAGTAAAGTTGTTAATCAACTAAATTAAATCTTTCTATCAGGAAAAAAATCAATTTTGAATTATTTTAGTGTTTTCTCTTTTCCACTTCATAAACAAACGAGACATAAGAATATTTGAGGTACTCACTGCACAATTTCTTTGGTTCGGAGATTACAGGAACACGCACCTGGAACAAAACAAAAAATTGAGATACTCTGCAAACATTATCAATTTCGAATTTAAAATTTCTCATAAGTCACCGTCTTATGAGAAATTGATAATTTAAAGTCAGAATCAATTGCCAGATTGATTCCAGGTGCCAACTAAAAATTAATGAGAGCTGCTCTACGCCATTTTCACTTTTGGGGTTAAAATGCGACTTGTTTCACCCCATAGCGGGAGCGAACCGACAGATTTTTGAACCTGACGTGTTATATGTGAAATCTTTAGTAAGCCATTTTGTTGCGGTTGTATTACTTTCTGGCCCTCGGTGACTCGTTGGTTAGCATGCTCGTTTACACAGCGCGACCCCGGGATCGATGCTCGGTCAGAGCAAAAATTAACTGTGCGCTTTCCTTGCAATGTCACAGTATCTGTTGCTGTATGACGATGAGAAAGCTCACTTCAGAGGTTTAGAAGACCAGAGACTAGGCATAGGGGTCGCTATGTGCTAACCACACGTACTCCTCAACCCTTGGTCGAAAGAACAGGACACCGCTGGTAAGCCTTAGCTCGTAAAGCGCTGTCGTGCCAAAGTACACAAAGATATTACTTTCTGGTAACCGCCTTCGAAATAAACTCCTGCAATTTTCTCACGTATTGGCAGACAAGAAAGGTGTTGAATACAACGGTGAGTATAATTCTTTGCGGTAGAATGTAGGTATTGTAATGGCTTAAAGGCCTTCGGCCTAGCCACATTGCATCAAGTTTTCTAATTTGGCTGTAATAATTACCTATTAAATAAATAAATACTTCTTCTCTGTTTACCAACTCCCGTACATTGTGTGGCAGCTCAACAGAAGCCACGCGTCTACGTCTGTACGCGCCAACACCATGGTAAGTAAATATCAATATGTGGTAATGTAGTGCATATTAGTGTAAGTGTGTGTGTGTGTGTGTGTGTGTGTAAGGGGAGAGGATAGGACAAGGAAGAGGAAGGACAAATCGCGCGCGGTCCGTTTGGTAGGGTACTGCTCCAGCATTCGCCTGGTGTTGATCGGAGAAACCACGGAAAACTACTGATCAGAGCAGCCAGCCGCTAGAATTCTCCTCCAGACAGCACTGAATTCGACCTAGCTGAAAAGCTAGTGTCAAAAATCCTGCCGCTGTCAGGACTTGAACCTAGGACCTCCCGGTCAGAGGCGCTGCAGTGGCATCAAAGAAACTATCAGTCCCTGTTTCTCAAAATTTTCCGTGACACTGACAAGCATCTCTACCACAATTAACTGTCATTTACTCATAATAACGCTTCCCCATTTTACTTACATCCATCTTGAATCACAGCCTCTACCACACTTCACCTTTGCGCACGCTGTGAACTAGTCACTAATGCCTGCAAATGCGACTCACCTTCGGCCTTTCATGTAGTGCTACACCGGATTGCCAACGGAAATATTAAACTAACCACGTAAATGTTATTTGGGAAGATATAGTGTAGTTGCTTTGACTTACGCAATGACCCTCGTGTGAACATTAACTTCTCTGGGCCAAGGCCATATCAAGACCTGACAAGCGGCAGCAGCGGCCCGAATTGGAGCTGCAGCCTCGCGCTGTACAAAGCGATGAAGCAGCGAGGCCACGCCTTGTATCCCCTTGCGTAGGATTCCAAGTGCGAGGGTGAGTTCGCAGGCACGAGAAGGGTGTGGCGAGGCGGGGCAGAGGGGGGCGGAGCGAGAAGTGGTGGAGCGAGACTGGAAGAGCGAAGTGGGGCGGGGTGGGATGTGGTGAGGAGGGAGGGGTGGGATGGTGTGAGGCGAGGCGACACGGGACGGGGCGGGCGGAAGGATAAGACAAGCCGGAGAGGAGTAGACACGAAGAGAGCCGAGGTGGAGAGAGGCGGATCGAGATAAAGCGAGACGAGGTGAGGCGAGGTGAGGGGGAGAGAGACGGGACGGGGCTGGGCGGGCCGGGAAGATCGGGATGGGGCGGGCTGGGAAGGTCGGATGAGGTGGGGCGGGGAGAACGCGACAGGGCGGGGCAAGGCAGAGCGGGAAAGAGGCAGGGCGGGGGAGGGGCGAGGCGGGAGGGGCGGGCGACGCCGGGCTAGGCCGGGCGGGGGGGATTCCAGGAGGAGGAGAGAGGGAGGCGGAGCGAGGCCTGTTGAGATAGGGAGGGGGCGGGAAGGGGCGGGGCTGGGTGGGGTGAAGGCAGGCGGCCACAAGTTAGGCAATATTGCGGCGGGGCGGCAACGGGTACCTCCGAAACAGCTGCGGGAGGAGCTTTGCGCCAAACGCCCCGCGCGCCGCACCGCCAGCACAGCCACGCGGGCACCCACCGCCCCAACTACACGACGAGTTCAGGTGGAAACCTAATCTCACAGTGGAGCCAATTGTGAGGCAGAACAGACGGTATCAGCTCCAGAGAGTGGGGTTCAAATCTCTAACACAAGATTAAGTAAGTGCGTATTGTTTCATTCGGAGAGTTTTATTTGCAGGGTAATATTAGAGCGTCGTATTTGGAAAGTTTTATTCGAAGAGTTTTATCTCAAAGGTTTTATTTGGAGGGATTTTCTTTTGAGGGAATTATGTCAATGGGTGTTGCAGAAGGTTATTATTTTCTACCAGGCGCCATAAGGAGAGTAGTCGGTTAAGACGGCTACGGTCGCTGGAAGATCATGGGTTGGATTTCAGCATATGCCATGGGTGTTTCGTGTTGGTGGCATGGGTTTGTGGCGTTTTGGTCCCAAATCATTCAACATTTAAGTCTACCAGGAGATGCAAGTGTCGTGATGAATCTTCGGGCTGCCTTGTTGCAAGAAGTTGCTACACCAAAATGATCCTATGGGCTACTTCGGTAGAGCTCGTAGAGAATACCGGGAGCTGGCGGGGCACCAAGTTGAGTGATGAGTTTAAGGTAAAGTGGTACAATGTCGGTGGTATACTTACCGGAGGAGAAGACCAAGGACACCAACTACTGCCACCATAACCTACACTGGGTGTTCTAGGTTTCTAGTTCAGACGGTGAGGTATTTTCGACCCTAGAGGGAAGGGAGAAAAAGTCTGGTGGGCGACTTCTCTGATCGGTAGTATTCCGTGGATTCTCGATCAAAATCAAGCGAGTACCCGGGGAAAGTCATTTCTATATTAAGGGTCAAAGTTGTTAACTAAACATGTTTATTTATTTATTTTAAAATGTATGAAAATGTCAACTATCCCATTTGATATATTTTTCTTCAAGTCTCTACACAAATGAAAAATATAATTTATTTTTCTCAAAGCTTTCATTTCTCTTTAACGCATGCTTTCCTATTAAAAAGAGAAAATTAAACATGTCACGAAAAAGCAATACTTGGATCATACAAGGAATTAGAACATCATGTAAAAATAAACGTACTCTCTACTTTATTTCTAAACATCATAACGTAACACCCGGTTTCCACGTCTACTTCCGAGAATATAAAAGAATTTTAAGTAAAATAATAGTTCAGGCAAAATAATGAAAATAATGAGGATCTTTGAACGCTAAAACAAAACTTTAAAGCAATGTGGAACATCGTTAAAAATTCAACCACGTCATCACGACATTTTCTGTAGAAAATGTTGTTTTAAAGGATAATACGAGAAAGGTACGCAATGCGCTAAAAAAAGTTGCAAGTATCTTTACAATTTTTCAAAAATTGTGGTTGATCTCACAAAGGTACTAAAACCAAAAAAATTAACATATATTTCCCCCAAAAAATTCGACATAATGTTTATTTACGAAACCATTTCTAACGAAATCTTCAGAATAGTCAGTAAATTAAAAATAAATATTCATCAGGTTTAGATAATTTCCGGATTGTTTATTAAAACGTGCACTCTGCAATTATACACCCATTATCACACGCTTCCTTATGCACAGGAATATTTCCTAGATAGTTTCAAAACAGCAAAAATTAAGCCACTTTTAAAAAGGGAATTAAAAATGGAATTTGAAATTACTCGCCAATTTCTCTTGTCGTTTCTTCTCAAAATATTAGAGGCTTTTTATACGCGAATGAAAACTCTTTCTCATAGAAACAGCAGTTTTCAGATTCACAACATTTGCTTCAGGAAATCAAAACTACGGAAACTGCCATTTTTCTTCCAAAGATGTTACTTCATCAATGGACCAAATGAAGAACCCATTGGGATTTTAGATCTTCGAAAGCTTTTAACGTTATTAACCATAACATCTTGCTCTCAAAATTACCTTCGTATGGAATTCGTGGTATTGCCCTAGATTGGATAACCTCGTACCTTAAACATCGATCTCAAAGAGTAGAAATGCCAAAAATTGGCACGAAAGTACATTATTTACTTATCTCCACCCTTTTGCCAATTGAACATGAGGCCCCATTGCTGTCTGATCTTAGGTCCTATCCTCTTTCCCGCTGTACGTAAACGATATGCCCTCATCTATTAAAAAATGGAAGAATGTCTGTTTTGCTGATGACACGAATGTTCTTTTGCAAAAACGAAACAATGGGGATAGCATAATTTCAGAAGTTTCAAATTGGTTTGTAATAACAAATTAATAGTTAACGAAGGCTGACAAACTGTCTCAATGCAATTTTGTGCTTCAAATCGGCAATCGTATGCTCAAATGCAATACATTGTTGGTGAATTTGTACTTTGTTATAAATTGAGAAAAAAGGGGTTGTGTATTATCAATATTTTTAATAACTAAAGTTCCCTTCGATCGCGTAGCAATCATCATCATAGCTGAAACTATATGAAATGAATTATTTGAAAAACATATTGTATTTGCTTTCACATCTGTCATAGTACTAAATAAAGGAGAAAATTGAATATCATTTGAATGTTATCTACATTATTCTCACCGATTTCATTTGTTTATCCTAGATAGAATAATCGGATATGGGCATGTTTTCATCCGGTCTGTCCGTGTTTCTGTCACCACTGGGTTTTGTCTGTTCGCCCACTGTCACTTCCGATCCCTTGACCAAACAAGCGACGTGTCACTCGTAGAATTTCTGTCTGGTGGAGGAGAAATGACCGCAATTTCTTCTTCTCGTATCTCTTAATGATAAAATAACTGGTACGAGAATAACAACTTTTTGTATTCCAGTATTATACTGTTGCATTTTATGAAATCGTTCATGAAAGGACATATTACGGCACAAATGATGACGTATTAGAATTTACGGCACGAATGATTGCATCATCACATTCAGCCAATCGCATCGAGGGAATCGTTGGGAGGTATGTTGTTTTGTTTTAATTATATTTTATTTTGCAATTTGTTTGTGTACAAACATTTGGCAAAATTACATAGATTTACGTAAACAAATACATGAGAGGAGTAAATCCCAAGACCGCACTCCACCAATGATATGAATATTAATACAAATTAACTATTAATTATAATTTCTGAAATTAATAATTTAAAGTCGATATGGAAGGTCTAAAGTATGATGGTATGCTAGTCGTCTGCGGAGTCATCATTGTCTTGCAAGCTGGGATGGCTAGAATATTCGGATGATTATGTAGTCTTTGTAGGTATTTTGCATTGATCTCGTTGATTTTTTCTTTTATTGTTTAGATCTGTAAATATTTGTGTAATGTTGTATTCGTTACGTACCAGGGGCATTTACAAATTTTCTTAAGGCTATTGACTGGAAGCGTTGTAATATTTCAATGTTAGAATTTTGAGCTGTTCCCCAAAGTTGTATGCCATATGTCCAGACTGGTTTTAATATTGCTTTGTACACAATTACTTTGTTTGCGATGCTTAAAGATGATTTTCTTCCCAGTAGCCAGTTTAACCTTCTAAGTTTTAGGTCTAATTTTTCTTTTATTCTTTATATGTTTTTTCCATGTGAGTCGTCTGTCCAGAGTAAGTCCGAGATATTTTGCCGAGTCATTTTGAGGAATACATTGCGATCCAATTTTTATTGGTGGACACGTTTCGTGCTTCAGACTGAAGGTGACTTGGACAGACTTCTTGTCATTGATCTTGAGGCGCCAGCGTTTCTGCCACTTGTGGATGGATTGCAGATGTTCTTTCACGAGACGAGATGCTTCTGCTGGATCTTCGTGTCGAGCTAAGATGGCTGTGTCGTCCGCGTAGGTTGCTGTCAATGCGTTTACAGATGATGGGATGTCGGCAGTATATAATGAATAAAGGAAAGGTGCAAGCACACTTCCTTGAGGCACTCCTGAATTTATAGGGATAAGGATTTGCTTTTTCACTGTTAAATGTTATTTGAAAATATCTCTCTGTAAGATACGATTTTAACAAGTGGTAGTAAGGATACGGTAGATTTTTCTTAATTTTATACAATAGACCGGGGTGCCAAACCTTATCGAAAGCCTGGCTTACGTCTAGAAATACAGCAGAACAATATTCTTTATTTTCTAGCGATTAACTAATTTCGTTTACTATTCGATGAATTTGTTCCACAGTCGAATGCTGTTGTCTGAACCCAAACTGATGATGAGATATTATTTCATTTTCTTGTGGAAGTGGTTTTTAATGTGACAGAAGCAGTTTAAAAAAAATAAATTATAATATTGGCAGTAGACTAATAGGTGTGTATGATACAACTTCATGTGCTGGTTTGCCGGGCTTAGGGATGACTATTACTTGAGCGATTTTCCATTGATCAGGGAAGTGTCCTAGTCTTAGGATGGCATTGAAGATGGAAGTAAGTAAGGCTATTAGTTTTCTTGGTAGATGGTGTAGAATTGTTGCTGAAATCATATTGTATCCGGAAGCTTTTTAGTTGGTAATTCTTGATTGTTGTTTCAACTTCTCGAGCACTTACGGACTGATTTGGGAGCTAGTTGCAATGGTGAACTAAGAAGTTGTAAATTTCTTCCTCTTCTGTAGCAGATATCAGGAAGGAAATGGTTGGAATGATGTTAGAGTTATGGCGGTGTGTTGTAGAGTTGGGAGGTATAGCGGTGATAGATCAGCCGACCACCATTTTCTCGCATAGTTGTCAAATATCCGAGACGTCGCAATAAAGTTGTTTCGCAAAATTAAGTTTGATTCTCTTATAAATTTACAATACTGTTATACAAAAAAAATAGCATATGCAACTCGCTTATAATCTTGCTTTATTGCATTCGTACAAATTTGAAAACTGGCTCCTAAGGTCGCTCGTTTTCAAAACATGTTGCCATGCAATACAACATAACATTATAAACTAATTGCATAAACAACTAGTATTGTATTTGTATTTGTTTAGAATATTTGTGATGAAATTAGTGAGGGTTGAGGTTGTTGAGAGATTTTATATCAGAAAAATTTACTTTCTGCAGGTTTTCAAAAATGAAAATAATAAATCGAAAAGATGTATGTCTGATGTAAATTTTAGCACTATCTGTACAGAAACTTTGAAGAAAAAATGTGGAGCAATTTTTTGAGACACAGTTTGTGCATTTGCGAATATGCTCAATTTTGCGCTAACTTTCACTGAACAATTTTTTGAATTCGATAATAAGAAAATTTGAAACATTTGCACTGCCGCTTGCACAAAAATGTTCTGAGCCGATCTTTACCAGTTTTCCGACCCCTGCCCCGCCCTGCGGGATCGAGCTGACCAATCCGCTTTAGCTTCATTTCATGGAGGCGGGACTATTCATCTTGAACATTACAAAATGGCGGTGATCGCGAGTTATATTATAGTAAATATTTGAATATAAATATTAAATCAACCAACAGTTTTACATAAATTGTTGTATATACATTTAATTACATAAATAAAGTCATGCCATTTCCCAGTAAAAACATATTTTAAAACAGTTATAAAACGGGTTTTTTGCAAAAAAAAAAAAAACCCTGGACAGCGAGTATTAAGCTCCATGTCTACATTTCGTCGTTTATTATTGTAATATTTAATATAAAATGCAAATAATTTGCATTGTATGCATTGTCTAACCTAGTTATTGTATTTAAAAAAAATTAATAACTTAAGGAAATACGATTTGGAGTCAGTTGCACAAACACGTCTACGAGATAGCAGCT
The DNA here is from genome assembly GCA_964035755.1 of Teleogryllus oceanicus. Lineage (NCBI taxonomy): Eukaryota > Metazoa > Arthropoda > Insecta > Orthoptera > Gryllidae > Teleogryllus > Teleogryllus oceanicus. The sequence continues at coordinate 83,201,059 of CAXIVR010000008.1, read as the reverse complement.
TTCTGTTGTGAAATACTTCATCATCAATTTTTCTGATGACGGAATTAAAAAATACATGGTCACGGTAATTAATATTTTAATAAAATAGTTTGGATATGTAAAATACTAAATGAACTAAAAGTATTTAAAGTTCATTTAGTCACAACGAAAGTTTTCTACTGCAGACATTATGATTGGTAAGTGCAGCTGTAAGCAAATGAATGATTTTGGATCTTTTGTTTTGGGGATCATAATTAATTACTTCTTCAATATAATTCTGTTAGGTGATTGCATTTTACATGGAGCTCTTACTAACTATTAAAATCATATGATACTCAACATTGAGGATATTTGCGTGAGAATAAAAACAAGATATGTCTCTTACATAATATTTTTATATCTTAATGTTTGTAAAAGGTAGAAACACCAGCTTTGTCTATTGGTGCGAACTTCTTGGGAGGAACACACATTACACACACACATCAAATTACTTACAGTAATTTATGTATGATTTTCAATCCAACGCAATGAAATTAATATTTTTACATTATTATAGAAAGTATATTTTTACGTTACTATATTTTATTTTCGAGAGACAAGCAATGCACACAAAGTTTTTTACACGTCATCGGAATGTTACACCCACTCCTTCTAGATAAGCAGACCTATGCAAACACTGTGTACGCTAATCTATTAAGAATCATTAGAGATTCTTCTGTCATAAATTATTTCAAAATTGTAATTTTTAATATTCTTTCAAAATTTTGTCCAACTTCGGAAATCTGTATCACGATAATCGTTAGAAAATGAATAGGGATCCTCTTCTGTAAAACATTGTTTCAAAATAGAATTTTGTCTATTTTCATACATTTTTTACAAAATTGCCAATTTATTGGATATGTGTTCACTAACGCATCTTCAGTAATATTGCATTGCATATTTATAATTTGTAATGAATTGTTAATAAATATTGTAAATAAAATAAGTATTTTTTTTTATTTGGGAAAAATTTCTTTCAAGTTATCCATATTTATAAAGTAATTTAATTAAAGTACTATAATATGGATTAAGGTTGAATTTCAAAATTATAACTAAAATATTTATTATTGTTGAAACGCACTGCTACTATATTACAATGTAACGCTTTAAAATGTACTACCCATTGATTGATAGTTTGTATTCGTATATAGTATATCTCACAGAGACGATTTTACAAAGAAAATCACACAATAATAACACAATGACCTCAAATTCATAATTCATTCACATTTGGTCGCACTCTTCGGCGACCACTTTAATGCAAGGTCGGGAAGGAGAAATCTGTGCAATCGCTGTTGGGTTCGTAACCAAATCTTCAGAGTAAAAAAATTTTTCAAATTTTCAAATTTTTCAGTTCTTCAAATCTTCATTCGTAACCAAATCTTCTCGATCTCGATCTCGTTCTCGTTCTCGTTCTCGTTCTCGTTCTCGTTCTCGTTCTCGTTCTCGTTCGGTGCAATGCGTGCCTAAGGGAGGGCAAGTTCTGTTCAAGATGGAAGAAGGGCGCTTGTACTAATCAGCATGGCGCATTGCGGAACACTCTCCACATCCTACAGACCACTGTGTATGCTCGACACAACGGGCAAACTCCTCGAGAAGCTCCTGAAACCCCGTATCCAGTCGGCAATCGACAAGGCAGGAGGCCTATCAGACACGCAGTATGGCTTCTCAAAAGGAAAATCAACCTTGGACGCCATAAGAAAAATAACAGACGCAGCAGCCAAAACGGAAGAGGGCAACCACTGGTCCAGACCGCTGTGCATGGTCGTCACTCTGGATGTGCGCAATGCATTCAACTCTGTGCGCTGGGACGATATCATGGAGGCTCTGGAAAACTTTGACGTACCGACCTACCTACTACGCATCCTGAGCAGCTACCTGACAGACAGACTTCTAATCTACGACACCGAGGACGGACAGAAGAGCAAGCGACTGACGGCAGGAGCGGCGCAAGGATCCATCCTAGGACCAGACCTCTGGAATGTAAACTATGACGCCATCCTGAAGCTGACAATGCCCGATGGCATCTTCCTTGTAGGATACGCGGACGACCTTGCAGCAATCATCACTGCACGCACGCTAGAGGGCCTACAAATAAAACTGAACCAGACGATGAGACGAATACAGACATATATGACACCACAAACTAGAACTGGCCATAAACAAAACGGAGATAACCTTGACAAAACGCCGACTGACCCTGAGGTGAGTATGGAAATACAAGGGCAATCGCATCCATGCGGCAAAAAGTGTTAAATATCTCGGGCTGACACTGGACCGTAAACTCACCTACTGGGAACACATAAAAAACGCATCACAAAAGGCCGCAAAAATTGTAACAGCCCTGGAGAGACTTATGGTCAACACAAAGGGCCCAAAGCCCAATAAGCGTCGAACCCTGCTCTCCATAGCACAATCCATCATGCCATACGGCGCACAGATTCGCCAATGCACTGAGGCACGAAAGGTACCCAACAACTGACATCCGTGCAGAGAAGAGGAGCCCTGAGGATAACAAGTGCGTATAGAACAGTTTCGGATGCCCCTAGCTTTGTGGTCGCGGGAGTAATCCCAATAGATCTACTGGCACAAGAACGCAAGGATCTATACAACAAGAAACCTCTGGCAAACCCGACAGACGCCCGAAGAAAGGCAAGGAAACGCAACCTTCGACAGTGGCAGAGAAGATGGGAGAACGAATACAAAGGCAGGTGGACAGACAGACTCATTCCCAAAGTTGAGCCCTGGACAACACGAAAACACGGCGAGACAGATTTTCATCTCACCCAATTTCTCACGGGACATGGACACTTCCGAGCCTACCTACACCGGATGGCTAAAGTGGACAGACCAGACTGCACGTACTGCGGCCACGCTAAGGACGACGCCCAGCACACATTCTTCGAACGATAAGTACGTACTAAAGCACGAGGTACAAACAAAGCTGAGACATCAATCCAGACAACGGTGGACGATGTTAAACAGCCGAAATTGATGACGATCGCAGACTACGTGACACGAATCTTAAGACAGAAGAAAAACGACGAGAAAAACAAAACACAACACGACTAACTGAACGACAAATTAGACCCACAAAAACAAGACCGACGACACAAGACAAAATACGCTTGACAAACTACAAAAGACAGAAGAGAGGCCTATATGTCAAGAACACGGCCCCACTCTGATGAAATGGTGAAGAAGTAATACCGGAGAGGACAAGGCCAAGAAGAAACGAGATTTGTGTTTTTTAGTGGTGCCTCACACTACCTAGGGAAATGGCCACACGGCTCCCTAGGTGTCTGGTAGAGATTTTTCACACCATCCCCAGGCCCAAAAAATATTATTATTATTATTATTATTATTATTATTATTAATATTAATAATAATACTTTTTTTAAAAAGGCGAGATTAACATTTGAAAAACTCAATGTTTTCATTTCTGAATTATATAGAAAACTTATTTGCAACAGTAAACGAACTGCATATTTGATTTTTGTGCATTGCTAACAAAATAGTGACATCCTCAGCTCTCGTACTACTACAAACAAAAGGAGAACTAAAAAAAGAAGCACATAGTGCAGCTACATTTACGTCCAGGAGAAAATCAAGGAAGTATCTCAGCATCTGTTGAATGGATCATGGAAAATGGACAAAAACCTCATCGTGATGGGGGTCATTGACCCCCAAGTTGAAATACATTACTTGTTACAGGCATATTAAGTCTTTTTGAAAAATTATACAATACTAATTTAAACTAATTCTTTATGCTATATTATTGTTTGGTTCAAATAAACATTATTTTTCTTTTTGATGATTAGTATAGCCTCTAAATTAATATGAATATTTTGAGGGGAAAAATTATTCATTGCCCTGTATGGCAACGTTCTGAAATTTTTAATCTGATGTTTTTCTCGTTTGAATTACTAAAGATTCGTTATTTCTTGTTTACATATCAAATATTGAGAGCGTAGGCTTCCGCGGCCGGAGTCATGATTAACTTGGCTATCCGGGAGACGCTGCGTCCAGGGCAGAGGTGCCAACGTTCGACATCCAGACCGCCTACAAAGCTCCTACAAAGCTCGGACAAAACCTGGTACGTGTGAAAGATCGCATACCGCCTCTCATGTCATCAGGGGTATATGAGATCCCATGCAGCTGCGGCAGCAGTTACATCGGCGAGACAGGACGGACCATAGAGGAACGGCTCCGAGAGCATATCCGCCACTACAAGTACAACTACACTGACAAGTCGGCCGTAGCCCTCCACGCATGGGAAACTGACCACGCCATTTTATTTGATGGCACCCGCCTCCTAGCCAGAGAACACCGCTGGGGAACGAGAAGAGTAAAAGAGGCAATAGAAATTATTAAACATCCCCAAAATCTAAACGCTGATAAAGGGCCTACGTCTGCATGACGCCTGGAAACATCTTTTTCACCTGACCGAGTCCCGGCACGCCCCCGCTCCATGCCGTTGATAACGCGCGGTGCGCCTCCCCCACCCCGCCCGGGGAGCCCTTTCCCTGATTGGCCGTTGCACTCTCTCCGCATTGGCTGATCATCCGGCCTATGAGCGGACGGAGAGAAACTGCATATAAACCCGTGCGCAGCCCATCTCCGCGCAGTACTACGCCCTGAGGAAGGTCGCAGAATGGCGACCGAAACGTTGTCACCTGTGCCCTGGACGCGGCTATCTCCCGGATAGCCAAGTTAATCATATCAAATATTGTTATTTTTTGGTAGCATCTCCACTCATACAATCCATTTTCTTCGGAGGCAATTATTACCTTGTGATGTATTGTTGCGTATAAATTGGATTTCGGTGTACAAAGTACACCTTGGTTAACTGCAGATTCCAGATAAATGTTTAAAGTAAACAATTACGTCCGATCATGCAATTTCTCTCTAAGATCTGATATTAATGCGCAGGGATATTCCTGACAGTTCACCCACTGCACATAAATCTTCTCGTGTTCGATATTGTTAATGAGGTTGTTGTTCCGTGTGTCACACTACTCCGAAGTAATAAATCAAGATAGTAAAAAAGCAGGCCTGTTCTGAAATAAATGGGAAAAACTAGTTCACGGCATTAGTCGTGAATAAAGCAGCGCTGGCGAAGTGAAGTGGCGGCGAGCGGAGGCTGCGAGAGGCCCAGCGGCGGCGGCGGTTGAGCTCCGGCGCTGGGGTCGCGGCTGCCAACGCGCTCGCGCCCGCCCACCCGGTCGCGGCCCTTCGATTGCCCGTTACGTCACGCCCTCGCTGCGTGGCACCGCGCGGGACGATCGAAGAGGGGTCCGCCCTCTCCGCTCATCCGCCCCCCCAGTCTACCCGCCCTATCCGCCTATCCCGTCCTCTCCGCCCAACTCCCCGCTTGCCCGTCCTCATCGCCCTTTCTGTCCTTTCCGCTCCCCCCCCCCGCCTTCTGCGCCCACCACCCCCGTCCGCCCTCACGGCCCCCACCCTCTCCGCCCCCACCCTCTTCGTCCCCTGTCCTCTCACCTTCTTTGTCCCCCGCCCGCTCGCCCTCACCGTCCCTCTGCCACCGCCCCCCCGTCCGGCCACCCTCTTCCCCTGCCCGTCCGCCCACCCACCAGCACGCGCGCCGAAGCGTTCGCAAACGTGGGGGCTGCGGCCGTTTCATAACGTCACGTGCGATGCTCGCGTCGCGCGACCAGTCCGACACGTGAGCGGTGGCGGCAGGGGCGGAGGCAGGAGGCGTGAGCTGCCCGCACGTGGCACGCACCTCGGCCTGCCCCATCCCGCCTGTCCCCGCCCTCCGGAGAAGAGACGCTGCTGAGAAAGGATCGTCCATCGGTGCAGAAAGAGGAAGCCCTCCTTTCAGGAGAGGAGGAGGGGGAAGGGGTCACGGCCTTTGTTAAAGCAGCGGGACGAGTCACCACCAGCAATGGAGACCTTTCATTCCAAGAGGAAGATTTATTTTATGATAAACTCCAAGTTACATTTTCTTGGTAACGATGTCTTTCACTGGTTGTTGTAAACAGCCAGTGCCGGACGTACGTTAAGAGTCAACGCGCGTTCAATTCATTTTTGAAGCGTCCAGCGTGTTTTTTTCCGATTTCGTTTTAACAAAAGAGTAGTCTCTTCTGTAATATTATTGGCGTAAGATGCAAAATTTTAGCTGCCTACGGAAATTGGAAGTTTATGGTACGGAAAAGTTTAAGATACAGGAAGTTTAAAGTATTCTTTAAAGTAGTAACGATGTACTGGAAAAGAACCTACAACCTGAAAAGAAAAATGCACCGAGTCCCCGGGCTTCCACCCAGTCGGAAAGAGGGAGGACCTCACCTCGCCACCCAACTGTTATGGAAGGGGATGCGTCATTGTTTGGGCAACTGGCGAAGGAGACCAACGAAGTGTCGGTAAGTGCAGGTCATTTTAAAGATCGAGCGGTCATTCTAAGGGCCGGTGTCCCGAACCAAAAGATGTTTACATACATTAATTTATATCGTGCATACATACATTCATTCTTATATAGATACATTGATTCATATTTACGTTCGTACATTCATTCATTTATTGATATAAACATACATATGTACATAGTCATAAATGCATACATGCATACATACATACATACTTTCATATATAAGTACATATGGTGCATGTATCTGGTACGTATTCTGGCCAGGAAGTTCAAAGTTGGAAAATTTATTCCTTTTTATTTTTAGAACTTCACGATATATATCCCTTCATTTTTCTTGGCAAATTACATGTTAAAAGAGCTGTTTTTAAATAATACAGTTCATTTCAGAATGCTTTGAGCTATTAAAACAATTTTTCTTTTGTCCGTGCTAAACTTCTGCAGAACGTAATGAATTGGCAGATGACTTGGGCTTCACCGGAACTTTAATAAATGCCGAAGAGTTTCCTTTATCACTGCATTGGATAAGTTAAACGTATTTAATTCCGAGCATATTTACTTATAAGCATTTATGCATATATTACACCATTGTCACTATTGAAACGTGTATGGAAATTTATTTTTTAAAACTTTATTCGGTTGGGAAAATAATATAGTTGGTACCATTGCATCTATTCTTATTATGATGGGATTTTTCAACGATAAAAACTTTCAAATCTCCAGAAAATACTGTCACGTCCGCCAGCCCGGCTATAGCTCAATCGGCTGTTAGATCATCAGTTCCTTTTACTCTAGACGGAAGAAGAGGGTTGCTAGGAGTTGTTCATGCTAATAAGAATGAACATAATGAATCGAAAACATTTAAATTTATTCCTGACTCCTGTCAAGGAAGTTACATAAAAAGAAAGAAAACACCCTACCGAATGAGCTCTCTAATAAATAGTAAGATAATGAAATTAAAATTAAGGAATTACTGATGATGATAATTTTAAGACCATGATTGCTCGGGCGCGGCAACGCTTACAAACTCTGGATTGTAAGCAGCAAACAAACCATGTTGCGCTTCTGAAGAGCGAAGAATGATAATACCCAATAGCGTGGGTTTCTTTTTTTGCCCATACGACAAATTGCACCGGGACGTCTCGTATCCAGCAGTTGGCCCTGTCAGCTGGGCGCCCGCAAGGTTCGTTGACCTCAGGCGGCGGCGCCGGCGGTGGCGGCTCCGAGGGTTACATCCTGGGCGCCAAAGGCCAAAGGAAGCCCCGTGTCAGCGGTGGCAGCAGGCAGCGGCGGTCGAAACGCCCGCCGCAGCTCGTCTCGTCCAAATGGTGGCCTCCGCGTCGAGTCGTGGAGAGTTCAGATTTCTCTCGCGAGTCTCAGCCTAGGCGTACGATTCAGTGCAGGCAGCAAGTTATGTCCTGTTCTCATAACTTGGCACTATTGCGCGGACGTCCGTGTCAAATATCAAACTCAACAGAATAACTTTCCCAAATCGTAAGATTAATTCGCCAAGCACGGCGTTCTTCTATGCAATGTTGCGCCCGCCTCTCACGGCGTTCTTCTATGCAATGTCGTTCCCGCTTTGTAAAATAATCCCTGCACGGAGTTCCAGCGATTCAATTGGTCTAAACCTACTACGTCTTAGATTTTGTTTCAGTCTGATTGGCGTAAGTCTACTGCGTCTTAACTTCTGTTTGAGCCAATCGACGAGCAAAAAACTCCAAAATTATCCGTTCCTTGGGCTATTTTCTTTCTCTGTCTAACAGGCGCGTGCACATGTACAGGATCTTCGCGGCCCCCCTTTCCCAAATGTACTTTGCGATCAACAGTTCTTAATTAATATCGAAGGGAATCCCCGCCAGAGGCAGGGGGCGCTTGTTGACGAGGGAGCTGGCGGTCGTCAAGGAGTTGGGGTGGAAAGGTCTGCCTTCCGAGGGGAACCCCAGCGTTTGCAGCTGCACCCTGCCATAAATTCTTTCGAAAACGTCGCACGCGTCGGGTCGCGGCGCCGGCAGTTGTGCAACTCCCCGAAAGCACTGTTCTTTTGTCGATTAAAATTATAATATTATTTAGGCTACTTAATATGCCGCCACAATACATATTACCTGCATTCTCTCGTGACAAGCGTTCACACAATCTGCTTTTTGTTCCAGAGACAGACGATGAGGAATCCATGGGCTGCAGATCTTCCTGACACTAAGGTTTTCATGCAAAATTCTTGACACTCTGGAGGAACCAATACCCAAGGTCCGCTGTATCTGCTGGTAAGTGCAGCGTGGGACATCCTTGAACGTCATCTGCACTGACAGATGTTTTCTTCCATCGTCACTAGCTGTGATCGTCCGTCGCGAGGCTCATCTTAAAGTGACTTTCTCCCTCGCCGAAATTTCGAATACCATTCATAAACAGTCGATTTTGACGGGGAAGAATCACCGAATGCACCCTCAATTATTCAAAACATTCTTTAACACTTAGACGAACTTTAAAATCATAGAAAATCATTGCCTGAAAGTGCTCTCTAGACAGATCCATACCGTATCAAGGCAAACGAAAAACTGCCTGCATTAAAAGAGTCAACAATAAGAAACTAGTTGACCTATCAGATAACTAGAATGTCGCGTTAAGTGCCTTCAAAAATAGGCATCGTTGACGGCATGTTTGAAAATACCTTCCTTTCCATTCCTTCCAAGTGGAGTGCTCTCTCCTGCATTGACAGTCGCAGTAATCTGAGCCTTGCTATCCGAGATGAAAAGGGCCTGATGTGTGCAAAGTCACCAAACAAGCAATCAAGAGATAATCAGATCTCTTGCTGGGTTGGCAACACTGCGTTGAAGATCACGTGTGCGGTAGTCGGTGGTAATGTTTGTCTGCCACATTGTTGAGGCCGGTTGTTTAATTTTTTTTAGTTTAAGGTGGTTCGAGCGAGATATTCCCTAGTAGATAGAGAGTCCATTTTACATTCAACAATAATTTTTTGGGAGACATGTGGGTATTGTGAAACATGTATAAACAAACCATGGATTCCTATTAAGAGTTTTATTTAATTATATGAATTAATTCTGTTATATAGATAGAAAATAAAAATATTTCAATATTATATAAAGACCTATCGTTGACTAGTTTCTTAACTAGTACCAACAGATCGCGTAGCCAAAGAATGAAAAATTGAGGCATAAGATTGAATATAAAAAAGCACTATTTAACCATTAGCAAGATCAAAATTATAAAAAGTAACATTATAGACATATCTACATATTTTTTACAGTGATCACTAATACTGGCCGAAATCTCCTCATCTTGAGTATCGCGAAATGTCTTTGGTAAATTAGGTAACGCCGTGATGTCTGTGATATTAGTATACCTGCGCAGGGCTCATGCTGCTTCAAATTGTCCTTGTTTTCATTCACATTGAATACTGTTTCAAATTTTGTTTTAATAGCTTTTTGATTGGCTTGAAATTTTGGAACTATTTGCACCGCAAAGTACCATTTTCAGCAGTAAAAAGTAATGAGAAGCTATTTGCTGATTTAAAAGTTTTCAGTGTAATTTGATATAATGTTAAAGGTATTAACTTTGATACAAATTATTGTGTAAAGTAGTACCAAGTTAAAGATAGTAAAATTAAATCACTGGATCATATAAATCTGAGCTGTATCGTTTAGACCCTCAGTAATAAGATATATCATGGGAGATAAAATTTGCAAAAGAGATTTCCATATGAAATGATCTTTTGTAATAATTGTTTTTCATGAAAATGGATTTAAATGTTTTTAACAAGACAGGAAACATTCAAAAATGCACATTACTGTGCTGGGAGTGCAATTGGTTTGACAAAATAGTGCTACAGAGAAAAGGGATTTCTGTTAAAATACTAATACTACCTAGGATTGAATTTATAATTCCTCTTACTATTTCAATCAATTTACTCGTGGCTGGTTTTATATACAGTGGGTCTTGAAGCATAATACTGTGTTGGGCACTCCAGAAAAAAACTTTAACTAAAAATCACTAATTATGATAGATAACCATGGCCAAACACAAATGTAAATTAACAAATAGCTTAAAATTGAAAGTTCCATTGTCAATTTCATTTATAAATGCATACTTGTTTCTTATTGTTTCATTCAATTTATTTTTAAATTCGAATATTATGGTTCAATAAAATATTTGATTGATTATAATTCAGATAAAAACATTTCTTGAAGTTTTTAAGAATATTTATTTTCAAAAGTCCAGGCACAGAGAAAGGAGTCCCAAGCTTTCATATTTTGCTAGTAGGGAAATCTATAGCTCTATTGCTTATACCTTTGAATAGTTGAAATTAACACCAGCAATTTCTAATAGCCTTGTGAATTGAATTTCACCCAGTAGTTCTACTGATTAAGGTGCTGATATATGCAAAAGTTTGTTGCTTCGAGTCCAGTATCCAATGTATCTCTATATAATGAAAAAAGAGAATATGAATTATTTTCAAATAACTAATCATTGTTCTGGAGCTAAAATGAAAAATGCTGTAATAGAGCTCAAACTGAAATAATGCTATAAGAAATGTATAAATATTTCTATAAACTATCACAATTACCCATTAGCTCATAAAGTTGAATCACAGTGAATCATCATCATCATAAACTGCAGGCCCTTTCCTGTTTCCCAGTAGAACAGGAAGCTTTCTCCTCTAGGTGTTCGTGATCAAAGTGATTTATTTATTTATTGCAGACTGTATAAATACAAATAATATAAATATAAAATATACATTATTCCGCTGAGGACTAATCCTGTGCGCGGGCCTGTCTATCATTCATACTTTTCATAGCATATGGGTGATTGTTTATATAGCTAATATATGAAAAAGATGATCATTTGGAATATTAACTGAATTGAGTTTTTCATTCAGAACGCACAAATGCTTTATCCATCAAATTTAAATATCTGATTATATACCAAGGTAATGTTTTCCAGAAGGAGATCTTTTAATCTTCGCTCAGAGGAATGTAAGAACTCTTACGGTGACTTGTCACTCGATTTGAATGAAGTGCGCTAAGGCACAGTGTTGCCGAGTTGCGCACATTCGTCCCTGTAGAAAGCGCGCGAATGTCTCTCTTTGGATAGACGGTAGATGTCCTTCAAATTGCGCATGTTGATTCTTCGAGATGCTAGCTACCTAAAGAAGAGTTTTTTAAAACATTTTCAACAGATAGTTTTCCCACAATTTTAAAATTTCTGGTCGGCTCAGTCGGGTCGCCATAAGAGCCCATGTTAAAACTGCTAAACTTTACGGTCATTTATCAAAAACTAGACGGTGAAACCGTTTCAAATTTTACCAGAACATAGACGAACCTCTCATCTTTCGATTAGTACAATAAAAAAAGCATGTTAAACATAACACGTATCTCGCTCTAATCACCTTAATTTGTTGCGTCGACAATTGACGCAACGCGTTTTCAAGCCCCTTGGGGGCATTGAGCGCTTCGCGCTTTTAGGAGTAATCCTCCATTAATTCGTTACAGCCCAGATGTATGTATTATGTATGTAGTATGTACGTATCTGCATTTTTAATAGTATCTGGTATTAATGAATTTGACTTCGTCATACATTACAGTTGAAAATGATGTTATGCATTTTCCTTTTTCGTGTAATTCGAGTTCTTTGGAATTCGAGTTACCATCATCCCCAATAACCTCGGATTCCAAAATCAACTCCAATTACCTAATTTTTTTTACGGTTTTCAAATATACACTCACATAATATTTCCCTTTCTCCTTGAATTTGTGTTTGTTTGGTAATGTTTATTAATTACTTTAATATCTAATCGATAAATCATTAAATATCAGATTAATCGTTTCAATTCAGTGTCTTATTCAATACTGTTTATTAGACGCGCTCCCCTATTTGAGTGAAACTCATTTCTGTAGGTTCGAGGCAAATGATGAATTTTCAACTTCATAGTTTAAATAAGTTCAACCGCTATTTGAAGAGAATTCCTAGCGGCCGGCTGCTCTAATAGCTAGTTTTCCGTGGTTTCTCCAATCAATACATCCCAATACCGGAGCAGTACCCTAACAAACGGGCCACAGAGAGCGCGATCTTTCCATCCTCTTCCTTGTTCTATCGCCACCCTCTTACTTACACCACTTGGACCATTTGAACTACACTGCCTACTTACAGTAGACTACTTTCATGCATGTTCGGAGACCGGTCGGGAGCTTAGAGCCCGCTAGTGGGAGGTACCTGATTGAGGAAAACACCGTCAGCCGACGGGGAGGTCGGCGCCGGATCTCACCATCTAGCGAGGAAAAGTCACCACCACCTCTCGAGGAGAACATACACTACAGTTACGGTACTAATGACCTTAGTAGTTGACGCGCCCGGAATCACTAATCAATCAATCACTCAATTAATCTATCAATGAGTGGTGTTCGCAGGGGGCGATACAGAGAACACCTAAAGCCAACGTGTAGTTCGCGGTCGGAGCTCACGTTCCAACAGAGGGGGAACCGCCACTTTCCGGCGTACAACATTAGCGGGACGCGCGACAGGACAGGCTGTGCCAGCTGCGATGGTAAGCAGACGCCCCGATTTCACAGGGCTGCCCAGTAGTTATGTAGAAAGTAGGCGACTGATTCTTCACACGTTTCTTCATAATCATTTGAAAGACTTTCCTCCAATTCGTAAAATAATTTTTCAGTACATTATGCTATCGTAGTTTCAGATTGTAATGCAACCAGGGGATTTCTATGGGGATGATAGAAAAGAACTGTTGTCCTTTTCTATCATCCCCATAGAAAACAAATGTATTTTTTTCTTGTGTACTTTAAAAAAAATTTCGCATCGTAATTCGAGAATAATTTTTTCGTTAATATTTATTTTTAAGTATACCCGTGTGAATTTTTTTGAAAAATATTTATAATTTTAACACTGATCATCGCAGACACCTTCTTTAATATTGCAATGATCATCATTATGGATTACCACAATATCTATGCTGCCACCACAAAACTTATTGCAATGTTCATTGCTTTTATGATTTGTAAGATTGACGATTAATAAAATAAGTACTTATTCTTTTAAGAGTATTCGTAAGTACTATTATGTTGTAATCTGTTGTATGTTCTTGGTGATTGATTTACAAAGGTTTAGGACTCGGAACGTGACCCAAATTAATTATTAATTTAATAGAAATAGTTATCTGTTATAATATAATTTAATAATTTTAAATCGTTCTTAATAACAATTAGTAACAGCGTTCTATAAGAATATTTATAGGAAATAAAACAGAGTTTATAATTATTTTTTATCGTGTTTTACTTATTAATTTCATTATATTTGTGGAAACGATACAGTTAAATAAAAATTAATTTTGAGTTCACGAAAGTTGGTCGAAAGAAAAATCGATGTTCCCAAGTGTTTGTCCTCTTATTTTTATTGGTATATTTGTTTGTTTTTTCTATTTTGTTACCGAGGTGCCGGAACATCGTACTGCCAGAAATAAAGCCCTCCGCCCATATGTAGGTATTTCGATATTACAATGTTTGTGTAATTTAACAAATAAATGAAATTGCACCATGTTTGCTGCTCCAGTTCGCAGCTTTCCCACAGGGTTTGCTCACCCCTACCGCCCCTCTCTGTGATCGTGTCATCAGCCCGCTTACCGTCTTGCGCGCGCTAAAACGATCTGAAGGTCATTCGCGTGGCCCTGCCCTAGCCCAAGCCCTGTCCGCCCTACCCCCCCCCACCCCGCATGCATGCCATACGCGTGGGCGAGGGCAGGCAGTGTTTCGGCCAGGCCGCGCGTACACCACAGCACAGCAGCATGTTGCGCAAAGAGGTCACGGAGGCGCGCATGCTCCGTTGCTCGCCCGCGGTCCCCTCCCCCCCCCTCCTCCCCCCCCCTGGCTCTATCGTAAGAGCTGCCTGCTGCACGGCGGACCCACTCAACGTTTTACGGGCGTCTTACGCACCATCGAATTTCGCCACAGAACGGGCTGTATTGCCCTTTGCCACGCCACCCGCGTCGCCGCCTCGACTCAGCCGTTATGTAAAGCACTACTTACCTGCACACTAACTGTAATGCAGCATCGGGGGTCTTGTGAGAAATACTGTCAGCGCCGCTAGAATTTTCTCACGAAGTTCTCCAGTCGTTTATGACGAACGCTGCACGCGAAAAGGCATTTGGCGAAAGAATGCATATGTAATGGTTCCTCTTGAATGTAAATTTTTGTGATGAAACAGTTGCGGGAACGTGCCTGCATTCCAGTGCATTCAGTGTGCAGTGCAACAACCTCTGAGTCGATTTGTAGGTCAGATAAGCGACTGTGAGATGTATTAAAAGGCTGGGTGGGTTGTTTTCGTTATTACATTCGTTGTTTTGCGTTATCTTTCAGTATTCATTTGGCCAATGACATTCTTTCACACGTAATAAAAAGAAAAGGGATTGTGCAACAATTCCATTCTAGGACACTTTGTCCTCTTTATATTGTCCACTTTCATGAGGTCCACTTTTATTTGGTCCACAAACATTTTGTCCACTTCTTTTTGTCCATAAATAATTCGTCCACTGTATATATTGTCCATTTATTCATATGTCCACAAGTATTCAAAATTCAAAATTTATTGCTTATTTATCCTTGAAAATAGATTTTACTACATGGGATTTTTTTTCTCCCTTTCAAAATTCAAAATTTAAGTAGCTTAGTGTAGGGATCACAGCATTTTGGAAACGTGCTCATAATGTACTTTTTTCAATAGAACGTCGCACACAGTTTTTAAATAACAGTTTTTGACGTAAAATAAATAAATAAGTATTGTTTCCATTTTTCGTCCACATTTTTTTGTCCTTTTTCTTTGAAGTCCACAGAAATGTATGTCCACAATTAAAATAATGTACTGTGTTGTGGTTTCCGCGGTAATGAATAAGAAATTATTTTCGAAATGGCATCTTTACTTCGTTCGACTAAAAACAAAGATAAAATTATATATATATAAAATTCCATTCCTTCAGTAGAAATGGAAAAAAATCTTATTGGCGTTGCGAAAATCGAGATATCTGCAATTCCCGTCTCGTCACAAATAAAAATGTAAATGATCATATTCAAATATATAAAGAAGGTCAGCACACTCATGTAGAAAATGGAGCTGAAGTTCAAGCAAAGAAAGTGGTGACAGGAATCAAAAGAAGGGCCGAACAACACCCAAATGAACATCCTGCATGCGTAATAAGAGAAGAAATCCAGGGTATAGATTAGGAAGTACTGTTGCATTTACATGGACATTCAGCGGCTGATGGGCCTTCCATTCATACCTCTCGACAACATCGACAATGTGTCTGGGAATCAACAATTCATTTATCCTTCATATAGACGCAATTTCGTACGTTAACTAGTTACACTTTTATCAGATAGCATGAAACTTATTGCAACTCCCAAATGCCTGTTGCTTTACAATCTATCAAGATCAACGTACCGCAATTTTTATTTTAGACTTTATATGCTACATTTTCTGCATCTTTTTTGCAACATTCACATTCGACCATCATTTAAATATATGACTTATACAAATTCAGATTTAAATTATATAAATTCTTTGATTTGGAACTACTTCAGTATAAACTGCCACATCATGGAGGCTAACGTGCTCCAAATACTACCCTATTTTCCGATTTAAATATAATGACTTGGGACAGATCATATACTAGTCCAGAATATCCATTTGCGAGCTTTTTAACTTTAATTTTAGTCTTCGCCGTTAGCCGAATTCGTTTATTACGCTCCGTGAAGTCACGGAGGTTAAGCAAATTCGAGATTCGCGGGTTCCTACACCGGCTAGAACCCCGGAATCTAACGGCATTGGTTTCTCCCCGTGGGCCGGAAGGAATAAAAGGCACTTGACTGACCGCGACGTGACGACTTGACTATAGTAATTACTGAGTAACAGTAATGAAAGTAAATTGCCCAGTAACGGAGAATTACTCCGGCGAATGCGCTCAACGCCAAACAAGGGGTAAAGAGACGCGTTGCGTCAACGATGCAACAAATAAAAAAAAGGAATCGAAGGTCCTGTTTGGTTTAACCACGTCATAGCGGATGATTTGTCTCAAGTCACTAAATTTAAATCGGTCGATAACTTATTATTCATTAGATTGCCATTATTAAAATGAAGTCCTCAGGTCGAGGAAGCGCAACGAGCAGTTTGGTCTGGCGGGAATCCATGTCGAAAATTGCAAGAAATATAGGAGTGTTCATCTCAGTCCCAACCGATGCTGCGTGAGGCTAGTTCTGCCATAGCGCTGCGATCGGTCTGGGCATTTATTGGGCAAGATGGATTCTATTGACAGCTGAACCCGTCGCAGTAAATACTTTATTCCAGAGAGTGAAGTAAATTTAGAAGTTTCCAAAATGGGTCGAAAATGCTTCGTTAAACTGTGTGATAGTAGTGATAGATGTCACATCAAATAGCTTTGTTTTCCGAATCGAAGCGAGAAGATAATAAAAAGAAATAGGTTTATGTTTTCTCCGTAGTGCAGGCGCAAACACAATGCATTTGCGTCAATTTCTCAACTACAAAAACGTCTTTATGTGAAATGTACGTCCATTCCAAAAATTCACCCTACACTGTTAGTTAATTCATAAACAACACACAAGCAATGTAAAATCACACAATCACTATTGAGAATTTATTTATCTTATTATTTTCATTCTTATTTAATCTTGTTGAACTTTCATTTGGTATGTAAGACACACTGCCATTGGAACACTATGCCTGTTCATCAAAACGTACGTGATAACTGTTATCCTCACACTGCTATAGGTATAGTAATCCTCATATTGGTATTGTAATGTTTGTTTTTATTGCCTTATCAATTTTAATTCATATTAATTTATTGATTTTTTCTAATTATAGGGAATTCATGCTTCATAAGTACACTTACGACCTAGCAGTTAGAATTAAAAATATATATTTTTTGAACCTATTAAATATTCAGAAGATGATTGTGAGAAACAAGAGGGAAGTAAACTGTAGTTCTTGAGGAAAATTCATTGAATGTATCCTAAGGTACAGACAAACTTACTGATGTTTGAAAGATTATCTGAGAATAAACAAATGGTTGGACTTCTTCGAGAATCATGGTACATAATTGTGAAATAAAAACTGTTTGTGAAATAATAATTTCAATTGGCGACTTTAACTCTAAGGCAGGAAAGAAATGAACAACACATAAGAGGTAGCTTCAGACCCCTTCTGGTCTAGGAATACGCAATCAAAGAGGAGAACGACTAATTGAGTTGCAGTGAAGAACATAAAGTAAAATAGTTAATACCTTTACAAATGAATGAACAAAACAGATAGATTCTTGACTTCTACCAGCTACAACACAAAAACGAAATTGACTATGTACCAAGGATCTGAAAGTGCTATAAAATATACGAACTAAAAAGGGTTAAAGTTCTGAATCTGATCACAGACTTTATTTTTTTGCTTGTTTATCTTATTTTTTGCTTGCTGCTATTTAGTTATTTTGTTTATTCTTGTTTGTTTATTGCTTGTTTATCCTGAAAATAGATTTTATTACATGGAGTTTTTTCCTTTCAAAAACGTAACTTAAGTATATGGTCATGTAGGGATCACAGAATTTTGAAAATGTGCACACAATTCACTTTTCCCCATAGCACGTCATACGCAGTTTTAACTGTTTTTTACGTGAAATAAATAAATAAATAAATAGACTTTTAAAATGCGATATCAGGAATACGCAAAGGTAGGAATAAATACCACCGCTAAAGAAATACCACAAAATTCTCAAATAAAGCATATATCAAAAACTCTCTAGGTCGAAATAGAAACCAGAATTAAGAAGGGACAGGAATAATTAATGCATACTAAAGAAACTACTCAGGAGAAATACAACAATCTTGAACCTGTCATCCTGTCAGCAAGAAAAAATGCAGCTACGGACTGCTCAACATCTAATGAAAAATGCAGATTGCTTGAAGATATTTCACACCTTATAAACCAGAGAGAACTGCTACGGTCCAAAAGGCATGCACCAGACACGCTAATGAGCACACAAGGAACCAACACAAAGTGAAAAGATTAATCTGCAGAGATCAAAGAAACCATCTGGACAGACTTAACACACAAAATTATGGAAAACAGCAAATCTCTTAAACTACTGAAAGAACGCTTGAATAGGGAAACACTGGATGATAGCTTTAAAAGATACTGACGATAAGAAGATATCCTCTAGAAAAAACAAACAAAATATCTACCCAATACTACAGAATCCTCTATGAAAGTACAAATCATATACCCAAAAAACAGTATGATGACAACGAAAAAGATGAAATTGAAATACCACCATTCATCATATCTGAAGTACGTGGGGCAATTTCGGAAATGAAAACTGGAAAAACGCCGGGAGGAGATGGCATTCTTGTCGAACTTCTTAAAGAAGGTACAGATGAATTACTCAAAGAAATTGTCAACCTTTTCAACCATATACTAAAGTCGGTAGAACTCCCCTTACAATGGTACACAAATACCATAATACTCATTCACAAAAAAGGTAACAGAGACACTCACTAACTATAGGCCAATCTATCTATGGTCCAAACATGTACAAACTCTCTCACAATCTCACTAGAAGAATGACCAAAAATACTGGACGAACAGCAGCCACTACAAGCAGGTTTTCGAACAAGGTTCAGCACTACAGACCACCTGCAAACAGCCAAATGTGACTACCTGAAAAAGCACAAGAATTTAATATAAAATTGTACATAGCATTTGTTGATTTTACGAAGGCCTTTGACTGTGTAGAACACTCATTTATACTTCAACCACTCAAGAATCAAGGATTCTCCAGCAAATATATTAATATTTTAAAACAACTATATGCATACGGCCAAGCACAAGTAAGAACAGATCAAGAAGGAGAAATATTTCCAATTAAGAGAGGAGTAAGACAAGGGGACCCAAATTTGATGAGCGTATTACATTACGTCCAATATTTTATGTAAGTTTGTTCGCGATTTACGATGAATTACGCACAAATAGTTGTTTTGCTACTTTATGTTTTATTATAACTAATCTATGTTTAATGCTAATGTAGTAAAAGGTAAATAAGAAAACGTTTGAGGGTGAGGCCTTAGAACAACGCCATGGTGAGGTTATGGGTCGCACATTGTGAGACATTAATTAAAGACCTTCGAAATGAAGAATTATTTGAGGATGGATGAGGAAACATTCAATTTTCTTTGTCGTTCTTCCTTCTTTCGAAATTCAGTCCCCAGATTTGGAAGTTTTGAAAATATCTTCCTGAACTGGCATTTTCCTAACACTATTTTCCACTTCACGAAAAATCAGTCCTGCTGCGCAATTCGTTTGGGTGCTTTTTCAAAATTTTCTCAAAAACGGCCAATTTTTTCTTTAGATTTCTTCTAAGAATAGAGTAAAATACACTTACAAAGGTGACATAGGTCCCATTTCCACGGTTAACTCTGAATATTCGAAAATTGGAAAAGTTTGAATTTATTCGGCGTTTTCCTACAACTCTAAAATTGAACACAGATTTTTCTTTCAAATGAAATTTGTTGACCATAAAAAATTCTTTCAATAAGGTCATATAATGTTTTGAAAATTACAGACAGACGAACAAACACAAGAACAGACACATCAACTCGACACACGAACATACAGGTTTTGGCCGTCATTCGATTTTTTCTGTATCAACGACTCATTAAAAACATTGGTTTCTGGCAACACGAGTTAAAGGATTTTTTCATATTTCACAACATTAGTTAACCCTTTTTTCGTTACCAGGTCCGTATTAACAGTTTCATAGATTCTCAAATAATATTCGAATGTTGCTAAAATAACGCCTTTTATTATGCTTTCATGGCAGATTTGTGAAGAATACCAAGGAAAGTACTAGTGGGTGACTTTCTTCCTTTTATTTGATTTTATAGTGCTAATTACTAGTTATAATATTTACTGATTATTTAACTTTGGAATTGATTGGAAAATTTTCGTTGAATAGAAAACAATGAAAAGCAATTTATTCTTCCTTTCTGGTAATTATGTCGTAAGAAGAAAAAGTATTGTAATCATGCGCCGGGAGACGGCGATTTTTCTACAAAAGCCTCTAAATTCCGATCTCTGGTCACGACAAAAGCTGATAACTGTTATTCGTGTATATAGTGAATTACTTCAATACGTTTATAGACAGAATCCATGTTTTGTGGGTCCTTGTTACTAAAAAATCTATTTACGACAAAACGTCTGTCTGTCCGCCTGTAGTTAAAACAAGCATCTAAACGCCGAACGTTCTCTTTTAGTCAAATCTGTAATACATGACAATTTAAAAACATCTTTGTGAGAGACAAGAGTTTCTGCGGTATAGCAGGTAAGCGCACTGTTGCAGAAGCTTAGGCACGTAAGATCGAATCTCATCCACGGTGAATAATTTTTGCGGGTAGAAACAATTTTGCGGTTAATTGTATAGTTATACTCATTCGTATCCATTATAAATATCCCATAAAGCATGTGTTTTTGTGGCGCCACTACGCATTTTAAAAAGTTAATGCTCAAGAATCACGTAAATATGCAACTTTATTGTGATTTTGGCTTCAGGTCGTCTGCATGCGCGCCCGTGTTGATTCTAGCGTTATCGCAACTTCATCCAGGATGCATCAACCCTGGCCATAGTCGCCGAAAGATAGAATTCGGAACGTCTTCCACAGAGGCGTCTCAAAAAGACCACGGCTTCTGATTGAAAATATTTATAATATAAATGAACTGTGTAGTGGCGCGTGTTTTATTCCATAGCATTCTTATTGTAAATTTGATATCTTTTGTATACCTGTAGTGCATTTTCAACAAAATCTAAGTGCAAATGAATATCACGTAACTATTCTTTTCGTTATAAGTGTGCTTGGACAGCGTAAGTTATAAAATATTCAGAGTAGCACAGTGCGGTCGAGCCTGACTCACAGACTACAGGATCTTGAGTGCAACCAGTAAATCAATATTTTACCCACGTAAAAGAGAGTTACGTAATGCTGTAGGAGGAAGTGTCGAAATTTTCAGAGAAACACGTTTTGTAAGTACTTGTCTGGAAAAAAGTGGATTTTGTTAATATTGTTCTTTATTTTCTACATACGCATTGTCAAACGCTTGTTTGTTGAACCTGAAAAGTGATTTTTCCAAAACCTTTGTCAATCCGTCTTCGTGTGGAGTAATTCAGAGCCTAAAGTAAACATGATTTTCACCAAAATGGATACCCTTGAACGATCTGGCTAATATTACGAATCTTCTGAATTCGAACGAATCTTTTAATTTTGGAAGGCAATTTTTTACACCAAACCCCATCATATTTACATAATTTTCTCAAAAAGAGCCCATTTTTCTGTAACTATTCGAAGCATGTAATATTTAAAGACGAAGAAATTTTCGAAAATTCAAACAAATAGCTATTTATACGTCGAAACAATATTAACGCTAGAGATTTGCTCATTAAAATTCCTTTTAAAAATTGTAGCTATCAATCTTTCTACAAATTGCGTCTTACTTTCTATGATATTCAATGGTACATTATATTAAGCAACATTCAATTATAATAATTAATATAAAGAGTCTTGTTTGATAATTCTCCAATTTCGTATTGTAATAAGATATCTTACGATACTCATGTCGTAAATAACTATTTGACAACTATTATGCTTAGTGTATGTGTCTCGCAGGTTTTGTATTATTCTGAGAAACTGGCTCATACGAATCACGTTTACTACGCTATTCACACAGGAGCACGTGAAACTCAAAAAAATATTTAATAATATAATCCTTGCTGAGGAATCAACGTTTTATTGATGATTTTAATTTTGAAAATTTTCATTAGTTTGATGTTTAAAGATAGGTATCACATGTAATTGCATGTCTAAACAAGATAGCATTATATGAAGCAAGACACATTGTTTTTCATTTGATCATTCAACTTCATCAATCACTCAAAATTACTTTAATTATCTCTGCTTATCAGTTTTTTAACCTTAGATCTTCGATGAAGACATGAATCAAATAACGTCGTAGATATTTGAGTGTTTTAAAAATAATCACGTGAATAAATGATTGAATAATAATCACGTGAATATATTTATTGAATTGGTTTTATAATAACCTGTAAAAACATGGGTTTTCTGTAGGTTTTGGGGATGTTGAAAACATTCAAAATAGTAAAGGCAATGTTAAGCTGGTGACTCCTAAAGCTGGTGATGTTTATTTGATATTTTCTCTTAGGGTGGTTTATAATGGTTAAACGTTTTCAACGATTGCACATTAGATGCCTCGAATGGCCCGTTTCAGTTTAATAAAACTGGCTACGTTCTCTCTTGTACAGATGGTCGCGCAAAATCTGGTTGTCTCTGATAGATTCGTAGAATGGAGAAGGACTGAACTAAATCCACTCCTCTGAACTCTGACGATACTAAAATGTAGTCTGTATTGGGAAAGTCATATCACTTGACCACCAAATTGTCTTATGTATTTTCACTGGGAAATGCTAGAGCATTTGAACTTTAAACAACCCTAAACTTTTACTAAACTTTAAACAAACGCTAAATCTCTTTGAATTGTTATAGCATCTGTTTTGCTTTCTTTTGTAGTATCAACTCGTTTTACCAAGCACGTGAGTTAGCTTATATTTTTACATCGCCAATAATTTAATTTACAAGCATTTTTCAAGCATTTAGAATTCGCGAAATATCATTCAAATGTACGCCAATCTAAAAACGTTTTAAAATGTATATTAAATATATTAATGTGGTTTAAAATATGTATTAACAATGCGTAGATTTAGTACATGATGCTTTTAATTGATTTGAATATTATACAATGAAATCATCAAATTAAGAAAGAGAAAGACGATCTCGACTTATTGAATGATAAATTGAATTAAAATATTAACTTAAAGTTATTATGCGTTCATTTAGAAATTACTATACTTATGTAAATATTGTGATGTGTGATTCTACTCATGTGATCTTTTAACACACAAAATAAATATTTCTTTATTTGAAAACTTTAACATTCCATTATCCAATTCAATACAGTTTACAGCAAACAGCCACAGTATGTTTCCTATTTTTTAATGGTAATGGTAAATAAGAGAAACATATAGTTTAACTCACGGTTTTAAAAGTAGCATTTGGAAAACTTAATAAATTCGGTTGCTCAACATTCCTTGATAGAAAAGTAGAACACTCATTTCAACGTAATGCACATTCAAAAATAATTTGTATATAATGAGTTTCTCATTTGATAACATATCGACTTGCAAATTGCAGCATTTAAAAGAGAATATAAAAAACAAAATAAAAGTTATATTCATATTTCGCTTAAGAAAAAGACGGATAGGTAATTAAATCTGGCCATGAATTTGTTTATAAGCTATGCTTTTACATAGTAAGCAAAGTGCAACATCGAGAACTGTTTAGTATGCTTGTGTTAAGGAAACAAATGGGGTCATTCTAAGATGTTAATTTTTATAAACACTACATATATTTCTGAGAATCGAACATATAACACTGATCGAATTCATAGGAAACATATCGCGTTTAAACGCCACCAGATGAGATAAAGAAAATTGCAAAAGTGAAAATTTATAACAATTTCCAACTTTTGCAAATCTAAAAGGGAGGGTCCGATGCCCTGTAAAGCCGAAAATTGTGAATTAACAATTTTGCAACAATTTATAATTGTATAAACAAATTCGGAAATATGCGTTAGAATTCCACCGCAATGGTCGGCAAATTGTGCCTGAAATGAGCATCTGAAAATTGCACTTCGACTGAGCAATCGATTGCTAAACGTTAGATCAATTGTTACTAAAATGCTGAATATTTACGGGTTAATTGACAATAATTCTGGACGGAAACCCCCGCTGAGAAATATTTTTTCTTCGTGGCGAACGTGCAGGCAAAATCTCTCCATCGGTAGGGAAATATGACTTATTTCCGCCTCGTACGTAAACGAACTAGCCCCTCCCCCTGAGGCAACGTCCTTTCCACCCTTTGGGATGTTGCACCAATCACAGACAACTGTGGTTCTACCTTTTAGCGATTGGTCAACGCGCCTCTCCCCCTGCCCTCCCCCAGGCCGAGGGGTGTCGAAGTTTGTCGGCGCGGTGTGGAAGATAGAATTTTGTGTGGAATTTTGCCGGCCACTTTATCTGAGGGAAAGGGTACATTTAGAAAATTTAACATGATTTATTTTCTTTATATAATTTATTGATAATCCGTAGAATATCCGACAAAGAACTGTGCGCTAGTAGCATGATCATAACTAGGCCCTAGGTCTGGTCATGTGCTGTGTACCACAACAAGTGTGCCCTGAGGATAGGTGTGGTGGGCATACTGAACCAGGCAGTGTAGTTGTGGCCCACTGTGGCCGCTGCAGGGTTTCGACGCGGGGCGCGACCAGGGTAGGAATGAGAAGCCCTGAATGACACCACCAGAGCAGGGCGAGCGACGGCGCTTCCTGTGGCACCAGACCGTGTCGGCAACGCGGTCTCCGAAGGGCGCTCCCCGAATCCTCCCGCCACGGAGGCATGCGGGGGCGCATAAGGCCCCGGGCCGGGCAGTAGACAGTGGCTGTTTAGGAAGCCGATAGTTTGTGTGAGTTAGAAGTTCTTGTTGACGTGCGTGCGCGGTAGCATTCTCCGGCGGACTTTGCTTCGAATAGGGTACATCTCTGGAACTTTGTTTTTGACCAGCTGTATTTCTGGACTAGATTTTGATTGTGGTTTGGCCATAATAAAGTTGTTTATGAAAGAACTGTTGTCTTCACCTCCTGATTTTCTTTGTACACAACATATAGTTAGTCACCTGTATCATATTTACACTATCGTCATTTTTGCTGTTTTGGGGTTGTTTTTGCCTGTGTTCACAAAAGTTATGTGTAATTCATTAATTCAATATTATGAAGCACATGATCAATCATTTATAGTTGAATTTTATATGTGATTAAAATATTGCAGGCACGAAACTATTAAAAATACTTAACAAAATGTGTTCAAATTCATTTAGATGCTATAGAAAAAATTTAAAATGAGTTCTGGAAAACATGATTGAGAAATTAGAAACCTTGATATTACTAAACGTATTTATCCTCCTGAAATAAATCACATTTCCTGGGTTAATATTATTAATATAATGTAATAAAATAAAATGTATATAAAATGTGACGTTCAGTAGATATTTAAATACAATTTTCAGTAAGCAACTAAGTTAATTTTATTTGAATTTTGCTCAAAATCAAATACTATTTGAGTAAACTTTGTCGTTAAACCTATTCAGTCTCTTTTGTTTTGCCACATTTACTTCCTCAAAACTAAACATTTTTTACCGGCTCATTACAAACATGGAGGCATGAGCAAAATAAAACTTTGATTCACCTAATGTCAAAGAACAATTATATTTGTATGAATGTGAATAAATTAAGAAAAAAAAAATATAAAATAGGAAAAACGGAATAAACGCATGAATAAATAGTACAAATAAAAAGTGTATATGCACTTTCCAAAATGATAAAACAGCGCTTTAAATGAACCTTCAATCGCCTGTAGAAAGAATATACGAATTTCGGCGATTTCATAGCCCGCGCCTGCTAGCCAATCAGGAAGCTCGCTGCCGAACACATGTGTATCCCACCAATATTCATCCCCACCTACATCTCCTAGTTCTCTTCCATCTCAAAAATTCCATCACCACCTTATCCTCTTGAAACTTTACCCTAGCTACCTCTCCCATTATTCATTCCCCACATCTGTAACCTCCTTGCTTCCTCACCTAACACTGCTGGGACACGATACTTCCTTCGATACGCAATAATGTAGGTAAAAATGAGATAAATAAATAAGGACTACAGTCAGATGCAGTAGAAAAAGCATCCGTGTAGGTACATGCAAAAGATTCAAATAATGCATCATAATGTGCAAACTCTTTCAAATAAAATTGAATTTATCGAGACAGCATTAGAGTGTGATCTCAGTCAAATGAATGTTCTTTGCTTTACAGAACATTGGTTATCTCATAATGATCTAAACACACTCCAAATTCCTAGTTTTTACCTTGCAGGATCTTATTGTAGAGCAAGGGAATCAAATAAAGGCCCTACTTACGGAGGTTCGTGTATTTATGTAAGAAATTATATTGATTCTACCTTCTTGCCAGAATTCAATTTATATCCAATTGAAAAAGTTTTTGAAATAACAGTTGTACATCTTATCATTACTCAAAATTATCTTTACTTGTACTCTTACAGACCTCCAACAAAGCGAGCTTTAGATTATTTCAATTTCTTAGAAAATCTAGAGATAACTCTGAACAAAATTAGTAATCCATTGTTGTATGTAGAGAATCAATATTGATTTTCTGAGCGAATCCCACGAAAAAGAGCAGTTTCTCAATTTAATTCATTCTTTTAATTTAGATATTACAGTGAACGTACCTACACGGAATACTCTTAAATCACAAACAGCAATAGATCAAATTATAACTAACAAAACCACAACTAGATATGAAATAATAACGAATAATCTAGGTTACAGTGACCACGATGCAAAAATTCCTTACAATTACTAATAACATGAATACTGACACAATAAATAAAACACGCATGTGCAGTATTTAGTACAGTTACATAAAATTATTTACGTGGACTATTTGCTGAAAAGAATCATGGGAGGCAGTTTATAACGCCATTGGACATAAATGAAAAAATAATTTATTATTCTCAAAGCTTCATTTCATTAAACAATTTCATTCATTCAAACAATTTCATTCATTAATTTAATTTTATTTCATTAAACATATCACGGAAAATAGTACACCCCAGAAGTTTCCAAATTGGTTGTGTAATAACAAATTAATAGTTAACGAAGGAGAAACTTCTTCAATGCAATTTTGCGTTTCAATCGGCAATCGTATGCTCCATTTAAAAATGAACAATATGCAATTAGCTGATGTTATATAACAAAATTTCTAGGTCTCTAATTCAATCAAACCTCAATGGAAGGTACACTTCCTCACAGAAAATGTCGGGCAAAATTTACTTCCACACCGCGCCGACAACCTGACACCTCGGCCTGGGAGGGCAGGAGGAGGGACGATGCTGAACAATCGCCAGCAGGTAGAACCACAGTTGTCTGTAATCGGGTGCAACATCCCGGGCGGGTGGGAAAGGACGCTGCCTGGGAGGGGGCCAGTTGTTTACGCACGAGGCGGAAATAAGTCATATTTCCTACCGATGGAGAGAGTTTGCTCGCACGTTCGCCACGACGAAAAAGAGCCAGCGGGGGTTTCTGTCCAGAATTATTGTCAATTAACCTGTAAATATTCAGCATTTTAGTACAATTGATCTAACGTTTAGCAATCGATTTGTAACTCCAGCTCGAAGTGCAATTTTCAGATGCTCATTTCAGGTACACAATTTGCGGACTCTTCCCGGTCGTTCTAACGCATATTTCGAATTTGTTTATAAAATTAAAAAATTGTTGCAAAATTTTTAATTCTCAATTTTCGGCTTTGGGGCATCGGGAGATTCTTCCCCCTTTAGATTTGCAAAAGTTGGAAATTGTTTATAAATTTTCACTTTTTGCAATTTTCTTTGTCTCATTTGGAGTGGCGTTTAAACGCGATATCATTTTCCTGAATTGATCGAGGCATTACATTTCGTTCTCGAAATATATGTAATTGTTTATAAGAAATTAACGTCTTAGAATGACCCCATTTGTTTTCACTTAACACAAGCATACTGAAAAAAACAGTTCTCCAATGTTGCGCTTTTGCTTGCTACACTTAAAAACACTTAGCTTATAACAAATTCTGTACAATTTAATTACGCAATCCGTCTTTATGGCGAGTATGAATATAACTTATTTTGTTTTATATTATCTTTTAAATGTTGCAATTTGCAAGTCGATATATTCATCAAATAAAGAGGAAACTGATTATATAAACATTATTTTTGAATGTGCATTACGTCGAAATGAGTGTTTCTGATATTCTATCAAAGGGATGTTGAGCAACCGAATAGCTGTAGAAAATAAAAAATATTTATTTTGTGTTTTGAAAAATCACATGAGAATCACACATCACAATATTTACACAAGTATAGAAATTTCTTTAAATGAACGTATATAAACTTTAAGTTAATATTTCTAATTCAATTTATCATTCAATAAGTCAGGATCATCTTTCTAAAACTGTTATTTTGATGATTTCATTGTATAATATTCAAATCAGAGCTAAAAGCATCATGAGCTAAATCTACGCATTGTTAATACATAGTTTTAAACAACATTATTTTTATTTAATATACATTTAAAACGCTTTTTAGATTGGCGAACGTTTCAATGAAATTTCATGAATTCCTAAATGCTTGAAAATAAATACTTCTCAATTCCAAGACACGTACTTGGTAAAACGAGTTGTTACAACTGAAAGAAAATAAAAAAGATGTTATAACAATTCAAAGAGATTTACCGTTTGTTTACAGTTTAGTAAATATCAATGCCGTAGCATTTTCCAGTGAAAATACATTGAACGAACTTCTGGTCGTATAATATTACTCCTTCCCCAACCTGTAGGATTATATTTCAGTATCGTCAGAGTTCGAAGGTTGCTTGTTGACTCTACTTTCCATTCTACGAAACTACCGAAACCTTTCGAAGTTTGACGACCATCTGTAGAGGGAGAACATAGCTGTTTATTAAACGAAACGGGTCGTTCAAGGCATCTAATGTGCAATCGTTGAAAACGTTTAACCATTATAAATCACTCCTAAGAAAATATCAAATAAACCATGTTAATGATCACCAGCTTAACATTGGTTTTACTATTTGAATGTTTTTAACACCCCAAAACCTACAGAAAACAGATATTTTTTCAGGTTATTATAAAACATATTAAATAAATATAAGCATTTATTCACGTTATAATTTGTAAATATCTAATACTATTTGATCTATGTCTTCACTGGAGGTCTGAGATTAAAAAACTGATAAGCAGAGAAAATTATAATGTAATTGTGAGTAGCAATTGATGTTGGGGGAGAATCTGAAGTTGAATGTCAAACAAAACAATGTCTCTACTTCATATAATGCCATCTTGTTTAATAAACATGTAATTGCATGTGATAAATATTTATAAATATGCAAATTAAAGAAAATTTTTGAAAGTAAATTTATCAATGAAACGTTGATTCATCAGCAAGTATTATATTATTAAATACTTTTTTGTGATTCATGTGCTCCAGTGTGAATCGCATAGTACATGTGATACATATGATCAAGTTTCTCAGAATAATACAAAACCTGCTAGACAAATACATTAACCATAATTGTTGCGAAATAGTTATTTACGACATGAGTATCATAAGATATCTTATTACAATACGAAATTGGAGAATTATCAAACAAGACTCTTAAGCCGAAATTGTTAACCTATTGAATATTCTAATAAAATATTACCATTTGAATATCATAGAAAGTTACACGCAATTAATCAAAATTCATTGAAACTATAATTTTTGTTTAAATTTGACTCATTGTCCTGCGAAAGATGGCATCTGACAGTACTTATGTCAACAGTTCAGTCGTGGGTTTGTTCTAACATTACTTGCAGTACGCAAATTATTATTTTTGGTATTAACGAAGCATAGATACAGGGCTGGATTTCTGTTTGAACGCGACGCACCATGTTCCGCTTCTCGGAAAAATACTAAATATTATATAACTATTGCTATTAAAAATAATTATATGTCTAGGGACCCAAGATTTAAAATAAAGCACTGGATATATGACATAATAACTCTTATGACGATAATATCCAATTTTGCTCAGTTTGACTTCTGACAATCAAAGTGAATGGTCTAAGTTTATTCACCTAAATAAAGTTTATCTTACTTATACAAACTATTTATACAGTGTTATATGTTCAAAACAAGTGATGCTTGTATTTTCACAGCATGCACTTTCTCGTCTTATTCGTAATCGCTACGCAATATACAATACGGACTACGTGAACTTACAAAAAAGAAACAAAAAAAACACCTATTCCAGCAGGAAATATTTTCTACTCGCTGGGATTCGATCTTATGTCTTTAAAGTTCACTGCCGACACATTTCCAACTGTGGTTCTACTCAGCGATTGGCTCAATGTCCTCCTGCCCTCTCCCTGGCCAAGGGGTGTCCAAGTTTGTCGGCGTGGTGTGGAAGATAGAATTTTGCCCGACATTTTTTCTGAGGAGAGTGTACATTTAACAGAATTAAACTCTAAATTAAGCTCATTATGTCATGCATTCTTTAAAATCCTGTCAGATTTCATGCAGCTAGTTGCGTGTATTTTTGAAATGTATATTGCTGCCTGAGATATGGCCAAATATTTCGAGGAAGCTCATTATGTAGTACCCAGACATTTAGATTCCAAAAGACAATTATCCGAATGAAAAATCCCATCCACGTGATACCTGTAAACCTCTTTTCATTGAGATTGGAATCTTACCATTGCCTTGCCTATTTATTTATGAGTCTGTAGTATATGTCAAAACTGACTTACTTAACGGTGGGAACTTATTTTCATGTAATACTGATATTTATACTCGCTCGTAGTAGTATACACTCCACAACAACTCGACACTCGACGTAGAAATCATGTTCATCAAGTGTCAGTATCAACAGCTCACTGCAAGAAATTCACATACAATACATGTACGTCACTTTACAACGCATTGATGAAATTAAACAATTAAAATTGGTACACAAATTTAAGTTAAAAGTAAAATCTTTTCTGCTGCAAAACTGTTTCTATACAATTGGAGACTATACTGATCGTCAAAAAGAAAAATAATGTTTACTTTAACAAAAACAAGATATAGTATAATGAATTAGTGTACATTTGCATTATATAATTTTAAAAAAGACTCAACATGCCTGTGACAAATAATGTACTTCCGGGTCAATGACCCTCATCTCGATCGGGTTTTTGTCCAGTTTCCCTGATCCATTGAGCAAATGCTGAGATGGCCCCTCGATTTGCTTGACAAAATGTAGCTTCACTATGCACGTTTTGTTGAACCTCCTTTTGCTTGTGCGGTAGTAGAGCTTAGGGGTGAAGCTTATTTTGTTAACAATACAGAAAAAATCAATCTGTTTGTTCCTGTACCGTTAAAATAAGTTTTCTATAATTTGGCAACGAAAATATCTAGTTTTTGGAAATGTTAATCCTCGCTTTTTTAAATTTGTAACTATTATTACTATTATTATTATTTTTCTCATCTTTCAATCGGCTATTAAATTGTTGAAACTTCAAGAAAGCGTGCGCAGATGATTTTCTTCCCCATACGTCACGTATAGTTTTTGACTAAATAAATAAATAAATAAATAAATAAATAAATAAATACAAAATAAATGTGCTGTTTGCTTATATGCTTCCCGTTGGATGTGAGTGGCACATTGTTTAGAACTGCATAGCCTGGAAAGCTAGAGCTCTGACCTAGCAGCGGCTCCCACCAGGCATTGTATGCGGGGAGGTGGCCGCGAGACAAACTGGGTTCCGGCTAACTGGCCGTCATTCGTCGGCGTTGCGCGTCGAGGGGGATAAAAGCCAAAAGGCATGGTGGTCACCCCGGGGACTTGTCTTTGACGAAGCAAAGACTTGTGGCGTTGTAGACACAAGGGGCTCCCATACGCGCCGTGCTCCTTCCTCCTGCCCTATCATCACACCTTACATACACACACTTTACACTTTGTACTACACTACCATATCTGCCGGAAGACCTATTGGGAGCTTAGAGCTTGTCCCAGATAGGGTGATACCCTGTTGATGGGATATACCCGACCCCCCCCCCTAGCCGACGGTAGGTTAACTCCGGATATCACCATCCAGCGGGGGAAGATCACCACCATCTCCCGAGAAAACGTGCACTCCACTTACGGGACTAATGACCTTAGCAGTTGACGCGCACTCGGAATCACTAATCAATCAATCAATCAATAAAAAATCTAAATTGAGAGGACCTCTGAGCTATCTTACATTCTGTCCCTGGGCGGGGCCTTGCGTATTCGCACATGACTCCATTTGCGGCACTGCACATCGCGGTTGTTTAGGGCGTCGTTTCTTTGATGGAGGGTTAAAAAGGGTTGACTGATCTCCATTTCTGATGATGAGTCTGTGTCGCGCAACAAACTGACACACTCCGTTACATCAGATTCACTGCGAGTGCCGGTTCAATAATGCGGTCTGGCTGAAGTTGGCTACGAGCTGTGCAGCTCCGCGCTGTAGCTTCGTTATCACATGTCAATCTGTGAATATCTCGAAGTTTTACCTTATTCTAGTATCCCTCCATCTAAATTTATATTTATTGTATCTTATTCCGCTATTTTCATATTATTTTTTACACATTTCTTGTCATTCTACATTTGTCTGTTTCCACTAGAACAATGGTGACCTTATTCCATTCCTTTTTTCGGTTTTCTGGCGTGTGTATATCAAAAACTCCACGATGATTATCTACAGTATAATATTTGGAAGAGTTGATCGATCTGGAAACCTGTTTAACAGCCGCCACTGAGCAATTATGCTGCATCGACGACGGCTTTCTCTCCAAGTCGCATCGTAATCTCCTGGCTATGCATTCGAATGAACTTGAAAGGTCAGCTCTGTACTTCTTTTTCGTTTACATAACCAACTGGTATTAGCTACACGTTGAAATATAATACCTGTTATTTCTGGTATATTACAGTTTTCTGATGCTTGCACAGGGTGAAGTCAAGGAAAGACGGTTAAAAGGCTCGTCTTATCAACTGCCACCCAATCATTGACACCAAAATGTCTTCGACGTCACGTTTCTGCGATCGCAGGCCTTCTCGCCTGAAAATCATCGGTAAATTATTGACTTTCATCACTTGGATGCTGGTGAATATGATCTCTGAGGAAAATATTCAAGACATTCATACATCTTACATGTGCAATATTTATATTACACGGACACAAAATATTTACCATTAGTTTTCAACTGAAATCAAGGTTAATTAAGGTCTTTTATTTTGAATTTTTCCCAATGCAATACATTCGATTTATTAAAATAGAAAGGTCTAAATTTGATATTGAGTTATCATCTTTTTCCATTAATTTTGTTCACAGCCAGATCTTAATGAACGTTTCTCTCTACGTTGTTGTCTTAATGAATGTCTCTCAGAACAACGTTTTTGCTGTCCCTCTGGCAATTTTCTATCCTAATTTTCGCTACACATCATCCCTTCTCCTCATCCTAATCCTTCAACCTTCTATTACCAAAATGTTCCTCCATTGACAATCCTTCATTGACATCTCAATTTGAAAGTACCTGTATCTTTCAGCGTTTGTGTCTCAAAAACAGGTAATTATGCTTCAAATAAAACACTTCACAAATCTCATTTAAGATATTTATTACTTCTTGTTGTTGTAGTTGTTGTTTTTGAGCTTAGTTTCTTTAAGGTCTCTCTTTCAAATGCCATTATTTTTCTGTGTCTCCATTGATACCTATGATTGTAAAAAAAATTATTTGTTACAAAATTATTCCCTGGAGTATTATACTCATTATTCCATTTTGTTCAATATTTTGGATTCAAAATCCTTTATCAACTATATATCTTTTTCTTTTTACATTTTCATCTACAGATCCACTTATCAAGTGACCTTTTTCAGACAGAAAAAGCGTACCAGTTTCAATATTTCCCCTCCTACTTATATTCGACTTACATTAAAGCAGTTTTTCTATTCATGTTTATTATACTCTAGCAGATTTTCCTCATACTACCTGGGTAATTTACCATCAAAAACCTAACTTTTATCCCTCGATATTTTCTCTATTTATTTACTTTAACATTTCCCCTGTTTATATGCCGAGGTCTATCCGTCTTGGGAAATTTGTTTCTTTGAATTGACATGACCATCCGTACGGATTCACGGTTACGAAAATTTTCGTAAGAAATATTTATCTATTTATTTCGCGTTCGAGAATTTTCCTTACCTTTACCATAAATAATAATACCTGTTTTCAAAATCAATCAAACATGGCAATCTCCTTATTTTATTCTTCAACCAAACAAGAACATACAATAACATAGCACTTTCCTTAACAATGGCAATAAAACAATAACAACAGTAACCCTGTTAAACATTTAAATATTCCCGTTTACTCCTACCTTGTACGCATGTAAAGGATATATCCTTCACCGCCCTAAGTCTAAAATTATTAAAATCTACTATAACACTTGGTCTTCTTATAATACTCGTGTTAACATGCTCCCTTTTGAATCACATTTACTCCCATTCGTTGTTACCGCATCAGAATCGTTCTGCCTCCTTGTTCCTGACAGGCTATATTCTTCTGTCTCCTCAGATACCAGTCCTGTATGTTCGCGCAAACATTCCCCTTCCTCGCATGCGTTTCTCATTTCTAATTGGTTAAGCCCGTCTAAGGATCTTATTTACTTATTTCATGAACTATAGATCTTGCGTTTTGTAGCGAAATTTAGTTAATATTTATTTATTTATTTATTTATTTATTTATTTATTTATTTATTTATTTATTTATTTATTTATTTATTTATTTATTTATTTATTTATTTATTTATTTATTTATTTATTTATTTATTTATTTATTTATTTATTTATTTATTTATTTATTTTTTTATTTATTTTTTTATTTATTTTTTTATTTATTTATTTATATAACCATGGAAATTTCTCCCGTATTCGTTTGATACTATACTCGCCACAAATTCCACTATTTTTCTATTAGTCACATTGCCCTTCCTTTATATTCTCATTATTTATAAATCGCCATATAATTCCTTTAAATTCCCCATTGTTGATGCCGTTCATCTTTGTAATTTATACGTAATTTGTTTACATTTCGCTTACATTGTGATGAATCATCACAATACTAATTTTAATGTTCTTCTAATAGGTTTTGGGCGTAAATGAAATCATTTTGAGATGAAATGAAGAAAGTAAAGGAAAGTATAATTTTAAGACACCGAACAGCTGTATGAGGTCATTAATTCAGCAACGTGAATTCGCGTGTGGATTCTTGCTTAAGCTGTGCCAGTGTGTCACGAACAACAGGTTTCACGGGTGGCTAGGCGGCCACGGCGGCGCTAGCAGCGGTGGCCAAGTGACCTTTCTCTCCGCGACCTCTTGCTCCAGCGCCTAGCGACCTCCGCGGGACAGGTGGATCGAAAGGTCTCCAAAAGGCAGCGTTCATTAGAAGCGATACGGGTGTTTATGACGGGCTATAAAAACACCTCCTAGGGATGGCAACGATATGAGTATTTTACATTCATCATTAATGTATATGTATATATATGTTTGTATATAAATATGCTTTATATATTATATAAATAATATGTAACGATATATCGATACATTTGAAATAATTTATGATTGGTATGAAGGAACACGACAAAACGGCATATTAACGCAGTGGCAAAACAACTCAATCAAAAGCACAAGATTTGGAATACGTTATCTGAATGTTCAGCCATGTTATACGTTATTCGATGTTCGTAACAAAGAAGGAACGATTTTCAAAATCCTTTAACAGAGGGGTGAAAGGGGGGTTGTAGAAAAAAAAATGTAGAAATATAAAGAAGGAAAATGTGCAACTCGTAATAATTAGGCGTTTTGCATGCGGAGAGCGGAGCAGGACGAGATGGAGCGGATGAGCACGCGGGCAGATAGGGCTGTGGGTAAGGGATGGTGATGCGGGAGTCGTGGGCATGTCAATAAAATTAATTTCATATTACACTATAGATCCAATTACGCGAAAAATACCAATATTACTTGTAACGTGAAACTACTTAAGCGACTACGTTTCGCGAAAAACAACTAATATTTTGTAAAAGTTACATGAGTAATTTCACCAAATATCCACAAATTACATATGTTTCTGATACCAATCTATTGTCTCTTACAACGAAACGTAATAATGTATCATCCATACTCATTTTGTTTCTATGAGTTAAAAGAAATATTTCAAGGGAGAAAAAGCTTCTACAGATACCTGCAATGAAATGTGAACTTTCTTAAATTCTCATATACAGTATGTCTCTTAATTAGAAAAAGACATGCAGGTTCTTATTACTTTTAGGAAGATGGGTGCCATCGGTTTTCCATCGAAATTTTTCATCCTCGAGAAAAGTAAGCTTTTTCCTGCTTCTCCAACGCATTCATACCCGCGTCACATCGACACGGGCGCCGCAGTTGCATTGAGTAGAAGAGACGGGCTGAGATCTGCGGCGAAAAATCTCACACAGTATTCAACGCCTATTGTTGGATTGATTATTTCGTGTTTCCGGGCGCGTCAACTGCTGCTGTCATTAGTCCAAATTATTAAGGGTAACTTTTTGGACTGTGTAATCTTTCGGGGCCCCGGAATTTAATAGGTATTGTATCATTTTTTTGAGTTCATGGGGTTTGATTGGAGGGTAATTTTGATTTGGGAACGTTAATATCGGGAAATCTTTTAAATTTGAAATTTAAATTGAACGAAGTTTAACCGCCAAATCAGGGAAAACTGGTGATCAGAAAGTCCCCCCTAAATTCTCCCCCAGACAGCGACAAAACCCGCCCCAGCTCTTAAACTAATGTAAAACCCCTGCTACCGTCGGGCCCCAAAACCTAAAACCCCCCTTCGGGCCCTTTCCATCCAGTCCTTGATAAAAAAAAAAATTCCCAAATATATAATTTCTTTTACTGAAAGGGGTGAAAAAATAACATTTATGAAACCCACTCTCACAGAATATGGGTGATCCCCTGTGCAGAAACCCTTGGCTTTTCCACAGCTTGGACAACCATTTTTTGGACCCCGCCAATCCTGGCGTGACGTATCCCCCCCATCATTTTTTGCTAAAGTTTGGGCGCCCCCTTTCCCTCCCCTCAATTTTCCCCCTAATTTATCTAAAAGGGCGGAGCAATTTCTGGGGAGCCCCAATTGGCCCTCGGGGCGTGACGGGGGTTGGGGAGGGGGGGTTTGAGGGGAAATGGGGAAAATTAACAGGAGGGAACAAGAAACAAAACGGTTGGTCCCCGGGGGGGGATCCTCCGAATCATGGACTTGGCCTGTTTTAATGGACCTGCCCAGAAAAAGGGCAAAAGGCCCGGAAAGGGTTTAAACTTTTTTATCGAGTTCTTTACCATAAAATGGGGTCTAATTTATGGTATCTAATATTGTTGAAATTTTTTCAAATTAAATTAAAAATTTTTGAAATTTTTGTTTTCAAAAACTATTTTAAAATCTAATGGTTCAAAAGCAAAACACTAACTATTACATAAAAATTTTTTCAAAAACACAATATATTACTTTTTCATAATATAAAATTTCCCTATAAAACAAATTAAAATTCATTTTCCGTTTTTAAAAAAAACTTGTATTTTTCATTTACTTTATTAAAAATCAAAACAAACTTTTTAAACCCCCTTTTAAAAAATGCTTTTATTTTTTATGAGCGGGGAATTCGTGGTGTTTGTTAATAAATTTAAAAAATCACTGCCGGGTGCCCCAAGTATATTATTTTTAAAAATTTTTAATTTATTTGCTTTTGAAAATTGGGTCAATTTTAAAAGTGATAATCAGTAAAAGGGAATGGGAAACCCTCTCATTGAAATATTTCAAATATAATTGTCTTTTTCTTCTTTATTTTTCAAAATTTTCTTTTTCATTCCCTGCTGAAAAATTATATTCCCTTTAGTGATTTTTTTATTTTTTTTTTTAAAGGTAATATAAAAGAACAGTACAAATCTGATATGGCCTAAAATAGGCGCTAACATAATTAATTTTTTTAAATATCATTGCATATATTAAAAATAAAAAAAATTGAATCTTTAATAAAAAACTAAAAATTTTCGAAAAATTTTTTAATTTTTTTTAATTTCTGAAATATAAAACAAGTTAAATTTTTTTTCTTAAATTTTTTTAAAATTCCAATAAAAAAAAGAAAAATTTAAAACCAAAATGTTACGAATCAATGTAATTTTTTTTAATGAGTTTAAAAGAAAAAAAATTTTGTTAATAAATTTTGAATTGGTTTTTTAAAATTTAAATTTCCCAGGACAATTTTTCAATTAAAATATTTCAACCAGTTTTCCAGATGTTTATTTTTCCAATTTATGTTACTTTTTTTTTGCCCCAGAAACAGTTTCTGGGTTTTTAATTCGTTCAAAACTCCCCCCAAATTCAAATCAAACCTTGACACGGTTATCGTTTGAAAAAGAAACGGTTTTTTGGGGAAAACACCGTCCTTTTTTTTCAAAGATTAATTGAAAAATCATTTGTTTTTTAAAAGATCTATGACAAATAATTTGCTCATAAGTCCCAATGAAGATCATATCAGACCAAATCTTTTTGGTTTTAGATCCTTTGGAAGAACAAGAGATTCAATGAGACCCAAAGTTCTCAAATCTAAAACAAAACCCACAGTCTTTATTTTTCTGAAAAAAATTTTTTTTAATTTAATAATAAAAAAGGAACTTGTTTGTGCTCAAATATCTTTTAATTTTACTTATTTACAATTTTTCCCAAAATTTTTTCTAAATTATAAAATCATTTAAAAATATTTTTAAAAATTTTAAAAATTTAAAAAAGTAAAAACAGAAAAAAATGACTAAAAAAAAGTAGAAAAAATGCAAGAAAATGCCCATCAAAAACAAAAAGTTAGTTATAAAGGCATTTAAAAATCACCCCTTAAATATTAGTTTATAAACAGGCGAAATTTTTAAAGGGGTTTGCAGGACAGTACCAACATCTTTTTATAGTCGAAAAGCTTCCTTCTTTTTTTCTTTCATTATCCAGTGCACGGGAAATCTTTTTAAAGGTCTTTTCTTCATTTCTGGGGGGGGGTTTGGGTAATTTCAAAATGTCCTTCGAGAAGGGGAGTGCCGATCCGGGGGTGAATAAAATTCTTGCCCCCGGGCTTAGGGGCCCGGGAGGGACCACGAAAAGGGGTCTTATGACCCTTTGGATTTTTAAAAGGTTCTAACTCTTTTTTCCCTAAAAATGCATCGTTGGAAAAAATTTGTTGGAAGTAGATTTACCAAAAGGGGTTTTTTAAAAAAACCCTCAAAACCTAGTCAGGGGTTTTTTTTTCCCCCACCCCCCGTGGGGGGACACGGAAAAACGTAATTCAAAGGGAAAAATTTAAAACGATATCTTCGATGTTTTTGATGGGATTAGATTAAAAGGTTTTAAAGGAGAAGGGGGAAATGGACGACAGGAAGGCTTCCTTTTTGAAGGGGGGGTTCCCGCCTCGGACATAGATGTGTGTTCGTGATGCCCTTACTATTCCCTAAAAAAACCCCAAAACAAAAAAAATCACAGTGGTCGTTATATGCCCTAGTATTTTAAAAAGACATTAAAATATCAAAAAAAATTTCCAATTCTCAAAAATTTTCCATTTTAATTGGATTTTCAAAAATCGTTGCCTAAAAAAACCAAAGGGTTTTTCCCATTAAAAAATTATTATAAAAAAAATTTATTTAATCAAAAAGAAAATTTTTTTATGAATCCCTAATTCGATTTTATTTAAAACAATTTTTCAACTCCCCAGAGATTTCTAAAATGTTGATATTCATTTTAAAATCATTTTTTATTCACATTTCTCTATTTTTTTAAAATAAAAATTTTTTAAAACCCGGAGTCCCACTAAAATTTTTTTCTTTATTCAATTTTTCCCATATTTTTTTAAGCTGGGGGAAAGGGGAAAAAATTTGGCAAATTTGATTAAATTCATTAAATATTTTACTATTTTTTAAATTTTTCAAAATGCACCCAAAAACAATGATATCAAGTAAATAGTTTTTCCGGGGTTTTTAAAGGGGAAAAATTAAACTTTTGAAATCACAAAATAAAAAAAATTTAAAAAGACTCTGCAGACATGTTTTTTATTTTAGACTCGTTGGGAAAAGGCCTGTGTCCCATGGTCCCCAAAAAATTAAATGTACTGATTTCAAATTTAAACCAAAATTGATTTTACAAAGGGGGATTTTGGTTTTCAAGATCAATAAATTTAATATTTGGGGGGTATTTTTTCTTATTTGTTTATTGAAACTTTCTAAAAAGAACTCTTTTTTTCTTTACACTTTTCCCATTCAATTACACTATCCCAAATTTTACAAACTGAAAAATAAATTCCCCTTTTATTTATCTAAATTTTTCAACATTACAATTACAAATTGTTTAAATTTCTCTTAAACTTTTTACTCTTTTCCTCAGTATAACTAATTCTACAAATGAAGTTAAAAAAAATTTATAAATTTTTTCCAAAATTTAAAAAATTGTTTTGCAGTAAAAAACCCTAAATTTCCTGAACATAATCAAAATTTTTCTCATATTTGACATTTTCTTCTTGGAGTAGAAAAGGGTTACAATGCTAGGAAAAAACGGGTGTCAGCAAAAAACCCATATTACACCCCCCTTGTGAAAAAAAGGGAAAAAAATCCATTCTATTTGAAAAACCCCTCCAAATTAGTGTACCGAATCCTTTTTTTTGGGTGGTTTTTGAAAAAATGCCCGGGAAAAAAATTCTGTCCGTCCGTCCCTGAACAACCAAGGCAAACCTTTAAAAATTTTCCCCAAAATTAATCTCCCAAATCGTCTGGCTGATTAGGCCCTTTTGAAACCGATATTAAATTTGGGGAAAATTTACTTTTGAGCCCCTGGGCAAAATTTAAAAACAAATGGCCCCAAAATTTTTTAAATTACAAATATAAAAAAAAATGTAAATGTAATAATTGTTGGTTGGGGGAAGTGCTTTTAAGAAATTTTTAACCAAATTGTTTCATTGAAAACAGTTTTTTCAAATTTTTCCCAAAAGTAAAATTTAAATTTAAATTTTTCCCTTCATGTTTCCCAAAAGATTTTTTAAAAAAAAATCATTGAATTTTAAAATTTTTAAAAGTTTTCCAATAATTTTCCCTTAAAATGGGGTGAAAAGCCCCTGTTTAGCATCACTAGTATTCTTTACTTTTTCCTACTTCTAGACTTTGGGCTCTTCTCAAAATTTAAGCCCTTTTGGTTTTATTAGTTTGATAGGTTTTTTAAAGTATGCATAAAGGGAAAAGAAAAAAATATTGTACTTTTTTTCTATGAGAAAAGTTAAATTCTATTAAATTAAATTTTATATTATTTAATATATTTTATTATTCCTATTTATCTTTTTTAATATTATATTATATACTTATTTTTAAACAAAAGGTTGACCTCTGAAAAAAAAAAATATATACGAAAACATTATTTTCCCTATTTAGATATTTTTTTTTTTTAACTACTTTTCTAAGGGCGTTTTGGAAACACAAACCCTTTTTGAATGGTTAACGTAAAGAATTACCTTTGCCCGGCTTTAACGTTGTGAGTTCAAAATCAAAAAGTGTTTTTTTCTTCTGTTAAAATTTGATTTCAGTAAATTTAATATTTTGTAGTTTTAATTTTAAAAAGACGGGGCCCCAAAAGGCCAGTTTTATCGTCCATCAATTGAAAAACAAAACCTCGTTCTGTACCAACTGCCCCGGCCGGTGGCCCTTTTTTTGAACTCTATATATTTTAAAAAATTGAAAAGTTAATTTTCAAGTTTCAAAATTGAAAATAGAATCTTACTGGTTAAGCTTTTTTCCCCAATTCATGTAATAGTAAAATTGTGGGGAACAATGACTTAAGAAGAAAGTATGTGCTGTTGTGTTTCAACTACTTAATTTTTTAAAACATTATAATTTCTTTAAAAGCAATCAATTAACTATTTGCTGAAAATTTAAAAATATTTTTGGGTTTTATATCTTTTAATTTTTAATTACAATTTTTTCTTTGAAAAACAGATAAAATTTGCCCAAATTCTCTTAGTTGGTTAATTATTTAAAAAAAAATTTTATTACTTTACTACGGGGTTTTCAGTATTTGACTGGTGTTTCACGACGAGTTCAGTTAGTCTTATCGCGTAAGGGAAAATAACAGAAGATATGGGGGGGGAAAGATAGCATTTCCCCTTGGGATAGAAGCCCCTTTCCCAGGCCCTACAAAAGACATTCAAAATCAAAATTTTCTAAATCAACTATAAATAGTATCCGCTGTTTTTCCATTCTTATCAAAAATGTGGTTTTGTTTAACCTAAGTAAATGTTGTTTTAAAAGAAAAATAAATGTAATAAATTTCCCTTTTCTACAACACCCCTCATCATTTGCTGTGGTACCTCTTTTAATTAGCTCCGTGGATTAAAAATTTTTAATTAGATAGGGGAATTTGGATGCCAGATCAAACCCTGCCAGATATATTTTTTCCCCAAATTAGGGAAACTTTAAAATCCCAATAATCGAGAGACTTTCCCAAAATTTTTTGAAGGAGGAACAAACTTTTTTTTGTAAACGATAAGGGAATTATATTGGTTGTGTCGGGTTATCTTTTTTCCCAAACAATGACAAAAACAAATTTGGAAGAATGGCTAAAATTTAAAAACAGTGTCTAAATTTGCTATTTTACCCTTTTTGATTAATCTTAAAAATAATAAAAAAAGTCTGTACCAAGTTTTTATAATCATAAAAATTTACATATTTAACAGTTCAGAATAATCAAAACCCTTTAAAAAGTCTGTGGGTTTATTAAAAATTTTCCCAATAAAGTATTTTTCGTTCTTTTTTTAAATTTTTAAAAAGGGAATTTTTTTTAACTTTTAAAAAAAATTTCCCTTGAGATTTGCAGACTTTAAAATTACCATTTTGTTTTTGTATTTTGTAAAAAAATGCTAAAAACCCCCCTTAATTTTTGTAACAATTGAAAATTTTTATTTCTTTTATGGTTTTCCCCAAAAATTTTTTAATGTAAGTCTTCAGTGGGGGAGCCACTTTTCAAAATTTTTAAACCCAAAACATAATAAAAGTACGATTCCCGTATCATAAAAATAATTTTTTTTAATTACCCTTTTTTAAAAAAAAAATGTTTTGATGCGCATCTTTAGTGCAGGGGGGAAACTGAGACAAAGTGGTGACCATTCAATCAGTCCCATTTTCTAAAAAATTTTGGGAAATTTTTAATTTTTAGTTAAATTAAAGTTTTCGCCATGTTTTGGTAACCCAATGCACAAATCACCTGTTTTTAGCCCAATTTGGAAAAAAACAGGAGTTGCTTTGGTTAAAAATGTCTGGGATAATTGTTCTTTTAAATCTAAATATTAAATTTATTAAAATTTTTAAATTAATTGGGGAGTTAGATAAATAAATATATTATCATGTATTTTAAAAAACATAAATTTCCCTAATTTTTTTTCCCAAAAATTGTACTTTGGGCCAATATTTTTAAAGAATTATTTAAATTTTTACTCAAATTTACTCTCAAAAAATGGAAAAATTAAAACAAACATTTCGTTTCTTGGTACATTAAACCGGGTCTGAGACCAATAACTCTCTTTAGTAAAAATCTTTGATCCCGGGTTTTTCGGGTTTGAGGATCGAGTTCTCCCAGATCCCTTTTTTCTTCTACCCCGGTTTTTTTGGGTCTGAGAATTAAACAGAATGAAACTTTTAAGCCCAAAAATTTAAAAAAGGGAATGTTAAGGGAAAATACTTATTTATTTTTTTCTTATAAGATTTTGCTGAACTTTTTTACTATATAATGTATAAATTAGGTTATCCCCTTTTTACAAATATTTATACAAAAGTGTATTTATTTATATTTAGTTAATAAAATTTAAACCCAACCTCCTTTGGGAAATTAAATAGTGAACGTTTTGGTACATTTTGCATTCCCTTTAAAAGTTTTTCCAAAATCCCTTACTTTTTTGGGAAATGAAATTAAAAGGGAAAAGTTTATCCCCCTTGGGTTTGTAAATCCCTGTTGGGACCCAAAGCCGTATTAATTGAGTCAGTGTAATTCCCCTTGGGGGAATCAAACCGCATCCTTGATTTTTACCAATTGCTCACCCTGGCTTCCCAAAAGAAAAGTTTTGGTTGTTCTTGGGCTCTGTATTTGCATTTGATATTTTTCACCCGCCTCATTTCGTAAAATCAGTTTAGGAAGGTTTGGGCCTTGTAATGTTTAAATTTTACTTTTCACAACTGTCCCCGATTAAAAATTTTCTTTTCTTTTTTACATAAAACCCTTCATTTTTTGTATGAATCATTTTATAAAAAAAACTCATTTAAATAACAATCAGTAATCAGAAAATTCTCAGGTACTGTTTTGTATCCCCTTTTTGGGAAATGCTGAAACGTTTA
The DNA here is from genome assembly GCA_964035755.1 of Teleogryllus oceanicus. Classification (NCBI taxonomy): domain Eukaryota; kingdom Metazoa; phylum Arthropoda; class Insecta; order Orthoptera; family Gryllidae; genus Teleogryllus; species Teleogryllus oceanicus. The sequence continues at coordinate 83,156,371 of CAXIVR010000008.1, read as the reverse complement.
GATGGATTTTAAACTTAAAAATTCGTTATCCAGCACAAAATAAAACCCTTTCTTTTTTTTACTTTTTCATTTAAATATTACTTTGTATATTCTTTTGTGACATTTTTACTGGGATATTCATTCGTAAAACGTAAAAAAAAAGGTTATGTAATCAGCGGGAAGGGGGTTTCCGATTAAACGGGAATACCCTTTTTGGGGTCAAAAAAGTTTATCCCAAACCCAAATTTCCCTCCTCTGTGATCACTACTGGGGCCTAAACAAACACATTCATCCCTTTTAAATTAAAATAACCCCCTTTTTTTTGGCTGTAATTAAACTTTGAAAAAACTTTGAAATTTTTAGTTTTTAAAGGGAAATTTCGGACACCAAAAATTTTTAAAAAAGGGTCTAATTTTCGTAAGAATGAAATAAAATCATAGAAGGATGAAATGGGTTTAATTTCTGATTAATCTAAATTTTAAAAATTTTAAGTTTTTTAAAATTTGGGGGGGCATCTTTCAACCCAAAAGGAAAGGTTTTCTTTCAAATGAAAATTTTGTCCCTAAATTTTGTTCTTGCATAACCAAAATGAAAATTTCTTGAAAGGATTGGGATTTTTTTCACCAAAAACAAACAATTTAAAAATTTTAAAAAAATGGTTTAAATGCAAACTGCAATGAAAACCTTTTCTTTTCTTACTATTTAAAAAGTTTCAAAAACGATTTTGCGAAATCGAAATTTTCTATTTTCTTTCGTTGCAAAAACAACATTCCTGTCTTCAACTAGCAAAAAACCCAAAAAATTTTCACTCCCCAACACAAAAACCCAATATATGGCTTATGTTTAAATGACTGCGGGGTGACTTTTAGTTCAAAATTTCTTGTTTGAAGAACTGGAAAACTCAGTTCCCCTCCTGGCCCTTTTTAAAATTTTTAATTTTTTTCTATGTGTTTAGATTTTAATTAATATTTTTCCCTTTTCCCAAAAATTTAAAGGGGTTTCATTTTGGTTTGTGTTTGAGGGTTTTTAAAACAGATAAGTGGGAATAGTGTAACATTTTTATATATTAAAAAATTCCCAAAAACCAAAAAAATAGAGTTTTTTTTTATAAATTAATTTGATGAAAAAAGAAATTTAAATGATGTTTTGGTTTATTTTCTTGAATCAATAAATGTTTTTTGGTTCTAAATAATTACTTCAACCCAAAAGAATTCTGAAAATCCCCGGCCTTTCAAGAACTTGTCTGCTAGCCCCCCGTTTCCGTCTAAAATAATTCAAATTGGGGGCGGTAAAGGGGTTGGGGGTCGGCTGGGCCCAAACCCCCAAAATTACATAGTTTCTGAACTGAAACATTCTTAAATAAATTCTATTTTTTGCCGCCCTAGATTTCTTTGCTTTCTTTTTCTCTTAAGGTAATTTATTTAATATTTTAAATTGCAAATGCGGAAAAACAATGGGTTTTAAAAAACAAAAATTTGTAAGTTTTTAAATAAGTTCCGGAAACCCCTCTGTTAGTGGGGCAATCGCGGTGCGGGCCCTTTTAAAAAAGGCGTATTCAAATCCCTACGATATCAGGGGGTTTTTTGACAAAACAATGAAAAAAAATTCCTAATTGATGTCGAGGGAAAGTTTAAACATTTTTTTTCTTTCGAAGATACCATTACAAATCTGGAAAAAATTTAGTATTTTTTGTTACAGTCGTTTCCCAAAACATTCCCCTCCTTTTCCTTTCATGAACCTTTTGTTTTTAAATTTGGGGACATTCCTTTTCCCCTTCCCCAAAAAAGTGTTTCGTCCTTTTAATTCTTTTTTTGTGTCTCACTTTCTTTTTTCAAGTTTTTCTTTTTAAAGTTTTTTTTCTTTTAAAATTTAAATACTTAAATTCCTTCTACCAAAAAGAAGAACTAAATTTCTGGGAAAGGGGCAGACTTTTCCCGTGAAGTTTTATAATTTTCCCTTTTTGTGGACTGGTTTTGGTTTTGCCAACTCACATGGTTCTTTCCGTTCTCTTGCCAATGACATCCTCTTTCCCCAAAAAGCATTTTGAATTTTTTCAACCCGTTCAAAAAGGGTCTTTTCCCCGAATCTATTGATTTTGAAAAACTTCCTCTTTAAAATCATTTTAAACACTTCTATCGTTAAATAATCCTTCAAATCTTTCAAATGCTCCTTTTAAAAGCGTGAAATTTTTTCAAAAAAATTTTTATGTAATTTTAAAAAAAAATAGAATAGGAATATCTCTTTTGTTGGGGTGGCTGCATTTTTGGGATTTTAAAAAGATTAAAAAAATTTGGAAGGGTTTTTTAAAATCTTTTTTATTAAATTTTAAAAAATTTCAAAAAATTTTCGCCATATTGGAAATCAATTAAAATTTTTAAAAAAATTTCATTTTCCTTATTAAAGTCAATTATAAAACCATTTCATTTGAAAAAATCTCTATCTTTAATTTTTTGGTTTGTAAAACATATAAAAAATTCAAATTTTTTGATTTTCAAAATTCAAGGAACAAAATTTACAATTGGACATATTCTCCTTTATAAGCGTATTTTATAAGGTTTAAAAAAATCCTTTGAAATTTAGAAAAAAATTTAAAATTTTTAAAAAAATTTAAAAAGTCGGGAAACTACAAATAGTCCTCCAAAATTTAGATGTTTTTTAAAATCATGCCAGCTCAGGCGAAAAAGGGTTTCTTAATTTTAAAAAAACAACCCTGGTTTAAAACGCGAAATTTATCAGACGGACAGACCGAAAATTTTGTTTAATAAGTTTTTGGCATCCCGGGTCCACCAAAAATGGGAAATTTTAAAGCACACCCCCGTGTTGGGGGGCTTTTTTTCTTAAAAACCTTTTTTTTTCAGTTTTCGTCATAGGCCCGGGTTTATTTTCGAAAAAAGCCCGTTTTTCCCTTCCCCAATTTATAACATTCTCTTAATACCCTATTTACTCTTATATCCTTAAATTTTACGAGAATGTAATATAAGTGTTTGTTAACAAAACGTCACAAAATAAAATTTTTAAAGGGAAAAAGTTTGAATTGAAAAAATAATTCTTGGTTTTTTAAAAAATTTTTATTAAATATTTGATTATTAGTTAAAATAAATATGTTTTTCCGCCATTTACTTTTTTAAGGGTACAAAATTTTGAATGATGTTTTTAAAAAACAATCCATTTTATTCTTCTCAATCCAAATTCCCTTTGAGTATCAAAAATTTTTCTAAACCACCCCAACCCCGGGTCAAAAAAAAAACTCAGGGCCTTTCCTCTCTTCATCCCAGAAAATTTTTTCTCTCTCATAATAGAATTAAACTAATAATAAGATGGTGAAATCTTTTTTTTATATAAATTTTTCATCAAACAATTTTTTCCTTTAAATTGACGTTTAAAATCTTTACATTTTTAAATCACCCAAAATTTATGCAAATTGGGAAAAAAATTTGAATTTTGTTTTACATAAAACCCAAAAAACTAAAAATTTTGGTGGATTAAATTTTAACTTAAAAGCTGCAAAATTTTGATTCATACATTTCCCCTTTTAGGGCAATATCTTTAAAATAAGGGGAAAAAAAATTTTTTTTTATTAACATTTAAAACCCGAAATTTAAAAAAAACATAAAAAAAGGAGACTCAAATAAATAAGTAAAATCAAGACCCCGGGTTTGGGAAATCCATATGATCTAGAACGAAATAAAATTTTTTCCCGTAGGAAAGGGGAAATTTTAAAAATATCAGGTATTATTAAACAGGGGTCTAATTGTGGCTTTAAAAATAAGCTGGGGAAAATTTTTAATTGAGATATAAAATTTTATAAAAAAAAAATTTTTAAAGGAAAATAAGAGACAATATAAAGGGGCAATGGTAAGCTGTGTTACTAAATCAAAAAGAATTAAAAAGTCAATACACTCTCAGTTAAAAACTTAAAATAAGAATTTTTTGGGGAAAGATATTTTTCAGTATATGTTTGATGAATACTAAACAGAAGAATTAGACAGATAATAATGATTGGGGACAAGTGATCAAAATTTAAATCAAAACCTCAAGGTATGCTGCAGAATCATGCTGAACAGAATATCAAAATTATCTTTAATTGAAACCTTTGGGAAAAATACGAGAAGGGCAAAAGGGAAAACTTGTAAATTTCTCATCGATTTGACAATGAAGGGACAAAATAGGAAGATCCTGACGGAAAAAAAAACATTTGTGTATTGGGGGCATTGGGACAAAAAACTCGCAAAATTAAAAATTAAAAATAAACCCAAAATGGAAGATCCGGATGAAAAACCTTGTTTTGTGTTTGCTAAATGGGCCAAAATCTTTAAAATCATTGAAACTTTGGGGAAAACAAACCAAAAAATTTTCGTTTTATTTTAAAATTAAATGAAAAAAAAGAAAAAATGGTTATTTTCAGAGGATACTTTAGATAACAAATATCAATTTACTTTTAGGGATTTTTGATATTTTTAAACTTTTTCCATTTTTTCAAGAGTCAACCCAATGGGGAAAAACTTTCTTTTCAAATTTAAATCGAAAAGTAAATATTGTTTGGGAAAAAAAGATGATTGTTTATTTATCGAAAATTGGTTTGGGGTGTGAAAAGAGAAAAATGGGACAAATAAAAAAAAATTTCCCTTTCTTGTATTTGCACCAATGAATAATGTCAATTCCACAAATTAAATTTTTTTCGTCCCCCAATAACAAAATGGGGTCTCTTTTAAAACCAAATCTTTTCCCTTTGGGGCGATAAATAATTCAAGGGGGGTTTCCCGTTTATCGAAGGCCCCAAAAAAAAAATTGATAGGACTTCGTGCAGTATTAAAACCGTTTTTTTTAAAAATCAGACATTTGTTTCTTTTTCTCTCTCATGGGATGCAACATGTATTCTCAAATTAATGTTTAAAATTCTTTATCTTTTCCCGATTCAAGACTTGGGAAAGGAACCAAAAAGGTGACCCCGAAGTTTTTTTACAGACCCAGCAAGATTTCTCCTTCTTGACCTTGCATTAAAATGGGGTTAAAATGTCGACAAATGCCAATAAATTTTAAATTTTTTAAAAATTTTTTAAATTTTTTTAGATTTTTTTTTGTAAAAAAGTCTCTGCCTGGGTATACATGTGAACACAAACTATCAATCAATGGGATTTCATTTTAAAACGTTATTTTAAAAATAAAAAAATCGTTTCAAAATAATAAAAATTGTAGTTATAGTTTTAAAAATTAAACCTTTAAATTTATATTTAGTACTAATTTTACTTTATAAATGTGATAACCAAATGAAATTTTCCCAAATAAAAAAATTAATTTCTTATTTTTTTAAAAGTTAAAATTTTAAAAAATTATGAATATCGTTCAATTTACTGAAGATCGTTGTGGGCCATATTAATAAATTGGAATTTTTGGGAAAAGTAAAATGTGAAAAAAGAAAATTTTTTTTTTGCAACAAAAAATTTTGAAAGGATCCTATTCTTTTTTAACAAATTTTTAATTTTAGTTTTTCAAAATTTTGAAAATTTTTATAAATTTAAAATTTTAAAAAAATTTCCCGCAGAATCTCTAGTGATTCTTTATGGATTAAAAAAATTTTTTGCATGGTCTGTTTTCTAGAAAGTGGTTTTAACATTTTCCATTTACGTGTAAAAACTTTTTACATTCTCGTTTTCAAAAAAAAAATATCAATTTTAAAAAAAATATACTTTATAATTTTATAAATATATTAATTTCATTTTCTTGGATTAAATCATACATAAATTACATTAAAAAATATATTTGATGTGTGTATGTGTTTGTGTGTGTGTGTGTGTGTGTGTGTGTATTCCCCAATTTCAAAAAGGAAAACTGATTTTCCTTTACAAATTAAGATTTAAAAAGTTTTAAAGTCATGTCGTTTTTTATTCCCCCAAAAATCCTCGAACTACTATCCCTATGATTTTTTATTTGATAAAAAACTCCTATAAATCAATCACCCAACTTAGATTGAAAAAGGGTATTGTTTATCCCCCAAAAAAAGATCAATAATCCCTTCATTTCCCCAGCTGCACTTACAATCATAATGTCTGCAGTGAAAATTTCATTGTGACTAAATAATTTAAATACTTTTAAATTTTTTTAATTTTTTTATCATCAAAACTTTTATTTTCAAAAAATGTCCCACATATATTTTTTAATTGGGTTTATCAGAAATTATTGGGTTTTCACAACAAACTCTATCTGGGTGTTTGGACGCTCTAAAATTTTCTTTAAGTTTTAATTTTTTTTAATAAAATGAAAATTTTGACAATTTCATACAAGGTTTTTGCATTTATATTAAATATTACAATAATTTAAAAGACGAAAGTAGACATGGGCTTAATAGTGTTTTCCCGTTTTTTTCAAAAAAATTTTTAAAATTTTAAAAAATGTTTTTCTGGGAAATTCATGCCTTTATTTATGTAAATTTAAAAAAAATACAAAAACATTTAAAATGTTGGGTTATTTTAAAATTTTTTATTCAAATATTTACTATAATAACTCCCCATCACCTTTTTTTGTAATGTTCAAGATAAAAAGTCCCCTCCTGAAATAAGGGTTTAAGGATTGGGCAGCTCGATCCCGCAGAAAGGAGAAGTAGGAAAACTCAAAATTCTGCTCAGGACATCCCATTTTTGTGAAACAGGGGACAAATTTTTTAGTTATTCTTATATAAATTTTGAGTGGTTAAATTTAAAAAGAAAGATAAATTCAAAATGATAAAGTTGTTAATCAACTAAATTAAATCTTTCTATCAGGAAAAAATCAATTTTGAATTATTTTAGTGTTTTCTCTTTCCACTTCATAAACAAACGAGCCATAAGAAGATTTGAGGTACTCACTGCACAATTTCTTTGGTTCGAGATTACAGGAACACGCACCTGGAACAAAACAAAAAATTGAGATGCTCTGCAAACATTATCAATTTCGAATAAAAAATTTCTCATAAGTCACCGTCTTATGAGAAATTGATAATTTAAAGTCAGAATCAATTGCCAGATTGATTCCAGGTGCCAACTAAAAATTAATGAGAGCTGCTCTACGCCATTTTCACTTTTGGGGTTAAAATGCGACTTGTTTCACATAGCGGGAGCGAACCGACAGATTTTGAACCTGACGTGTTATATGTGAAATCTTTAGAGCCATTTTGTTGCGGTTGTATTACTTTCTGGCCCTCGGTGACTCGTTGGTTAGCATGCTCGTTTACAAGCGACCCGGATCGATGCTCGGTCAGAGCAAAAATTAACTGTGCGCTTTCCTTGCAATGTCACAGTATCTGTTGCTGTATGACGATGAAAAGCTCACTTCAGAGGTTTAGAAGACCAGAGACTAGGCATAGGGTCGCTATGTCTAACACACGTACTCCTCAACCCTTGGTCGAAAGAACAGGACACCGCTGGTAAGCTTAGCTCGTAAGCGCTGTCAGTCAAAGTACACAAGATATTACTTTCTGGTAACCGCCTTCGAAATAAACTCCTGCAATTTTCTCACGTATTGGCAGACAAGAAAGGTGTTGAATACAACGGTGAGTATAATTCTTTGCGGTAGAATGTAGGTATTGTAATGGCTTAAAGGCCTTCGGCCTAGCCACATTGCATCAATTTTTCTAATTTGGCTGTAATAATTACCTATTAAATAAATAAATACTTCTTCTCTGTTTACCAACTCCCGTACATTGTGTGGCAGCTCAACAGAAGCCACGCGTCTACGTCTGTACGCGCCAACACCATGGTAAGTAACTATCAATATGTGGTAATGTAGTGCATGTTAGTGTAAGTGTGTGTGTGTGTGTGTGTGTGTGTGTAAGGGGAGAGGATAGGACAAGGAAGAGGAAGGACAGATCGCGCGCGGTCCGTGGCCCGTTTGGTAGGGTACTGCTCCGGCATTCGCCTGGTGTTGATCGGAGAAACCACGGAAAACTACTGATCAGAGCAGCCAGCCGCTAGAATTCTCCTCCAGACAGCTACTGAATTCGACCTGGCTGAAAGCTAGTGTCAAAATCCTGCCGCTGTCAGGACTTGAACCTAGACCTCCCGGTCAGAGGCGCTGCAGTGGCATCAAAGAAACTATCAGTCCCTGTTTCTCAAAATTTTCCGTGACACTGACAAGCATCTCTACCACAATTAACTGTCATTTACTCATAATAACGCTTCCCCATTTTACTTACATCCATCTTGAATCACAGCCTCTACCACACTTCACCTTTGCGCACGCTGTGAACTAGTCACTAATGCCTGCAAATGCGACTCACCTTCAGCCTCTCATGTAGTGCTACACCGGATTGCCAACGGAAATATTAAACTAACCACGTAAATGTTATTTGGGAAGATATAGTGTAGTTGCTTTGACTTACGCAATGACCCTCGTGTGAACATTAACTTCTCTGGGCCAAGGCCACATCAAGACCTGACAAGCGGCAGCAGCGGCCCGAATTGGAGCTGCAGCCTCGCGCTGTACAAAGCGATGAAGCAGCGAGGCCACGCCTTGTATCCCCTTGCGTAGGATTCCAAGTGCGAGGGTGAGTTTGCAGGCACGAGAAGGGTGTGGCGAGGCGGGGCAGAGGGGGGCGGAGCGAGACGAGGTGGAGCGAGACTGGAAGAGCGGCGGGGCGGGTGGGATGTGGTGAGGAGGGAGGGGTGGGATGGTGTGAGGCGAGGCGACACGGGACGGGGCGGGCGGGAAGGAATAAGACAAGCCGGAGAGGAGCGGAGCGGAAAAGGGCAGGGAAAACACGAAAAGAGCCGAGGTGGAGAGAGGGGATCGAGAGCGGGGGGGGGGGGGGGGGAAGGGCGGGGAAGGAGGGGCTGGGCGGGCCGGGGAAGATCGGGATGGGGCGGGCTGGGAAGGTCAGGGGTGAGGTGGGGCGGGGAGAACGCGACAGGGCAGGGCAAGGCAGAGCGGAAAGAGGCAGGGCAGGGCAGGGCGCGGGCGGAGGGCAGGGCGGGAAGGAGGGGCTGGGTGGGGCGGGGAAGATCGGTTGGGGAGGGGCTGGGAAGGTCAGGATGAGGTGGGGCGGACAGGGCAGAGCGGGAAGAGGCAGGGGGGCAGGGGCGGAGTGACAGGGCAGGAGTGACAGGGCGGGACAGGTGTGGCATGGCGGGGAGCGAGGGGAGCAGGGCGGGAGGGCAGGCAGGGCGGGAGGGAGGGGCGGGGCGGGGAGGGGCGAGGCGGGAGGGGCAGGGCGACGCCGGCTAGGCCGGCCGGGGCGGGTTATTCCAGGTGAGGAGGAGAGAGGAGAGGCGAGAGGCGGAGCGAGGCCTGTTGAGATAGGGAGGGGAGAGGCGGGAAGGGGCGGGGCTGGGTGGGGTGAAGGCAGGCGGCCACAAGTTAGGCAATATTGCGGCGGGGCGGCAACGGGTACCTCCGAAACAGCTGCGGGAGGAGCTTTGCGCCAAACGCCCGCGCGCCGCACCGCCAGCACAGCCACGCGGGCACCCACCGCCCCAACTACACGACGAGTTCAGGTGGAAACCTAATCTCACAGTGGAGCCAATTGTGAGCAGAACAGACGTATCAGCTCCAGAGAGTGGGTTCAAATCTCTAACACTAAGATTAAGTAAGTGCGTATTGTTTCATTCGGGGAGTTTTATTTGCAGGTAATATTAGAGCGTCGTATTTGGAAAGTTTTATTCGAAGAGTTTTATCTCAAAGGTTTTATTTGGAGGATTTTCTTTTGAGGGAATTATGTCAATGGGTGTTGCAGAAGGTTATTATTTTCTACCAGGCGCCATAAGGAGAGTAGTCGGTTAAGACGGCTACGGTCTCTGGAAGAGCATGGGTTGGATTTCAGCATATGCCATGGGTGTTTCGTGTTGGTGGCATGGGTTTGTGTGTTTGGTCCCAAATCATTCAACATTTAAGTCTACCAGGAGATGCAAGTGTCGTGATGAATCTTCGGACTGCCTTGTTGCAGAAGTTGCTACACCAAAATGATCCTATGGGCTACTTCGGTAGAGCTCGTAGAGAATACCGGGAGCTGGCGGGGCACCAAGTTGAGTGATGAGTTTAAGGTAAAGTGGTACAATGTCGGTGGTATACTTATCGGAGGAGAAGACTAAGGACAACAACTATTGCCACCATAACCTACACTGGGTGTTCTAGGTTTCTAGTTCAGACGGTGAGGTATTTTCGACCCTAGAGGGAAGGGAGAAAAAGTCTGGTGGGCGACTTCTCTGATCGGTAGTATTCCGTGGATTCTCGATCAAAATCAAGCGAGTACCCGGGGAAAGTCATTTCTATATTAAGGGTCAAAGTTGTTAACTAAACATGTTTATTTATTTATTTTAAAATGTATGAAAATGTCAATTATCCCATTTGATATATTTTTCTTCAAGTCTCTTTTATCCTATGTCATTTGTTCTTTATGTGCCCTTGCAATTATACTAACTGAACGTATTTTGACATAACAGTACAATACACTCTCGTTAATACAAACTAACGTTACTTAACTTTATTACTGAGGTACACCCATGCAATTGAATTGCATAGTATCTCAAGTAATTAATTTAATTTTACATTTACTATGGCAGATCCTGCACGTCTCTTAGCACTACGTTAACAAACGAGCCACAGACCGCGTACGAACTTTCTTTCTTCATCCTATACCCTTCTACTCCCGTTACACACACGCCTACACACAAACGCCTACACACAAACGCCTACACACAAACGCCTACACACAAACGCCTACACACAAACGCCTACACACAAACGCCTACACACAAACGCCTACACACAAACGCCTACACACAAACGCCTACACACAACGCCTACACACAAACACCTACACACAAACACCTACACACAAACACCTACACACTGGTGGTGTTAATTGTGAGGGTCAGAGACATTACCTACAGCTTGAGGTAATGGGGTAAATTTAATGTAATTTTTACTTATTTATTTATTTTTGATTTATTTTTCATTCGCTTTAGGTGTCTTACAACTTCTGGGATCGTTGAGATCCATCAATGATAATCTAATGAGTAGATGATATGAAAATGATGAGGCAAATGATGATCAAGAAATGGTAGAATGAGAGGAACGTAAACTGAAAAACCCCAACTAACCCCTCGGAGAGCTCTGGTCACCATACATTTACATGGATTATCCGGCGATAGAAGCGTAGTCCCAACAGCGGAATACGTGGGTAATAGCATCCAGTGCACAAACCTTTTAGCTTGAGCTAGAGAGTTTAAAATATAATTTTAGTTTTATAAATTTAATATTTCTAATTTTTTTCATTTATTAAGGGCTTGAAGTGACCAAACAGCAACGCCCAAGGAAACGAGTAATCTGATGGCAACAACTACACGAATTCACGAAATACAACTCTATAGTGATTCCGACTCCGAAGATAAACTCACCTGGCTAGAATTCAAGGTATGAGTCTACAAATCTTTATAATATTAAGCGCATTCCTTAATATTAAGACTGAGAAAATCTGAAGCAATAATGAGTTGTTTTAAATTTACATGACCACCTTCAAGATCAATTTTTGAATCAACATCATTGAACCGGTGTGGTGGGTCTGACATATCATGGGCACAAAGGATAGAAATGTCACCGTGCGTCGGTTCAGAGTAAATTGATTTGAATTGCCAGCACTGTAATAATTCATCTATGTCGATGGCTTTTCAGTTGGTTACGTTAATTGGAAGAAACTGTAATAAACATATCGCGGTAGTGTAAAGGACTGATACACACTCAATTTTTTATATAATTTCGCATACTAAATGAAAATGGACACACTTCAGTACGATTACTGGCACAACCTGACCAGCCACAAACAAGCTAAAAAGCAAACATACAGTGAAAAACGACACAGAATGAAATAACTTCTTTGAGACTAAGCTCGTAACTGTAGTTGATCCATCTATATAGGTGTTTCCAGAACCAACACATATTTTGGTTCTCTACTTAAACACGAAACCCTGCGACGAAGCTTGTGCTACACAAAAGGGGGGAATTGAATGTTTGATTTTTTCGTGTTTCTGAGCGCGTCAACTGCTTTGGTCATTATTCACGTTAGTGTAGTGCATGTTCTTTTTCAGGAGATGTCAGTGATCTTCCCCGGCTGGATGGCGAGATCCGGCGCCAACCTACCGTCGGCTAGTGGGGTTTCGCCCTAACCAGGACTCTCCTACCAGTGGGGCACCGCTCCAGCCGGGACAAGTTCTAAGCTCCCGACCGAACTACGGGAATATATGGTAGTATAGCGCATGTTAGTTTAAGAGTGTGTAAGGGGAGAGGATAGGACAAGGAAGAGGAAGGACAGTTCGCGCGCGGTCCGTGGCTCGTTTGGTTTAGTACTGCTCCGGCATTCGCCTGGTGTTGATCGGAGAAACCACGGAAAAGGATCAGAGCAGCCGGCCGCTAGAATTCTCCTCCAGACACCGACTGAATTCGACCTAGCTGGAAAGCTAGTGGCGAAAACCCAGCCGCTGTCGGGACTGGAACCTAGGACCTCCCGGTGAGAGGTCCTGCAGTGCCATCAGTTGATGCACTGAACTACCGCTCCCGGTAAAAGGGGAGAACATCCGATACATTCAAAAACGGGCAAAGAGGGGCACGAACGCCAACAACTGAACGAAGCGTTTACTTGGAAACTAATGTCGCAGTGGGACGAACCTCCCGGAGCCACTGCTACGAAATCTGCCATCTTTTTTTTAAATTTATTTCTACCTGTTCGACTACAAGTCTTTCAGGGAGTTTAAAATAACAGCAAGTAACGGCTGTTTTGATCACTGACAGTAACCTTATAAAAATATGGAATTATTAATCATATTTTTAATCTGCCATCCCAAGAAAGAATTAATTGCCTTGAAGTGTTGTAAGTGTAGAGCAGTGAAGCTATTTAATCGCAAGTTTCATTTTACAATAATTAATATTCATAGCTATTAATCCCTAAAGAATTAATTATATTTATTTAATAAGTTGAAAGTTACATATTATTGTGTAATATCTTTATTGTATTTTATCTAAAATAATTGCCATCCAATTTAAAAATCCTACAAAAAATATTAAATAACTATTTAGATCCCATTCCCACCCTTCTTGCCATCGTCTGGTTTATTTCCTTTTCTACTCCCTTTCTTGCTTACTCCCGCCTCCTATCGTTTGTTCCTCTTTAGTGTCTCCAACACTCTTCAGTAGCGTCTTATTGACATCTCTTCCACGCAATATACTTTCTCTGTAATCAATAACGTTTCGGGGGTTCCCCCAATGCCGCCGTTACCGTCATTTTCAACTTCACGACTATCTTTCCCATCTCCTTGTTTATTTCTACTTCCTCTCCCGGCCGTCGGTACATTGACTTAACGACGGCACCCCAACTCTCATCTCCCAGTGGGACAACTCCATCACCATAATCATTCTCCTGCTGTTTTTAGTCTTCTCCACTCCTTCGTCATTATTACTTTTCTTCTCCTGCAACTCATCACCAACCTCTTTTCTCACAACTTTTCCTACATGAAGAAACACAGTCTTTGTAATTCCCATTGCGGTTCCTGCACCTATTTTCTCTTCCCTTCTGTGGTTTTTGTTGAGTTCTCTAATCGGTGGCTTTCAGATTCTTTATAACCCGATCCTTCAAGGAGTCCATTCGATTGATCCCCGCCCCAACCTCCTCCTACTCCTCACCTTCTTCATTCCACTTTACTCAATTCTCATTCACTTTTGCATTATCTTCATTCCGTTGATGTCCGTTTTCTCACCCCAACCTCCTCATCTTCCTCCTCACCTTCTTCTTTCCACGTTACTCAATTCTCGTTCACCATTCCATTTTATTCATTCCGTTCAGATCCATTTTCTCCAGTTCAATACTTTCTCAGAGTCCCACTTCTCCCTTCCTCTTCCCGTGGATAAAGCGTTCGCCTTGTCTTCCCGTCCTCTTTTTACTGGCTAAATTTAGCTCACAGGCAGCGTTGTCGCCGATTCTAAAGCATCTCCGACCAGGCGGTTCTAGGATCTGAATCTCAACAATGGCGGATTTTTGATACGGGCTCATCATCTAGGTCAAATTTAACTACTTCCTGGAGGCGAATTCTAGCGGCTGGCTACTCAGATCGTTTTCCTTGGTTTCTTCGATCAATGGCAGAAACATGCTGGAGCAGTATCTTTACAAAAGAACTTTGGTCCACGCACATCTTGCCCTTCTTTTCCTGATCCTGTCCTCACCCCAAAACACCATATACTTGCGCATACATGCACTACACTACATGTTACAAGACCAGTCGAATGCTTAGAGCTTTGCTAAGTAGAGGCGGTGTCTAACTGGAGGGAGATTCCTGAAGGAGAAATCCCTCTCAGATCAACCTATAGGACGGAGCGGAATTTCACCATCTACTGGTGAAAGAATACCGATACGTACGTTCACTACACAAACGGGTTTAAAGTACCTAAAAGTTGAAACATCTCAATCAATCAATGAATCAATCAGCCCCTGCCCTTTTCATCCGCATTTAAATTTGTTTCTCCCCTCATCCTTCCATTTTACCGGTCTCGCATCTAATGCATGTTCTCTCCTGCTTACCCACTCTGTCATACCCTTCCCAATCTCTCTTCCACCTCTCTGATGCCCTCCTTTCTTCCCCTTTCCTTCTCCCCTTCGACAAAAGGAGCGCTTGCGTCTGCGACTAAGCGCATCCATTAGTGAGGGAGGTACTGGGAGTTGAGGGGCGCAGACTGGTCGATATAAAGCGTTTTATTGACTGCTGATAAATCATCTGTTTATTTTCGCTAATTGAAATCGGCAACATTACAGAGGTTCGTTCGTCTCCAAGCAAACGCCACTCGGTTTTAGGAAAAGCGTTTGAAGTTTCATTTGGACGTTCACATGAATTAATGTTTTAAAGAAGATATGATTTGAACAAATCCGGTTGTAAAAAGTGTGGAAATTTCTGCACAGCCTTCGCCAGTGGCACAGATTTTAATCAAACGTTGCCACTAGTAATCTACCCACCTGTCTGTTTGTCTATAATCCACCTGCCCACTGATTTACATACGAATCTACACACACACACACACACACACACACACACACACACACACACACACTTACGAGTACGTAGTACTCAACCAATCCACTAATGAAGTACCACTTACTTTAGTATTAAGCCGAATACAGAAAAAAAACGACCAAAACACAAATAGAAGCATGGCGACAAATGTTAAATGGAAATCATTTGATATTCTATGTAGAAAGGCAGCAAGACAGTGTGCCCTCTTTAATAAAAATGCAGAAAACAAAGATTCGACATAAGAACTTTCAACTTTTTTAAATAAGTTGACTGAAACAATGTATCAGAAGATTTGCTAATGACTATTCCCAGAAGCACACTGGGTGTCCTCAAGGGCATAGGTGTACAGTGCTTCAGGCAAAGGAAAGGCCTATTAAGTTCGCACATGTGTCAATTGGCCAAAGTAGCAATTGGCGCAAAAGACGCAACGTCACAATTACTAAAGATCATCTCGACGTTGTTCCTTACAACGGTATAACGTCGTTTGTCACGTGATCAAGAGAGTTTAAAGATGTCGGACAAGGCGCTAAAACTCCATATTATTATTAAAATATTTTAAAAATTAAATTAATACACATTTAGTAGTTGAGGAGCACACTCGTTGCCAGCAAGAATAAGCTGCACACAAATAAGCTTTGGGAGACAAATCGCTCGACTTGGCAACAATGTCAGCTACTTTAAAAAGGACGCGTCCAATTGGTCAGGAAAACTAATAGCATGAAAACGCCAGGGGACGTGGAGATTGTGTGGAGGTGGATTGGACGGAGGGAAATTTGGCGAGTCAAGCAACGAGATGGCGAATTAATTCATTATCTTCCCGACAGGCTTCCCAATTGGGTTTGCCCGTCAGAAATAAGACGGAAGAGACAGGCGAAGATTAAGGCATGAGTTTTAAAGGCTTCATTCTGAAGAACATTGCCAGCTGTGGTTTCCAAGCGAAAGACGAAAGCCTGAAAAGACCAGAAAAATGAAGAAAACTGGCATTTTCAAAATTAAAATAGTTGGTAATACTGAAGATTTCCGAGAATATGCCATTCACGAAGAGGCCATAATGAGGCGCCGTAATATCACAAATCCAGTAAGCGTTCAAAACACGACAATAGCAGTATGGAGCAAATTGGTTCTAAAATTAATTACCACTGATCTCACTTCAAAAAATTAAGTATGTACAATGCTGAATTAAAATTAATAGCGAATAAAAAGGAGTGAAGCTACAAGAGCACATATTGTTCCTTTTATTTCTAACGTTTCAAACTACTGTTGTTCTTTTTTATACCAAAAGTATACATGAGCTAATTCATTAGTAAAAATAACCTGAAGTTAATTCATTAGATGAAAAATCGGATCCACTACAATATTAAAATTTTGTGCATTTTCCCCATCTAATTTTTTTCATTTTCTCCTCTATTTCTATTTTGTCTTCTTATTCTTTTTCTTCTTCTTCTTCTTAATAATAATAATAATAATAATAATAATAATAATAATAATAATAATAATAATATCATCAGTGGTCGTCTGAATGTTATCAGTCCAGCTATTCTCTGGAAGGTGATCAGTAATTTAGATTTCCTTTGGTTGTGTTACGGGCACCACACAGGGTAAGATTGGTGTTGAGACTGGATTTCTCTGCCTCCAAACTTACTGCGCAATTTCTTCGAGTTTCTCACCCCAGACGCACTGGGAGGCTAAGAGATACGTCTACTCATTTATGAAGTGAATTCTTCCTTCATTGAGAGTATAGACTATAAGGTACTCATCTCCCTTTTCTTCTCTTTAGAATGTTTTCACCTCAAATGTGAGAGATCCTACTACCACAGTATGTTCTTCTCCCTCTTAAGAAGGAGGGCGTTGACAGAATTGGAGAACAGTTATTCCTTCGGTCGCTTGAAGATAAGAGTAACTTCGGTATGAGGGGGTTCAAAGATTAAAAGTCTACCTATTAGTTGTTACAGATATGAAATTAAACACATGAAAAACAAAGAAAAGAACAGTAGTGAAAGAGCAGGAAAAATTGAAGAGAAATGAATGACTCGATAGACATCGAAATCTAATAGCGTTGGGGTCGAAAACACAAGGGGTTTGCAAGGATAGATAGAAGAAGTTATGCACGCGCAAGTGAAAAAATGCGTCACTAATAGTAATACCATCTGCGACAGTGGCTTTGAGACCGGACGTTTTTTTATGGCGTTGTCCGCAAAACGGGTCCTTTTTGGACGTTCTATTCTGTTATTGGAAATTTATCTCACCTCGTAACACAGGTTACCAGCGTACGATCAAAATGGCGTCATACTTTGACGACTTTCCATGAAATTATGCGTTTAATTTGTGTTAATTGGAACCACTGAAGATGTTAAGAGTGTTCCCGAAACACGTGTCTGGCTATATGTAATCATATTAAAATTACATTTAATACTATTGTGGTAGATACCTCAATTCCCCAGGTAGTTGAACACTCAATTTTTGCAGGAAAACGTTCAGGAAATATGTGGAGGGAACACGGCGGGTGGAATATGCGATTAACATTTTAGTATTTGAACACGCACGGCAACATTTGGGGTAGACGGGAGCAAATTGTTGGGTAATGGGGAATCGCGAGAGAAATATTCTGAAGGATGGGAATGAACATAGTGGGAACATGTGAGGAATGGCGGGGGGTGAGAATTTTGGGGAACATCCAGAGAAACATGTGGTGGCAGGTGGTGATCTGTTTGTTTCTTTAATCAATATTCTGCAAAGTGAGACCCTTCGAATCCTTCTTTTGTTTTTTGGAGATTTAGCTCTTGTGGGTACCCCCACTTTGCAGCATCCATTAGTTCTTAGAATCGAGAATAACCTGAAAATCTATGTAAATTTAAATTGACCGGTCAATATGTTAGTTCTGGCTGACCTATAATGCTTTAACATACTTATTTACTTTAACAAACAGTTCAAGGGCCGACTGTTAGAATTTATAATCCAGAACGAAGCTACTTTCACATTTTTAAACAATGTTCTCCAAGAGCGGATGTTGACACACGTCCCTGTAGTTATTATTGTTATCATTCTTATTTTTTGGAATTGTTGTATTTCTTCCTTCTGATCCTAGTCTAATGTTGCAGATAGATGGTTCGTTTTAGGTAGTTTTGGACCATACAGGATCAATTTTACGAGCCATTTATCTGCGACATTTGACTAGGATCAGCAGGGAGACAAAAAAATGCAGTTAGTTAGGTCGTAAGATTGATCCTATATGGTCCAAAACTTCCCGAAACGAGCCATCTATCTGCATTTTTCTTCTTCCTCTTCTTCTTCTTCTTCTTCTTCTTCTTATTATTATTATTATTATTATTATTATTATTATTATTACTATTATTATTATTATTATTATTATTATTATTATTATTATTGATTTATCTTTTTTCACATTAACTCTAAAAGAGAAGATAATTTGCGGAAAAATTACAATATTACATTTTGGTAATTAATTTTCTGATCTTGAAAAAAGCATGAATATATGAAGAGTCAGAGATAATGTTTCCAAAAGCAGAGACCTGAAAATGTAATAAAAGTATCTAAATACATGTTCAATACAAGAGGAGATTCCTACCCATTCGACAAAAGTCATCTCGGAAGACCACGACATAGGAAAACTAAAGAAGAAATACATCAACAATATTGTGAATGGAATCAGTACTTTAAGGGGACTAACAATGGAAAAGTATCAACATTCCTTTTTGGAAGTGCTAAAAAATGGATGCAGTTTTCCTTTGTCGTCTCCGATTGTGTTGTATATGCGTGACTGCCTTGGATACAGTCGGGTATAATTAAATTATGGAATGTGTTGCTTTGTACGAACGCTACTCTTCTGGTTTAATTTTTAATGGAAGAGTTGAATTATTTATAAGCATGGCGTTTGCTGATGTTTTGAATTATTAAACAACTTGTCCGCATATTCACACGTCTCAAAGGTTCCGAACAACAAAAACGCTAAAATAAAATGTTAACGACAAAGCGAGTCATTTTGAATGTGTGTAATAACACTTTCCTGTGTAGATATAATTCAGAAATGCCTGAACCGTGCGTTTTGCTGATACAAGACAATCAATCATTAATTAAGATCTTTTTTGTTTTTACTCTAGTACATTTACTTTCTATGTGTCCCTTCGCCATATTTCTTAAAGTGTTCCATACGCTTTCTTCACAATTGAGTCAAATTTATTGTTAGCATATAATCATTAACTTTTGGTCTCTTGTAAATGCATAACTGAGCAACAACGAACATTTCAGGTCTGGAAGTACTATATCTTACAAATTTGAAAGTATTTTGTTTTCGAATTTCATTAATATAATACTGTTTTAATGAATTGTGTTATTTTAACTTATTTTACATTATATTTTCATTTCAAAATCTAAGACACTTCATGATTATATAGGAAATAATTTTCTTGTTCAAAAGATTCATTTGTTTTCTAAGTGTTTCTGTAGGATAATATATTTTTCCAGTGCAAAATCAGTGACAACAAACGTAATAAACATTTTAATACACAAACGCTACCAGAAAATTTGGCTTATGGCTTATCAACCACAGAGAATAACTTTCCTACAAATTTCAGTTCACAAATAAAAGTATCCAAAGTTTTTATGACAATCATTTATTTCTGTAATTACACAACGTTTCGTAACTAGTTTTGTTACATCATCAGGTGCTTAGTGAGGGAACGCTATCCCATTGAATTACCTCTGCAGTAGAACATTCAAGGAAACATTACGAAATACCTCACTCTCACTCAGTTGATACCACTTAACTAACCGTTACGAACAGACACTCCATTCAAAGTTTATAAAGAAATATTGAAATATTAAATTTCAGTTCAATTTCAACATTTTTTTCTTCTAAAATATATTTGAGAGGTTTTTTCTTATAATTTTATTCTTAGTTTTAAAACTCTTAAATTCTTTTTTTGTAAAAACAGATTATCTTCTTGTTGCTATTTCATTAGAAGTTGTGTTTGCTGCCTATTAAACGCGTATTGTTGACATTAGATTTTTTCGCAAACAATAATAAAATAATGGTTAAATTGGATTCTTTTATACAATTATTAGCTTACATAGTTTCAATATCATGTTAAAATAATTGTGTTAACTTAAGATTACTTAATTTTTTTTTTTCCAATTTTTTTATACCTATTTGGAAAAAAATAAAAACTACAATATTGAACAAATTAGTTTTTTTAAACGAATACTGCCATTCATTTCCTATTACGCATGATGCTGCACGGCGTTGAACTTGTAATTAGGTAGAGTAAACACACACAACTCGATATATAGGAAAGTAAATTGTGAACTGTTAATTATTTAATAAATAAACAACAAATATGCTGATATGTCACTTTTAATACAAATGTTTGTTTATGGTAATTTCGAAGAGATCAGAGAATATGTAGAGCGTGATGATAGTATGCAGCAAAAATGCGATTGCTTTGCGGGTAGAGAATTTGCATTTCAAATCAACTGGAACAAAATCTACAATACTTTCCTCCAACGGTAATGCACAATACAAGGCATTTTATAATAATTAGATTAAATATTTAGAAATTTTGAATTTGTAAGAAAGTTACGTTCTTGAAATGTGGCGGGAATGCTTTGAACTTTTCTAAAATAAAACAAATTTTAAAAAATTTTTATTCCTGAAATTGTCCCGCGAGACTTAAACTAGAAGGGAACTTAACCATAAGAAGAAGTGACGTTAATCTGTCACCCGTCTCTTAAGAACCGGAATGAATACTGGATAGGGGTGAAAGGATCACATTAGTGGAGGTCTAAGTTGCATCTAAATAGCGCTGACAGTAGTGGCCTGTAGAATGGTTGCAACGCGCGCAACCAGTATTAACCATTAACCATCGCATAAAGTGAAACTTCCATAATTAACCTTCCATTGTTCCAATTATTAAAAATTGGAAGATAAATTCTAAAGGAGGATCATCTTCGAAACACACTTCGGCCTTAAATCGGACGAAGTTGACTTTAACCAAAACGAGGTGACTAAGATAGAAGTAGGTTGCGGCGACGAATAGCAGATGTGTGATAAACAGGTACTCTGAAGTAGGATGGTTTTCAAGGTTAGTGAAAGACAAGGTCTGTAATTTTGAGTTCCTCTGTGTTTACCATCAACTTCTACTTACACGATACCATCAAACTTAATCTTGCTTAACCTCAGTTGACACTTCCCTACTTATTTATGAACTGACGACGTTTCGCTGGTTCCCCTTTACGATCGATAAAACAAACTTCAGTCTGTGCATCGTGTAATTCTCAACGTTTTTAATACCGCGCACAAAATGTCGTTACTTTAGTTAGCGCTGTGACTGACACCAACAATAACTGACTAAAGTCCGAAATGTACCGTTTACTATAGTTCATACAGGTTTATCTAATAGCGTTTTCCATTCGTTGCACCGAAACCCACCCTAGTGCAGGGCAAGAACGTCATCGCTCCGCCACAGTGCTGCCCCACACGCGTAAAGGGCAGCTACGAATGAAAGGGATTCCGGAACTGAGTTAGTGCGTGTGCGGTACGCAGTGAGATTGTTCTTGGTCTGTCACACTAATGGAACTCGAAAAATCATAATTTTGAATTCTGATCATTTTTATAATTTTTATGAAGTCCTTTGGTTATTCTTACTTCTTAATTCATGAATTATTAACGTATGATTTCTTTATTTAAAAACTACGAAAACTTCAAATGCGTATGTGTCGAAATTTCATTTTTCGTGATTTGCCAGTGATCGATATAGTACACAATATTTTGAACCGAAACGCTTCTGCAGAATTGTTTGGTTATTGAAAACCATAAAAATATTAACATGAGCATTTGCGGTGGTATATGTATGGGCGTGCGAGAAACATTTCTTGACACATATTTGAATGATTTTGTAAGGTTCCCTATTTTTATTTTCACTTTATTAGAGTTTCGAAATTGAGACATACCTACTTTCGTTTCTAAATGGCACTGGATATTTTAACCTGAAGTTATTCAAGGTTACATTTTAGGAAAAAAACTGATTTTCCGAACTTCGCGAGTCACAAAAATTAGTTTAAGACATTTCTTGCAAAACATAATATACTTCATCATTCGAAGTATCCCTGTGTGACAGTAGATCCTCAATTGTCTTCACAATTTCACCACGAATCCAAATCAGCAATAATAACTTCCGTACCTAACCTCACAATAGCCCTGTGCACTGGACTGCACTGACGCGATCGTCAGTGCAGTTTAGGGCGCCCCGAATGCGCCCTCGTTCCGTGCGATTGTGCGAATGCAACATGCGCTTCTTTACACTGGTGCGCCCTAGTGGTCGAATGGAACACGAAAGCTGCCCCGAGTGCGCACCAGTGCGGCGAATGGAAAACGCGATAACTCATGTAGTTAATGCACGATTTATACGCGCACTACAGATTTCGTCATATTTCTGCCTTTTATTTGTAGCACACTAGTTACCAGGATAGATAAAGTAGTTAGGAGGAAGGAATTGCATTGCGATTAAGCCTTAAACGGGACTCGAAGCCAGAACTTTGGTATCAGGTGATCTTGAGCACAATGTTCCAGTCCGTGCCCTACCAGACTGACTACAATTAACATATGGTGATACACGTTTCAAAAAAGGAAAAACATGACACAGTTTAGTTAACCGGATTGAAATATTTTACGCAACAAACTAAAAAAAACTAGTCTCTCTTGCTCTAATCTCTCTAGTCTATTCTATCTTATCGGTATTGCTGTGCCTTCGCTCTTGCTGCTACCTAAGGACTCTAAAACGATATAAAAATAATAATATAAAAATATAAACGATAACGGGATGGAATAAATTGCCAGCATAAACCTTTTAACCTTTTCCTCGAAGCGTTCAACAGTTTAGGAAGTTAATTCAGGATATTACTAAGTTAAATGAGGGACTTAACTAAGAATAGTATGTTATATAGCATTGCACAAGTGTTATATTGTGAAGTGAGGTGTCATGCAGTCTAGAGCAGAGAAATAACGAAGGAAGTGATTCAAAGGTCTTAGTGAAGTAAAGTGCAGTCCCAGTGCAGTGCAGTTAATTGTACAAATATTCAGGGTGGAATTAGATTATAGAAGCTTATTTTCCTTAATGTAACTTAATGCTTTATGAATTAGTCATTTTTATGTTATTATTATTATTATTATTATTATTATTACTATTATATAATTTGCATGTTAGTTAAATTACCTAATCTATGAGTAGCTACCACCGGTTTATACCCAATTGAGTTTTAATTAATTTATCTTATGTTTATTTTAATGTCTTATTATGTTTATCTTATCTTAATTTATCTTTATGTTTATCTTATCGACCGTTTTCGGTCCTCTCATGAATTCAGATCCTCTAGAATTGAAAAATGTCAATAAGAATGTTACAGATGAGTAAAACGTCGTCCTGTAAGCAAATTTTCATTCAACATTTTGGGAGACGCTGTTGAGAAAATGTCGTTTTGGCGTTTCTTAAAATGTGCAATTGAAAGCTCTTTTTCACAGAGAATTTTGAGATTTTGCGAAAATTTATTAAAAATCATTTTAGTTTCTTCCGCACTGTGCAATAATTTACACAAATAATGTAAGAGATATTAATAAAATACCTTTGTGTAGTTTCTGAAAAATCAAAATAATACATCAAAATAGCGTATACGTTAAGGAATTCAGTGTCTTTAAGACAGCGTATTCATACAAAAAGTTCAAAAATTTTTATTCATAGATAAAATTATCTTCAATACTGGGGTTAAATAAGACACAGAAAAAATGTTGAACTTCTGCAATTTTCAAAAATTCAGATATTTTATCGAAACTGAAACCTGTACAGTATTTAAGCGTCATTTACACAACCCGATGAAAGTTTAATCAAAAAATCTGGAGACAATTTTGAAAAAAAATTGAAAATGTGCTTGAAGCTTCTTGCAAAGAACCCCCTAACATAGGGTTCATATTCAAGGGATCGCGACATCAGACAGTTTGACAGGGAAATATCAATTTTGGTGAAAAGACTACATACGGTTTAGACGTTTGCATTGTTCACAGATGGACAGATAGATAGACAGATAGACAGATAGATAGACAGACAGACAGATAGACAGATAGATAGACAGAGAGACAGATAGATAGACAGATAGATAGACAGATAGACAGATAGACAGATAGACAGACAGACAGACAGACAGACAGACAGACAGATAGATAGATATATAGATAGATAGATAGATAGATAGATAGATAGATAGATAGATAGATAGATAGATAGGTAGGTAGATGTACTGAGAGACTGACAAGTAGACAGGTAGGCATATAGATAGACGGACGGAAGCACAGATATTTTACAAACAAATTTTTCGGTATCAAGGACCCACAAAACGTAAATTCTGGCTACACAACGTGCTAGAAAAAGAAATATACTACATGAATGAACAACAATTATCCTCTTTTTCGGCATTAATGATCTACAATACGAATGTTTAAGCCTAAAAAGTTCCGTTTTTGCCACAGCATTACATAAACTGTCTATACTACGCATGTAATATGCAAGAAAGTAATAACAATTTTTTGGAAAATTCAGTATGTCATTCTAATTTTTTTGTTCAACCTTACATGTGCTGAGAAAGGTGGAGACAGAGGAGAGAGTAGCGCGCAATCTTCGAATAGACGTGCAAGCAATCCAGACAGACACATGACCTCGCAGCGCGTATATGGTCGCGTAAAATTAAATGAAAACAGTGCAACGGGGTAGAGTAGTCCCCAAGTGAGAAAGGAGAGTTCTTCTTGGATGCGAGAATGAAGAAGGTGATGAAGGATGGGATAACCTAAACATTGTAAAGGAGAACACGTATCGAAAAATGCAATCGTAACTGACGGAAGTTGGGATGTTTGGTGTGATACAGAAGTTTGGGTAGATTTTTAGGCACCTCAGGCCTGGAGCACAAATTATAATTTATATCAACTTCAAACTTATTTGATGTAGAATTTAGAAGCTTTTGTTCAACAGGAACTGTTTTACTGTGAATACTGACTACATAGTATTCCGTTTGGTGCGGCAAACTGTAGAAGAAAAATATGAACTACAAATTAAAACAAACACGTTCGATGCAACAAGTCAAGCCGCGATGCAAGATTAGCATGACACATAGGATAAATATATATTCATTGGATGCAAATAATATATTTTTGTATGCATAAATGAATCAAATATCACTATAAATTGTATTGAAATAATGTAATTAATTTGTCAAAAACGTTTTTAACAAGACGTTTGTAGAAAACGTTCAGTGAACCTTGTAATTTACAGCTGGATTTAGAAAATATTGCTTCCTGCAACATCATACGCTGTGTCGGTGGCAAAGGAAGCGGTAGTGTCGGTGACAACACAGAAGATCGATATTCCTTATGTTGTTGGTGATTACCATAGCGTTGATTGTGGAACGATGGTGGCAGTCTTTTATAAGAGTGGCTAATGGTGGGCCTGAGAATGGTAAATAAATGAAAAATGAGAATGGTTAATATGAGAGGAAGTTGGTGATACGGGTTGTTGTGGTGTTGCATCGCGCGTTTGTCGTGGTTATTGGTGTTGGTCAAAAAGGTAATGGTGTTGAGTAATTGAAGTAGATAAATCGTGATGGGTAGAGTTCATTGAACGGTGATGGTGTAATAGTTGTCTTGGTACTTAGTCCAACAAGTAGTGGACACGGCGCTGATGGTGCTGGTCATCTTAGAAGGTCCGAGAAAGTTAGGGAGATGTTTCATATTAAAGGGAGGATGAGGGTATGCGTGGGAGAGGGAGCAAAATCGACCAAGAAATTACTAGTCTTTGGAATGATTTAGAGGCTGCTCTTAGAAGTACAGCAGACTCGTGATACTCTTTTTGTTTGGTGACTTATTTATTATTATTATTAATGGTGCAAGTTGACAGTGTCAGTTTTATTTCTAAGATAAACAGCTTTTCATGACTTAGCTGTTGTCATTAAAAAATAGAATACACTCACACACACACACACAAACACACACAATTAATTTATATATATATATATATATATATATATATATATATATAAAAATAAATTAATTGTGTGTGTGTGTGTGTGTGTGTGTGTGCGTATAAGCGAACTTTGTTCTAGTACGATTTGTCATATTAATACTTAGCGTCAGGAAAATCAATGCCCTTTTTTATACATTGATAAATTCCAAATAAAGCCACCCAAAGTCCGAACATTTACATAAATAAAACAAAACTGTACGAAATCTCACAACTAACTTCTCCTCCACATAACATCCGTACGTTAAGCATTACTTCTTCGTAATTCCTTTTTCACACCACATTGAATATGATCAATATCTTTAATACCAGCACAACATTGGAAATACTCGTACTATAATGTCACGCTACAACAACAAATGAAGTCTGCAATCTCCTTTCTCCGTCTTTGATGCCTCCGTCGACTTTCCTTCACCACACCCACAAAGTCGTATATGCGTTAGGTACTTCAAAGGCAAAATCTCGTGCACAGTTTACTTTGAGTTCTTAAGTAAAGTCTGTGAGAATGTATGTTGCTCCGCTCCACAAACGACGATCATATTCTTCATGTGGCGGGAAAATAAGCACAGGCGCTTATTCTGTAAGCAAGTTTACTAACGCCCTGCTGTCTTCGCCAGGAACCGCCTGACCGAGAAAAGGGACGGAAATCGCAAATTACACTGTACAACATGAAAAAAGTCTTTTATATAAAAAAGATATGTATTGCTTGCCTCTTTTTGGCTAAAAATAAAGAATCAGTAATTACATTTGGTTTGCCACATACAATTTTCGTAAAAATCTACATTTTAGATTTGTACGTATTCAATGATCAGAGAATTTTTGTTTATTTGTAATTGTGTCCTCCACTATCTTATATTGCTCATAGAGCACGACGTAGGAATCATATTCATCGACTGACAGCTATTAGCAGATCACTAAAATTTCCGCTTGAAATACTGGCACGTTATTTTGTGAAATTGTGATGGTCAACCATTGAATCTCACACGCTACATGTCATTTGTCGCACCACTGCGTTCCTTTAAAGCCTGCGAGTTTTCTATTTTTTAAACTTTCTCTTGTTCTCAATCTATTACGTTCGTCATAAGAAATGTATATGAAAATAAGTACCTTTAGTAAACGTTTTCGTTCTCAAAATATCTTCGCAATTACACTGTTAATCGATCACTCACTAAATATGGCACGATACAGTGCGATGGCCACAAATTTGTGAGTTATGCGATCACTGATGAGCTTTGAAACTTGTGAATTTGTTGTTCTTTTCATCTTCTCTTGTTGTCTATGCATTACGTTTGTGTTCATATGTTCTTGTTCTCTATGTGACAATTCCCCAATATCTGAACGTAAATACCAAAGTAAAAGTTTTCGTTATGAAAATATGCTCGCTGTCAGAACTGTTTGTTAATCAGTTTCCCACTCAATATCACACATTACAAGTCGATTGCCTCATCGCACACCGTACGTTGATACTAAATCTGTGACTCGTGCGACCACTGTGAAGTTTTAAAACCTGTAAGTATTAGTCCTTTCATTCTCTCTTGTTCTTTATCCTTTACGTTCGTTGCACGAAAACTGCCCGATAGTAAAATGTGAAGTGAAAGATTTCGTCACGAAAGTTTATTCGCAGTCTGTGATCTTTGTTAATCGACCACTCACTGAATATTATACATTGCGAGTCGATTTCCACATCACCGGCAAAAGTGGCTCAGAGCATCTACCGATGTCACTGCAGTGCCTCTGACAGGGAGTTTCTACGGTTCCAGTCCTGACGGTGACAGCATTTTCGACACTGGCTTGTCAGCGAGTTCGAATCCAGTGGCTGTCTGGAGGAGAATTCTAGCGGCCGGCTGCTCTGATCGGTAATTTTCCGCAGTTTCTCCGATCAACACCAGGCGAATGCCGAAGCAGTACCCTACCAAACGGGCCACGGACCACGCGCGATCTTACCTTCCTCTCCCTTATCCTTTCCTCACCGTCATACTCACAAGCACTACAACATACGTCGAGAGCTTAGAGCTCGTCCCGACTGCAGCGGTGCCACGACGACGGTGGGAGATACCTTGTTGGAAAAATCCCGAAAGCCGACGCAAATCGGCGCCGTATCTCAACATTCAGCGGGGGAACATCACCGCCATCTCCCGCAATAAAAACATGCACTACACGTACGAGAATAATGACAGCAATTGGCAGCCCGGAATCATTAATACATTAACCAATCGATTGTCTGAACGCACACTACCCGGCATTGATGCAGAATCTGCGAGTTGTGCGAAGAAGGAAAAGAGGGCGTGGTCGCGGGCACGTGTGCACAAGGAGCCGCGCGTGCCTGGGAATAAAAGCCCCCCCCAGCGGAGCGCCGTGTCGCGCTTTTACGACGCCGCAAAGCAGCCCAGTATACCTCCCACGTTGCGTTTGTAGCGTTTGTAACCGGGGCTGGAGCTGGGGCGGCAGGTGCCACCCAGGGAAAACTGGCTACTATGTAAGAATAGTCGACAGCTGAAAAGGAAAAAAAATTGCATTTCTTTGTAAGGAAATATAGCAGAGCTGTGAAGGAAATGAGAAACAGTAAAATAAGAAGGTATGAAGATGGGAACGGCATTCACAAACAGAATAATGAAAACCTAATAAAGACAAAGAAAGAAAAGGAATGGAGAAAGGTAAAAAACATAGGAGAAAATGCCAAAGTTACTCCTAGAATATGAACAACTCAATAGAAATGGATGAATGCATAAACAATGGTAGTAACTGAAAACTAGAGAACGGGAGAATACGTTGTTGAATGAATAATATAAATAATTGGGTTTGAAACAGTACATAATAATATGAATTATATGATGAAGGAAAAGTATAAAGATGTGAATGAAATTCATTGTAACGTAGTTTGAAGTAACCCATTAGAGCAACAGTTGAAATTGTGTCCCTAAGACCAGACTTACTCTCTTCCTTTTGAGGGACTATTTCCGGAGTTTTAGCGAACGCCCAAATGTGCAGAGCGACACAGCCCTCCAGAAACCACTGTGCACATGTGCGCGTGCGTTAAAAATACCGGAATCGTTCGTTAAAAGAGAGCTTGCAAATCGGGTCTACGGGGAAAATTTGGTTGTGGTGAGTTGTAGTTGACATTTACATAATTGAAATGATTGAAGGCGTTGTCATTGTCAACAATACTATTTATTTCAATAAGAGCAGCTTTCGATGGCTAAGCCATCATCATCAGTTTTCTGCTGTCTGGGAGTCACAAAAACGACTACGTAGTCGAAAAAACAAAATAAATAGTATTGTTGACAATGACAACGCCTTCAAATACCTCAACTACGGGGGAAAGCAGCGGTAAGGTTCCAATGTTGAAAAAAAAAACTAATAATATCATGAAATAAAGAATAAAATATTAAAATGACGAAAAGAAGTCGAAAGTAAACTAAAATGAAAATCACTGAAGCAGAGATGGGTTCAAAGATGATCCCGAAAGAGTCTTCTATTAATATTGTTATTATCAACTTATTTCGGCCTCCATTTTGGATAAAATCTATCCGTAAAACAGTTAAATCCGAAATGTACAAGTACAATATGATAACTAAATGTGAATAAGACGCGAGTAGTGAAAATCTAAAATGTTCTAGGTGTAGTGCGACGTTAATTAACTTAATTAAGCCGAATGATGTTACATGACAGGCAGAAATGCATTCAGAAGTCCCTTGCAAGTGTGAAGAGAAGTCGTATCGAGCTATTTGCTTCATGAATTTCAAGAGACAATCTTTACTTACTGTGATACCCCCCAAGTCTCTTCAGCAACCTATCGCTGATGGAAACTTTAAGGTACAAAAAGATGAAGAGTCAACAGAAGGATGTGAGAGAAGAAGGAGGAGGAATACAAAGAAAAAGGTAAAAAACAACAAAAACGAGATATAAAATAAGAAACGGCGTTAAACACTGTTCGATAATGACCTGGACATACGATATGTAAGAAGGTGATTATTAATTTATTAATAAATAAATAATTTTAGAATAATACGCGGTAAAATTGTCAAATACGGGAATGATTATAACAACAGACCATTCAATATTTTGATATTTATTACAACACAATTCAAAGGGCAACAAAAATTCATTGAGAGCGATAAAAATAAATAACCAAACTAACGGCAAATGAGGCGCACAAGAGCAATAAAGAACTCCCAAGTCTGATTATGAATGTCGAGAGAGCTGCTTCATTATATTGTAGACTAAATCAGCACAGCATTTCGGAAGACTACACGTCTCTTCATTACAATTTCGCTACTTCCCTAAAAACAAAATGAACAGAAGTATCGAGCGACAGAAAGATGACAATAAATGAATTGGTAAGAGGTTAAAAAATTAAATGAAGAAAAAATAAAATAAATCGATTATGACGTATCAACAGAATTTGGTAAAAGAGATAATTACTTAAAACACAGTAATTGGGCGCATATAGAGAAAAACATAATAAATAGGTGGCAGTAATACTGTCTCTACAAGTCAATCTTTAAAAATGTGGCAAAAGTATTAAACAAGAAGTGACGGCGAATGCTAGGCAGGAGAGCGCAGACTGTATAGTAAAACATAATAAATTAGTGGAAGGAATACTGTAGAGACAGTATTCCTTCCACCAATTTATTATGTTTGACCAATTTATTATGACTGACTTGTAGAGACAAGTCAATCTAAAAAAGTGTGGCAAAAGTATTAAACAAGAAGTGACGGCGAATGCTAGACAGAAGAGCGGAGACAGTAGAGTAAAACATAATAAATTAGTGGAAGGAATACTGTAGAGACAGTATTCCTTCCACCAATTTATTATGTTTGACCAATTTATTATGACTGACTTGTAGAGACAAGTCAATCTAAAAAAGTGTGGCAGAAGAATAAAACAAGAAGTGACGGCGCATGCTAGGCAGGAGAGCGGAGACTGCAGAGACCAGTAATACCGAGAGAGCGGCTTCGCGATATTGGAGAGCCAATCACTACTGCGACAGGGGCTCTTCAGCAGCTCCTCTCGTCGAAGCGGCCTCTCCTCTTGTAATTGTATCTCCAAGGGACAAAACAGCGCGGCTTCGGGTAATATATCGCCCGTAATGAAGTCGCTAATGACGTTCATCAAAGTTGTAGATGACCTTTCAAACTGCCTCTCCGCTCTCCTCTGCCTCGGGTCAAGTGACACAAGAGCAGCGAAGCGACGGAGAGGGGTGAAGTGAATAAACAGGCCGAGTCATCAGTGTAGTGGGGTGAAGAGAGAAGAAGGAAAGAGGAACAAAATGGGAAAAGCGTTCTGCAAGCAGCTGTTGGGGAATCTCAGAAGCAGGGACTACATTAGAGAATAGATTTATTATACTAGGTGTATTGCTAGGGCTATTTCAGCTGCTGTCTGAAGGAGAATTGCAGCGGTGGTTGTTCCGATCAGCACTTTTCCGTGATTTCTTCGATATCAGGCAAATGCCGGAGCAGTACTCTAACAAACGGGCCTCAGAACGCGCGCAATTCTTTCATTCCTCTTCCTTCTTCTATCCTCTCCCCTTACCTACACACACTTAGATTACTTACACTGACATGCACTACGCAATCTCACATGCCGGTAGACCAGTCGGGAACTCAGATTTTGGTTGGTTGGTTGGTTGGTGATTCCGGGCGCGTCAAAAGCTTAAGTCATATGTGATAGTGTAGGGCATGTTAGTGTGTGTGTGTGTGTGTATGAGGGAAGAGGATAGGACAAGGAAGATGAAGGAAAGATCGCGCGCGGGTAGCAGTAGAATCGGAAGTAATGCAACGTGTATCACGAATAGGTCAAGACTTTGACTGCAGTAAAGGAGCAAGGAAATCCAGAAAAATCAACAATAGTAGAGCAACAACAATACCAAATAGCAAGAGGCTTGAGGGGGGGAATGGAATGGTAGTAATGGAATTTCTCGAAAACGGAAGTGAGAATAAATAGAGCCGTAGCAGCTTCGAGGAAGGTAAGAGATGCAATTTAATTTCTGTGTACTCTGGCGGATTTTCCTCACTAGATCGGTTAGGCCCACTCGTACGCATCCGGCGAGCAAGAACTGGAACTGGAACTGGAACTGGAACTGGAACTGGAACTGTTGCTATTTTCTGTTGGTTTAATCAACGTCTTCTCGTAGGAATGTTTTTACTATAAAATAACGATCAACTATAAAATAAATACGATACGAAATAAATACTATACGATAAAATTCGATAGAAAAGTTTAAATCCAAAGAGAAATAGTTTCTGCTACATAACTGCTTCTATACAATTAGAGATTATACTGAGCATCACAAGGAAAGTAACATTAATTTTAACAGTGATATTTAATGTATTATTTACCATTGGACTGTATAATTCTAAACAATATGTAACAAGTATTGTATTGCAGCTTCTGTGTCAATGACTCCCATCTCGATCAGGTTTCTCGTCCAGTTTCCCTGATCTATTGAGCAAATGCTGAGATGGCTCCTTGTTTTTCTTTTGGACATAAATGTAACTTCATTATCTGTGCTCATCTTTTAGAATTCAGCGAGAAATACAGTTATTCAAATTATCGTTTCCAAATTGTCGCGGCAGGAAGTATTATTCCTTGACGAAAAACATCATGGATAAGAGCCCAAAATGTATAGCTTATTTATCCTTGAAAATATATTTCATTACATGGGAACGGTTATTCTTTTCATTCAAAATTCAAGTAGTATATGACTTAGTGTAGGGATCACAGAAGTTTGAAAATGTGCACAGAATTCACTTCTCCCCATACCATCACTCATCCCCATACGCAGTTTTAACTGTTTTTTATGTACAATAAATAAATACTAAATGACATATCCAGAATTACCGATTTTTGCATTGTCATTAGCAGTTTTCCGGCTCTTAATGTCTCGAGTTGACGCTTTGTCGATTTTAACACACTCTAGTATTTGAGATTATTATAGGTTGAATGGTAACCTTTTTTACCTTCCGGAGCTTCTTTATCTCATCTGCCAAATATTTATATTTACTAATCTTTGTATTGTAGGTTGTATTAATATTATAAGCGAGAAGGATGACTATGTCAATAATATGCACACCTTGTCTACTTTTGTCTAAGAGCAAGATGGCAGGGCGGTTGCAGTATAGTCTCATATTCTGGTTGTCAATAACATTCGTAGGTTCGTATTCTTTTGAGCATACTTTCGATAGTTCGTTGTTGTTATAACCCTGTCTTGAATAGTCATCATGAGCACCGTTGTCTCGCCAAATAATTTTCCTTTCCTAATCCGTAAGTGTGTTGTCTGCTGGTCAACATACTTGTTCTCTAGCTGCTTGGCATATGTTTCTTGCAATGTTTTTGATTTTGAGTCTGTCTCCTGGTTCTCAATTGATTTCCACTGCAAGGCGAAATTCTTATTTACGAGATACAAAAGAGTTGCATTCACATCGGCTTCGCATAAGACTCGAAACATGTCGAGAGATGTCTTTGCTGTGAAAGTACTGCCTCATATTATTAATTTGTTTGCTGTAGAGACGTGCGATGTCAATTATGCCCATTGCTCTAATCGACACTGGGAGTGTAACTCGTTCTATTGCAGCTTTCGGGTATCTCATTCGGTGCTTAGTAAACTGTGTTCTGATCAGTCTTGAAATGTCTCCAGATCTGTTAATGATCATTTAATAATTCCAGATCAATATATGAGAACTGAGATTGCATGTGTTAATGGCTCTTATTTTATTTCTGCTGTAAAGTTGGGTTTTAAGTATTCTTCTGATTCTTTGCCCAAAGCTCTGTTCCAGATTTTTTCAATGTGCGTATGATCAATTCCTTCCACTTGTTCAATTCCAAGATATTAATATTGGTCAGAGATATCAAGATTTTTAATCGTCTTTTCAAGTGTCACGTCATATCCCTCTGATGTAATGATTTTGCCTTTTAAAAAGTAGACAGATTTGCATTTTTCAAACCCAAATTCCATACATATTCCGCTACTGAACCGGGTGGTAATGTCAAGGAGTTTGTGTAGCTGTTCTCTTGTCTTTGCATAAATTTTGAAATCTGCCATATATTATTAATTATTATTAATTTACAACTCTTAATATGATAATTAGAGCCGGAGGCACCATGATAAGACAGTTATGAGAAATTTTATAGAGAATTCACTGATTCTAAATTTACATGATTTTAATGGATTGATGATTCTAAATTTACAACCATGTTGTTGCGGCAGGAAGTATTATTTCTTGACGAAGAACATCAGGGATAAGAGCCCAAAATTTATTGCTTATTTACCCTTGAAAATTGATTTTATTACATCGGAGTGAATATTTTGTTAACAATCCTTGCAAAAATGTTCATTTCTTTCTGTATTCAAAATTCAAGTAGTATATGGCTTACGGTAGGGATCACAGAATTATGAAAACGTGCATACTTCTCCCCGCAGCACGTCAAACACAGTGTTGGCTTAAAAATTTAAAAAAAATTAAGAAGGGGGAGCGCCGCTCCCCTGCGAGGTCGTACATCACAGAGCAGATAGTGAATACTCCTAGTTAAATTAAGTCATGTATCAACAGTTTTATTTAAGTGCAGCTCTCGATGGCTTGTTCAAAATCATCGGCACTGCCATACTGAAGATAACTGTTGAAATCCATATTCGAATTATTTTTCTCTTTGAAGGACATTTAGGGCTAATAATAATTGAGAAAAATTGAGAAAAATCCAATCGTAACAAGCAGAAATATTAATTTAATGTAAAGTGGGGAAAACGTACTCAGAAAAGCCTCCCGAAAAATTATCAATAAACTCACAAAACAGTATTTACAAGTGCAATGAAAATAAAATACAACACGTACCTAAAAAATTTAGTATTACACACGATAATTTATTTTGTTGAAAAATCATTTTACTTACTACGTTTTTTCACAAAATTTTCATTTATTCTCAGAGCCTAAGCGCAAATACAATTCTACTCGTATGAAACGACGTTTCATCGTCACTGTCGTGGAGTACTTTCCAGGAATAATCTGCATATTTAAAGAAAAGCTTCCAAAACCCCGTGTACAGAACACGGTAATTTCACGAGGCAAACGCGAGAAATTCGTTGGCTGTCTGCAGCTCAGCGCGATAGAGATCAGCCCCTGCGGTGGAGAGCAAAATGCACAGTGGTCCATTTCAAAAATCCCAGTGGACAGAAAATGTATCATGGGATTCAATGATGGTCACTTTCTTTTACGTTTGACAATGTAATAATTGAATGATTATCTGTGAAAGAGGATAATATGTATTTTAGAGCTAGACTAGGGAATAAATTAGAGGGAACAGGAGAAATATGGCAGAGTTTCATAACCACAAACCGCTGAATTTTGTTACCTCGTGATGTTGTTATCTGACATCTTAGATATGATGCTAATAACGCTCATTTCAGACCCTACACTTTCTATAAAAGCTTGGGAAAGAAATTTTGTGTCAGCCTACATACTCGTATGTACACTAATTGCTGCAACAGTGAGTCATTCTGCTTTCATTTTTGTTTCTATATATCTTCTAAATAATAACTATCATTTGATAAACATAAATGTACCAGAAAAATCTTCAAGTTTAGTTTTATAAGAAATCACGTCTGAAAATTCTAAACTCGTTATTCGTGTCAGGGGACATATGAACATGGCTGAGCACTTTCTGATAAGACTACATGTTAGCATCGTCTCAAGAAATGTATTACTATACAATAGACATTAATCATTATTCATATTTATGATATATTTCTAACACTCCTTACCTTTTTAATCACAGTAATCAGATAACCAAATCGGTACTTGACTTTGTATCAATTGTGACTTAGAGAAGGGACCATGATCCTCGTGGTCTTACTTGTATACATACAATACAATTATGAATTTAATAATTTTTGTGGATAATAAATTAAGTGTGTATGTATGTATGCTTTTCATTTATGTTGATTTAGATATAAATGGTGTATTTGTAAATAATATTGTTCAGATGGTTGTCTTTATTCCTTGTGTTGTTTGTGTTTTTTACTGTGGCGCTGATGAAGGAATTATAAATTCAGAAACGTTGGCAAACTAATGTGTTTCATTAACTGACCAATCCCGTGACCCTTTCCCGTAGTGTATCAATGGTCGTGAATTATACAATGGATAATTATATATAAGAGATTCCTTCTATTTTAGTGTTTAAAATATGTACAATGCGCCGCAGGTATTTTACAAAATACCTCCTTAAACATTTTCTGAGAGTCCCGTGCAATTGTACAAGCAGCCTCTTTAGACTATGTACTGCGAGGCCCACAGGGCTTGGCGGGGATGCGAGGCTCGGGGAAGACGCAGACGGCGGCGTCGGCACAGCGCGCAAGGGAGGAGGCCGTGTGTTGCGAGCGCGAGCACGCCGTAAGCCGCTCTAATGAAACTCCTCGCAGCCTCCTAAGCTGTGGGCCGCGCCACGCCCACCCCAGCCTGTGGTTAGCGCATCCCCCTGCCCGCCTACGGGCCCGTCCTCTTCCACGCCCCCCGTCTCCCACCCCATCCACCCCTCCCCGTGCCTTTGCGGCGGCAACCACCCTCATTGGTCCTGTCTCCACCTCCTAACCGGCAGCGGTAGCTCAGTGCATCAACTGATGTCTCTGCAGCGCCTCTGACCGGGAGGTCCTAGGTTCCCACTCCACACGGTGGCAGGATTTTCGACACTAGCTTTTCAGCTACGTCGCTGTCTGGAGGAGAATTCTAGCGGCCGGCTGCTCTGATCGGTAGCTTTCCGTGGTTTCTCTGATCAACACCAGCGAATGCCGGAGCAGTACCCTACCAAACTGGCCACGGACCGCGCGCAATCTGTCCTTCCTTTTCCTTGTCCTATCCTCTCCCCTTACACACACACTTACACTAACATGCACTACACTACCAAAAATTTCGGGAGACCGGTCGGGAGCTTAGAGCTTGTCCCGGCTGGGGCGGTGCCCCGCTGGTGGGAGAGTCCTGGTTAGGGGGAAACCCACTAGCCGACGATACGTCGGCGCCGGATCTCGCCATCCAGCGGAAAAAAATAACCACGCATATCCCGAGAAAAAACAATAACTACACTAACGGGACTAATGGCCAAAGCAGTGGACGTCCCCGGGAACACGAAAAAATCAAATCAAATCAATCCAGTCCTGACGATGGCAGTATTTTCGTCACTAGCTAGATAGCTATTACGAATTCAGCCACTGACTGGAGGAGAATTCAAGCGAACGGCTGCTCTGATCGGTAGTTTTCCGTTGCATCTCTTAACACCCGGCGCACGCCTGATCAATACCCTAACAAAGGACCTACGGGCCGCGCACGTTCTTTCGTTTCACTACCTTCTCCAATCCACACCCCTTAATTACACTCACATGCCCTACATTATCACACTTGAGAGACGGGTCGGGAGTTTCGAGCTTGTTCCGGCTGGGGTGGTGCTCTACTGATGGGTGATACCTTCTTGGGTAAAATTGCCGTCAGCCGACCTGGGTCGGCGGCGCATCACGCCAGCCAACAGGGGAAAATTACCGTCACTAAACGCCATAAAAAGTGCACTACACTGACTGAACTAATGACCCTAGCAGATGGCGCGCCTGGAATTGCTAGTCAATCAAAACCGAAACGATCGTTAATCAATCAATGAATCAAAACCATCAACGAAAACCATTCAATAGAACGGGGTGTTATGTAACCTGGGTTCCGCTATGGCGCCAAACGTAAAGCGGACGTCCGCCAAGCGTTGCTCATTTGACTGCGTCGTACCGCGAGTTCTCGCGGTGCTAGCACATTCAGGTCATAACCTCTGCCCGACTTTTCTCCACCACAAGTCGTAAGGTTTTGAAACACATTTGAAGGGTCGCATCTTCTAAACTATTAATTAGAAAAGCAATATTATTTTCTTATTTTAAAACAACAATCTTGTACTTTTATATGAACTTCCAACTTTTATATTTACATTAATCATTTAAAATATTTTAATGTAAATAATACGAAAAAAATTGTTTGTTTTAATTAAATTATTAGTAATTCTGTTAATATTATAACATTAAACATAACGTTGCATTAGTATTTATTGTTATAATGAAGATTGGTGGAATCGACACACAAGGTGGTGTTATAAATTTGTATATAATGTACACACAAGAGCTTGAGTTTCTTGTACACACCGTTAGGAACTTTTTCTAACGACGCTATACTGCGGCATCTCTGAAACATTTTACTGTTTGAGCTCCAACTGAACTGGTTGAAGCAGCACACTAACCCAAAACGGTACATTACCGATTATAATGAACGTTACTTTGTATTCCAAATAATTGGCTTTTGTGTGGTAATTTTGAACAGCGCTACTTATGCGTCACTGAAAAGAGATTGCTAATCCATGGATTTCAAAGTTATTTATTACCAATTAAATAACAGGAGACAAAATTTAGCCGTGTATTTAGGTACTTCATTGATGTAAAAATCTCCATGAATAGTCAGGATAGAAAACAATGTTGTATATAAGCAAATATATGGTCTGAATTGCGGGCCCATAGATTCTATGGGCGTCGTAAATTAAGACAACCTGTCGGTGTCCGTAGATTCTACAAGCAGCGACTTCAATGTGCAAGTCACTGGACAGGAAGAGGGGAGCGTAATATCAGTGGTTTCTCTGTATTTAAGCGGATAGTGAAGGCCTCGCGGTAGGATTTGCTTTTGTCTGGTCCTACAGCAAATGCTCAAAAATTTATCGCTCAAGGTGACGTGGACCTTACTCTGGAGAGCGGTAGAGTAGTCTTCAACCACATTACCACCATCGGCAATGTATCGTTTTGGGTTAGTGTGCTGTTTCAATCAGTCTGGTTGGAGCTCAAACAGTAAAATGTTTCAGAGATTCCGTGGTATAGCGTCGTTAGAAAAAGTCCCTAACGGTGTGTACAAGAGACACACAGCTCCTTTGTGTACATTATTTACAAATTTATAACACGACCTTGTGTCGATTCCACCAATATTCATGACGGCACGTCCCATTTAAAGAAAATTCTGTGTAAGATATAAACGGCGTTGTTCAGTCAAACGGACACATAAACGCGTTGAAATAAATAACGTTTTCCTGGAATCAAAGTAGAGGTGTATTTCTGTTGAAATTTTGACAAATATTTATTACATATTTTGTCTACTACTTACGTACTTCGTTTACAGTAGAATACGGGAAGTAAATTATGTGGGGATATGGAATGTACTTAGATTACAAATATCGTATCGGAATTAAGTTTCTCAGTATGTTCAATAATGTTCTCTCTTTTAAAATGTTTGAAATAATCATCACTTAAATCCGCAATATTTACAACCTGTGTAATATATGATCTGATAGATTGGAAACAATTAACTGTTATTTACGTCCTGCACAAAAACGGGAAAAAGTCTTTGAATTTTAGGCATAGGAGCTGTTTAGTCACATAATCAAAACAATTCATCATGCCTTACTTTATGGATCAAAACAAACAGAACGAAAATCTAGCATACATTGATTCATATTATTAAAATAATTGGAACGAATTAATTACAAATCACACAATTAAGTTTCAACGAATGTCGTAATTAACTGAATTACTCAAACGTCTTAGGTGAAAGACCTGCTCTTCACAAGGAGGCAGGCAACCCGCAGCATTTTCATGTAAGGAGCAGAAAGCGTTGCATTATGAAACATTCTAGAGGCACTGGAATTTTTTTACGCGAATAAAAACCATGGAAATACTTGTATTTTTTTGTATTCCAACATTATAAACCACTTTTTTCGTTACAAAAATTTGTTCATAAAAGAAA
The DNA here is from genome assembly GCA_964035755.1 of Teleogryllus oceanicus. Taxonomy (NCBI): domain Eukaryota; kingdom Metazoa; phylum Arthropoda; class Insecta; order Orthoptera; family Gryllidae; genus Teleogryllus; species Teleogryllus oceanicus. The sequence continues at coordinate 83,116,503 of CAXIVR010000008.1, read as the reverse complement.
ATCTTACCACACAGATTATGACACGAATTTTTGTCGTTTATGATATGAATACTTGTAATTGCGTTATTTCACACAGATATCAACACCCCTGACGTCACAATAGAGTGGTTTCCGAAAATTAACTTTGATTCTCTTATAAATATATAATGATCTAGTTAAATTTATAAAATGGAGCACATGCAACTCGTTTATACTGTTGCTTTATTGGGATGGTACAAAGTGGGTAGTGGAATAAGATAGGCAACCTCCAAGCGATAAATATTTTTTGTCGAAAATCGTAATTGAAGTGTAAAAAAACAGGTTTTTCGCGGGCTTTAAATAAATTGAATCTGAGTACTTCGTACAAATGAAAAACACGTTTTTAAGCTTCTTACATAAGTTTAATGTTTTTTCTTTTATGATTAGTGGCTTAAATTATCCTTGCGATTTTGTATAGATGATAAAGGTGTTTTGAGAATTGTTTTCAGGCATTTATATCCGATTTTGATCCTTATAATTACAAAAAAAGAAAATAGAAAAAAATACTTTTTTCCTTCTTTTTTTAAGAATATCTAATGTTCTGACGTAGATGATGCTAAGGGCTGAATACAAATTATAGCCCTGTAAATTCTCTATATATTTTCCCAAAAAAATTAATCTTTAACTTATAATTTGCACCCGATAGCTCAATATAAATAAAACAGTAATTTAATAGTTTCTTATTTATTTAGTTGAAATTTGTTTTTTTATTAATTTGTGTAGTTTTACTGTTTCGTGTTTATTACAAAAAATAAGTAAAGAAAAACAAAATTGTGAAAATAACACTATAAACTACTGTAATTTGAATATTGAACGAATTAAGGTTTTAACCTGGAAGTGCCCGCAATGGGTACACTCACGCCAGTGCCCGCAATGTATCTCTCAGATATAGGTGCAACATTTGGTGCATGGGAATGATCTGAAGATCCAGTTACTGAAATACGTATTTTATTCAGTTTGCACATGTTCTACAATTTCCTCAAATTATTTTGGCATCTAATAAACAAATACATATTTCACATTTTTACAACAATATTTATAAAGTTTTTGTCTTTTTTCTTCTTTACGAGGTTCGCATTTTTTTCATTTCCCTACAGATGTCTTCTGCATATCTTCTTACTCTTTGATAAAAAAATTGTGACAGGAGATCGCAGATAAGGCAAATTATTACATTTATGAATAGACACTTGTCACAGATACGGCTGAAAATAATGCCATGATACGTACCGCTGAAATCAGAACCTCAAAATGCACTGGCGCCATTGCACCCAACGTATATGACAGATATCGCGCAGTGCAGCCATCAAGTTTGAACATGCGCACAGAAAAGAATTCAGCGAAAAAAAAAATAAAAACAGAAATCCAGGCGTTCTCAGAATAGTACAATGCATACAATATATGAAATATCGGACGACTAATGCATCGCAATAATCCAGGAACAAAAGATTGCCGTGTTTTGAATCTCACAGATCTATTGTGAGCACTCCCGGGTTAACAAAGAGTTCAGTATTGCCGTTTATTTGTTGCGACAAAATTGAAGATATTCCTGAATTTATTAGAATAGAATCTGCTGAAATTATGGAAAGTTAACAACAGAGTAAATGAAAAGAAATATATCTAAAAGAAAACGAAATGTTTAAAGAGTGAAGGAAAGATAAAAAATATTTACAGGTTTGCGATAAAGTTGCGTTAGTTTATTTTGCTGGGAACGTACCAATACTGAAGATACCATTACAAAAAAGCAAAAAGTATGACATAAAAAGAACAATTCTAACAAAAGAGAAGATCTTGAAATTTTTGATATCAGTTTCTGAATACTTTTTGTTTAATATATAAAGTAGTTTTTGGAGAAACCCTTCCTTCAGGTAAAATAAATTTTATTGTTAACTTCTGTATCTTTCTGATATTCAGATTACTGGTTTGGCGAGTCGTAGGGTCGTTTGGCGAGTCGTTAATTCATTCTTTTAATTTAGATATTACAGTGAACGTACCTACACGGAATACTCTTAAATCACAAATAGCAATAGATCAAATTATAATTAACAAAACCACAACTAAATATGAAATAATAACGAATAATCTAGGTTACAGTGACCACGATGCACAAATTCTTACAATTACTAATAACATGAATACTGACACAATAAATAAAACACGCATGTGCCGAGCATTTACTACAGTTAACATAAAGTTATTTACGGACTACTTGCTGAAAGAATCATGGGAGGCAGTTTATAACGCTAATGACACAAATGAAAAATATAATTTATTTTTCTCAAAGCTTTCATTTCTCTTTAACGCATGCTTTCCTATTAAAAAAGAAAATTAAACATTTCACGAAAAAGTAATACTTGGATCACAAAACGTACTCTCTACTTTATTTCTAAACGTCATGACGTATCTCAAGATTTCCTTATCTACTTTAAAAATACAAAACATTGTTACGAAAAGTCATAAGGCAGGCTAAAATAATGAAAAACGATCAGGATATTTTGAACTCAAATAATAAAACAAAAGCAATGTGGAATATAATAAAAATACTACCAAATCAACTAGAAAACCCGTAGAGAATGTTGTTTTAAAATATAACGATATAAATGTGAACGATCCGGCAACAGTGGCTAATCTCTTTAACCAATACTTTTCGAGAATTGCTGCCGATCTCACTAAGGGTCTTCAGGCACAAAATTCAAAAACAGACAGTTCACCCAAAATTTTAGACACAATGTTCGTTTCCGAAACTTCTTCCTATGAAATTCTCAAAATAATCGGTAAACTAAAAATAAATATTCGTCCGGTTTAGATGAATTCCCGGATTCTTTGTTAAAGACTTGCGCGTATGCCATTATACACCCGATAACTCATATATTTAATGCATCTTTATGCACTGGAACGTTTCCAGATATTTTCAAAACAGCTAAAATTAAGCCGCTTTTCAAAAAAGGCAACAAAAATGAAATTCAAAATTATCGGCCCATTTCTCTTCTATCAGTTTTTTCAAAAATATTAGAGAGACTTTTTTACGTACGAATGGAAACCTTTCTCACTAAACACGACGCGCTTTCAGATTGCCAACATGGATTTAGAAAATCAAAATCAACGGAAACAGCTATATTTTCTTTTCTTAAAGATGTCGCCTCATCATTGGATCAAAAAAACCTATTGGTTTTTTTAGATCTCTCAAAAGCTTTTGACGTCATTGATCATGACATTTTACTTTCCAAATTACCTTCATATGGAATTCGTGGTATTGCTCTAGATTGGTTATGTTCGTACCTTAAACAACGATCTCAGAGAGTTGAAATACCTTACTGGAATGATGGAACATTACGTACGCACCTTTCCGACTCTTTGCCCGTTGCATGTGGAGTTCCTCAAGGATCGATTTTAGGCCCTACTCTGTTCCTACTTGACGTAAACGATATGCCCTCGACGATTCGAAACGGAAGAACGGTTCTCTTTGCGGATGATACGAACATCCTTTGCAATAAAGAAACCGTAAATAGTACAATATCAGATGTTTCAAATTGGTTCCGAAATAACAAATTAATAGTAAACGAAAAGAAAACGGTTTTAATTCAGTTTTCCATTTCAAATAAACAATTCTGTGCTCCATTGAAAATGAACAGTGTACCATTGACTGATGTTAAGGCAACAAAATTTTTAGGTCTCTCAATTCAGTCAAACCTTAAATGGAACGTCCATTTAAATGAATTGAACACAAAATTAAGTTCATTATGCTACGCATTCAGAATTCTTGCAAATTCAGTCAGCCTTCATACTGCTCGTTGTGTATACTTCGCGAATGTTCATTCCCGCCTGAGATATGGCATAATATTCTGGGGGAATACATGTTATAGCTCCCAGACTTTTAGATTACAAAAACGAATTGTACGAATAATAACCAAATCCCACCCACGTGATTCATGTAAGCCTTTCTTCATTAATCTAGGAATTCTACCATTACCGTGTCTTTTTATTTACGAATCAGTGTTTTTGTAAAAAATGACTTGCTCAAGGGCGGGAATATATTTTCAGAAAATGCCAAAGTCTATTACTATAACACTCGACGTAGAAATCATATTCATCAGGTAACAGTATCAACAGCTCAGTACAAAAAATTCACATACAATACATGTACATGTTTTTACAACACTTTGCCAGATGACACTAAACGATTAAATTCAATAGAAAAGTTTAAATCCCAGGTGAAATCGTTTCTGCTGCAAAACTGTTTCTATACAATTAGAGACTATACTGAGCATCACAAGAAAAGGAACATTAATTTTAACAATGATACATAATGCATTATTTACCATTTGGACTGTATAAATAAGTATAATCAACTTGTAACAACTATTGTACTACAGCTTCCGGGTCAATGACCCCATCTCGATCAGGTTTTTCGTCCAGTTTCCCTGATCCATTGAGCAAATGCTGAGATGGCCCCTTGTTTTGCTTCTGGACATAAATGTAACTTCATTTTCTGTGCACGTCTTCTAGAATTCAGTGGGAAATACAATTATTTAAATTATCGTTTCCATATTGTCGCGGCAGGAAGTAATAAGAGCCAAAATTTATTGCTTATTTATCTTTGAAAATAGATTTTATTAAATGGGAGTTTTTGTTTTTTCTCCTTTCAAAATTCAAAATTTATTGCTTATTTATCCTTTAAAATAGATTTTATTACATGGGAGTTTTTTTGTTTTTTCTCCCTTTCAAAATTCAAAATTTATTGCTTGTTTATCCTTGAAAATAGATTTTATTACATGGGAGTTTTTTTTGTTTTTTTTCTCCCTTTCAATAATTCAAAATTTAAGTAGTATTAGACTTAGTGTAGGGATCACAGAATTTTGAAAATGTGCACACAATTCACTTTTCCCCATAGCACGTCAAACGCAGTTTTTAACTGTTTTTTTGACGTAAAATAAATAAAAAAAAAATAAAAATAGGGGATGGTAGATGCAAAAATTTGTATAATATAAAATATTGACATTGTTGGCATTGTTTAATTAATTTACATATTATTTTAAGTGTTATTCTAAACTACAATGGCCCAATACAGTCATAAAAAGTAGTAGTATATTCTTCCCCTTTAAATGCTTGCGAGTCCCTCTCATGAATGTCATCTGCCGTTTGCTGTAGCGCTCCTCGTGCAAAATATCGGCGAAACTGCAACCAGTGCTATCGGCATGTGTGCCATTTTGAAAGGTTGGAAAATGGGCGGAGAGTGGTGAAGTGGAGGAGCAGACGGACCGCAAGCGAGTGCAAGGGCAAGGCTACGGGTCGTAGATAGGGCGAAGACAAGATATTCAGATATGTCGAGGGAGAGAGAGGGAGGGAGAGGGCGATAATGTTGGATAGGGTTAGGCCCAAGGGTGGTGCAGAAATGAGGAATAGGGCGAGGGAAAAGTCTGAGATCAGAGATTCAGATGAGGTAAGATGATTAGGTGATGGTTATGTAGAGGGTTGGAACGAGAGTGACGGAGACGTTAAGGTAAGGGTGTTGAATCGGGTGACGACGCTAGATGGAGCTGGATGGGTTGAACTAGGGTTGGGTAGAGATAGAGGGTTAGAAAGATTTTTGAGAGTGGATGCAGCGAAAATGACGGGAAAAAATATATTAGAAGGAAAGAGGGGTAGGCTAAAGGTATGCCGAGGGGAAGGTCAGGGCGATGGTTGGAGCGAGGGCGACGGAGTCTGCGAAGGAGAGGATAAGGTGGGGGGGGGATGAGTCAAGGACGTTGGGTAGAACTGGATGGGTTGAGCGAGTGTTGAGCAGAGCGACGGTTAGGGATACGGTAAGGGTAGATGAAATGAAGATGAGAAATAGGGAAGGGAAGACAAGAGATTCAGATATTGGAAGATGAGAGAGGTGGCGAGGGTTAGGGTTAAGTCGAGGATTGGAGTGAGGGCGAGGGAAAGGATAAGTCAAGGGTGTTGGAGATCGGTAGTTTTCCGTGGTTTCTCCGATCATCACCAGGCGAATGCCGGAGCAGTACCTTACCAAACGGGCCACGGACCGCGCGCGATCTGACCTTCCCATTCCTTGTCCTATCCTCTCCCCTTACACTAACATGCACTACACTACCACATATTGCGGGAGGCTGGTCGGGAGCTCAGAGCTTGTCCCGGCTGGGGCGGTGCCCCGCTGGTGGGAGAGTCCTAATTAGAGGGAAACCGCACTAGCCGACGGTAGGTCAGCGCCGGATCTCGCCATCCAGCGGCGGAAAAATACCGCCATCTCCCAAGAAAAACGCATGCACTACACTAACGGGACTAATGACCAAAGCAGTTGACGCGCCCGGAAACACGAAATAATCAATCAATCAATCAATCAATCAATCGAGGATTGGAGCGAGGGCGAGGGAGAGGATAAGGCGAGGGTGTTGGACGAGGCGAAGGCGCTGGTGAGGGCTGGTTGGTTTGAGCGGTGGGAGGGGCAGGAATGGCAGCACGGGCGGGGTACGGCGGCAGTGTCAATATTTGCATGAGGTTCAGGCCCAGTGGCAACGCTCAGGCGAAGCGAAGGAGAACGGCGCAGAGTGATGTAGTTCCCAAGAAGTACACAAAAGCTATCTTCCATCGGGCACGAGTTTATCAAAAGAAATCGAGATCATGATAGAGAACATCTGAATGCCCTGCACAAATTGAAATATCTGACGAGAGAATTCGGTTCCTTGTGTAAAGAGATGCAAATTTAAATTATTCACGAAGGCGAAGAAAAACCCGTCAATTGTGTTATTGGAAGCGAAAGTATTTATAAATAAGTCTGAATAGATAGACTTCGTCGAAATGCACGTGTTTGTAAAAAGAAGAATTGCTTTTAAAATTATAATACCATTCCAAATTTGTATTCGTGAATCATTTCGTAGAGAAATATATTCGGAACTTTTCAGTATAAGTCGAACAATATGCAATAAGAATGTAGGGTGTCCCTATAAAGAGTAGATATAATCATGTGAGGGTCTTTGATATATAATTCGACACACGTTTCACTTGTTTGTAGTTATAAAAGACAAAATTACTGAAATAAATTATATCTTCGTTTCAATGATTATCAGTTCGCAAGTTAAATTTTCTATACCGCCATAAACTTCTAAGCAATAATTTGATGAAGGTACAGGAAAAAATTAGAATAAATCTCCAAAATGTTCGGAGTATTAAAATTAGAGAACAGCAGTGAATAGTTTTACCGAAATTCTTTCGGAAATGGTATATCAATTTCGCTGATTTTTGCTACTGACTGTTATTATTGGGTTTAAAACCAATATAAACTTCGTAAGTTTATCTGTTATTTTACAACATACAACAATTATTGAATTTACTTTTCAAATATTCTGATTATTACAGATAATACATTGTAAATAAATGCACCTATTTTCATGATGTTAGAAAAATGTTAAATAAAACTATACATCATTTATTTGAAATGTCACATGCAGTAATTCTGATATGATGTAGGTGTCATTTTACGAATATTTAACAGTAGCCAACGAGCTCAGAATTCCTGTAAGAAACACCATATTTGTATTAAAAAGGTAAGAAATGTTTACTCAATGCATAGATTATACATATTTTCTCTGAGCTCAAATATTTAACGTTCGAGAACTACTGATATTTTTCAAATCAGTTGAAATAAAATGCACGTTTTATAACTTGTAAATACTATTTATTCCGTGAAAAATTGCAACAGAGTCATTAAACAGCAATGATTTAGAATTCGCTCTTTTGGAAACTAAAGAAGTTTTTGATGTAAACTAATCAGCAGAAATCATTTGTCAAATTTTTATTACACAGCAATACACTTTGTCTAATTTATTCGAAATGAATTAGAATAAGAGATGTCTCTCTTGCCGGGGTGTGCTATGTCGACACCATCACGCCTCTGCGCCGCAGACGAAGGTGCTGCCTTCCCCGCTTCCACCGCCCGCAGATGACGGAACCGCTGGAACCACGGGAACGCCCAACGCAGGCCAGGAATAGCTCAGAAATTCATGTGTACATGCCTAAAGACAATCACTCGGCATTTGCGCTGATGTGCAGCACCGTGGCGCGTGCTCCGTCGATAACGCGGTGCGGCAAAGGTTGTTTCCGAAGAAAATGTCATATGTATGTCATGTGTGCGTGACATATGTATATAATATGACTGGCGCAACATCCACCTCTATTCACATTTGGTTCTGATTGGATGATTGTTAGTGATTCCGGACGCGTCAACTACTATGATCCTTAGAACCGTACGTGTAGGGCGTGTTTTTGCTTAGGAGGTGGCGGTGGTCTTCCCTCGCTGGATGGCCAGATCCGGCGCCGACCTACCGTCGGCTAACGGGGTTTTCCCCAACCAGATATCTCCCACTAACGGGGCACCGCTCCAGCTGGGAACAAGTTCTGTCTCCGACCGGCCTCCCGGAATATGTGGCAGTGTAGTGCAAGTTAATGTAGGTGTGTGTGTTAAGGGGTTAGAATAGGAAAAGGAAGAGGAAAGAAAGATCGCGTGCGGTCCGTGGCCCGTTTGTTAGGGTACTGCTCCGGCATTCGCCTGGTATTGATCAGACAAACCACGGATAACTCCCTATCAGAGCAGCCGGCCGCTAGAATTCTCCACCAGACAACGACTGAATTCGACTTAGCTGAAAAGCTAGTGTCGAAAATCCTGTCGCCGTCGGGACTCGAACTTAATACCTCCCAGTCAGAGCTACTGCAGTGATGCATCAGTTGATGCCATGAGCCATGTCTCGAGGTGGGATACAGCGAGACAAAGCTCTCTGTGCACAATGGAGATCGTCGCTGGGTGGTTATGTCATGCAAAACGAGAACGATAGTTGGGGAGGATATGGCGTACACGGGACCAGAGACAGAAGTCCTTTCGATGCCGAGAGTAAACGCAGGAAGCACCCAAGGCGAGTGGTGTTGGAAAAGGCAACATTACGAGCCGGGGGTGCCGGAGGGGGGGCTGGGGGCGACAGAGCACACACCGCGCAGTCTTTAACCCAATTTCCCAGACGACAGTCGCACTTCCGTAATTAAGGCGACAAACCACGGAGCCTAATGAGAAAACTCTCCGCTGAGAAGGCGACGCGCGGAGAGCCAGGGGCTGGGAGCGGAGCGCGTGGACTAATGACTAGCAGACGTCTGGCAGATCCAGGTGACAGATGCATTCGTATCGGCGACGTTTGGAAGACGGTATTTCTCAGAAAATAAAATTATCATCAAATTATGTCCCTTCATACAAAAATCTTTACTGGAATTTTTCCGAGCCTCCATATTCGCCATACTAAATATATAAGTTTACTGCCCACAATAAGATTCGAGTATGACCAAGTTTAGGACCTCTCTATATTTAAATGCCCTGTCATCTCTTCCAATTCGTTTTTTTTTTTTTGTGCATGAACTCTAAGCTTTGCCCACTATATAATTCATATGTTTACTCCACTCCAATGTAATGACCAGATGAAGCGATGAAGATAGGTACTGTGTCATCTGGAACTTTTCCAAACCTCCATATTAGCCATACTAAATATGTAAGTTTACTGCCCACAATAAGATTCGAGCATGACCAAGTGTAGGACCTCTCTATATTTAAATGCCCTGTCATCTCTTCCAATTCGTTTTTATTTTTGTGCATGAACTCTAAGCTTTGCCCACTATATACTTCACATGTTTATTCCAGTCCAATGTAATGACTAGATGTCACAATGAAGATAGGTACTGTGTCATCACCTAGCTGATATGATAGTGTGAAATGCTCTGACCCTAAAAAAAGCAACAGCTTTAGTTGTCACTTTCTCGCATACTACGTATGTAGCATAGAATACGTATTGTGTCGATGCAGAAAAACAGAAAGTTTGCGAGAAAAAAATCGTTTTGTGGATTCTAATGAAAAAAAAATTACGACGAAACATCCGCCGTGAGCAAAGTTAGCAGCTAATCAGGAAGTAGGATTTACAACTCAATCATTTATAGTTTTATTTGATTCAATCTAGCTCGCGATTTGAATATTTTGATTTTGAGGAGTTATTCTCATTGAAATTCAACGTTTTCAAAATTTTCTCAAAAATGGCTTCGATTGTTCTTCATTTTTTCCTTCAGAGCAAAAATTCGCAGCTGAACTTCTGAAATTTACAAAAACTGCAATAATTTACATCGTTTTCGACGTCTTTCTACAAGTATAGTATTCAAGACAGAATATTTTTCTTAACAAACCCGTTCTTCAAAATTTTATCTTTAAATACGGCGAAGCTTAATTTTCAGAAAATATAAGTTTTTCTAGTGTAATTATGCCTGAAATAAAGGCAAATTAATAATGATTTTTTTCGACAACAGCTTCAATATTTTATTTATTTTTTCTTAAATTAAGCAAAGTACACTTATAAAATAACACAGGTCCGTTTTTCCTTGAACTCTCTCAATTTTCCAAAATTTCCAAAGTTAGAAATAATGCCACAAACTATGTTCTGGTGTAACATATCTAGTTTTCTTTCATTTATTGCCGTTTATTAGCATTCACCCAAACATAAATTGTTTAAATCGTCCTGCATTTACGTCATATAATGTTGTCCAAATATTTCCCTAGACAATTCACGAAGGGAGAGTTGATTTATTGACGTTAAAAACTTTACTTTGGGAACAAATCATTTGTGAAAATAAACAACATTAGGTGTATGACACTAAGAGACTCCGAAAATGTTCCCCCGAAAACAGCTATCTAACTCGGGTGTTTCCCTTTCTCTCACAAAGAAATTCACCTATTTATTTATATATTTATTTTATTTATTTATTTTACGTCAAAAAACAGTTAAAAACTGTGTATGACGTGCTATGGGGAAAAGTGAATTGTGTGCACATTTTCAAAATTCTGTGATCCCTACACTAAGTCATATACTACTTAAATTTTGAATTTTGAAAGGGAGAAAAAAACTCCCATGTAGTAAAATCTATTTTCAAGGATAAATAAGCAATAAATGTTGGCTCTTATCATGTTGTGCTGCATCACTTATTCGTTATTTCTCAGTTATTGCCCGCCTATCTAATTTAGATATGACAAGTAAAAGCAGTTAAGCAATGAGGACAGCAAACTAACGTAAAAAAGAACACACTATCCTCATTTTACCAACACGACCGCTATCAATGAAATGTAATTCAAATTCATCATGACATTACATTAGTTATTCATGTTATAATTGTTATACCGATAAAATATATTTGTACTTTTCCATAATATACAGAGATTATTTCTTAACTGTAATATTTGTATCACTTCCACCCCCTGCGCTTTGTACTAAAACAGCTATCGTGTGGTCTTGGTGTAACCGATTACACCTGGAGAGAGCGGAGGAAGGGCGTCGGTTAAGCGGGAGGGCGCGACAAACGCGCAGTCAAACGCAGGGCAAACCGCGGGGCGACGCCGCAGACGCGGTTGCTTGGGGCGTGGGGCGGGAGGCGGGGAGCGAGGGGCGGGGAGCGAGGGGCGGGGTGCGTGGGGTGGCGTGGCGGCGGACGCAGGTGCGACGGGCGCCGGCGCGTGACGGTTTGCCGATACCGCGAGGCTGCGGACAGATGCCGCCAACGTGGGCGACGCCGCCGCCAGCACCCCTCGCCCATCGCTCCTCGTACATCGCTCCTCGTACATCGCTCCTCGTACATCGCTCCTCGCCCATCGCTCCTCGTACATCGCTCCTCGTACATCGCTCCTCGTACATCGCTCCTCGTACATCGCTCCTCGTACATCGCTCCTCGTACATCGCTCCTCGTACATCGCTCCTCGTACATCGCTCCTCCATCGCTCCTCCCCTCCTCCACCGCCCCCCTTCCTCGTCCCTCGTCCCTCGCTCCCCCCACACCCACGCCCCTCGTCCCTCGTCCCACGCCCCTCGCCCCACGCCCCTCGCCCCACGCCCCTCGCCCCACGCCCCTCGCCCCGCCCCTCGCCCCACGCCCCTCGCCCCACGCCCTCGCCCCACGCCCCTCGCCCCACGCCCCTCGCCCCACGCCCCTCGCCCCACGCCCCTCGCCCCACGCCCATCGCCCCACGCCCATCGCCCCACGCCCCTCGCCCCACGCCCTCGCCCCACGCCCTCGCCCCACGCCCCTCGCCCCACGCCCTCGCCCCCGCCCTCGCCCCACGCCCCTCGCCCCACGCCCTCGCCCCACGCCCTCGCCCCACGCCCTCGCCCCACGCCCTCGCCCCCCCCCCATGCCTCACGCCCCTCGCTCTATGTTTCGCCCCTCGGCCTCACGCCCCTCGATCCACGCCCCACGCCAGTCGGTCTCTCGTCCCAAGCCCATCGCCCATCTCTCCTCGCCCCTCGCACCAGGCCTCGCGCACACCACGCCTCACGCACCACGCCCATAGCCCATCGCTCCTTGCCCCACGCCCTCGCCCCCGCCCCTCCCCCACTTCTTTCCCACCTTGCCCCCGCCCCTCGCACCATTCCCATCGCCCCGCCATGCCGCGGCCTCGCGCCCGCCGCGTCTCGGCTCCTTGCGGCGGACGCGGTGGACATAGCCCCTGCCGGGACAAGCGCAAAGGTCCCGACCGGTCTTCTGGCATGTGAGAGAGTGTAGTGCATGTTAGTCTAAGTGTGTGTGTGTGTGTGTGTGTGTGTGTGTGTGTGTGTGTGTAAGGGAGAGGATAGGACGAAGGAGAGGTAAGAAGGATCGCGCGCGGTCCGTGGCCCATTCGCTAGGGTGCTGCTCCGGCACTTGCCTGGTGTTGATCGGAGAAACCATGGATAACTACCGATCAGAGGTGCCGGATCTCCCGGTAAAATAATTATGATGCGACTACGTCTAAGATTCCGAGCTTTAAAATAACTCGAATTTCGGATTTTTGTATTCATCACACCACACCAAATTGCTGTAGAATAGTTTCTTCTTCTTTAGAAATGCTATTTTCCTCGAAACTATTCTTGTGTTAACAGGGTGTTGCCATACACTCAATTTTCCTTCACATTTAAGTCTCGTCCTGATAGTAGTATCTTAACTGATTTTTTATTAAAGAACAATTATTCCTCATAGCGGAGTTTTCTTTTTTGGAGAGCGACAAGTAATCTATGTTTCACTCAGGACTGCTATAAAATAACAAAGAACCATCTTTATTATTGCAACGCGTGTCAAGCGTCTACATTTACATTTATCTGTTATTTAACTAAACACATGTCAATGAATAATGCTAAATATTGGAAGGCGTCATCAACGCTATATAATGTATTTTATGATGAATGCATCACAGAGACCTGCTATATTATAGATTTTTGTAATATAAAATAATATTTTTGTAACTATCACAAATGGTGTTATTGAGAAAAATTGAGAATATAACAAAGCATCGTTTTTTAACATTTTTATTGTCTTAGAAAATTATAATAATAAATTGGAAAACCTATTTTTGAGCATTTTTCAATCAAAAATATATGTAAAAGATTCGAATATTGATTCAGATTTACTACATGAAATATCCATTCGTAATGCCACAGTAATATGTTTAATTAGGAGAAAACAGTTGTTTTGACAATGTGTAATATACAGCTGTATTCAAAGTATTTGTACAAAAACGTGTTTTAAAAATATAAAGATTTATGAGATTCAAAAATATGAAGAAACTCATTTTTTCTAGGTGCTAAATCTTAAGAAAACGCAGAAAAAGTATATCGTTGAAAGATTACCATTATTGCGCCATCCCCTTTATCAGTTTTGTGCACTGTCGTTAACAACCGTTCGGAAGAGTAGTCGGGCGTATTCTCGCTCAATCTGAATGACAATTATGTTTCAGATATTTCCATTCAAGATATCTACATCCGATTGGGTAGACCTTCGTACTTTCGTAGGGGGGATCACAAGCACAAAATTCAGTTTAGGCCACAGAGAACAGATGTTGGAAAATTTTCATTTACAAATAGAACAATAACGGACTGGAATAAGTTACCTGCGACAGCCTTGGAACCTTTTCCTCTAGATGTTCAAAGATTTAAAAATAAATTAACTAATGGTATTTGTAAACTTTATTAATATAGTAAGTTGGATATCCGTTATTTGATTATTATTGATATTTTTATTGCTATTATTGTGTTAATTACTATTAAATGCGTTCCTGTTCTAAATATATAATTATATTCAAAGTAGTATTGTATTGAAGTGTGGTGACGTGTTGTGCAGTGTAGTGCCGTATAGAAGTAGAAAGAGAAGTGAATTTCAAATGTTGTGAAGTGAAATTAAAGTGAAGTGTAATTAAAAATGTGTAATCTTGTATTAATAGTTTAAAACTGTGCAGGTCAACCATAAAATGTAGTTAATGCTATTATTGTTAGCATATTATTATTATTATTATTATTATTATTATTATTATTATTATTATTATTATGTCTTTAAATAATTTAAATTTACGTTGTTAAGTAATTTAAAGTTAGTATTAGTAATATGTAAATTGTAGAGTTCTGCCACCAGGTTGTATATACATATCTGCAGAATAATAAATATCTATCTATTTGCAGTGTTGCAACCATGCAGTGGTATAAGCGCGGTGCGGTCAGCGGTGTATTTGAGCTAGCCAACAAATTCATAGCGATTCAATGTGATCTGCCTTTACTACCTGTAACCCGATAAAATATATTGCCACCAGTTATGTTGCGGCTGTGTGACAAAGTTGAAGAGCGCGCCTAAAGCGGCGCGAGGCGGCAGCGGCGGCGGGTGGCGGCTGGGCATCAGACCGGCAAAGACGCCCGGCCAATGAGACATAATCAGCTAGCCGGCGAGCCGGTGGCCGTGAAGCGAGGCTACGGCGTCGGCTGCTTGATAAGGGAGCGCCGCCAGAGACGGAGCAGACTGAGCGGGAGATGTAGATTGTAGAAACAGTGGTTTTGTAGAGTGTGCATTAGGAAAAATGATTTTCTGACCGCCATTGTAAATATTTCCGTTACTGTGTAAATAAACTTGTTGTTTGGAAAGTGAGTGGTTTTTCTCAACATAACAAGTTACGTAGGTATTGGTGCAGAGATTACCCAATTTTCCATCAAATAGTTAATATCTGCTTTGGATATATTTTACTTTATGTTTATTAATAATATGTAATTAACCATTATTTGAAATTAATCATGCAAAATATTGTGTTCTCGATTTATTGAGAATATCTGTTTAATTTACTTAAAAATAATTATTTTTTTCGTTGCAATATTACAAGTCATGACACGTCAATAATAAATAATCAAATGAAATGCTCTAATGCAGTTTGCATTTCATGTGAATAATGTGAACTCATTTCAACAAAAATTAAAAAATTAGCACATATTCAACTTAAAAAAGAGCACCTCAATTAAAGAACATTATCTTGATACCTAAAAATTATTACATTTTTGAGTTCGCGTCTCTGATGCTGAGCATGCAGGCTCTAGTATTACAGATATTCAAAATCTAATTTGCGAAATTCATATAACTTAGAATTCCTAGATAGACAAGACTAGTGCATTCGTTCGCTCCGCAAATTTTGCCCATTTACAACAACCTCTAAGAACAATTTGAACTGTGCGGTATTGTGCATGTTGGGAAATACCAATCAGAAGTCAATATTAATATCCTTGAAAATAGCCAATTCTTATCATCCTCCACAGTTGCATTATGCTGATTGGGAGATCCATTGTATATGAGGGTATCAAATGGCAACGATTGCGCTACTCTCAGCAACAATTATATTACTTTTGCTGTGCTGTCTCTGATCTTTTTCATTTTAACAAAGTAAAAACAAAGTCGTATTTGTTTCTTAATTGCAATCGCATCGTTTCCGTTGATAGACAATATAGTTCTGTAGTAAAGAAGAACGCACAAATTACAGAACGGCGTCATGTCGCTTTAACCTCGCGCTCGTCTCCGATTAATCGTTTCACATCGTCACCCAAATTGGTTGCGGGGCGAGTGCAGCGTCAAAGGGAGGAGGGCCTTCCATTAGGCGCTGGGGGGAAGATTTCCTCGAGTCAAACATCCACATCTGACCTCGTGGTGCATTGAGAATGTACCATTTCGTATCTGCCCACATCACTTCAAACAAGAGGTGGATCAGAGTATTACCTGACGTCACTGCAGTTCCTCTGACCGGGAGATTTTAGGATTCGAGAATCGTCGGTGACAGAATTTTCAATTCTAGCTAGAGAGTTACGTCAAATTCAATCGCTTTCTAGAGGACAATTCAAACAGTGGTCTGTTCTTATCAGTAGTTTTCCGTGGTTTCTCCATTCAACGACAGAGCAGCACCCTAAGAACGCTGCACCGGACCTCGCGCGATCTTCCATGTCCTATTCTCACCTCTTACTTGCACTCGCACTTACATGCACTAAGATATATATCGGAAGCTTAGAGTCTGTCCTGGCTGGAGCGGTGCCCCGCTGGTGGCGATACCTAAATGAGAAAATCCTGTAAGCCGACGAGCAGGTCAGCGCCAGATATCACCATCCAGCGGGGAAGGAATACCGCCAGCTCTAGCAATAAAAATACACTAATAACCGTAACAGTTGACGCCCCCCGAAAAACAACGAAATAATAAATCAATCAGTCTACAGGAGTGTTAGGCAGATGGGCGTCCTCGTGGATGGAAACGGCGCTTAATACGCCCTTTGGCCCCACGCGCGGCGGATCGCGACTATTCGCCGGCGCGCGGGGCGTCGGCGCCAAATGGATTAATCTCTAAGCCGCCCACGTAACTTGGCAATCGGACGGCGCCGCTCGCGTCCACGTTTTTCCATTTGCGAAGCGACGGCGGCGTTGGAAATGGGAGACGGGCGGAGAGGCAGGCACGCGATCTTCACTTTTTCGACGAGGCCGCTCGCGGACGCCCCGAGCGGAGAACGGTCGAAGCTTGCGAGAGGAGATGGAATTAGGAACTGCTCTTCTTTCTCTAATGTGATGCTCCTCCTGTGAAGGGTGTTATTTGGTATCTGATAGTTGCTTAATCGTTCATGTTGGAGGTTGTCACATTACGTGGACTAATCGAAGTACCCTGAAAAGTTAAGTAGAAGTAGAAAGAATTATAATTACCAACAAAAAGTTGCAATATCTTCAATGCACAATAATGTCCATGCTGATTACATGATCAGGGAACATTAAAAATGAGTAATTACAATCTAATGCAAACATTTCACAACAAAAGACACAACTTTCAATAACTAAAAAATAAACGGCAGATTAGAAGTTTAGAGAAGTCACCGCAATACTGTGCTTGAAAGATGTGTTTTACTTTAACGGGTTTTCTGTACAGGTGAAACTACAATAATAATAATAATAATAATAATAATAATAATAATAATAATAATAATAATAATAATAATAATAATAATAATGTCAGAAACGCATTAAATACAAGAGTTTTTAAATGCTGATACGTGGGATATGGGGCGTAAAGAAACAAGACGTACCGACAGTTATCGGAATTCTAGGATCGTTTCACAAAATTTATGCACGAACTTGTCCAAACTTTCACATTATTCCGAAGACTGACAAGTTAAATGATAGTTAATCACGAGCGCTATTGAGAAACATCCTTTAATTTTCGCGAAGTACTGTAGAGGCACCCACAATTACTGCACCTTCGGAAGCTGGTTGCAACGTAGACTGAGCTAACATCATCAATCGTGGATGAAGTGGAAACTATTGATATTAAATAATAGCTAAACATTGGTTTTAATTTTAAAAAAATCATTGTTAAAAGAGGGAGGAGAATTATGATATCATTTTGACGATGGGTGATCAGTCTTTTAAAGAGATGCCTGAAAATTTGATTTATAAAACTGTGGTTTGTAATGATATTTAATACTCGTATTAAATCTGAATCAGTCCTATAAAAGAAGTCAGTAACATCGCGATAACTCGTTGATATTACAACATCTAAATAAAATTATAATTATTTACTACTTCTATTTTAACTCTGATCATTCTTCGAATGTTCTTTGTATTTATTACAAGTTAGACAGTTAATATAATACGGAATTATTTTACGTGAGATATTGATGCTTTGCACTGGTAGGAACGAAAGGGTACGGGGCTTGTCTATACCAGTAGTATGGAAATAGGAGGAATTTTAAAACTCAAAATTTTGCGAGCGTTTGTCGCTTCTTTTCAGACAATTGTTTATGAATTGCCAAAATTACACTTTTGAAAAAGTGTAAAAGATAAATAAGACTGTTACGAAATGGAATGATTGAAAAATGACACATTAAAACTAAGCCTCGGGGGAGCTCTGCCTTCCTCGTTGGCCAACGCTGTTTTTACGAGATATCGATCAACAATGGAATTTTGAGAATCATATATGTTTTATGGCAATGCACACGGTGTACATACACCTTCATTTACAACAATTAATTAGACATTGCAATGAAACGAAGAGTTAATACATAACCTATTTAAATTGTATATAAAGTTAACGAATTGATCAAAGAAAATGTATTCTTAAAACTTTTTAAAAAAAAAGAGAATTCTAAAATGATCATTCAACAATGATTTTTCTTTTTTTTCATAATAATTAGTTAGAAAAAGAATCTGCTTGAGTTGATGACTATACATAATACACGATGTACACACTTTTTCGAGTCACGTTCCATGCCACGAGTCGATCACAAGGAAGATTGGCGGGCCCGGTGGCCGAGATCGCTAAGGCAGTAGTGTCGTAGTGATCTCGGACCGAAGAGTCGCGGATTCGAGTCCCACCTCGGACATTGTTGTATTTGTGTTCGTCCTTTCACCCCCTATCATCACCATTTCGTTTTACGTTCATAGTTACCATAACGTTAATGCCAATAGTGGTCGCTAATGACCTACATGTTAATTCGACCTTAAATAACAGAAAGAAAAAAAAGATTGGTGCGCGGCATTATTTGCTACTTTCCAGTTTTCTTCTCATTTTCCCTTGCGTCGCTCCACAACTTCTCTGACCGGGAGGTCCTAGGTTCGAGTCCTGACGGCGGCAGGATTTTCGACACTAGCTTTTCAGCTAGGTCGAATTCAGTTGATGCCTGGAGGAGAATTGTAGCGGCCGGCTGTTCTGATCGGTAGTTTTCCGTGGTTTCTCCGATCAACACCAGGCGAATGCCGGAGCAGTACCCTACCAAACAGGCCACGGACCGCGCGTGATCTGTCCCTTCTCTTCCTTGTCCTCTCCTCTCCTCTTACACACACACTTACACTAACATGCACCACACTATCACATATTCCGGGAGACCGGTCGGGAGCTTAGAGCTTGTCCCAGCTGGGGCGGTGCCCCGTTGGTGGCTGAGTCGTGGTTTGGGGGAAACCCCACTAGCTGACGGTAGGTCGGCGCCGGATCTCGCCATCCAGCGGGGGAAAATCACCGCTATCTCCCGAGAAAAAACATGCATTACACTAACGGGACTAATGACCGAAGTTGTTGACGCGCCCGGAAACACGAAAAAATCAATCAATCAAACCGTGTCATATAGCCACTTCTCCGTCATCAATAACTTGAGCGAATTGCCTCCACTAGCACATGCGTAGATAACGTGGTGTAATATTACAGAAACTCTTACTAAAATCCCAAAGTTAATTAGAAATTTAATATCCGTTTTGCTTCCACTTTGTAGGTACTAACGAATTGCATGTACTGATGTGCTACGGGTTTAATGTGGTAACATTTCTGCCGCTATTGAGGAAAGTTCTTGCCGACATTAAGTTCAACAAGGGTGTATTATGGAACTCGGAAAGAAAGACGTAGGAAATGAAAAATTGAGAACATGAGGACTGACTTGGTTCATGATCGGCTACAGTGTCAAGATGGTGTTGCTCCCCGTGAGCAAACATAATCCTCCTTGCAACCAGGCCCGCATACAATCTAGCGAGCGAGATGAGGGCACGAAAAGCAAACAGGTGCTGTCGTGCGGGCAGACAATCAGTGCAGCGAATCAGGTGGACAATTGGAGGTCGAATGCTTAGAATTATTAAACGTCTGCGTTGAAAACGTTACAAGACTTACTAAAGAAAGACAGCAAACATTCCGAATCTGAACACAAGCAAAATTAACGAATTTTTATTTTATTTATCATATGTTATTCGATAAACAAATATTAGTTTATTGAAAGTATGGAACAGCATTGTTAAAATAAACAAGAACAAAAATAAACTCTGGAAATCGATTATTGTAATAATGCAATTAACGTTGAATGCATTTTACAATGAAACGGTTATCATCACTCTGCACAAAGGTGGCCTCACATGTGTTGAATCTATAATACCCATTGTCTCAGTCAACTGTCCCCTTCGAGGGCATTCTGGCGCCTAAAATTAAATTGTGTCCAGACCTCACACTTTTCTCCGACTTACACTATCTCTTTCTCTATAAACCAGTAAGATCAGTCAGTGACAAACGCATTAACCACTCCTGCTACGACATCACACCCATTCTTGTCGTCCACAAGCAATTCACCACCACAATTCCACTTCCCTCATTCCGATCTCTCAGTCACCCGCTCCCATTCACGCTCATTTCCCTCAAATAGACCCACGTAAGCGACAAACGCTCAGCCACTTGACCTCCCATTTGCCCTTGTCAATCTCCGCATTGCTTCGAGGCCATGCACGCCATCTCCTGCATATTCCGCGTCCTCCCACCCTCCGACCCGACGCCGTCTCCCCGCCGGACGCGCCGCGGGCCGTCGCTCCGAGGTCGTCATCGGGCACCATCCATCACGCCGCTCGTCCATCACCCCCTCGCCCCGCGCTGCGCTGCGCTTGGCAGCGCCGCCCCCCGTCCCCCCGCCCCTCCTCGCCTCACGCCACCGCACGAGCTGCTTCTTGCGGCGGCGAGGGCGCCCTCAGCCGCGGCCCTCCCCGCCACCCTCTCCAGAACACGCCCACGTCCCCGACCCTGCCGCGCAACTTCCTTCTTCGACACACATGCGGTTCCGCCGCGCCTCCCGCCTCCTCCTACACCATGCAAATTCACCCTCCAAGGACCACCGTCCCCACCTCCTGTCCACTCCTCCCCAGCCCTGCATTCGTCCGCACCGTGCTTCCGTCTCCTGCCACGCAACTTCCCCTTCTTCGACACACATGCGGTTCCGCCGCGCCTCCCGCCTCCTCCTACACCATGCAAATTCACCTACTCCAAGAGACCACCGTCCCCACCTCCTGTCCACTCCTCCCCAGCCCTGCATTCGTCCGCACCGTCCCCCCGGAAACAACTCCTCCCCGTCCCGCCTCCGCATTCGCCATGCAACCGTCCCCTCCTCCGCTACGCAACCTTCGACCCGCCCTCCCCCCCCCCCCACCCCCCCCCCCCCCGTCCCGCTCCACCCCGTCCCCGCTCCAGCCCGTCCGTTTCCTCCCCACCCCGCTCCACCCTCCGCCCCGCTCCACCCCCGTCCCCGCTCCACCCCCGTCCCCGCTCCACCCCCGTCCCCGCTCCACCCCCGTCCCCGCTCCACCCCCGTCCCCGCTCCACCCCCGCCCCGCTCCACCTTTCGTCCCCGCCCCACTTTCGCCCCCGTCCCACTTTCGTCCCCGCCCCACTTCCGTCCCCGCCATACCTCTGTCCCCGCTTCCGTCCTCGCCCCACTTCCGTCCCCGCCATACCTCTGTCCCCGCCCCACCTCCTTTCTCACCGCACCCCCGTCCCCCCGCAAAGAACATTTCATACACTTTCCTTTGTTTCTTCTTTCATCCCGCCACTAGTTGGGACATTTCTTCGCGCCTCTACTCTCATGTGCCTGTGCTTCCGTTCCTGATCTCCTCCTTCACTCACCCTCCCACCGCCACCACCCTGTGGGTCCTCGGGGAATTGCTTCTTGCCTCCCCAAGTGCTCAGGGGTTGCCCGTTGGGTCGGCAGTGGCGGAGGCAGCGCGGGGACCGCTGACAAAAAGTGTTTGGACGGAAATTGAAGCCTTGTGACGAGGAGTTGGTAACAAGCTTCGACATTTTTCGTGCCCCGAGGCCGTACGCTCTCCGGAGTGAAGGAGTGCTTCACGAAGTGCAACCGCCGCCTCGGACAACGAGGGACAGTTGTCTTCCAGGTACCTCAGCAGCCACATATTGTTTTCGAGAAAACAAAACTTCAACATTCGGAAACACCTGGAACACTTTTACACGATTTTTAACTCGTTACGGGAGGATATTAAACAACCAATTAATAATTCAATAGCGGTATTTGAACAAATTGTTTAAAACCTGCGAATTTATTCATCGTTAAAATAAATCAATACAGCCTCCTACTATATTGAAACAATTATGAATACATTTTCGGACGACAACAAAATTTCAGCATATTAATGAGGTAAATGCATTCTGTTGTAACGCAGTTCAACTCTTCTTATTGACAGAGCCCTCTTTCTTTGACCTTTTGAACACAGTAGGAATTTCAAAACTTCTTTTCACGAAATTTGCATCATGCAATTGCAAGGATTGCATAAACCCCAACTCACAAGTGTCAAAAATTGTGAATCAGCATGAATATCAAGACTTACTCTGCTTACCACTATATCCGCATCTTCTGTATTTGTAGATTGATCCCGGTTGCCGACATCTGGATTCACAGTCAGGCAGCCATCAATTTGGATCCAGCCATTCAGCTGATGTCGAAAATCAGCACATCGTTGAGATTCGAATGTAGAACCTCCGGGACTACGAACCTCCAGCGACAAAAGTTACCGGAAAAAATGAATGCAGTGGACGTTGCTCATTGTTAATACTCCGGGCCCCAAATAAGATCACACTAACCGATTGATAACAAGAGACGAAACATTGGATTATTAAAAATTGTTTCTGATTTTGCAACTCCTTCTGATATTCTCTAAAGATTCCAGCAATGTAAATCTTGTGCTCGTAATACGTTTAGGAACACCACGTCACAAAAATGAGCAATTCCTGTCTAACTTCCGACGTTCTTGAAGTTATTAATATTCAATACTTTCTTAATATGTTTTTCGTTTAGTTAACTAAATATGCTTATTAATTCCATGAAAAATCGTTCATTATCTCTATGTTAATAACATGCGTGCAATTAAAATTCCACCGTGCAATTAAAAACTCACACCTACCAATCAGAATTCAGAAAAGGAGCGAAATCGTGTAATTAAGAAACTATAACACACACGAAGTAACGGTATCTGCAGTCGGCCATGAAACGTGAACAAACTCGCTTCTATCGTCGCTCGTTTTCTTGAACATACCATTCATGCAATTATCCCCTTCTTTATACACTCGTTTCGTTTATTACTATAATCACCTAAAACTTCAACACGGAGGACCTTAGGAAGGGACATAATATGTCGTCTTCTGTCAGACAAGCGGATCTAGTGATGTTTTCAATTCCCGAAATTTGTGTTTAGCTGTATTTGTTGGTCGAGTGCTTGCTTGGCCTTTCGCAAGTCACGAGCCATGAGGGCTCAGAACTCTGTAACTGAAATGTGTTTCAAAGTAATGACCACATAAAATGAATTCTAATCAAAATAAACGACTTAATAATGTAATATTCGACCATTCGGGATATCATATTAATAACAAGAGGTGCTACGTAATGGCACAAACTTTCTCGTAGCAATTTATTTTTATCTCCTTGGTGTGGTCTGCCTTTA
This sequence comes from Teleogryllus oceanicus, assembly GCA_964035755.1. Taxonomy (NCBI): domain Eukaryota; kingdom Metazoa; phylum Arthropoda; class Insecta; order Orthoptera; family Gryllidae; genus Teleogryllus; species Teleogryllus oceanicus. The sequence continues at coordinate 83,092,923 of CAXIVR010000008.1, read as the reverse complement.
AGATCTTGGTCCATTCTCTGACCAGATGCCATCTATCGTCGCCCAAAGTACATTTTTTTGACATTTTTTCAACTTTTTGTTTTCATAATACTACAACCGAAATATATCTTCAAGAATATTAACGAAGAGTAAAAATTCGGCCTAAATAGAATTTTTAATTGAAAAATTTGAAGCGGGTTAAAGAAAATGGCGATTAAGCACTACTGTAAATGCGAAATTTGAAGCTCTTTTCACAGTGATCTATTGCTTTTCGAAAAGGTTCATTTCCCCTCACAAATGTAATAATGCATACAAATCGATGGAAATGTCCACATTACCGGCGAGAGAGATATTTCAAAAAAGTTACATTTGTGTAATTTTCGAAAAAAGAAACCTTTACGTCATATTAAACAGTGCAAAGAGCACTTTCCACTGGAAAAATTTGAAGGAAAAAAAACCTGCATTATGTTTCGCAACTTCGTTCGTGCGATGGGGTAAAGTGGAGTCATGTGAGTGGGCGTGGTCGCTTCACTCCTCCCCGTGCCCGCAGTCTGCTCCTTCGCCGCAGCCGGATGTGACGCCAGCGTCGCAACGCGAGGAAAGAATATGCCGGGAGGCCGGTCGGGAGCTTAGAGCTTGTCCCGGCTGGGGCGGTGCCCCGCTGGTGGGAGAGTCCTGGTTAGGGGGAAACCTCACTAGCCGACGGTAGGTCGGCGCCGGATCTCGCCATCCTGCGGGGGAAGACCGCCGCCATCTCCCGAGAAAAAACATGCACTACACTAACGGGACGAATGACCAAAGCAGTTGACGCGCCCGGAAACACGAAAAAACCAAAACCAAAGCGAGGAAAGAAGGCAACTCGGTAACTTGGAAGTTTTTGAATAGGAAGACTTGAGGGTCCCTCACACATTCGAAATAAACGAATTTGATCCGTTCTGTTATGTGTTGAGGATACGGGGAGTGTACGTAACTAGAATTCCGCTGTTGAAACGTATCACTAACAAATTCCTATAACCGTATATTTAGAATGGACATTCTTTAGAATGGGGTCATTGGTTTAATCAGGACATAGTGATCGTCTGATGGTTTTCCTCTAAAAATGCGGGTATGCCTCTAAATTAATTTAATAGGGAAAATATTAATTCATAACACCACACGTAGTATATTTAATATTGTAGTAGTACATTTAATATTGTAGTAATGTTTTCTTCAATGTTGAGAGTCTAAGAATAAGATGACATAATTATGTTCCAAATCGTTGCATGTCCACAATTTCGAGTTCGTAAAATATTTTTGTCATTTAATAGGAAACGTGTGATTGTAATTGTAAAAGACGAGTTATTTTCTACTCTGTGAGTGCGCCGTTTTACTGTTCATGACCAAAGAGAGTGCTGCATACAAAAATGTATTGAGAATTCCTCCGTTGATCATTCCCAAAGTGTATGTGACATAATCCTGTGCAGGGAACATTTTTGTACCCATCTTCGCACTACTCCAGACCGAGAAATTGAGGGCACTTCTAATCTCAGAGTCGTCAAGTAGGAAGAGGCAATAGTACTAGGAAAAAGGGTAGATTTTAGAATTTAGTTCCGAGGCATCATTGACCTTGTCGTTATTTTCCATTTTGTAACTCTACAACAAGAGACAACCGGCTTTATTTTTCTTCATTGTGAAGGCCTATGTCATACTGTTCGGGTTACACGAGAATTCTAGTAAGAGAAAAGATGCTAAACGTTACCCCACCGACGACATCCTATACAAAGAGTGATTAAAAATTGCAAGGGTGATTCAATTTTCTTACGAAGATAAATATGTAAATCGTCACCTTTTAAAATGACCGAAGAATTCTGGCAATAAACAGTGTCAGAGGATTATGATACACTTGCACATTAGAATGCATAGCCCACATTAGTACACTGGATGTTTGTTTTCGCACGATAACGTATGCATAATGTTCAGCATGTGAGACGTCAGGTACCAAGTGGTCGGTTATGCGGGTGAAATTATGGAACAATGTGTCGCGCAGTCGAAATTGTAGCGTCGTGTCGCTAAAAAAGCGTGGGCACGTGGCGCGTGGTGGGCACCGGATGCGTAGACAAAGGCAGAAGCTATGACGCACGGGGTTTTCCTGACAGGGTGTGTGCATCCCTAGGGCGGAGGCAATGGAGGCGGCGGGCAGCGTCGCGAGGGCTATTTAAGGGCCGTGAGAAAACTACTCTGTGATCCTGGCAGCGGCAGCGTAGGTCGTGCGTGAGAGGTGCGAGCGTGCACGCGGCGAAGAAGCCGGCAGTTATTGTAGTGACTAGTGAGACATGTAGTCGGTCTCAGGGCAGGCGGTACTACGCACGGCGAAACATTAGGTAGTATGTTGCGGTGTGGTAGCCGTTGTAAATATCTCTCCTAGCAGTGGGGTCTATTTAGTTAGTTAATTGTATACAGTGCATTGGTTATTTGTGACTTCGGTCTAAATTGTGAATAAACATGCAGTTATTACAACCCACTCTCGTCTGTGTACTGATTACACCCGTATGACGCCACAAAATGCTAAGTACTCACTTTCGACGTTTCCTGCGTGTCATATCTTTGGTAGGACTTGTTTTTAGCACTTCATTTTTCCTCAGTGACATGAATACGTTTATGATCACTCAAGATCAGAATACAAAACGACATACCATATGTATTGCTGCTGGCTTTCAAAAGTTGGAGCACAATTTTCAAGCGTCTTGTATCGCAGGATCAAATTAGTTTTGGCAGGCGCAGAGCTCTTCTCGATACACTGTGGACTTACTGATTCAATTTCGGGCCCGGTTGGTGTTAAACTCATCTCTCAAAGCCGCGTTGATCTTCTTAACGTCTTAACTCACAAGAACGGTTTTAAAGGATAAGTGGAGTAAAAATAGAACTTTTCCGATTTGTGATTTGTCTAAAATAGAAGAACTTTGACCGAAAAGAAAGAATGTTCTTGGACTGCATGATTTTCTTAAATACGTAGGTAGTTTCTTCTAATAATTCTTATAAATAATTTAAATGTGTAATGAATGTTATACTATTTCCATCCTAGCATCCGTGAATATTTACAAAACATTAGCAATTTATAATATCAGCAACCGATTTGTATTCATATGGTAGGACATTTTTTCATTACGAAACACATTCGTAACAAAGAATATGTCTACAGATAATGTAACTACAGAATGGCAAGTTGAAAATGCAAAATCCCTTAATGTATCGCTAAAAAGCAAATTGTGATTGTCAAATATGTAATTTCACTTTCTGAACCACCGATAAAAGTATGCATTCAACTGAAATTCACGACCTCAAACAAAGACTATCATGATTCATGCAAGACCTGTGAAGGAGACGAGAGAATCGCATTCCTCCAGATATGCACACTACCTTCTTCCTTGTCTTACCCTTTCTCCCCTTTCACACACACACCAACACACACACACACACACACACACACACACTCCAACACGCATGCATACATACATACATACACTAACACACACACGCACACAGACATGCACTCACACACACGCATACACAGACACATGCATTACACTACCACACGTGAGGGGACTCCAACCGGGAGATTAGAGATTGTGCTTCAGGAAGGTGTGCCCCGCTGCTGGCAGATATCTGGGTGAGGAAAACTTCGCAAACCGACGTATAGCTCAGCGCTGTATCTGCCATCCAGAGAGAGATGGAGAACACCACCACCTCTCACACTGAAAAAAATTCGCTTAACTTACGGGACTAACGATCTTAGCAGAGGACGCATTGTCGCAGAAATACCCTTCAATCAATGGCACTACCAGGCGAGGCAGGAGAACGGAGAAGAGATATGGATAAAGGGGTGTCACTTCTAAAGTTGGTGTCAATGGGAACTATTAGCAGACGCTTAAAGGAAAGATTTTATCTTCATCTTATCAAATCTTGGCTTTCCTCAACAAACGGTACCATACTTTTTCATTTAATCAAACATAGATTGCTAAGTATGATACGAAACGTAATTTTTAAATATTTCCATTCGAGAAATCAGTGCTCCAAACAGTATGTCATTAATATATCGGCATCGATGGCGCATCCGTAGGGGTTACGAGGGTCGAAATGATCAGAGAGGGGCCGAGGAGGACAGGCGGAGGAAGGCAAGACGGCACCCGTGCGACACGAGAGCGAACGCGCGGCAGCCGCACGAGGGTCGGCAATTCCGGGGGCGGTGACGGTGGCGGCGGGGTGGGGCGGCGGAGGCAGGGACGGCGGGGGCGGTGGTGGGGTCGGTGACGGGGGCGGCGGCGGCGGGGCGGCGGGCATGCTGGGCATGCGGGGAGGCGGGGAGGCGGGGCTGCGGGGCTGCGGGGCGGCGGGCCGCGGGGAGGCGGGCGGTGGGGACGGAGGGGAGGCGAGGAGGCGGGGCGGCGGGGGCATGCTGGGCATGTGGGGAGGCGGGGCGGCGGGGCGGCGGGGCGGCGGGGAGGCGGGGAGGCGACGGGGCGGCGGCGGGGCGGCGGGGCATGCTGGGCATGCGGGGAGGCGAGGGCTGCGGGGGCGGCGGGGCGGCGGGGCGGCGGAGAGGCGGGGCTGCGGGGCGGCGGGCGGCGGGGCGGCGGGCATGCTGGGCATGTGGGGGAGGCGGAGCGGCGGGGGGGCGGCGGGGCATGCGGGGAAGGCGGGGGCTGCGGGGCGGCGGGGGAGGGGCGGCGGGGGCGGCGGGGGCGGAGGGGGAGGCGGAGGAGGCGGGGGAGACGGGGGAGGCGGGGGAGGCGGGGGTGGCGGGGGCCGCGGGGGCGAGGGCAGTTCCGAGACCTGCGTAATGTGTGCAGACGGGGGCGGCTCCCGGTTAAACACCGTTCGCCCGCCACCGATGAGCCGTGGTCTCCCGACCTCTACTGCCCCACCCCAACCGCTCCGTAAGCTGTTCTCTCTACAAGAGGACTACGGCGCCGTGCACTTGGTTGGAAGTGGCTTCGTGAGCAGCTTTCACTCCGCGCCTCGATGCATGCTTATCTACCACCTTGCGACACGAGGGTTTTGTATTTCAAATCTCTTAATTGTTTAACAATGATAGGTATATCAGGGCTGGAGTTCAATAAAAATCATCACGCCTTCTCGAAAACTAGAAACTAGTGTCATATTGACATTTAGTGAGGTATTTGATGTGTTGTGACATTTGGTGTGTTTTTTAGATGAAATTTCAAACATGCTTCTTTTCCATGTAAGTATTTATTTTTATAGGCTCTACGGCAATATAATTAGAAATGGAAATATAAGACAAATATGAAAGAGAATTTTTCATAAAGCTTTTTCAGCTGCATTGCTCCCATCTTGAGTGCAATATAACGACACCATTGGAACCGCAGATGTCACAGTACTTCATTGAATATGCCACGAGCTATGAACCCTGTTAAGATAAAATATATATATTTTGTTTGCCCCTAAAATAACTTCAATACAGCCGAAAAAATTATAACCAAAATTAATGTACTATGATAAAATTATGCCTGATATCACCATTTCTAATGACGATAAAATCATAAAACCCGCACTAGCTCCTACTATTACGCAATAATGTTATTGACATCTTAAAAAGGATGATTCTTCAAAGTTGCACTGATTTCGAACCATATTTATATCTTTAGCGATATTCTTATTTACAAGATAAGTGGGTTTTGATTGCTTAGCTGGACTGGAAGCAGATTTATAAAATTTAAAGCGGCTCATCTTGTAAATAAAAATTTCGGTAAAGACACATTTTATTTCTACTCGTGTATAAATGCATACATCACCACTCAAACTCAAGAGAACAATTTATGTATTATGGGAGAGTCTACCTAGAACAAACGCTACTATGATATTTTATAGAGTATAAAAAGTGTCGAAAATTGTACATAGAAATTAAATTTAATAATTGAATTGGATCTGGTCTATTTGGTCTTTTCCAAGATAGAAGGTCTGAGCTTGAAGGTCTGATCGAAGGTCGAGATTTAAAGGTCTGTTTGGTATTTTCCAAGATCAAAGTTCGAAAAATTGAATTAAAATCTGGCCAGGGATGTAGCGTCACAGTCACTAACAGTCCCATCTCATCAGGCGTGCAGACTTAATGTTCGTCCGACCTTAAAAACAAACATTTTTAGTTTACGAAACTCTTTCCAAATTTTTTTAGATCTAAAAAAATATATATACTCTTCGCTGATGAATAGGTGGGAAAGTACTGAAAATTCGTGTAAAATATTGCGCCGCGCCCATTTAGCAGACACGAAATGAAAGCACGAGAAACATGAGCTCTTTAGAGTTCATAAATATTTGTTCTCATTCACACTAAAGTATCTCATGCAGAAAACTATTCAATACAGCTACCCAAGATCTCGACTCAAAAACCGGGAGACATGGCTCAGGACATCAACTGATGTCACTGCAGTCCCTCTGACCGGAAGGTCCTAGAATCGAGTACAGACGGTGGAAAGATTTTCGACACTAGCTTGTCAGCTGTCAGTTAAGCTTGTCAATTACTTCAGTTGCTCTTGGGGAGAATTCTGGCGCCCAGCTGCTCCAATCGGTAGTTTTTCGTGTTTTTCCGATCAACACTAGGTGAATGCCGGAGCAGTACCCTATCAAATGGGCCACTGACCGGCGCGATCATACCTTCCTTGTCCTTGTCCTAACCTCACCCCCTACACGCACTTACACTCACATGCACTACACTACCACACATGCAGGGAGACCGGACGGGAACTTAGAACTTGTCCCTGGGCGGTTCCCCGCTGCAGGGATCCTGGTTGGGAAAACCTAGCTAGCCGACGGTAGGTCGGCGCCGGATTTCGCCGTTCAGTGGGGGAAAGATCACTGCCACACCCTGAGCTAAAGCATGCACTACACTTACGGGAATAATGACCCTAGTAGTTGATCTGCCCGGAATCACAAATCAATCAATCGACTCAAAGACATAAAAAGAGTTTTAGTGACAAACTCTTGAAATCGAAGGTTATGAATCCAGCCAGTGCCATATAATGAAAGAGACTAAAAATTCCTATCTAAGCTAACATTCACCCTGAAGTACGACGATTTGTTGCGCATGAATGCACGAAACTGAAGGCCCAACCAACATATTTCAATTTGCGTGTATATGAAATAAGAAATGAATGCTTTTCATAACAACGGGGTTAATCAATAAATGAAACAGCTATTTTCTAGAACTGTATTACTGATATAATTATAATGCTCATCATAATGAACAGAATTCCAGGTTGTAATATTTTAAGGGTCAATATCTTCCTTCATAAATGATAATGATTACATTTGTAAACGTTTTTCTCATCGAATGCATGATTACTGATTAATTTTATAGAGGCAATTGAAAATCCACAAAACAATCTGTTACAAATGCACAGAGGTGGATAACTACGTACTCAAAATAACATATAAATTACGTAGCATTTAAATAAAGTCTAATAATTCATGTCTAAAACAGTCAATGGCTTTTCATTATTTAATATTTTATGAGTGCGTGACCGAGGTAATGAATTTTTACAATTATTTAGCAAACGGCAACCAGATTCCTTACACTTGTCCAAGGAACAACAATCAAAAGTTGTTAGACAGAATGTGTTATCACTTCCAAAGAGTTATTTAATAAAAAACACGATTACTAGAGGTGCTGAAAGTGACATTAAGAAATTTCTGCAGTGAATCAATATATGATATCTGTTGTAAGCAAACTTCCGTGAATTATAATATTACTCAAGTAGTCCGACATTTGCGAACATTTCGCAATTTTCAGAGAATTATTCTGAAGCCAAAAAAAGGCTGACTACGAACCATCCGTTATTATCTAAAGGTCTAATATTGCAAGTGGGTAAACATTTTAATTCCCAGCGTTTACTAACAAAGAGAAAGACGTTTTTTCACATCTGTGTTCTCTCAGCGGAAAACCTCCCGCAGCAGGCGGGACTGCACAAACCCTAAGCGAACGACAATTTGCGACGTGTACAAAGTGGAACTTCCGTTGTTGCTGTTTTCAATAACGTTATATATATATATATATATATATATATATATATATAGAGAGAGAGAGAGAGAGAGAGAGAGAGAGAGAGAGAGAGAGAGAGACAGAGAGACAGAGAGACAACACAGAGACAGAGACAGAGAAACGAGGATAGATGCTGACCTCAACCTGTTGAAACGTTCTATGTTAGTCAGCTCCCTCCAATAACATTAAAGCATTGAGTTTCCTAGAATCAGATATTCTAAAAAATGATTCTACTCTAAATCTATCATTTCCATTAAGTAATAGTAAATTATTTTGAGATTTCCAATGAGTATAATTCCCTCGTAACCCGTTGAGAAACGCGAGCGGCTCCCTTTATAAAAAAAATCACTCTGGCGGTCTCCACCGCGGTGTGAGAAACGGCACAGCCCGGGCGCGGCCTCCCATTCTGCACGGACTCCCCGCTCACTGCGCGGTCCGCGATGGACTGCGCGAAGGGCCGAGGGCGGAGGGCTCCGCGGAGTGGCCAGCGGCGCCGTCTGACGCCGCGCCGCATGCCGAGCACGCGCGCGCTTATAAATCCGACAAGCGGCGAGCGCGCGGACGTGCGGGGCCGAGGGCGCCGCCGTGGTCGTCATCGCGGACGCGGCCGAGGCCGTTCGGGTGCTCGGCTGAAAATTTGCCGTATATCTTCACTAGGTACAAAATCCTCCAGGGCTCTATGGTCTACGATTCAGTTTTGATTGATTGATTTTTTTCGTGTTTCCGGGCGCGTCAACTGCTTTGGTCATTAGTCCCGTTAGTGTTGTGCATGTTCTTTTCTCGGGAAATGGCGGTGATCTTCACCCACTAGATGGAGAGATCCAGCGCCTACCTACCGTCGGCTAGTGGGGACTAACCAGGACTCTCCCACGAGCAGGGCACCGCCCCAGCCAGGACAAGTTCTCAGCTCCCGACCTGTCTCCCGGAATATGTGGCAGTGTAGTACATGTTGATGTAAGTATGGATGTAAGGGGAGAGGGTATGACAAGGAAGATGAAGGACGTGGCCCGTTTGTTAGGGTACTGCTCCGGCATTCGTCTAATGTTGATCGGAGAAAGCACGGAAAACTACCGATCAGAGCAGCCGGCCGCTAGAATTCTTCTCCAGACACCGACTGAATTCGACCTAGCTGAAAAGCTTGTATAGAAAATCCTGGCGCCGTCAGGACTCGAACCTAGGACCTCCCGGTCTACGATTCGAAGTCGATAAGGTTTTAAATGGTCCCTCAACGACCTTTCTGGTAGTTGTAAGAGCTTCGGTATCGGTAATAGTCGCGCAACGTTTCTTTACCGATGGCTAGGAGAAATGCGGGTATAGCTGGGGCTATTAGTTACGGCCACTAGATTTTATGAAGCAATTCCAGTATCTTGAATATCAGTCATTACTTCGCAACGTTCTCATTAATTGGCGTTCTAACTTTTTCAGGAGTTTGAGATATATCCTGTGGTGGATATAGACCTACTTCTTTAGATTTCTTTAGTTGTTTTTTTTTTAAGAAAAACACGAACAAGTGTTTTTTGTCTTAAACAGGAAATTGTATTACGTGCCAATGAAGATGGATTTGGAATGTCTATAGTGCTTACTGCGATTTTCTACATTCAATTGTTTATTGTGTCAGAGAGCCATAGGTAAAGAACAGCTGCGCAGGTTATATCAAATATGAAGGAAACTTCCCCAGCACTGGCACATCTGGCAAGTTGTAGGGAGACCCCATTTTAAGATCGATCAGTCTCCAAGCTTTCAAATGGGCCCACAACGAACTCTGTAGGTGATCTAAAGTCTTCACATTCAGTACCCATGTTCCCTTGGTATACAGCGTGATCAGAAGTGTTAGCACCAGAAAACAACACAGTACGAATCTGATGAACGAGCATATACAAAATCTTTGTACAAAATGTTAACCATAACGCTGAAAATTACTTTCCTCCAAGAAATGGCGAACAAATTCTTTACTCAACAATGTACCATGCTCTGCTGGCACTACTAATATATATTCTATTCGGCGGCGTCGTTCATATTAATTGCCGCGTGCTATGCCACGCCGGTGCGCACCCTCCGCACCGGTAGCGGTAGCTCAGTGCATCAACTGATGTCACTGCAGCGCCTCTGACCGGGAGGTCCTAGGTTGGAGTCCTGACGGCGGCGGGACTTTCGACACTAGCTTTTTAGCGAGGTGGAATTCAGTCGCTGTCTGGAGGAGAATTATAGTGGCCGGCTGCTCTGATCGGTAGTTTTCCGTGGGTTCTCCGATCAACATTAGACGAATGCCGGAGCAGTACCCTAACAAACGGGCCACGTCCTTCATCTTCCTTGTCCTATCCTCTCCCCTTACATCCATACTTACATCAACATGTACTACACTGCCACATATTCCGGGAGACCGGTCGGGAGCTGAGAACTTGTCCCGGCTGGGGCGGTGCCCCGCTGGTGGGAGAGTCCTGGTTAGGGGGAAGCCCCACTAGCCGACGGTAGGTCAGCGCCGGATCTCGCCATCCAGCTGGGGATGATCACCGCCATCTCCCGAGAAAAACATGCACTCCACTAACGGGACTAATGACCGAAGTAGTTGACGCGCGCGGAAACACGAAAAAATCAATCAATCAAAAAAGTAGCCTCCGCTCTGATCGCTGAGATCCCGGAGTTCATTTGTTCATTCATTTGTTCTTGCAAAGCCGCCGATGGCTTTGCGAGAACAAATACTTCGTGAACTAAAGCGACCTCTAGACACGCTGAGAAGATAATACTAACATTTCGTTGCCACTCAGCCGGCGACATTTATGCTTCTAATTTCTGAACCCTTTCAAATTTCCAACCTCAGGAAGGTGTGTTACGGGACGGATAGCTGCCGTTTGCGAACTCTGCCCGCGGAAGGTTTTATAAGTAACTGCCCGTAAGCGTATAAGCAATTGCGTAGAAGCACACAAGCAAATGCAACATTTCTGTAATACCTCATTTATCGAGTCAAATTATTAAAATATCAGCTGACATCGTTGCGATCAACACAACTTGTAGCTTCAATTTGATGCGGGTAAGTCTAGACACCCTATGTACTAGCTCTTATTATAATTATAACTGTTCTCAGTTCAGTTCAGTTCTAGCTTTTTCAGCATAACCTGGGAATCAATGAAATGAACTACTGGGTAGTTGTTAATGAAAAAACGGTAACAATTTTCACTTGAATCGACCAGGTATTCAATCCTGGTACTTTAAGGAGCAAAGCGCCCGAACTGACCTCTACCTCTACCGTCACCGTCTCTCCACAGACGGAGTTCGCCTCTACCTGCACCTCCTCCTTTCACACACTACCGGACCTGAAAACGCTGGCATGCAGTGACTGCCCGGAAACTTATTCTTGACCCGGTCCTTGCTTTTCAGCTTCCATGGCGTTAACGTAAATCTACCTCCCTTCTCCTCTCACTTCGGTCGTAAAGTAAAATGTGGAGATCCACCTTCATTAAATTGACGGAAAACATCTATTAGCTTTCTGGCACTGATCTTGAGCCTTTTATTATTCCTCTCGGCTGACCCAGATGGTATGTTTTCTTCCCTTGAAGAACCTACGTTTTCCATTGGGCCTAATCTCCGGCCGAGGTCGTTGCCAAATGATGTTTACCGCACCTCGTCCCTATCCACAGAGGCGCCGCAGGGCGGTTTAACCTCCGCCCAGGAGCAGAAAGGCGGCGGACAAAGCAGCGAGCGCGCGTTAACCTGCGCCTTCCCACCGCACACACTCTCGCGGCCGCCTTTGAAAGCTTTCCATTGGGGGTGCTGCAAGAGGGGGGGCGGAGGCAGTTGAGTGTGCGGTGGCGTCGAGGGCGGGGGCGAGAGTGGGGGGTGAGGAGCGGCGCGCACCTTTCATAATCCAGAGCCGAAAGGTAAATCGAAAAACCGCAATCTTGTCTCCGATGGCTAGCGCCTTCGCGTGCGCTTTTATTCGTGAACGCGGTGAGAGAGGAGAGGGAGGGAGAGATAGGAGAGGGAGAGAAGGAGGTAGAGAGAGGGAGAGTGGAGAGGGAGGGAGAGAGAGGGAGAGAGGAGAGGGAGGGAGAGAGAGGAGAGAGGAGAGGAGGGAGAGAGGAGAGGAGGGAGAGAGGAGAGGGAGGGAGAGAGGAGAGGGAGAGAGGGAGGAGAGGGAGGGAGAGAGGAGAGGGAGGAAGAGAGATAGGGGAAGAGAGAAGGGGAAGAGAGAGAGGAAGAGAGAGGGAAGAAGAGGGAGAGAGGGGAGAAAGAAGGGAGAGAGAGGGGGAGGGAGAGAGAGGGGGAGATAGAGTGAGAGAGAGGGAGGGAGACAAATGAACTAAAAGAAGAAGGTCGGAAACCATCAAGAAGGTGATGGTGACAACAGACTTAGATGTAGTAGACGACGAAAAAAAAATGGACAATAAGATAGAAGAGGGTAGGATGAGAAGAAGACGAAGAAGAATAGGGAAAAGACGCTTAAGGAGAAGAGGAAATAAACGAAGGCCATAATAAGAAAATAAATAAGGAAATAGACAAAAGAGAATGGATGTGCGGTGAGTTGGGAATACCAAATGATAAAAAGTTATTCTTATGAGTTTTTCAGTTTCTTCTTCCTTTTTGGGGGCAACAAGCCGTGCTGACATGCGCGTCCCCTCAATTCTTAAAGCTAGATTCTAGTGATGGTGAATCATAAAGGAACTGAAGATCAGCTTAAAAGTCTACTCTTAGAGTAAGAAGAGGCACACGGTGAGGAAGTATTTAGGGAGTTTACACGACTCTTTAAGCACCATGGAAATGACTGAATTGCCTCTATAATACATAGCGCGAACAGTATTTACATTCGTTCCAATTAAGAATGAACAATTTTTTGCATATGTTGTACAAAGTACAACCTGCTGGATGCCCGCCGGAAGATTAATAATAAATTTCATTATTGGCAACACCCGGATATCGTTCACAATTAAAATCATTCAACATTGCTAAAAATAAAACCCAATTCTGTTACGTAAATATTAAAACAAGAGAGGATCAGTTCAGCAGGTTGTTGAGAACAATGCACCGAACGCCACCCGACACGGAGTATTCTCAACACACGGACCCACCGCGGTCAGCATTTATTAGATCAGGCGAAACAAACTGACAAGCGCAAGGATACAAATGAATACCATCGAACGGGCCAAATTGGTAGGGACGCAATTTGATCGTAAATAATTCGGAAAACCCCCGCGCGCGGGTCGCCGGCGCCACCAGCGTCGGTCACGCGCATGCGCGCCTCGCGAATCGAAGCAATTACGCGAGCACGCCAAAGCCGCACGGCCGATGGAAAACCGCAGCAGGTAGCGCCGTATTAACTCGATTCTTTACATTCCATTTCGCAATCCCATTTATTGTAGCAGCTTTTGTAATAATTCATCTATTATTCTTCCATCAAACAGGTTCAAATAGTCCAATAGGAATTAATAAAAATCTAGCTAAAATTCGCCTTTGGGATGGCTCATGGGGAGCATACTAGCTTCCCGTGCTGTGGTCCCGGGTTGGATTCCCGGTCGATGCCAAAAGAGTTGTAGCTTTCCTTTAAAATCGTCCCAGCTTCTGTAACTGTGTGACGAAGAAAAGATCAAGCATGTGAATCTTGCTAGTTACGGTGAAGAGAAAACGTCATGTTCGCCTCATGTCGCTCTTACTTCCAAGCATTGGAATTTAACTAGGCCCAGGCATGGGGAACTCTCGCGGCTGGCCGGCGAAGTCAGACTACCGACCGAATAACGCCAAATAAATAGATAAAATTCCATTCCATCCCAATTTCCCCTTTAAGGATATTAGGGGTTTTTCATCTTATTACTATCCCTAACTATTGTATCACTCACAAATTCTTATTTACTAGGAGATCCTAAATTTTTTTTCCATTTAATCCTCTGGTAATTCCCGTTCACATTCAACCTGATTGGTATTTTCTATTCGCCTACGCCAGTTTACGATCAATTCGTAATAAACTAAGAGGGGGTGTAGAACTTGCTGCATCAATTGTCATTTAATTTATTCTACATTTCACGTCTATTAATAAATTTCGAAGCATACAGTTCTACTCCATCAATCAATTATCATTCTGAATTTATACATTTATTGTTATTTTATGAACCAGAATTGGTACTCGACCAGTCGCAGAATCCTACATTTTAACAAGTCAAGTTTTAACTATTAGATATTTTATCCACTTGCTCATTAATCCTGTAAACTTAAAATTATGAGATCAATTAATAAACTAAAATAAACTTCAAAGCATTTGCTTTGAAAACAAAAGATAGAATTACCGTTCTATTAACTTAACTTCTTAAAATGTCTCAGTAAATTATATTAATCCAAAACGAAAAGCAACAAAAAATTGATATTCTCCCACGAGAGGGCGTGCGAGGCCAAGTCCCGCCAATTTTGGCCATTTCCATTTCATAGCATAATGCAAAGCCTCCATGCCTTGCAAAGCCAAGGAGCTAAGTACCAAAATTTTCGAAGTAAAGGTTTTGACATCCCGGTGGAAATACGCAGTTAAAAGAGCAATGTTCCAAACACATTACAAGTAGATGTAACATCTACCTAGTGATGGCTCTGGTTGTATATCAAGAATACGAATTCATACAGTTTTTATTGATTTACTGAAAAGCGACCTTTTAGGCACTTAGTTCCTTTGGCTTTACAAGGCATAGTGCATTAACCATTTTTTGAAGTTTATTTGTTCAATGTAAAGCCAACTTTATGAAACTCAGATCATTTTTGTAATAACTGTTACTGCAGTGCCTTCAAATACACAGTTACTACTATGATAACTAATTACAAAGTGTGTGCAAAGGAACTACAAATTCGGATAAAATATATGAACAGAACGACTGCAACAATGGAGGATGGAGGCGAAGCAATTGATCGAGTAATAACTAATGAAAATACAAGGGAATGGCGAAATACTTAATAGATGAAATAGAGAATGTAGTGGTAAATAAAACAGTGTATGGACACGTGAGCAATTTCCGTGAGTGCAGCAGTAAATTACAAAAGTAATTAGAAATCGACAAGCAAAGAGTAAATAAATAAAGTGCTAGAATGATATTGACCAATCAGAAATTATCATATGTACGAGAAGCTGAGAACCCTGCGTTCTGGAACGAAGGAGAGACCATTTAGGTACCATATTCCGACGCGGAAGCAGATGATGTTATGACTTAGTAGCGTTCGGATGGAAGAGACGCGTTTACGCTTTGGTAGTGATTGATTGATTAATTTTTTCGTGTTTCCGCGCGCAACAACTGCTTTGGTCATTAGTCCCGGTAGTGTAGTGCATGTTTTTTCGCGGGAGATGGTGGTGATCTTCTCCCGTTGGATGGCGAGATCCGGCACCGACGTACCGTCGGCTAGTGGGATTTCCCCCTAACCAGGACTCGCCCACTAGCGGGGCACCGCCCCAGCCGGGACAAGCTCTAAACTCCCGACCGATCTCCCGGAATATGTGGTAGTGTAATGCATGTTAGTGTAAGTGTGTGTGTAAGGGGAGTGGATAGGACAAGGAATAGGAAGGACAGAGCGCGCGCGGTCCGTGGCCCGTTTGGTAGGGTACTACTCCGGCATTCGCCTGGTGTTGATCGGAGAAACCACGGGAAACTACCGATCAGAGCAGCCGACCGCTAGAATTCTTCTCCAGACAGAGCGACAGAATTCGACCTAGCTGAAAAGCTAGTGTCGAAAATCCTGCCGCCGTCAGGACTCGTATGGAAAGGAATGACCTTCTAATAATTACTACTTACTACTATATTTAAATGAAAATTGTAGCTATTTGTATTAGTATAAAGTGTGTATAACATTTATAGATATTCGTATCGAAACATCTTACTAAAATGATCATTTGCTTATCAAAATCAGCCTAATGGCCTTCGATAATTATTCTCAAATGAATCTAATTTTCCAATTCAAATATAATAAGAAATCTTTCAATACGTCGTAAATAACTAATATTCAGCTACATTATCTAAAACAAATATTTAAAGAAATAAAGGTGATGAAGAAGCTTAGCTTAGTCACATATGTAAAATAATTATTCAGTTTCTTTCTTCATTTTTCCTGAAATTTCAAATTAACTGACTTATCCAAGGTTTGCAGATTTTCTGGTTTCAACGACACCCTATGAAAAGGACCGCTTTACATCCAAGCTCATTCTAAGTCCCAGAAACAGACATATTGAGCATTTTGCAGCAGTGCAGTGGCCAGCGTTTAATTAGTTTCAAGAAACAGAATTCAGTTTTCTGTTTGCTCAACCTCCTATCCGCTATGACCCCAGCAAATTACAAGGAGTACGTAGTTGCAATTAATTAAGCCAAAAGTATTAGAAGTTGAAATTTTTCGGATTGAAATTGCTTTTTAAATTTTATCTTTTGGTAAACAAATAAATTTTATTGATTTTTGTGCACCTCAGTAACACGTTTATGCAACCAAACATGTGTTGTAAATTGTTGCATCGAACTTTCTTCCCTACAAGGAACCGTCACTGATAAACAGTTTTCATTGCGACTGCACCTTATTCTAGAAATGCAAAATTCAAAACTACATTGTTCTTGGAACAACAACACATCTACAACAACAAAAAACATTAAAATTCCTTCAATGTTTTTAATTGAATTGCTAACGAAATTACAAAACTTGCCAATAGCATATTTTCTTAAAAAAAATCTAATTGAGGAATGTCTCCGAATACTGCAAGCTCACCGTGTCTGCGAGATGAAGAATATGTTGTCCAAGTTAAGATTGCAACGCTTCAAGGACCCACCTGTAAAGGATAAAAATAAAATTATCACAAGCTTTATTATAATTACAAGTATGAAAATAATATGAATTAAAACGTGATAAAGAATTTTGGTAAACATAGTCAGCATTTCAGAATATTTTAAAATTTTAATTGTGTTGCTTCAATTGTTTTTACATAAATCAGTGATACATAGAACTACATCCATTTTGAGGAAGCTCAGTATAATTTACTAGTTTATAGGTTGAAGAATTCTATAAGAAACGTTTATAAACAATTTTGATCAGCGAATTTGAGTATAGAGATATATTTAGATAACATATATTTGACTGAAATTGAGATTGATTAGTTGTCAGTTATTTACAAAATAAATAAAGTATATCAGTTCAATAATAATGATGATAATAATAATAAGTGGTATTACACAAGTCTGCACAACAACGTACGGCGGTACACTGTGCTGAATTTCGCGCCACTCAACTTCTTATGAACCCACTTCACACCTCAAATGTTCTGCAGGGCACTATAAATTGCTCATGTTTTAACCTGCTCTACGTAAGATTCTAAATTTGCTTAATCCATTAGTACTAAACTACTAACCACTTGCTTCTAAAACAACGGACATTGCAAGGAGAAGTTGCGAAATTTTCTGCTGGCAATTTGCTATAATCTCTTTAAGTTTTATTGAATACAAATATTCACATCTGTTCATTGTCTTTTGTCCAAATTTTTCAAATGTGGTTCCATTTATTGAAATAAGTTGGGTTGTTTAAATCATTCTAAAATTTCTGTCAAGTCGGTAGGCCTACATATAAAGTCAATTCATACAAAGCGCAAAGCGTTTTTGTTACCCAAGTGAAATATTATCCACAAGTATCCTGAGTATAGGGTTCTATTGAAGTGTGGTGGCGTGTTGTAAAGTGTGGTGCAATAGAGATGTAGAAAGAAAAGTGAAGCGCAAATGTTGAGAAGTGATGTGCAATGTAATTAAAAAGTCTTGTATTTAATTTGTTTTGGTTTTTTCGTGTTTTCGGGCGTGTCAACTGCTTTGGTCATTAGACCCGTAAGTGTAGTGCATGTTTTTTTCTCGGGAGATGGCAGTGCTCTCTCCCTGCTGGATGGCGAGATCCGGCACCGACTTACCGTCGGCTAGTGGGATTCCCCCTAACCAGGACTCTCCCACCAGCGGGGCACCGCCCCAGCCGGGACAAGCTCTAAGCTCCCGACCGGTCTCTTGGAATATGTGATAGTGTAGTGCATGTTAGTTTAAGTGCGTGTGTAAGGGGGAGAGGATAGGACAAGGAAGAGGAAGGACAGATCGCGCGCGGTCCGAGGCCCGTTTGGTAGGGTACTGGTCCGGCATTCGCCTGGTGTTGATCGGAGAAACCAGGGAAAACTACCGATCAGAGCAGCCGGTCACTAGAGTTCTTCTCCAGACAGCGACTGAATTCGACCTAGCTGAAAAGCCAGTGTCGAAAATCTTGCCGTTGTCAGGACTCCAACCTAGAACCTCCCGGTCAGAGGCGCTGTAGTGGCATCAGCTGCACTGAGCTACCGCTTCCGGTTCTTGTATTTAATAGTTTAAAATAATTGAGTAGGTCAGACATAAAAAGTAGAGTTAATTATTATATTATTCATAATTCATTATTATTAATAATCTTATTGTTAACATGCTTATCATATTATTATTATTATTATTATTATTATTATTATTATTATTATTATAGTATTAATATAATTTAAAGTTATATTGTATTAATAATCCTAATTGTGATATATAAATTGTAGTGATCTACCACCAGGTTATAAAAATCCTACCTGCAGAAATAATAAATATCTATCTTCATCCTGATGATTTTCGCCCCTTTTTGTAATAATTTAACAGCACATAAATCTACGAATCCAACTAAATAGAATTGTGAGTTCCACTAGAAGAAGTAGGGATTATAAAGGAATTACACCTTCTGGACACAAAACATTAATATACCGCAGTACTTCGCACAACCTACTTGACTTAAAATCCAATTTATAACGACAACATATCGGAAAGACCTTCAACATAAAAAGCACGTTCTACAAAAAAACACTGGACATCTCGCTCGCACTAAGAGACAGGCAAAACTTTTCCTCCGCAGCGACGCTTAGCCGTTGCATGAACACGTGTCGCGAAATGTTTGCGCTCTTTTTTTTTTTTTGCGCCCGCCGGCGCGTGGCGGGCGAGACTGACCAGGAGTTGGCGAACTCCGCCTCGGAGTGCGCGCGGCGAGGGGGCGAGGAGGGAGGAGCAGGAAGGGGGGAGGGGGCGGGAGGGGCGGAGAGGGTGAAGGGGCCGGGGAGGGGAGAGGGCATGGGGAGGGAGGGAGGGGACAGGGGAGGGAGTGGGCGGGTGGCGGTCGGGGCGGGGTTCGGGTGGCGGGTGGAGCGGGGTTCGGGAGGCGGGCGGGGCGGTGCGGGAGGGGGCGGGGCGGGGCGGGGCGGGGCGGGGCGGGGCGGGGCGGGGCGGGGCGGGGCGGGGCAGTCGCGAGCAACAGAAACTTGCGCGAGAGACAGTGAAAAAGCTGGCCCATCGCTGGGTCGTTACGAACCAACATCGTTAATCGCACGTGACGGGGTGGCCTGCGACCGCCCAGCTGTCCGCCATGTTGATACAAGGATAACTGATCGCGCCTCCTGCCGCCTCTCCGTCGCGGTGACGCGACACGAGATCGTTAGAGACGGCGCTCGCCAGCACGAGTCCCACAAGAAGCATCCCGTTTATTCTTAGGGCCATGTGAGATAAGCTTTTTATTACACGGCAGAATAAAAGTTCTTACCAGTTCGTTAGGCAAAAACGTTCATTACTGCCTATGTTCATAATTAAGCCTAATGTCTATACTCAGATTTCAATGTAGCTGCTCTTCAAAATCACGAAATTGGGAGCTCCAATACCAAAAATTTAAGTTCTAATGAAGCTTCTGATTGGATGACAGTGTTCCCTTCTCCATCCAACTCGTGACCTTGAAGTGCATTTATATTTAAATCGAAGTATTTATGAGTTCGGGCAGAGATCGTCGAGATTAGAAAACGTGTACAGAGTGCACTTCTCCTCATATTAGGTCACACACAACTTTTTAACTGATTTTTACATTAAACAATTAAAAATGACCCCACAGCATTTCTTATTCTTTAAATCTTCAACATTTATCCGATTTGATTATGTAAAGTCACACTTTCCGAATCTGAGATCAATTCTGTAATAAATATTAGAACACAAATTTTCTAATAATTCAAGGCCTACTATCCATTAACTACTATTAACTTCCATCTGCCACCTTTCACAGGAAAATGATATTTAACCAAGAATTATATTGCAGTATACTGCGTTGTTCACAAAGTGGATAAAATGTACGATGTTCATATAACAATATCTTGTTATAACACTTAATTTGTTTTTAAGTTCGTCTTAACAGCTCCTTTTGATAATTCTTCAATTCTATTTGGAATAACATGTTTTACAATACTTTTTCATAATTGTGATGTAAATTTCACTTCACACGGTCGAATCTTCTAACACTTTTTTACGTTTCCAATGAAGTAATGTACACAGATGAGTTTGAGGTCGTAATAGTAATTTACTTTGTTGGGAAAATGGTTTATGAGAGTTAAACGAGCAAGATGTGTAGCCAGAATTTCAAACTAATACTGCCATAATGACGTTCCGAAAATGTGATGCCCAACTTTTTATTTTGTACGACGCATCTTCGTATTTTTAATTTAATATTGAAAACGTCTTCACGATGAACGTATGCAAATAAATGAATAAATGAACCATTACTTCTATTTATTATTATTATTATTATTATTATTATTATTATTATTATTATTATTATGAAGGAATAGCCCACAAAAAATTCTAAAAAAAATTAAAAAGTTTTACTTTTTAAAAGTAATTTTAACATAAAATTAAATATTTCGCATTCACCCTGACTGATTACGGGACGTTGTCCGGCATTTCCTTATCCCAATTATCTATTAACTACCCCTGTTCGTCCCGGCTGCTCTTTCTTCGAAGAACCTAGCATCTATTTTACAACAATACAAAGGAATACACTTCATATTGAGAAATAATTTAAATGAAACATATTTTGAAATAAAGCTTAACTGGCATTTCTATGCGTTATTAAATATGGTTTGATTTTATTTTAGAGTCTTGCCCTACATAGTAATTTTCAAAATTTTCAATAATAAGTTAAATATTGCAAGAACTCAATTGTGTGATGCAAAATCTAGTATCTTAACATCGTAAAATACTATTTCAAGCTATGGAAATCATTTCTATTACATTTTAAGATCTAAAACTATCAACTTCAGAAAGCTTTCGTTAATTTAATACTGTGTATGCTAGAGACGAGTTTGCAGAAGATAGTTATTAGCAGGTGGTTGAAAACTTCTTCCTTGCTACTTTAGCTCTTCTTGATCCTATATTTTTTTCCCTTTATGCATACGTAAGTAACTAGTATTTTATACTAGGTTGCATTACTTATCATATGATGGAAAAGGAAATATTATGCAGTATTAATTTTTCAACTTTCTCATGGATGGAATCTTACATTTCTCTTCAACTATGCATTTCTATTATACAGTAACTCAATTTAAGATTTCTTTACTTTGTTTTATAGAACGTGAATGGTATTAATTGCCACTAATACATTTTTTTGCCTGGTACATTTTTTAACACCACCAATACATTTTTTTGCCTGGTAATGCAATTTTTGTAGTTGAAATGTGATAATTTGCTGGTCTTCTTGACAACATTCATTAAGACAATGCAAGACTATTTCTGTTTCAGAAAGGGTCATTCGGTGTCGAAATACTTCGTTTAAATTCTCTCGCTTCGTCTACTAAGTGATAATGAATAATGTAAGGCTCTCGAGGGTACTATTGACTCCGAATTCATTTCGTATTATCAATCTATCTCGGCTTCTATCTTCTCCAAGGGTTCTAACATTTTCACTCAATAACGCATTTTTGTTTAACAGGCTTGCCTAATATAGTAGTATCAATGAGGTTCTCCTTCCATTAATTATTATTCTGATTTGCAATAAATTTAATGAATCCTAAAAAGGAATTTTTCCAAACTTTTCCATTCGGCAGAGACATTATTCAATTAATTACCGTTTTATAATAATTTTCTACTAAGTGATAATGAATAAAATAAAACGTATTTCTCTTTACGTAATTATTTCGGTTTTCTTTTATTTTTAAATACATAATATATATATTACATATTTTTAAATTCATAATACACTGTTGTTTTTAATCAAAAAAAAAAATAATAATAAAATAACGTATAAAAATATTTTTGCAATTTGGTGCTAATAAAGGGAAAGAAACACAGTAGTTCGTGACTCTTTTGAAAAGAACTCACGAGTATTGGCGAACCCGTAAGTGGAAACGAAGCGACAGTCGATACTCCGTGGAGAACTCGGCTAATTAACTGGAGGCGGGCAGTGGGGTGAGGGAAACGAAACTAACACAACAGGACAAGTTAGCGGAGAGAGATTAGGGAAGGAGATCTGTATAGATGTGGTGGACGAGAGAAACGGGATTAAGGAGACGAAATACGAGAATGTCGAAAAGTAGAGAAAAAGATGAGTAGAAGAGAATTTAGGAGAAGGAAGAGGACGAATAAGGAGAGAAATGAGGAGGAGGGGAAAGTGAAGAGAAACAAACAGATGACATACGAAATAGGAATAGAGGAGGGAAAGAAAGAAAAAGAAGAACAGAAAGAAAGTAGAAAAGGAAACAAAAGAAGAGATTGAGAAGGAAAACGAAGAGGAACAGGGGAAGGAAAAGGATCAAATAAAAAATAAGACAGGACGAAATTTTAGCACAACTGTTGCGGAAGAAAATGTGAAGGGCGGGAGGAAAGAGAGGGAGGCAGTGAAAATCAAGATAGAATTCAGACGTTTAGTGAGAAAAGGGTAATAATTGATATAATTTTGTCGTTTGGATACAACACGCAACACACAGAGCATAAAGTTCAATAGGAATGAAAAATGAAAAAAGTAAGGGGTTTGATTTGAAAACTGCAACTTTGGAGACTCGGAAATCGGAGGAAATGTGGGAAAGGAGAAGCAAAAGGTCTGAAAACAGGATGATAAAAGATAGTTCTGCCGGCCAGGGGAGGTGGGATGAGGCGAGGTCAATGGATGTTGTGGGAGTTTTATATTGTGTGGCTTGGCAGATGAATGTGTAGGAAAGAGTGGGAGATGGCAGATGGGGTGGGCGAGCGTGTGTAGAGGAGTATGAGGAATTGTATGAGGGTGTGCGAGAATGTGCGTGAGGATGTGTGCGAAGATACGTGCGAGGATGTGTGAGAGGATGTGGGTGATGAATTGTACGAGGGTGAGCGGGAATGTAAATGTGTGAGAGTGTGTGTGAGGCGAGTATGAGAATGTGTGACGGTGGGTGAGTGAAGGTGATAAATGTGTGAGGGGTAGATGGTTATGTGCGGAGGATGTGGGTGTGTGCGAGGACGAGTGTGGGAGTAAGAGGGAAAGTGAACAAGCAGTTGAAAAAAAGAGATGAGAATCGACGAGCAGGCGCACGAGGAGGGACCGGGACCCGTAACACGGCCCAGCAAGCGATCGCCCCGTGGCCGAATGAATTACACACGAGCAATTACCCTCTCCCTGCAGCACAGCCAGCCGCACTGCAGCAACACTGCAGGGCAGCCTGCAGGGCAGCCAAGCGCAGGCCCTCTGCCCCTGCCCTCCCACACCCACCCACTCCGTCTCCACGCCCCCCCCCCCCCCGCCTGCCCGCCACCGCCCCGCCTACTTCAATACCCTTCCGGATCCCAAACTTTCCCCGCTTCCCGCACATTCTCCAGCTTATCCCATCGAGAGCGGTAGCTCAGTGCATGCACTGATGCCACTGCAGCGCCTCTGACCGGGAGGTCCTAGGTTCCCACTCCCCACGGCGGCAGGATTTTCGACACTAGCTTTTCAGCTAGGTCGAATTCAGCTGCTGTCTGGAGGTGAATTCTAGCGGCCGCCTGCTCTAATCGGTAGTTTACCGCGATTTCTCCGATCAACACCAGGCGAATGCCATAGCAATACCATAACAAACGGGCCACGAACCGCATCATTTCTTCTTTGTCCTATCCTCTCCTCTTACACACACACTTACACTAACATGCAATACACTACCACATATACCGGGAGACCGGTCGGGAGCTTAGAGCTTGTCCTAGCTGGGGCGGTGCCCCGCTGGTGGGAGAGACCTGGTTAGGTGGAACCCAACTATCCGACGGTAGGTCGGCGCCGGATCTCGCCATCCAACGGGGGAAGATCACCTCCATCTCCCGAGAAAAACATGCACTACAATAACGGGACTAATGACTAAAGCAGTTGTCGCGCCCGGAAACACGAAAAAAACAAACTAAACCGTTCTTTCTCTTTCTATTTCCAGCTCTCCAGCGTCTCCGCGTTTCTCCGCTGTCGCCGTCTAGCCCTTGTTCACCCTCACTCCTCCCAGCCTCTTCATCCTTGACCCTGCGATGTGCTTCCATTTCTCCGCCCCCCTTCTCGTCCAGTTTCCCTCCGTTCTACCGCATATCTTCCTGCTCTATCACTCCTTTTTTTTGACGGATGTGCTCACCACCCATCTCCACACGTTTAGCTTCCTTCGCTACACCGCACCAACATCACTCCCCCACAACACTACCCCATTTACTACGTTTCATGAAACGCTTCCCGACCTCGCCGCACCTCCATCTCCCTACCAGCAGCGGTGGCTCAGTGCATCGATTGATGTAACTGCAATGCCTCTGACCGGAAGGTCCTAGATTTGAGTCCCGGCGGCGGCAAGATTTTTCGACACTAAGCTTGTCAGCTACGTCGAATTCAGTCGCTGTCTGGAGGAGAATTCTAGCGGCCGGCTGCTCTAAGCGGTAGTTTACCGCGATTTCTCCGATCAACACCAGGCGAATGCCGGAGCAGTACCTTAACAAACGGGACACGGACTGCCCCCGATCTTTCCTTCCTCATCCTTGTCCTACCCTCACTCCTTACACGCGCGCGCGCACACACACACACACACACACACACACACACACACACACACTTGCACTTACATGCAGTACACTACCACATATGCCGGGAGACCGGTCGGGGACTTAGAATTTGTTTTGGCTAGGGCTGGTGGGAGATACCTGGTTGCGGAAAACACCGCTAGTCGGCGGTAGGTCGGCGCCGGATTTGGCAGTCCAGAAGGGGCATATCACCGCCATCTCACGTAGAAAAACATGCACTACACTTACGGGACTAACGGCCGCAGTAGTTGACAGGCCCGAAATCAGTAATCAATCAATAAATCCGTCCCCTTTGCCCTCTATGCAACGCGGCACAGCCTCGCATTACCTCTCCAAACAACATCCTTACACAGCATCAGCGCGTTCCAATAATCCATTGACAGGTGAAAGGAAATCAGTCAATCTACTCTAGCATTGCGCAACTCATCAACTGTTTCTCAATAATCAACGTGCCTCACTTTAGAAACCAGAAGGAAACGAAAGCATAATGGTGTATCACACTTACCTCATTAACGAATCGGTAACAAACAACTATGCATGTATTATTATAAAATGATTGTAATCCACACCGCACCAACTTTTAAACTTGTGTGGTGTTACCCAAACCGTTAAAATGTTTAAGAGTGTCCACGCATTTAAGAATAAAAAGGTAAAGGAATTGGTAACATATATAAAAACCTGGTATTTACATTTGTATGCCTAAAAAATCTGTAAATATATTGTAAGGAAGGCAAAGAAGAAAGAGGTTCAATAAAAGTTCTAAAACAAAGGATAACTACATTTTGGGGGTATTTGATAAGACGTAGTTTTCCTGCAAAAATATTACAAGGAATAGTCTTTGTAAACAATGAAAGATAAACATGAAGTAATAAATAATTAAGATCAAAATTAGGCTTGCGGAATGAGATCTGCTGAAATATCCATTGGACTATAAACTTGGGGACAGAGTGTTGGGAATTGAATATGAATGAAATACACCTATAGCGCAATCTAAATCGTTTAAGTGTTTTTTTAATAACCAGACTGCACATGACATCTGCGGAATAAATCTGTTTGAACTAGATCCGTCCAATTATAAACCGTCAGTCTGTTTCCAACATTTCGTTCTTTCTAATTCAAGATGTCGTAAAAAGGCTAACGACATGACGTCCAGAGGGAGTCAACGCCCCGGGCAAATGACAGCAAGTGAGAACGGGCTCGCGGAAATTAAACATCTCCGCTCTCCTTTAACTGATAAATTAAGTGAACGGTGCACACTACAATAGCTGGAGTATGCGTGCAACTACGCTTTAAAAACTCAAAAAATGCATTCAACTACATAATATATCGAAATTCTTTTAAAAAATTGCAATTAGAAGTGTGTAAAATATGTTTCATTACATTCTTTCAAAATATATTAATTCGGCATTTTTTCAAAAATATGTTTATTTAGGAATGCTGTGGCGCATTTTTAACTGGAATTCTAGCAAATTTTGTTGTAATATTATGAGCCTTCATAAGATGTGTAATAAAAAGAATAACAATTGTACGTGGATTAATAATCTGTGTTTAACATTGCTTGAAATTGATATGTGGTACTAGTATTTGTGATCATTTTATGTGGTAACTACTCCCTGGAAACTCATTTTATGTGACACCACAATGAGGTTTTTCGAATATCGTAGAGAATTGAACTCTTTGACAATATGGTGACCTGGAATCAATATATCTGCCATTTGGTGACAGTGAATATGAACACAAAGGATTGTTTTATAGTGGTAGCTAGTGAAATATTTGTAGACTATGTGAACTCGAATATATCCCCCAATGTAAACAGTGTTCGCTTTTTTAAATTTATGATTTCACTATTTATATTTACGCCTTTCAACTTATTAAAGAAATCAGATGAAATATTGTATACGAGTAAAATAAGTGAATTATACAAATTAAAACGGAATGATCTTTCAAAATCTTTGAATTTCTTGTGGACTCAGTCCTTTGTATTTTCTCGCATCCTACTTACGTAGTATAGAGGAAGTGTTACAATGCTGCAAATGGACAGGAGTCCTAACCTCCTGTAACCTTAAGCAGGTATTCCTGGAGTACAAAGGGTAAAAAAATATAATTCTGCGACAAGAAGCAAATTTTCGACAGAAAAACTACCATTGCCGTGTTAATTTTATCCAAGTGGATAAATATTGTCCCTAAATGTAGAATATCACTTTTTCTAGCACGCTGTTTACTCAGAATCCACTTTTTGTAGGCCATTGAGACTGAAAAAATTGGCTGGCATCCAAACTATTCGTCCGTCGGTCCATCTGTGTGCAACGATAGAGGCTAAAGCATCCAGATGATTTTCTACAAAATTCACATTCTTCTTTTGATCTGCCCTAGGTAAAATTTCTGCGAATTTGAAACTAATACTTTGATTTTTGGGATAGTTTACATGGAACCGTAAGCGCATTTACGTATTTTTAAATAAATTGTTCCTTTAGATAAAGCAAACGACGCTTAAAAAATGGATTCGGTCTCATTTCCGTTAAACACTCTGAATTTTTAAAAAGGGCGTAAAGTTAACGTTTCAATGTCCAATCTATACTTTTTCACTAAGATAAAGTAACGGCAATATTAATGATTGAGATTTCTATTCTTTAATGAATTCTATTTCTGAAAATTAGATATTTAAGTAAGTTCATCTACATTGTTTTGAAAATGTGGCCTGACTCGTATAATTTCTTCTTGAAGTTAATGCAAATTTGAAAAAAAGTAACATTTTCTCAAACATAGCTCCAAATTCGTTCTTTAATTTTTTTCTACTGATTGAACAAGGAAAGCTTCATAGAATGGGGCAGGACTAATTTTCGTTGACCTCTAACACTGCGTTGCTTGGAAGGTGCCATTTTACCACTCGGATGTTCTAATGTTACATGTCCAATCTATTCTTTTTCACTAAGATAAAGTAATGGGAATAACAGGAGGGAGGAGAGTCCTATCCCAACAACACCCCCAAAGGAATAAGAAAAGGACGGGAGAGATGCCACGGAAACTGGCTGCGCGAGAACTTTTAAATTGGTGCATTCCGCTAACCCCTTCCCCAGAAATAAATCTTGGCACTCAAAGACGTTTTGGCGTTTCAATTATATTAAAAATATTACCTCCCAACAGTAATAAAATAATAATAGTAATAATAAAATATAAAAAAAAAAAAAACAATGTAATAATAATAATCAACTGTAATAATAATAATAATAATAATAATAATAATAATAATAATAATAATAATAATAATAATAAATGAAAAATACTTATATATTCAGATCGAACCCAAAATTTTTAATTCTCTTTATTATATTATGTTAAAAATCTACTAAAGATACTTATTGTAAATCCTTTTCTCGTTGAAAAAATGTATGTGGACCAAATAAGCTAAACATTGTTTTCAAAGAAGCCCCATTAACCTCACCAACTACGACTACGTTAATTATAATGGTGAAAAAAAGATGAAATGTAGATAGTGAAAACCGGCGACAACACGGTAATACCGCCATTACAGTGCCGGCACTTGGCTGGGGTAACATTTCCCATCCCGTCAGCAACAGTTCAAATTAGGCGCCACATCCCCCTCAGCCCATCACGCATCACCGCCGCCCCTCCCGCGGGTGAAAAAGAAGCGGAATTGAAAATTTCGATGGGCGTCGGCCCAGCGCACGCATCCGAGAGCTGGTAACGAGCTACACGACGCGGCGTCGCCTTCAACTCGGTTTGGGCGCGTCGCGACGCCATTACAATCCAATTAGCCTTCGCAAACACGTTAAATATACATCAAACACATTAGCGAGGACCTCATAAAAACGTAACTGCCCGCTCCAAACTCATTAAAAACCAGATGCGACACGCCCCCTCCCCCTGGCCGGAGCCAATCGCCGTAACAAGATGCGCGGAATGGTGCAGTTGGGAGGAAGAAGCCGGGCTGTAAAGGGTCGAGGGTCGTCCAAAATGTGTGTTGCCACATGCTATAATAAATCCAGCAGCGGTTGCAAAGTAGAAACGTCCTCTCGTGTTGTGTGTGTGTGTGTGTCTGTCTGTGTGTGTCTGTCTGTGTGTGTGTGTGTCTGTCTGTCTGTGTGTGTGTGTGTCTGCCTGTCTGTCTGTGTCTCGTCGTGCTGTCTGTCTGTGTCTGTCTGTCTGGTGTCTGTTCTGTTGTCGTCCGTGTCTGTCTGTCTGTCCTGTCTGTCTGTTGTCTGTCTGTCTGTGCTCGTCTGTCTGTGTCTGTCTGTCTGTGTCTCTGTCTGTCTGTGTCTGTCTGTCTGTGTCTGTCTGTCTGTGTCTGTCTGTCTGTGTCTCGTCTGTCTGTCTGTGCTGTCGTCTGTCTGTGTCTGTCTGTCTGTTCTGTGCTGTTGTCGTCGTGTCTGTCTGTCTGTTCTGTCTGTCTGTGTCTGTCTGTCTGTGTCTGTCTGTCTGTGTCTGTCTGTGTGTGTGTGTCTGTCTGTGTGTGTGTCTGTCTGTGTGTGTGTCTGTCTGTCTGTTGTGTGTGTGTGTCTGTCTGTGTGTGTGTCTGTCTGTCTGTGTGTGTGTCTGTCTGTCTGTGTGTGTGTGTCTGTCTGTCTGTCTGTGTTGTCTGTCTATCTGTGTGTCTGTCTGTTTGTCTGTCTGTGTCTGCTATCCGTCTCTGTCTGACTGTCACTCTCTGTCTGTCTGTCTGTCTCTCTGGTCTGTTTGTCACTCTGTCTGTCTGTCTGTCTGTCCTTGGCGCGACAGCCCGCGTATGTACCATTGCTACCAGCAGCGTCCCGACCGCGCGGCCATGGATTAAGAGGGCACGTGTGGTTAGTACGAAGACACCCCCACGCCGTATTCTGGTTTTTCGAGAGGTGAGTTCTATCATCGTCACATAACAACCTGTACTGAGACATTGAAGGGAAAAAGCACATTCACTTTTTGCCGTCAACCGGGAATCGAAACGGGGTCGCGTCATGGACGTCACGCTGACCAATTAGCTAAACCACGAAAGCAAGTAGAAAACGTGTTCTGGCAAAATAATGTAGTGCAATAAGCCCACGGCTTTTATCGAAACGCAGGAGCCTCAAAGGATCGAGTTAGGGTTTGGTTTGTGTTTTGTGTTTCCGGGCACGTCAATTGCTTTGGTCGTTAGTGCCGTTAGTGTAGTGCATGTTTGTTTCTCGGGAGATGGCGGTGGTCTTCCCCAGCTGGATGGTGAGATCCGGCGCCGACCTACCGTCGGCTAGTGGGGTTTCCTCCTAACCAGGACTCTCACACAAGCGGGGCACCGCCCCAGCCGGGACACGCTATAACGTCCCGACCGATCTCCCGGAATATGTGGTAGTGTATTGCGTGTTAGTGTAAGTGTGTGTGTAAGGGGAGAGGATAGGACAGGGAAGAGGAAGAACAGATCGCACGTAGTCCGTGGCCCGTTTCGTAGGGTACTGCTCCGGCATTTGCCTGGTGTTGATCGGAAAATCCACGGAAAACTACCGATCAGAGCAGCCGGCCACTAGAATTCTCCTCCAGGCAGCGACTGAATTCGACCTAGCTGAAAAGCTACTGTCCAAAATCCTGCCGCCGTCAGGAATCGAACCGAGGACCTCCCGGTCAGAGGCGCTGCAGTGATGTACTGACGATCAGTTGATGTACTGAGCTACCGCTCCCGGTTACTCTCAGGGAATAACGAAACGTTTACAGAGATGTTTATCATCTATGGAATATATATTCGGAGATTTTTAGACTGGGAAAGCTAATAATCCATTCGATTTGTCCTGACGTTGTGCTTATAGGTAGTTTTTGTATTATTTGTTAATTATCGAATTAGACACATTATTCTCGCACGAAGGGAAGGAAATGCATAGTTGGATTGATAATGCAAGATAAAAAGTAAAATTGACCATATAAATCTGCCTATTATTTTGCAAAATGACTAACTTAACTCTATAATCCCAACATGCACAGTTTTCAAATTACCGCTATCTACTCAGCGCTTTCCGTGCGTATTTCATGCATGCATTTGCGATAGCAACTTGTCTAAAATTACTGGCAGGAAAGAACAGTGATTCTATGTTAACGGTTAAGATCCTCGAACAATACTGAAACACTTTTACTACGTCGACTGAAACACTTTTGCTTTTATTTGGAATGTAGATGAAAACGTTTAATAAATTGATATACATTCGATTCCGTTGCAAGATGTCGAATGTTGTTTAGACTTTTTTGTAATCATGCTAATCCTTTCTGCACGATCAACTTTTACTATAACATCAATTGAATTATATTTCAGTCATTGGGTTACGAGATTGGAATGTTTAATACTTGTAAGTCAGCCATTCAATGATAAATTAACAAATTTAAGAAAATATTCATATCGTGATACATATTTAACTCTCTTTCAATACAGAAAATTGTTCTTTAGCTTTACGTGATTGTTGCAATGCCAAGTCGAAATATATCATTTAGTAGTATTCTCCAAATCTTTGAAATAAGTTTTTGAATTATATTACTACTATAACTTGGATTTTATTTTAGGAAGATTTTCTATCCATACTACTCATATTAAAGATCATGACATTAAATTGGAAAACGAGTCCATCGACAATCACTCGGTAGACAAGTCATACAATTAAACTTCCACTTCTTCATCCTCAACCAAATTAGCGCCACTAACCACAAACTCTAATATTATCTCACGTAATCGGAAATCGTTCTGACATCTGGCTCCGCGGAGTCTAATATCGTTCTGACATTCGTCTCTTACGAAATCTGAAACGTTCAGTTCTAAGAGACGCGAAAATCTAACCTTTCCAGTTCTTCTGTTCTCCATCTTTTGTAACTAATTTTGTTTTTGGGCATTGTAGCCTGCTGGCAGTCATCTTGTTCTTTTCTTGTCTTATACACGAAAGCAAATTGCGACACGTTTGTATTTTTCTTGGAAATATTACTTTCGATGAAATAATTAAATTTTATTTTCCACAATATAGTTTTTCTCTCATGACGATTGTTTCTCCTAATATTAATCCTGATTCTCAATGTTCAGAATATCATGTCCATTTCAGCCTTTATTACATGCAAGTCTCGAAATTCGCATATTAATATTCAAGTTTGATTTTGAGTAATGCATAAAATAGCTTCCATTCTGCCTGTTGATAAATATAATGTCCTGACCTCTATTTCATTCCGCTTTTAACGTCAATAGGTATCATCTATACTTCATTACACCAAAATATTCCTGTAACTACCTGGTATTTATCAGAATTCTGCCGGCCTTAAGTAATGCTCAAAGCGGTCACTGCATTATTATTTCATCAATATTTCCCCCTAATCACAAACATGTTTATAAAAGGGGAGGAAATAGGGAAAGGTTTTGAACACCACTCGTTTGTATATTGCATGTCCGCTAGGTGGAACTGTGCTCCTCTAAAAGTCAATCTGCAGCGGTGATGGCTTCTAAAAATGAATACGCGATCCCTGAACAGAATATCGCAATACAACGTAATGGGTTGCAGGATGAACAGAGACATTGGTACCAAAACAAAGCTTTCCAGTTCTTTAATGTTTATGCATGAATAAAAAGTACTCGTAAAATAACTAATTTGTCTATTAACATTAAAAAATTGTACAGGCTATAAAATCGAATTTTTAATTAAAAACGAAAAAAAATTAGGAAGTTTAAATGGGAATTCTTCAATATGCGAATTCATTTCAATAGTATCTTCTATTTTAACGCAATATATCTTTTACTAGAATTAGAGATACATAGAGCTAGAGTTTATTATTTTCCTTGTCTAATAGCTTTTGATAAATTAATACAAAGATCAACGCGGGATACTTAAACATGCATTCTTATTTCTTTTCCTACTCCTCTTCTACTCAGATTTATTTAAGGTGTTTAGCAGAGTTCATGTTTCATCCTGAGGATTGTCAACGCTACATTGTTCTGCTACATTCTTCCGCAAAAATAAGAAAGAAGCACAAATGCATACATTAAGTCTTTGCGTTGAATTTCATTTAAAAATTGTATTTATCACTGTTTCATAGGGACTATCTTTTTATATTATGAAATATGACTACAAAATATTAAATAAAATACTTGAACGAGTCTTATAAATTATGGAATGTCATCATTCATTATCAAATTAATTGATTCGTTTTATTAACTAAACCCCAAGATGCTATGAATATGAAACATTTTGTATTCACCGACATAGGATTATGAAATACACTAATTTCACAAATGATCATAGTATACGTGTGAGTGAGTGCGAGGAGACAGAGAGCGAGAGAGCGAGTGAGAGCGAGAGAGAGTGAGAGTGAAAGTGAGTATGTGAGTGAGAGTGAAAGTGAGTATGTGAGTGAGAGTGAGTGTGAGTGAATGTGAGTAAATGAGTGAGAGTTAGAGAGTGAAAGAAAGCGAGAGGGGGAGAGAGAAGATTACCACTCAAGTCGTCCTAATTTTTTGTGTGCACGTCATTGTGAACTGTCTATTATAAGCCCACATAAGGATTTATATCTAATAATAGCAAAAGCAAACGATAACATATTACATTTTTTTTCTCCAGCGCATTCAAACAACTCGGCTCACGACACGTTAATAACCGCGATATGGCGCGAGAAATAAAAGAAAATAGCGGCGTGCGATTTTTCACGCCGCGTCGGCGAGGAGGTGGGGGTGCGCCATTTGAATGAGAGAGAGAGAGAGAGAGAGAGAGAGAGAGAGAGAGAGAGAGAGAGAGAGAGAGAGAGAGAGAATAAGAGTGGCGGGTTGGGTGGCAACCGCAATAAAGCGAGGGCGCTCTCCAAACAAAGGGAAGTGACGCGGTTTTAATGAGCAATTTTTATAAATCCGAGCTGCCACTCAGTGACCGCAGCGGCACGTCGAACGCGCTGACGTGCGGGCGTCATCGCAAACTGGATCCTGCCGCCGCTGTCGCCATTGGCGATCTCGGGACCTCCGGCCGTCTCCCCTTCACGGCCGTGTGCTCAATGGCCTCCAGCCCGAAGCAACCCGTTGGCGGCGTAAACGCTTGGGTCACACTCGCTGTACGTAAACGTGCGGCCGACGTGACCTCAATCAAACCGTGTGATGTTAGTGGTACCAAACATTGCCTTGGCCGATGCCACTGTGACCTATATTACCACAGCTCTGTTCGCTATTATTATTGATGTAGTGTAACACAGATATAAACGCATCACTATGTGAGTATGATTGATTGATTTTTTTGTGTTTCCGGGCGCTTCAGCTGCTTCGGTCATTAGTCCCGTTAGTGTTGTGCATTATTTTTTTCGGGAGATGGCGGTGATCTTTCCCCGCTGGATGGCGAGATCCGGCGCCGATCTACCGTCGGCTAGTGGGGTTTCCCCCTAAAAAAGGACTCTCCCACCAGCAGGGCACCGCCCCAGCCGCGACAAGCTCTACGCTCCCGACCGGTCTCCCGGAATATGTGGTAGTGTAGTGCATGTTAAAGTCAGCGTGTGTGTAAGAGGAGAGGACAGGACAATGCTCCGGCATTCGCCTGGTGTTGAAGGGAGAAACCACGGAAAAGTACTGATCAGAGCAGCCGGCCGCTAGAATTCTCCTCCAGACAGCGACTGAATTCGACCTAGCTGAAAAGGTAGTGTCGAAAATCCTGCCACCATCAGGACTCGAACCTAGAATCTCCCGGTCAGAGGCGCTGCAGTGACATCAGTTGATGCACTGAGCTACTGCTACCAGTATGTGAGTATGTATTTGGCATTTTAGGGTAGGATTAATCCAACTTTTTCCAGCTAGCGGTGTTCCAGGCCTAAGCCCCGTTTTTAATATTCACGACTGGAGGAAAGGGAGACATGACGTATTTCCATCACAGTACCTAGATTATTTGGCATGCATTATCGTTTAATTTCATCACAGCTATTGAAACTGGGGCAAGTTGATAAGAATGCTACAGCTTCATTTTTGTTTCGGCCGGGAATCGAAACGGGGACCTCCTCACAGAAAGCTAGAACACTGTTCATGAGCCACCCGAAACGCAACATTTCACTCATTGAAGACAATATTTCGCTTCTTTTCACCGCCTCATACTCGCCCATGAATCAATGCGCGTTTTATTTCAGGGGTATCGACTCTTCATTTATCAACTGGTAGATTGGTAACTCTTTTGGCATCGAGAGGCGAAAAACTGGGGATGATTCTAAACAAAAAGTCACGCAATTTTAGAAGATGATTACATAAATTCGAAGGCCCACATAGTAGTAGTGTGTATCCGGCTGTCGAGCATGCGTAAATGCGAAGTGGATGCTGACGTCATTTACAAACATGTGACCTCTACAATTTCCACTACATTTCATTTCCTTGAGTCACCTGCAGCCAGAGTCGCATTTATTATATGCCGAATTTTTCTGAGTCTACACTTCGGTCATATTCATTTTCTATATCTATCACTATACTTACTGCAGCCGACGTTGCCAAAAATAACGTTAACGGTAAAGTCGAATTGGTTACACGTTCATATAGACGTACAAATATAATTACACGTTCAGATGAAACACTTAAGGAGTAAAATGTTGTAAGTCGAAAAATATGATTAAATTGAAAGTAAAATTAATAAATTAGTGTTAACACTGAGAAGTAAATTAATAATAGCAGTAGAAGTAATTCCCATCATAAGATTAGTATAATTATTTTTAGATAATATCAAGAGCTGGTAATATTATAAATATTGAGAAGGAAGTGTATTTCACATTACAAACTGCCATGTATCACATATCTCATATTAAACGTAGCTCTCAGTGAGCGAATCGTTTTAATCTTTGAAATTCCATTATATGTTTCCTATACATAATGCTGTGCAAACAGGTGACTGGTGCGGTTGAAAGCAGTCCAAGTCACAACGTTTGACAAAATCAATCGGACTTTCTCTAACAAACATAAAACGTAAATGACAATACTCAATCTAGGTAGAGAAGACACAATTTGTAATTAAAATAACCGCCAGACACAATAGTTAATGTTATGAAAATTCTCAACAACCATTGATTATATACTGAAGGCAGGTAAACGGGGCTTGGTCAGTAGAAATGAATCTACAACATAGTTGTTTGCCATTTCGAAAAATATATTTTTATCGTCAGGGCTGTACAATATGGAAAGGAAACAACACATAGTTACAATAAGGCTAAAAAAAACACGAGTCAGATACAATTACAAATCTGGCAACAGTTGAACACATTTACAAAGTTTGTTGACGAGAGTTCCATACCTTTGAGAAAGGTATGTTGTAATTTCTTTTTATTTTTGCTGACCAAGCCTCGATAATTGCCTTCAACAAATTAATTGACCTACACTACTCAACTCTTCGTTACAAAGTGCTGAAATTATTCACACATTTGACTGGACAAATGTATCTCAAAATTAAAAATTGTTATTTTAATTTCATACGAATTCTTTAATTAAGTATATGTAATTTGTATCTGGGGTTGCGAATGACCAACTTCTTGTAAACCAAGCCCAAAAATATGAATTAAAAAAAATTAACAGTATATTCGAAACCAGTATCTGTTCTTTTTACTTATTATTCATCATAATGGCGCTCACCCATTACACGTCCCCACCCACAATTCCGCCACCATTCTCTCACACGATCTTTTTCCCACGGGGCCAGCAAGTGCGCGGAAAGTCAAAGGATGGGGGTTTTCATGTATAGGTGATTGTAACACTATCACACAATATATTTTATCAAATGAGGATGTGGAATCTAATTCCGAAGGTACTTCTTTTGTACACCGTTCTCATCACTTCCTCAAACCATCACACGCTCTCCATTCATCCCAAGCTTCACACGTCTCCTAATCAGGATCCACTCCCCTCCGGGGGGCGGAGGGGCAGGGGTTGATCATAATGGCGTGCCGCTCAATCGGCGCGCGTGACAGACGCGTGATGTATGAGCGCGTGCAAATTAAAACGGCCCCGCACGCCGGTGCCACGCCGACAGCCGAAAGGATCGGGCACAAAAATGGACGAGCAAGGGAAAATTCGTTATTAAATAAAGAACGTTCATTTATTATTATCAGCATCATCGTCATCGTCATCAACATTATTATTATTAGTAGTATTATTATTATAATCATTAATAATGATAATAATTAATAATAATAATGATAATAATAATATAATCATTATTATTATATCATCATTATTATCATTATCATCATCATTGCTATCATTATCATTACTATCATTATCATTATCATTATCATTATCATTATCATCATTATTATATCATCATTATCATCATTATTACCATTATTACCATTATTATCATCATTATTATTATTATTATTATTATTATTATTATTATTATTATTATGGCCTCTGGGATGGCTCATGGGCAGCGTACTAGTGTCCTGTGCTGTGGTCCCGGGTTCGATTCCCGGTCGAGGCAAAAATAGAGTTGTAGCTTTCTTTCAAAATCGTCCCAGTTTCTGTACCTGTGTGACATAGAAAAGCTCAAGCAGGTGGATCTTACTAGATACTGTGAAGAGAATACGTCATGCATCTCTTACCCTCAAGCATAGGAAATTAACTAGACCCAGGCATGGGGGGACACCGGTAGCTGACCGGCGAAGAATCCTACCCCCTCAGCGGGCTATTTTTTGCGGCCTTCCAACATCTATGGTCACTTGCATTGCAATGTGCCTGTGGGGCCTTCCGAAGCCTAGCAGCAATCTGATGACGTCACAACTGATGTCAGTATTCAAACTTGTAAAAGTTGTCTTTAAAGCATGTCTTAATAATAATGATAATAATAGCAATAATAATAATAATAATAATAATAATAACAACAACAACAACAAAATAATAATAATAATAATAATAATAATAATAATAATAATAATAATAATAATAATAATAATAATAATGCCTGGAATGCAGGATTGGAAGACTTCGTAGTGATTTGGCCCACAGTGCACTGGGCTTGAGGAGAGGATAGAGAGGGGGAGAGGGAGAAGTAGGGGGTGGGTGACGGCGGCGCTGGTGTCGATCGGCGCAGATGAGCAGACGCCACTCACGCGCGACTGCGGCCACCTGCACCGCTTAGCGCGCGGACAAAAGCGGGGCCCCTGACGTACGCCTCAGATAGCGACACTCGGGCGACACGGCGCCGCGCCGTGCACGTGGCACATCGCACGGTGGTATCGCATTACGGTCTTTGATGCGACAAAGCAAGGCTTCTCGGCTCTGCGGTGTGGATTCAAAACAGGACATCTTGCTTTTCGTGAATGACTAAAGGAAGCCGGGTAATATAATGTATGCCAATGACGAAATGTTGATTTAACTGATTAGCGTTTCCTTGTTCGTCAACCGCTAAGGTCGTTGAGCCCATAAGTGTATTGCATGTGATCGCTTCATCCCACTAGCTGGCGGAAAATGTATTGAAAAGTTGTCTGATGGCGTGTGGTCGGAGATCAAAATTACGCAGTAGTTAATCACTATTTTAGTAATTACATTCATTCTCAAATATTGTCATAAAAGTATCTTAGATATTAGTAACAATTTAAGTTAGTGTGAGAAAAAAATATATGACACAAAAAACGTCGATATCGTTGCATTTCCTAAAGCGAACATTAAAGAATATACGGTAAACGTGAAAGAATGTATTTTAAAGGTTGTTCTTATAGAGAGTCGACGTTTAGAGGGTAATTCTAAGCATTACCCAAGAAAAAGTCTACTTTTCTCAGGCACGACAGGAAAAAACCACAATTGTGATTTGAAGGAATTGAGGTGCAAATTACTACAGCTCTGTATTTCGTTCATCACCCTGTAAAGGCGCCCAATTTTAGGCCGCATAACGCCGACGGGATAGATGTAGTTCCCTAACACAGTTGATATTTATTATTATTCTTATAACAATTCTTCTAATAATAATAAATTATTATTATTATTATTATTATTAATAGTAGTAGCTTTATAGTAGAAGTAATTGTAGCAGCGTTTAAACTAAAACTGTACAAGACAGTCAAAAAAAGTTTTTTATTTATTTTACGTCAAAAAACAGTTAAAACTGCGTATGACGTGCTATGGGGAAAAGTGAATTCTGTGCACATTTGCCAAATTCTGTGATCCCTACACTAAATCATATACTACCTAAATTTTGGAAAAAAAGCTCCCATGGAATAAAACCTATTTTCAAGGATAAATAAGCAATAAATGTTGGCTCTTATCCATGTTGTCCTTCGGAATAATACTTCCTGCCGCGACTACATGGAAACGATAATTTGAATAATTGTATTTCCCACTGAATTCTAGAAGACGGG
Organism: Teleogryllus oceanicus; assembly: GCA_964035755.1. Lineage (NCBI taxonomy): Eukaryota > Metazoa > Arthropoda > Insecta > Orthoptera > Gryllidae > Teleogryllus > Teleogryllus oceanicus. The sequence goes on along the minus strand of CAXIVR010000008.1, from coordinate 83,053,818 downwards.
CACAGAAAATGAAGTTACATTTATGTCCAGAAGCAAAACAAGGGGCCATCTCAACATTTGCTCAATGGATCAGGGAAACTGGACGAAAAACCTGATTGAGATGGGGGTCATTGACCCGGCGGCTGTAATACAATACTTGTTACAGGTTGTTTATACACATTTATACAGTTTAAATTGTAAATAATGTCGAAGACACCTAAATCCCTTTACATATTTCGTAACAATAACTCTTCTATACCACATGTACAGCTCCTAAGAAACCTTAGCGTTACACTCCGCAATACTTCACCTCGGAAACAAGCCGTCCCACTACTAAGCTCTCGAGACCCCCAGAGGACAAATGCTCGCTCCATACCCGGCCGCTAAGTCCCATGGCCAGAGTCACACCTCGCAGAGCTGTAGCTCGCGATCACGCCCGCACTGATGGAGAATACGTGCACGAGCACGAACATTCCACTGGAAAGCAAATCTCGCCAAGCAGTTCGCTCCGCTGGCTTATACACCGGGGCATCCCGAGGCAGTGAGGCTCCCCCGCCACGAAGCCGCCACACAGACTCGTTCCCGTTTCCGAGCCCTGCACAACCAAGGGCCCGCCGGCTATCTGCGTTCCCCCGAGAAATGTTCGTCAAATCCAGACTCGCCTCCGCACCTGCACTACCTACGCCCTTTGCACTCTTTTTTTTCAGCTGCTTTCAAAGACAGACTTTCCCTAGTCACCGCCACCCTGACGCCAACGCGATTGGCCCCTTTCTCTCCGCTGGCCGCCGGCACCTCTGCGCGCAAACGGGCGAGCCAAATGCTGTGTCGTCACAGTCGTCAAAACCTTAACCTCCCGTCAGAATTGCAATGCATTCACTGATCACTAGACATCGGATGTTTAGGCCCTAAAAAATCGTCTTTTAGGCGCCTCAAAAGGCACTGAAAATGTCAAGAATAACGAGAAGAAAAGTCACTATCATAAGTTACATACACAATAACATGAAAAATTGTTAAATTCTGTGGTGGCAGCAGAGATTTTGTGGTACTCCATGATAAACTATCTGGGATCAATGAGGTATCTACCACAATAGTATTAAATGTAATTTTAATATGATTACATATAGCCAGACACGAGTTTCGGAAGCACTCTTCCCATCTTCAGTGGTTCCAAATAACACAGATTAAACGCATAATTTCATGGAAAGACGTCAAAGTGTGACGCCATTTTGATCGTACGCTGTACGAGGCAGTCTGCTTTCCTACAGCGTAAATTATTAAGGAAACGCAAACGGAATGGTTTGTATTTTATTACCTACGCACATTCTACTTCACAGTTTTCATTGTGTTTAGCTCTTTCGCTTGCAACATTAAATTATATTTGTACATGAATAAATGTTTTGGTTATTTTTCCGCTTATAATTATTATAACAGTCGCTCCTAATTTCCTCTTACTTCCTCAGATCTTTCGCATCCCAGAAAAGGACAAAAATATTAACACAATCTCGATCATTATTCACTCAGTTGGATCAACATGGAGTAAAAGTAATAAATCATTCTTAGCTCAAAATTATTTCAAATCAAAAAATATAAAGAAACGAAGTATTCAGAGCATGTAGTATTTTCCAAAAGGCAATATATGTTTATAAATTAATTTGAACTTTACCCACCTTAAATATAATTTTAATAAAAAATATTCTTAAATCTTCAGATTTTGAGGGGCTTATCATGCAGTTGTTGGTGAATTTTGTTAACTAGTGTTCTACATTGCAATTAGAATAATGTATGCCATACTTGTATATATATGGCATAGATTTTGGATGCAGTCATCCACCCCTTTTCAAGTACTGGAAAATGGTTCATGAAACAATTATATGGTACTTTCTAGATATACATTAACTTAGGATATTTTATAAAATTAAATCGTAAATAATGCAGGACACATAGCCATTGACACACACACAAAATAAAAGTAAAAATAGGAATCTGTTACAGGAAATAGATTGGATGTCCATGAAAACATTAAACTGATAAAACCTGAAGGAGTGGAATAAGGTTGCGACAGTCATGGAAAGGGTATGGAAGTGGGCAAGAAGTTCAAAATGCATAATCAGTCGTTGAATATGGTTCGAATCAGGGCATAGAATCTCATGAAGAAGGAAGTGAAGCGATGCGAACAGAAAAACAATATATATGAGAACTGAAATCACGCATGAGTCTGGACTAATCTAAGTGAGCAGACATTTATATGTTGGCCGTAACTACTCAACATCCTTTCTTCCATTTAAGGCTTATTAATTCTTAACAATCCACACCATTTACTTAAAAAAGAAATGTTTGTAATTTTTTCCATATACAATACATTGATGTTATTATAATTAAAAGAATATAGTTTTTCACTTGTGTTTGGTAAGAGCAGTGAGATCAGTGAATGTCTTTTGAGGTTGTTAGAAAGAATGTTCCTTAAAAACAATTCAGAACTTTTTGAAAAACGTAACAATTTGTCTAATGTATTTATAAATGTCTATTATACTATCAAATCATAGTACTATGTATTGTTTTGGTGTTAAAAACATATGACTATTCGCGTGGCAGAGTTGAGTTAGTGACCTTAATTGCTTTCTTTTAAATGGTCTTAGCAGAAATTTCATCACTACATTGCTAAAAGCGAGACAACTGCAATTTTGCGTATTGAACGCGACACGATGTTGTTAGCGTATCATTAATATCACCATATATTTTTCCGCCAGTGGTTTCAATTGCTAATTTGTTTCATCGGTGACTTTCTTCTCTAACTCAATTTTGGGGTCTACATAGACCTGTCAAGCAATGACAGAATTTCTCCAGAACCTATTCCTAAGTTTTATCTATTTCCTCTATCTACCTAGAATAGAATTAGGGTTTCCCTATGGCAATCCTATTTAGTTCCTTCGTGGTGTGCTGTTCAGATGTGTTTGGATGTTTCCTATGGTCTTCCTACTGGAATTCCATATCGTGACCTGTCGTTGGCAGATCAAATTTTTCCCGTGCGAAACTCATAGATTTTCCCTATCGTGATCTGTCTAGATCTGGTCAGATTTTCTCTGTACTAACCCTAGGAATTTACATAACGTAATCTCTCTAGAACTAACTTTGGTGTAATGCAGTATTCCCCATTCAAGAATTCCTTACCTTTTTTAATACCTCGTCTTCAAATTAGGAACTACCGACGGAAATTCTACTAAGAATTCTACTCAATATTAGTGGCGCAATAATAGTGGAGTAATATAATAATGGGGAAAATAGTTTGCTTGCTCACTCGGAGTATATAAAGTCCCGAGCCAATTTTACAATGTCATGGTGCCGTCCTGCATGTACTATCGAGCAAATACTACGCCTAGCGGACAACATGAATAAGAGCCCAAAATTTATTGCTTATTTATCCTTTATCCTTGAAAATAGATTTTATTACATGGGAGCTTTTTTTTTCAAAATTCAAGTAGTATATGACTTACTGTAGGGATCCCAGAATTTTGAAAATGTGCACACAATTCACTTTTCCCCATAGCAAGTCATACGCAGTTTTAACTGTTTTTTTACGTAAAATAAATAAATAGCGGAAGCAGAAGCACTGATATTGATCCCTGGCGTCCGTTCGCTAACAGTCTTCAGTGCTTCCGTACCCTTGCGCGTGTTGTGGTACGGACGCTATGTAAACGGGCTGTTGCTGAGTTCGCAACTGTTCGCTGATGCTGGATTGCAAACCGACCATATTTGCCGCAGACGCTGCTCAGACCAACGGGTAGAACTTGCGTCTAGTAACAGCATGCACGTACTATATTGATTTGTTGAGACAAGCAGAATTAGACGAATTGTACATAAATGTTGGTTAATTTTTTAACATTAAAAGAAATATAAATATTTGTTAATTTTGTAATTTTCTTTCATATATATTTCTGTTTGCACTGAAATTGTAAAAATATTTCTCGAAACTTCCATGATTAATTAGATAATGGTTTATTGCTCAATAAAAAAAATGATTTATGGTTTAATGATAATCTTCATTCGTTAATTTCGATATTTTTATTCTTCAACTTGACTTAATTTGTTTTGTATTTTTAATTTCCCCGAAAACTTAACTTTCTAAAATGTATTTCTCACCTACATATTCTTAATATTACACTCACGCTGATGCATAAAATAGTGACGTATGTGTTGTTAGAATTCAATGAATGGTAATTTGGCAAAAAATAAGACACAGTTCTTCCAGAAAAGACAAATAATAGTACAACAAATAATAAAATAAATCAGCAAACGTATCTAAAACTGCGAATGTTGTGGATAATAATAATTCTCAGTTGAAAGTGTAATGAACAAGTTTTTGAACGTATTTAATCCGCTGCATTCAACCGAATTTAACATTCCAGTATATTAGTAAAAAGGTTATATAATAGTTTCATTTTATAATTTATTTACATTAACATTACAATTGTATCCCACACCAATTGACTTACAAGTATTTATATTTTACCAAACAAACCTGTACAAGTTCCGAAGAATTCTTCCGTGGTTTACGAAAGGTCTTAAATCATGTCCTATCTTCTACTTTTATTCTTAATGAACGTAAGATAAATACACTGTCGTTGAAGCCTGAGCACATGTTAATAAAATACTGAATGAAGAGCAAAGATTGTAGACCATTGTAGGCATTCTTAAAACTTCCACAACCTATAATTTAAAAAAAATTACATGCATTTCTATTCGTGCAAAGTTTTCATTTTTCAGACACCACTAAATTAACAGTTTTAACCGATCATGATGTAACGCCCCAGCGTCAGCTACAATATAATGAATCTCTGCCACATATCCACGATTTTCATGCGCAATGTATTTACGACGATTTGTCATGGCGTATCTCGATTTCCATGCTAAAGGGTAGATCTGCACGTGCAGCTAAGCGGGGAAAATCGCCGGCAAGCACGTCCGTGTGTCACAACGGAACCATCGCACAGCCACGGCCCGATCGCCCCCGCGTGATAACTTCATCAGCTTTACAGATGTATAAGCACGCTCCAAATGTCACTTGAATGACGAAGAGCAAACTACCAGGCATTCGTTTCTCAGTGAGAATAGGATTTAACTAATTAACTATCAGAGCGATAGGTGACAGAGTGGACTAGGGATTATCCGAGATATTTGGCACGCATACTTCCTGGATTACGAAAAAACACAGATAATCCGGACATCAAACAAAAATAAAAATACCAATTACAAACCGTAATAAAAATGTAAAAAGCATGTTTGCCGCAGACAGACATGCAACTACAAAATTGAGAATGTCCAAGACAAACCGAGATTATCAAATTCACGGTTCCTGCAGTTGTTCTAGAATTGATGACAGTATCTCCACGATCGCTCACCGCCTCACTACTTACTGGAGCAGCTATTTTATTTACTTCTTTTGCGCGTGAGTGAGTTACTTATATTGCGTACATTCCTCCGTACATACATTGCGCGCTTTCGTTGCTGAGTGATTTTTTTTGGTTGGTTGGTTAATGATTCCGGGCGCCACAACAGCTTAGGTCATTATACTAGTAAGTGTAGTGCATGTTTTTTCCTCGGGAGATGGCGGTGAACTTCCCCCGCTGGATGGCGAGATCCGGTGCCAACCTACCGCCGACTAACGGGGTTTCCCTCTAATCAGGACTCTCCCACCAGCGGGGCACCCCCCAGCCGGGACAAGCTCTATGCTACCGACCGGTCTCCCGGAATATGTGGTAGTGTAGTGTATGTTATTGTTAGTGTGTGTGTAAAGGGAGAGGATAGGACAAGGACGAGGAAGGTCAGATTGCACGCGGTCCGTAGCCCGTTTGTTAGGGTACTGCTCCGGCATTCACCTGGTTTTGATCGGAGAAACCAGGGAAAACTACCGATCAGAGCAGCCGGCCGCTAGATTTCTCCTCCAGACAGCGACTAAATTCGAACTAGCTGAAAAGATGTGTGTGTCGAAAATCCTGCCGCCGTCAGGACTCGAACCTAGGACCTCCCGGTCAGAGGCATCAGTTGGTGCACTGAGCAATGAGCACTGAGCACTGAGAAATCAGTTGATGCACTGAGCTACCGATCCCGGTCGTCCCCGGCTAAGGAGCGAGTATTTTAGAATGGTGGAAAATTCCACACTGTCCATGACGTGCATGCGACTTGTAAAAGAACGCTGGAAGATGCCTGGAAAAACTCAATCCCTAGGGTCATTTCCCTTCCTAACGAGATCTCACGTTCTCACTGTCTTCCAACCAGAGTTTCGGTTTTGGTTAACTGCATCTGGCGGGGAAATCGAGTCATACCTAGGCGTTTAAGGATTCGACCATTGAACGCGTCTGCTAAAAATTAATCCCTCAGACCTGCGCCGGGAATGTGATTCATAGGAAACCTGGATCGAATACACGAACGGTTGAAACTACGGCCAGTAACCGTGTCCTTGAAAAATAATCCACGTTATGATAAATAACTTACTTTCTGTCCTCCACTTTTAATAGATTTTGTTGATATTTTGCTTCTAACGGTATCGGTTAATCCGGATCCCTGCCTGTAACCCTGCATCAGAGAATTGAAAATTGGACAGGAATAAAACAGGACTCAGATAAAAGCCAGTTTATCGAATTCCTCATTTCCTGAAATTCTCATCACGTTTACGAACGGAGAATCTCCCTTATGATACGAAAATTCTCATCATTTTGAATGGTATTGTGTTGGATTGGGTCAGGTCACGTCAAAGGTCAGACCTGAACGTGTATTTCAGCGGAAAACCCAATTGAAAACTCTACCGCGTCAAAACGCGATAGACGAAATTATCATCGTACCCTCCCCGATGAATATTTTGCCAGTTTAAATACTGTTAAGTATGCTCCAAACCTCACTTACATCCTCAAGGACAAACGCAATACATTCTTGACAGCACAAGAATTATTTATAGATTTCAATAATAGTCTAAGAAGAGTATGCAATCATTATTTGCATCACATCAACATATCACATTGATATATGTAATACAATCCATTGATATATGCAACTAATGTAATGTACCCTAAAAATTGCAACTAATCGATTAGTTTTTTGTTTGGATTGGATGAAATTAGTTCGTGTCGTGTCCTAATTATCGATTCGAGCATGTTGTTGGATATCATACGGTACAGAATCGTATACGTTGCAGTATGACATACGCTACATCATTATACGCTGGAGTTTCGTACTGACTATGCGCGTTGCAAATTACTGGAAAACAGAGAAAACAAAAAACAGCAACATGAGCTCTAGTACCTCCAACTAGAATGCATTTGCCGGGAAAAGAGCTGAAGAATACTATAATACTATCTCTTATTTTGATTATAATGCAACGCTTACTATTGAACAAGAGTAAAATATCTTATCCACATTATTAGTTTGAATAATATCGACTTGAAACTGCCATTTTAAATCACATCGAACCTCGTGTACCATATCTATCCAATATACAAATTTATTTTACAATGACTCGTGGATTTAGAATAGAAGAGTTGGGCATTGCTTAACAACACATAGTTGGATCAAATTAGGTGCATGTGCGGAGTCTCTGGAAGGTCTGAATCGTAGATTATCAGCCTACAGGAAGGAATAAAAGAAGAAAAATAGTAGAAGTCGGAAAAAGAACAAAAACAAATGCATTGCAAAGTACATCGCTAAAACAAGTTCAATAGGTATTCTTGAAAGTACAGTGACAAGCTATCCGATGATTGTACACTTTACAGGTACCATACAGGTTTAATCGACCTAGAAGAAGAACTCGTGTAAAATTGAAGACGCCCTTTTGACTCAAAGAATTTCGACGAGACGAAACAGAGAGAGAGAACAGCAACGCCGACGGCACCTTCACTAAGATCCAAAAGTTCTTAATCTTCGTTAAATTTTCTTCCCCAAACGGAAATTCAAACAAAACACCTAAACGCTATTCCTAACAATTACAGTTTAGAACTCCGCTACTTGGAAACTTTCACGAGAAATTTTCAACAATCCAGTAAATTGAGTTGGATTCATTATCACGGTTTAGTAACTTCGAGAGGGAAATGCAGACTTACGAAAGTAGTTATTCTCATTTTTTTCAACTTAAACGAAAACGACGCCCCGGAAAACTCTGCACCGAAACGGAACGGTCGGTATGAAGCCATTTATTCGTTTCAATTAAAAATTTTAACGCCGTCCTAATCTCGGACGCTCCCTGATGCGTTTGCCTCCGAAAGATAATACACAATTTCACCGCGAAATGTGAAACTCAGAATCGCTCCCACCAAGCGGCGCCACGGTGGTTGGAATGTCGCAAGAGAACGGACAAAACACGTTTCCCCCAAACTGTTTGATTGATTGATTGATTTTTTCGTGTTTCCTACATACGGGCCCAGTGAGCACTAACTCACATTTTTGGGGGAAAAAAACTTTAATGAAACAAAAATAATCGTCGTAGGAATGGGCTCACTCATTGTCGCCGCAAACGTGACAAGCTGCGGCGAGTACGCGATCTTCTGTGGCACTTCTGCTGGCGGACTTGAGTGGTTGGAAGATGGATTGATTGACTGATTGATTTTTTCGTTCTTCCCGACGTGTCAACAGCTTTGGTCATTAGTCCCGTGAGTGTAGGGCATGTTTTTTTTCTCGGGAGATGGTGGTGATCTTCCCCCGCTGGATGGCGAGATCCGGAGCCGACTTACCGTCGGCTGGTGGGGCTTCCCCCTAACCAGAACTCTCCCACCAGCGGGACACCGCCCCAGCCGGGACAAGCTCTATGCTCCCGACCGGTCTCCCGGAATATGTGGTAGTGTAGTGAATGTTAGTGTAAGTGTGTGTGTGTGTGTATGGGAAGAGGATAGGACAAGGAAGAGGAAGGACAGATCGCGCGCGGTCCGTGGCCCGTTTGGTAGGGTACTGCTCCGGCATTCGCCTGTGCAGTGTCGAAAATCCTGCCACCGTCAGGACTCGAACCTAGGACCTCCTGGTCAGAGGCGCTGCAGTGACATCAGTTGATGTACTGAGCTATCGCTCCCGGTAGCAGCTTCGTCACTGTGTAATACCGTTGTAAACGAATTTGCAGGTTCAAATCCCCAGGCTGGGGGCGGTGGATTTTCGAGGAACGGAATATCATCACTGCGTCAAGTTCCTCTTATTGGCATGTAAAACAATCCTGCCTTCCATGGTTAAATCTCGGTAATATCCAGTCTTGCCGAGATTGCACGTTGTAATGATCAGACAGATCCCACTTTACTAGCTGAGTTTGAGAAGTGAAATGGAAACAGCGTGAAATTCCAGGCGCTTCAAGAGACCAAGGCACGAGGTGCAGCTGCTTGTAAACCTCTCAGTATTCGAATAGTCTACATAGGAATCCCGACCAACTTAGGTGGCTCAGGGCATCAACTGATGTCACTGCAGTGCCTCTGACTGGGAGGTCTTGGTGATCTTTTCCCGACAGTGGCAGGATTTTCGACACTAGCTGCATAGCTACGTCGAATTCATCTGCTGCCTGGGGGAGAATTATAGTGGCCGACTGCTCTGATTGGTAGTTCTCCGTGTATTTTGCAATTACCAGACGAATACCGAAGGAGAATTCTAACAAATGTGCCACAGACCGCGCGCGATCTTTCTTGCATCTTCCATTCCCTCTTCTCGTCCCCTTACACACACACACATGCACTACACTACACACATTCTGGGAGACCGGTTCGGAGCTTAGAGATTGCCTCGGTTAGGACGGTGCCCCGCTGGTGGGAGAAAATCCCTCGGAAAAAACCCTCTAGTCGACAGTGGGTCGGGGACAGATCACATCATCCATCGGGGGAAGGTCACCGCCATCTCTAGAGGAAAATCAGGCATTACACTTACAGGAATACTGACCTTTGCTGCATACGCACCCAGAATCACTAATCAAACATCATAGAAATCTCGGGTGAAAACTCGCTTAATCGCCGCATCTCCCAAAGGATCCCAACGAAAAAAATTGAGTATAAAAAGTAGAACTTCAGCCAAGCATTAACTCACGCACCACAATAATCACAAGTTCGCTATATGTTGCACAATACTTCCACTTTTTAGACATAACTTGTAATTTTATGAAAATAAGATCAAATTATTTTATGAATATAGGACATTTCACCTAATCTTGACAGATTAGGCTGTTACAATATATCCTCCTCTTTCACCTCACCCGTGCATGCACACATATTATGCTTGAACAAGGATTTATCAAAATGAGTTCACGAGTACACCCCGGTGAACAGCCTATATGGGAAAATGTGAAGAAGAAGAAGAAGAAGAAGAAAAAGAAGAAATTAACTAATTACCCTGAGTATCCGAACATTTCCTGGATTTCCAAAATACCGTACTCTACAGAAAAACGGAGACAAGAGAAGCGTTTTTTTTCAACTCAGACTCCAAGAGTTCGGTGCTCGGTGCTAGAATTTGTCGAAAAGCACGACTTTTCTTTGGTCGGTCTATCAACATTTAACTGGAGACATACTATGGGTGATCAACACTGAGAGAAATAATTCAGAACTTTAACGATATTTTCATTGCATTAGTAATCACCAAGGAACATTTTAGGAGAAGAAAAGAAGAGATGTTGAAACATGATTATTCATATAGTAAAACATTATTAATTAGTAAAATATTTCGTGAAATATTTTGATATAATTTAACTACAACGCTGATATCATACTGTTTATAACTTCAATTTGCAAGACGCGAATATATACGAAATAAGTTTCAATAAAAAGTTTTGTTGATGATTTACGTGCTACCGCCATAACATGCACACACTATATTCCCTGCGGATGTGGTGGTTCCGAGGTAGATTGATGCAGCCAATGTCGCATTCTCATCCCCCCTTCAGAGCGCTCGACCCCTCCGGATGCCACCCGAACTAATACTGGCATCAGAATTAATATGTGAACGTGACCTCCAATACATCTCCCCCACCCCTATGTCTTCTGGCAGGGGAACCTTGGGTACGGGCATTTCCTCAACAAGGAGCAACCAGTTCTGAGTCTGGTTCAAAAATTAAGCTATTCAATTCGAGATTGGGATAAGCCGCTACTTCACTTCTTCCGAGCGAAACCACTAGTCCGAAATCCGAACTGAGGTTTGCTCAGAGGAATCCTGGGCGACTCTTCCTACTGCCACCCTGCACATCTTTGGCACTAACGACGCATATACCACTAAATGACTCTGTAAACCGGGTGGGCGTTCTCAATCCTCCACCAGAGCTAGAAATGAGGTCTTCGCCACCCTCATCCCCTGCGGGATTTTGGGCGGTAAGAAAATGGCGATTATTGAAACATTCGAAAACCAAGTCATCCGTCTAAATAAGTGTATCACTGTTATAATTAAATGCATAGTGATGCTGAATTTTGTGGAGAACTGTCAAAAACGACGTGTCAATTCCCCCACAGCCTTCAGATAAGGAGGAAATTCAATAATATTTTTGAAGTCTATAGTATGATGCGTGTTTTTGATGTCCATCGTTCTTACTGTATTTAAGGGACCATGAGAATTAATTTGTTAATTTGTAATAATGATTACGTAACGCAGTTGAAATAGTTCAGTTTCAATTATTGGTTCTTTAAAAAGGAATCGATAGTATATAAATTGAACAATAATGTTATAACATATAGAACAAGGATTGTAATTATTAGACATCGGATGTTTAGGGAAATGCCTATTTTTTTCTAGAGAACTTATTTAAAGGCTGATAGTATATGTCCACGAATCATGACAAATTATTACATTTGAAGGAATTTTATAATGCTTATTTTGGCTTATTTTAGCATAAATTTCCATTTTTTTCATAAATACCTTTTCAAGGACTTTTTTGCCTTTTATTTATTATATTTACATACAATGCTAAGATATCGGAAAATTGGCGATAGTCCAACGTGATCATTCATTACGAAACCTTCTATTCACGTCTTGAAATTTAAAATTACGAGAGAATTCCTGAAAATATACCAACTGATTTTCTCCATTTCCCTATTTCACAAATAGTAGCCATGATTTGAGAACATGGACGATTGACAATACACCGAGGGAACCGAAATTTTAAGTGGAAATAAATATAAATTCCCGGAAGGTTTCAGTATTGCTAGTGTTGGACTGCTAAAGTATATGCCAATCACATCGTTCAGATATCCTTCTCCGCATTCAAACTGATTTTGTCTCCCAGTCGTCGCAAATTTGAAATTGTGATCCTTGAAAAGTTACTGGTAATATGTAAATATTACTGGTTAATGGAAACTATTAAGAATAAAATGTAGAAGAGCTGTAAATATGTAAATCTATTTTTACATTAAAATATACGAGCTGGTTTTGTGCATTTAAGTTTACAAAATAATATAGACAAAAATTATAAACAATGTTTTATTTTATTGTGTATGTAACTTATGACATGTCCTTTTTTGTCCTTATTCTAGACTTTTTCAGTGCCTTTTTAGGCGCCTAAAAGACGATTTTTTAGTGCCTAAATATGCGGTGTCTAGTAATTATCAAAAGAATCGTGTTCATAAAAATTAGTGTTCTATTAGGGACAGGATCAATTTTGTAAATTTAGGTTATTAGCGTCACGACGCTATTGGATGCAAGTTCAAATAGCTTAACGAGTGAGGTGTTGTGGATGAAGCCACTTTACCTCAAATTCCATTGAATAACTTGAATAATTTTGCATCATCACGACTCTATTGGCTGCGAGTTCGAATAACTTAACGAGTGAGGTGTTGCGGATGAAGCCACAACCTCAAATTCCATTAAATAACTTCAATAATTTCGCATCATTATTTAACTTCTGATAAAGTCAAATACTCTGAAGTTGGCTTAACACACATTAAAGAAATTACACTAAAATAGAGTAATAACGTATTCTAGTACCAAAGACCCAGCCAAGGCTATACCGAAATATTTTCGATAATTTCTATCTACAAAGCAGTAGTGCCCAGGAGAAAAACGGATCTGGAAAATAACGCTGCCAAAACAACAAACCCAAAATAAATAAGCGAGAAAGCAATTAAGCGAACAAGCTGAATTCTATCGGTGAAAAGCCTTTGAAACCATGAACTCGAGTGCGTTGCAATATGATCACGTCTGTTAAAAGAGTTTTTAAAGTTAACGAGGAAGGTAGGATTAATTACAAATAACAATTATTTAGTTTATTTTGGAGTTAATATGCAACCAATAAAAATGTCAAGACGCGTTCAGAGACATATCTTCATACAAAATGTTTATTTTCCATAACAAGTTTTATTCGTAATTGGGTTGAAATATTTAAAAGACGTTTCCGAACACAGTAACGCACGTAAAGTACGGTACGAAATTACCAAATTCTTGCGTGAACCTAAGAGTCACCGTGAACATGCGGTTAACACATGTCAACTTTGATCGATTTATTTGATCAAAATCGTCATCAAGAGCGACCAGCATTTTTCCACGTAGTGTACAGACGCACATCTGTTCTTGGCTCGACAACCCCGAATAGGTTATGTCCTGGCATCTGCCCTTTTTGAATGTTTGACTCACTCCATCACTAAAACACTGAGATGTGGCTTTATAATTTTCGTTTAACCTCTTCAGGGCAACCAGTGTCTTCTGGACACAGTAGATTCTTATTACTGTCGTATGAGGCAAACGAAGATGATTTTATGACTGCCCTTTTATGACTTCCCTTTTCAACGAGACACAAATCTCATTGCACGTGCCTCATAACCAATTTCGTAACGTTCAGAGAGAAAACTTTGTCCGTAAAGAAACATTGAACGACAACACCAATATCAACTCAACCCAAACGTAAAAATATAAACTTACAATTGAAGCAAGTTTCTCTTCATGCATGTAAGATATGAGGAGAGTAATCAGTTCTTTCGCTCACGTGATCGGCCGCTAAACAATAATACGATCGACAAACGATAGAATATTAACGGATGTGTGTCTCCAAAAGACCACAAAAACTTGTGGAATACTTAAGTGTCCGGTTTTCAGGAGTGGCGGGAAGTGACAGGGCGCGGAAAGAAATGAAACGGATGGGGCACAAAGCGGCGGAGCGTAAAGCGGCGGAGCGCAAAGCGGCGGAGCGCAAAGCGGCGGAGCGCAAAGCGGCGGAGCGCAAAGCGGCGGAGCGCAAAGCCGCGGAGCGCAAAGCGGCGGAGCGCAAAGCGGCGGAGCGCAAGCGGCGGAGCGCAAAGCGGCGGAGCGCAAAGCGGCGGAGCGCCAAGCGACGGAGCGCAAAGCGGCGGAGCGCAAAGCGGCGGAGCGCAAAGCGGCGGAGCGCAAAGCGGCGGAGCGCAAAGTGGCGGAGCGCAAAGCGGCGGAGCGTAAAGCGGCGGAGCGCAAAGTGGCGGAGCGCAAAGCGGCGGAGCGCAAAGCGGCGGAGCGCAAAATGCGGAGGAGGGGAGAGGCGCAAAGAAGCGGAGCGCAGAGAGCAGAAAGCCAAGCGATGCGGCGGGGTAGAGCTTAGAAGGAAGCCGAGAAGAAGAGTGCGGGCAGCTACCGGCCGGAAAAATCGGCAGCGATTTCTCTGGCGCGTGGAAGGGCAGAGCTGCGGAGGAGACGAGTAGCGCTGTGCCAACGCGTGGGTGGAGGGCGCGGTCCATCTCCCTGCGAGCCACCCGGCCGCCTCCGCCCCGCCCCCGCCGCCGACGCTCGCGTGACCCTGCTGCCGCGCAACACGACGCGCCCCAGCTGCCAACAACACCGCCCGCCTCTGCTCTCACTCTAAGACGATGGGACACACTAGAGGTACAATTATTCGTTTCGCGCATTGCGATAGTTGAGAAACAAGACAGGAAAATTTAAATCAATATTAATTTACGGTTTCAAGGAATATTTGTGGATATTTTAATACAATATTTTTTTACATTTTCTGTGATCACGCCTCTCTCATTTTACTGGTATTTTGTTCATGTTATTCTCACTCATTCCTACTCCTCAAAGAAAACTGCTCGTATTTTTTTGTATTTTTTTTATTAAATTAAAGCTTCTACATTGCTGCTTCCATTTCACGCTCTTTACCTTACTCTTAAGTTATTCTGGTATTCTTGCATTCTCTCTGGCTCTGATTCTTTGTTGTTGTTTTTTTCTTTATATGCGTCTCTCACATTTCACTTCTTTTCTTGGACTTTACACATGCAATTCTTTCTTTCTGTGCCTGCCTGTCTTTCTCTAACATTTTCGACGCCCAAGCATCTTTTCTCTTCTGATCTTCCGACCGTTATTTCCCTTCGATCGTCTTGTCTCAGTTCACCACTTTCTATAAACCTCGACTTCACATTCTTCCGCTATATCTTTTGAAGCTCTACTTTTCTCTACGACTCCGTTCTCCTATTTATTCCGATTCATATTTTGTTTTCTCCTTTACCTCCCCGTTCTCCGTTTGTATCGTACCAAATGTTTACTTTGTTTTTCTATTGAGCTCCTCCTTTTTAAGAATTTGAAGTCTTTCCACACCTCTTCAAAGTATGTTGACTTCATTGCTAATTTTGAAAATGTTCTTAGTTACAGCTTCAATAATTAGATTAGAAAGAATTCTAATTTCTCAGAATCTTTATTCCCGTATATCTCCTTCTTTATTTTCCTTCTTTTATAAGTCAATTTTTTGGTGGCCTGATGTGCAGCCACGACAGCATATCGCTTCTGGGAACAATTTGATCATGACCACTTCGTATGGAAACGGTTAAGTTGCTAGTTTTCTTGGCCTCCAGATACTATTTTTTTCAAATCCACTAATCAAATTATCCATCATCTATGTTGTAAGAGAAGGCGCAAGTAGTTATATAACAAAACCTGACATACATTACATAACCAGCAAAGAAAGCGAGAAAGCTCAAAAAATAATTATAGAAACAGATGTATATTGAACTCTTTCATTGTTTTGATAAGGTCGCAGACTAAGAGACCGATACACTTTGTAAATGTACATTCTTTTAGCAGAGACATAAATTCACAGTAGTTAAATCAAATATACAATTCTCTAGAGAAAGAATATTTTTTGCTTCCAAAAATAATTAAAGAATTTGAAAATTACAACTACAATGGATAGATAAACAACAAACAAAATATATGAAACCTATCCTCTTCGTACTTTTTACTCGCTTGTTATCCCTCCATGCCTTTCCATTGCTCTCATCATTCCCTTCTCTTCTCTCTTTCTCGATCTTCCCCTCTTTTCGCGCTCTCTTTCACCTCTTTCCCCAAAGTAGCGCCTTATCGGACGCCAGTCTGCTGGGCGACGCCTCAACAAATGGGCCGAAGGAGCCGGCGTTAGATCACCCGGGCGCTTTGCTTTGCGCGCCACGACACGCAACTCCCATTACGTCCGCAGTAAAGCGAGATGATGCTTTCTATCGGAAAGGCAGACGAGTACTACTTTGGAAAAATGGTTTCTCTCTCAGTAAATGTCACCAAGAAGATAGCACGACGCTTTCAAACGACGAAGAAACGCTGGATGTGTGAAAGAAAACAGATTTAAGAGCTACTCAGGAATAATGGAGACAAATGACTCGACGCACTCGTCTTTGAAATAATTATTAGATAACTCCTTAATTTCTTTCAGTGTGAATTATTCTATAAATAGATTTACGACTACGCGATCATTCGCCATTTAATTTCCGAAATCAGGAATCACAAAGTCGTCTCGTTGAATTAAATCCCCTTCTAATATAGAGCACATAAAAAATATTAATAAACGACGTTATAAAGAAAAGCAATACCTTTAAATACAGTTCATATGTACATAGACGCATACGTAGTTAATGTATCTCTATAATGATTCTTAACACACACAATGTGTGATAAGTGTTCAGCAGAATTATCTCTTATCTGGACACCTCTAATAGTACATAACGATGTGGTCACATGTTTATGCAAACAACTTGAAACGTTTATGCCTTTAACGTGGAATCTCAGGCAACAGTTTATCGATTCCTTTCGGTAGATTTTCTTCCTATTCATAATACAGAAGGCAGACAAGAATTGTAATAACTTGAAATGCCAACAGTAGTAGGTTGTGTAGTTCTAAATTTACACATACATTTACGGCGGAGGGATTTTTCGATTATTACACAAATTGGTGCCTGAGAATAAAATAATATACAGAAATGAAATGAATTAGTATGTAAATTTCATTATATTTATGTACCTGCTTTGGACATTATGGCAATGCAATAAGATTCTTCGGTGACCTTAAATTGCCAGTTGAGTTTTGTGAAAAAACAAGAAAAATATCAACTACTAAACAAATAGTCGCCATTAGAATAAAATTCGATTTCATACGATAAGTGATTAATACGTTACTTCTGTTCATCAACGTGGTGATTAGAGAAAAATAATCAAACTTTTGCCAAAATAACCGAAGACAAACACAGCAGTGATTGGCACTTACAATTCTTCAACATCATTGGTCAAAATCACATAAGTGAAATTGTCCTATAGTAAGTGCTCTAACCCAACTTCAATGAACTCTTACATTGATTAATTGATTCATTGATTGATTTTTGCGTGTTTCCGGGCGCGTCAACTGCTTCGGTCATTAGTCCCGTTAGTGTAGTGCACATTTTTTCTCAGGAGATAGCGGTGATCTTACCCCACTGGATGGCGAGATCCGGCGCCGACCTACCGTCGGCTAGTGGGGTTTCCCCCTAACCAGTACTCTCCCACCAACGGGGCACCGTCCCAGTCGGGACAAGCTCTTAGCTCCCGACCGGTCTCCTGGAATATGTGGTAGTGTAGTGCATGATAGTGTGTGTGTGTGTAAGGGGAGAGGATAGGACAAGGAAGAGGAAGGACAGATCGCGCGCGGTCCGTGGCCCGTTTGATAGGGTACTGCTCCGGCATTCGCCTGGTGTTGATCGGAGGAACCATGGAAAACTACCGATCAGAGCAGCCGGCCGCTAGAATGCTCTTTCAGGCAGCGACTGAATTCAACCTAGCTGAAAAGCTAGTGTCGAAAATCCTGCCGGCGTTAGGATTCGGACCTAGGACCTCCCGGTTAGAGGCGCTGCAGTGACATCAGTTGATGCACTGAGCTACCGCTACCGATAAAATCTTACATGACTTGCATACATATTATTATTCTTTTATCACCCTATTTGCAAACAGAAGATAATTTTTTGTAATCCCAAACATTGAACAATATTTTTAATGTTTCCTTCTAATTGAAATTGCCCATTTTCAGCTAGTTTTGCATTCACGAATGCGTTAACGCGGTCCCATCTGTACTTTTCGCATTTTAAATGAACGTAAATCGAAGGGCATTTTGCAAAATTTGCATCAACAATAGATGCATCCGCATTAACGAGCAAATATAGCAGATGCTTCCAGAAGTAAAAACCGAACAAAGCATGTCCCAGCCTGCACAACAATAAAATCGATTCAATTCTAATGCGGCAATATGTTGCCACGAGAATAATGACTCACACAATTTGACCACATTTAGAAAGTTAATTGACTATTTCACAATACGAAACTCTGCGCATTGTGTCATGTAGATTTCTATAGCGCGGGGAAAGAATAATGGATTACAAACACGAAAAAAAGTTTAATATACTGAATACGCATTTCCATTTTATAGTTTCCCGAGTTCACTAGTTTTATTCACGATAAATGAAAATTAGTTTACAAATGTGGTACAGTATATTAGCGAAATTAACATTATGAACAGTAATAACATTCACACTTTCCGTAATTCTCAGCTAGTTTTGTTTCAGCTCAGAGGTGAATAAAATTTGATGGAGAATAAAGACAAATGCGGCTTAATCAGACTGCTGTGTAGTGGCTCTTCGGAATTTTTATTAGGTTTATCTATATTCTCTTGGCATAAATTGTTCCACGTACGTATAAGTAAGCCTATTTGTTATTCGTTCATTATATTTGCCGTCAGATGACACTCCGATTATTGGTTTCATCACAGTAATTCGAAAGTTTTTCCTTAATAAAGAGAACTCGGTACCGCTTATACTACATGCGCTTTATCACGTTGGTTGACTTCGCATTGTATGTTGCGGCCGCTTCTCGGCCGCAAGGCAGAGCTTAGACGCATTCGGAAGAATGGACGAGCCGCGCCAGATGTCTGTCACAACGTGGTGCGGTCAGAGGTAGGTCCATATTCCTGGGAAGGATCGCTGATGGTCATGAAATGTGGCGGTTATGAATGCCCTTTTCTTGGAAATGAGTGGAGGGAACAGAGAAGAGAGAAAGAGAGAGAAAAGAGAAAGAGAGAGAAAAGAGAAAGAGAGAGAAAAGAGAAAGAGAGAGAAAAGAGAAAAGAGAGACAAAAAGAGAAAGAGAGAGAAAAAGAAAGAGAGAAAAGAGAAGAGAGAGACAAAGAGAGAGAGAGAGACAAAGAGAGAGAGAGACAAAGAGAGAGAGAGACAGAGACAAGAGAGAGAGACAAGAGAGAGAGACAAAGAGAGAGAGACAAAGAGAGAGAGACAAAGAGAGAGACAAAGAGGGAGAGAGAAAGAGAGAGAGAAAGAGAGAAAGGAGAGAGAAAGGAGAGAGAAGAAAGAGGAGAAGAGAGAGAAGAGTGAGAGAGAGAGAGAGAGAGAAGGGTCAGACACCAGGGGGTAGAGAGCAGTCTTGTAGAAAATGTGAAACCAAATTGTAGCCTCTTCTCCTGTTAAGGGTGTTCATTGTATTGATTTAGTTAATAAATTACTAATTGATATATAAGTATATGTGTTATTTTGTGACAAGAGAGCGAAACCATAATAGTATAAAATTAGCAGTCGTTTTCTTTGGCGACTTTACCTCAAGTCGCAATTTAATAGTAAACACAATGACGCCAAGTGAAGGTGAGTGACCGAGCCCCAGAATATATGGCAAAATAACTGGAGGAAAAATGTAATTGTTTAAGAAGTAATGTCTTATGTTTTCAGCAATGTATTATAATCATTTTCTTCTAGTTTCTTTTATAATATTTTTAGTTTTTCAGGGAGGGCAAGGGAATCAATATTTTGAATTTTTTCTGTACTTGCGGTTCTTTCCGCAAGTTACGCCGATAGTTACGTCTTTTTAAATGAACTAATTCTACACGAACCTTTGTGCTTTCATTGCATAACTGTTCTCAACATACAGGGATACTAAAATAAAACGCAGGTCTACCGAGAGAAGTGGTTCAGGGCGTAGCGCGCTGACTTCGCATTCGGGAGGGCCGGTTTTAATCCACAAGCCAGTCATTCTGACCGGCGTTTTCACGTTTTCCCACGGTCATCCAGGCGAATGCTGGGATGGTTCTACTGAAAGTCCATGACCGCAAAACCGGCATCGCTAGACACATTCGTTAACTACGTGAAGTCACGAAGGTTAAGCCAATTCGAGACATAGCAAGTACCTGGTGAATGGCGAGTTCCGGTACCGAGCAACACGACGATCTGCGGGGTTTTCCCTAAACATCTACTTCCCACCAGCGCGGCACCGCCCCAGCCCAAAAATCTTCTAATCTCCCGACTAGTGTGGTAGAGTAGTAGTGGTGCATATTAGTGTTAATATGCGTACTTAAGGGGTGAGGATAGAACAAGGAAGGGGAAAGTATTATCGCACGCGGTCTCTGGCCTGTTTGTTACGGTACGCCTCCGCCATTCCCTTCGTATTGATCGGAGAAACAACGGAAAACTACCGTTCAGATCAGTCGTCTGCTACAATTCTCCTCCAGTTAGCGACTGAATTCAATATGCGTCTAATATACTTCTCCTGTTAGGAATCCATGTCCGAGGCACTGCAGTCACATCAGTTGATTCCTTGAGCTACTTTTTCCACTTTGTAATTGTGGATGATTGTTTGATTCCGATGTTTTCCAAAAAACAAAAAAAAATTGCGACTGAATTCAATATGCGTCGAATATCCTTCTCTTGTTAGGACTCCATGTCCGAGGCACTGCAGTCACATCAGTTGATTCCTTGAACTACTTTTTCCACTTTGTAATTGTGGATGATTGCGATGATTGCGATGATTCCGATGTTTTCCAAAAAACAAAAAAACAAAAACAAAGATGCGTTAGCGACTGAATTCAATATGCGTCGAATATCCTTCTCTTGTTAGGACTCCATGTCCGAGGCACTGCAGTCACATCAGTTGATTCCTTGAACTACTTTTTCCACTTTGTAATTGTGGATGATTGCGATGATTGCGATGATTCCGATGTTTTCCAAAAAACAAAAAAAAACAAAAAACAAAGATGCGTTAGCGACTGAATTCAATATGCGTCGAATATCCTTCTCTTGTTAGGACTCCCCGAGGCACTGCAGTCACATCAGTTCAAAAAACAAAGATGCGTTAGCGACTGAATTCAATATGCGTCGAATATCCTTCTCTTTTAGGACTCCATGTCCGAGGCACTGCAGTCCCATCAGGTGATTCCTTGAGCTACTTTTTCCACTTTGTGATTGTGGATGATTGCGATGATTCCGATGTTTTCAAAAAAGAAGAAGAAAAAAGAAGAAACAAAGATGAACGCTTCCATTTCTGCGTCAGGCGAGTCGTGGTCTGTCGAGGCATTGCGCCCGCCGAGGTAGGCGATGCGCAGCCGGCAGTTTTTGCGGTGGCCGCGCCGTCCACACCCCACCACCAGGCCGACCCAGCCCGATCCGACGCCAGCCGACCCCGCCCGACCCGATCCGGCCGCCGGGCTAGCTGCACCCGCCGCCCGCAAATATGCCGCGGATTATTTTAAAACCTCGTTAAATATTGACAAACGCCGCGCATTTGAGGCCGGGATTATTGCCATAACAACGGGGCGCAGTGACGGACGCGGCACGCCGCGGAGGGGGGAGGGAACGCGAGTGAATGCATCGAGATGGGGAGAGGGGTATTATTGGTATGCCGGAACAATAGCACAGGGAAACGCATAAAATATCTACAGTGAAGAACAAGTGTCAACATAAAGGAGGATCAAATATGAGAGGGGAAATTACAATGTACGTAAGAGAGAAAAGAGAACGAGAAAGAGAGAGAAGAGAACGAGAAAGAGAGAGAAGAGAACGAGAAAGAGAGAGAAGAGAGACTGAGAGAGCGTTTTTTGGAAAAAGAATTGTAAGCCAGAGGGTTAAAAAGAGAGTTTTGTTAATAGTATTTACGAAAAGAGAGGGTGTGAGATGAAAAGCTGCAACAAATTAACGATTAATACCAATACTGTATTTACAGCTTATTGTCATACAGATGACAAATCTACCTGGGATAGTATTTTACACTAACAGAACTAGAAAACATTAACTTAAGTGCTTCTGCCATTGGAATGTATCCCTTTTCAGATAATTTGAAATTAATGGAAGACACCCACGAACTAATGTACTCATAATCAGCTTGACCGACTGCAATTAATCTTGGATCTCACTTGCATTGATTGATTGATTGATTACTGATTCCAAGCCCGTCAACTGCTAATGTCATTAGTCCCGGAAGTGTATTGCATTTCCCTCCCGCGGGGGTGGCTGTAATCTTCCCCCCCTGGATGGCGAGATCCATCAGGGACGGTGTAGACCTGTCGGTTAACGGCGTTTTCCTCAACCAGGTATCTCCCTCTACCGGGACGAAGTGTAAGTGGGTGCATGTAAGAGATGAGGAAAGAACAAAGAAGAGGGAGAAAAGATCGCGCGTTGTCTGTGGCCCGTTTGTGAGGGTTCTGCTCCGGCATTCGCTTGGTGTTGTTCGGAGAAACCACGGAAACTATCGATGAGAGCAGCCGGTTGCTAGAATTTTCCTCCAGACAGCAACTGTATTCGATCTAGCTGTCTAGGTAGTGTCGAAAATCCAGCTACCGTCGGGACTCGAACCTAGAACCACCCGATCAGTAGCACTGCAGTGTCATCACTTGATGTCCTGAGCCACCTTTCCTGGTGGATCTGACTTAAACTATTGTTTTCTTACAAAATACGAGTACGAATTAGAAACCGAAAGTTCTGCGGAGAGCCAAGGAATACAAATAGAATGAAATAAAGTTGTATCAAATTTTTGGAAACATTTATATGTAAAGAACGAGTGAATTAGTGCCGACAAAAAAAGAAATGAAAATAAATTTAATGAAAGGTAAAATGAAAAGCATAAAACGGAAGAAATTAAATAAAGATACTAAAAAAGGAAAGCAAAGGGGGATAGAAGGGAAAGAAAAATGAAGAGTGAAAGAGAAATAGTTAATAGAAAATATTGATTCTCATGTTACATCACTTTGCTTTCACTTTTATTCAGCGGTTCTCCCTTTCCCGCATTTTCGTCTGTTTTACAAATCACCCTAAATGTGTAGGACAGCACATCCGAGGAACTGTTATTCTTCGCCGTGTGGGAGCCGTGACAAAGCGACGTGGCCGTCCTTGACACGGCCTACTGACCCCGCATTGCAAACGCTCACTCCATCACCCAGGACGAATAGGCACTCTTGGGAAGAAAAAATGGGTTAAGGGAGAAGGCAAAAAATGACTTCTAGAAAGAAGAAACGAGTTAATATCCGTGGAATCAGATTCTGGAATCTAAAGAAAACAAAAAAGTAAAAAACTAAACGAAGGAGCAGATCAAAAAAAGTGCGAAGAATGTGAGAAAAGTAAATTGTAAGAAAATGAGAGCAACGGGCTTTAGATGTCATGAAAATGAAGTGCTGGGGGCAAGAAGGCATGAAGTCCAATCCAAGGACAAAATACAAATGAAAAAGAAAAGAGCAAGGCAACAATGAACGGAAGAAAGAAAGAAAGAAAGAAAAGAGAGAGAGAGAGAGAGAGAGAGAGAGAGAGAGAGTGAAAGAGAAGGGGGAAACAGACAGAGGACAACAATTGAATGTGAGTGAAAGAAATAGAGTTCCCCACGTTTTCACTTTCAGTTGTCTCTTTTTCGCATTCTCATTTATCGCACACAATTTCCCCCTCCCCTCCGCCCCCTTGTTTTTACATCACGCATCTCAAACTGAGGAAATTCGTTTGTGCCAACTGCCAGAGGTTGGGCCAGAGGTTCAGTCGCCGGGTAACAGTGCCATTCCCTGACATTCCAAACATCCATACATAAAAGTACGGAGTCTTAACGGGGTAACGTAGAATCAAAATATTTAGACATGGAAAAACTATACAAAACGGTGACAAGTAAAAAAGAAAAGGATTTAAAGAGAGAAGACAAAATAGACAAATCGACAAATAGTGTAGTGACTTGTTTTAACTCTACTGGCAATTTTATTTTATTTACGCTCTTATTTATTTATTACTCTCTCTCTCTCTTTCTCTCTCTTTCTCTCTCTCTTTCTCTCTCTGTCTTTCTCTCTCTGTCTCTCTCTCTCTCTCTCTCTCTCTCTCTCTCTCTCTCTCTCTCTCTCTCTCTCTCTCTCTTCGCGTCAGTAAACGATTACACTGATGGATATTTGTGAAACGAACTACATATAAAAATAAAAATAAGCGACAGACGGGAAAATAAAGCAGCGGCCAAAATTCACAGAACAAGCGAAATTGCTACTTAAAACGAAGTGAAGAGGAAGAGAAAAAAGAAAAAATGAGGGTAAATATGTTTTATCTTTAACTCACAATATATTTACCTTAATTTCTTTGTTTTGACACTGAGCCTTTTCTCTTTTATCGCTACGATTTTGCGGTCCCTTAATGCTTGTTATACAATCTACTCCAAAAATGTACGACTATCTTTCGTAGCAATACACGTGCCGAAAGCCGACCACCCTTGCACACAAGGACTCCATTGGTGCGCGACGTGATGGAGACCCGTGATAAAGTAAACACTACCGCCGAATTACGTGTCGTGCACACGCGGAGAGAGAAAGAACATTCAGTTGTCCGCGCTAACACACTAGTACAGATAAACCACTCGCAATAAAATCTCTGGAGAGTTAACGTCCGTTTCGGCGCCATCGCAATAAAAAATCTACTCCGACAACGATCATATGCACTTCATCGACAGAAATGAGGTCGTATAATATCTGGGTCGTAGCTTACAGAATACAGTCATGAAGAATGTTTAAGAAATACACATGCAATATGCATTAAAATACTCTCGTTCGCTTTTCTTATCCATTTCTTCCTGATATCCAATTTTCGCCAAAATTTTTCCGAATTATTTTTTGTCCAACGCAGGTTTTCTACACGTTTCTTCCTAGTGTTCAGTCGTACTAAAAATTCCTTTTATATAATTTTTCTAATACAGTTTCACCTAAAATTCTCTGAACATTGATTTTTAAAATTAGACCCTCCTCCGTCGTCAAGCCGCCCTCCTCCGTCGTCAAGCCGCCCTCCTTCGTCGTCAAGCCGCCCTCCTCCGTCGTCAAGCCGGCCTCTTCCGTCGTCAAGCCGCCCTCTTCCGTCGTCAAGCCGCCCTCCTCCGTCTTCAAGCCGCCCTCCTCCGTCTTCAAGCCGCCCTCCTCCGTCTTCAAGCCGCCCTCCTCCGTCGTCAAGCCGCCCTCCTCCGTCGTCAAGCCGCCCTCCTCCGTCGTCAAGCCGCCCTCCTCCGTCGTCAAGCCGCCCTCCTCCGTCGTCAAGCCGCCCTCCTCCGTCGTCAAGCCGCCCTCCTCCGTCGTCAAGCCGCTCTCCTCCGTCGTCAAGCCGCCCTCCTCCGTCGTCAAGCCGCCCTCCTCCGTCGTCAAGCCGCTCTCCTCCGTCGTCAAGCCGCCCTCCTCCGTCGTCAAGCCGCCCTCCTCCGTCGTCAAGCCGCCCTCCTCCGTCTTCAAGCCGCCCTCCTCCGTCGTCAAGCCGCCCTCCTCCGTCGTCAAGCCGCCCTCCTCCGTCGTCAAGCCGCCCTCCTCCGTCGTCAAGCCGCCCTCCTCCGTCGTCAAGCCGCCCTCCTCCGTCTTCAAGCCGCCCTCCTCCGTCGTCAAGCCGCCCTCCTCCGTCGTCAAGCCGCCCTCCTCCGTCGTCAAGCCGCCCTCCTCCGTCGTCAAGCCGCCCTCCTCCGTCGTCAAGCCGCCCTCCTCCGTCGTCAAGCCGCCCTCCTCCGTTGTCAAGCCGCTCTCCTCCGTCTTCAAGCCGCCCTCCTCCGTCGTCAAGCCGCCCTCCTCCGTCGTCAAGCCGCCCTCCTCCGTCGTCAAGCCGCCCTCCTCCGTCTTCCAAGCCGCCCTCCTCCGTCGTCAAGCCGCCCTCCTCCGTCTTCAAGCCGCCCTCCTCCGTCTTCAAGCCGCCCTCTTCCGTCTTCAAGCCGCCCTCCTCCGTCGTCAAGCCGCCCTCCTCCGTCGTCAAGCCGCCCTCCTCCGTCGTCATGCCGCCCTCCTCCGTCGTCAAGCCGCCCTCCTCCGTCGTCAAGCCACCCTCTTCCGTCGCCAAGTCATTCCCATTTCATATCCCGTTCTTTAATTAATTGTCAAAACATCGCTAAGCGTAAAATCCAATCAAATGCGGGCTACGATCATTTAACTGCTATCGCTTTGATAGTTGCTCTTCTTCTCCAACCAACGCGGTCAGTCGGCTCCATCGCTGTTCAAATCCCGACGCCGTCGCTCGAACTTCTTGCATGCGTCAGACCCTCCCCCTGTTCCGTGCGGCCCGTGGAACTCCGCACACACATTGTGTTAGTCGCGCGGCCCTGGGGGCACGCGTTGCTCCGCCCGCTCGAATCGCCCCGCCCCCTCCGCTGTCCCCGCGCCCGCCCCGTTCACAGCGTCCTTTCTGACGGCGACGGGGCCGCGCGCCCAGATTTCGGACAAAGCCTCGGCCTCTGGGTCGCGGCGGACAGGAGAGGGGACTAAGCGGAAAATAGGGAAGGGACGGTGTCGAGCGAGGTGGGGGGAAGTTTGAGGTGGAGAGGAGGTATGGAAGGGTAGGACACGTGGGAGGGGGGAAGGTTGAAGCTGTTATAAGTGGGGCAAGTGGGGTTTAAAAAAGGTGGGTGAAGGAAGGAGTTTTTGGGGAAGGGAAAATGGGCGGGGGGTTAAATTAAAGGGGGAAGGGGGGGGGCCGAGGGTGAGGGATGGGAATTGGGCGATGTGGGCGATGGTGGGGCGTGTGGGCAGTGTGAACGATGTGGGCGGTGTGGGCGACGTGGGTGGTGTGGGTGGTGTGGGCGACGTGGGTGGTGTGGGTGGTGTGGGCAGTGTGGGCGGTGTGGGCGGTGTGGGCGATGTGGGCAATATGGGCGGTGTGGGTGATGTGGGCGGTGGGCGGTGTGGGCGAGTGGGCGGGGGGTGGGTGGGCGGTGGCGTGGGTGGTGTGGGCGATGTGGAGAGGGTGGATCGGGACGGGCCGAGTGGGGCATGGCAGGATGAGGCGGAGCGATGCATTGTAGGCGAACCATGCGACGCGGGTCGGGATGTGCGGACCGCTGAGCAGGCCGGGGCCTTTGGGGGGGGGGGGGGGGGAACGGGCAAGCGGTTTTGTCGGCGCCCGGACAGGTACAAGAGACCCGGAGGGCGCGTACCCACGATAGGTACAGTCGACCGCAAAATGCCACCCCATGCCGCTCACGTCCTTGCCAAAGGGGAAGTGACGTAATTGAATTGTCACGGGTTTTCAATGTCGACGTGCTGGCCGCCACGTATTACGACCTCGGATTAAGGAATCTCTATTTGGTTGGTCTTCTTCGTTCTCTTTCTTCGCATTATGTCAGATAATTGCATTTAAAAAATTTTTTCGCAACATTTTCATTCCTACGCTTGGTTTTATTTCTCAAGATACATTGAAATTTAAGACGTTTCTTGAAAGAAACAATTTTTCAAAATAATTTATGATACTGCGGATGATTTTAATAGAAAATAACGTTCATGTGATCTCAATATAGAATGTTGGAAACAAACTTATCGAAACAACATTTAATTTCAAAGAAAACCACACATCCAATATTCTTATTTCAAATAGAAACGAAAAAACCTTCTTTACAGAAGTGCAATGTATAAAAGTGGAAGTAGATTAAAATTTTTTTAACTTTAAAAAATGTTATTTGAAACAATTAACTGAGAAGCATTCACATGGAGAAATACTTATTTGAGAATTGAGTATATGAAGGGTTTTAATAATTTTATCATCATTATCATTTTATTTAAATGAAGTCCATATCATTCAATTATACTCTTTATGTCGTTATTATGATTATCTCAAAAAACTTCAACGTGGAAGTTAAAATAAATATCGTGTCCAAATAATGACAGTATGTGTTCTGAATAAAAACAAATTCTGAGAATTTTCGATATGCTTCCTTGAAAATACAACTTTTTGTAGTCCATTTTGATGCCAAAACACAGTGATATATTTCACGAAACCTTAAAAACTAAACTTCGTGATACAACATCTGCTTTAACTCATTGCGTCAATGTAACCTGCATTGCAGGGCTTCACGGAACATTAATGCTGATTCCGACCATGCCCTTTGAACTCATTTTATTGCACTTACAAGCAGATTATTCCGTATTTGAGTGCTATGAACTACGCAAAGCTATTTCACAACAGTCACGCTGGTATCTGAATTAATTCTGTTGGAATGTACCATACACTTTTCGTATGGATGAAAGACGCAAAAATATTTGTGATTATACATGAAATCATTCGTGTTGAACACAGAGAAAATATCTGTTGGTGAATTTTCAAGAAGACAAATTATAGTTCGTTAATTTCATTTTATTTATGCAGTAAAAACTGTACATGGCACATTGAGCAGAAGTAGGGCATAATATGTGCACGTCGTCTTGAGCTTCAGAATCCAGAGGCTACTCGTTTACTACGCGTAATCAAATTATGAATCAAGGCATCATAAATCTGATTATTTAAAACTAGAAAAAGAATTGTCCCCCGAATAACAGAAAACATATTTTCAATGGGAAACGAGCAAAATATTCGATTTTATTGAATATCTGACAAACTAACAACGCACTCTTGGGTCTACTCCTCTCGAGACTAGAAACAGAGAGAACACCAAAAAGAAGGTATAGTTTAGCTACATTTATAATCCCGAAGAAAATTGAAGGCAATTCAATTTCCATTTTGTCAATGGATCAATCGGGGGAAAAACTGAACGATTTATAGTCAGTAACTAGGAGCTGAAGGACAATACTTATTATCGGCATATTTAGCCTTTGAAAATTACAATTGACAGGTAATAACTTTTTATCTTGTGAAAAGAATTATCAAAATCATTTCTGATTAATTTAATCTATAACTGTGTTGAAGGTTTCGCACCACAAAAATATTTTATTTGGCATAGAAACTTTGATACCGTGATGAATTATGTCATCTTATAAACAACAAAGTTCACAAGAGAGAGCTGATTAAAAACATCCATGAGAGAGATGCAAGCGAAACGAAAAGGCGAGATACACGAGAAAATTTAAAAGGAAATTAATAGAAAGTATTTGGAACTAACTGAAAATAGAAATATTAAAGTGTTTTTACAATATAAACTATGTAAGAAATAAAGTGGGATAGACAAAAGCAAATGAGAATACGTGAAAGAGAAAACAAAAGCATGTGCGTTCAAGTTACAAAGGAGGAGCGAGTTATAGGATGTTTTACTCTGGGAATATCAGGTCAAGATCAGGGTATTCTTGCCACAGTTTTAAAACAGAGTTCGCATGTAAGCGCAATGAGATTTTTTTACGTGTTCTGTTGACGAGCTTCGCGGTCGGTACTAATTTTGATAAAAATATAGTCACATATTGAATCATTGCTAACAGTTACAGAATAATCAGAGCATTTTGCTTTTTGGTAATTTTTAATGTCAATAATAACAAGAATATTAAAATAGTAATTCGGAACTTTCGTGTGTGGCACCACCTCTCGTGATAAATGACATGCAGTACACTTACGGGATTCATGACCTTAGAAGTTGATGCACGTGGAATCACTAATCAAACATTGTAACTTGGGTGTAGTCGACTATATCCCTAATTGGAAATTACTATTGCCTCCGTTTTTGTAATGTACGAACTCTCGTGCCGGTGCGCCAGTGCCGTTAGTTTCTGATTGGTTGATTGATTAGTAATTCCGGGCGCTCGAACTGCTAATGTCATTTTCCCGTAAGTGTATTGAATGTTTTTCCTCGGGAGGTGGCAGTGGTATTCCCCCGCTGGATGGCCAGATCCGGCGCCGACCTATCGTCGGCTAGTCCAAACAGAGATCTTCCACCAGAGGCCCACCATCCCAGCCGGGGCAAGATGTAAGCTCTCGACCGATCTCCTGGCATGTAAAGTAGTGTAGTGTATGTTAGATTAAATGTAAAGGGAGAGGATAGGACAAGCAAGGGGAAGGACAGATCGCGCGCGGTCCGTGGCCCGTTTGTTAGGGTACTGCCCCGGCATTCGCCTGGTGTTGATCGGAGACACCACGGAAAACTACCGATCAGAGCAGCCGACCCATAGAAATCTCCTCCAGACAGCGTCTGAATTCGAAACTACGTCGAAAATCGTGCCGCCGTCGGGACTCCAACCCAGAACCTCCCGGTCAGAGGAACTCTGCAGTGACACCAATTGAAGCCCTGAGGCACCTCTCCCGGACGTTCGCCTATGAAAGCTGCATTCTGGACCAAACGGCGTCCCCGGCGCTCAATGAGAGAAAGCGCGTCCCACAGGTGAGCGGACGGCGCGGAGCGGCTCGGCGCGGCGGCGCAGCGGTGCGTTAACGCAGGCCCCGGGCGGCGCCCCAATCCATCGCTCTCCGCGGGCGCTGCCGCTCTCCGGGGCGATGGGGGAGGGAATTGGGGGAGCCAAGTCCGGCCACCGGTGGGGGCTGCAGAACGGGTTGGCGCGGCGCAGACCAGGGTGCGGAGTTTCAGGTCGAGGCCGGGCGGGATTGATGCCCCGGAGGCAGCGCGCGCATAATGGTAGGCAAGGTGGGACGAGGTGGGGACCAATAGGTAGAAGCATCGCTGGTTAAGGCGGTATAGTGTACAGCAAGGCACATAGGGATGGGAAAGACTGAGACGGGTTGGGGAAGAGGCAGAACGAACCGGGGCAGAGTGGGGCAGAATAGAGCGAGAAGAGGAGAGAACGACGGGGCAGAGCGGAACAGAGCAGTCCGGGCCGTTGCAGAAGAGGACGAAGCAGAACGGGATGGGACTAAACGGAGTAGAACAGGCCGGGATGGAGACGGACAGTATGGGGTAGGGGGGGGGTAGCAAGAGACAGGGAAAGGAACGAACAAAGAAGAGTGGGACGAGGAGAGGGGCGAGGTAGAGGGGACGGGGAGTGGGACGAGGAGAGTGGGACGAGGTGGAGTGGGACGAGGTAGAGTGGGACGAGGTAGAGTGGGACGAGGTAGAGTGGGACGAGGTAGAGTGGGACGAGGTAGAGTGGGACGAGGTAGAGTGGGACGAGGTAGAGTGGGACGAGGTAGAGTGGGACGAGGTAGAGTGGGACGAGGTAGAGTGGGACGAGGTAGAGTGGGACGAGGTAGAGTGGGACGAGGTAGAGTGGACGAGGTAGAGTGGGACGAGATAGAGTGGGACGAGGTAGGGTGGGGTCGAGTCAGAGCTGGGAGAGACAAAGCGGGGCCGGGCGGACCGAACCGAAAGCGAAGCAAGAGCGCAAGAGGGAGCAGTGCGGACCGGCGCCTAAATGCGGAGGTGGATGGGGGGAGCGCTGCGAGGCGGACAGAGGTCGGGGGATGATTTGTTTCCCTTGCTCCACCTGCGCGCAGTTTCATTTGCGGCCGCGCGGCGCGCAGCCTGTGCCATCGACCTCGCACGGACATACAAATCGCCCAACATCTCAGCGGCTCCGGTGTGATGGTGGTAGTGATATTGGTGGAATAAAAGGATCATTGAAATGGTTGTGATGATGGCAACACTGTTTGGGAGTTGGATGGTAAGATTATGAAGCGGTAATTTGTAAATTATGGGAATAAAGGATGAGTTATGAGGAGGGTTCAACGAGATGGGTCAGTGGAACGAAATCGGACGGTGGAAATAGATGGGACGTTGGACTGAGACGGGGTCACAAAATAATCTGCGGTGCAACATGGATGGACGCATGTTTCATGTACGTAGGCGATTCAATAATTAAACACAAATTGGTATGGAGAAAAAACAGATGGTAGGACAAGTTTGATAATTTTAGTACTGTAGGTTAGCATCATTGGGATGGCTGTCTGAGTGATCAGCATTCTTGTGTTCATAACTTCAAAATTAAGTTGAACAATGGCGAGTCGACCTAAAATTTCCACATTGGTTGAACAACGTTGTGTGATTCGTTTTTTTACTTGCTAAATGTGAAAAAGAGCTTATATATTCTCTAGAATGACTAAAGTGTATGGTGAAAGTTGTATGAATCACGGGAATTTTTATAAGTAAGTAGAACAGTTCAAAAGTGGTCGAGACTCAGTGACTGACGAACACCGTTCTGGCCGCATCAGCAGGAAAAGTCAAGTTGACGATGTTCGGGGACACTGTAGGTAGGTGCGTCTTGTGTTATTATCCCGATGAACAGAGTACAATAAACAGCCAATACTACACAGATATGCTTTTGAATAAAGCGATGCCAGCCTCAAGAGAGAAACCTCGTGGTTCTCAGAGGAGTGGAGTGATTCTCCAGCAAGACAACCTCACACTGCTCAACAAAGTTGTAAAACCATCCACAAAATGGGGTGAGGGGAATTGCCTCATCCCCCATACGGCCCTGATTTATCATCACCTGATTTCCATTTGTGTGGTGCACTTAAGGAGATACTACGTGGGATGAAGTTCTAGGATAACGAAGGTGTAAAAATATTTGTAGTAAATTGATTGAAACATCACGATAATGAATTCTTTTCAGATGGTATAAAAAAGCTGGTAACCTGTTGGGAAGTGCATAAATGTTGTTGGGGATTATATTGAAAAAGAGGAAAAGCCCTGTTTCGTAAAAATAAACGTTTATTTCTCCAGATCAATTTGTCTCTTTAAGTATTGAATGCCCCTCGTACGTGAAAATGGCATTCATAAATCTGAGTGAAGGCATGTAAGGGACAGAAGGTAAGCATAGGGTTTCACCTCTGTGACTATGGCGCGGGAGTAGGGGCTACGAGAACAGCGGTGTGGAGGCGGCGCCGCGGTGTTACCAAGCGCCAATAGGGGCGTGGTCGCGAAAGGCCCTGAAGGCGAGGTCGAAAGCACCGACGGCAGCTCACCCTACGTAGCAGGGAAAAGGAAGTCGCTTTCTCCCTTGTTGCTTAATTGGAAATTTCGTTCTGCAGGAGGTGAAGGCGAAGGAAACTGGGTCAGGAGCATAGGATTTCAAGGAGTTTCAAGGTCGTGAAGTGAACGATTAATTGGGAGTGGAGAAGAACGGAACCCAGAGAGAAACGAGTAAACTCATCACACGATAGTAGATCGATGAATTAGAGAACCAAATAATGAGAATGGAATAAAGATACAAATGTACAGAACAAATCCAAGTACGAAAACTGAGAGATATTAGTGACACTTTAATGAAAAAAGACAGAGGGAGACAGACAGAGAGGATACTAATTTCTTTGTGCACACAATTCACTTTTCCCCATAGCACGTCATACGCAGTTTTAACTGTTTTTTACGTAAAATAAATAAAAGAAGTGAGAATGGACATATTCCTTTTCGAAAACTTAAAACAATAAGACCATTAAGGTGATGCATATATTAATAGTAAATGGTCTACAATTTTGACACTCATTGACTAAATGTAGTGTATTTTCAATAGGTTTTCAAAACGTTTCACGAAACAATAGAAAAATTAGTAATCCATTAAAAACATACCCAAAGAAATTGCATTGAGATCTTAACTCAATCCTTCAGTCTATGTAATAATTTTTATTAATATTCAGTTATAAAGAAACGTGAATTATGTATAATACTGTAACGAATATTGCGCCACCAGCCGGCACCACCACGAACTACCTGTATGCGCGGATTGCGTCATCTGCCGGCGCCACCACGACCTGTCTGTGAGCGCGTGTTGCGTCATCTGCCATCGGTCCCTGCACTAGATTATTCCAGAACGATCGCGGGGTCCGGAAAGTTCTCGACGGCACCCTCCGAGTATAAATACACGGTGGCCGGCGTCCGCGAGTCAGTCTTAAGTCAGCAGTGGAAGCTGAACTGTGAAGTGTGTGCATCGCGGTGAATAGCAGTGCAAAGATTGTGCTCAGTGACGTGAACCGTGGTCAGTGCATCAAACTGTGGTCAGTGCTTAGGACTGTGCGACAGTGTATGAGAAGAGTAGTGTAAATAAATAATCAAGAGAAGTGTAGTGCCAATAAATAAAGAGAAGTGTAGTGTAAATAAATAAAGAGAAGTGTAGTGTAAATAAATAATCAAGTGTTTTCAGTGATTGTATTAAGAAACAAAAGAAACGTTTTTGTTAAAATAATACCGGACTTTTAATTCACCACCTAGAAACGTAACAACACACAATTTAAGAAATTGATAACTAAATGTTTAATGTTCTCAAATATGATTTATTTATTTAAAGCATTTATTTACTGCTGATAGCTAACACGTTGTGTGGTTAGTATAACCAGATGGAGTTTATCAAATATTTGGTTCTTGCACTCGTTCAGTTGTAATATACGAACGAAAATTTGTAATACCATTAAACTGATAAATTAGAAGAAGAAAGTATTGAAACTGTTGAGGGAAAAAAGAAGACGTGATCTCGTCCAGCCTCAGTCACGAGCGCCGTCCCAAATTGGCACAGCGGATCCGATCGGCCCTCCTCGCGCCCGCCGCCCACCCCACTCTTCCTTCCGCTGCCCCGCCGCGCCGCCCCAGCCCGTCGCCAAACCGGCAACATCCAGCTTCCTATCCCGGCCCCACCCACTCCCTCCGACCGACATTCAAACTTCGGTAATTCGCGCCGACCCGATTCGGAATCTGCCTCGCTTTCACCTCGCGGAACGGCGACCGTCTCTTCGAAGGATGGGGGGGAGGAGGAGGAGACGGTAGGAGTTGGAAGCGGAGGAAATGGAAAGAGGTAGAAGTGGTCGAAGGAGGAGGAGGAGGAGACGAAAGCGGAAGGAGGAGGGAGGAGTGGAGGAGAGAGGAAGGAGGGGGACAGAGGAAGAGACGGAAGAAGGTGGTGGACCGAGGGACAGTGCAGTAGATGGTGGTGGTAATGGAGGAGATGGAAATGGAGGTGGTGAAGAAGATCGAGGCTTACAGAGGAACATGGATCGATGTTTCCGGACCTGTCAACTGCTATGGTCATTTGTCCCATTAATATAGTGATTGATCTTTGGAGAGGTAAATGATGCCTTCTCCGCTGTAAGGTGAGATCCGGCGCCTATCTTCATGTATGCTGCTGATCGGGATTTCCCCATCCAGGCATATCCCCTAAGAGGGGGAACCGGGTCAGCCGGAGCAAGTTCAAAGCTCCTACTTGGTCTTCCGACGTGTGTTGTAGGGTATAGGAGTATATGTTTAAGAAAGGGGTGAGGATTGAACAAGGAAGAGGAAGGAAAGATCATGCGCGGTCCATGGCACGTTTGTTAGGGTACCGTTCCGGTATTCGCCCGGTAATGATCGGAGAAACTACAGAAAATTACCTATCATTGCAGAAGGCCGCTAGTTCTCCTCCAGACATCCCCTGAATTCGACCTAGTTATGTAGCTAATGTCGAATATTTCGGCACCGTCGGGGCTCGAAACCCAGTATCTCCCGGTCAGATTCGCCATTGTTGCTCCGACCTGAGATCAACCTGAGGGCAGAGGTGAGAGAGGTGCTGGCGGAGGTGCTGGCGGAGGTGATGGCAGAGGTGATGGCAGAGGTAGAGGGGGGCACATGGAAACGGCAGAGACACACACGCAAGAGACGGCGGCAGGGGTGGAAGGTGGTGATGGCGGCGGCAATGCTAATGGTGGTGGCAGATGTGGCGGTGGTGGATCGACGGATGAGGAAACAGTAGCAGTGAGGCCGTAGGGGGAGCAGCGTGCACAGGCTGAGCTCAGTGGGTCGAATTAGAAGCGACTACGCGGTGCGCGCGACCTTCGATTCATTCGCCCCGATAAACAAGCAGGGACGGGCGAAAGGGGGCGTGTCGCTGCGACGTGCCAACTGAAAGGAACTGCGCCGCGTAACTCGTCTCCCAACCTCAGCCCCCGTACGCGACTAATCCTCTGCTTTACTTTTCTCTCCCTCCGAGTCTCTTCTTTTTTAAACGAAGTCAAGAGTGCTTTCACACCCGAATTGGATACGTCTTGGGCCGCGCAATAGCAATATTGTGTATACAGTTTCTAAGATTAACCCCCACCAAATAGAATCTATGATTAGTAATTCTCTTACACATCGCGCGGAATATTTTACGCCACTCGCTAGTTTGAAAGTTACATAAATTTTAAAATTACTTATGAGTAAGGCTTCCATGCAAATTCGCGTAAATTTATTTTTTGTATTCGAGCAATAAAAACGACCTTTTCCGTTAAAAGAAAAAAGAAATAAAAGCGCATTTTACGGCACAGATGATGACGTGGTTGTCCATTATGGCACGAATAATTGCATCATCACACAGACAGCCAATCACACCGATTGAATCGTGGGGTGGTAGCAGTAAATGGATCAGCCGACCACCGGTTTTTTTTTCGGACAGATCTCAAATACCCGTGACGTTAAAAAATAGTTACCCAAATCAACACTAATTTTCTTATAAGATTATAACACTGTTATACAAAAATAGCATACGCAACTCGTTTATAATGTTGCTTTATGTCATTCGAACAAATTTGAAAACTCGCTCCAAACGTCATTCGAACAATACAGCTTAACATTATAAACTGGTTGCGCAGTTTGCTAGTACTATTCGCAATAGGTAAACATGCACCGCCCCTTACGCCTTACTGCGCTTGAAGACGTGAAGTGAACGGAAATTACAAGCATAATTGTCGCCGGCAGATGTTTGATTTTAATTTCTCGTTACAGAGTAAATAGAAAGTTATGTAATGCTGCGCGAAAGCACTGCGAATTATCGGCAGAAATACTCTTATTATAAGACCCTGATAACGAAAAAGTAGATAAATCCAGTTGCTACATTTTTTAAAAAAATCTATGACACATGTTGCCAGAATCTGAGTTTTGTGGGTTCAATATCCCCCAAAATGTAATGATGGCAAAACGTCCGTCTGTGAACAACGCTAGCGGGTAGTTCAGTTGATTTTCTCCGTTCAGTTGATTTTCTCCCCAATTGATATTCTTCTAACGTTCTAGCTGATTTCGCGGCTCCTTGAATTTGAAGCCGATATTTAATTTCGTGTGATACTTTACATACCTTTGGGACATATTCAAAATTTTCAAAAAAAATGTGTCCATCGTTTTTCATTAAATTTTGTTGTTGGATAGTGGTTGTTGGATAGCAACGTTTAAGAGATTGATGCAGGTCTCATGTTCGTTGAAAACCCTGAGTTTTTCTTAGTCTTCATTCAAAAAAAAATATTAAGATACAGATTTTTGCCTTAGTAAAATCTGTTACTTGAAGATGTATTTTGAAATAAGGGCAAGTACAAGTTTTCGAAAATTCGAGTTTTTTGTGTAATTTTGCGTAAAAATACGGGCGAAAAAGTAGGTGCTGTTTTAGCACCACTAGCTTCTTTAGTTGTTCTCTGTGCGACTATTTTGGGCTGTGGGCAGTGTTTGCTCTAGTGATAGGCCTCTGCTTTCTGCAAGGTTGTGGAAACGGATCCCTGCCGGGGCGACCATCCCAATGGCTTGCAACATGTGCCTTGTCAGCTCAGCGGCAGATGGTGCTTACTTTACAGTAATTACTGTGAAGAACACCGCGGAATAAAATAGTTACGGATTGCGTCAGATCATAATGTGGTGATTGATAAAGGATTCTTTTATAATTTCCTGGAAGAAAGTAGTGTTTTCAGACTAATAATGAACCATTTGCCCACGCATTATATGTATGCTTGATCGTAATTATTTGGTGCAGACAGAGCTTTTCATGCGGGTACGACTGGAATCCTGTATACTCCTATTATACCCCTGAACCTCTATGGTTGGAGTGGGAGCCCCTCTTTAGGTAGCTGTTTACAATAATCTCCTCACCGGCTGCAGCCTACCAGGTTTCACCATTCCGCCACTTAATGAGTCCCGCGGGATCTTATACTCAGCGTGTTCTTCCTGTATTACAGTGCGCGGTGTCCAGCCCATATCGGTGGCATCTCGTTTCAGGGGAATATAGATATTCGTATCTCTTTTTTTTATTCAAATATTTTCTGATACAGCGTACATTGCCACTTTACAGAATTGTTTGCTTACATTAAGTATACAATAACATACAGACCAAAAATAAGAGGGAGGATGACCCGGGGACACTGGGCTCCTCTACAAGAAAATCAGGTTGGGGTGCTTGGGAATTATTGCGGTTGATTGTGGTATGGGTGAGATAACGGCGCTTATGATATGGAAAAAGCGTAGTAGTTAGGGAGGGCGGAATTTGTCTTTGGGGAATGTGGATGGGATGCGGTTTAGATGAGGGTGAGTGGTTTTTCCTAGTGAGAAAGTCGGTTAAAAGGGAAGGTTATGAAGATTGTTGTAGAATCTTTCGGAGAGGCGGGCGATGTGCTGGGCGACTGTAGGGATATTCGTGTCTCTGCCGAGAGGCCTTCTTAAGAGAACTCTCTTATTGGTATAGAGAAAAAACAGTTGGTAGGACAAGCTTGATAATTTTACTAGTAGGTTAGCATCACCGGGATGAGGTCTGACCATCTGAGTGATCAGCATCATTGTCTTCATAACTTCCAAATTAAGTTGAACAATTTAAGTTTTTTTACTTGCTGAATGTTAAAAAACAGCTAATATTTTCTCTAGATTGACTAAAGTGTATGGTGAAAGTTGTATGAACCGCGGGAATTTTTACAAGAGGGTAGAACAGTTCAAAAGTGGTCGAAACTCAGTGACTGAGGAACACCGTTCTGGCCGCATTAAATAAGTCGGAAAAGTCATGTTGACGGTGTTCGGGGACACTGTAGGTGCGTCTTGTGTTATTATCTCGATGAGCAGAGAACAATAAACAGCCAATTCTACACAGATTTGCTTTTGAATGAAGCGATGCCAGCCTTAAGAGAGAAACCTCATGGATCTCAGAGGAGTGGTGAGATTCTCCAGCAAGACAACGCACGTCATCACACTGCTCAACAAAGTTGTGAAGCCATCGACAAAATGGGTTGACAGATATTGACTCATCCCCCATACGACCCCGATTTATCATCATCTGATTTCCATTTGTTTGGTCCACTTAAGGAGGTATTACGTGGGGTGAAGTTCTAGGATAATGAAGGTGTCAAAAATTTGTGGGAAATTGGTTGAAACACCAAGATAAAGAGTTCTTTGCAGCCGGTATAAAAAAATCTGGTTACTCGTTGTGACAAATGCATAAATATTGATGGGGATTGTATTGAAAAGTAGGAGATGTCCTGGTTTGTAATAATAAACGTTTATTTCTCCAGACCAAATTGTCTCTTTAATTATTGAATGCACCTCTTATTATACTCTACGCCTTCCAGACGAACCAGGAAATATGGGATGAGATTAGAAAGGTGAAAGCGTTTGTTGGTGAGGAGTATCTACATCCCACCACAGAGGGATAAACATCCACCTCGAAATGGAATTCTAAATCGCAGACGTTCTGTACGAAATTGCTAATATGCGGTCGCCTTATCAATTCACGCCTCCCAGCATTATCACCGATGCTTGCTTTCTTAAAACCTGCGCAGTTTTAATGTATTCACAGTTTTATTCCACAAAACAATATATTTTACAATCTCGTAAAATTTGTATCAAAGCGAAAATGTGTATATTTTTCTATAATTGTTTGGTGGAGCATTATCCACTATATAAAAATATCGTGCCAATGTTAATAAAAATAAAACAAAACGCGCACTCGTGATTGAAAATATGAATATGTAATAATAAACAGCAGTCTCTTGCAGTAACGAATACAAAAGAACCTCAATTGCCCTCATTATATTCTGCCCTCATTAAATTTTGAATTAACTGAATTGAATTCGGAATTTTTGTTCCGTGAGCTTAAAATACATTTAATAAAATAGGTGCCCCAGGCGGCCGTGTCTATTGTGACTAGGTACGGCATTAAGAAACAACGACTTATGGATATTGGACAAAATTTCCATGCGGTTTATACTGTATAAAATATGTATGAAAATCCTCTTCGTTCCAGGATGCACCAGACGGTAACAAAAGTGCTTAAGGCGTTAGTTCCAGATTTCTTGATGTATAAAATACACGATGAAATTAGGAAACACACTGTATTCGACCAGTAAGGAAAGAAACTTCAGGTTGAGTAATGGTGGCCAAATGTGCACGATTTTGCTGAGATACTACTCTACACGTTTTAAAAGATACTCAGAATTAAAAATAATTAATAGTAAATTAAGATTTACTAACACAAGACATTACAAACAATTTAACTTAAGTCAATTTTCAAACCTGATGAACAAGTACTTTATTTCGCAAAAACATGTAGTTTTGGAGACTTATTTAGAAGCAACAATTAATTTAATAACAGTAAATATTTTTAAGAAAATATCTTTTTTAACTTTTTGATTTGACATTTATTAATAATTTTATTTTCAAAAACGAACGAATAATTTTCTTGCCCATGTGCTCGTTCTGAGCAGTGTGCAAGTCGGGGGATAGCGGAGACGCAGCGGTTTGGGCAGAAGGCGAGCGAGTGCAGAGAGGAGGAGGACGGCACGGCGGTGCGGGCGAGCGGCGTCCTTCATTAGCTGAGTGGTTTGTCGCAGGATGCTGCCTGACAGGTCGATCAGAAGGGGAGGCGGCGGCAGCGGCAACATCGTGCTTCTGTTTCGGGGCGTCGTGACAGTTGAGAGGGCGTATGCGCTTTCTCTCGCGCCCGCGAGGGCGCTGCTCGCCTTCCAGGAAGAGAGCGGCAGGAAGCACGCAGCGGCAGAGCGGCGACGGTGGCGGCAGTGCTGATGGAAGGAGGGGAAAAGGCAACGGAGGAAAGAAAGCGGAAGGTAGTTACGTTGAAAACGAACGCGGCAGAGGAGAGGTGGTAGAAGGCGGAGGTGACGAAGGCTACGAAGGCGGCGGAGGCGACGAAGGCGGCGGAGGCGACGAAGGCGGCGGAGGCGACGAAGGCGGCGGAGGCGACGAAGGCGGCGGAGGCGACGAAGGCGGCGGAGGCGACGAAGGCGGCGGAGGGACGAAGGCGGGACGAAGGCGGCGGAGGGAAGACGAAAGCTGACGGAGAAGAGACGAAGACGGAGAAACGAAGACGGAGGAAACGAAGACGGAGGAAAGAAACGGAGGAAAGAAACGGAGGAAACGAAGACGGAGAAGAAGACGGAGAAAGAGACGGAGAAACGAAGACGGAGGAAGAAGACGAGAGAAGACGGAGAAACGAAGACGGAGGAAACGAAGACGGAGAAACGAAGACGGAGGAAACGAAGACGGAGAAAGACGAGACGGAGGAAACGAAGGCGGAGGAAACGAAGACGGAGGAAACGAAGACGGAGGAAACGAAGACGGAGGAAACGAAGACGGAGGAAACGAAGACGGAGGAAACGAAGACGGAGGAAACGAAGACGGAGGAAACGAAGACGGAAGAAATGAAGGCGGAGGAAACGAAGACGGAGGAAACGAAGACGGAGGAAACGAAGACGGAGGAAACGAAGACGGAGGAAACGAAGACGGAGGAAACGAAGACGGAGGAAA
The DNA here is from genome assembly GCA_964035755.1 of Teleogryllus oceanicus. NCBI lineage: Eukaryota > Metazoa > Arthropoda > Insecta > Orthoptera > Gryllidae > Teleogryllus > Teleogryllus oceanicus. Next base: position 83,012,277 of record CAXIVR010000008.1, on the reverse strand, counting down.
CGAAGACGGAGGAAAGAAGACGGAGGAAACGAAGACGGAGGAAACGAAGACGGAGGAAACGAACACGGAGGAAACGAACACGGAGGAAACGAAGACGGATGAAACGAAGACGGATGAAACGAAGACGGAGGAAACGAAGACGGAGGAAACGAAGACGGAGGAAACGAAGACGGAGGAAACGAAGGCGGAGGAAACGAAGGCGGAGGAAACGAAGACGGAGGAAACGAAGACGGAGGAAACGAAGGAAGGGGAAGGGGGGAGGCGAAGGGGAAGGGGGAGGAAGGCGTGGGGGAGGCGGCGCCGAAGGTAGCGCGAACGTCAGCGGGGACGCAGGAAGCGGCAGGAAGTCGGCGGACGTGTTTGGATAACTGGAAAGTTGAGTCGGCGCGGGAGTAAGCGGCGCGGAGGAAGTTTAGCCCGAGGGCGTGGCGGCCGCGGAGAGGGGCGGACGTGACGTGCGAGGGAAACGCGCGCGAAAAGCATCAACAGGCAAAGGATACGTCAGATCCGTGGTTCAAGGGTTGATTCAACCGAATGAAGATTCACTGTATGAAATACAGAAACGAAGTTTGTTGTGCGTTGTGCGTTTTCCCTTATGATAGTGAGTGCCCTGCGGATATTCACAAAGCAATTGTTCCAGTTTGTCGACACACTATGAGTTGACAATGTAATGAAGTAATGAAGAGGCACAGTGATTTTCTGGGAGGGAGAACCTATTTTTGATTGATTGATTGATTTTTTCGTATTTCCGGACACGTCAACAGCTTTGGTCATTAGCCCCTTTAGTGTAGTGTATGTTTTTTGGGAGACGGCAGTGATCTACCCCCGATGGATGGCGAGATCCGGCGCCGACCTACCGTCGACTAGTGGGGTTTCCCCACCACGACTGGGAGAACCTATGTTCATGAGGATATGAATTGAGGTAACAATTCCAACAAACAGGCAATGTAGAGTAAGACAACTGCATGAAATTATGAGAGCGTACGCTTCCGCGGCCGGTGTCATTATCTTCTTGGCTGTTCCGAGAGACCCCATGTCCTAGGCACAGGCGCCAACATTTTGGCCGCCATCCTGCGGCTTTCTTCAGGGCGAAATACATGCGAAACAACTTACTAGCTGTGTGAAATTATTTTCAAACAGCATAAAACACTTGAGTTATTTTATAAATAATCAAACGAGTCGTTTCGGACCACCAAGTTTTCAGTAGTCTTCAGGTCCTATAGGTGTTTGGTCTAAAGGAACGTTTTGCGCTTCCAAGACAACAAGGAAAAAGCAGAGAAGTTTTTCCAGCAGCATATAACAGAGTTTTGACTGAATATACTGACGCACTGTTTCGAAAAAGGTTACAGTAATGTTAAAAAATAAAGCATGTAATCTAAAACAAATATATCTTAAGCAGATTTTTTAAAAATAAATTGTACAACGCTTATATACGGAAACCATTACTTCAAACTACTGTTTATTGATTGGAAAGTTACCTTTTGTGATACGCACACGGCAAAGATCAACACAGAGTTGTATACCACTAAGTACACAAAACACTGGATGCCGGGAAGTAAAACACACACGACACCACACGATACGACGCGATGCAACATGAATCCACAAGGCTGTCGTGGGTAGTGGGAATGGTATCAAAACTTATACATTTTCATGAATACTTGCCAAAATTAAAAATATATAACTCGTACGAGTGTCTTACATACTTTTTTCAAAATTCCTGATTCTATTGTCCTCTCGTTGGGTCGCATTTCATTCGTACGTCATAGGCCGGTACTAGTTCAGTAAATAACTATGTACAGTCACCGTTGAGAAATTACTTTCTAGGATTGAATCAAAATTTCCGTTTTAAAAGTGAAGTCTCATAATTCAAATAATTATAAATATTGGAAGGTGTATTTATTATAAATATTTATTTAGTAGATGTGATTATTCGAGCGCTTTAAAGTAAATACATCTGCATACTAGCAATGAAGTACCCGTAGTGGCAGACATTAATGAAAGGGAAAACATTCCTGTTGAATACGCAAGTAAACGACACTGTGACATAATGGTGAAAATGTGTTACAACAATCAAGGGTATAACCCAAGAAAAATCTGCTCGGAAAATAGCTTTGTTAGCTTAAGAGGAATCAGCGAGTCTATACTCCCATATTAATAAATATAGTTACCTCAGGTAATACAGATTATTTCTCTCTCTCTCTCTCTCTCTCTCTCTCTCTCTCCTCTCTCTCTCTCTCTCCTCCCTCTCTCTCTCCTCTCTCTCCCTCTCTCTCCCTCTCTCTCAATATATATATATATATATATATATATATATATATATATATATGTGTGTGTGTGTGTGTGTGTGTGTGTGTGTGTATTAGTATTAACAAAGACAGAGCAACATTACAAACTACTTTCCAAAGAGGGAGAAAATATATACATCGTTATATCACTGAAAATTAAAATAAATAACATCACATTGCATCGATAGTAGTACACGCAATCTTTGAAATGAAACCACCTAACAAATTTAATCAAAACCACAGTCTCGTAGCTTTTTAAAAATTCTGTTACTTGGGTAACAATTCTCCAAGCCCAAACATCGAACAATGTTCGAACTTTGATCATTTGACATCGAACGTGGACTAATTCTTCATCTTAGACGGTTATGCGTCATGCCACACACATTGGAAATATCTTACGACTGAAAATTGGTCACATTTGTATTAGCCTTTAGGGTAAACTTCGTGTGTCTTTCAGGAGACAGGGGCAGACGGTGTTCACAATTCGAATAACCCGCTTTCTTCGGAAATATTCTGGTTTCTTAAATTTTAAATAATCTGTTTTGTTTAATTTTCAATCAAGCTAAATTTTAAAACCTTACATAATTTTACGTTATCTTTCAATACCAATTAAATAACAATTAATATGTTAAATTACAATGACTATGTTACAATTATAAACCACTATAGCAACAGAAATGGAAAGGGTATAATTCTCGGTAATTAATCGTCGTGGTAAGTCCTGTAGGCTTGTCATCGCTGATTAGAATTTTTCAAGTCATGGGTCAATTGTTAACAGTATAGAAGTTGCAACATTAGAGAGTTTTTACAAGTCGTTGATTTGACGTAACATGACAATTCTGTGGAGAACTGACCTGTGCATGCGCCGGCATCAAGTGATGGTATTTCGATTGACGAGTACCGACATTCTCCCTGCGTTGTCGACTACGATAAATGTATTCGTAACTTACTCTTGACGAAGTTCTGGCCGCAATTTCTTAACACGATTTCACAATAACACACAATAGGCATGGAAGGAATGAAAAATACAATATCCATATTACCAATGTAATAAGGCAGAAACTTAATGGCTATTTTTTAAAGTTAATTCAAATATGTCAGAAATAAACTAACGTAATTGTTAAGGATTTGGCTGTTATGTGTATATTGACGCTCCTTTGATTACATATAGGTGTTGATCATAAGTTTTACTATGTAGTAACGCTTATAAAAGGAAAAATGGACTCAAAGATACACCGATGTCCAATAAAAGCTTTTAGATCCTGTCAGAGGTATTTAGTTCCATTTTAATTTTTTACGACATAAAAAACTCATGTTTCTGAAGATACGTTAATTCCTGTTGACGATCATGTTTAAGTCCTACGACAATGGATTTCCTGTCTTGAAAAATCTCTCTAATATTACGTAACCATTACCATGAATACGAGAAAATGTGGGTTGTTGTAGCACCACTAGTGGTTAATTGTAGATCTTTATTTACTCGGGTAGGCTTCCCGCAGAACACCGCTGCGTTGACGGTCACCGGGAACCGTGATCACTAGGGGGGATTTTTTCCCCCGTTTTTCAACACCTGGGTCATATAGCGACCACTTTGATTTTTTAAACTGTATGGGGGACTGTAAGGAAAACTTGTATGGACAACACAAACATCAGTGTCCAAGGCGGGATTCGAACCTGCGATCCTGTGGTCTGAGTCCGCTACTGCACTACTGCCTTAATGATCTCGGGTATCGGATCCGCAAAAGGCGAATTTCGATGACCTAAAACGTCTCAAACATTGATCAATAAAATGATATTAAAATGTTTTGAAAATTCTCCAAAAAGAACGAAAAAGGATGGAAAACATGTAATCAAAACTAGTTTAGATGAACAACTGTTGGATATGTTACTGATGTAATTGAGGTTGCTTCTATTCGTTCAAGTGAACTCAACTTTCAAACTTTTGGTTTGGACAGTTCTTTACCAAAAAATCTCTCCCTTTATTTATCCCGACATCGTCTGAACGGCCAATGACGCTGACATGCGTCACAGGAACCTTAGGTTACATACGCACAATAGCTGACATTACAACTTCTGAGTGGAGAAATCGAATAGGCTACAAAAATTCTATAAGTACTCAGGAAATCTGTGGAGAAGGATTTGAACCACGTACCATTAAAATGACATTAAAATTTATGAAATCAGCGAAAATGCATTAAAAATGACGTAAAAATTAAAAAATGACTTATTAGCTGAAATTTTAAAAAAAAATAAAAAATAATGTATAAAAGTGGGTCAATTTCTTTTGTCATAAGATAAAATGGATTTCTATATTAAACGGTATTGTTCTAAAGTGAAAAGAAAAAATGATATTTCATTAAAATCCGCCCCCCCCGTAATCACCGTTCTGACGGTAGCGGCCAACAGATGGGCCCAAGTAGTCACTTTACTTTAGTCTTAACTAGGTGACCCGGCGAACTCTGTTCCGCCTTAACAGCCGGTCCCATCTTTTTCTCGCTTCGCACTCACTATGAGAAACTCTACTATCCTTGTTGCACTCGTGATAATAAAGCAATTACATATTTGTGTTTTTCTCTCAAACAAAGAAGAATTTTAAAAAATGCCCTGATATTAAATAGATAATTAAAAAATCTATTACGTAGCAGAGCGTTTTTTTAAATTGATTTTTGTTTAAGAGAGAAATACAAAGCTGTAATCATAGGGACCGGCTGTTAAAGGCAATAAATAAGCAGATTTTGGAATTTATTAAGTTAATTTGTTTATTAGAAAATACAAATAAAAAAATTAAGAAGATTAATCATTCATTATTGTTCCTGTATTTTGGTGCATAGGTTGCACTCTTCACCTTGTGATACACGACATTTTTTGTTTTATTATCAGGCGCAAAAACAAACAACGCAGATGATCTTCCGACCCGTGTACATGACACATATTATTGACCATGGGAAAAACATGGATATTCTAGATTCAAACCACAAACTTTCAAGGATTGGCCTTGCCGCTAACATGCGAAATCACCCGAAAACGTGCGTTCTCACACAGGAACGCTGTCGAACGGGATAAACAGTATCCTATGTCCGTCTCCTGGCTCTAAGCTTCATGCTCACCGATTTTCAGCCAAATCGGTACAGCCGTTGAGTTATAAATAGTGTAACTAACACGACTTTCTTTTATATATATATATATATATATATATATATATATATATATATATATATATATAGATTAGAGTGTTATTTGATATAATCTGAGATGTTTGAAAAATAAACTTCGATATTCCAACTACAATATTGAGGTTAGGTTTTCGTTTTGCAAAAGCCATCAGTGGTCCGTTTCGTTTGTTGCTTTTGTAAAATTTCTTTTCATAATTTTCTGCTGTCGTAATTGCTGCTGATCATATCGGGATTTTCGATGGGTTCTCGTTCATAAACTAAAGATTACAGCCAGACACACAGCTATATACCCGGTAACGCTAGTTCCGGTACGGACATTATCGAGAACGAACGATACCGATACTAGGCCCTCTCCTTCGGCGGACGAAAAGAAGGAGTCTATGGATCTCTATCCACAGATGCCTATCTATGGATCTCTGGACACCGATTATTTTTCAAGCGTTTATGTAATAGTCTTAAACGCATTATTTACTTAACGTTCATAATGTGAAATAAATAATGCATAAATAATGGAAAGAGTAACTGTACAATATGTATAAACTACTATGGAGAGCTCTTCTACGGAAGAAACTGAGTAAAATTTCGATCGCACAAGGAACGTTGTAATCTTAGTTCAGAACATTTACAATACTTATTATAAAAAGAAATTCTGCAAACCTTTCAGTATCGCTTATTCCCTAACCCATTAATTATTAAGAAAGTGATCTATGCTTCTCCATTACACACGGAATTTTTAACACATGTTTCGTAACTTCACTTTTACTTTCTCGTCTACTATGTACTTACGTAGTAAAGGTAAAGTACTGTGAAACTGAATAATTCTTGCAGCCACATGTAGTAAAAAACTTCCACAAATAAGTTTTGAACTCAGAATCCATATTTTGGGGGTCCTTGATACCGAAAAATTGGTTGGCTGCAAAACGTCAGTCTGCCCATCCGCGAACTACACCAATGTGCAAACTGTTCAATTTTCTGTAAAATTCAAAAATACATGATCTATTTGATCGAACACGAGTTCTCAAAACTCTGAAATGGATATTTTGATTTTGAGGAGTGCTTTTCTTGAAGCCTCAAACGACATTTTCAAAATATTCTCAAAAATGGATCCATTTTTTCCTTTACGTTTTTGGCCGAATAGAGCTACGCAATAATAGCCCAGGTCCAATTGTCGTTGAATTCACTGAATGTTTAAGGTGCTAGCGTTTTGAAATATTTTTCGTCGTTTTCAATTATAATATTGATAATAAATTTTTTTATTCGATAAAATCTTCTCTTTAAAATATATGTTTTAATACGTTCGTGCATAATTGTTAGAAAATGTGAAAATATTGTGCAAACTTTTGTGCTACTATCACAAAATATGCGAAAAAAGTATATGTTGTAGCATTAGTACTTTTTGTCAAAATAATTAATTTTTTGTTGTAATTGCTGATGATCATATCGGGATTTTCGATGAGTTCTTCTTCAAAAACTAAAGACTATAGCCAGACACAAAGACACTCCTATCCGATTGTTTTTGGCAACGTGACCAGCATGCTGAATTGCATGGAATGCAGCTTGAGTTTCGGTGTGAAATAATTTTGTCTTTTGCAAGAGAGCTCGATGCTTACAGCAAGTGAAAAACGCCAGATCTAGCTGCAAACAGCGCGCAAGGTACGCCTCGCCGACGCTCTGCAGAAAATAGCCGAGAATGAGCGGTTCCGACAGTTCTGATCCTTGACAGAAATCTACGTACGCGAGGATACCAAGACCGCCAAAGCAAAGCAGCTAGGTCGACGCATGTAGCATACTAGCAAAAAAACCGGCGTTGCCCGGGATTTCTTCATATTCAATACTTGCGAATGAGGAAGAAGATCAATTTCATATAAACCACAGTGTTTAAGATTATTATTTTTAACAAAAGCTAGTTCAAATTTTTAATAAAATACTATAATATTCTTTCAGTTTATTTTACAACACATTGATATTAAATGAAACTTTTAATATCTTATGAACCTCTACTGGCTTCTAGCGAATAAACTAGGTACCAGTTTTGGTGCAGCACTACTGCGCTCTGACGGAATATATTAGAAAGCACGTGCTCTAAGCGGTAGCGAAAACTGGTCACGGTGCATCTACAAACATATTATTTAAATTATTTATTTTCCGCATTTGAAAATTTTGCGACAATCCTGAAGAAAAGACTGTAAAATGTTCATATCTATTCATACGCTACTTTTTGTGTTATTTATGTCTGTTACAAGTCGTTGAATTCACTTTGATTAGTGTAGAGAAAAGAGTGTGAACAATGAGTCGTTTTTGAGCAAGATGGCCGGTAGAGTGAGCTCTTCTAAACACGGTTTGTACGTGAACAACATTATAATTGGAGACACAAAATAAATATAAAAGTTTGAAAAATGGGTCAAAATTGTTCTTATACCATTTGTAAAAGTTGTAGTGATTGGTGTGAATCTTAGCAAATAACTTTGTTTCCCATTCAGAAGTGTGAAGATATTTAAAAAAAATGGATAGAAGTTGTTGCACGTAAAATAAGGGGAAAATAGCAAAGTTTACATTTGCCAAAAACACTTTGGCACAGACCAGTTTGGATGAGAAATATGATAAGAACAGGTACTAAAACGTATTCTTACACTGTAAGTAAGTAATTATTAAATTATTATTATATAAAAAATATATTATATACATTTAAAAATTAAAAAAATATATTATATATAAAATATATTATATAAAAAATTAAAATTATAATAAATATTCGGAAATCTTCCCAACTGAAGAAGTATTATTTACTTTCTTCAATTAGCAAAAACTATTCAAAACTCTCCTTGAGTTGAACTGCATAATTTATACCCAAAATATCTGCGCATGACGCCATCATAAATACCCAAGTCAGGTGCAGCGCATCGCATGGAGAAGCGAGGAACTAGCTTCAAATTGGTTGCACAAAAACCGAGAAAAAAGCAGCAAGTTGACGCACCTTCTCTCTTCCACCGTGCTAAAAACTCTCGTTTCCTGCACGGCGCAGGCGGGCGGATGGAAAAAGTCGCGGGATTCATTTGAGGGTTTGCGGCTCTCGCCGCTTGAGGCGGCTTCCGCGGGCGTGCTCGGGGCCAGGTGGAGGGCAACAGGCTTTGCCACTGACGTCACGTTCGAGTGCAGTGCGGGTGCGGGGGGCGCCTGGGGCGGGAGTGACGTCAGGCGGTGCAAGCGATGTGCGGTTTGGCAGGACGGGGAGGGGAGGAGCGGGGAACAGCGGAGCAGGGCGGAGCGGGGCGGAGCGGGGCGGGGTGGAGCGGGGCGGAGCGGGGATAAGCGGGGCGGGCGGGAGGGCGGGAGGAGCGGGAGGAGCGTGGCGGAGCGGGAGGAGCGGGAGGAGCGTGGCGGAGCGGAGCAGGCGGAGGGGCGGGCGGGCGGAGCGGGGCGGAGCGGGCGGAGCGGGGCGGAGGCGGGGCGGAGCGGGCAGGGGCGGAGGGGGCGGAGCGGGCGGAGCGGGGCGGAGCGGGGCGGAGCGGGGCGGAGCGGGGCGGAGCGGGGCGGAGCGGGGCGGAGCGGGGCGGAGCGGGGCGGAGCGGGGCGGAGCGGGGCGGAGCGGGGCGGAGCGGGGCGGAGCGGGGCGGAGCGGGGCGGAGCGGGGCGGAGCGGGGCGGAGCGGGGCGGAGCGGGGCGGAGCGGGGCGGAGCGGGGCGGAACGGGGAACGCTGCAATTGCGGTGCGGTGCGCGCAGGGTTGCCATCCCGCGCTTCGAGGAGCTGCACGTGGCTGAGACCGAGGGTAACGTGATGTTCTTATAAGCAGGGGCTGTCAAACGGAACACGCACGTGCTCGGGGCTAGTTTCCGCTCGCAAGGACTGGAGCACACCGCGCCCGCGGCCCTGAAGGAAGCAGCCCTGATTTCACATGGCTGCACAGTTGACATTCGTGATGAGACGTGGAAAACGCGGAGGTGAGAAATTTATTTGTTAAATTCAATTTGAAATCACAATTTGTAAAAAAATATTATGGGGATTTTTTTCTTACAATATGAAATATAAGTATTTTATACTAGTAAAATGTACATTTCACGATTTTCATTGTGTACGGCGGGTTATAAACAGTTAAAAATATAGTGTTTGAATCAGAATGTTTTTTTAACGTTTCACATTGTTTTTCATTTTTATCATCTTACCACGCTTCACACTTGTTGTAAGACCAAACCAATAATGAAATTTGTATTTATACATGACATGTTGCGCTTTTTGCATATCATCCATTCGTCTCATAATTTTTAACTGTTGTCGTTAAGTAAATCGATAACACCACGTCTTTATAACGAAATAAATGTCTATAAAATACCAACGTGTTTTCTGGGTCCAATCTGCAGCTTTTCAGTAATGTTTGTTAGGTCCTGATTAACATCGAGGAATTTGTCACGTATTTCGCACATAAGAAGAACTGATCTCACGGTTATGCGCGAGTCCCTCCGTCTAAAGGTGCTGTTCTAAACGGTGGGCGTAAAGATACGTTAAAAACGCTGAAAACGACACTCCAGTTAAATATGAAATACATTCTAAATTAACTTGAAAAAACATAAATACATACATAAAAAATATAAAGTTGGTATCCATTCATAAGTAGAAAATGTAAATTATCAATAAATAGATCATTATTAATATTGAAATACATTTTACCACCTTTACTAAAATTGTTCGGCTTAATATGGGAAGGTACTACTAAAGCCAACATTCGAAAACTAGAAGTACTGAAACGTAAACTCTAAAGAGGAGTTTTACAAGATTCATAGTACATCAGAAAGTATCAAATTTTAAAATAAGTATATAAGAAAACCTCTAAAACTTGGATTCTTAACTTTCTTCCCGGTTTTACTCATCTTTTTCATGTCCAGCAACTAATCTGTACTCTCTTGATCAATCAGTCAATCTTTTTCCACGAATTAAATCAATATATTCCAAAGACCTTCTACATCCTCCTCAATTAACTGTAAAACATGTTTAAGTATTCCTTAATTTATAATGTATTTGTACTCCAAATGTTTTATGTGTTTTTCTGAAGGACCCTTCATGGGTAACCTTAATTGTTAATTTCTAATTTCCTTTTTCAAATATTGTACACATACCATAAAATTTAAGTTCGTAAATTCTATTTATGTGTATGAAACCCTTTAAAGACATAATTTTTTCGAACAATGATAATAAAAACAATTTTTTTAAATTTGTTGCGTCCTTAATCTTATCACATTATTTATCGACGCAACGTGTCTCTTCGCCCTTTGTCGTAATCCTCCATTAACGTAGCGTATTTTACGTATGTCTGGTCTCGTCAGTCGGTTGTCAAGAGGACCGCCAGGTAGAATCTCCGCGTACGCGCCTCCTGCGTCACTACCCAGCGGCCAGAATTTGGAAGGAATAAGAATAGGAGTCGGGTTTAGAACACTTCACAGGGGTTGGACTAGCCCTTGTGAAGCAGCCGAACTCGTTTTATTAGAACAAATTTCACATGAGATTCGACGGGAATCGATGAGAATCGAACCCGGACCTCAGTGGTGAAAGGCCAGCAACTTTGCTATGAGCCAAACAATCTGTACAACAAACTATTAAAAACAGAACGCCGCAGTTGGTCTGGCGTGCACGTCCTTGGGTAGATTCGTCCAAGTAACGCGGACACTAAACTGAAGGATTCCCATTAATGAAATATAGATTTTGTGTTGGTGCGTGAGGGGCACGTTTTAGTACCTCATGTAACACTTGAACACTCTAAGCCTGTCATAGCCCCTTCTTTTGACTGGTACAGTTGCCAACTTTTCGGATTTGACCGAATTTCACATCTTCGGATTTAATTCGTTTTGATTGATTGATTGATTTCTTCGTGTTTCCGGGCGCGTCAACTGCTTTGGTAATTAGTCCCATTAGTGGAGTGTATGTTCTCATCCAGACAGCGACTGAATTCGACCTAACTGAAAAGCTAGCGTTGAAAATCCTGCCGCCGACAGGACCCGAACCTAGGACCACCCGGTCAGAGGCGCTGCGTGATATGAGTTGATGCACTGAGCTACCGCTACCAGTCCGAATACTTCGTGTTCAAAGTATTGTATTATCTCCGGACTCAGACATTTTTCTTACTACCTGAGGGTAATTTCACTACTTCAGGGATAACGTTATTTTTAAAAAAATAATATGTAATTCATAGAAAATACTGATGATATTGTGTATCTCATCCAAACTAAAATTAAACAGCAACAAAAGGATACATTTAGAATGCAGTTTCTTTTGGCGCTTTCAAGAATTATTTTGGTGCCCAGCCGAAGAGATTTCTTTTGATAAATTTGTACAAGCTGCAAAAGCAGTGAAAGCTAATGTTCATGAAGACAATCTGTACAACAAAATGCAAGTGATATCAAAAACTTGTTCCAATTCCAGACATTCAGTACAAAAACATCCGATATTGTAAGGGTTAAAATTTTCAGTGCTAGTGAGAGTTTTAAATAATTTCCCAAAAAGGTTGGATTTTGTCTATTCACGTCCGCAATGCTTACGTAAAACGCATTTTTTAAAATATTACTAGGACTACAGGGGAACAGCATAAGAGTGAAATTAGTAGTTAAAACAGAACGTTTTACATAATTGAACTACGATATGACATTTACCGAGATTTTTGCTTTCATTAACGTCAAAAACATAAAAACTCACTGAAGAAGGTAATTTTTAATGAAAAGTACACATGGAAATAAGATGTTAAAGATAGCTGTCAATACATTTATTTAAATTTATTTGTAAAACTTCAAATAAGAATGTTATTTTCCTTATAAACAAAATTTATAGATTGATTTTCCAGAGTTTCTCAGGTTTTTTGTCTTCAATTTAGAAGTATGCAGTTGACATATAAGATTAAGTAATATTCATCACTAAAAAATGGGTTTAAGGGAAAAGAATATACGATAGGTATACATGTATTCTTTGACCTTAATATCATTCAGGCGAAATCCATATTCGTTATTGGAAATGCGTAATCATTTTATCTTAACTACACCTTAAAAGTAAAAAGGGAGTTGCATTCTGTGACGACTTCTCAAGTGACATTTATCCATATCAATCTTTACTTACCCCGCATATAGTCTGAAAACGAAAGGGTGTTTTTTGATAGGAGGATCCATTTCCATGTGTTTTCCAGGTGTATATTCTGCACTATAATTTCCCTTCCATTTCCATGTTTACCCTATTTTTTCTAATCATTCACCTATCATATATATATATATATATATATATATATATATATATATATATATATTCTTGCCACTCTTTAATGGGTCAATAATTGATACAGCTACATTAGACGGTATGGCAAAACCTATACCCACGTTACCGCCAGATTCAGATGGGGAATAGATAGCGGTGTTTATACATATAAACTTTTCCATGAAAATCAAATAGTGGTCCTCCAGAGTTGTCTCTTGTTCACCCTGAATGATCACCCTACCATCCTTCATATAATGAGTGGCCCAAGCAAACAGGCAATGCGTTGAAAGGGAAAGGGGAAGTTCAGGCCAGGGGAAATCATGGATGCTCCGAAACAAGCTTCCGCTCGCACCTTAGGTGAGATATTTTCAAGGCTAAGCTATTTTGAATACGGATTATATATATTAAAAAAATTTAGATAGAATACATAGGAAAGCGAATATGTTTACCTATTAAGAACTAACGCAATAAAAAATGCATAGGAACCTCTAGAAACGAGAAGAACAAGAGCGAGGCTTTGCGCTCTTTATAAATCGTACGTAGGTCAACCAGCTTGGAAGGAAATTCGGGTTAGACTAGAAAAATCAAATTATTTCGGCCGAAGCAATCACACTCACAAAGTTCGAACAAGGAAACAAAATTTAGATCTTGGGAAATTTTCATATTCATAGCTTCATATTCTCTATACACATATATCAAAATTGATGTCTGCATGTGCGAATTATTAAATACACAATATTTTATTTCATTAAATATGTATGAATGATGAAACCTGAAAATGAGGTACAACTCTCCCACGTAGAAATAGCGTAAATGAAACGAGACAGTTGGAAAATAGAAATATGTTTTATAAATGTATTCCAGAGTAAATGTGCCGGGAGTAATTAAGGTTATTTTGACAACTTGAAGCGTGAGACGATGAAAATATAGAATGAAACGTTGAGGGACAAGAACGAAGGAAATGAAGCATTAAAATATCTATGAAGATTACTTTTAGTTATATTTTCGGTCACAGAACCATCACTATTTTATGTAAGAAGGTTAACGAGAGAAATTAAACGATATTTGAATTATAAAGATTTCCTGAAAGTGTAATAACGAAAATAAATTTACTCTACTTCGCAAAACCAATGTGGATGGATAAATTCATCAAATGTTTTGAGAAGGAGGACTAACACATCCCGCTATACATATTCACACCCAGTTCACAGCCAGAAGGCGAGAAATGCCAGACAGGTATGAATTAAATCTGCGGACGCTGTTTTTGATTTGCGTTTCTGAATTTATTTGCAAATTTGAGATGTGTTGAATGTGACACACTCAAAAGATTATTGTTGATAAAATGTCAAAATTGAAAACAAATCAAAACTTACAAAATTATATAAATATCTCCCAACAGATAAAGATAATACAGGTAAAGATACCTGCACTATGTAATATGAGATTAGAGATGCATACCATAGTTCAAACAGGCCAGTAACTCTACTAACTTACTTGATGACCCACACTTTACAACCCAACACTTTTCTCCTTATGAAACAAACTGGAAATTGTACGAGCCTAGTGGTCGTTTATATGTGGTCACAAATATCTTCGAGAAAAAAACAGACTAAGTTGGCTACAATAACCACACCAACTCACTGCCATGAAATGCAAATTTCAAGTCACACACTAGATAAAATATTAAAAGAAGGCAAATTGCAACATTTGTGAGGTGCTCAGTAGTAACTATCATTTCTCCACCACATAAAGAGTGGTCTGTGGGACTAGGTAACACGATAGAGAAGCTGCAATTATAACAGACAACGCACAACAAACACGAAAACCGCACAAAACGCGCCGGCTGATAATCGACATCCAATATTATCGAGAGTTCGATACGATCAGCAATCCAACCCACCGTAGCCCGCGCTGTGACCATCGCAAGGCAGCTCGTTAGGACAACAATCGCGGCGTGGCGATCTCGGAGCGGGCAAGGGGGGGCGGAGCATCGTGGCGCGGCTGGGCGGAGCGGGGTGGGGCTGGGCGAGGACGGAAAGGGAGGGGCGGGGAGGAGGGGGCGGGTGGTGGCGGGGCGGAGCGGGCGGGGCGGGGCGGGGAAGGGCAGGTTCAGTGGCAGGGCGAGGCGGGGCGGGGCAGGTTCAGGGGCAGGGGCAGGGCGGGGCGGGTGGGGAGGGGCGGGGTTATGCGGAGAGATGCGGGAGGGAGGGCGGGAAGGGTGGGCGGGAAGGGGCGTGGCGTGCTGGGGCGGAGCGGGCAGGGCGGGGCAGGGCGGGGCGGGTAGGGCGGGGCGGGGTAGGGCGGGCAGGGCGGCGGGCAGGGCGGCAGGGCGGGGCAGGGCGGGGCAGGGCGGGGCAGGGCGGGGCGGGAGGCGGCGGGACGGGCGGGAGACGGCGGGACGGGGCGGGAGACGGCGGACGGGCGGGCCGCGGCGGGCGGGCCGCGGCGGGGCGGACCACGGCGGGCGCGGCGGTGCGGGGCGCGGCGCGGTGGAGCGCGGCGGGGCGGAGCGGGGAGGGGAGGAGCGGCGCGGTCGGGTCCGGTGGGCCGATGCCTTGCACTGATTAGCGCAACGACAGGACGCAGCGGGAGCGGACACGGGGTCGGGGGTTGTGTAGGTGTAGGGGTGGGGGTGGAGGTGCAAGGGGCAGCGCACGCGCTAATTATGTGCTCGACGCGGGGCGGCGGAGAGGGCGGTGGCAGCGGGGGCGGCGGTGACGCGGGCAGCGACCATTACAGCACAGTGGAACAAACACGATGAGGATCTGGGAGAAATTGCCAAACTAGCATTGGATGGTAACAAAGGGGTCACGAGGTAATAGTAGTGGTGGCAGTAGCGGTGGCGGTGGCGGTAGTGGTGGCGGTAGTGGTGGCGGTAGTGGTGGCGGTAGCGGTGGCGGTAGCGGTAGCGGTGGCGTAAGCGATGAAGGTGGCGGTAGCGGTGAAGGTGGCGGTAGCGGTGAAGGTGGCGGTGGCGGTGGCGGTGGCGGTGGCGGTGGCGGTAGCGGTGGCGGTAGGGTGACGGTAGCGGTGGCGGTAGAGGTGGCGGTAGCGGTGCCGGTAGCGGTGCCGGTAGGGTGCCGGTAGCGGTGCCGGTAGCGGTGCCGGTAGGGGTGCCGGTAGGGTGCCGGTAGCGGTGGCGGTAGCATTGGCAATGACAATAAACTTTTACAATCTTACACACCCAGGCTACGTATTCTTGAATGGGGGAATTAACAGCAACGCATCGCCATGGATGCTGGGGATGATGACACCACGTCACACCCCTACCATGCACAATACGTCGTCAGGTTAGAGCTTGAGTAATTGGTAACAGTTCTACAGTGCATTATAAAAATATACTAACAATGAGCAATCAATCTCAGTTACATCCAAGGCCTTGCCAGCAAACAATTCATCTCCAATATCATCAATGAAGAAGAAAGAGCCCAAAGCGATTTTGGCGAGATAGTATGGGACGACACGTGTGATCTTAACTAAGATTTCTACTTAAAAATAGTCCTGTCCAAGGTCTGCCAAGGTTTAGTGCTCGTCGCACATCTAAACGAAGTAATTCTACGTTAATTAAGGAAAAATAAATATGTGCATTTAAAAAATAATATTTATAGCATCTTACAAGACAATCCACGCAGTACCACGTAAAATTACATAAAATAAAACTATTTATATTTTTACACGATTGCTATTTATTATTACATTTTATGATTGATTAAATCGACATCGAAAGTGATTGAAATGTTGTCTGATGGAAGAAAAATGAATTGATTTTGATGACTTATCTGTGGTTGTTATTGAGATCATGCGATGTCTCGTGCAGAGCCAGGATTCTGAGTGGCCAAAGTCTGACTTCAAAGGTCAGATTTGAAGAGGTTGCATCGTAATCTACATATATTGAACATAAAAATGTTTGTCAAGTGGACGATTTTCTTTACATTGAAGTGATTCAATCTGGCTCTAAATTTTGTGTTTTTACACACATTTCATTACTTTTTCAATGTGTGCAGCTGTTTCCGAGATATAGATTCGTGATACATGGAACAATAAGGTCTGAATGTGTAAATGTGTACCGGGTTCTGTTTTGTTTTTTGTGTGAAGCAAGTTCAATCGTTCAGCTAAAGCGCGATAAATGTGGATGCGTAACAACACAGACCGACTATTCGCCCTTTCTTCGCACATTTGAACTTGAAACGTACAAACACACGGTAAAACTATCACGAATCGGAAACTTATATGGATCGCTTAACGAGACACAATTTTCATTTTTGCAGTATTTTCACGATCTTTTATCCACTGTCGGGGGTCAGGGAAGGGAGACGATGGCAGTCCGGGTGGTGGGGGCGGTATGCGCGATAATAGGCTACGCTCGTAAGGGAGGCAGCTCCGGTGTGCAGTAATTACTGCGCCGAGCCTCCTCTGCCGCCCTTGTGGCCTGGGTGCGTCCCATCGCACGGTCCTGCACGACTCGGGCCGGGCCGGCCCCGCCCCTCCCCGCCCCGCCCCGCCCAGCCCCTCCGCCCAGCCTCACCCTGCCCTCCATGCTCCGCCCCCCCCCCCCGCCCCTTTATTCCATCTGCTCTTCTGCTCTTTGCTCTGCTCTGCTCCGCCCGACCCTGTGCTCTCCACGCCACTCTACTCTACTCTGCTGCGCCCCTTCGCGTTCCACCAAACACACGCCGCCTAGATCTGCCTTATCTCGTTCCGCTTCACTCCGCCCCGCCCCCGCCCCCGCCCCCACCCGCGCCCCGCCACGCCCCGCCCCGCCACGCCACGCCACGCCACCCCGCCACGCCACGCCCCGCCACGCCACGCCACGCCACGCCACGCCACGCCACACCTTTCCCGTCTTAATCAACCCACCATGCCTCTCTCCGATGGCATCCGCCCCGCTCAGCCCCACCCTACCCCGCGCCACGAAAGCCCGCCTCGCCTCCGTCCCTACCTGCTTCAATCGCCCTTTCTCGCACCGGCTCCCTCCGCCGCACTCACCGCGCCCCCTGCATGCGCCGCGTCGCTACGACCTCAACCCAAGGAACGCGGCCGCCACAATGCATCACAGCGGTTATGGACAAGCCAATTACTCCACCAACACTCAGATGTGTGAGCTCTGGTCAGTGACCCATGCCGCTACCTCCGGAATAGCGAGGGGGAAACGGCATGAGGGTAACGGCGACCAATGTTTTCGCATTATGGTGGGTCACAAAAGAAACAAAAAACAATTTCAATGCCACGATAATCCTAATGATAATGCTAATAATAATAATAATAATAATAATAATAATAATAATAATAATAATAATAATAATAATAAAATGAAAAAATTAATAAAAATGTTCATATGCGAATCAAACTTAGAAAACAATATATTGTTTTCTAACAATAAGTATATATACAATAAATATATACAATAAATATAAACAATATATATATGTATATAATTCAATATTAATAAAATAATGATAATTAATATAAATATATGACTGAAGCAATCAATAGAAAGAGAACTTCTAGTCCCAAATTTTTACAAAAGCAGGTAAGACCACACTTCTTTATTCTTTTTATGTTAAATCTTTAATTATAGCGCTAATTTTACGTTCAAACTCAAGTTTTTTATTGAATATTTAAGTTTAAAGAAGGAATTTTTTTTATTATACATACGTAACTGGCACCAAGTCACCTAAAAATGCTCCAACTTCCCGATCATGCCAGTATTAAAGCTCAGAATGTCAGGCTGTCCAAACAGCGGATGCCGAAAGTTTAGATTTTACCAGACAAACGATAGCACGATGACAACAGTATAGTCGGGCTCAAAGACTCAGTCTCCACCTTTTTCGGATGCCAGACTGCACTCTGTCCGAGAATGCTAGAAACAGTATCGGTATGGAACCGATACCGATATTAGACCTGTTAACGTTTATCGCTGAAACTTTCTATAAAATACCTTAAACGCATTTTTTTCACTATCAATGGAGGGTGTAACTGAAATAACTGCACAAGCTAGTGTATCATGTTCTACGACGAAAACTGAATTAAAAACTCGTTTGCAAAAGGCCCAATTCAAAACGTTGTGCAGAAGTGCAATAGAAACTGGGCCAGCTCAGTTGTGTCATTTTGTGATGTCATTTTTTTTAACTTAAGATTTCATTTAGTTTAATATTAAAATTATTTAAAATTGTGTAATAAATTATTTTCTCCTCTCTAACACAGGGGTTCATGGGGCTTCTCACAAGCGAACTCTACAACAAAACTACCAACAAACTATGAACAAAACTACCAACAAACTGCGCAGAGAGCACGCGCCGTCGATGATGCTTAGAACAGCCGAGAATCAGCAGTATACCACAGTTCAGATTCTTTACAGGGACTTACGTATAGATTACGCAGGCAGATAAGGTGCCCGCTCGCCTGCCGACACTGTGAAAGTAAGCCAGCGAGAACGATCGATAACAAAAAGGGTTTTACCTGGCTCTAGACACCAGACGAGCTTTCTCTGTCTCCTGTGTACGTAGTTGCTAGTGGGCCCTCTTTCGCAGGTGCAAATGTTTTGCATGGGCTTACCGTTACTATATAATAACATATAATACTATATAATAACATGTAATAATATATAATAAATTACTCGTATAATATATAACATAAAAACTGAGAAAAGGGTAATTTTGAATTATTAAAAGAACCGTCCCCGGATATCATTTAATTTTATTCTTTAAATTTTATGAAATTACTATACTAAAAAGAATACTTAATGAAAATATTTCGAAATAGACAATGTAACATCTCAGTGTTTCATCTCTCCTCAGGGCGGTGTATGTTTATTTCCTTTGTTTAAATATTATTCTTTCCGTACTCCAGCGTTCACGGTTATGATTCACGCATTTACCTTACAGACCAACGACTGCATATTCAACGAAAAAATAAAGAAGGAAGTACAAATTTGTTGATGTGGTAAAACGTATGCTAATGTAGGAAGTTAAGAAAGAGGCAAATCATTATTTCTCAAGCAATTGTTTAATAATTTCAATCCTTCAATTTTGACAAACAACTACCAGTCAGCTAGTTCGTCAGTTTGCGTGCATTTTCGAACATGAGCTTGAAGTCCCGCGAAAATATTTGTAGAACAATTAACACGTTTTTAAGTCATGAGATTGCATCAATATAACACGAGGTTACAACAACCATAAATCAGCCATTAGGTTACAACAACGCGTTTCCACAATATTAACATTTCTATACGACTGGAACGCAATTAGATGTCATTTTCACTTACCGTAGATTTCGATAAAATTATAATACTGGTAGTTGCATTAACATTGGTTTCGGTGAACCAGGTTAAACACGGCTTCCATAAAATCATACACTCAACTAACAATGTCAATATTTCATTACACAAACACACCTGGTTTCATTTCATATTTCTTATAACAAAAAGGATCAGTCCAGATCACAATCGAATTTTGTGGTATATAATTTTCAGACTGCGGATGTATTAGCAAATAAAAGAGTGTAGTTTTATTTCCGTCTATTCAGGAAACACACAATTGAAATGCTGCCAGATGAAAAAGTTGGAAATACTACCAGGTGGATTGTGACGTTCATTAACTTTTATCACGCTTGCAAACTATTGTGCAGGTCATGCGCTATAATTCAAAATATTTAACTGTACTTCTCCTTTTGTTTGAATTGGGCTTCGTTTATGAAGCGACAAATCAATAAACGAAATTTTATTTTTTATGTACTTATTCAGATACTTCTGACTATACTTCACTCTGAATTTGTTTCGTAGCATTTTCTATTCAAGATCTGTGTATATAAACTGTATGTAAATGTGACGGGCAAGTTCATCTTTAACAATTAACTTAGTATTTTGAAGTTAACCAAGCTCAAAGACGTACGTTACTTCCGGTGCTTGACAAGATGCACCAGAAAGCTATTTACCTATGTCTAAAACCCCGCGCAACTTATAAATATTACTATGCTTTGTTAACATGGCAACCATTCACGGTTTCTTATTAGTGCAACGACCTGTAAAACACTGTTTTACACGCAGCCAAACCGAGAGATGATTGTATGCTGAACAAATTCACCCGCATTTCCTTCTACAAAAACGTCAGAATGTCAAGCTTTATCGCATTCACAACTGAAGAGAACGTATATTTCTCTTATGTGGCAAATAGGTGACTGACAGAAGGGGCAAAAAAAATACAGCGCTTTATCACACACGTTCTTCATGCGTTATCGACCGACTGCAAAAAAAGTCGAGATTTTTCACGCCAGTCTTGGTGGCAATTGACGAGCGTTGCCTTCTTCGAGCTGAGAATAATGACAACGATACCCAGCGGCATTCCTCGGTCTCACATCGTCCTCTTCTGTTTTTCAACACATCCCCACATTCCCATCCCCGCTACTACTCCCTAACCACCAACACCCTCGAACCGGGAGCGGTAGCTCAGTGCATCAACTGATGTCACTGCAGCGCCTCTGACCGGGAGGCCCTAGGTTCCCACTCCCCACGGCGGCAGGATTTTCGACTCTAGCTTTTCAGTTAGTTCGAATTCAGTCGCTGTCTGGAGGAGACTTCTAGCGGCCGGCTGCTCTAATCGGTAGTTTTCCGTGGTTTCTTCGATCAACACCAGGCGAATGCCGGAGCAGTACCGTAACAAACGGGCCACGGACCGCGCACAATCTATCTTTCCTCTTTCCTGTCCTATCCTCTCCCCTTACACATACACTTACACTAACATACACTACACTACCACATATTCCGGGAGACCTGTCGGGAGCTTAGAGCTTGTCCCGTCTGGGGCGATGCCCCGCTGGTGGGAGAGTCCTGGTTGGGGGAAACCCCACTAGCCGACGGTAGGTCGGTGCCGGATCTCGCCATCCAGCGGGGGAAGATCTCCGCCGACTCCCGAGAAAAAAAACGCACCTCACTAACGGGACTAATGACCAAAGCAGTTGACGCGCCCGGAAACACGAAAAATCAATCAATCGAACAGTAACTCTTGCCGGTTCCCGGCTCTTCCCAGTGCTTCTGATTCCCTGTTACCCCGGCTCCTCACGACTTTTCCCCCTTTTTTCCCCCGTCAACAGGACTCCCCGTTCCCCGACTTCTCGGGCCCTCGTTCCCCGGGCCCCTGGCTACCCGATCCCCCGCTCCTCCTTCCCACGAACAATCATATCTGCCTGCGAATTCCCGGCAGCCCCCCTTTTCCTCCTTCCCCCCCCCCCAACCCGCCCGGTCCCGCCGCCCGGCCCAGCCAATTCACGGCCTCGCGCCGCTCGCCCCCCGTCTTTTGCCCGTTCCCCCGGCCCCCCCCTTATCGCGCGAGCAAGGGCCGGGATTTAGCTGAGGGCTGAGGCGGCGGACCGAGGCCGCTGGACCCAGAGGCCCTTGGCGGGAGAGATACGATTCTGAGAACTCTCTGCGAAAATGCGGCCCTCACCGCGTCACTCGGGAGTTTCACACTCACGAGCCGTCGACTGCGTTTTTTTTTCTCCTTCGCCTTCGTCAAAACCTTCCAAGAATCTAATGTTCCAAGCTGTAGAAATTGACTCAATAAATTGTGGCTGACCCTAACAAAGTCAGTCGAGTAAACAGTAGTATATGGTAGAGTTTTCAAAAGGCCCTCAACACCATAAAAATCCATCCGTGGAATTACTTAAACGAGCATTATTTTAAAAAAAGTTTAAGCGTAATATAACTACTCGGACAAACACGCAGCGTATCGGAGAGAAGGAAATCAGATCCATGTGAGAAGAACACGTCAACATTGCGAACGAATGTTGCCTTAAGCTCATAAGGGGAATACGCGCTTCGCTTATAGTATCTGTGTGTCCGTTTTACTGTGATGCGTGGACGGAACCTCAGAATGGAAAATTCTTGGCAAGACACGTCGCGATATTTTTTTGTTTTTTGTTATTTTATGTCTCATCAACATCTAGGTCATTAGCGACCACTGTTGGAGTTAACGGTATGCTAAATATGGAGATGAACCGATATGGTGATGATAAGAGGTGAAAGGACGAATATGATGAGGTGAAAGGACGAATATAAATACAACCATGCCCGAGGCGGGACTCGAACCTCCCATCCTTCGGTCCGAGATCGCTCCGACACTACTGCCTTAGCGATTTCGGCCACCGGATCGGCACATCGCTATTTATCTGTCCCAGATGCCACTCAATTGCGATTCTGCTTCCCTGACTAATTCCGTGGGACAACTTCAGAATTTTAATTTGAAATCCGACACACAACTGTAGATAGGAAGTATCCTCTAGGCAATATTATATTATTCTAGAATCTTCTAGAATACATTGGGACGTCTTCTAGAATTCATTGGGAAATACAGTTATTCAAATTATTGTTTCCATGTTGTTGCGGCAGGAAAGATTATTCCTTGACCAAGGACATCATGGATAAGAACCCAAAATTTATTGCTTATTTATCCTTGAAAATAGATTTTATTACATAAGAGCTTTTTTGTAAAATTCATGTAGTATATGACTTAGTGTAGGGATCACAGAATTTTGATAATGTGCACAGAATTCACTTCTCTCCATAGCACGTCATACGCAGTTTCAACTGTTTTTTTACGTAAAATAAATGAAAAAAAACTTAATAATTTTTTCTTGCAATTTATCATAAATGACAACGACTGCCTTTGACATCCTTATGCTTTGTTGTCGGTTGTCTAAAACTCCAAAGAAATAGACTCCTCGTACAAAGAGCCTAGTATTTAAAGATCAATAGATATTAAAGATAATAGTATTTAAAGATCAATCAGATTAAATCATTGCGAGTACAAATATGAAAAGACACGGAGGTTTCCGAACTCACTCATGTTTGCTTTTTGCCTGCCGACAAATCCAATGTTATGGGGCATAATTACACATCAGTTACAATTGCAAATACTTATTTGATTGAGTAAAATAATCCAATTGTATACCATTTCTTGTATTTAACGTCCCGCGAGCGGAGCGGAGCGGTAGAGGCGGAGCGGGGTGGAGCGGGGTGGAGCGGGGTGAAGCGGGATGAACCGGGTGGGCCTGGCTGAGCAGTCTTGCGAGATGGGGCGAGGAGTGGGAGGAAGGTCCAGACGGTGAGAGTGGACGAGGCGGAGCGGGACGAGTGTTACGGGACGAAGCTCTAATAGGCCGTTGGGATAAATACGAGTACTTGTACCCTGACAACGACGAGTTATTTCGCTCACTATCGCGAATGTTTTAGAGTATATTTATTACACTAAAAATATCGAATAAATTATTCAGAGACATCTGGACGACAAATCAAAATAAGTGCATAACACTAAAACTAATAACTACTGCTTCACTATGAGTGTTGGCGGTAGCACGCGCGTGCTTTCAAGTTCGTGTTTCCCATTTGCAGTTGGTCAGCGATGAAAATTTCATCATCCGACCCATCCACACTCTCCAAACGAAAATGTAATGGCAACAATGAACTACAGTCTCTCGAACAGCACTTATTATTAATCGGTCTAATTACGGTGGGTTTGGAGGCTTTCGCAATCAGGACATAAATAAATAATGGACGTTAATAGAGCTTGATTGACGGCCGTGCATTGTTTCGATTCGCACAGGCCAGTGCGTTGTGTGGGGGCGGTAGCAAAATGGAATGGGTGTGACTGGCGCGACTGTAGTCGTCGAGCGGGCGTGTAGAACGCATGGGAGGCGTGCCTGACGCATGGCGGGGATGTGGCAAGATTCGAAGAGGCGTGCCTACGCATGGCGGGGATGTGGCAAGATTCAAAGAGGCGTGCCTGACGCATGGCGGGGATGTGGCAAGATTCGAAGAGGAGTGCCTGACGCATGGCGGGGATGTGGCAAGATTCGAAGAGGCGTGCCTGACGCATGGCGGGGATGTGGCAAGATTCGAAGAGGAGTGCCTGACGCATGGCGGGGATGTGGCAAGATTCGAAGAGGCGTGCCTGACGCATGGCGGGATGTGGCAAGATTCGAAGAGTAATGCCTGACGCATGGCGGGAAGTGACAAGATTCGAAGAGGCGTGCCTGACGCATGGCGGGATGTGGCAAGATTCGAAGAGTGATGCCTGACGCATGGCGGGGATGTGGCAAGATTCGACGAGTAGTGCCTGACGCATGGTGGGGATGTGGCAAGATTCGAAGAGGTATGCCTGACGCATGGCGGCAAGATTCGAAGAGGAGTGCCTGACGCATGGCGGGGATGTGGCAAGATTCGAAGAGGATGCCTGACGCATGGCGGGGATGTGGCAAGATTCGAAGAGGCGTGCCTGACGCATGGCGGGGATGTGGCAAGATTCGAAGAGGAGTGCCTGACGCATGGTGAGGATGTGGCAAGATTCGAAGAGGTATGCCTGACGCATGGCGGGGATGTGACAAGATTCGAAGAGACGCATGGCGGGGATGTGGCAAGATTCGAAGAGGCGTGCCTGACGCATGGCGGGATGTGGCAAGATTCGAAGACGTGTGCCTGACGCATGGCGGGGATGTGGCAAGATTCGAAGAGGCGTGCCTGACGCATGGCGGGATGTGGCAAGATTCGAAGAGTAATGCCTGACGCATGGCGGGGATGTGGCAAGATTCGAAGAGGAGTGCCTGACGCATGGCGGGGATGTGGCAAGATTCGAAGAGGAGTGCCTGACGCATGGCGGGGATGTGGCAAGATTCGAAGAGGGGTGCCTGACGCATGGCGGGGATGTGGCAAGATTCGAAGAGGCGTGCCTGATGCATGGCGGGGATGTGGCAAGATTCGAAGAGGCGTGCCTGACGCATGGCGGGGATGTGGCAAGATTCGAAGAGGAGTGCCTGACGCATGGCGGGATGTGGCAAGATTCGGAGAGGCGTGCCTGACGCATGGCGGGATGTGGCAAGATTCGAAGAGGAGTGCCTGACGCATGGCGGGGATGTGGCAAGATTCGAAGAGGAGTGCCTGACGCATGGCGGGGATGTGGCAAGATTCGAAGAGGTGTGCCTGACGCATGGTGAGGATGTGGCAAGATTCGAAGAGGTATGCCTGACGCATGGCGGGGATGTGGCAAGATTCGAAGAGGTGTGCCTGACGCATGGCGGGGATGTGGCAAGTTTCGAAGAGGAGTGCCTGACGCATGGCGGGGATGTGGCAAGATTCGAAGAGGTGTGCCTGACGCATGGCGGGGATGTGGCAAGATTCGAAGACGTGTGCCTGACGCATGGCGGGGATGTGGAAAGATTCGAAGAGGTGTGCCTGACGCATGGCGGGGATGTGGCAAGAATCGAAGAGGTGTGCCTGACGCATGGCGGGGATGTGGCAAAATTCGAAGAGGAGTGCCTGACGCATGGCGGGGATGTGGCGAGATTCGGCGGGGATGTGGCAAGATTCGAAAAGGTGTGCCTGACGCATGGCGGGGATGTGGCAAGATTCGAAGGGGTGTGCCTGACGCATGGCGGGGAAGTGGGTAGTTTCGAGGGGGAGAGACGAGCGCGACGAGGGGGATGTGGCAAGATTCGAGGGGCGTGCCGGACGCATGGCAGGGTTGTGGCTAGATTTGAGGAAGCGTGCCGGACGCATGGCGGTGTTTAAAGATTCGAGGAGTTGCATACCAGTTGCGTGCCAGACGCATACCGGTTATGTAGCAAGATTTGAGGGGGCCTGCCAGACGCATTGTGAGGGGTATTTAGATTCGAGAGAGCACATTGGACGCATGGCGGGGACGGGAAGGTAACTTGGTGGGCGCCGGGGGCATGAGGAAGGGGCGGCGGGGGCAAGCGAGGGGATCATAGTGGGAGGGGGGATGCAGCACCACAGAAACTGCATCGTTTCTATTCTTTAGGGTGCCATGCGTTTCAATGAAACGTTTCCGTGCAAAAGCGCATTTACGAATTTTGTTTTCCGTGAAACAGTCGTACTTCATACTTCGTACCAATACGTGAGCTGCGATGTCCGTATGTTCTGTACGTCGAAAAGTTGGGAACGCAGAACATGCTTTCTTGTTCTACATTGTCGACTTTTCGACTTCGGACAATACAAGGAACGTATCGACCCTTGGAAGACATTACTGGAAGGTCATCAGGGGAGGCAAAAAAACAAAGCGAGAACGGGAGCACTCAGAGCCGACTGAAGACGATCGCTTCGCCTTGAGGCGATTAGTCGACAGTTGCAGCTTACCACAAATGATTTAAACGAAAAAAATTTCTGCCCCCATTCATCGGAGTCGAATACACTAAAACAAAACTTTCCCTGCAATAGAATCTGAAACTATTTTTTTAGCATTTTGTGTTCCTTTCATCTCTTGTGTTCCATCAAACGTGTTTGTCCAAACGTTGGAGAAGGTGTATCAGACGACGGCAGTAATTGCAACAGTTCTTATATTCTGTCCTCGATAAAACAGACGCAATGGAAGTGCATCTCCATTCTTCGCGGCACAATAAGTTTCAAGTGAACGCTTAAGAGCCAGAGCAGCGAGAATTTTATTTTCCAAGAAATACCTTCTCTATTCTCCACTAAACGAGTTGCGATGCAAGTGCGTCGCAAGTACGTCGAAATGTTGAGGATGCAGAACAAGCTACTTCGGTTTGAACCAGGACTCTCCCACCAGCGGGGCACCGCCCCAGTCGGGACAAGCTCTAAGCTCCGGACCGGTCTTCCGGAATATGTGGTAGTATGGTGCATGTTAGTGTAAGTGTGTGTGTAAGAGGAGAGGATAGGGCAAGGAAGAGGAAGGTGGTAGGGTACTGCTCCGGCATTCACCTGGCGTTGATCGGAGAAACCACGAAAAACTACCGATCAGAGCAGCCGGCCGCTAGAATTCTCCTCCAGACAGCGACTGAATTCGACCTACCTGAAAAGCTAGTGTCGAAAATCCTGTGCCATCAGGACTCGAACCTAGGACCTCCCGGACAGAAGCGCTGCAGTGACATCAGTTGATGTACTGAGCTACCGCTACCAGTACAAGCTACTTCGGACGATAACAGGATCTTAACGAGCCGAAGCGGGAGGAGCATCAGCGGAGGCAGGAGCAAAAACAAGGGAGCCCATCAGGCACTCGAGTGACGAGGCTCTCCCTGCCCTAATGTGATTCTACGAGGAACGCGACGCGGCCCGAGTGCCCTACAGCTCTTGCCCTGCGCCCATAAATAATAGCTCTGTTTATTTTATCCCTTGCGGCATTTGTTCGCCAAACACGGCTCGTGCAGGACCGGAACAGAGTGCCGTCTATCGGGCCGAGTCAATTGTTTAGGGAAAGCAACTGGGAAATGCGGATTATCGTCAGGTATGGTGAAATAAGAACAGCGCGACATGCAAGTGCCGTCATAGTGTGCTCATGAATGTTTCATTACAACTGCATCGTGCGTTTAATAATCATATTAGTACGTGGTTAGAAGCGAAAATAATTAGCACACTGATTTAGAGGATTATATCACGTCAGAGAACTGTCAAGAGACAAAGTTTTTGTATCAAGACACAAGCGAATCTCTTGTTTTTTTAAACGATGTTGGTTACTTCTAGTAAAATGATAAAAATGAAGTAACAAATTGAATGAAAATTGATCTTCTTGTTATTATTATTTTTCTACAGTAATCTGGAGAAGCAAACCTGAAATAAAGCATTTATTTAGTTTTGTTTTGGAGATAAATTGGTGTTTTGCGAAGTGGCTCTGTTACAAAAAAACGCCAAAAAAAGGTGGATATAGACTTACTTAATTCCCGAATTTTTAATATGAAGGCAGACGTCGAATCATTTCAAATATTGAATAATCATGTACATTTCAATTCGAAGGTTGTTCAAAAGGAAAGTTAAAAAATATAGAAGTGATATAAAAAAAGATACTTACAATAAGGAAAATATAGAAGCTAATATGTGAAAATGTTATGAGTAAATATTTAAGGAAACAAATATTGAATATATTATCTCTAGGTTACATCAGGTTGATTAGGACACAGTATATTACATTTTGTATTCGTGCAATAGCGTAGTTCAGTGAAATGATTAGTGAGGAAATCGGGTAAGAGGAAAAAAGCGAAATTGACGTTGTTAGTGTATAGGTAGAGTAGTGAAGTGAAGTGAAGTGAAGTGAAGTGAAGTACGAAACGGCGATATGCAATAACGTACCCAATTGATAAAATACTTGCTTCTGAGGTTCGCATGTGTTTTATTTCTTTTGATGACATAATTATTATATTCATTGTGGTAATCCCTACATAGAATTTGAGTAACTCCTCGAATGTGCAGATGTGTGGGTTTCCGTCATTCACAGATAGACCACTTGCCGCGCACCAATCGACTTACGAGGTGCCATTCGACGCGCCTCGGTCTCCTGATGGGCAACTGATAATTTGTTTTCGGATCTGGCCAGATGATTCAAAGAAATTTCCAAAAGTGTGTTTTTGAGTGTATTGGTGCTGCGTTCTTAGTGAGTATGCCGAGAATTAAACCAACGCCATCTAAAGAGATCTATGCAGGTGGTATTGATTAAACCCCAATACTCCATGATTATCTCCAGTCTGCTGCACCATAATTTTCTTCCATGAGGTTGGCATCCTGATTGTTTACAAACAAGACATATGAAATAAAAATCGCGCGGCAGAATTTGTAAGATACAAAGTATTTTTTGGATATTTTTATCATAAATTTGTAAATTTCCTGGGAAAATTGAATTTTAAGAATATGAACTAAATAAGAAGAAAACCAGAAAAGTAAGAACAATACTACAGAAAATACATTTCTTAAGAGTGCAGAGATCGATTTTCAATTTAATGTGACTTAAAACTTATTCACTTTATTTACATAAACATACAAAATATTAACCAAATATAGATGTAGATGCTTTCGCGTCAGAAGTTTTCGAACTAATTGAGAATGATCTTGTAATAGGAATAGAGAATAACGCCAAAAAATAAATTAGTTTAAAAAAACATAAAATGTTTTGTTCTTACAATTTTGTACATTTCACTAATGAAAAGTTTCAATAAGTGAGTGCAATAACAAGTTGTTCATCAGGTAAGAGAGCTTCATGATTGACAAGTGTCAGATTTTCATACGTCTTCTGCGACCAGCTTCAAGATTTCATCAAATCAGACATGTCATTCTAGTAAATTGAACGTGCGTCTCCGCATCAAGGTGTGAAGTTCTCCGTACTTTCTCCTCTCTATGTCAAAATATGGACCCTTTTCCTATGTTTTCTAAAGAGATTAACAATTTGAGAAAAAAATCTTAATTAAAGAAGGAATAAGTACCATACCGCATGTGCTCAGAAAATGTACTATGAGTAAAACTCGACATTTCTATCCCATGAATGAATAGAAGCGAACACCTCTTCTTTATCGGATGAAAACTGTCACCAAACGCTGACTCATAGTTTACGCTCGGGGTCAACGGTCCGGTGAATTCCGCCGGCGCGAATAGCACAGAACTTTCCGCTCCGCACCCTCTGCGGATGTTCCGCGCCGCTTGGTTGGAAGTCTTAAC
Source organism: Teleogryllus oceanicus (assembly GCA_964035755.1). NCBI lineage: Eukaryota > Metazoa > Arthropoda > Insecta > Orthoptera > Gryllidae > Teleogryllus > Teleogryllus oceanicus. The sequence continues at coordinate 82,982,150 of CAXIVR010000008.1, read as the reverse complement.
AAGGAAGACATTGTGATAACTCGCATCTAACAGGTTGATTCAAGGTCGAAAGAAGCTTCCCTCTTCCAGACGTGTCAATCTCTATCGTCAATCGCAATCAAATGAAACAAAATATTTCATGGTATTAAATATCTTTATTTGCTAAAACTGTCGAGTTTATTTCTGTTGGAGAGCTGCAACGCAAGATAATTTTGATTGATGGGCGCACATTGAGAACCATGGCCGCATTCTGCTCGCTATTGTTTGTTCCATTATAATGAAAAGTCTGTCGGCAGAGGAACCATCACAGCGACCGCCACAGCGACCGCCACAGCGACCGCCACAGCGACCGCCACAGCGACCGCCACAGCGACCGCCACAGCGACCGCCACAGCGACCGCCACAGCGACCGCCACAGCGACCGCCACAGCGACCGCCACAGCGACCGCCACAGCGACCGCCACAGCGACCGCCACAGCGACCGCCACAGCGACCGCCACAGCGACCGCCACAGCGACCGCCACAGCGACCGCCACAGCGACCGCCACAGCGACCGCCACAGCGACCGCCACAGCGACCGCCACAGCGACCGCCACAGCGACCGCCACAGCGACCGCCACAGCGACCGCCACAGCGACCGCCACCGCGACCGCCACCGCGACCGCCACCGCCACCGCCACAGGCACCCCCACAGCGACTGCGATAATCGAAACATCTTCCAACCAAATTCCAGGCTAAAATGGCAATCATCAGGGTCTCCAGCTGTAAATGGTGTGGACTGACAAAACACTGGAGAACAGAAAGAAACAGAGAGCGGCGTTCACGAGTTCGAATTGTGAATTGCACGCTGGGTGCTTCTTTCACTGCGCGCCTCGAAAACCAGGGAAATGTGGACAGTGTCCGCGGACTCGCGGTCAAACAAAATTGGCTTCTCGCCAAGGATGTTAATTTCATGTTTGTGCAGCTGCAATAAAAAGGGGATGGCTCTCGCCATCAGTTATAAATTGCAGGTATGCAAATCATTGCGGGAATGAATATTAATAGGCAAAATTACTTTCCCTTCGCTCTGGGTAGCAGCGCTCGTTTAGTTCATTAAAACGGTTTTTGCAAGCTTTTTTCGTCCTGCAGACCAGAAAGGACATTAGACAAAGGATTATTGAATGCAAAAGTAGAGGGAAGAGCTACGTTGAAGTTTTGGGTTATCGTTAGTTATCCACGGGACCGTTCTACATTAAAGTTATGAATAATAAATTGCGGAAAACGTCTTTTGAAACATTTACACTTTTATAGTGTGTTCATCACGAATGTATACGTAAAATAGTTCACCAGACATTTCTCTTCAAAATAAAAATATGTAATATACCATTTCGACCATCATGAACAAAAAAAACAACAAATAATCGCTTATTACATTTAGCTTTCGTCACGCTCCCTTTGCAGTCATTATTTACCAATTTACTAGGTCCATATAATTATATCAGGATTAACATATGCGTGTGATATGATTTGAATTGTTTGTTTTACTTGAGAGAAACGGTCTCGGAAATTTGTTTCCCGACCATAAACGCGCCGTCTCCCGAGAGAGCGCAGCACCAGCGATGGACAAGCGATTTTCATTTGTTACGGCAGAGGAAGTCGCGTTGTCATGCGCGCTTTCGCTGCACTCAGGGGCCCAGAGCGGAGCGACATCTGTAGGCAACCTCATGAGCGCGTTGTGCCTCTGGAAGCAGAGCCCGACAGTACAGCGTCGATTGTCTCTCGACACAGTACTGTCACTTATGTGCAGGGAGAGGATTTTAATGAAATGTCATTTATTTTTTCTTTTCACTTTAGAACACGGCCGTTTAGTGTAGAAATTCATTTTATGTTATGACAAAAGGAAATGACCCATTTTTATAAGTCATTATTTTGCATTTTCGTCGATTTCGACTAATGTCTTTTCCAAATTTTCCCGTCATTTTCAATGCATTTTTGCTGATTTCATCGATTTTACTGTCATTTTTAATAGTACTTGCTTGAAATAATATTTACGAGATGCAACAAATGTTCTTCACAGAATTACTCAGTAGCCTATTGATTTGTTTGCTCAGAAATTGTTTTGCTGTCGTTGCTCAGAAATGGTTTTACAAGTATATAATTCTTGTGACATATCAACATCACTGCCAGGTCGACCGATTTCGGGATAACTAAAGACAGAGATTTCTTGCTAAAGAACAATCCAAACCAGAAGTTTGCAAGCTGAGCTCACTGGAACGAATGGAAGAAGCCTCGATTACATCAGTAACGTATCGAACACTTTGAGTTGTTCATCCGAGCTGTTTTTGATAATATTGTTTACGTCATTTTTCTTTCGTTTTAAAGCATTTTAAGAGAATTTTATTGATCATTTTTGGCAATATTTTAGGTCATCAAAATCCGTCCCCTACTTATGTATTTTGATGGTATAGCATTTATTGGCACTGCGGTCTACTAGAAACAGGAGCTTCAAACAGTTTAAATAGCGTACATCTCAAACGTGATGAAGCTGAATATACCCCAACAATGGAATTTCCGTAAATGAGAAATAATTAATATTATCTGGCTAAATCATTAATCATTAATTGATGTAAAATGTATTGCAAACGTGCATTAAATATTCATTGGAAAGAATTACAAAAACCTACAAGAGAATAGTTATTTCCAGTCAGGAATAATAACTGAGTGAACATTCAGGTATGTTATATTATTCAATTCACTCAGATTATGTAATGAAGGAAAGAAACATTTATTATACTGAAAATTTGTTTTATGTCTTATACGTGTTTTACTTATAGTCCTAAAATTTCCCTCGATATATTTTACTTGTTCGCAAGGAAACATTAACTCATTGGAACAATTGCTGCCAATGCTCGTCGCTAGGAAATCGCTGGCGTCATCACTAGAGTCCCGACAATGCCCTTTTTGCTTATTTTATTTCTTTCAACGTATTTTTAGACCGCTTACCCCATTATCAATGTTTACCTCAGAAAAAGCTTTTGCGAGGGTTTTATAATGCCTATACGAGATTTCTGAATTTTTAATTTTTTTGTTGACTATATTTTGTTTTCTACAATCATTCTTTGAGAAATCACTGATGGGTAATTTTTTACCAAACAAGTAGCAACCGCGTAAAATCTGTATGTGCGTCCTTAAATCTAGAACCCCTGTGCGTTCTTGCCTGTAACGCATCGAGCAGGGACACCGCTTAGAGACGTGTGAGAATTTGGCACCGTGCGGGTTACCTTATCTACTTCGCCGAAGCCAGTCAAGGCGCTCCAGAGAACAGGAAATTGCTCTCGTCTTTCCAAACTTCGCAATGATTAATTGGCCATCTGCTCCTTACCAAGAACACAACTATCTTCAAAAATAGCGCTCCCGGCATATTTCGGTTTTAGAAGGTAGGTACACAAGATAGATCCCGATAATTTCACCCCAGCTAATCCATTAGTGACCCTGTTCATATTCAACCCGAATGATACTTTTTATTCGCTTATGCAATTTACGATCAATTCCTAATAAACTAGGTGGAGTTATAGCTCTTGTAGCATCCATTGCTATTCTATTCATTTTACCTTTCACTTCAACTAATAAATTTCGTAGAATACAATTCTATCCAATTAATCAATTTTTATTCTGATCTTATACATCAATTGTTCTTCTATTAACTTGAATTGGAGCACGACCAGTTGAGGAACCGGTGGACTTTTCTTTGCTAATTTTGTACTGATTTCGAAGTTTGGTGCAAGTCACATCAGTAAATTTTCTGTTCCTGTTAAGCAAGTTTGCTACAATGCCAAAAGAGAAAGTTTTGCTAAAAGGGTGAATTTATTGAGAAAATTCACGGGGGACTGGAAATGTATTTTTCTGCCAGAGCTGTGAAAAGATGGTAAACTGCAAAAGATATTTCTTACAACATAAAAACACTGCAACTCATGCAAGAAATGTGAAAAAAGGAGAGAAAAAGTATTCAAACCTTGTTCAGCTCGGAAGCTATTTAAGCTGAGGTAATCTAACTTCACAAATGATTGTTTTTATATTAAACGAATCAATGGTTGTTTTTGCAGGACACTTATATCCTCAACCTATATAAAGACAATCAAAGACGTTATCTTTACAACAATTTTTTCAATATAAATTTAATTACATATCAACAATGAAACAGTATTTATACATTTTAATTATATTTTTTTCTTTACGACAGACAATTAGGATTTTCTGTTGTAAAGAAAGTGATTTTGTTTTGTTATTACAGAAAGAAATGAAATGTAATAAAACACGTTTTTGCTAAAAATATCGTTATCGTCCTATAATAAATTGTTTCCGAACGGCGCCGATCCTTGAAACCGTATCCGCGGATTGAAAACCAACCCTCTTTGAAACAGGTGTTCCTTGTCCGGAATTCCCACGCGGACAATGCATGCACTATGCGTGTGAGCGCTGGGACCGCTTGCAAAAGGGAGGGGCAAGCACAGGTGGGGAAGAAGAAGGGGTTGGACGTGGGTTGGGGGCGATATGGGGGGGGGGAGGGGGGTGGGGTGAGGCGGGGCAGAGAGAGGGCGGGGCGGAGGGGGTAGGGTAGGTTGGGGCAGGGGGGGCAGGGGGCAATGCGGGGGGGGCGGGGGGGGGGGGGGTCAGAGTGGGGCAGGGTGCGGCAGGGCGGGGCGGAGCGGGCGCAAGGTGGGCAGAGTGGGGCAGGGTGGAGCAGGATGGGGTGGGATGGGGCGGGATGCGGCGGGATGGGACGGGATGGGACGGGGGATGGGACGGGATGGGACGGGATGGGACGGGATGGGCGGGTGGGGCGGGTGGGACGGGATGGGGCGGGGTGGGCGGGGGGGGGGGGGGTGGGGGGGCAGGGGGCGGGGTGGGTTGGGCGCCGAGCGGGGCGGGATGGGCGCGGGGCGGAGCGGGCAGTGACGCGGCGAAGGGGGCGAGGCGGAGACCAGCGGAGAGGGGCGTGGCGGGGCCGTGGCGAGGAGTATGCGATTCCTGTTTGCTCCCAGCAACGCCAAGCGCGCGCCGCGCTCCGCCCCGCCTCGCCCTGCGTCCATGTTTACCTGCGGGAGCCAGCGCACAAACGCGGCGCGAGCGTAGCGACCGTGCTGCGCCAGACTTGCGCGGCGGACGACGCAACTGCCTCCAGCTCTCTCGTTTCCACCACAAAAAAGCTCTTTATTTCCTCCTCCGCGATAATGTAAGAGTTAATTGAATCGGTTATTACGAAAAGGCCACATCTCCTTCAGTCATTTGCAACGTGCGTTGTTAAAAAATAACCCATTTCCAGAGAAATGGCCTACTCGAAGTGAACAGAAAACCACAACTGCGTAAATTTTATTAAAAACAGTGCTCGTATACTTTTTACGTGAATAAAACTAAATGCATATTTTGAATTAAATTATGAACTGCACTCATATATGCAAAATTTGAAAATGTGGCCTGTTCGAAAAGGCTCGTGACGTGTTGTAAATTAAATTAAAAAGCTGTAATGAGATGTAATACTTGTATGTTACTGCATTAAACTTTTATAAATTTACAATGTAAATTATTCATTTCAAATAAAAAATGACACGAAGCAACGACTGAACACAATTAATGTGCCGGAAAAAACGAGAAGATGTAGGTTTCATACTTCACAATCAATTTCCTTTTGTTCGTATAAAACATGCTGAAAAAATAATTAGTATACCCAAGTATAAACGAACACATGAGAATATCAGTTTTAGCTTTCCAATATATTTGAATTAGTGGGACGCTGGTTGAAATAGAACGAATCGTTTCAGAGTCATGCACGATGTCAACCGGGGGTATATGCCTGGTACCTTTTTATTTGTTTATTCTGCCTAAATTACCATTTAATCTTTCACACAACAATTTCACGAAGGGTGTATCTCAAGCTGCCCCGTCATGATAAAATTTATTAGTGGGTCCGATAGACCGTCTCTACAGATATTCGGTAATGACAAATTTACGTAAGTTAATTTCCTCACGTGGTATTGGAAACTCTTTTACTACAATTATCCAGGAATAATAATAGATAATTCAAATTAACATTTTCATCTGCATTCTGCTGCAAAACATACGTTTTACATCTAAATATAACTCGATAACAACAAAAATTTTCAAAAGCACCAAAAAACATTATCATGAAACCCTCGTTATTATTGTGTACTATTTTGTTAATAAGTCCCTTCCCTTGCATGCATATCCATTATCATTCTATCTGATCCTAAATCAAATCCTGATACAAAAATTCTTCATTCACTACAAAACTTGATCTTCTTGCAATAGATAATTTAACATCTCCCCTGTTTAGTACTTTCCTTTCGTGTATCCCTTGCTTTCTTGAATGGCGTCTAGTATCCATTCCAAGTTCCGTTTTACTGAATCTCCTCGAGACCAATGACATCTGTTTCCTCCACACCTGCAATATATACTTTTTGTTCATTAGTTATTCAGCTATTGGTAAAAATGTCATGCCTAGTATGTAAATCGCTGGCATCTTGCCAAAAAAATCTATGTAATATATCTTCCTTTCAAAACACTGAAAAATTGTAAAAATTGAACAGGCAGAAATAAAACTAAAAAAATCGTCTGTTAGGAACAAGTGAAGCGAGTAGTATCAAGAGACGGCGTATCCGTACTCTATTTCAAAGAGAAGATACTTATCATTTTTATCATTTTTTCTCATAAGACGGTATGTTCGGGAGCGGTAGTTCAGTGCATCAACTGATGTCACTGCAGCGCTTCTGACCGGGAGGTCCTAGGTTCGAGTCCTGCCGACGGCAGGATTTTCGACACTAGCTCTTCAGCTAGGTCGAATTCAGTCGCTGTCTGGAGGAGAATTCTAGCGGCTGGCTGCTGTGATCGGTAGTTTTCCGTGGTTTCTCCGACCAGCACCAGCCAGAGCCGGAGCAGTACCCTACCAAACGGGCCACGGACCGCACACGATCTTGCCTTCTTCTTCCTTGTCATATCCTCACCCCCTTATACTAACATGGACAACACTACCACACATGCCGGGAGACCGGTCGGGGACTCAGAACTGGTCCCGGCTGGGGTGGTGCCCTGCTGGTGGGAGATACGTGGTCGGAGAAAACCCTGCTAGTCGACGATAGGTCGGCGTCGAATCTAGCTATCCAGAAGGGGAAGATCACCGCCACCTCCCGATGAAAACCATGCACTACACTTATGGGACTAATGGCATCGTTAGTTGACGCGCCCGAAATCAGTAACAATCAATCAATCTATCAACGGAGGGGGATACGCCGGTTTCCAATGAGATCGACTTTTGATTTCGGCGAATTTAGGGACAAAGTGAATAAAGAAAAGGGTTACAGAAAGCTCAAATATATGTACTATCTGAACGTATATAGATTTGAAAATTTTCCTATGCGAGTAAGAACACTGGCGCACAGAAAAGAGTAGAGAGCTCATAAAGCTTCAACCACCGGACTCGCCAAATCAAAGATACATATTCAAAATATAAATTTGACTTATTTTCTATACTAATGAAATACATTCAATATAGTAATTTCTAACGTCATAAATATTAACAACAACATTTTTTTATATTTAGAATCAATAATTTTATAACAAAATATCAAGTCGGATCGACACATCCTGAATGCACCTCTGACTAAGATTAATAACTTTGTTTATAAAACTGTCAGAGTACCATGGAGCAATACCATAACGAGATCTTTAGAGAATAGTGTACTTTTAAAATAAGCCATCTAGTTCACTTACGTTCTAAAAAGTAATTCTTAACCTAGTTGAAATAGCTACAATTTTTAATCATTTTAATTACAAACAACGGAAAGAATGCGGAAAAACAGGTATATAGTAAAGATACTTTCATTAATTATTATCCTTAATACCAATGCCTTAATACAAAATTGTTTGATACTGTGATGAGTTCATTTCCAGTTGTACCACTAAGAGTATTAGGGGAACAATACCGGCTATAACGCCGATAATTTTGAGTCACGATGTATCAAATATGAAGAAACAACTACCAAATGTTTTGTTAGTTACTTTCTGTGTCGACTTGCCGGTATTTTGGTTGGTTTGGTTTTTTTTTTTCGTATTTCCGGGCGCGTCAACTGCTTTGGTCATTAGTCTCGTTAGTGTAATGCATGATTTTTCTCAGGAGATGGCGGTGATCTTCCTCCGCTGAATGGCGAGATCCGGCGCCGACCTACCGTCGGCTAGTGGGATTTCCCCCTAACCAGGACTCACCCACCAGCGGGGCACCGCCCCAGCCAGGACAAGCTCTAAGCTCCCGACCGGTCTCCCGGAATGTGTGGTAGTGTAGTGCATGTAAGTGTGTGTGTGTGTGTAAGGGGGAGAGGATAGGACAAGGATGAGGAAGGAAAGAACGCGTGCGGCCCCTGGCCGGTTGTTAGGTTACTGCTCCGGCATTCGCCTGGTGTTGATCGGAGAAACCACGGAAAACTACTGATCAGAGCAGCCGGATGCTAGAATTCTCCTCCAGACCGGTAGTGCCGAAGCTAGTGTCGAAAATGCTGCCGCCGTCAGGACTCGAACCTAGGACCTCCCGGTGAGAGGCGCTGCAGTGTCATCAGTTGATGCACTGAGCTACCGCTCCCGGTGCCGGTATTTTGAAAACCGTTGCCATGATTTTAAAGAAGTTTGAATCCAAAGAGTATAAAAAGGTCAATTCATTGGTTTCACGCCCTTCATTTCTTTATTTCAACATTACCGTTCATTAGATCTAAACGGAACTTTTTCTGAAGAGAAAATTAGTTTGGTCAATGGTCCATAGAAACGATCGCTACTGATAAACTGCTCTCTAAAGTTTTACAAAATTCGTGTAACTGGCCGCACTTTTAGCTGCAGCTAACCTTGCCTTAAAGGCAATTCGAAGTTAATTGAATCCAATCCTTTGAACAGCTGGGGGAAAAAGGTGGAATAGAAGTTGATCATTTACTCAATGCTTCCAATAGATCTCCAGATTCCGCTTCAAAGAGAGCGTATTACATCCCTTATTTGCAGCTATTCGTCACCGCCATACTTCCAAGATAAATGAAATTCACTCTACACTAGCGTGTGTAAACATTTTGTGCCATGTGATATTTTCTAACTTAGAGAATGAAAGCGGTATTCACATAGTTTCACTGAAATTCCGTTACATTACACTACTGTGGTTTGTAATTATTTTAAAGACATTTTAATTCGTTTAGTCAATGAAGAATGTAAAATGATGGACATCAGAATTCCATTTTTTAAAGAAATATAAAATTAGTTTTCAGTAAAATCAAGATACGAAACAGTTGAGAAACAGAAACTCCTGAATGATGTTTTGCCGAATACTATCACATATTTTCTTACTATTGGGAGTAATGGTTAAAAATTGAATCATGTTTGGTGTAAATTATCATTAAATCTCTATTATTTGCATTGAAGGATTACCCAAAGCTATTCCATAAATAAATGTATTAAAGCAGACTTAAACAACTGAAAAACAACGTGCTGTAAAATTGTAAAATATTCGGGAAAAGTTGAAGAACTCCTAAGGCTAAGAAAATGGTATATATTTGAATATTTTCTGAATGTTTTATCAATCTTCGGTCAAGCCCATTTTAAAACCAATTTTCCAATAAAAAACTAATTAAATAAGCAATATTATTTTTCTTCCTACCTTTAAATTTAATGTTGAAACGGCATCTTAATTTGATTGACTTTTCGAAGTTAGTATCTCCTCACTGGGACTGGTGAAATAGCAGCTCGCTCATATTGTCCTACCTTCTAGTTCTGCAAAGAAAACAGACCATCGTAAATATTCACTTCAATACAAGCACGGTTGATAAAACAAAATATTATCTAACTACAAAACAAAAAAAATAAAAGAACTTAGGAGAGTAAACTCGAAGAAAGGAAACCGTAATGAACGTCAAAGCAAAAATATATTTATTTTGTATCAGTTTTTTGTGCGTAATTCGGTTTACTGACGTAATAACCTCGACGCACCGGCGCTTTCGCTGAAAAATGCAAACTGTTTCGCGGATGGAGTGTTTGTCTGAAAATAAATAGAAGTCAAATATATCAAACGATCAAAGGATAGCCGCGTGAGCTTCCACCACAAAGTCCGAAAAACAAATGAGAAACGGCGCGGCGTTTTAGTCGTGTCGGTGAAACACTGGCGAATCGCCCTCTTCGCGGACATAGCTGAGGCGGTCAGGATAATACCGGAAATCCCAATCGACCTCGCATTTTCAGTCGGACATCTGACGATAAACGTCTTCCCTACAGCATCGATCGTAAGTCGAATTATCAAATGAATTAGGATAAGGCAAAGCCTCCAAATTCAACCTTCAAAAGGGTGTCCGGAATGAAAATGAGCGTGAACGAGATCGGTTCATCGGTCATCTTCGGTTGATCTACCATTATTACACGGAGTGCCTCAACGGTCCTGCAATGCAAAGACTGTGAGTTTAAACTCCAATGAATTATATGTACGAAAATTGTCCTTTCTTCAAACGGTGAAAGAGATGAAGGTGATGTGCCGTGAAATGATTTCTGATCACATTATTATATTAAATTAATATGTGAAAAGAAAACTTAGTACTCCCTTTCTAAGCGTATTGCGTGTACGGAGAAGTGAGAAATGTGTGCGCGCGCGTGTGTGTGTGTGTGTGTGTGTGTGTGTGTGTGTGTGTGTGTTACAATATAATAAATTAAATAAAATATGTATCATGTAGGTGCTACCTGCAATACGGTGCAGTACACTACTGTCAGGCATAACTCGAATACAAAGCATCACAGAGCCTTAAAGTCAGGTTTTCGTGACCCATGGGGACACAAGGTTTCATTTTTCTTCTCTCTAATCTACAAAATAAGATTTTTTGATTTTTCTTTCAAGCTTAGCTTTTAAAGGAAGAAACTCTGTTCTGGTTGCCCCAGAAATTTTTAAGTAATCTATACGGTTAGGTGAAAAAGAAGTCATCTTTCAGAATTTAAAAAAAAGTTAATTGTCGAAAATAAATTATTTTTACCTATCCATTTTAAGAAAAGTCTACTCTATAATTGTATTTCTGTACGTGAAAAGAATATTATTATCAGTATATTTGACTTCTGGATGTCTTTGCTTTGTTGGTGGCTGATGTCTCAAGACCAGTTTCCTACGTAATTCAATTCCCAGAGAATTGAAATGATGTCCTCCTTGGAGCATCACTTATATTAATTCAAAATAATGTGCTAAAATAATACAAAAAATTAGTTGTGTTAAAAATCATCCCGTTCAAAATACTTGGACTTCATTTTAAAACTTTAAATTATAATTAAGAATTGAATATAGGTTTAAAAATCATAGTATTTCAGTAATCTTTAGTGCATAATGTGAAATTGTCGCACAGGTTCAGCTAACAATCTTAATCATGGTTCAAAACCTAAGCCTCTTTCTTTATACCAGAAACGAATGGTTTGAAGCATTAAAACGATTATAAGGCGATGGTGGATGAGCGACAGGTGTCGTAGATGGATCAACCGATATTTTATCGAAGATACTCAGAGGTGGGAGGTAAACTGTCTGACCATACCACCAGAGGTCGCCCAGAAAGAGGTTAATCAATTAACATCCAATTATTATTAATCAATCAGTTTCACTTATTTTAGACATTCAAGAATAAATGTATTTTGCGTATATTATTACAAATAGTGTTTTCTGATGACGTTTTGACTACATCTTTTGGCCATCTTCAGATCTGTTTTTAATTGTACATTTTAACAATTTTTAGTATATAATTTTTAATACATTTTACAAACATTTTACAAACATCAGTTGACAGAAGTTTACCTTATAAATTACAATTGGAATCTTACTTTCTAGCATATTTACACTATATACATTATTGTTCTTATTGTAAGCGTGCGTACTTCCGCTCGCTGTTACTTCATTTCTGTTTACCGTCTCCTTGAATACTGGAGACGGTTACATGACGAAACACGTAATATTCAACGGCCAAAGAAAGGGGAGGAAAAACTGAAGAAGAATTAATTTTCATTTTTATTGTTAAATTGGAAAAGCAAGTTGTCGTAAATTGATAGACATTCATTGGAAAGAAGAAATCAAGTAAGTTTATTAACATTCACATAATTTTGTGCTGTAGCCTTCGGCCATTGTCGTAGCGCCCTTGCAAGTAGTCATTGTTGGGATCTCTGGCAGCATGTTTTTGCGACGTGTGGCATTAAACCATTATAACGTTGCTAAATTATACTATTAGAGTGTTCCAAAGCGCCAACCGCTGGGTAAAAGAACATTGATTTTCTAGAAAATGTAGCAAATCTATGACCTCAGCTGCATATGCTCCGTCACCTTCGGTGCGGACAGTTTGCTTTACCTCAGCCCCTCCCTCCCACTAACCATACACATAACGCAGCTAACCATTGTTTTAGATGAAGATTCGAACCGACGCAAGTCATGAATTCACACTGACCAGGAGCGTGCAATTATTTATCGATCTGCCTGACCACTCCCACTAGAGGACGCTCCGAGATAAAGACTGTGTGCCAAAATTGATCGGAAAAATATCCCTGATTATTGAAGTAGGTGGGAAAGGTCATGTGCAATGAAGGAAATGCGTAGGTTCATGATAATGTACTTGTCGCCCAGAAAAAAATAAACAACAGATCTTGGGGAAAAAAGGAAAAAGCAGTATTGAAAAGATCCAAACATGTTAAAATGCCATACAAAAACTAAATTTTGTGAGAGTTTCCTTGTTTATATTCCATCTCTCTAGTTTTAATAGTTGTTTACATTTCATGTCTACTATTAAAACAGTGTTTTATATACCATTTTCTTTAAATTATAACCTCCTCTTCCTTAGACATTGTTTCTGGAAAATAGCACCTTATGACAACCCTCAGAATGATGTCTTCGGCAGGCTGATTATATTTCTGCCAATGGCTGCTTCCCTATACCTGATTCTCTTTTGCATTGGCATTGCTTTGTTATTCTGCAATATTCCTAGAGTGCCTTATGATAAAATATTGAAATTGATTCTCCGGAAGTCCCTGTTAGTTCCATATTCTAACAGTCATAGTTTTACAAGGAACAGGCGAGAGATGCATAAAATTCGCGTATAACTCTGAAGAGAGAAACGTGGCCTGTATTTATTACTCGACCAACCGACGTTATTACAAAAGTTCGAGAACGAATCACCTGAAGAAGTTCGCAACTAAGAAGTTAGGGAAACTTTTAAAGTGTACTCGAGATTAAGAAAAATAATGGTAAATTATTGGATGTTTCGAAGTCCTGAATTTGTGTGTGCACCATTTCTTACATCCTAGATGAAGCCTATCTCGACAAAGTTTTCCAAAGTTTCTCACGAGAGAAGAATTTTTGTAGTAAAAATACAACGTCGATAAATTTTGATTTTATACGAAAATAGTTATTTCTTTTCCTATTGAAATTACATTTTTACACCAAAATTCTTTGTAATCGTAATTCTTTTATCACATTACCTGTTTATTGCATCACAAATCATTGAAATCATGATTTTTTTAGAATATAATTCACACACAAGATTCTAAGCTATTTTTAAATGTGATAACAAAATGTTTCTGTTTTGTGCGCAAATACTGGAAATAAATAACCTTACATTGTAATTAGATTTGTTTCAAACAAATATTCGAGACTAGGAATACCATGATCAATCATTTCGATACATCATTCATAAACTAAACACATCTGTCATTGCAATAATATTTTCAATAAAAATAAGCTATAGAATATGTAAATTAAAATATATGTAATTCTTACGGATATTCTTTTAACATTTTAAATTAGATTTATTGATTAAGATACGTGAAAGGTAAGGTAACAGACGTAACATAGAAATATATCAGCAATATCCGCTCCAATCCAAAACTTATTTTTGCTTCCATACGAGGTAATACTCATGAGAGTATTAGAAAGTGATTAAAAAAGATCATGAAATGAGGTAGTAGTAGTTGAAGAAATATAACATTTGATAATATTTAGAAAATATTTAAATCTGCATGAGACTAGGCCCTGCATATTCATTCAATTTTACGTAAGCGGAAGATTAATCACATCATCTGTTACCAAATCAAAAATGCTGTTAAAGACGAACGTGACAGATGGAAAATTGACAAGGAATTCGGTGACTTAACCCACTTAACTAACATCGTACCGTTGAATTATATTTGAAAAAATAGATGTTAATAATACACCAATCAAAAACATTTGATGTTTTTAAATATCTTGTTCATCATGGTTTTTTCAAGACTTAATTGAAAAACAAAGCACATAATAAAAATCATAATAATAATCTTAATAATAATAATAATAATAATAATAATAATAATAATAATAATAATAATAATAATAATAGCCGATCTTGATAATCGAGATTCCTTAGTATCATGGCGATCTCCGACGGAAGGACCGCGGGTTCGAGTCCCGCCTCCGGCATGGTTATGTTTGTATGTGTGTGTGTCGTCCATTCATCCTTCATTATCATTATCATCATCATCATCATTATCATCATCATTCTATATCCCATCCCCTAGGAATAGTAACCATGAGAGATAAAACACGATTCAGCATAATAATAATTCCTTCTCCTCAAAAGATGTCGCATACATTAGCTACAGGACAAATATAACTGGGCCTCGATAAATGCAGGTGAATGCCCGCGTGGTCCTAGACCGTCAATTCGCGTTCGAAATAGAATCATAAATAAAATAATAATTAACTTGCAATTTTATTTATTATAGTACTTTTTATTTAAAAAAAACAATATGTCGGCGAAGTAAAAACACCGCGCAAGGAAAGTCGATGATAAAATCCGCGTTGTTTGAAACCATCGACATTGTTATCGCATCCCTAACGTTTCCTCAAATGCTCCGCTGGAATGTCCTGTCTTACTACTTTTTTCTTGCGTCGAGTGAACGAGTCCGTGACAAGACACGAATGTCGTTGGATTGATTCCACGCAATGTCGTCGACCTACGACGACACTGACCGCATCAACTGAGGCGTGAAATGTGACGCCACAGTGGACGGTTTCCCTCTAATTCCCACCCCACTCTGATTAACACGTATCGATTTCCTGCGTCCCGGACGGGTTCCGGTCGCCACCCTTGCACCGTTTGCTCGGGGGCTGGCGGCGACGGCGGGCGGCGACAACGCCGGCGGCGACTCGGGAGCACTGGCGGTCACAGAATGACCGCAGCCGCTGCCGCCTCCGATCCCGCCGTTCGCCCCACTCAGCCCTGGAGGTATATCCCCCCTGCCCCGGCGCTACTGCCCATTCCTCGTCGACTCCCCGCCCCCCGCCCGCCTCCGCCATCGCCGCCTCCGCCGCCCCCCCCGCCTCCGCCACCCTCCGCCTCCGCCATCGCCACCTCCGCCTCCGCCTCCGCCATCGCCGCCTCCGCCATCGCCACCTCCGCCTCCACCATCGCCGCCTCCGCCTCCGCCATCGCCACCTCCTCCTCCGCCTCCGCCATCGCCGCCTCCGCCATCGCCGCCTCCGCCTCCGCCATCGCCTCCGCCTCCGCCATCGCCGCCTCCGCCATCGCCGCCTCCGCCTCCGCCATCGCCGCCTCCGCCTCCGCAACACCGCCTCCGCCAACACCGCCTCCGCCAACACCGCCTCCGCCAACACCGCCTCCGCCAACACCGCCTCCGCCAACACCGCCTCCCCCCCGCGGCCAAGCTGCCCTTGAAGGGCTTCTTCCAGACGCGGTTGCGCTCCGATGAGGAGGAGGTAGGACGAAAGGAAGCAAGGAAGGGATTCCGTCTTTCCGCGGCCACCCAATGTTCCCCTTAATTAAACGAACTGGACGGCCAGCGCTTGCTCAGGCGAGCTACATCGAATCTCCCATGCTCCCAGGGGAGGAGTTCAGTGGTATCACAACGACGAAGCGCTTTGAAACATTGTTCACGTTCACTTACATTTATATGAACATTCTTCTTGTGGTTTTGTTAGTCTTGAAATATATAAGTAGCACGTCTGTGAGTGTTTGTAGGCTGGTATTTTATTAGTGCGCACATGCGATTCTTTTCACGTATTTATATGAACATTCTTCCTTGGGTTTTGTTAATCTTGAAATATATAAGTAGCACGTCTATGAGTGTTTATGGGCTGGTATTTTATTACTGCGCCCATGCGATTCTTTTCACGTATTTCCTTACGCATGTGCTTTACTGAGTTCCTTCTAACACTTCCTCCCTTATAAAAGGGCTAAAGTTATAATTAACAATCACTACCCTAATCAGGGCTTGGCTTTCGAACGGTGTAAATGTTTCTCCGGAGTATCCGCTCCGCTTCAATTAAGTCAAGTAAAGCAAACTGCGGGAAAGGTCCAGAGATTTCAACAGTATAGTAGCATAGTTTGTGTTGGTGACAATGTATTTAAAATTGTTAAAAAGAGCAGTCCTACATCTATAAAGCAGTGCTTGCCTTCAACAAGCTGCCCCCACCCGGTTCAAACTCATTGATATGCTCTCACGGCACTAAATATTGACCTGAAAGTCCGTGAAGCAACTGAAAGGGCGGATATGCAAACTGAAGAACAATATTTGCACACGCAACTGGAAAAGCAACAGCAGCAATTTATACTCAAGTAGCAGATACTACAGAAACAATAATTCCAAAATCAACTCCAACAAATGGAACCAACACAGCTGCCAGAAGTCTTCTCTTCTGACCATCCTGGCGAATGAGCAAATACAAGCATAAAATGCGTTGTATGACAGCATTCGACCCGGTAAGTTCAATGTTCTTTCACAAAACCATTTATCATCAGTGCATCGAAACGAAAAGCCATAAGTGAATCACAAATAATATTAACTTACAGCAATAGAACGATCTCTCAATTAATCGACCAGAGCAGGTGCTGTTGCAATGATTCCTCAAAGAGTGGTATAGAAAAATGTCGCCCAAGAGAGTGGGACAAGTACAATATTGGTCTCATTGCAAAATTTGCTAATTATCCTTTCACTTTGAACCCAATGGCAGAATTAGACTCAAATGGCAATCTTAATTATTTTCTTTTAATTAATATTCTAAAATACAAACTTTCTAAACCAATATTCCTAGAGGCCACTGTTCTAATAAATCAATTCCTTTCTAAACCAATATTACTAGACTCTCTATCTATCCTCTCTTTCAGAAAAATCTAGATTTTTTGCTTCCTTCGCTTCTACCATCTAATAAAATGGGTGATTTCGACAGCCAAATATTAAAATTTTCTACATACATAACCTTATTAACTCAGTCACAATTAAATCCTTTTCTTTCCATAGCAAGAACCGTACTATTCTTCCTAACTGCATTCTTGCACATAAAAATATTTGAAGAAGACTAGCAACGATTATCGCAAAGCTATCGCCTTCCTCATTTGAAAAGAGCACTTAATCATTTAAATTTCTCCTTGATACACATTTTTTAATAGTCAATCAACAGATAATTGGATTCTATGGGCAATCGGAACAAAACGAAGATTGCCTCCAGGTACTCTTATTTCGCCACTCACAGAATCTAGATCAGTAGGTAGCGGGAAGAGTGTGGGGCAATACCGAAAAGCTTGTCTAGACTAAAGTGATAACAAAATGAATTAGTGGGAAAACGTCCGTCTTTCCATAACATCACTAGTTTTTAATGTTTAAGGTTTAAGGTTTAAGTCATACAAAGTTCGCTTCAAATGCACGGATTATTAGCAAATTAACATTCTGTTGTTGGCACACAGGAACTCCTATTTATTTGTGTTATCTATAGCTTTTCTCGAGTATTATCAGAAAACACGCCTGATGTAATTAGGTTGACTATACGACGAGTCATACAGTGCGTTTCATTATGCTAATGAGTATATTCGAAGGATCACACACCAAATCGAGCCAAAAATGTCAAATATCAATTACATAAATTAATCAACTTATTTCATTAACATAGTTGTTAACGACTATCCTAATGAAACGACTATGCTCAGGTAACATCAAACAGTAGTTAAATAAAATAAAATTACGTATTATTTAAAATACGGGGAAGACAATTCCAAATGCCAAACATCTTTCAAACACAAATAAACTTTTTGTCCGAGCATAAGGGTTCAAATAGTTCTGGTCGCACTTCTGCTTTTTATTAAAATAATTCATATATTTATTTATAACCCTACTGGGCGAGCCTTAACGTCAGTTACTTTTTTTGCCAACCACATTGTAGGTAAAAAGTAGAAGTGTTAAAATGCACAGCATATATCACGGTGACTCAAAATGACATAACCCGTTTACTATCCGCAGAGCTGCCATCTTTCGCAATATTGGTATGTTCCGAACTATCGTGGGCAATCCCAACCGGGCCGAAAATGAAAGGAAATGTCACCTTCTAGCTTTTCTCACCGCAAACAGTCAACGATCAAAATTTCTAAATCTTGCTCGTGCGTTTGTTTCGAGGATTGTCGCTAAAGCAACACTGGCGCCGTCAGGGTCGTGTGGTGAAGGTCGAGGAATACGGAGCTCCGTTGCAACAGGAAGCCTGCATATCCATTGCGACTGCCAGCCCGCGCGCGCGACACGATATGAAACCAAGAGGCCCCGGCTTTTGTTTGCGTTGTCGCGGCGAGATGAGACGACAAAGCGGCAATTGCGGTGTCTCCGCTGGCGGTGGAGGCGGGGGGATGGTGGCGGGTGGCGGAGAGGTCGGGAGGCGGGTATTGAGGGAGCGGGGCGGCGGTTAGGAGGCAGGGGCGACAGGGAGCGGGGATGGGGAGCGGGATGGGGAGCGGGATGGGGAGCGGGATGGGGAGCGGGATGGGGAGCGGGATGGGGAGCGGGATGGGGAGCGGGATGGGGAGCGGGATGGGGAGCGGGATGGGGAGCGGGGATGGGGAGCGGGATGGGGAGCGGGATGGGGAGCGGGGGGCGGGGGGTGTAGCGCTAGTGGCATTTGTGTTAGCGTGGGCGGCGAAAGGAAAGGCGGCGTATTCAATTCCACCCGGCACAGCCCTAAAGCTGGTGGCAGTGACCTTTCACTCCACATTTGCGCTTTTAGCTGGCACGTCGCCCACACTTTCTCGTACTCACAAAGCTACAAGTTTCAATAGCTGGAGGCATCTGAAGCGGGGTTTTAACGAGTCGTAGTGATTTATTAATAAATTAAACCCACATTCTAGGAAATCGTTAATGTTCATCGTTCATGCTATCGCGCATAGTTTCCCATTTTTTCACGTTAGGTGTCCCTCTTAAGATTTTATACAATAGGTGAACCCTGCCTTTGTTGTCATAATAAATGTTTATTTCTTTAGTACTTAAATATTTATCCTGAGCTCAGAAAATATATGTGATGTAGTCAAAATAGCACGAGAGCTCACTATAATGTGGGAGTATAACTAATTGTTGTCCTCTGCGTTTAGTGACAATCCCTAGACGGTCGAGAACACATAGCCTGGCAGGAGCAATCGTCCTCGATCTGCAGATTGACGCTAGGATTATTTCAGGAATGCTGACAAGTTATAAGTTCATCTTCGTCAACATATTAGTTGTAATATGTCATATTGTAATATTATTGTAATATGTTGACGAAGATTTTTCGTTTATTTCTTCTTATAAGAACGTCAACAACACCAAATCAGAATTCCCACAAGTTATAAGTTAAACATAACGTACAGTACGACTTTCAGGTGACTCATTGGCAGCTTCCTAACTTTATTTGAGGCGGTCCCGAGTTCGGTTCCAGAGCGGAATGAAGCTATAGATTTATAATACAAATCGTCTCAGTTTCAATACTTTTGTGACAAAATAAAAAGCTCAGACAGGTCAAATACACTAAGTACGGTGATGGGAATCCATTAAGATCGCCACATGACACTCTTACCCTCGGGCACAGATGATAAATGAAAACAGGTTCCAGACCTGGGAACACCACTATTTGCCAAAAGTCGGATTAACCGATCCTAAATTGCCAAAACAAACATGTATACCTACATACATACATACATAATACATACATACATAATACATACATACATATGGAACACAACTCTCATTTACAACATGCTCATAAACAAATATTTTACATAAAATAAGGAATGTTGCTTAAAATGACATACGAGGGCACGTATCATAATACCTTTCTGAACACACATCATTACGCCACCTTTTGAATTAACAACAAGGATATGCACAGTGTCTAACACAATGTGCGTGTCGGCCCATTACGACGAGGGAAGAATGATATTACGTGCGCACTTTTTCATGAGCCTTCATTTCTCTAGATGCGAGAGAGATGAGGGGGTTAGATTATTTTTTCTACAGGACTATTATGATATATCAAATCAGCAGTATATCAAATCGCCTCAGCGTCACAAATTCCAACACCTGGCAGCTTGAAACTAATATCGCCGGCCAGAGGTCTTAATCGAAGACCCAAGGTTAAACCGGTAGCGGTGGCTCAGTGCATCAACTGATGTCACTGCAGCGTCTCTGACCGGAAGGTCCTAGGTTCGAGTCCTGACGGCGACTGTAGCTTTTCAGTTATGTCGAATTCAGTGCACTACACTAGCACATGCACTTACTCATGCACATGCACTACACTACCACATATTCCGGGAGACCAGCTGGGCGGTTGGAGCTTGTCCCGGCTGAGGCGGTGCCCCGCTGGTGGGAGAGTCCTGGTTAGGGGGAAACCCCACTAGCCGACGGTAGGTCGGCGCCGGATCTCGCCACCCAGCGGGGGAAGATCACATCACCCCATCTCCCGAGAAAAAATGCACTACACTTACGGTACTAATGACCAAAGCCGTTGACGCGCCCGGAAACACGAAAAAATCAATCAATCAATCAAACTGCTGCACCACTAGCGTTGCACCTGCTTTCTCCAATGGCACATGTCGCAAAACTCAGAGAAGACATTCGCGTCCAGTTTTGCTGTAGCAATAAGACGACGCGACCTACCACAACTTCCCGACAAATCCTCGCTTTTCCGGAATAATGTGCAACTAAAACAATTTTTATAACTGACATTTTTAAGGCAAATCATTTCAATTTTTTTTAAGTGGACATATTCCGGGAGACCGGTCGGGAGCTTAGAGCTTGTTCCGGCTGGGGCGGTGCCCCGCTGGTGGGAGCTTAGAGTTTGGACAAAGTCTTTGTCTGGGACATTACACCAATTGCCGCTTGGTAGCAGATGCATAGATATTTCATGGCAAGAGTTCGCTATTTATACTTAAGTAATAATTTCAGGGAATCAGAAAATTATCGTAAATTAAAAACCCAAGGGACATAAAATATTTTATAAAACTTGAACATTGTTCATTAATAAAGTAAATGAAGTTGCGGCGAAATTAAATCGCACTATTCTGCATAAAAATGTTTTATGTGTTACAGCAGTATTTCGGGAAAGCGACGGAATGGCCAACGCTTAACAACGACAAATTGTCACTTCAAGTTTTCCAACAGCATCACACACCATTCCTACTCTTCCAACACGCACCCAACAGTCTCTGTTCGTATGTCACTCGTGAAATATGAATAAAACAAATAAACGTACGAATACTTGGCTTTCGAAATTGAATAATGTATGCGCAATCTCTGAAATTCTCCCCTCCCAAACAACCAACTGCCCTCACGACCCCTGACATTCAGACTCTCGAAACTCTAATTTATATCCAGTTTGAAAAACATCACTGAGCCACGATTAACTAATATTATGAACCAAATAATGTATTCTCTCCCTCAAATGAACAGCAACATCGTCAGGGCATAACACCCTAGATTATTCTTTAATTTCTTCAAAAATAAAATAACAATTTAACACTTATCTCCACGATATCATTCCTCTACCATAAAACCCCACTACACTAATGTCATAAGATACTATGTGAATTTTAAGCAAATACAAATTATGTAGTAGCTGTGTTGGGTTAACCGTAAAAGTAAAGTTGTACGATAAATATTGTATACATTGTATTTGTTACTCTGTGACCATCATGTGTAAAGCCAGTGACTAAAAATAAATTTAAAAAAGAAAAATTCTCATATTATTTAATGATAAGATAGTAATATGCCGCGACCCGTGCGGTATGGCACGGAGCAATTAGTGTGACTCACTCCACCAATTACAATAGCTACTTGATTGCGCGCAGCACGATGCAATGCTACGTACAGAATCTGTACACTGCTTCTTGGAAGGAAGTAGTACTTTCCGCGTTCTAACTTAGCTTTTGTACCAACATTTCATATAATCTTCGTCATCAGATGGGTCACAGGATGCCGACTTTTGGTGAAAGTAAGTCCGGATACATGTATTGTGACATACCCATTTGTCACATTAAAATAAATTAACATTTATTTGTAGACAATATGGTGGAACATGCTTTACGAAATATCACGAGAGCTAGAGCTTAGCAACGACCGTGAATAAACAATGTAGTTTTTGTTTTTTGTAAATGCATTAACAGTTCTGGATGCCGAAAGTAGAAAATTTAGGATTGGGCGAAGAAGTTTAGACGGTCAGCTACACCAAAACATAACAAACGTATGGATTGGCTGGGTGAGAGAAGGACGGTCAAATGTTATGGAAAAAATGAAGGTAGTTTAATACGAAGTCTTCGAGGGATGAATCATGCAGGAAGACTTCATTCTGCTCTGAAACGCGCTACTGAACTGATCGTATGTTCGTGGGAGGGAACGAGTACAATCGAGATAGAATTGGGTTATCAGTGAAATTTTAAGGACAGTGAATGATATTGCAGATATTTTGATGTGGAAGCAATATTGGTGTATAAATTGGAACTTTGGACTACGGCAAGATCGCAAGATATTTCGACTGAGAAGTCTACGAGGACATCAACGAAGAAAAGATAAGTTAACCGCGGTATAAGGTGTAAATTGAAAGATATCTTGATCAAAGGCCTAAAATTGTAAATTCTCTAAATTGTTTGTTAGAAAGGCAAAAATAAACTTTGTTGAATTTTGTTCTTTAGAAAAGAAAGTGATCTTTCATTTAGTCAATCCAAACAGAAATGAACTAGGAATAGAATCATTCTATTTCAGATTCCCAGCTGCGCTGTATAGTCGGCGGATCCTATAATCCATTACAGAGGTAATAAAGATTATAATATATCGTGACCCATTGACCCAGCAAGCCGGCAAAGGGAATCTGAAATTTATGGATTGACATTTGAAATTAATTGTTAATGATAAGAAAGGGCCAAGACCATTTCATTGGTGTGATTTTAAAATAATTTAACAGAGAGATTTTAATTTGTATTAGAATTCAAAATGGATACTAGGAGCAGAAAATTGCGTATGGAGAATGTTAATGTAGATGATATGGCGTCTGTAATACTAACCCCGAGGGAGAAATTTCGCGTGAAATTATTGAGATTGAACCACAAGAAAAGGAAATAATGGCTGCACCGTTAGAAAATATGGACCCTAATAATTTAATTCTTAAGATGTTAGCAGAAATGAACGCAAAACTTGAGCATAATAATACTAAATTAGATGGAATCACTTCAGATATGAATATTGAATTTGAAAAAAATAACGCTAAATTGGAAGGAATGACATCGGAAATGTCATTAGAATTGAAGAATTTTCGTCAGGAAATACACGAGGAAATAGTGCAATTACGGGTGGATACATCGGCTGAATTTAACATTATTCATTGTAAAATTGAGTCTTTTAATAATCAAGTCGACCAAATGCAGAGGGAATTAAAAGAATCTGGCGACAAAATTAATTCCCAAGTTAAGGATTTACAGGAAAACATTGTGACATTAGGACATTTACATGACCAACAATGCGAAAAGTTGACAATCGTCGAATCGCGTGTAGATAATTTAAATGCAATGTCGCTTCAACATGGCGAAAAAATTGAAAACGGACATTAAGGAAAATTGAACAGTTAGAAAACGAATTCAGATGCTTCACAGGGAAATATACCAATGCATGCATCGGCGCTTGTAATACCAAGCCACCTAAAATTTCATGGTGATGTGAAAGAACAACCGTGGTCGTTTATTTCAAAATTAGAGAATTTTTTAAAAAAACCCAAATTAAATTTATATCGTTTATTTAAAAAAGTATAAGAAGGGTGGAGCCGAGAATATGTGTGACTTCGCAACACGTAAAATAGCAGCATTCAAGGCATGCGAAGACAGAATGGACAGCAATGAACTAATTAGAATTATTATTCGTCAGTTGCCTGTAAATATCCAAAATTTATTGTGGAACTCCTTGCCTATTGATTCTGAGGATCTGGTCGAACGTTTAAGTCGATTCGACCAGACATTGAATAGTGATTATGATCGTAGTAACGGGTATCAATATAATGAAAGCAGGAACGAGAATAACAATGGAACGGGAAAAACAATGAATAATTACAACCGCCAAGGAAATTATAGCTCAGAAAGAAAGGATGACAGGGAAATAGTACTAAAATGGAAAATAAAAGACCGAAAACGGGTATCCGCGGAGGTTCAAAGAGGACAATAAACGGAACATGTAGAAATTAATGCGATTGAACAGGAAAACTCCCAGTGTTCGAAGTAAATGGGCGGGATACTTCGAACGATGATAATGAGGGCGTGATGGTTCTTAAGGAGTTGAATAGCATTGAAGTATCGGCGGAAGATTTGAAGTATCGGGGAAGATACGGACGAACGGGCGGAGAATAGCACGTGTTTAATATTGAAGGGGATATTTCGGAATATACCTGTAGACATTTTAATTGACACAGGTGCTAATGTTTGTGCAGTGTCGGAAAAATTGTATGAGCGGTTAAAGAAAAAGGGAAATAAAATTGATGAGCTACCCACCAGGAGTTTGGATATTCGGACAGCTAATGGAAGGCGCATCGAAACGAGAAGTCGGCAAATTTGGGTGGAAGTGGAAGTTCAAGGGATCACAATTCAGTTTCCGGCAATTGTAGTGAAGAATTTGATTCGTCCAATTATTTTGGGATTGATGGCCTAAAAATGTGTGACGCCAAGGTCGACATAGGTAACAGGAGTGTATTGTTACGAGGTGACAAAGGGCAACAACATTGTTTAGGGATCAAAGACCAGGAGGGCGAAGATATGTGTATTTGCGATATTGCGGAACAAATTGAAGAGACCAGGGACCAGATCCACACGGCAGCGGAGGGCGCGGTCGACGAAAACGGAATAGATGCTAGTGAAGCTATTGAAATGTTAGTCAATGAATATAGAGATATTTTTGGAAGTTCAAGGGAGCCGGTAAAGGGATATCAATTTAAAATTGAATTGATGGATGAGGAACCTTTTAATCTGAAACAATGTCCGATCCCCCATGTATATAAAAGCGAAGTACGTAAACAAATAAACACGATGCTTGAGGATGGTATAATAAAAAAATCGATGACACCGTATGTAAGCCCAATAGTGATAGTTCGTAAGAAAGACAATAAGATCAGATTTTGTGTTGATGCTAGGAAACTCAATAGCAAGACCATTGCTCGTCATGAAAAACCGCCGAAATTAGATGAAATGATGTGGAAGGTAAAAGGAGCTCGGATATTCACGGGACTGGATTTACTGCGTCGTACTGGCAAATTGGACTACACCCAGATGATGTGAGAGATACGTGAATAATTTATTTTAAAAAAAAAAAGAAACAATGCTTTCGAGGCGAGTATAAGGAGGGTGATGAAGTGTTAATTAGAGTACCTCAAGTGTCGTCAGTGGATAAGAAGCTATTTTATAAATTTTTCCGTTGTATAAAGGACCTTACCGAATTTGTAAAGTATTAAGCAAGAATGCCGCGATTTTGAATGATGAAAATGGACGGCAAATGGGAACATATAACTACAGGAACATGAAGCCGTATATGAGGGACGACACGCATGATTAAATATACTGGTCATAACAGAGATTTGTAAATAGTTGTAAATATTAGGTGTAATAGTTTTTCTTTTGTTATTGTTTTGTCATTATGTGTATTTTGTCAGTTTGTGTAGGGAGTTTAATTTAAAGTGTATGTGTATTCAATGAAGTTAATGGGAGCAAATATTAGGCAGATACGGCTATTAGAATACCTGATGAAATGGTTATTGTTGGCACATTCCGAAAGGAAAATGTAAATAGTTTTAAGGCAGCAAGAAACAAGACCTAGTGCAGTGCAAAGTGTAAAGTGTTAATGTCGTTTAGTGTGAAGAAGCAAGAAGAAAGTGTTCAATTTTAGTCTTGTCATTTAGTTAGGTTGTAGCAAACCAAATGACGCTTGGAGAGGGGACGCTGTGACATACCCATTTGTCACATTAAAATAAATTAACATTTATTTGTAGACAATATGGTGGAACATGCATTACGAAATATCACGAGAGCTAGAGCTTAGCAACGACCGTGAATAAACAATGTAGTTTTTGTTTTTTGTAAATGCATTAACAGTTCTGGATGCCGAAAGTAGAAAATTTAGGATTGGGCGAAGAAGTTTAGACGGTCAGCTACACCAAAACATAACAAACGTATGGATTGGCTGGGTGAGAGAAGGACGGTCAAATGTTATGGAAAAAATGAAGGTAGTTTAATACGAAGTCTTCGAGGGATGAATCATGCAGGAAGACTTCATTCTGCTCTGAAACGCGCTACTGAACTGATCGTATGTTCGTGGGAGGGAACGAGTACAATCGAGATAGAATTGGGTTATCAGTGAAATTTTAAGGACAGTGAATGATATTGCAGATATTTTGATGTGGAAGCAATATTGGTGTATAAATTGGAACTTTGGACTACGGCAAGATCGCAAGATATTTCGACTGAGAAGTCTACGAGGGACATCAACGAAGAAAAGATAAGTTAACCGCGGTATAAGGTGTAAATTGAAAGATATCTTGATCAAAGGCCTAAAAATTGTAAATTCTCTAAATTGTTTGTTAGAAAGGCAAAAATAAACTTTGTTGAATTTTGTTCTTTAGAAAAGAAAGTGATCTTTCATTTAGTCAATCCAAACAGAAATGAACTAGGAATAGAATCATTCTATTTCAGATTCCCAGCTGCGCTGTATAGTCGGCGGATCCTATAATCCATTACAGAGGTAATAAAGATTATAATATATCGTGACCCATTGACCCAGCAAGCCGGACGCTAAGATCTTTAGCAGATATAGATGTAGAGAGAGAGGAAAATTACGGTATATCTCAGTATGTGAAATTAAAGTGACTATTTGACATTTTGTGCAATTTAAACTCACGAGTAACACTTCCTATTTTTCAATAAACACTTCGCAATATTAGATTGTTTACTCGCACACCTGTCCTATTTGACGAAACTCTAAGTTCAGAGCTCAGACGTAAAAGTCGGGTTTCAAAAGTACCTAATTGCACTTTCGAATCCATGCATTGTAATTAATACATATTTTTCGATCACATGCGTATTTAACCACTGTTAACATACGACCCTGTAGGTTGCTAATGCATGTGTACCTACCTGCACGTTAAGAAATTAAACATCTTAAGCAACGAGTTTTAACATCCTTACCAACGTAAACAGCCATCGATTCGCAAGTCAAATGTTTGTTAAGAAAAAAATGGTGATGTACAATACAAATCACATTCAAGCAATTCTGAAGTTTTTCACGTTGTTTTGGGGGATAATTATTCTTAATTGTAATATGATTAATAGTACAATAATAAAAAAGTAAATTAGGTAAATTAACCTCATTTTCTTCACATTCCACCAAATCAAACTCTACTTCGGTAATCATCTTTACTGACGATGTGACGGCGTCGCCACTGGAAATCAACGCGCCAATTTCCTAACCGAACTTCGTTTCTTTAGGTCTCTTTAGGTTCAGGAGAATTATTTGCAACCATCTTCCTCGAACCAAGGAACATGAATATTGTTTATATAGATATATCGGAAGCAACACCTCACAATATCTATTAACGTGCCGCAGCAACAGAATTCACATGTTTACTATTGCAGTAATATAATTTTTCGCATTATTCGTTAGATTTTATGGTGACCGATAAAATGCTGAACATACCACGAAATGTTACTGTGTTATTACTGCCTCGTCCAAATTAAAAATCTCGGCTCCGCTACGCTCCGTCTCGATTTTTAAATTTTGGCCTCGGTAGTAATAACGCTCATAACATTTCTAGGTATATTAATAGCTGTAACTCGTTTTTACAAATGAATTGAAACTACTTCTGGTGACAAATGAGCAATATTACTCTCTTGACCCTGAGTCAAGACCCGAACCTACCCCCTGGTGAGACCGTAACGTGACGTCATGAGCTTTTAACTCCTCCCCGCCGTTTTGTCATTGCCAACGCGAACACGGGCGAAACAACTGGCTGCCGTTATGAGGAGAAAAAAACAATACATCGCCCCGTGCCCCGCTCTTTTAGTTGTCGTGTCACGTGCGGGCCATTACGTATTATCGCGCGGGGGAGCGCGGATGCAAAATAAACCGGACGAAATTCGCTCCGGCACAACCATCGAAACAAAGCACGCCTGAAGCTTGCTTACTAACTACTAAGGGTTTGGGTAGAGTGGATCAGTGTTCGGCAGAATTCGCGTTCGGGCAAACATTGGCCGCTTACGATTGACTAGAAAAGTTCCGAATATTTATTTATAGACAGTCAAATTATAAAATTTTATTTATTATTTCATATTAAAAACATAAATCGTTTACAAGAATTTTCGGCAACGTTTCGGAGGTGAAGTGTACCTCCATCATCAGGCCGTGGCCCTACATTGATATTACATACGTTGGGAAACGTTGACTACGAACTAAAAACCAAGATGGTTGACACCATTCGAGTCAAGTCTAAAACAGGCATTAAAAGAAATATTAGAATATGTGTCTAATTAGTTGGACTGTAAAAAATAAAACACATTTGAAGTAAAAATTAAATGTTAGAATATCTAATGTGATCCAAAACATACATTAAAAGAAGTTATAGGACATGTGTCTAATTGGTTGAACTATTGAAAGATTAAAAACACAATATATATAAGGTAAAACAGTAAAATGTTAAAATGATGCTAAAAAACTAAATAGAACAAAACAAAAGAGGCAAGTGCACAGATGAGAAAGTCCAGTACTCACAACTAAGAAATCACCTATTGCTGCTGGAGGACATGTAACATATGTAATATCAATGTAGGGCCACGGTCTGATGATGGAGGTACACCTCACCTCCGAAACGTTGCCGAAAATTCTTGTAAACGATTTATGTTTTTAAAATGAAACAATAAATAAAATTTTATAATTTGACTGTCTATAAATAAATATTTGGAACTTTTCTAGTCAATCGTTACTAACAGACAGCCTATTGCTATCTTCTATAACCGCTTACGACCGAATATTTCAAACACACTATAGCGCATGGACGGTCACACTGCGTGGTGAACACGGCCGAACATCGAAGTCGACAGAACGGTATCTAATGAATTTGAATTATTGAGCCGAACTCGAGTTTTTGACATTGCTACAGACGTATTTGTTTCTTTATGAACAAGAAGACCTGCTTAAATCCTTCTATTCGAGGTACCACAACCATCATGGATCCACTCTGGCCGCATTGTGATGCGTGTCCGTATTACGAGGCAAGGTATTAAGTGGGCCTGCGTCGGATATAACACCACACACACTCAATACACAAACTTTCTTTTTATACCACGTAAGTATAAATTTTACAGAAGAAAAAGAAAACACTGAATATAAAAAAATCTTAAACGTAAAATAATAATAATAAAATATAAAAATAATAATAAAAAATAATAATAATAATAATAATAATAATAATAATAATAATAATAAAAACAAATTTACTATTTTGAGCTATTCAGCAAGTATTCAGGTCCTCCTATTGTCGAGTTTTCTAAATTGCTCCACAGAAGTGCAGAGGTTGTTTCTAGATTTATGAAGTTTTTAAATACAGATTGTTTCACTAAAATCCGTTGCATTATATAATTAAGAAGATTGGAATTACTTTGATTCAAAAGAAACGCTCTTAAAGAAAGGCGAGAAAATTTATTACATGAAGATTTAATAAGTAATTTTGGTGATTAATAGGTATCAAATAAATAATTTCCCTTGGGTTCACTGGTTGTACCACTCATTTAACCGTGATAAATGTATTGTGCTAGATGTAGCCATAATTTAGTATAGAAACGTGTTTTACTTAACTTGTCACAGTTTTCTCGCAATTTAGCACTGTTTGTAGGGAAAAAACGTAATATTTACCGAGACCGCCACTCTCCCCCACGTAAGATTAGGTGAGATTCGCTTGACTCCCACCCCCTAAAGGCCTCACGTAATTTATAGATGACTCCAAAGGCTACACACTATGCTTGCCGACTCCAAACAACCCAGACAGACGTCGAACGTACAGGTTTCTTAAGAAGCCTGGGCGAAAAATACGAATGCCGAAAACGGTAAAATGACCACGTCTCCGCAAAAAATCCCGTAGGAAAAATAAAATAAAATAAAACTTTTAGTGCTTTGAACGAGGGGCACGGGCGACCGTCATAGCCCCAGGGGAAAGTCCTGTGCAAGCCACGTGCAGCTCACTTCGCCCGGCTTCTCTGGCGGCAGCGCGCGGCGGCCCCAACTTCGTGCAACAACTGCCACGCGGCCAAGGCCATCACCATGGCCACCCGAATCTAATAACTGCGAAGGAGGCGGCGACCACGCTACCGCAGGAAGCCGCTGAATAAGACTGGGCCGTTGCACCAACCAGTGGAAAGACGCGCACGGAACTAACATTGGAGACGAGGAGTTGCTGATTGGCTGTTTTATGGGCTCCTGGTCTTTGCCAAAGGTCACACATGTGCAGAATTGTGTGTGTGTGTGGGGGGGGGGAATTGCAGGTACAGTGTCCGGCCGACTTGATGTTTTCTTATAAAGATATTTTTCCTTTATGCTGACAATAAAATGTATTTTTAATTTGTTGATACTTATAACGTTAACAGTTAATATATTGATTGAATTGTAAAAATTACAGAAATGAAGGCAAATCTATATTTATAAATACGTGTCGTTGGCTTGGGGAAGGATGCTGAAGCCCAACAAGGCCTCCCCCCTCGAGAGTGCCATATTTTCTATTACATAAATGTTTATAAAACGTATCAAAATAGTTATATTCATTTTAAATGCGTGAAATGATTGTTTTTCAAGATTGAGGGGTTTGACAAATAGTCGAGAGCAGTCAGCAGTCGAAATTCAAGAAAATTATTTCGCTCATGAGATCAGTATATACTTTTTTACGATTAAAATAAACCCTCAAATGAATACAGGGTAAAATGTTACCCTACATCTTTAAAATTCGTTTGGAGTTTACGCGAATGAAGGTTCGCGAGTGTGAAATTTTGTGTATTCTCCTTTGAGATTAGTGTTCATCTGTCGCAAGAGTTGTTGGTCTAGCACTCGTAGGGAAATAAGAGGTAAGTTGGGGTAAATACGAAATACCCCAACATGAGAGTATGTATGTAGCTATGTAAATACTTCTCCTCCCCCCCACACACACAAATAATAAAAATCTCTTATTTTGCATTCAGCCAAGAAAACTGTTTTGATGCTCTCTAATATGTACACTGATAAAAGTATTAACTATCGTATGAGCAAAGCAAAAATAATTGGATGATTGAAATTCAATGTGTGATCAAGGTCAGAGAATAATATTACATGCAAAAATGCGTGCTTCATATGCAACAAAACTATTTTCCAACCACGTGAATTAAACATACGTTTTTCATGCAATATCAACTCACTATAATTGAAATACATTTACTGTCTACTTAAAATAAATATTCAGTATGTTTATATATTATGTTATTAGATTCTATATTTTATATTATATTCCGTTATTTGATATTGGGGTAACAGATTACTCCATGTATCCATCTGGTGGCGTAGCATTCATGTACCCTTTCTAGAGAAAAAATCCTTTGATTAAGGATATTTGTGTCATCTTCATTCTTCATGGTTATCGAAATAACTTACTTATCGCTTCATCGAGTGTTAAGGAAGGGAAGCAGTAAATCAAGAGAACAAGCGTATACAACCATTGTGCGCCAGGTGTTAAGAGTACGGAGCAGCGTGTTGGGATTCATATTGAAAGGGCCAAATAAACTCCATTGAAAGAGTTCAGTAAGTGGCAGAAAAATTTGTTAAAAGGAGAAATTCGTTAGGAAATATTTCCAATGAAGTGTAGTCATGGGAAACATTCGCGAGCGATAGGTGAAAAGCAAGGTTGTGTATATTTTACAAAGCGTTAGGGTAAAATCCGGCATGAAGGGAAATTCAGGAAAGAATGCATGAACGCGTCTACTTAGCTCATCATGACCATTTTAGTAACATACGTCCAAGGAAACAGAGAACTTATGTTGGAAAATACACTTTGGTCTATTGAGTCATGTAATAGCTTGACTGCAGCACTAACGGAGACTTTTCCTAGAAACATCAACACTTTTAGGTTAAGATTAAATTCTAATAATAGTGTAAGCCATAGGATCAGTAGTCTGTGAAGGGCCCCTGCATTTAGTAGGCATGCCTTAAATGGAGTAATTTTGTTCTGTTTATTGAATTTTACGTATTTTTAGTATTCATTAGCGTATTGTGGTATTACATGTAAAGTAAGTGTAAAGAATGTGCCACCTGGCTTAATGCCCAAAGCAAAATAAATGAATTATCTATCTCTCTATCTAT
Organism: Teleogryllus oceanicus; assembly: GCA_964035755.1. NCBI lineage: Eukaryota > Metazoa > Arthropoda > Insecta > Orthoptera > Gryllidae > Teleogryllus > Teleogryllus oceanicus. Next base: position 82,949,483 of record CAXIVR010000008.1, on the reverse strand, counting down.
CCCTTTAAGGGCGATCATCACTTTAAGAGCGTCGCATTTATAACTTAGAGAAAATAATATCGATTAACTACTTGGATGTCCGGGAGACGCCGCGTCCTAGGCACAGGTACCAACATTTCGGCAGCCATTCTGCGACCTTCCTCAGGACGAAATGCGAAGTACCTCGGCGGAAACGTTGGAATGCGTCTAGAACGCGGCATCTCCCGGACGGACAATTGATTGATTGATTGATTGGAATTAATTTTTCGTGTTTCCGGGCGCGACAACTGCTTTGGTCAAAAGTTCCGTTAGTGTAGTGCATGATTTTTATCGGGAGATGACCCACTGGATGGCGAGATCCGGCGCCGACCTATCGTCGGCTAGCTGGGTTTCCCCCTAACCAGGACTCTCCCACCAGCGGGGCACCGCCCCAGTCGGGACAAGCTCTAAGCTCCCGACCGGTCTCCCGGAATATGTGGTAGTGTAGTGCATGTTAGTGTAAGTGTGTGTGTAAGGGGAGAGGATAAGACAAGGAAGAGGAATGACAGATGGCGCGCGGTCCATGGCCCGTTTTGTAGGGTACTGCTCCGGCATTCGCCTGGTGTTGATCGAAGAAACCACGGAAAACTACCGATCAGAGCAGCCGGCCGCTAGAATTCTCCTCCCGACAGCGACTGAATTCGACCTAGCTTAAAAGCTAGTGTCGAAAGTCTTTGCGCGGTTAGGACTCGAACCTAGGACCTCCCAATGAAAGGGTGTTTCAATGACATCAGTTGATGCACTGAGCTACCGCTCCCGGTCCGGGGGGTCATGGACGGCCTTCCGGACGAGTGGGCTAAAACTAAAATAAATTATTTTGAATTATTATATTAAACTAAAAAGTAACTAGACGTGCAAATAAATGACAATACGAAGCACGTGACAGTTTCTGAATCAATGGGTAAGAGAAGGAAACACTGCCACGAATGAGTACTACAGGGATCGTGCTATCGTGGTGAAGTGCCGACTAAACTGCCATGTCGCTTTCGAGGAGTCTGGAATTGGTGCAGAGCCGGGGAGCAAACGACCAGTGTACGGGGGCTTGCTCAAAGGTTGAATATGTGAAAAACTTGCATCAAGTGCTGCAGGATGATGGACAGAACCCGTTTCACTATATTTCGATTAAAACACGAGATCCGTTGACAGTTCGTCAAACGCGACGCTCTCAATGGACTTCGTGTTTTAATCGAAGTACACACCAGTGACTCGGAGTGCGAGATGGTGATTTTCCTCAATAGATGGCGTATTGTGAGTGAACGCTGCACTTCGTCGCAAACGAAGACGACCGCACATATCGCGTCTCGCTGATCGGGCAGCCTCATCAGCACTAGGTTTTAAAGTCGGTTAATCTAACGGTTGACATTCATCAAATTATCGCCCATATGAACTCCCACACCGCCTCGATACGACGTTCCTACAGCATGTTCTTCCGCTGACTTTTTTGTAAGAGAATTCTGTCTAGAGAAAAGTACTTAACTGAGTCGTTATTGATATGTTCCTCATTAAATTTTATTGTTACATTATTATTATTATTATTATTATTATTATTTATTATTATTATTATTATTATTATTATTATTATTATCTGCGTATCGGGCATTTCTAACCACGCTTCACGTTCTTTTTCAAGACCCAGTCACATTCTCTCTTGAAGAGAGATGTGTGTAATTATGGGTATCAGCTTTTTGATTGATTGATTGATTTTTTCGTGTTTCCAGGCACGTCAAATGCTCTGGTCATTAGTCCCGTAAGTGTAGTGCATGTTTTTTCTCGGGAGATGGCGGTGATCTTCCCCCGCTGGATGGCGAGATCCGGCGCTGACCTACCGTCGGCTAGTGGGGTCTCCCCCTAACCAGGGCTCTCCCACCAGCGGGGCACCGCCCCAGCCGGGACAAGCTCTAAGCTCCGGACCGGTCTCCCGGAATATGTGGTAGTGTAGTGCATGTTGGAGTAAGTGTGTGTGTAAGAGGAGAGGACAGGACAAGGAAGACGAAGGGTAGATCGCGCGCGGTCCGTGACCCGTTTTTTGTAGAGTACTGCTCCGGCCTGGTGTTAATCGGAGAAACCACGGAAAACTAGGTATCAGCTCTTCTACAGTATCCCTTCATACGGCAAGGTTATTAAGCCTTCAAATATGAATTACGTGGTGATAGGATGATGATGGTGAAAGGCGATAGTGTTCTTTCTGAACCATCCCATCATTCTGCTGTGTGACCGAGGGAAACCACGAAAACGTCGGACAGGATGGCCAGCCCGGGGAATAAACCTGGGGCTCCCGACTGCGAGACAGTCGCGTTTCGTACTGAAGGCTACATACTGAGAGCTGAGCATGTCCAAGTCTCCAGAATTTCAAACTGACGGGAGTATCAAGTGACAAGTGGGATCTTAGGCAGGGTCACACTGGCTACAAAGGCAGACGGCGGCGGCGGCGGCACAAAAGGGAAAAGAGGGGAAAAAGGGTCAGTGAAGCATGGCTTGCAGCATGCGTTGATGTAACGGAGGAGTTGAGAAACTTCCACTTTGTGGCTCTAATGAAGCAGCTCGCGTGTCCCGACGCCCGCGCAGTGTCGTGTGTCACCCACTCACGCCGGTCCGCCCTCGCTACTGGGTCTGTCTCCGTGAGGCGAGGAGTCGATGAGCAACGACAGCACGACTTTTATACTCCCATGTATTTAACGCAGCGCCTCAAGGCCACGAGCTGAACGAAGAGGGGGGTCGGAAGTTTCCCGTGGTTTCTGCGATCTACACCACGCGAATGCCGGAGCAGTTCCCAAACAAACGGGCCACGGACCGCGCGCGATCTTTTCTTCCTCTTAATTTTGCTATTCCCTCCCCTTACACACACATACATATACTTACACTAACACTAACACTAACATGTCCTATATTACCACATATTCCTGGAGACCGGTCGGGAGCTTAGAGTTTGTCCCGGCTGAGGCGATGCCCCGCTGGTGGGAGAGTCCTGGTTAGGGGCAAACCCCACTAGCCGACAGTATGTCGGCGTCGGATCTCGCCACCCAGGGGGGGAAATATCACCGTCATCTACCGAGGAAAAAACATGCACTATACTTACAGGACTATTGACCTAATAGTCCGACCGACGAAGAGGCCAACCGATGAAGACGGGGACTGTCATCCAATCGGGAGCTTCGTTACAATTTAAATTTTTAGTTTGGAGCTATCGATTGGGTGACACTGTGCACATCTCCTTCCAGCTGCTGACCTTGATGCGCCACGTTAAATAAATCAACGTATAAGAAGTTGAATGGGGGAGTTGCTCGCCATTTTACGAACGAACTCCAGAACAAATGAATGAGCAAAAAGAGTGTATGAACGAACTAACGGCGCTGTTTTACGTATGAAATACGTTCCAAAAAACGCATAGTTAAAAGTGGTTTGATGAAAATGGCGAATCCAAACAACAGGAAATATTAGGAGCACGACAAAACAGATAATGAAAGCAACTTAATGGTACAGTTTCAAGGTATATATTGTAAATAGCTTAAAATATTGATTCTTCTTGTTCAATATTAATGTTTTCCAAGGGTTTTACAATAACTTTTTTACAATAATATTTTTAGACTTTTCTGCTACCTATAAATATTGTAATACTCATCCATGAGATTTGTATTTTATCACTTTTAATTTACGTATTTAATTTACTTTTAATTTACGTATTTATGATCACTCCTGAATATTGCTTATTTACACAATATTCATGAAAATGTCTGCAAAAACTCAGAATCTGTGGTAAAAAAAATATGTAGTGCTTGTTTCATCATGTAACCTATTTAAGTACTCAAATATCAGCAAATGGGGGTAGTACACAAGATATTCAGAGTAGAATATCAAAAGGGAAAGTAACCGTAAGGCAATTGCATCCTTTACGGAATATACGGAATACGGAATCAAAACCTGAGCAAAAATGTTAAAAGAAGATTATATAAGACTATCGTAGAGAGTATTGTCACATACGGGTCTGAAGTTTGGAAAATATCGAAAGGTAATGAGAATAAACTTACAGCAATGGAAATGGAGTATTGGCGAAGAAGCTGTGGATTGACACTACTGGACAAAGTAAGAAATGAAGAAATTAGCAGAAAAGCAGAAGTGAGTTTCAACATTATTGATACCATTGAAATTAAAAGGCCTAAATGGTATGGCCACTTAAACAGAATGGGTGAAGAACGATGGCCTCTAAAGCTCTGGAATTGGAAACCAACATCGCACAGAAAGACGAGGAAGACCCAGAAGTACATGAAAGGAAGGAGTGGAGAAGGCGATGGCTAGAAGAAGATTAACTGCAGGAGACTGCAGTGACAGGCTCAAATGGAAACTGGAATGCGAGAGATGCCTAATGGAGTAAAATACTCGCACTACTACTACTGTTTCATCATGTAATATGGCGATGTTGATCCCCATCGGGTAGTTAGATTCGGCGCCGACCTGAACGTCGCCTTGATAGGTTTTTTCAAACCCGGTACCTCCCACCAGAGTGGCCGCGATCCATCGGGACAAAATTTAAGCTCCTGACTGGTTCCAACATGTGTGGTAGAGCATTGCATTCATGTGTAAGTGCATGCAAGTAGGATGAGAGAATAGGACAAGGAAGAGCAAAGAAAGATCGCGCGCGGAGTGTCGCCCGTTTGTTAGGGTACTGCTGCGGTATTCGCCTGGTATTGATCTGCGAAACCACAGAAAACAACCGATTAGAATAGCCGATCGCTAGAGTTATCCTCCAAACGACTGAATTCGACCTAGCTCACCAGTTAGCGTTGAAAATCGTGCCACCATCAGAACTCGAACCCTAGGACCTCCCAGTCAGAGGCAATGCAGTGGCATCAACTGATGCTCTGAGCCATGAAAGCCGGTTGTTTTCCTTGAGTACGGCCGTTATATTCTACTCCAAGGAAGCGAGTCAATTACCCGTCTCCACCACAGAAGGACAACTGAGCCAACATGAATTCGTAGTCCATAACAGGTCAAACCATTCCATGTCCTGTAAGCGTGAAAGTTTAACGGCGGGACCAACACTGACATTTACATGCAGCCCGGGAGTTGCCGGTGAAGAGAAACTTTTCCAATTATGCATTTCATTGCCCGAAACTGAATTTCCCAGACTCCCGAGTTCAATGTTTTAGAGTGATTATTTACGAAAAAGAATTGTCAAACTAAGTACACTTTTAAAAGAAAATAGAAACTACTGATAATTTTCATTTAAATCCCAACAAGTTACTGAGTTTCCCTAAAACGAAGAGCATTTCAAACAACATGTACGATAGCTAATTACGAGATACACTCAAAATGTGTTGGGATAAATTATGCAAGCTACTTAAGCGTATATTCGTTACTACGGAAAATCCTTTACTCATAAAAGATTTTTATCACTGGATGCTTATTGACAAACTGATTCACCTCATTACAGTAAAGGAATACTTTACATACCTATACTTCGATTTTCTATAGGGGCCGATGACATTAGGTCATTGTTATACTTCCTGCCTTATAAAATGAATATTTTTAATTAATTCGCAAACGTTCTTCTCAATGCAGCTTGTAGCCTCAAAAATGTGCTCACCGCTGTTAAATAAATTCATTATATAAAGTAGGAGGTGTAACAACGACCTAATATCATCGGCCACTATAGAAAAATTGAAGTATATAATACAGTAAACCATGCTCAATGCGGAATTTCAAGGAACCAACATTTTTTCCGTATTAGACTAGATACCGCATTATGCAAAGCAATAACATCAAATTTATGTTTGGCTCGACCGCGATGTATATTCACAATAGACAGATTTCCGTATTACACACATTCTGTATCGAGCAAGGTACTAATTTCTAATGCAGGGAGAAATTGAAAGAAAACTATTTAGCCTCCGCGGATGTAGGAGACGTTTATGGTTTCGTTACATACCCACGAACTCGGAAAATCTCCCAAAAAATGAAGCAGTTTCGATTTTGACTAAAACTTTCAACTACTTGTGTTATTCCTCACATTCCGATAATGCACGTACAGACCGAATTCTGATACTCAGTGTGTTACAGGTTACGGCACGTCCGTCATGCGACAGGTCTCCAAGAAAGAGACCGCCTGCTATTAAATAAGTAAACACTCGTTAGTACGAACTCGCTTAACACGAATTTCGCCATAACACGAACAGCACTTCGGTTCCAGCAAGGGATTACAATAATAAGGACATTTATAATTCTCGAATTACACGAATTTTTATAACACGAACACCGATTATTTCAGTCTCTTCGAATTCGTGTTAATGAGGGTATGCTGTATTTTCTATTCATATGTAGCGTTATGAAACAGCAACGATTTTGATATTCATGATATGTAAGAATTGTTCTGTGTATGTACTGCGTTGTTGCAGCATTCGTGAAGTACTCGCGATCATCTAATTTATGGCAGTGCTGTACGAGAGTATTTTGTTTATTGTTGTTGAGCAGAGCGCGTGTTTCTCTGCAGTAAACCATTTTGTGTGGTTTGGTCTAGCAGAATATTAGCTGCAGGCCGCTAGTAAAGGACGAATGTCAACTTGTATGTACATAGCACGACAGTCCGCGTACGTAGGGATGACACAAAAACACCGATGTTTTTTAAAACATCCAAGTTATTCACCAGAAACATCGATATACGTATAATATCGTATTAACATCGATATTTTGGTTTCGATGTTTTCTTGACATCGACATTTTGCTGCAAAAACATCGCTTTTTTTTATTTTAATTTTTTTAATCAAAGGATATAGGCACGTTGTAGACTAGAAGCAATCCACAGCAATATCTTTGTTTTGCGTCATCCTCTTTATCACGTTACACATTTCGCCTGGGCAATTGAGGGAATTTTTGGTAGTTTTACTTCGATGGTGTATGAATGGAAGTGACTAAAGGATAGAGTAGAAAAACACGATGTTCTTTATTGTTAATTTTATTTATTACATTCTATAATAATTTTTATTAACATACTACTAACATGCTGGTAATCAAATAATAAAATATATCCCTTTACGTACAGTAATAAATAATGCATAAGAAAATATCATGTTTATTAGTGTGCATCGATGCTTTTTCGTCGATGTCTCCATCGACATCGAAAACCCTTTGGCGATATGTCGATGTTAAGGTAAAATTTGCCATCACTGTGTGTAGGGGCCATGGCCTACTAGTAGCGTTTCGGCCTCGGGACCATGAGTTAAGGCGGTACGTGTAGTTAGCACGAGGACATTCCCACGCCGTATTCTGGTCTTCTCAACCTGAGAAGTGCGTTTTCTCATGGTCACACAGCAACATGTACTGGGACTTTGCAAGGAAAATGCACATCATAATTGCCCGGGATCGCGTCATGGAAAGCGAGCACGCTGACCAATGAGCTAAACCGCGAAGGCACTGAGCTAAACCTAACAAATAACTTTGTCAGCAACAGTGCTTTTTGTTCAGTATCAGCCAAAATGATTTTTTTTTACGTTTCCCAAAAATTATTATTATAAAATATCTTTATTGTTTTGCAAATTATTATGTACGACGTGTTTTTAAAATACATTATTTGCATCAGTTCTTTAAAAATGCAATTTCTTTCGAATGTTGCCACTTCTGATGAAGAAAAAGAAGAAGAAAATTATAATTGAGGTTTAAGGGATCTCTAGTAACTAAGATCATTGGGATAATCATCCAAAATTATTGTATATAATTGGAGGCTGAGAGAAATTATTTTTCCTTTAAATACAAAGTTAAATGAAAAAAACAACAACAGGTAATCATGTCCCAACGACAAATCAAAATAATTGGTAGAAAAAGTCAGACAAATATTTGCCGCCATTTATTTTATACGACGCATGTTAATTGCTCTGATCGGCATTTTCATGTGGTTTCTTCAATCAAAACCACGTGAATGCCGGAGCAGTATACTAACGAATGAGGCACGGACAAGGGAAGATCATTCCTTTCTCCCCTTTGTCCTCTCCTCATCCCTTACTTGCACACACTTACATGCACCACACCACCACAAGGTCTAGGCGGAAGATCACTGCCAGCTCCCGCGATAATAAAAAACATGCACTACACTTATGGTAATAACCTTAGCAGTTAACACTCCCGGAATCATCAAGGCAGGTTCATTAGCATAGTTTTCATGCCTTAGATTAGGCGATGCTCTCCATTTTCCAGAAAGAACCTACTCTGCTTGCAGAGAGAGAACTTGTCCTACCCGCGCGTCTCTCTCAGACAGGCAGCAAGGCGACTTTAGGACGGCGGTCTCTGACCTTTCCATTGTGCGTAAGAACATCTTCCACGGCTAAAGACATAGATGACTTAGACTTAGACTTAGATAAATGCAGTGTATCATCACAGAGACAAAATACGGGAAAAAGAAGCCACAGCCAATCTGAAATCCGAAAGAATGATCTCCTCGCTCCCAGCACTGAAGGAAGAATAAGCTCAGGATATTTGAAGTGCTCAATTCTGAGTTGAAAATCCAATTTCTTTCACTTTGTTTGGCCTGCAATGAGAATGAAATGTTTGGCAAAAAGGTTCGTTCCACCATCAAAGGTACTGTAAAGATTTGAATCTCTGGTTTCATTGTGGCCATTTCTGCTGCCTGGTTAGCTATTTTATTTCCAGTTATTCTTATGTGGCCACGGACTAAATCCAAGTCGTAATGATGCAGCAATAAACGTGATGTTGAATTTTCACAGTATGAGAGGGGGGTCACAAGATTACAAAAGTGACGTATTCAAGAGCACTTCATGAAGTGGCTGCAGATCACAACTTCCAATAATAACATCGCTTGAGCGAATATTAGTACCTCCAATGAAGGAGTAGTATATATGCTGTAGGAACAAAGCAATTCGGAAAATGGGGGTGGCATTAGAAAGCACGTAATCCTTTGCCATTTCGGAAGGAGTCTGAGCGTTGTAGGGATATGTGGATTTTATTTCTCGAATGCGCATAATAATAATAATAATAATAATAATAATAATAATAATAATAATAATAATAATAATAATAATAATAATAAAACTTATACTGAAATAGTATGACAAACATATTTAAATATATTTCGTGAAAAATAGTGATTGATGCATCACATTAATTTACATTACCTACTATCGTATGTTCACAACGGTCAGCTTGTCAATAACTAGCATTTGCATTCAGGTAACAGTTCCCTCCAACTAATCCCATCTAAGTGACAGCAGTGGTAAACACGATCCCCAGGGCTGCCAAGCAAGGTCAACAGAGTAACAGACCCGGCTCCTAGGGAATTGGAGAGACGTCTAATGTGAGTGATCATCTTAGCGCCGATCGCTCTTTGAAATGTAGTGTAAAATGTAAATCAATGTAATGTATAAAAATTGAAGTAATATGTATTGTAAAATTTAAGAAAAGCAAATAACTTCCTTATGGAGGTTAAAAAGCTTTAAATAAAAAAAAAAAAAAAAAATCTTCTTCTACCAATCGTACTCCCACCACTCAAACAAAAAAAAACATCTTCTTGATTAATTGATTCTTTCGTGTTTCCGGGCGCGTCAACTGCTTCGGTCATTAGTCCGGTTAGTGTAGTGCATGTTTTTTTTCGCGGGAGTAGCGGTGATCTTCCCCGCTGGATGGCGAGATCCCGCACCGACCTACCGTCGCCTAGTGGGGTTTCCCCCTAACCAAGTCTCTCCCACCAGCGGGGCACCGCCCAATTCGGGACAAGCTCTAAGCTCCCGACCGGTCTCCCGGAATATGTGGTAGTGTGGTGCATGTTAGTGTAAGTGTGTGTGTGTAAGAGGATAGGATAGGACAAGAAAGAGGAAGGACAGATCGCGCGCTCCGTGGCCCGTTCGGTAAGGTACTGCTCCGGCATTCGCCTGGCGTTGATCGGAGAAACCACGGAAAACTGCCGATCAGAGCAACCGGCCGCTAGAATTCTTCTCCAGACAGCGACTGAATTCGACCAAGCAGAATAGCTAGTGTCGAAAATCTTGCCGCCATCAGGACTCGTACCTAGGACCTCCCGGACAGAAGCGCTGCAGTGACATCAGTTGATGCACTGAGCTACCGCTACCGGTAAAATGTCTTCTTGAAGAAATAAAATTATCTGCATTTATCCGAAACAGTGAGCGCTCAACCCAGCTTTATTCTCTTTTAAGTAACCGACGTTACTATAGTTTCGACAATTACGAAATTATTATTTCTTGTTTTCGATTACCTCAAGATCGGCATCGATTCAACAGATTCGATAAAATCGTGATACCGGTACGAAAAATGTGCGAAGTATTATATGTTACGAAAATATAATGCGAATTATGACAAGAAGTATATTAAAAACATCTTGAGAAGATTGTGAACATTACATGAGGAGCCTAAACATTTTATTTAAAATGGTGTATCGACACAAACCCATTGTCAGCCTTTGAGATACAATAACATCAACGTTCCGGATATTGGTTGTTGTATAGCCAACTGTTTAATCGAATCAATTACCGCAGCATCCAATTTCTCCATACAAGGAAATCCGCACTTCATACACATTTCACCACCCCCGTCCCGTGCCGGTGTATGAGGGCCGGTGACGTAACCGCGGGTGACGTGACGTCATGCGGGCGACGCCCGCTGGGCGCGGATTACGTAAGGATCGGCGGAGTAATCGGGGAAGGGGGCGGCGGCGGCGGCGGCAGCGACCTCCAGAGGCGCACGCCACAGCCCGCCCATCGATCGGCTCCGCGGCCCGCCCCGCCCCCCGACCATACCTGACCCTTGGCCCGCCCCCTTTGCCCTTCATTACCCTGCCCACCGCGCCTTCCCGACGCATTCCTTGCAGATCCCTCTCCCTACCACCCACCTGTGTCAGCATTCCCGTACCGGGAGAGGTGGCTCAGTGCATTAACGGGTAAATGCACTGATAACGGGGAAACAACGGCTGAATTTAAATTCTTTCGATTTTCTGATTGTGTTCTCGGACACGCCAACTGCTATAATTATTAGTCCTGTTAGTGTAGTGTATTCTGGGAAGAGGCGTGTTACATCCCCGCCGTGAGATCCCGTGCCAGCCTTCATATGAGGTTCAATGCCGACCTTCAAATGAAATTGAGTGCCTATCTACAAGTTCACTTGCAGGGATTTTCTCCCGCAGCTGTCCAACATTCTAGTCGGTCACAACGCTCCGGAATGGTCACCAGACGTGTGTGGTAGTGCAACGCATGTAAGTGAAAGTGTGTATGTGTATGCAAGGGGAGAGGAGAGAGCGCACCTGGTGGGAGGATAGATAGAGCGCGGTCCGCGGTCTGTTTGCTAAGATTCAGCACCGTCATTCGCCTGATAAAAGCTGATCACATTCGGAATGGAATTACAAGGAGCGGTGGCTAAGTGCTCAGTGCATGTAACTGCAGGACCTCTGACCGGAAGATCCTAGGTTCGAGTCCCGACAGCCGCAGGATTTGCGACACTAGTTTTTCTGCTAGGTCGAATTCAGCTGCTGTCTGGAGGAGAATTCTAGCGGCCGGCTGCTCTGATCGGTAGTTTTCCGTGGTTTCTCCGATCACCACCAGGCGAATGCCGGAGCAGTACCCTAACAAATGGGCTACGGACCGCGTGCGATCTTTCCTTCCTCTTCCTTGTCCTATCCTCTCCCCTTATCCATACTTACACTGACGTGCACTACTCTATGACACATCTCGGGGCAGCGGTCGGGAACTTAGAGCTTGTTTCGTGTGGGGCGGTGCCCTGCAGGTGGAAGATACCTGGTTGGGAAAACCGAACTAGCCGGCGGTAGGTTCTACAGGGAAAGATCACCGCCAATGAAAAACATGAACTACACTTGCGGGACTAATGATCTCCCTAGTTGACGCGCTCGCAATCACAAACTACCAACCAACCATTCCCGTCCCACTCTTCCATTCCTAAATGATTCTGATTCTCATTTGATCCCAGTCCTTCTCTTGACTTTCGTTTCCCATCTTTCCGTTCTTGAATTTCCCCTTTCCAAAATACCCTTTTTTTAATGACGCTTCTTAGCTTCGTTCCTTTCCCTCACGTTTCGCAATACACACCTCGCAGTTCTGTATCTCCGTTCGCGTAACCCAGTTCATCATAACAGTACCACTCTTCCCGCCAATCCCCAATATTCCCATCGTTTACTATTGCTTCCGCCGATCTTCATTCTTCCTCCCACCTTATTTTTAGTTTCCATCATCTCTCGTCCCAGCCTCCCTTCCAAGCGAACAAGAAATCTAACCCACTCTCTTCTCCCTTCTGCTTCGCTAGTCTGCCCGCTTCACAAATGGGTCGCACACACTTCGCCTTTTCTTGTTTCCGCTCATCTGATTCGTTTCTCAATTGTGTTACGTCTCTTCCAGTTTCACATTAATTTCTCTCTGTTCTGCCATAACATTTCTGTATCAACCGGAGATTTTCTCCTTTCTAATCGTTTTCATGTTGGCCGTTTCACCCCATTGTTGCTCACTCTTTCCACACACCACCCGTGCCTTTCTTCTTCAGTTCCTTTGCACCCACTTGTCAACATCCTCTTTCCTTGTGTTTTGAGTTAATAACTCATGTTTTTTCCTTCTAATACTTCCGCTTCACGCTGCCCATTCCCTTTTCTCCTCTCCAGTCATCATGATCACCAAATTTTTCCTCGCGTGTTCCATTCACTACACTGTTCGCGTAACTTCTCTCTTTTCTTCTTTGTCTTCTCTCTAGGCGATAGTTTACTAACACACTGTATGTCCCTTCTCATTTTGATTACCCTTCTACCCATTCAGAAAATGCTTTCACCGCTCCACTTTCATTGCGACCGCCTTGCCTATTTTCCATTCCTACCGAGTAACTTTATTCTTTTGACGAGTCGCCTTCGTTTCGTCTACATGCACCTTATTCCAATTTCTTTTATCTCCGCACCGCGAATTCTTATTCATCTAAGCAGAGCTTCTACGGTTCCATTAATTCCATCATTTCATTTTTGCCACACTTCACCCCTATTTTTAGTTCACCTAAGACGCCCGTTGTAAGAGTATACAATCTCCGTACCGTAGGGTTTCAGCCTGAAATAAGAAATATGTAAAGCTCACTTGTCACCTTTTGTTATAATCAATACTAAAGTGAACCGCAGTACTGATGGATAAAGCAGACGCACTTGTAATAAATGTCTATTTTTTATCCATATGACATGTTATCATGGATACCAAAATGAAATATTATCATAGCCGTTAATGAAAAAGTTTATTCCCTCTACAAAAAAAAGCTTGATGATCGAGATCCACCATCGCATCATAATACGATCGTTTTGACGCGAGTACTTCAAAGGACTTGAATGGTCATACGGTCGGACACTCACGGCTCCGCTCGCAACAGATCTGCAACAGTTTCGCTGGGAGGTGATTCATCATCCATCCTGTAATGGGAATCTCGCTCCCCGTGATTTTTAACCGTTTTTTACACCTCGAAAAATTCGTGCATAGTCAGCAGTGGGTGTACCACAGTGACGCTGAATTTCAGGTGGCTGTCACCCCAAGCGCAACGGGATTGGCTTCCATGACACAGAAACCCAAAATGTTGATTCCCCGGTATGTCTCAATTCCGAAGGTGATTATGTGGAAACGTAGTCCAACGTGCTGTACCTGCTCGTACAATAAAGTTTCCCCATTATCTTGTGTTTTAGTTTTGTCGGCAAACTAGGAAAACTTTCTGGAAGATCTTTTCTTTCGGGAAGATCCTTTCTTTCTGGAAGATCTTTTCTTTCTGGAAGATCTTTCAGGATGATTTGTTTGGGTGTGCCTCGCATTAGTTCTGCGTTGCTACGCCAACACCTGAACTGTGCTGGTAGCCATGCGAGTTGATGTAGCGATCTCGTGGCGTTTGGAGTTTCGGTGACGCCGACCGCAGTGGCGTCCACGCACGTCCTCGCAGGGCGGGGGGGGGCGGGGCGTCTGACAGACACTTCGCCGTGACACGCGGCGCCGCGCCGGGGGCGTCGGGGCGCCCGGGCGGCCTGGCCGCCTGCCCCCCCGGCCGTCAGCCGCCGCGACGCGTCGCGCAGAGCTGAGCGGGCTGACGTGCACCTGAGACGCCCGAGCACCCCGCGCGGCAGTGTACGTGTTGGTCGATTAGTGATTGCGTGTACCTCAATGGCTAACGCCATTGTCCCGAAAGTGTGGTGTATGTATTATCGTGGAAAGTGGTGGTGATCTTCCTCTGTCGTATGGCGTAATCCGGCGCCGACCTGTCCGTCGGCTCGCGGGGTTTCCCCAACCAGGTATCTCCCACGAACGAGACACCGTTCCAACAGGACAAGCTATAAGCTCCCGACTCCAGTACGGTAGTGTAGTGCATGTAAGGGGTGATGATAAGACAAGGAAGAGGAAAGAAAGATCGCGCGCGGTCCGTGGCCCGTTTGGTAGGGTACTGCTCCGGTATTTGCCTCGGGTTGATCGGGGAAACCACGGAAAACTATCGATCAGAGCAGCCGGCCGCTAGATTTCTCCTCCAGACAGCGACGGAACTGCCTATGCAAATAGTGTCGAATGTCCTGCTACCGTCGGAACTCGAACTCTTACGACGTCCTTGTCAGAGGCTCTGTGACAGCAGTAGATGCCCTGAGCCACCTTTGTCAGAAAGAGTGAGCGAGAAGGGATCGTGGCTGTGGTGATAGTGGAGCCACACGGTAAGATAACATTTGTGGCTTGGGGAAAGAAGGGCCATTGCCAATATTCGAAGTTTTATGCAATGGGTAATCTTACACCTCCTAAAAGACGAAACAATTTTAGGCCAATGTACATAAAGTGAATATCGACTTTTGTCGTGGATCTTTTTTGCACTGAAAGAAGAGGCTTTAAAGCACACATTGGCTATAAAACTGAAAATTATTAAATATTGATATCGGCCCTTCTTGCACCAAGTCAAAGAAATGCTGCCGGTACGGATTTTATTCATAACGTTAATGACCCTTCTATAAAAAAAACACACATTTACTTCTGCACTTTTAATTGCCTGATAATTAGTGAATGTATTTTCATGTAAATAGAAAGTTTTACAGGAACAAGGTAGCAAAATTAAATAATATTTTTTAGAGTTTAGAAGACATCCTGAATGAATCAGAACTACTTTTATTTTTCGTATTATGGTAAAATTACGTCCTTATGTATATTTTATCTATTACTAAATCTTTCTAACAAATTTCGTAACATTTAAATATTTTCATATGTCGTAAAGGAACATTTCATATGCTTGTTCGCAATGTGTTACTGGAATCATCTTTCTTACAAAACAATGCGATTCTATGACCACCGACCCTTCGCCATGAATTATCAAACACCCCTTCCCCCTCTTATGTGAAACATCGGAGTGAAAATCAAGGATCAGATGGTGTTTATGAGGGAGAAATAAATCCAATCACGTACTTTCCCATGTTTCGTAGAGTTCATGCGTAACTCGATTGAAAACTAACAATTTTTTTCAGATCATCGTGTTACTACGTTGTTGGATTATGATGTGTTGTGTTCTGATCCCTTACCCCACCCCATCGAGCCAGAATCCATCACTGGCCGCATGGTCACTTGAGCACAGGGCCAGTGCAAATAACTGTATATTCTACAAATGAATATTATATACCGAATAAAAGTCTTAGGCGGTATAGACTAATAAACAATTACTTGTGTAGAATCAAAACTGCCTTTCTTCCGCGCCAAATCTTCGTTATCTAATCGCCGACCTTCTATGCTAAACGTGTAGTATAGAACAACTTCAAACACTATACTGAATGTTTATTTTGCATCTATTTTTTTCTTACAAATTTTCGATAAAATAATTACATATATTTTGCTGTTTTGATAACAATAAATTTCGTTCCCTAGTAATAATAGTTATTTGCGAATTAAGAATCGTAAGATATTACATGACGAGATTGGAGAATTATCTAACAAGACTTTAGACCGAGCCGTGCAATGTTTTATCCGCTTTTTAAATATTCTTCTGAGTAATAATTATCGTTTATATTTGACAATTCATATTTCCAAAGGTGACTACTACTGTCACATAATCGACTGACGACTGACACAATACTACCGACCGATATAGAGAGTAATTTTCAATTTATTTTACAAATAATATTTACATTTGTTTTGTTGTGTTCTAATTTACAATCAAGGGTTTCTTATTCCAAACTTCCCTATTGTTATTGTCATTATTACACTAGAGGCCATGGATTACACAAATGTTACAATAATTCTTATTTTGACTTTAATAATCTTCTTAAATTTGACTTCGTAAAGCAAGAGTATATATATATATATATATATATATATATATATATATATATATATATATATATATATGTATATAGACGCTTGCAGCATAAGTCAATTATTGCTGCCAAATATAGCCACCCTTCTTTGGTTCTTATATAAGTAATATCAGTTATCCATGCCTTATTGGGCTGGTCCGTAGTGTGTGTGTGTGTGTGTGTGTGTGTGTGTGTGTGTGTGTGTGTGTGTGTGTATATATATATATATATATATATATATATATATATATATATAATCAAAGTGGATAAAAATTATATTTGTATAAAATTTTAGCTATGGTGTGTGCTCCGGGCAGCAACGGTAGAGGAAACTAATTACTGCAGCAAACTAGTGCTACATATCCATATGTGATCGCTTGCGGCAAAAGCGCAGAAAACATATTTAACTTGACGAAAACAAACATTACATTTTTTGTATTTGGAGTTTACTGAAACGGAATATAATAGTTGTACATTATGAAACGATGATGTAATGATGGGCTTTAATACACGAGCGTGATATTACGATACGAGCAAGGAACAAGTGAGTATCATAAACTTCTCTCGAGTGTATTAATACCCATTTCATCGAGTTTCATACGGTACCTTTTCTACGGCATATAATAATAATAATAATAATAATAATAATAATAATAATAATAATATTAATAATAATAATGTCTTTATTAATGGCGAGACTCAGGCCATAGGGCCTGCTCTTCCACCTAACCACTGAGATTACATTTATACAGAGTAGTAACATATAAGAGGGGAGGGAAATCTGTACATTTACGTCTGGGAGTGCAAAACTAGGGACCATCCCGGCATACGCCTTAAGCGATTGAGTAAACCGAGAAAACCTCAATCAGGATGGCGACTGAGGGCCGAACAGCATCAATGAATAGAAATGGAAGATGAGAGAAAAATGAGGGAAGGGAATCATAAATGAAAATGAAGAAGAAAATACGAACGAGAAAGAAGAAAGGAGAGAGACTAAAGAGGGGACAAACTGTACATTTATGACTGGAAGTGCAAAGCAAGGGACCATCCCGGCGTACGCCTTAAGTAATTGAGTAAATCCAGAAAAACCTCAATCAGGTTGGCGGATTATGACCGAACATTAATATAGCAGAATATGGTAGGCACAGTAGTGAAGGTGAAGAGAAGAGGCGTTGGGAAAGGGTCGTAAAGACATAAATGGGGAAGTTTGTGAAGGAAAGGGAAGGAAGAAAAAGCGAAGAAAGGAGGAAGCAAAAGTAGGTAGGAAAGTAAATTTTTTCCAGAAGCGATACATAAATGTTACGTTTGATATTGATTAGCACTTTACATAAGTATACTAACATTTGTAACACCAGAGAAGCACAATAGACTCTACGTTAATAGTACCAGTAATTTAAAATATAATATTGACAGTATTAAGAAACAATGTAAAAGTACAAAATTATACAAACATCAATTGTATATTGTAGTTATGATAACAATTATGACAGTATAAAGATAGCTATAAGTATTTTAGCATTTTATTTGGAGCGTGGCTAATCACTTAAATATTTTATTTGAACAATTTCATTAGGATACACAGAAAATATGTGGTTGTTAATAATTTAGTTGGTGTGAGAGGGAATGAAAAATGAGAATAGAGTAATGATAATAAATAAATTTTAGGAAGAGTAGGAGATATTTTATTCACAGTGCTTTTCGAACTGATAATCATGCACTGAGATTTATTTGGGTTTAATTGTAGGCCTAATAACGCTGCCCACTTGTTTAAGGTTATCAAATCTTCGTTAATTTTATGTACGAGTGAGAAGAGTTCGGACGGGTGGCCACTTAGATATATCTGAGGATCATCCGCGTACATTTGATGACCGCAATATTTAAGTGCATTTCCCACATCGTTTACATACATTAGGAATGCTAGTGGCCCTAATACAGTGCCTTGAGCAATTCCGCGGTAAGTTTCAAGGCCCTTGAGCTGCGACTACCGGACACCACTCTTTGGGTTCTGGAAGTTAAATAGTTAAGAAACCATGTGGGCTGTGCAAATCCCATAATTTTTATTTCTGCGAGTAATATGTCGTGATCTACTGAGTCGAACGCTTTGCTGAAATCCAAAAGAATTAAGATAGTCATATTACTGTGATATAAGCTGTTCTCGCACCTTCAACAGCATTCAGTAGCGCAGTACCAGTATTCCTGCCAGAACGGAAACCTGATTGCTGATCGTTTAAAAGTGATTTCATTTGGAGATATAGTTCAGTTTGCTTACGGACGACTTTTTCTAGTACTTTAGAAATAGTTGGACGGATGCTAATTGGGCGGTATTCAATAGGGTTTCTGCTTGATGCTGTCTTGGGAATAGGATACACGAGCGCACTTTTCCAAGATAAAGGATATTGTCCGCTCATTAGAGAAGTTTACTATTTCGGTAATGATTGGATAGGTCACATCTAGACTATTTTTTATCAGTTTGGCATTTATAACATCGGTACCTGAAGCATTAGATTTGAGACTTTGAACTATTTTTATTATATTCTCATGATCCACGGATGAAAAGAAAAATTCGTCGTTGAATTTTGTTTCTGAGTTTTGGAGAAACGCGAGGGATTGACTCAAATTACTGTCAAATGAAGGAACGTTACTTACGAAACTATGATTTAGAGATTATAGGGAAAACAAATTCGTTTCAGGTCGGTTGTGAACCACCGTCCGGTACGGATCGGAGGAGTGCGGCGAGTTACTTGACAAGTTTAGGTTAAGTGAATAATCTTGCTTTACTTGCAAACTGTGTTTGAAGTGAGTATCTCAACCAAAAACTGAACTGTAAAGTTTACACGCAGCGGGGGCAGTTTATCTGCCTTCCACTAATTTTCTGAGAAAATGGATACACCTAGTGAAATGCAAACCTACAAGATGCCATCAGAGAATCTGCAGAAATCGTACGCCAATGTGTTACAGAACCACATGTATCCAAAAAAAGAAAGTGCAGTAATTATTGATTCTGTTGAAGGGTTAAGTGTACAAGAATATACTGTAGCGATCGGACAAATAGTTGGACCAGAAAATATACGGTATGTATCCCGTATTTCTCAAGGTAGGATATGCTTTTACCTCGCAAATCCTAGCATTGCAAATAATGTAACTGCAGAAGGCTGCAACAAAATAAAAGTTAAAAATCATTATTTGGAAATAAGGCCCCTGATCACAAAGACTAAAAGAGTCATTTTTTCTAATGTTTGTCCAGTTATACCTAACTATGTTCTTATTGAAAAACTGAAAGAATTCAATATTAACACCAGTGTAACTATTACCTATATAAAAGCTGGTATAAACAATCCTGGTTATCAACATATCTTAAGCTTCAGAAGGCAAATATATCTCGAACCAAATGAAGTAGACAAACTTCCTGAACATATGTCAATTATATACGATTCTACCAATTATTATGTGTATATCTCTACAGATAAAATAAGCTGCTTTCTATGTCAAAAAGAAGGACACACGGCCAAATATTGTACAAGATCTAACAATGATGAAACAGAGACAGAGAACGTAGGTGTTGAACCAAATGAAAATGAGAGTCTGTGTAGGAGTAATGAAGTAAGCAGTGATGTACAGGTTATGGAACAGGAGAACAATGTGACTGATGCTAGTAAAAGCAAGAGTAGTAAACAAGAGGATAATACGGAAGTGGAAAAGGATGCTCCTACTAGTGTTGAAGAAATCATTGAACAAAGTGGTGCTAATATTAACTCGCCTAGTGTTTCCCATACAAAAGTGAAAAGTGTGGATAACAAGCTACAACCAAGGAAGGATACAGCCAAAACACAGGATACAGACAAAGGAAAGAGATTGCATTCAACAAATAATTCCAGCATCTCAGACAGCAATGAAATTGCAGAACGATCTCAGAGTGTTAAAAAGAAAGTGAAAATATCATCAGTACCTGAAGATCTTGTGCAACACATCAGTGAAATACAAAATCAAATTTCAGATACATTAATTTCTATTTTTCCATCCCAATGAAAAGTGCTATTGACTTTATTGTTAAATCATATGAACATCCATACAATGACATTCCTATGCTATCTAAAAAATATACAGAGAATATTCCAGGACTGGTTGTCATGTTACAAGAGATACACAGATATATAAATAAGAAAAATGTAAAAAGGAGAATAACTACTATTATGAAAAAATTAGTAAACAATGAACAAGAATCAGAAGTGTCAACTGAGGAGTTGGAAAACAAAATCTAGTTATGATCAGAAGTCCAAGTCAACATAAATTCACAAGCTGTGATTTAAGATTATTGTTTTGGAATACTAGAAGCATCCTCAGAAGATCAGAGGAATTGCAGAAGACCTTAGAAAATATGGACATTGTGATTTGTGTTGAAACATGGCTTACAGAAAATAGAAGTGAAAGTAATATTGATTTTCCAGGATTTGTAATAGTCAGAAAAGATAGGGTTCAGCAAAGAGGTGGAGGAATCATTTTTATTGTAAGGAAAAATATAGCTTTTGTAGAGATTAAAGACCTAAAATATCCACACAGTATGTGTGAACTAGGTGGAATTAAAATTACTAATGTGAAAGAAAACTTGAATATTATTGCTGGTTACAAGCCTCCAAAATTTAATATAAGTCAGGAAGATTGGGACTCAATAATGGGAAATGCTTATCCAAACAGTAAAACTATTAATCATGGGTGACTTTAATGCTCACAATCAGCTATGGAACTGTCGCCTTAATAAAACAGATGGAAACCTGTTGAATAACAGTGTTAACACATATAATCTGTTTCTGCATAATTCCAGTTCCTATACTCATGTGGACTTTACTACAGGTGCTAAATCAAACATTGATTTAGTTTTTTCTACTACTGATATTTCACACCTAATTCAAGTGAAAGTAAAAAGATGGAAACCTGTTGAATAACAGTGTTAACACATAAAATCTGTTTCTGCATAATTCCAATTACAAAGTAGAAAATGAAACTTGGGGATCAGACCATTTCCCAGTATATATAAATGTAAATGTGGAAAAAGAATACTATCACAAGAAAACATTTAAAATAAACACAAAGAAAACAGACTGGGAGAAAGTGAGGAATCATCTTCAAGATAACTATTATCAATTTGGAATGACAGAATATGTTAACTCCCCTGGTACTGGTAAATATAATATCTTTGTAGACATTGTGACAAAAGCAGTTCAGGACAATACCCCTGTGGTAAAAAAAAGAAAAGTTAAAAATAATCACAATCCTGTGCCTTGGTGGGATGCAGAGTGTGATAAAATGAAAAGATTAAGAAAGGCAGCATAATCGAAAATGGGAAATGGAAATCACCAAAGAATTAAAGATCTTATTGAATATAAAAGGAATGTAGCTTGTGCTAAAAAACTATTTAAAAGGAAAAAAATTGAAAGTTTCAGAAATTTTGCAAAATCAATAAATATTAATTCTAATCTAACATATACATGGAATAAGGCAAAAATATTCAAAAATAAATGGGTAAAATTAACTAATAATGTACATGAAAATTTACAGCAAGAAAAAAAAGTGGTTAGTGCTTTATCAAAAATATGCCCACCTTGGGTTCCTACTAATCCCAGTATGCTGCCTGTATGTCAAAATACTCCCTTTCTAGATAATCCCTTCAACTTTGTTGAATTCAGCAGAGCTATGAAAACAAGGAATAAGAACTCTGCTCCTGGCATTGATGGTATTAATTATGAATTATTAACTAACTTACCTGGTAATTATCATATTATGCTATTGGATATATTTAATAGAATGTATGTAGAAAAAAAATACCCAAACAGTTGGAAGGAAATATATGTTCATTTCATTGAGAAGCCAAATAGTAACAATCTAAGACCCTTGGCTCTTACATCATGCATTTGTAAATTATTTGACAAAATGGTAACTGAAAGGTTAAAGTGGTGGTTAGAAAAAAATAATATAATAGCAAAGAATCAAACTGGGTTCAGACAAGGTTTGTCTTGTGCTGATAATATTACTGCCCTGAACTTATGTGTTGAAGATGCTTTTATGCATAAAGAAGATGTTCTTGCTGCTTTTTAGATGTAAGTGAAGCTTTTGACAATGTTAATAGTGACTTACTTATGGAAAAGATAGCTGAAATAGGATGTCCTGAACGCATGATAATGTTTTATAAATGTTTGACCAGTAAGAGGTATTTATACACTAACGTGTTGAGGGGTGAATTTCGTAATGTTTATAAAGGTGTGGCTCAGGAGGAGTGTCGAGTCCAACTTTATTCACATTGTACATATCTAAAATAATGAATGATCTTCCAGAGTGTATTAAAGTATCTCAATTTGCTGATGATATAGCTTTATATATGAAAACTAAAAGACCAAGTAGTGATAAACAAATAATGGAGAATGCAATTGAAACTATAAAAAAAGAACTACTAAGGTTAGGGCTGGAGCTTTACATCACAAAACTGTTTTTATTCATTTCAATCAAAGAAACATACTACCAGGGGAAATTGATATCAATGTAGGAGGCTCCAGAATAAAATCTTCTGAATCTGTTCGGTTTCTAGGTCTAATATTTGATTTCAGAAAAACTTTTATGCCACATATAAGGTATATACAAGAAAAATGTTGTAAAGCAATGAATATCATTAAATTTCTCAGAGGTACATGGTGGGGAGCTGAGCCTGTTACATTATTACATTTTTATAAGAGCTATGTGAGATCTATAATAGACTATGGCTGTTTTGTTTATTACCCCAAACAAAAACAATTAAAGGACAAATTAAAAGATTACAGTACACAGCGATTATATTAGCCCTAGGATACAGGAATAGCACTCCCACTAATGTACTTCTGGCTGAATCCAAATTAATGAGAATTGAGGATCGTGTAAAATTTTTATGTAATAAATTCTTAATTAAGAGCATTAATCACAAAAAGTCTGTAACATATGAAGGAATTCAAAACTATTTTAAAAATATTACAATTGAGCACAGGAAGAAAGTCCATGTATTACAGAATTGTATGAAAAACATTATATGTTCAGATAAAATAGTTGTAGCTGATCAAAATTTTCCATTATATAAGTTTAATTATGACACTTTAATGTACCAGGTATTCTTGGATAAAGAATATGGAAAATTGTTAGTGGATGCAAAGAATCCTAATGAATTCTTCCAAAAGTCAGTACTAAATTCACAAGCTATATCCATTTACACTGATGGAAGTAAAGTCAAGGATGCAAAGCAGTTGGAACTGCTTGTATCTGTCCTGATATCAATGTTCACGTAATTAGAAGTCTGCATCCATATGCATCAATTTTCACCGCTGAATGTATAGCTATCAGATATGCAATGGACATAGCTTTGAAGCACAAAGACAGAGATGTTGATATTTACACTGATTCCCTTAGTGTGTTATTAACATTAGAAAAAAAGACAGTAAATATAAGAACTAATTATTATTTACTAGATATTAAAAATAAGATAAAGGAATTTCATACTGACAATAACTTTAAAGTTAATATTATTTGGATACCTGCACACAAAGGGATTAGTGGAAATGAAATGGCTGACTCGCTGGCAAAAACTGCTACAACTAAGAAACCTTCAAATCTAAAAATACCTTATACCGATTTTCATTATATTTTTAAGAGCAGTGCTATGAAGGAAACGGTTAATAGTATTAAGCAAGCTGCAAACATCAAAGGCAAGGAATACTTTGCATCATTTTATAAAGAAGCTGAGAGACCTTGGTTTCATGGAAAATCCATTGAGAGAGATTTTGCTTCAATGGTGAACCGATGTAGAGCTGGCCATTACAGTCTAAACTCTTCATTATTTAGAGTCAAATTGATATCTGATCCAGCATGTCATTGTGGATACAATAATCAGGATCTAAATCATGTAATATGGCAATGTTCAATATATAAAGAGGAAAGGGAATACCTAATCAAAAGATTGAATAAGATAAAAATATTTTTACCCTTAGATGTCAAAATATTCCTTGCACAACCCAATAGCACCGGTATGAAATACATTTATGCATTTCTGTCATTATGTAAAATAAAAGTATAAGATATATGGAATTGTTGAAACAGAGAAATTTACTGAATGTAAAAATCAATGTAATGTATAAAAAATTGAAGTAATATGAAAAATTCCTTAAGGAGGTTAAAAAGCTTCAAATAAAAAAAAATTTAATTTGGGCCAAAGAAAAATGAGAAAGTGACGGAGCGAGACGGCGAGAGGCGAGACGGGCCGAGACGGGCCGAGACGGGCCGAGACGGGCCGAGACGGGCCGAGACGGGCCGAGACGGGCCGAGACGGCGGCGAGACGGCAGACAGCGAGACGAGCGAGACGGAGCGAGACGAGCGAGACGGAGCGAGACGGAGCGAGACGGAGCGAGACGGAGCGAGACGGAGCGAGACGGAGCGAGACGGAGCGAGGCGGAGCGAGGCGGAGCGAGACGGAGCGAGACGAAGCGAGACGGAGCGAGACGGAGCGAGACGGAGCGAGACGGAGCGAGACGGAGCGAGACGAACTGGATCGAAGTGGGGCGAAGCGAGACGGAACGGGGGAATCGAATCGCAGCGAAGCGAAACGAATAGGAGCAAAGTAAGGCAGAGTGAAGCGAAGGAAACATAGCAGGACGAAGTGAGTAGGAAAGGAACAGAGCCGTGCAACGTACATTTTGCCGTCAATCGACTTTTCTGTATGAAGGACTCACGATACTTGGAATCTTGCAACACCACGTGTTAGAGGATTTCTTTCTAAATTCAGCAACTAGATTTATCCACTTTTTCGTTATCAGGGCCCGGCAATCAGAGTTTTCCTGCCCAAATTCGACGTTTTTACGCGCAGTATTACATAAAATATTTCTCTTTTGCGTAAGCGGTAACGAGAAATTAAAAATTGCAATATCGCATCTTATGTATACGTTACCAATAATATAGAACACTTGTGCTATTGTAGCATCAGTTTTTCCAAAACGTTCTCTGGGTAATGAATTTGCAGGAAATCTTATGTGAATACAAGAACGTTCTTTCCGCATAAATATTCCCTAACGACCTTTGAAGTAGGGATTCATATCTATCAAGATGACAATGACCTAAATAACTCAAGGTCTGACCTTGAGTTGGAGTGGGTCGATCTTGCATACTGGGTCACGATTACTTGAAAAGATGCCTTGCTCTTTCCGATAAAGCTACTTACAATGTAGATATTCAATTAAATCTGAAAGAACGTTGATCAAAGAAGTCCAATGCATTCGAAACTTTTATCACATTCAGTTCAAATTCTCTATCGAAATTTGAATTCTAAATAATACTCTTTGAAGATCTAAACACAAACCAGTACAGTGACGGTATTTCATTGATACTAGCTTTGTTATGCGCATTGTACAAGAATAATTTAAATAACCTGGTATTATTAAAGAGATACAATGCCTTTATCAAAGGAATCAAATAAAGTTTGTGAATTATTAAGTGTGATACGCACGGAATCAGTACTGCCTTGTTCACTCCAACCCGAACAAAGGCCTAATAATTTTCGAGCAGAAAAACCTCTCACAGGTCTTCCGTTAGAAGGGTCTGGCTGGCCTATGTCGTGATTTTAATGTATGAGAAAGAAATCTCAGACAAAAGGCGCATCCAAGCAAAATTCGAATAGGAAGCTGAAGAAGCGGAAATTCGAATAGGAAGCTGCTTGAAGTAATACCATACAACTTCGTCAGTGTTTAGACAGCTATCAGGTAATAAGAAACCACCAAAACAAAGTTAATCAGAGGCTCACAATGAAATCGTGTGGTCACTTGAAAAGTCTTTCAATATTTCGTGAAGTTATTGATGAAGATAACGAGGGTGGTGATGATTTTGAATAAATGTAAAATATCTCATACATTCGAATATAAACGCATGTAAAATTAATTACGTTAAAATTTCAGAGTTAATGGAATGTCGTAGTAACGACGCGTTGTGTTTGCAAGGTAATATCAGCAAAAAAATTATATTAATAATCTTTGTGTTTAACTACCACATTTTATTAGCAATATCGCAGTTACTTTAATATCACTTTAAATGTTCTATTTGTACAACTTTCAGTAAAATACTTTGTATATTCTGTTTAACAAATTTCCGTGTATCACAAAACGCTGAAAGCATTGAATTTACGGAATACAAAAACGAGTCAGCTACACACGATTTACTTCTAACAATACCTTCAGTCTTTTGAGTAGGCAAGAGCGAACTAACATTCTAATACTATATCCATAACATGCAAAATATACTGAACTTTTCGCTGCAGCAAAAGAATATTTGATCTTCCTGCTGTTTCTAAATACTGTTGCAACATCATCTAGGCATAAGTAAATATATTCAAACGATAAATAATTATGACGGATAATGTATAAAAATATAAGAACATATTTAAAGGTTCGATTCTGGTAAGTCTTACTAATTCGTAAGGAATATCTCTTGCGCACATACCAACAAACACATCTATTCCTCGCCAGCAAAGTATGCATAATACATTTAGAATAAATGTATCAATAATACATTTATTCTAAATGTATTATTGTGCATTTAGAATAAATGAAAAAAATGTTATCAACAACAATTCGAAACTTCAATTTCGGGGCGGGTTACTGCAAATTCCTGTACTCGTCTCGCCTAGCCTACGTAACATTTTGATGGTAATAAATTAAAAACAATATAAACAAATTTTGAAAAATATTACGTAATTCCCCACGAAAGCGAGAGCACAACAGAATCACCAAACAAGCAGTCAGCACGGGGAAAACGCGGTTCGCTTTCGAAAGGGGCAGTCCGCAAAGGCTTCCCCCCACCTCCAGGCGACCGCTCACCGGAAGGCAAGCGGTCGATGGCAACACGCACGACCGCACCCGCACCCGCCGCCCACCACCGGACACATGTAGCGGCGGTCCAGCCCGCGACCGCCCCAGCCTCCTCCCTTTCAGGGCCGGATGGCGGGGAGTGTTATATTCAGTATGCACCCACCCGCACCCTTTTATCCTCAATACCACATCCCTCATGCTCCTATACCTTCAATCTCACTACTCTCAATCCCACACCCCACTACACTCAACCTGCAACCCTCCATCGTCAACCTGCAACCCTCCATCGTCAACCTGCAACCTCCATCGTCAACCTGCAACCTCCATCGTCAACCCGCAACCTCCATCGTCAACCTGCAACCTCCATCGTCAACCTGCAACCTCCATCGTCAACCTGCAACCTCCATCGTCAACCTGCAACCCTCCATCGTCAACCTGCAACCCTCCATCGTCAACCTGCAACCCTCCATCGTCAACCTGCAACCCTCCATCGTCAACCTGCAACCCTCCATCGTCAACCTGCAACCCTCCATCGTCAACCTGCAACCCTCCATCATCAACCTGCAACTGTCTATCATCAATCTGCAACCCTCAACCTTCTCTCTCAACTTCTCTCAACAATGCGTTAGTTCCCCGTCGTTCTCCGCTTCTACGTTCCCAGGAGGGAACGCCGTCCCCATGCCGCCCCCACGCCCGTGCTTGCCGCGGCCCAGCTGTGGACGTGGACGGTCGCAGGGCACGTTGGCTATCGACTGCTTGCTATATATACCGGCCCCCCGCGACGGGTGGTCCGGTCAACCTCCCCCGCCAACTCCTCTTCCCACACCAATCCACGCTGCCACAGAATGTCCCTGACGCCCCCCGCCTCTCCAGTCCCCGTCGTGTCCACTCCCCTCCATTGCCGCAGCCAACCCCGCAAACGCGCACACCTTCCCAGCCTTTCTGCAGGCGCTGCTCCGGAGCACACAGCTTTGCCTGCCCCGCCGCGACCTTGCCCTGCTTTCGCTCCGGCGGTCACTCGAAATTCTCTGAGCGAGCAGGTGGGGGTTAGCAACCGGGTTTGTTCACCCGTTTCAAAGTCAATGTAACGTGCAAGGGTGTCGATGCTCTTCTTTCTGTACGCTATTGCTACCGATTTGAATGAGAATACCTCGATAGGCGTACACGCAATTCCTTCTCGACATGCTAGTAAAATATAATTCACCAGCAGAAAAGTATGTCTACTTGTTATATATAACATTTATTTTATATAAACATGTTAATAGTACTTGAAGTACGTATCGGAAAAACTTTTTTAAATATGCTATCTTTCCGAGGAACTCAAGAATGCCAAATCGTGTGTTATCAAACGCCTGAAAAAATCTGGATGAAAAAGCAGAATTTATTAAACAGTTTTTACACACTCATTTTTTTTCCATAGAAAAGTCGGAACTTCCTAGTCTGAGTAGTAGATAAGTTTTAGTCTTCACTTAGCCAGGATTGACTTTGGAAAATGATAAATTGAAAATGAACGTTAAGTGGAATTTGGAATACTCGAATTTACGTACGTTGTAATAATAATACGTTTTTAATTTGAATTAATTTTCAAGTGCAACTAAAGTTGTTGATTTAGAAGACTAATTTGTAATCTTGAAGTGTAATTTTCTTATTTATTTTGTCGTTTAATTATTTTGAAAACATGAAAATATTTCTTTGTGAATTGTGAAACTGTTGTCGAGCGCATATGAGGGAAGTATCCCTTCGGCGACGAGTAATGACGTAAACCTCAAGACGAGCGTACGAAGCTTTTAATTTACCAGCGATCCCTGATATTTGGCAGAGATAGAAAATGAGGCCTTCCTCATGACCTGTTCTGAGGGATAGGCTGCAACTGCCTTGTTCTCTGACCTGACGAGCGCTCTCTGGTTTCATTCGGCGAACATCGCTCTACTGGCGTGGGCAGTTCCGCATCTTTCTTTCTGTAAATGAAACATTCACGTCAGCCCTTTCTCAGATTCTCGTTTCCTCAGCTGTCGTAGTCCACATCTCAGACAGAGTGTGGGCATCGGTTCCTTCCATCTTTTCTCTTTTCTATTGCACAATTCTTCGGTCTCAACCTCCCATCATATCTAGTTTTTCTCTCGTCCAACAAAGAGCTAACTTTCGCTTATTTTCTTTGATCTTGCAGTTCTTTGTAAAAATCGGTTTACAACTGATTTGCATTGTTTGTCTACGTACAGTTTTTAGTATGCGCCCTCTTTCGCGTGATATTTCACTCACAATAATATTATGTCGATATTTAGTTTACAATTTAATTCTTTCAATAAACTTCTGTTTATTTGAACAGTATTAGAATATTTTTATCCGCTCTCTTCCTCTACATGCGAGTTCTAGTCTCCAAAACACATCGTTCATATTTCATTTACATTATTTCTGAATTTCCCTTAACTACATTTTATTGAATTTTTTAATACATTTTACTTAATTTAACACTACTTTTGATTGCGTATCATCATTCCAATCCTTGCAATCCATTCCATAATTGTTCTGGTGTTTGTCGCGCTATCTACGCCATCGCGTTTATCGAAATCATCAATATCATCGTCATCGTCATTTATTTATTTTTCATATTGGACGAGAAGAATGTGTTTTTTTGTTACATTCCTCTCTATCAGTTTCAGCGAATATGTGATTGTAACATATTTTTTTGGCTTCCACATTTCTATCTACTTTCACTTCTCATCTTTTTCATTTCCCTTCCTCTCCTCCTCCACTACCCTCCACCCTACCCCTATCACCTCTTTCCTCATTCCCTCTTTCTCTCATTTCCCTCTCCCTCCATATTTCTCCCCTTTTCTACCTCCCCTTTCTCTCATTGCCGGCTCCCTTCCCATTTCATGCCTCACCCCCTCGCCTTTCACCAGTTCATCCTCCCTTCTCTATCCTTTAGCCTTTCCTTTTAGCCTTTTCTCTTCCCTCACTCGCCCTTAAATCCCATTTCCTCCCTCCCTTTCCCCTTTTCTTCCGAGTTCTTTTTTATTGTCTCTACCAAATACTAGGTTTCCGATTCAATTCTACTCTCTCCGCGTTTGTATAAAAACCCTACGATCCTTATTTTCCCCCTTCCTTCTCACGCCCCTTGCTCCAATCCACTACGCTGCGCCGCCCTTTCAGTCGTCGATCGCCGCGACCTCTCTCCGCGCGAAAGGACGGCGCTCCGCCGAGGCGCACCACCGCCCTCCACGCGCCGCTAGAGCCGGACCGCACGACGCGCCGCGCCGCACCGCGGGGCGGCGGGGCACGGTGATACTGAACGCGAGCCCAAAGCATGGGTCAAGGGACCCGGGCAGGAGAATGGTTGCTTGTTAGTGATTCCGGGCGCGTCAACGGTTAAGGTCAATAGTCCCGTACGTGTAGTGCATGTATTGATTTGATTTGATTTTTCGTGTTTCCGGGCACGTCAACTGCTTTGGTCACTGCTGCTCAGGTGTGTGAGTGTGAGGGGTAGAGGATAGGACAAGGAAGAGGAAGGACAGATCGCGCGCGGTCCGTGGCCCGTTTGGTAGGGTACTGCTCCGGCATTCGCCTGACGTTGATCGGAGAAACCACGGAAAACTATCGATCAGAGCAGCCGGCCGCTAGAATTCTCCTCCAGACAGCGACTGAATTCGACCTAGCTGAAACGCTAGTGTCGAAAATCCTGCCGCCGCATACTGGTTTAATCGCGGCAAAAACCTGGCCATAATTGCAAAATTCAGAGTGCGCGTTTGGAATTCTGACTTATCAACTCGTTTGGAAGACATTGGAGCATACTACTTCAGCTTCAGAAATTTATTTCAATCATTTCTGGCTTCCACACGGTGTCGTGAAGTTACCGTTGCTCGAATGGCTCGAATTCGTTGATTTTTGCTAACGATATTCGTGAAATTAAAAAAAGGGTTCAATTTTTTTTAGGATTATTTTTGTATTTCCGAATATAAGACACTTATAGCTATAAGTTAAGTATATTTTTAAGAAAAAGTGTATAATATTTTTATATATGATGCGGTTGAATTCTAAACCATGTAGCGTAGCAAAGTTAGTCGTTTATATTGTAGATTATATTTTTTGTCCTGCGTATTCCTGCCTCAATTATTATTTTTATTTATCAATTAGAATGTCCTTAATCAGAATAACACAAATTTAGCTGCACATATTTGCATCTTTTTGTTTTAAAGCGAGTATACTACAATGCTACGTAGTAAGATATAACACTAGATCGCCCCCGATAGTTTCTTCGATGCTACAGGGAATTGATTTCTTTGAATATTTTTTTTACTTCTCCTTCAGATAATTAATTTTAGTAATGAAATTAATAATATAAATTTTTGGAGGGATTAAACAATAACAACCCAAGCCACCGAGCACTTTCAGATTTGTAGTGTATTTTAAGGATTCTTCTTTTCTTGACCCAACAAACAAAACTATGGGTAACTAAGGTGTAAGAGTGAATTCAATGTGGTCACCTGAAAGCATTGTTGACTAATTTTTGATTCAATTATTCATAATTAAATATTAAATAAAATATTGTTTATTCAATAAGTGCCGACGAAATTATATATATATATATATATATATATATATATATATATATATATATATATATATATATATATATATCGAAAGGGCTTCAGATTTTTTTGTACGGATAGTGCTAAACGGACAGGATAACATGACATAAATGCCACTATCATGTCTTCTGTTTTAAAAAAATTAATCATAATTTTTTTTAAAAAAATGTCTCTCATGACGTCAATATTTACATTACAGGCATTTCAATTACATTATCTCATTTGTGAGTACAATTGCCGCAATCAGTTTTTTATGACGTTTCTCGAAATCTTAATGAATCAGGAAATTCAAAAACTGTCCTAAATAATTTTAATCGATTTCTTTTTCCTTAAATTCTGCGCATATTTGTTTTTTTAACTTAAATTCTGAATTTTGATATTCCATTCCGATAATCGAAATCAGCGATCTCGAGAACCATTTTATACATATTTCTACGCACATTCATTTTTAAGCTTAAATTCTGAATTTTGATATTCCATTCCGATAATCGAAATCAGCGATCTCGAGAACCATTTTATACATATTTCTACGCACATTGGGCTCATTTTTATGAGTCAGTTAGCCATTTTGAAGCCACCATTTTGAATTTTGAAATTTCATTATGATTTGAAATCAATGACCTTCAATTTTTCTATGTTTTTAAATGAGTCGATCCGCTATTTTGATGGCGTCATTTTGAATTTTGAAATTTCGTAATGATATTCTAATTCAGCGACCTCAAAAACCCATTGATACCAAATTTTACGCAAATCCACTGACATTTGCAATTATGACCAAGTTTTAGACCCGATTCAACCAGTGTGCGCCGTCAGGACTCGAACCTAGGACCTCCCGGTCAGAGGCGCTGCTTTGACATCAGTAGATGCACTGAGCTACCGCTCCCGGTGTGTAGTGCATGTAGTTAATTGTCCTCGAGAGGTGGCGGTGGTCTTCCCCAGCTGAATGGCGAGATCCGGTGCCGACCTACCGTCGATTAGCAGGATTTTCTTCAACCAAGTACCTCCCACCAGCGAGGCACCGCCCCAGCCGGGACAAGTTCTAAGCTACCGACCGGTTTTCCGGCATGTGTGGTAGTGTAGTGTATGTAAGTGTAAGTATGTGTAAGCAAGGAGTGAGGGTGGGACAAGTAAGAGGAAGAAAAGATCGCGATCTGTACGTGGCCCGTTTGTTAGGGTACTGCTCCGGCATTCGCCTAGTGTTGGTCGGAGAAACCACGTACAACTACCAATTCGAACATTTACACATTTAATGGTCGATCCTCTAGAAGTAGCCTATTGGCAAAAAGTGGTAATACTCGAATATTTCTCTCGTAATGTGAACACATGGCACAAACAAAAGCAGGGAACAAACACCCTACGCTACTGTAGATAATAAGACTTTAGAAAACAATATTTAATAAAGTATTCTTAATAAAAGTATTCTTTTAAAAATATATTAAAAAGTGATCATTAAGTCTTTGCCATAATTGTAGCAATTTCAATTTCAAATTTAAAAAATAACTAAATGTGATATTGTAAAATACGATAATTCATTGTGAAATTAAGTGTACATTAATATAAACTAATAAAAATTATAAATTTAGTATACGAACATTTTAAAAACTAGTTCCTTCACAAATAAGTCGTTTGTTAAATACAATACTTAAAATACCTACGCTCCGGTAAGCCCAACTACGCTCAGGTAAGCAGTGTTGATTCAAACGTCCACTTTTACATCAACCTACTGTTTTAGAAATTGCCTTACAAGATGACGTATCGTGTGGGGCGGAATCTAAATAAAATTCTGTCCATAGTTTTGGAATTGTTTTAAGTTTATGTAAAACATATCAGGTCACCGTCAAGTAACTGGAACGTGTAATGAAATTTTGAGTGTCTGCAATGAACACATCGGAATGACATGCATTGGGAGTTGCGATAACGACACCCGGACTCCAACGTCAATCTTGCACACGCGCGATAGAGAGAGAGAGAGAGAGAGAGAGAGAGAGAGAGAGAGAGAGAGAGAGAGAGAGAGAGAACAGAGGGGAGAACAAACGAGAGAGCGGCAGAAAATAACACGCGCTAATAAATCAACCATTTTACGAGGCAGCTGGTTAAATAATGGAATAATCACGCACACTGGCTTTGCAGTGAGTAATGAACAGGGATGAATTAACGAATGCGCAAGTGTATAGTTATGAGATCATAACCTCAATAGGACACGATAAATCTGCTTAGGATAAATGAATTCAGGAAACGGTGGTAATTCCCATATTAACTTCATTGACGGTTCATTAACTTACATTGAATGGCTAATTATAGAGCCCTCAAAAAATGTAATTACAAGTTTTGTTTTAGTTAAGTTTCTCGTAATCAAATGACAGTATGTTGACGTTTGAAACCAAAAAGTGAATAAAATAATCTTTATTGTACATATTATCTTGCAGCTGAAGTCAAAGTTTGGCTCATTTTAGCTCGTTAATCCCCACTTTAGCTGGGCAGTTTTTTTGGTTAGTTGATTTTTAGTGATTCCGGATGCGTCAACAGCGTAGGCTATTAGACCCGTAATTGTAGTGTATGTTTTCCCTGGCGAGATTTGGCACCGACCCACCGTCGGCTAGCGGGTTTTCCCTTCAACTAGGTACCACCAACCAGCGAGGCACCGCTCCAGCCGGGACAAGCTCCAAGCTCCCGACCGGTCGTCCGGGATGGGTGGTAGTATAGTGCATGTTAGTGTAAGTGAGTGTGTAAGGGGAGAGGATAGGACAAGGAAGAGGAAGGGCAGATCGCGCGCGGTCCGTGGCCCATTTGTTAGGGTACTGCTCCGGCATTCGCCTGGTTTTGATCGGAGAAACCACGGAAAACTACCGATCAGAGCAGCTGGCCGCTAGAATTCTCCTCCAGACAGTCGCTGAATTCGACCTAACTGAAAAACTAGTGTCGAAAATCCTGCCGCCGTGGGGAGTGGGACCTTCCGGTCAGAGACGCTGCAGTGACATCAGTTGATGCTCTTAGCCATCTCTCCTGGTCCACGCGGTTTGAATAAACTTGTATGAGTTACGACTGGGTTATTTTTGACTTCATCCAGACTGGGTGAGGTGACTCAGGAATCAATTGATGTCACTGCAGTGGCTGTGACTAAGAGGTCGAATAATTCGAGTGCGACAAGATTTTCGACACTAGCTACATAATTAGGTCGAGTTTCGACGCTATCTGGAGGAGAATTCTAGCGCCGGCTGCCATGATCGGCAGTTTTCCGTCATTTCTTCTATCAACACCAGGCGAATGACGGAGCAGCAATTTAGTAAACTGGTGACGGACATCGCAAATTTTATTCCTTTTCCCAACCTAACGCCTTACTCACACACAGTTGTACTTACATGCACTACACTACCACACTTGCCGGGAGATAAGTTGGGAGCTTGGAGATTGTCCCGCCTGCCGCGGTGCCCCACTGGTGAGAGATTCCTGGTCGAGGAGAAACCCCTCACACCGAAAGGTAGGTCGGGGCCTGATCTCGCCATCCAGCGGGGGAAGAAGACGGTCACCTCGATTTGTTTGTTCTAAGCACTCACCTCGACAATATACTACATAATACTGCACATGATTATTGGCTCCACTCTTTGCAGGACAGTCATGGGAGCAGCATCTACGAGAGAGACACTGATAAGGCCATGTATTCTTGATTATTCTGTACTTGTTCCAATTGTGTAGACATGTAGTTACAACTCAAAGATTTACGAAATTTATGTGTGTACACATCTCCAATCTACATTGACGGTATGCTTGTTATTCTTGTCCTCGTATTCTACGAGGATTGGGGCAGAATTCATGGTATCAGTTTTTTCCTAAAAGAAACGTTATCGAATCAGTT
The DNA here is from genome assembly GCA_964035755.1 of Teleogryllus oceanicus. NCBI lineage: Eukaryota > Metazoa > Arthropoda > Insecta > Orthoptera > Gryllidae > Teleogryllus > Teleogryllus oceanicus. Next base: position 82,913,881 of record CAXIVR010000008.1, on the reverse strand, counting down.
TAGAGCATGAGAGTGAGCATCAGAGTAAGCTCCGTGAGAGTGAGCATCAGAGTGAGCTCCGTGAGAGTGGCATCAGAGTGAGCTCCGTGAGAGTGAGCATCAGAGAGCTCCGTGAGAGTGAGCATCAGAGTGAGCTCCGTGAGAGTAAGCATCAGAGTGAGCTCCGTGAGAGTAAGCATCAGAGTGAGCTCCGAAGAGTGAGCTCCGTGAGAGACATCAGAGGGCTCCGTGGAGTGAGCATCAGAGTGAGCTCCGTGAGAGTGAGCATCAGAGTGTGTTCCGTGAGAGTGAGCGTCAGAGTGGCCTGAGAGTGAGCTCAGAGTGAGCTCCGTGAGAGTGAGCATCAGAGTGAGCTCCGTGAGAGTGAGCATCAGAGTGAGCTCCGTGAGAGTGAGCATCAGAGTGAGCTCTGTGAGAGTAGCATCAGAGAGCTCCGTGAGAGTCACTATTATCACAGAGAGCTATGTGATATCCGTTCTCTAACTGCAGCGGTGCCACGTGAATATAACCCATTTCGATCAGAGCTCATACACTGAGATAGCCGCTCCTTACGGAAAAAAATGATCAAGAATGTCATAGGAAATTGGTGGAAACTATTGGTAATATGTCTTTCCACACCAGTCAGTCGCGAGATGGACAAGAGCGTTTTTGCGAAGCGTAACAACCAGTGATCGGCCACGTACGTGGCGGCCTGTGAGTGTGTAGACCAATACGGCACGTGCGGTAATCGAGCATCCGCCTAATTGGGCCTATTGAACGGGTGTGTAAAAGTTTTGGAAAGTAGTGAACTCGCATATGCTAAATGCTTTTGAACATGAAACCTGTAATTTCATTTTTTTTAAACTTTCGAAAATATGAGAAACAAAATTTTGGTATGTAGTTAAATATTCCAGGCACTTATTTCATATATTGTTCCTTCATGTGCATATTACATATTTTTCACCCGTGTTCGTGTTTTGACAAAAGAATTATTGCCGTGACTTTTGCCCCAACCCCAAGGTTTTCAGTTATAACATAAATTAATGTTCACTCAATGTTGGTATCAATTTTTACTTTCTCTCCTTTTGAATGCCGCGACGGATTGGCCGAAACGTCGAATACCCCATTATTTAATAGCATCAGTTACTAGCAAAAATGATTAACAATTAAGGCAAAAGAATTGTCTGCTAAATTGTCAGATTTTTTATAAATATGATTATTGTCTCTTAAAGGTTTTCAAAGGAAATTACTGTCATAACTTCAGGAAGTTCACCATGTAGGTACACGTGCATCAGTTTGAGAACCCTTAAGTAGAAAATACCCATACGTCTGAAGTCAAGCGGGTAGGCAATTTGCCACACACGTGTGTCTTCGGTGTTGCCTTCACAGGAGACGAAGCACTTACGGGGAAGGTCTGTTTAATTACGTAAAAATCTATTTAAATACGTGATGATGCAATTGTGCTTGTGTAATTGAAAAGTCAAACGATCTAATTTTAGTGTGTTGGTGATACAGAATGCATACTTAACTACTCAATATTCAAGGTGGCAAAATATTAAAGGATAACTGAGATAAATTCAAGTGAGACCTAACTAAAAAAGACCTCTTGAACACTTTCACAGTATCGACTTTGCATTATTTAAACTTTTATCATGTTTACGAAATTGGCATAAACTGTTTCTGTTGCAATGAAAATTATAAACATCTACAAGAATGCGTCAACCAAAACCGACCGCAAAATCATAGATATTTTCAAGCAGCCTTTTTCCTTTCCTTCTTTCTTTCTTTCATTCTTTCTTTCTTAAATAGAACGTAATTTGATCGCTTTATCAGCAACATTTCAGGGAAAATATAATATATACAATCGTTTTAGTTCGTTGTTTTTAATTTTACCAGTCCATGTTTAAACGTACAATTTTAATTCACGAAGTATATTACTTAGGGAGCACGGGCGCGCACACTCGCTCGCACACACTCCTAGTAACACACACACGTATTTCTATGAACGAGTATTACAAACTACAACACATACTCACATGCGTCCCCACGTCTCATCCCTCACGTGGAACCGCACCTACAAAATTCAGCGTTGTCCCCACATACGCAGCACCATTTCACACAACACGCCCTGAAGACACGACAATTCGGACACGAAATGCCAACATGACACGAATCGGAACATTTCCAAAAGAGTATGACGTAAACCTCGATGACCTGCTAACTCTCCCGACCCGCGCTGCGATGCAGCTAGTGACCCATTAAAGGGAAACGCGCCACTCTCATCAAGGGTTAAACAGACCTCTCGAACGAAACTGACTTGTGGAATGAGAAGCCATTGTATGAATTGCATTCAGGACTTTAAATCTAATTTTTGTAATAAATCGTATAAAATGTTTACTATTTAAATTTCAACGTTCTAGTAATTAACTATAAGCGAACAAAAATATTTAATACTGTACAAACACTTTCGCCCTGTCGTGCTACTTTGCTCCAAAACAATAAAATTGATGATTCTTCAATGAAGATAAAAAAGTAATCTTGAGTATACAAATACATTACTGCTTCAGGATCGCATTGAACTGGTAATTTAAAGGAAACCATTCATGAAATAAATCTTTCTTCAATTTCATTATAATAATTGCCACTATGTGACCCGTAACATTAAGAAACCTATAATTGTGATGACGTAACACGTTTTTTGTACTTCAGTTTAACATAAATGGAAAATATAAATGGTGAAAAAACATGTATTCAGTTGATTTAACTTACAAAAGGGAATATTCCTCTACAAATCCTAGAAGTTTAAGGAACTAAAGGAAATAATTTTGAGAAACAATATTCAACTTCAATTAAAACAATCAAAATTCAACATTCAATTTCCCATGAAACATAGCCTCACAAAATTCTAGTTGGAAGATGGTATATTATTTTGCAGGAGGCAATGAAAGCTTTATTTAACACCTTTATATATTTTCAAGAATCTGGTTAAAACTAGGTAAGGAAAATAAATTCCAGTGTACACTCGCAGGTGGCAACAGAAACGTTGAAACGTTTCGGTGAGAATAACCCTGCCTCGATCAAAAAGGGAGTCTTTAACTCAAAATTAATATTTTGCAGCGTGATAGAAGGAAGTTTTACATAACACTGAACATGTCATATCTTTCTTAACGTCTCAATATAAAAAATAAATAGGAACTTTGCAGATTACTAATCAAGTTGGTACCACCCATCAGGAGAAAGTGAAATTGAATTCAGGAATTCTAAATTCAAAAACAAAGTGATTTATTACAAAGAACGAAAATGATGTAAGAGAAACAATTAAGTGACATAAATATGAAGTCATAAAATGAAGAAGAAATAAATGGAGGCTAAATATTAGTACGATGTGAACATCTTTTTAAAAAATAAACATCATAATAAATCTGTTTTATAGACTAACGAAAAAAACGTTTAATTAAGAGGTTAATTTACTTCGTAAATAGATCATGAACAAAAAATAAAAGTAATACGTTTACTTAGATGTATTGTGATCAACTAATCAGAGAAAACGACACCAAAAAATGTGTAGAAATCTGTCATCTGTGACATAGAAGCAATCAGTGAGCGCGCTGATCAAAACAGTATGTAAGGTGTCTTCGGGAAGAAATTAAAAATAGTTTTCTCTCAGAATGTAGAGGCCAGTTAGAGCCGATTGTATATAACAGTATATATTAGAGCAATCGTATATAACAGTTAAAAGAATACGACTTTATAAATAGTATAATATTTTAATAGAATTGTAAGTGGGTTTGAAATAATAGTTGGAGATGTGGTCCAAGCCTTAAAAAACTCAATAAAAAGTGATGTAAATTGAAAACCTACATATATCAAAGTCAAATATTCAAACGTACAATAATTTTGGTGTAACTTTTATGGCCAATTCACAAATTTGAAATATACATATTATGCATGAAATATTTATTATATTTGTTGTATAAAATGTATCAACGATTGTACGTTAAATAGGATTTAATTTTTATTATTGTGCACGAGATATAATTTGTATTTGATATTAGCAGTGTAACGATTTTCCAGTCGAACGCTAACAAACGTTTTATGAATATTGAATGCTTTTTGTAGGAACATTAGTTTCAAGACTAAATGAAATAGCTGTGTTGTTATCGTTTCACTATTTATATACAGTCATAACCAATAATTTATTAATACTCAATGCCTGTATAAATACGTTCGTCAATACACACACAAAATATTAAGTTTCCACAAGCAGCAAAAATAAGCCAATATTATGGCGAGTAAAAATGCATGCCAAAAATTAAATTAATACAGTCAAAGAAAAGAAGAAATTCAGGCGGTTCACAAATACCAGATGGCCAAGAATTGACATGCAACAAAAGGTTATATTCATAAAATATAATGATAAAATGCTCCATAATTTGGATTCGAGAGGAAAATACAATTTTATTTTCCCCGTTTTTCTTACTCCAAGTATTTTTGTTTGATCTAACAAAGGTTTTCGGAGAACTGTTCAGGAGAAGAATGCTTTAATAGAACATTTTGAAGAAATAAATTGAAGCGATGAGAAAATTTGTTTTGAAGGTATTATAAAAAATACGACATTTTTCTCTTATACTAACATACGTTTGAAATTTCGAAAAACATTCAAGATTTTCCTTAAAAACGCATTAAAAATTAAATACGTCTGCAATAATGTTCACGACGTGCAACCTATTTTAAAAAATGCATAACGTTATTATTTTGCGAATCAAAAGTTGTAATGAATGTATGATTGTGATGTCACGTAATTTAAGGATTTATTCTCTGTCCGTACTAAAAGTTTTGAATCTAGTCGCTACGACAACACATCATTTATTCCATTAACTTTAAGTTCTTCCATTTTCAACATTTTCGATAAATTTATGAAAATGAAACCTTTTCTATATTTTAAAGAGTTATTTTCTCTATCCAAAGTAAAATTTGGAGCGGTTTTTTAGAAAAAACATTTTACCTAAAAAATTAGGCGAAAACTATTCCTTTTTTTAAAAAATACGTACAAGACCTTACTTATAGACCCAACGTTTCAGAACAGCTTTAATAAAAAGGAAGGAATATTTATCATCAAGATTATCCTTTAAAATTGTTCTATTTTGCAATATTCCAAAATACAGAGAATTGGCTAAAAAAGGTATCTGCACTCGAATTAAGAGTTTTTTGCTTTATTTGATGAAAATATTTAAAGAAAAAACTCGAGCCTTTTAGAGAAAGTATGGTTTGTAAACTGCCTGTATTTCACGCAAAATGCTGCATTCTCATGTAATATTCCTCCAAAAATCAAAATATCCATTTCGAACTCGCAGAGATCGAAGAGATAATACATCAATTTTCGTGAAAATCATCTGAATGATTTCTGCGCTATCGTTGATCAGGGCCGGAAGGATGGACGAACGGACAGACGTTCAGCCTTCAATAATTGTTTTTGGCATCAGGAACCCACAAAACATGGATTTGTATTACACTACTTATTCGAAGAAGTAATTTACTACATACGAACATAGAATTTCTTCATTTTTTTCCAAGGTCCTACATTACAAGGTTTTTCCAGAAAAATCTGAAATTTTGTCGGAGTATTACAATGCTTTCTCTTTGCTACGGTAGGACGTAGTAAGGCGAGGAGATAAAATAGGCGACGTTTTCAGGAGAACGTTATTTAGGTATGTTTTAAAAACAGCCCTAATTTTCCAAAAAAATTCGCAAAAAGTACTCATTATGTAGCAATTTAACGTGACATTGAATAAAGATCTAAGTTTGAAAACAGCATTTTCTGTCTTCGTTAATGTAGCGTAGGGGGGTTCAAAAATGTTGCAACTTTTGAATGTTTATAACAGTCGCTTACACACCCAAATACACGTATAATTATATGGTAATTATACTAATAACATTATTAAAGAACAAGTAATTAGTTTTCATATCATGTCATTTATTCATGTAGTTTACGTCATCTCCGTTATACAATCAGAACCGTGTTGGATTCGTGCGCCTAGGCAAGCTGCTTAGTTGCGGGTCACGGGAACTGACACCGCAGTAGTAACTGCGATCTGAAGAGCATAGAAATGTTACTCTCAAAAGAAAACTAAGAAAATGTAAACTGACGGACAAGTATGAATAATAGAATACAAATACAAAGAGAGGAAGAGAAAGAATTCAAACAACCACACCATTGAATTGCAATCGTATGAAAACAATGATAAGTAACACCTAAAGAGGAGTAAGTGGTAGAGAAAATTAAAAATGACAGCAAGAAAATAATAAAAAATAAAATAAAAGACGGTTAGTAAAAAATGAGTTCCATGAAAGAGAAAGATCAGAAATTAAGAAAAGAGAAATAAATGGCAGAAATATAGGAGAGTTAGAGTGGTATATAGAATGTGAGAGTGAATGCTAGAACAGAAGATAGAAAGAAAATAGGGAAGGGACGAAGGGAAGCAAAAGTAAGAAAAGAAAGTATTGTAATCGTGCCCCGGAAAACTGCGAATTTTCGACAGAAAAACTCCCATTCTTGTGCCCTGGTAAAGAAAAAGTTCATATATCCTATTCCTATAAACTTATTTCCTCTAACACGTAGTGTAGGCAGTATCCATGTTTTGTGGGTCCCTGATGCTGAAAAAGTGGTGGACGGATGTTCAATTTTTCGAAAATGTTTTTCGTGAAACTTTTCGCAAAAAATAAGGATTTTTTACTTTTAGACCAGTTGTTTCTCAAAAACGGCTCCAAATTTTTTCTATTAATTTTCTCCTCATGGGCGATAAAAAATATGACGCTAATCTCATTTTCGGGGTACTGTCCCTATTTTTGGAAATTTCAAATAGTTATCGTTTAAAACTACAAAATTGAAGAAAGAGAATTTTGTGTTAGACAAAGTCTGTTGTAAAAAAAGTTTTAAAGAATTTCACGTACAATTTTTTGAAAAATCTAGTATTTTTCACGTAATATGTACTTGAAATTTAAAAATTTTTTAAAAAAATATCAAATACCGCTCCAAGTTTTTACATTGAAATTTCCACTGGTTTGACACGGGATGGTAAAAGATAGTGCTGTTTTTGGTGAACTCTTCGTATTTTTAAAAATTGTAAAAAGTTAACACTTCAGAATTAAAGTTAGCGAATTTATGCCTTAAACAGTCTGTTCTAAAGAATCACCTCCAAAAACGACATGTACGACCTTTTGAAAAAAACAGTAGACTGCGTAATTTACACTTGAAATTATGTGTAATCCCGACTTTGAAACTCACAGCATTTCCATAGCGTAGAGGTAACGGTCAAGGAGAGTTAACTCGAAGGACCCGAGTGCGAGTTTCAGTGAAAAAAAAAAAAATTGCTGATGGAAAACCATCTTGCAGTTTTATGTAGTACAATAATATAGCGGAGTAGTTCGAAATAATGCGAGAAAGTATGCGCTGCTGTAGCACCGCTAGTTTTGTGTACGCTGGCGTACGGCCGGGCGTATCGCGGCAGCCGAATCGAGAAGAAAGCACCTGACCTTGCGGGGCGCAAGGGGGTGGGTGCCGGTGGGGTCGTCGCGCATATCGACCGGGACGGAGGGGCGGCGGCGGCGGCGGCGGCGGCGGCGAGTGAAGCGCAAACCGCAAACAGGTTCCCTGGCTCCTGATGCTGCTGCTGTTGCCGCCGCCGTTCCCGCAGCGCCGTAATTGGTGCAGGCTAACAAGGTCGTTACATTTCAACCCGCTCCGGAAGCACGGGGGAGCGGGGTAGGGCACTCTTGAGAACTCCTCGCGCTGCAACGGCGGGGAAACAATTGAAAGATCGGACAAGTCACGTGCCTACCCTTGCCAACGGGTCAGTGACATTCGCAGTTGAGCCCCGGGTAGGGAGAAATGCTCGATAATTCTCCTGCGGGAAGCGTTGGCTCCTATCTCGTGACTTTTCGTACACATCCTGCAATCTATACGTTTAAAACACTGACACTAAAAGTTTTAATTTAGCAAAAAAATCTGAGCTTTCTACTCAACCATTTGTTTTTTTAAATGAAAGGTCTAAAGTAAATGTCGCATTAAAGTAAACTCGCTCTTATTAGCTGCAGTTAACTGAAACGTGTCCAGTCTGTTTGGAAAAGGAAGTAATTGTTTTATTTGTGACAACCATTTCAAGTTCATTCCACTAATTTAATAATGTAATAGATTGCGTTGAAATTTGTATATTTATACGGTGAGTAATTATATTCTTATTAACATAGTATTGTATATTAAAATATCATTGTATGTAAAAATAATTTTGTATTTTTCTAACTCAATGGTGAAGACTGAAAAAATACCTTCACTGCCGTTTTTGTATTAAGGAATGGAAGTGGAGTTATTTTTTTACTATTTTCAATAATAAGGCAGACGATTGGTCCCGTTTGTCATTTTAAAGTAGCTATTATAAAAGAAGTTATTTATAGGAAGTTATCTGCGCCGTGGCAGCAAAGTAACTATTATAAAAGAAGAAGCTATTTAAAGTAGCTATTATAAAAGAAGTTATTTGCGCCGCCACTCGGCAATTTGCAATAGGATAATTCTTCAAGTAAATTACTAATAAAATAGAATTGAATTGAAAATAGTACAACGTTATAAGACCTTTTGAAAAGAATCGTGCAATTTATGTACAAAATTTAAATGAAGAAATCCGAACAAGTGGTAGATAACTTAATATAACTCACTCCCCAGCAAAATGCATTTACACAACAAAATTACAGCAATCCCGTACTGAATCAAGTTTTCTAGTTACAAAATAAAATTTCAAATTTTGGAGGAATTTTCTTCAATTGTTCTGATGACACTTTTAAAAAAGACAAGTATTTATACTTTGAAAAATGTTTTTTAAATACAATAACGATGGGGGAATATAACAATAAATGGATCACCAAATACGATTGGGAAAGATTCGTGTCTAATAAGACAGATTGAAGACATTTTTTTTAATTAACCCATTAATTTTTTAAAGAAGAAAATTGTGTTACTAGAAAATGTTATCAGCCCACTACAGATAAGAACAAGAATGAACTGCAGTTAAACACAAGTTCGTTCTGCGACTTCAAGCCCATAATTATTAAAAGCTTCAATAGACCCAAAATATTAAATTATCTAAGCTATTCGGCTCCAACATAAAAGTAAATGAAAACTCAAGTACTTTTTTTTCTAAAACAAATTTAGTGGTATCTTAAAAAAATTATAAATTATAAAATATAGTAAAATATATATTTAGTAAGTAAAAAGTAGGACTTCCAATTCATAAACATGGTGGTAGGTGAAAGCTAGAACTAAAGGGACTTCAATTTTCTTCGCTCGATTTGATTTTGTTAATTTTTTCGTCAAGGTAGAATATACTGACGTCAGGAGAAAGAAGAAAAAACATTTCCAGGGAATGAGACTGATGAATACTCAGAGACCTTTGCCTAAACAAAAAAAAAAGCTTAATGCTGTTGAATAAAAACAACGCCTTTCTTTAAAGAACGTTCGTTCGAAAAGACCTTTCACAAACTTTCACCAACTCTTTTCGCTCCAAGAGTTATTATTCCTTTATTCCGTAAATTGTTTTTCGTTGACGCTCCTCTTCAAGTGACGGCAGCACTGGCCAGGTCCAATGACGTCGTTTGCTTACGGATGGTATTCGCATTAAATAGTAGTCGGCCAGACAAATAAAGTTTCTTTCTTTTGTTTTGACAAACTGAAAAACGTTTGGTGCAGTCAGATGCCGTGTGCATACAAATTATCGGAAATAAAAGAAATAATATATAAGGAGGCTACACTAAAAGAAATTATATAAAAAAGGCCCATGACTATTGAAGAAGGATTTCAAGAGGGTCTTAACAATTCGTTAATGAAATTAAAATTAGCAATTTGAAAAATAGGAATTAAAAAGTAAATTCGTTACAAAACGTATTTAAATTTCTAAATTATAATCAGTAATATTTACATTCAGGTGTGTTGTAGTGAACCAAAAAGTGTTAGATTTTAAATGAAATATAATTATTTCGAATTTTATGTGCTTTTTTCATTTTAGCTATTCTAATACAATTCCTTTAATTCTGCCTTACAGAAGTGGTTCACTGTTTTTGAAAATTTACCCGAATATGGGTGATATTGGCAACATGTAGGTACGTCACTTATTAAGGTCGAAAGTCCGTCCTAGCGTGTAATGAAAATTTCAATTATGGGAAATTGACGGCCCGGATAAGCAGGTCTGACGTGCGAGGAAAGTTCGCTAACAAGGCTGTATGGCAGCTGAAAATGACATTGTCGATAATTTTCGAAAAAATTGCCCAGGATTTTGGGTATTACATTCTCCAACTGACCGCAACAAAACGGCAATATTTTTCTCCTTGCGAATAGACCTGAATAAAGGAAAAATCACGTATTAAAGGAACTATATCAAAAATACCTTTTGAGAAGATATCCTGAAACGTTGAATACGACCCATTTGTCAAATAGCAAACATATTATTAAAATGGTGCTCTAAATGCGTACCCACGTGAAATACAATGTATTTCACATTTTTATGTATTTATATAATGTATTTATATCATTGTGGATGACACTCAGAAGCCAGATAATGCGTTCAGTGTGTATATTATATGATAAACAATTAACTTTCAGAAATGCAACAAAAATCTTTTTAGCACGAAATTGAACTCTTATATAAAATATTTGTTATATGTTTATGTAATTTTTGTAACTATTGGGCTTTCTCGGTCCACCTTGGTATGGCACATATGGTCCACGTTCTATTGTTTACAAACTATTTAAAACACGAATTATTTTGGCACTTCTTCCTAAAAACGACACACATTGCTTTAAACATTCCAAAAATTATTTCGAGCAAAGGTGTCATAGATGTCAACCAAGCATTTTCGTGTTACACTGAACACCAGTAATCGTCGCAAGTTTTTGTGATATCACAAGAGAGAGGCAACAAAAAATATTCTGATCGCTAAATAAAAGAATGAACATTATAGTCTTTGAATATAAATGAGGGGGAATTGCTTTGTAAGTTGAAAAACGATAGTTATTGTGAGAACTACAACCATTTCAAAAGATATCAGATTAAATGAAAAATAAATAAACAAGATAACTGTTCTGGTATGAATGAAAACTCCATTTGAGATTTTTATCTGTGAGTGTTACCGTAAATACTGCTAGCACTTTTCTGAAATTATATTCCTGATCTGTGATTTATGGTAATGGTATAGAGTCTAAATCACTCATAACCTGAAAATAGATATTTTGATGTTGGATCACAAAATACTAAATTTATCCGTGAATTTGAAAAAAATTGGCAAAGACCACGGTGAAAAACATAACGTACCTACCTGTTCGAGCAAGATATTAATACAGCCCACAAATGTCTCACATCATGATCACCCTTTTAGCAGGCTTAAATTTTCTTATAGTTCATAACTTATGTTAGTTTGTACAGAATTTTTACTTCTACAAACTCCTTTAAGATTCACAGAATCCTATATTTCAAGCCGGTCGATTGTTACCTCATCCTATCAGGAAAGTGCCACGACCAGGAAGTTCCATCACTCCCAATCGGAGAGCAGTACACCAGTAAAGACCGCAACATCCAATCAAATTTCTAAAATAAGATCATTTACAAAATTTGTATTAAATTCTTATTCAGCCCCTTTTCAAAAATCTACAACGTGGGAGACAATTACTAAATTAATTACAAGGTTTGATTTCACATATTCGTTGATTCCAATATAGACACTTTCAGTTTTAATATATTATCATTTCGAGGAATTGCGTCAGCTCTCTCACCTCCTGCGTGAGCTCCAGAGAGAGTGGTTGGTCATACAGTTTCGGCATTTGTTATAATTGCCATTTCATGAGAGTCAATTGACAATGTAACTTACTTATTGAAAATATAATAAGTCTGAAATACGTTTCTATTTATTTTAGTGAAGGAAATTCACAATCTCTATCATTGCACTAATTAGTCAATAAAATAAATAGAAATATATTTCAGACTTATTATATTTTCAATAAGTAAGTTACATTGTCAATTGACTCTCATGAAACGGCAATTATAACAAATGTCTCAACTGCATGACCAACCACTCTCTCTGGAGCTCACGCACGGAGCGAGAGAGCTGACGTGATTGCACGAACTGATAATAATATATTAATTAGTCAATGCTAGGAACTTGAGTGTATCGCGGTATACAGTCCTAAATTCACAATCAAAAGTACGTTCACTATCCAACTACCTTCCTTCCATCCTTCGCGTAGAAGAGAGCCAAATTAATTTCTGAAGACGCGTTACTGATTGAACAGTCCCACATTGGCTAAAACTAGATCAACTTCGTGTCAGGAAACGCAACTGTTAGGCAAATGCATTAACTTCTATTGGATGTCAGGAGGAATATAATAAGTTTCGTCTCACGCGTGAGGTCTAGATACTTCCATACGAAAATACTGAAACAAGCCCTTTATCTCTACGTAATTTTACGAATTTTGAATTAAGTTAGATTCATGACACGTTTCGTTTGAATGACACTCGTAATTATTTTCCGAATAATTTAGTTATTGATCTGAGCCCCTGGAAATAATTACGACTGTAACCCGGATGGTTCCTACGTAATTTTAATATTTCTCATCCAAAATTATGTTGTGATAGCTCAGTTAATTGGGTTCGAAGTTCACAATTGTTGCTACTTACTCTGCCACCAATTACTCAATCTGCCATTCATACGGAGTGGCGAGGAATCTGAAAATCTTATCAAAATATCTACTACTGGATTGCACTAAAAAAATAATCAGCTTTCTTTAAAGTAACAAACTGGAATTTATTAAAAATTGAAATATGATTCTAATAAAATTAAACATGAATTTGTTACATCATTAATTCAAATTGAAGTTATCTTTGGTCATGACCAGCTCTCTCAACCTTGTCATAATTATACATCAACCTTGTTATATTCGTAGATCTTTGCGCTCTCTTTTCCATTCGATGGCGTCCCGTAGAATCTTCTCTGTTGTCGCAGCAGAATCTTCCTTCTTCATGAAGTCCTCCACCTAATGTTCGCGATCAAGTTCAAATTCTTCCAGCGGTGCTATTATTACCCGTTACTTCCCTCACTCGGATCACGGAGGGACGCCTATACACATACTGATTATTACTTGGTCGAATTCCTTCGTCTTTTCCCCACAAGAACGTTATATCCTAATATAAGAAACGATTGAGTTAATTATACTACAAGTTATTGCATCGGATTTGGTTGTGCATCAACAGTCTTTCCTCGATTTGGTAAAATGTCAGGAGCCGACCGGCTCATTACTGCGTTGCTAGAGAGAGTGTCACTGTTCTTCTTAAAACCCAAAGCATCAGAACTCCGTATCATCCTCTTTTGTCTAACAGAAACAATATTATTCCACGTCACGTAGCTAAATGGCCTTTAACGCTGGTTGTTTACTTGTCACATAGCGACCGCCCTCGCGATCGTCTTTTGACATCCCTATATCCTACTTCATATAAATGACATTTTATAAACAAAATGGTTCGTCATTTTTGTATACCAGAATACATTCAACCGTTGGCAGCACTTTGGGATACAGAATGTCAATCATCATTCATCATTCATACATTCACCCGATCATCATTTCTATTTTTTCTGCTCTGTCGAGTAAAAGTGTGCATGATACCGATACGCTGATTGCAAAGGTGTTTTGAAAGCACTTGATCTTAGATATGAAAAGAGATTCGAAATCTTGATTTATGGCGCCATTCAGCATTATAACCGCAATCTGAAGCCGTATAAATGTAATGGTTGCGAAATTAAATCATGAAAGCTAAGGGGTTCAGTGATGAAAACCGATAATTCAGCCACTCACGACCACTTAATCCAATAATGAATGAGCTGATCGGAAGAGATTGCTCCTATTCTTTGAGACAATCACTTAATTCCCTGACGTTTAGAAAATAATATTTCCCTCGTTAGATGGTATTATGACGCAACGACACTAGTATTCATTTCCATTAAGTTATCTCCACACATTCGGCATTCGCCGAGCAGCAAGCTACTCTCAATTTCGAGCAGCTGATGTGCTAGGCGAATGTTCGCTTTCTTCGATGTATCCAAAAAACTAACACGCGGTTGGTAGGGCGAGCACCAAATGATCGTCGGTCGGCAAATAGCAAGCAATTCATCAACACTATTCGGTATTCGGTGAGTGGTCGTTCACTACTCGCCGAATAGCGAATGTGTGGAGCCTCCTTTACTTGAACTCCAGTTACAATTGATTTGTGGGTACAATCCATAACATCAGGCACTGGTCGGTTTTTTCTGTGGTTTCTGCGAGCAAAACACTGAAGGCCGAAAAATATCCAAACTGATCAAAGTTAAGATCACGCACTATACTTATGGGACTAATGATCATAGCAGTTGAAGCGCCCGGAATGACTATACCAATCTTAACAGTTATGGATTGAAATAGACTTTTCTTACTACAATGATACCATTGTTATTTGCTCTTACTCTTTCACCAATTAATTTTAGATCCTGGTTGGATTAAAATGTCATGGAACGTAAATGTAACGAATCGAGACGGCCCACGTCCGTGACCTGCAAAAGCTGTGAACGCGTGCCAGCTGACACGCGGGTTGCCTGGTCTCGTTTACCTGTCCCCGGCAAACGGACTTCTCGCGGGAATCAAGGATGGATTTTGCCGGCCCGGTGGCCGAGATGGCTAAGGCAGTAGTGTCGTAGTGATTTCGGACCAAAGGGTCGCGGGTTTGAGTCCCGCCTCGGGCATGGTTGTATTTGTGTTCGTCCTTTCACACCTTATCATCAATCACCATATCGTTTCATCCACATAGTTACCATACCGTTAACAGCAATAGTGGTCGCTAATGACCTTAGATGTTGAAGCGACCTTAAATAAACCAATTTTTAAAAAAGGATGGATTTTGTCAAACACTGAGGAACGGAGGATGGAGTGTGGATGCTCCAAAAATATTAAAACTCAACATTAATTACGCAAACGTATTTATTAAAAATAAAAATTTTAAAAAATGTTGTATCTCCAAAAGTTTCAAGGCAATCAAATAATGAGTTTGGTGTATTATTTATTCGAACTATTGCCGTTACAAAGTCTCTTGCAACGTTTCAGATACCGTGTATGCATACATCATCAGGCATGCAGTCTGTGAAACCGTTGTGTGAAATGATGTAATGACGACTTGAAGAAAAAAGTACAGCAACCTCGCTTCAATTACATATTAATTAAAATTTAAATAACATACATTAGACAATCCTTTGTTAATTTACAATTACTTTCAAATAAAATTTAAAAATTACATATAACATGTCATACGCCCTATTGTAAATATCATCACGTTATATTTGACACGTAATATAGACATTACATTGAGCAATAATTACAAACTACTTGACTACTACGCATTGTCCTTAATATTGACGAAGAAATCACTTTCTTAGATGTTGTGAGTTGCTTAGAGGCATTTCCTTTCATTTCATTTACTCAAAATATCATCTCTATTTCCTACATTTCTTACTCAAAATGGTCCCAAAAGTCCTACATAGCAACATTGCATCTCCAGTTGTAATAATTTTTTGAAGGTCATGACAGCTCTACCGATATCATAACAAACTCGAAAACTTGTTAAACCACCTTTAAAAATTAAATACTACAATGTAATAATGCAGGATAAAAACTCATAACATTTAAGTTTAAAATGGATGCAAGGATATTCGTCAGTAAGCAGTATTCTCGAAACTCTTCCAATGATGCCGATTGGTCTGTCACAGAAGTTAACAAACGAGTTTCACATTCGCCAATTTACTTTCCGTGTTCATTTAATTTTGTCTCCGACTTTCACAACCCGCTAACCGACACGATCATTTTTAAATTCTCCAACTACGTATTTCGTAAAACCTAATTTTTTCCTCGCGTTCACATTTTCCCTTCATTTCCATTGTAAAACTTTCCACATTTTCTCAGAATATACAGTTCTTTCCATTTGAAAAAACAACAACAAACAACTATCTGTCGAAAGCGGATACGTTTTGCCATGTTTGCTACAACTTCCTAAAACGCCTTCAGGGCGGTAGAGCGCAGTATGGTGTTTACAGCACGCGCTTCGGAGAATCGCACCACGTTTAGGGACTCCCCCGTACCCCACTCTCCGGAGAGCAGATGAAGGAAGCGTGGAGAACTGGCGAGTTCACTATACTATTCGCGCAACTTTTCTTGAACGGTGGATTGTAGAAATGCGGTTGAAGTGGGTATTAGTCACAAAGTCTGCCACTTAGAGTATTTACAATAATGCTCTGGAAAATCAAAGTCAAACCGGCTACGTGTGCGGCCAGGTCATCGCTTTGGATAGGCAACAGCAGGAACACTAGATAGATGTTTTAGGTGTCTCTCTTTAAGGACTTGGACCTGCATCAGCCATTTTTTTTAGATAATGGTAATAAAGCTGAACAGAAGTTTTCGACTATGAAAGCAAGTAGCCTTGACGTGCATATTTCGTGCCAACGAAGTTTTAATGCTTGCAATGTTATCATCAGTGCTTGCTGCGAGATTGTGCCTTCAACTGTTTATTGCTCAAGGGAGCAAGGTGGGGGTTGGAGAAGCAAGGTCATCGTTCAAGAAAAGTTGCGCGAGTAGAACTTGGGTTTTTCTAACGTGGCATCTGAGGGTAGATGGAATATGACCATTCTTTCTCGGTCCTGCCGGAAGATGTCGCATGATTGCGACCGTATCAAGCAGGGCTGCAGATCAAGCGACACTAGCGTCACGGGAAAAACGTGAAAAACCGTGCCATATTCCATCGTTGAGATACTACCCTCAGATGTCTCGTTAGAAAATTCTAATTATAATTTGGCATTTAAATCTGTAATCATTATTGTGACTTTTAATACATCAATATTTATCTAGTTCACTATTTAAAATAATAAAAAAATCAACGAAAAATATTTCAAGACTACAGACACATTCCAATATGCATTCTAACAACCGAACTTGACAACTGAAAGAATCGGACGGCTTGAATCATTGTTCAGACTAGATTGTGAATCAAGAATATATGTAGTAATGCATTCATGCACTCCTGTACCTACGAGTATTTACGTTAATGAATTCATTCTTCTATGTTTGTGTTTTATAGCGTGAAATGTTTGTCCGCAAAGACCCTAATCGTCTAAATAATGCGTAACCTATTTACACCCACCATCCTCATTTGAGGACGCACATTTGTAGTCAACTGAAATTCGTTTCATTTGGACTAAATTATGAATTGTATATCTTCAATAATCATAGACATTGTAAACGAAATATTTTCTTCTATTGTCACATTTGTTCACCATGTTGAAAAGTCATCACGATACTAAATTGTCTTCACGCTGACATAATAGTCGTGTTGTCATAATTGGACGGTGTTATGCTTCAACCGGCTAAACGTCATTAAAAAGAAAAGAGAATTGGACACCATCAATTGCATTTGACCATGCACTAAGTGTACGCAAAATTTGGGCGCCCAATCTGAAAAAAATTCTTTATAATTAATAAAAAATATAAACGCCATCAGTCATGTAAGGGATTTTATGTTTCACAACAACCGGCTATAAATCTAGATCTTCGTAACTGCCGTTCTTAATTTCTCATTATGCAGGTAAGCGCCAGGCATTTCCACTCTGATGTTGGGGTAGTTGGCTTTTCAATGAAAGGTCTCTGTGACCCACGCAGCATGAACGGAGATGACCTTCGTTTATAACGTGGCGAATGTTATCAAGGTCATAGGGTACCTTTCAATAATGCCAGGTGGGCGCGCGGTATCGTCTCCTCGTCGTCACATTACAACTTCCTTTCGAAGCAGTCATTTGTTCTATGCGATACTCGCGCTCAAAACTAACACACAGTAAGTTATGGATTGCATACACGCCTTGCCATTTTGTTATTCGCCAGTTTTCGTCGACAGGGGCATTTTAACACGATGCAAATAGTGTTTTAGCCGTTTTAGAGACGAGGCTGCAGGAAAAAGTATTTGAGAATGCTGAATCGTTTGCCTCGGTATTTCCTTGTCAAAAAATGTAAGAAAATGAATTATATAAAAAATTGCATAAAAATCCAAATATTCAGAAACATGTACAAATATGTTCTTAGGAGTAAAATATGAGAATACATGTTTTTTCGGGTAAAACATGTAGATATATAGGCTAAAAACTCAACGTTTTTCGCCACTATCTGAAATGAAACGTGAATAAATCGTTGATTTGACTTGACTAAGTTAACTTAGGAAAATAAATGATTACTTAAATATCCCGAAATTTAGTCATAAGAAGCAAAAACGTGGTTCATTGTCAATAAAATAAGGGTCAGCAAAATAAAAAAAGAAAGAAGGGAGGAAGAAAACGAGGGTCAACTAGGCTGGGGTTCAGGTGTCATGTGTTTACCGTCACTCAAATTTAGTGTACAAGCTCATTATCGATACTTTTCTGCAATGAAAAATCCCTGATTCAATAAACTTTTGACAATGGTACAGCTAATTTTTGTATAATTTTCTGTTTTTCGTGAGTATTTGAATGCATCAGTGTAAATGTTTGAATTTCGCATGAAATTTTTTAAATGTTATGTATACAAATGACAAAACAATTAACTGTATTACGCGTAGAAACGCCGACTGTGATATATTATTTTGCATCAACAGTTTATACGCTTTGTCTTGGTGCTTAGCTGCTCGATGCATAACAAAATAAATTCTGTGGTAGCAGCAAAGATTTCGTGGTAATCCATGATAAAATATCCGGGATGAGTGAGATATCTACCACAATAGTAGGCTATATAATTCTAATGTATCACATTTAGCCAAATACGTGTTTCATTTTATACAATGGCGTCATGCTTACTTATGAATTTGTGTGTTTAATCTGTATTACTTTGTTTGGTTTGGTTTGGTTTGGTTTGTTTTTTTCGTGTTTCCGGGCGCGTCAACTGCTTTGGTCATTAGTCCCGTTAGTGTAGTGCATTTTTTTCTCGGGGGATGGCGGTGATCTTCCCCCGCTGGATGGCGAGATCCCGCGCCGACCTACCGTCGGCTAGTGGGGTTTCCCCCTAACCAAGACTCTCCCACCAGCGAGGCACCGCCCCAGCCGGAACAAGCTCTAAGCTCCTGACCGGTCTCCCGGAATATGTGGTAGTGTAGTGCATGTTAGTGTAAGTGTGTATGTGTGTGTGTGTGTGTAAGGGGGAGAGGATAAGACAAGAAAGAGGAAGGTAAGAGCGTGCGCGTTCCGTGGCCCATTTTGTAGGGTACTGCTCCGGCATTCGCCTGGTGTTGATCGGAGAAACCACGGAAAACTACCGATCAGAGCAGCCGGCCGCTAGAATTCTCCTCCAGGTAGCGACTGAATTCGACCTAGCTGAAAAGCTATTGTCGAAAATCCTGCCGCCGTCAGGACTCGAACCTAGGACCTCCCGGTCAGAGGCGCTGCAGTGACATTGTATTACTTGGAACCATCGAGGATGTGAAGAGTGTTCCCGAAACACGTGTTGGGCTAAATGTGATACATATTAAAATTATATAGCCTAATATAGTCGTAGATACCTCACTGATCCCGGATATTTTATCATAACAAAATACTAAACCAATGATATCGTAGGTTTCCGCGGCCAGAGTCATGATCTGGCTGTTCGGGTGACGCCGCGTCGAAGGCTGAGGTGCCGACGTTGCGACCAACATATCGCGGTCCTCTTCAGGGCTGTACTGTTTGATATACTGGTAGTACAGCCCTGAAGAGGACCGCGATATATCGAAAAGTCGGGGTCTCAGCCTTTGAAGCGGTGTCATCCGGACACTCCAGATCAAACTGAACTATTATCAGGCCAAGGTAAGCGCCCTCTCGCGGTGCTTAACGGATTGTTGCAAAACTCTAATGATACCTTTCTCGTTCCATCTAAGTTTAATATGAAAATATTGACCGTTAATATTAATACAGAGGATTTTCACTCATGCGGTACGAAACAGCATATACAATATTGTCATGTTAGTGATTATCAAGTCAGAAATAATTAAATTACAGTTTTTAGAGCTCAAAATGTAAAAAAATCTTTGAATGCGAATATCTCATGTATAATGTCGCTTTATCGGCTGATGCATAACACCCTCGTATTATCTTTCCAACAAGATTACAGGGAGGTGGCAATCGAGTGTGACATAACTGTCAATGCAGCAAGCTACAAAAACAGTTCGGACCAGTTAGCCGTCTCGTGGCCAGAGAAATCAGGCTTAAACTTGGATGCAGTGGTTCGATTCCTGGTCAGGGTGAATATTGCTTTGAACAATTTAAATCAAACAAGCAAGTTTTGAAATTCCTGAATGCTAGTACTGATTTAGCAAGGGTTGCTAAAGGACCTGGCAAGGGTGTATTGATGACATGCGACGATTTGAATCTCCTAAACCGTGCTGGGCCTTTGCAAGCTCGTGGTTAAAGTCGAATGGAAAGTCCGGTATAAAGCAAGCAATACTCGGGACACAGTAGTAGACGAGGCACATGCAGCTAAGATGTAACGATTAACTAAATTTTGTAGAAACACTTCCCAACAGTTTGCACTTAGAAGGGCTCTGAGAGTATAACTGAGCTACACGCAACGACGTTTGGGTGTTGTTACGTTAGCTGAGTGACTGGCAAATGTGAAGTAAGCAGTGATGTCGACAAGACGTTTCTCTCCCCCCCCAACATAAGGAATGAGATGGAAATCACAAAAAGAGAGCTTATTTTCAAAGTGATGTGTCTCAATTTCCGATTGTTTTCTACCTTTAGGCATCAATATCAATATTCTTACGACACTTTTCGATCACACTGTCAAAAATAGTTTTCAAAAGTCGCGATTCTCCAAAAACCATTGATTCCTATCTTGAACTGTCAGGCAGAATTCATCCCTTCCTGAAAAAAAGTGTTTCGTCACTTTGATATGTCACTTTGGAAATCAGCTCCTGAATTTTCCACAAGCTTCCTATCAAATGTTTCCTCAGACGTGCTGGTAACTTCCAAATAAGCACACGTTTATCGTATATTGTGTACTAAATGTGAATTCAAACATGAAGATGGTACTACGAACGCCTGAATTTTACGTGTACTTTAAAGAAATACTAACATTTATTTCAGATTAATTTCTGCACTCGCTTCTATTTCCTACGGGACGTTACTGCAAAACAAATTAAGTTCAGAAGCACGACACGCCGAGAAGCGTAACACTCCAGTCAACGGGAAATTGCAAAGCTCGGATTAAGCGTTTAACATGACCACACACACGTCTCTCAGTATCTGATCCACGAGTGCCGTGTGGAATATTTGCGTCCACTGTTGCAATTGAGATGACCGTGAAGAAGAGATAAACCTGTGTTCACTCTCGTGTAAACTGCGTTCCGGGGCGCAGGTTTACGAACCGTTTCTAGCTTCTCTGAATTTTCCGTTTTATCCGCCATGGCATCTATGGTAAATTGATTGATTGATTTTTTTCGTGTTTCCGCGCGCGTCAACTGCTTCGGTCATTTGTCCCGTTAGTGTAGCACATGCTTTTTCTCGGGAGATGGCGGTGATTTTCCCCTCGCTGGATGGCGAGAACCGGCACCGACCTACCGTCTGCTAGTGGGGATTCCCCCTAACCAGGACTCTCCTACTAGCGGGGCGCCGCCCCAGCCGGGACAAGCTCTAAACTCCCGACCGGTCTCCTGTAATATGTGGTAGTGTCGTGCATGTTAGTGTACGTGAGTGTGTAAGGGTAGAGGATAGGACAAGGAAGAGGAAGGATAGATCGCGCGCGGTTCGTGGCCCGTTTTGTAGGGTACTGCTCCGGCATTCGACTGGTGTTCATCGGAGAAACCACGGAAAACTACCGATCAGAGCAGCCGGCCGCTAGAATTCTCCTCCCGACAGCGACTGAATTCGACCTAGCTGAAAAGCCAGTGTCGACAATCCTGCCACCGTGGGGAGTGGGAACCTAGGACCTCTCGGCCAGAGGCGCTGCAGTGACATCAGTTGATGCACTGAGCTACCGCTCCCGGTTCACGCGGTACCTGAGATGGCTTTCGCCAGGAGCTGAGACCGCTGCAGTGTCTCCTTAACTGCCCTGTAGAATGTGAACGCGGGAATCCTCACTGCTTTGTGTCGGTCTAATTTGCCAAGAGCCAAGGGATGAGTATTGCTGGAGCTGGTCGAGGGTAGTCACGTGATAGCGTTACAAGCCCTCCTCCTGTGAGAAGTGTCGTGGCGGGAGGGAACCAGCGCTTTTCAAAACGCCGAGTCGCGAACGCTCCGAGGTGTTAATCTTCGGGCCCTCGCATTACTCGCAAAACATACGCCTTATCTGTTGCCTACTGCGACTGCATGACTTGTACGAGTGGCAATCAGTCACATAAGTGACGCGGTAGAACTTGCACTTGTGAGACGGTGCCTCAAACGGTACATGTATCAGTTACCGAGTTGTTCGGTCACGGCTGACGGTGGGGAGATGCTATAAACTGTACGTAGATTATTGTAAATATCTGTGTAAATAAACTGTGTTCACTGGGAATCGCCAGGATGTCGGATTGGAAGTAAACAGTTGCCATAAGTAGTTGTAGCGAAAGTTGGAAGCAGTGGCAATTTCAGGAACTGTTCGTGGTTGCAAACGGTAGAGACGATCAGTTTCACGCCAGACATTACGTTATTTGGGGGCACATGACCGAATAATCAATGAATAGTGCTAATAGTGCGGTGATATTTAAATCTGAATAGTAATATATTTTTATTTTCTAAATGTGGAGGTAATTTAAAGTATTCGCTTACACATTCAATTTTAATCGCATAAATATTTAATAGCATTGAATCCAAAGAGGGATTACATTCTTAAATATGTTGCAAAGTTTGAAACGAACACGTATGAGGAACATGCAGATATTGTAATAGCTTGAAATCAAGCTCCTCTTTTCATATTAACTATTGCTTTGTCAGTTTTTTATTATGCTTCGGAATTGAATGCATCAGGATAAGATTAGTGGGACTAGAAATGTCGTAAACCCGCAGTGTTTTTTCGTGATTATTTTAAAAGATAATAATAATACGGCGTGGAAAATTAGTTATGGAATCGTACACCGAATTCAGCTGTAACTATGTACTTTTTTAGATCATTTTAATATAACTTTTAGATAATAGTTATTTACAATACGAGTGGCAAAAGTGACGTTCTGCGAATAGGACATGTCGCGACAGGAGGTCGAAAGGCGAAATCCTACAAGCAAAATAAAATCACTTTTACCGCATGTCTTACACTGCTTCTTAGACACCCCTATCAACTTCCATTTTATTTTAATTCACGAATATAAAGTTGGTAGTGGCTGATGCGGTCAGAAGGAAGTATTTTGTTTTCGTTGCTGCATTCACGTACTTATCTGAACCCTTTAGCTACGTCTCATTTTGAGCACTAGTGCCACAAATTGAACTTATGGCATCCAAGGCATGCCATGAAAGAATCCTTTTTACTAGTAGCTGACTAAAATATATTTACACAATTTATAAGAACTGAGTTTTGCAATTCGATCATTTTTCCCGTAGTCATCTCTTTAAAGTCTTGATAGAATTGCCAATCCCATCCTTGATAGAATTGTATGTTTAACTAGTGTTATCAAATGCCAGAACTGACGATAATATCCATCCAAAGGCAACTGAAGCAAGGCAAATGCTGCTGGAGATAAATAGCTTGCCGCTAATGCGTACGGCGTTAACGGGGCTCCTCTAGTTTCACCGAAGAGCCCGTGCGCTCTAAACCCGACCTTGGCCTTCGGGAGGGTTCTGCGGGTTGCGTTGCGCCTGCCGACAAAAACCCTGCGAGTACGTGCTTCACACTTGTTCTTTTGGACCGCTGGCGAGTTTGAACACGCATCTCGGCAGTGTATTATGGAGACTATAAAAGCGCAGCGTCTGGTGGTTGAGTTCGCAGTTTTTAAAGCGCACAAGTTGCTTTGAGCTGGTAGTCTCCTCACACACGTTTGCCTCAAATGTGAACAGAGGTTCCTGTTGCCTGATTTACGCAAACGTATAGAGGGGGACCAGACATTTGTTTTTAATTTAAAGCCAACAAATATAATCGTATTAGAAAGATGGACTTCTTAAAAGACTTGATCACTTTATTACTGTATTAAGATGGTCCTATTTCTTCCAAGACTACACAATTTGTCTTAGGTGCATATTCTTAAGAGTTAATGATTTTCCTGCAAAATATTCTTATTCTGCTAAGTGCAATATTTTTGTAGATATGTGCTCTATATTTTCATTTTGTAAAAGGCGGTCAGTTACATTTTGCATTTGAATTGAATACACTCTGGATGATTCGCTCTGTATCATTATATACCACGTTTCTATCCAATCCTTAGCCGAAACAGGAAGACTTCATAAGTTGCATAACTGAGTGGCCGGGTAATGATAGAAGAAGCATTAGATGCACTGTCAATTACAGAAGACAATTTTAAGTCCGTGTTTGTTTGAGAACGTTGAACAAATATTATTACCATTAAAGGTTATACAATTTTGAAATAAGGAGAAAAGAAACGCTAATATTCTAAGAACGTTTACAGCTTTTTGGAACTACTTGTTGTACAAAGATAAATTCAGATTAAATTTTGAGTAATTGAGGGATCGAATGTATTGGGATACAAAAGTATTTAAAGGTGTGTTAAATTTGTCTCAGCCTAATTCGCTTTTCCGCAGGTTCAGACCTGCTTGGAAAAACACGGAAAACTGCCGATCTGAGAAGTTAGGCGCTAGAATTCTTTTACAAACAGTGACTGAATTAGACCTAGCTGACAACCTTGTGTCTAAGAGCCTGCCGCCGTCAGGACTAACACTAGGAACTCCCGATCAGAAGCACTATCGTGATATCAGTTGACGTCCTGAGCCATCTTTGCTGTTTAACCCTTCAGGCGTGACTTGCGCCGCCCGCCGTCAGCTGCTACAGCGTGACTTAAATTTGTCTAAGTAACAATTAATTTTTTATCTACCTTAAAATTATATTTCTTTCAAACTCTTAAAGGGAAATTCTGAAAAAAATAGGATATCTAGTTCAAAGTATTTTCTTTCATTTAGTTTACTGATATGATCACACATTTAACTAAAAAAATTAACAAACTATATCTTTCCAAGAGCGATGTACTTCATAGCAAATAATACAAAAATGGTTTTCAAGACAAATTTTGCAACAATGTAATGTTTATTTTCTGTTATTGTTATTATGGACCATAGACAAATTTCAATATTTTATTTTTTCAATCCCGTCATTGTAATACTACCACATAAAATTCTACGTAGACAACCACAATATCGTTTATAAAAAAATCAACAGGTGATGTGAAAAACAGGAAAATTGTATTCAAGAAACTTAGATTCTACATTGAACTGCTAGCTAGCGATCACTTCGCGAATTATGTCGAGTAACATTGGCGACGCATTCAAAATCATGAACGGCAAATACCTCCGTACACGCTATTAAGTTGCTCCATGAGGGATGGCATATGCCGTCGTACACGCCTGACAAGTTAAAACGTGAGGAGCCATAGCGTATGAGTTCTTTCGAAGTATCCTGTGTTTTGCCCCCTACTTTACCCTGAATAAATGCCTTTTTTTGCATGCGTATGTTAGTATAAACAATTTCTTTTTACCTGCATATTTCATGTAAAATAAATGACTGAACTTCCGGTCTCTAGTAATTATGTATTATTGGAGGGGGAGTCGAAGGAATAATTATTTTTCTCTCGCGAAATGTGTTGGTGATTGACCGAGAAAATGCAATTGACAGAAGGTTGTGACGTTACCGTTTCTATTCTCATTCACTCACTCAATCGTTTATTGATGGAATAAAACTTCCTTGGTAAGTGAAAGTGATTTCATTTCCTTCTGTTTGTTTCGCTAGC
Source organism: Teleogryllus oceanicus (assembly GCA_964035755.1). NCBI lineage: Eukaryota > Metazoa > Arthropoda > Insecta > Orthoptera > Gryllidae > Teleogryllus > Teleogryllus oceanicus. Next base: position 82,887,944 of record CAXIVR010000008.1, on the reverse strand, counting down.
CGAAAATGTATTTCTACAGGCCATGTGAACAAGCAGTATGTATTCATTTATTTGTTTATAGTAACGAGTGTTTTACGTATTAGAAATGTAATAATTATTATAAGTATTACATATGTGTATTATGTATGGATGTTAGGTAAATATGTTTACCCATGTTTGTCTGAATGTGAATGAATTGGTGCAGGTTGGTGTGTATGTGAGGGTTCCTTGGTTTCTCTACGCGTGAATGTTTGTATGTATGAATGTATGCATGTATGTATATTGTGCACTATGTAAGTTTATTTATCTCAATGTTAGTATATATGTATTGTGACATACCAATATGGGGACATGTTTTATTACAGAATATTTGTCGTAAATGGGCGAAATGGTTAGATTTTGATTTGATAGGAAATAAACATTAAGTTTCTCTTGAAAGAAAGATAAAATGATTTTCATTGGCCAATTCAAGCTAATAAGTAGCTAGATCAAATAATCTTTGTTTTCAGATTCTTCGCCATTCCGTATAGATGGCAGATCGGGTAATCGGCTATTAATAGATAATAGCGATTATTTCTGACGTGACCCATCGACCCAGCTAGCGGGATAATATTCAGTTTTTTATCAGAGTAATAATAGTTAAAATATTATCGTAACCTTTTTCCTGGCGCCCATGTTATTAGAAATTTGGAAACGGGTTACGACGAATCGCCCAATAATTGTAGCAGTTGGGGGTATTTTTCAGTATTTTTATTTGCAGAATAGGAATATATATGCTATCTACATATCTAGAAAAGGACAAATACAATTTGTTCTTATGGATTTTTATACATTATTATGTTATTTGTAATTGTATTTGTAGTTGTAACTGTACTTTTGTATTTCTTCAACATGTGATGAGCCCTATTGTGTGAGTTCGCATCTGTGTCTCTTTAACGTTTCCTCTCAGCGCGAGAGCAGCGACCGCGCGGGGCGAGTGGGGGTGGAGGGACTGCGGCTGGCGCCAGGGGGCGGGGGCGGGAAAGGCTGACGAGCGCTGACGAACCCAGGCGCGGCGTGAGGTCTCGTTGCGGGCGCCTCGGGGAAACAAGGGCGACGCGTGACGCGACACTGGGCAGACCCCAATCGAACCGCGCGGGAGACAGCGGACGAGACCGGGCGGAGGCCGGACAAATGGTTAGAGGTCGTTAGGTCTAAAGATATTTCGTCTCATGACAAAAGGTCTAATTTTTAAAGTCTAATGCCAGAAGGTCTATGAAAGCACGTCTAATGAAAATTTGGTTGGTAGGTTGGTTGGGCGCGTAAACAGCTTAGGACATTAGTCCCGTACGTGTAGAGCATGTTTTACGTCCGGAGAACGCAGTGAGTTTCCCCGCTGGATGGCGAGATCCGGCGCCGACCTGCCGCCGGCTAGCGAGGTTTTCCCCCAACCAGGACTCTCCCACCTGCGGGGCACCGCCCCAGACGGAACAAGTTTTAAGCTCCCGACCGGTCCCGGAATATGTGGTAGTGTAGTGTATGTTAGTGTAAGTATGTGTGTAAGGGGACAGGATAGGACAAGGAAGAGGTAGGAAAGATCGCACGCGATCCGTGATCCGTTTGTTAAGGTACTGCTCCAGTATTCGCCTTTTGTGATCGGAAAAATCACGAAAACTACCGATCAGAGCAGCCGGCCGCTAGAATTCTCCTCCAGACAGCGACTGAATTGGACGTAGCTGTAAAGGTAGTACCGAAAATGCTGTTGCCGTCAGGACTAGAACTTAGGACCTCCCGGTAAGAGGCGCCGCAGTGACATCAGTTGATGCACTGAGCTACCGCTCTCGGTGAAAATTTGGTCTAATTATTAAAAAGTCTAATAATATTTGTTGTAATTGTCAAAAATGTCTAGTAAACTTCGGTCTATTGATCACGTGTCATTTGGTCTAATCTGCTATGTTGTAAAAGAAATACGAAATAAAATGTGGGTCGCATATCATTATATTAGCGACTGAAATACAACCACAATAGAAATGATACACTTTAATTCCGAAAGTACGTAATGTACATAAAAAGAAATATGTTAAAATATTCAGTCTTCACTTTCGGTTGTTTGTGGAGCATGGAATTTCAATCTGTAGCTCAAAGACCAAAGGTATAACTCGATATCACCACGATCTTTCTAATTTTGGTAAATTGATACCATTCGCTCCACTTTTCTTTGATTAATTTTGTATGCTTTAGTTATTGGATGTTGAACTCGCACATGGCCTGCTAACAACTGCACGAAGAGAACTTCGTTATTCCTCTGATCACTTTGTAGGTGTTCTAAATATTTCCAGATTGAGGCATGATGCGAAACGATCATTTTCTGGAATTTTGAATGCCACCGTCCAACGGTGTTTATTGTATGTTGCAAAACATTTTCAACAACATGAAATACATTCCAAACTGCTGGCGGAAAACGTGGAGGAACTGACCACCTCCTGCCTCGATCAGACGTGCCCTTTATGTACGTGATCGCGAGGTACCTGCAATAGGTTCAACAAGATCATTAATGTCCTCTTCCTTCTCTCCTTTCTTTCCTTCCCACTTCTCTCCTTTCTTTCCTTCCCACTTCTCTCCTTTCTTTCCTTCCCACTTCTCTCCTTTCTTTCCTTCCCACTTCTCTCCTTTCTTTCCTTCCCACTTCTCTCCTTTCTTTCCTTCCCACTTCTCTCCTTTCTTTCCTTCCCACTTCTCTCCTTTCTTTCCTTCCCACTCTTCTCTTCTTTCTTTCCTTCCCACTTCTCTCTTTCTTTCCCACTTCTTTCTTTCCCACTTCTCTCCTTTCTTTCCCACTTCTCTCCTTTCTTTCCCACTTCTCTTCTTTCTTTCCTACTTCTCTTCTTTCTTTCCTACTTCTCTCTCGCGCGTGCCTTTGACTCCTTATCTCCTACATACATTAACGAACAGAGATAGCAATTTTACTTCCCAATTTCCTCACATCTCTCCCAATAGTATTAGTAGCACTTCTTCCTTTGCCCATTCCACGACACAATTTACACATTCTTGATTATTTCCTATCTCTTTCCATCTGTTCCTTTAGTATTCAAAACTTCTAACTTAAGGCTTATCCTGCTCACTCTGCTCCAGTTCATTCAATCAACAACTTACCTCTCTGCGATTCACAAACGGTGATTTCCGAACTCTGTTTCCAAAAGGCACCGCAATTTAACTCTTCCCTAACTCATCCGCTGCGCAACGAAATCCTTTTACGCACTAATCTCAACTTTCACCACGGCTCAGGCCTTAACGAACGTCTCACCTCTCCACTCCCAATCCATTTATTCAACTATTCCACCACATTCACGCCAAGAATTCGAGATCCTATTTCCTTTTCTCTATCACGCTTCTGCCCTTTCAGACCCTTTTTATCTCCACGGTCATCTCATCTCTTCTTCTAGTCTCACAGGTACCCTTCTCCGATACCCCACGATTTCATTAACACAACCTTCCTGTTTATTGTTCCTCTAGTCCTTACCCACTTTGATCGAATTCTTCGTTCTTCTAATACCACATTCAGACGCGGTGGTGGTGATCGAAAACAAACAAACAAATGATACTCGATGCCCTGTGCAACCACGTCGAAGCCCTGTGCAATTATGAAAGGTGTAACTGTAAGGTAGACGATTTTTTTGCACTCCATCTTGGGAGTGCCCAAGATACGTAGACTCATGCCAATGGCCACAATATATCTATCAGATATAACTGCAACTTTTTGTGAATGTGAATGATTTAAATCTTTATTTACTGAAAAACGTATTTTATTAAGTTTGTACATGTCCCCCAATGCAATAGTTAATGAATACGACACTGCAGAAACCTTGTCTGAGTACGTTTGGTGAACAAACGTAAAAATTGACAAAGAATCAGCAAAAATCATTAAACTCTTATTATCTTATTAAATAATATTAAATATAATTTTCACAAATGATTTTGGCATGTTCTAAATAATATATATATATATATATATATATATATATATATATATTACATTTTTCGTAAAAATATTTAGAAAAGTTTGTTTTTTTTCATTTTGCAAAGTTTGCATTTTTTCCATTTCCCTACAGACATATTCTGCACATCTTCTTTGTCCTTGGGAAGAAATTGTGACAGTCGATCCTCGATAAGACAGATAATTACATTTTCCCAAAAAGCACTTGTCATAGGCACGGCTGAACATAATGCCATGCACGTACCGCTTAGTCCAGGAGCTTACAACGCACTGGTGTCAAAGCACGCAACGTATCTGACAGATATTCCTCAGCGCAGGAACACATTATTGATTGGTTAATTGATTGTTAGCGATTCCGGACGCGTCAACTACTATGGTCATTAGTCCTGTATGCGTAGTGCCTGTTTTTTTGCTCGGGACGTGGCGGTGGTTTTCCCCTCCTGGATGGTCCGATCCGGCACAGACCTACCGTCGGCTAACGGGGTTTTCCCAACCAGGTACCACCAGCGGGGCACCAGGCCACCAGCGGGGACCGCCCTAGCCGGAACAAGTTCTAAGTCCCCGATTGATCTCCCGGCATGTGTGGTAGTGTAGTTCATTTGTGTGTAAGGGGGGAGGATAGGACAAAGAAAAATAAGGAAAGATCGCGCGCGGTCCGTGGCCCGTTTGTTACGGTACTGCTCCGGCATTCGCCTGGTGTTGATCGGAGAAACCGTGGGAAAATACCGATCAGAGCAGCCGGGCGCTAGAATTCTCCTCCAGACAGCGACTGAATACGACATAGTTGAAAAGCTAGTGTCGAAAATCCTGCCGCCGTAGGGACTCGAACCTAGGATCTCCCGGTCAGAGGTGTTGCAGCGACATCGGTTGCACTAAGCCACCGCTCCCGGTAAAGGAATAAGATGACATATCAGACCACTAGTGCATCGCAATAATTAAGGAACATAAAATTGCCGTGGCTTCAATCTCACAGATCTATTGCAGGTACTCCCGAGTTAACCCTTGCTCAGAGAGGCAACCTTCTCATCCTCCTGCGTTTCTTTGGAAGACTACTTTTCTCTACTCGCGAGTCCACAACTGCTAGCTTCACTGGCGAGAAGGTAATAGGTTCGAGTAGGATGGATTTCCGGAACCGGACAAAAGCATCACGGTTCAAAGTTGCTACAGTCGAGATGAAAATTCTGCACACCGGTCGTGCGTCTTTTGCCTGGTTTCAACAGATGCTGAACCCTACTTATTAGTTCCCCGAATTTCAAATGTACATCACTGAAAGCGTAAGGGCGTAAGAAAAAACCTTTCCGTCACCGTCTTTTTCGATATCTGACAGTTTGAAAAATATTTTTCATTTTTAAATGTGGAAAAAATTCAAATTGAGTAGCTTTTTACCATTCTTAGATGTTTGTTCAATATGTTTGCGGAAAAAACTTTACTAATTCGATAATACAATCCCATTGTAAAACGTTTGTGACCAATTGGAAAAAACTTAAACCACTTTTCTTTATTATCATTTTTAATGAAGAAAATGCTAGTTGTGAATTTTTGCACCAAAATATTTAGAAGACAGAGTAAATAAGATAACCATACTTTCAGCAATAGGATATTTTTGAAAGGTTAAAATCTTCTGATCCTGATCTTATAGAACTCTTTCTTGTTGGATATTCTAAACACTTCACTTACTTTTTCTCCTTGAATCCGACATGGAGGAAATGTGAGTGTAGAAATTTTGCAAAAGACAATTTCTGACCAAAGACTATTTCTATCGGGCCAAACGCCTGAGAAGCCTGTAACGCCGATGGAGAGATATCCTCCTGTACTCTCATCTAATCTTTATCTCGGCCGTTCGGTCTCTCACCCTCTCCATCGACCTTTCGACCTTCCTCTTTCCCGGCGGGTGTCGACGCGAATGGAGGGCCCTGCCAACGCAATGAGCTTACCAACTTCCCTCGGCGAAAGTCTTGTGTTAACCCTCTCGGACGTAACTTTACTCATTAAAGGCCCAGAGATAAAACCCTTCTTTCGCGCTGATTCGAAGTGCCGCTCTCGCATTTTTTCTCCAACTGTTGAATGCGATGAATGCGGAAAACAGGATATTGGAAAACTGCAAGAAATGAGTTTCCAACTCCGATACGATTTCTGCGAAAGATTATTCGAAATGCGGCTAATGATATCGCCCATGAGATATTATTTGCCGGATTCTATACGCAAAATACTCTCTACAAAATACTCTTTGTCGGATTCTATACGCAAAATCCACTAATATCGGAGATTTGGCAATATGGTATAATGAACGTACGATGAATTACTTTACATTTTAATAATCATTTATTCATCGAGACTGAAGTTCAATAGTTCAACACTATCGAGAGACTTTCTTGACTATTTTTCTTCAAAGGGAAAAACACGAACAGCATTGAACACTTGAAAACACCAAGCCCTTTGGAGGATAGTGATTCACTAGGAAATGTTGATTTCATTTTAAATTCACACTGCTGTTTCATAAAAAATTATAATATTGTAGAAAATCTTGCACCATATAGTGTTTATCGATGTAATGGTACGTGAGAGTTATGATTTGGTTCAGAGTGTTGCTTCATAAAAAATAGCAATATTTTTTTTTACATTTGTATAATCAACATTGTATTTAATAAGAATCAAATTGTATTCTTGCTTGTTCCCTTGTTCTTAAGCTCAGTGCATTATCTGATACATGATTCCATAAAATTGAAGTGGTACCTTTTAACTTAATATTTACACGTGTTGAAATTTTTTGAATCGTATAAATACAAATTTCATTTTACTAATTTTACATTAATTAACTGAGCAACGTGGTTCCAATGTATGTCATTTTTCTTCTTCAAATAACTTTACGATTCATACCGTCCACCTAATAAATAGTCCTCAATAAAACATTAGAATAAACGACATCTAAATATTACCTTTTATTTTAGACTTTTTACATGCGTTTCTCCTTTGAATCTTGAGTTATTTTTTTAATAAACATCACTTATTTAAACATTGTATAATTAAACCCCTGTACTATTTGAATGGATGTTATCTTCCACCATTAAACATTAAAAATTTGAATATGTTTTATGAGCAGAACGAATAATAAAGACACTAACCTGGGGATGAGGATATAATGAACCAACCGATCGTCAGATTCTGCTCAAAGAAACGAGCGCAGATCGACTTTTCACCATGGCCCCGCATTGCAAATAATAATTTGGAGAATTCGCCTCGGATAATTAAAAAACCAGGTCGACTCCGGTCCAATTAGGGCCGCCGGACGCAATTACAGAGAAAATACGTTAAGCCCACACATTTCAGCAGCGCGGCAGCGAAAATGGGAGAGCGGCGGCAAGGCGATGGGGCGAACACGCAGTCGCGTCGACAAAACTGCGCTGCGAGAGCGCGCGACCGCGCTGGCGACGGTGATGTCAGTGGTAACTAATGGCTCATAGGAAATGCTAATGCGCTGATGGTTTACTAAACGATGAAGATGACGCGGAAGGATAGTGATATATATATATATATATATATATATATATATATATATATATATATATATATATATATATATATATCGGAAGAGATGTTGCTGACGGTGGTGGCGGTGGTGATGATGGTGGAGGATGGTGCAGGTGGTGATGATGGTGGAGGATGGGGGAGATGGTGGAGGATGGTGGAGGTGGTGATGATGGTGGAGAAGGTGATGATGGTGGATATGGTGATGATGGTGGAGAGGTGATGATGGTGGAGGTGGTGATGATGGTGGAGGATGGTGGAGCGGTGATGATGGTGGAAGTGGTGATGATGGTGGTGGAGGTGGTGATGATGGTGGAGGTGGTGATGATGGTGGAGGTGGTGATGATGGTGGAGGTGATAATGGTGGAGGTGTGATGATGGTGGAGGTGATGCTGGAGGTTGTGATGATGGTGGTGGCGGTGGTAATCACGGTGATTGTTCTGGATGTGATGATGACGGTGATTTGACGGTGTTGGCGGCGTCAGTGTTAGTGAATGTGGTGTTGATTCGAGCAACGAGCCTGGGGGGTGATGGTGTTCCATCGACGTCAGTGGTGATGCTGGTGCTAATGATGCGAGAGTGATAGTGGCAGCGAAAACGGTAATAATTATTGGTAATCCCACGAGAGCTTTGGAAATTGTGGATAAATTTCCAAAGCACGAGTGGAATTTTAGACGACTATTTTACGAACGAAATTTGAATGTAGGTTCATTAATATTTGCTGTGTTAGTTAAACTGGTATGATTACGTCTTTTCATTGAATTCAGTTACTACGTGCTTCAATCTCTAAGTCTCTCTCAACTTGCGCAAGGCTATCTGCAATATTAATATAAAGGAAGTTAGGTTACATGTATAACCTGCTTGTTTGTACTCTACAAGTTAGGATTAATATAGGGAATAAACAGAATATGAAAATGCTTGTAACTAAAACAAAATATATGGGTTTATTAGATTTCATTATTAACATTACATCATTTAATAAACACTTCTATCAAAATTGAAAGGTCGTAAGGAATAAACGCCAAGAAAACAGGAAATAAGGGAGTCTATTGAATTTCATTTCCTTCCAAATGTTCCCAATTTCATGTATCGGTGTATCTTTTTCTAATAACCTTTCCTGTAAACTTAAGACCTTACAAAATAATTTCAAACTGTTTCCAAACATTTTTTTTTACTTTTATCGGTGTTGTCTACAGTAGTTTGTCAAATAATATAGTTTATTTCTTTCCCTGAAGGATCACCAAATCATCTCACCATTTCCTTTACTTAACAAGTGTTTGAATGACACAATAGTACGATTTATTGCAAATACTCACAGGAATCAATACATACCTCCTCCTCCTCCGATTGATGAATCACAAGGAGGAAGTGATAGTTAAAATCGATGAAGAAAACTGCTATTTATTTTGTGAATCACTACTGTGATTTTGTGAATACCGTATGCATTCCGAAAAACAACTGGTCTAAATTTCATTAGTTAGTTAGTTAGTTAATGCCTTATTTTACGTGGCGAGACTCGGGCCATCAGGCCCGCTCTTCCGTCTAACCACACAAATTTCGCTACGCTCCTTTCACCACCTATCGGAGAAAGGAGGTATTATCTTGGGCGATGAAACAGGCGGAACTCAATTTTGCTCAGAGGCTTCATTTAGGCTTAAGGATCTTTTACATGCAGTAAATCTACTACATGGGACTGCCGGCTTACTTAGTAGTGGTTAATAACGGCGTTAGAAAAAAATGCTTTACGTAGCATGCCAGTTCATTTCCTGAAACTCAGTACTACACCGCACGTGTTCAGTACTAGCAGTATTTCGATATCTTCCTTTACTCTCAAAGTCAATTTATCTCGTTATTCCTTTATTAAGTTCGTTTCAATTCAATTTTAATCCACGCCAATTACCATAAAGTGTTATCTTTCTTTATTAATGTATCTGTTCTCACAGAACCTTATTTCTAATACATTTATGAAAATTGTGCCCGCTGGGACTTCAGAATCCTTCTCTTGCACCTTTTCATCTGGGATGCAGCAGAGTATTTGTAGGCGGCTTAAATTGTAGAGGCAACAAAAGCCAAAAGAAAACTGAAATAGATATATTTGTAACATATAATTAAAAAAGTGTTGGTTTTGAAATGATGCTCAATCGTCAGCTTTTCTATATAAAATTATTCCGTACGCCTAATTGAATTTTGGAATCGCTAAGCATTTTTTATGATCCTAGTACGCCACATCTCCAGAAATCGCATTTCCTACCTAATTTGTATAAAATGTAGTTAATTAATCCTCAAACGTGGCGCAACTTTCTCTACAATTTAGTCGTGGCTTCGTCACGACAGCGGAGCACCAATGAAATTCGGGATCAACAACTAGGTCCCAAAATGGTAGAGGCGTGATCGATATGGAGCGAGAAGGTTTTGTAACACATACGAGCAAGTTTTTTAGTGTAGTGCTTTTTTTTTTTTTGAAGAATAAGACATTCCCTCCTTTCGTGTGTATACATCCGGTTTTACTGACGCGGTCTCTCTCTGACAAACACTCGTTGCCGGGTGCCGTGCTCTCTACTTTGATCTCAAGGTAATAGTATTTCGTCCTATCACGAAATAATTTAATAGTACAATTATTCATCACCAGTCAGGTGATAATTAGTGCATTTCATTCCCCAAAGTGGATTTGGTGATAACCTGAATAGTCATCGAACTTTTCTCACAAGATTCGGTACCTACAACTTTTTATTTCAATTCTTAAAGAACATAAAAAAGCACTTAATTAATACCTATATCAATCGTGTCTCCTTGCTTACAATTTTAACATCTACATTAATGTGGCACAAATGTTCATAATTTCATGTCAACTCTATGCTATACGATGCGCAAAGCAACCTTCTTTGTGTTCATAGTGGAAGAAGCCGGGAAGGCGAAGATCGGCGGGAAAATAAACAGAGAGACTTGAAAATAAAAGGGTAAATGTAGGGAAACACGAAAATACTCATGGAAAGGCAAAGAGGCATGACGAAAGGCAAATTTATGAGTAGGAAAGAAAAAATAGATTGGTGAAGACAAGTGAGGGGGGTGAAAAAAGTTCGATGAGGAAAAGCAATTATAGGCGAGGAAAAGCAATGATAGGCAAGGAAAAGCAATGATATGCAAGGAAAAGCAATGATAGGCGAGGAAAAGCAATAATAGACGAGGAAAAGCAATGATAGGCAAGGAAAAACAATGATAGGCGAGGAAAAGCAATGATAGGCGAGGAAAAGCAATGATAGGCGAGGAAAAGCAATGATGGGTGAGGAAAAGCAATGACAGGTGAGGAAAAGCAATATAGGCTAGGAAAAGCAATGATAGGCAAGGAAAGCAATGATAGGCGAGGAAAAGCAATGATAGGCGAGGAAAAGCAATGATAGGCGAGAAAAGCAAGAGGAGGAAAAAGCAATGATAGGCGAGGAAAAGCAATGATGGGTGAGCAAAAGCAACGATTGGTAGGTAAAGCAAGGGGAGGTGAGTCAAGACGAAGGCCAGGAAAAAGAAAGGGAACGCCGCCAAACACGAGCACAGGCGTAGAAAACCCCAAAATAAATGCGACTTAGGAAGAGAAAGAGGGATGGGAGGGGAGGAGAGGAGAGGAAGGACCGTGAGCGCGGTGGGGCGGGGCGGCAGGGGAGGTGCGGGTGCGGAGCGCGGCGCTATTGAATTCGAAGCGATTAGCGATGCCGCGGCGCCCTCCCCATTACGGCCGTCAAACATCGCGCCAACGATTTTCCAGCGGAACCGACGCGCTCGCCCCCTCGCCCTACCGCACCCCCCGCTCCCCACTCCGGTGCCCCGCCACCGGATACGCGTCCCCTCTCCGCTCCGCCCGGGGCCTTTTCCACGTTTCATTTAGTTGCATTACGTTGCGTTTCTCTCCCCCCCCCTCCCTCCTCTCCCCTCCCCACCCCTCCCTCCCCTCCCCTCCACTCCTCTCCCCTCCCCCTCCTCTCCTCTCCCCTCCTCTCCTCTCCCCTCCTCACCCCTCCCCTCCTCTCCCCGCCTCTCCTCTCCCCACCTCTCCTCCCCGACCTCTCCTCCCCCGACCTCTCCTCCCCCGACCTCTCCTCCCCCGACCTCTCCTCACTGGCGCAGACGCCGGCGAATACCGGCGACTCTGGCGCCAAATGTCGGTAGCGCTGACTCTCTAACGTGGAGGTCCACATTTAAAATTTTCTGAGCGGTATCGGTTTTGTCATTAGCATTTCAACAAGAACTGGTACGTGGAAAGAGTGTAAACTTCTCAGTATATGAATGGAAAATAAAAACCTAAAAATCTACCAAGGCCTCGGATTCTGCAAAACATAGAATCATACTACAAATTTTTAAGTTTTTAAGAACACAAGAACACAAGTTTTTAAGAACACCAGAAAAAATATGCAGAATACTTATTTACATCAAAAACATTGAATTCAATCAATTTAACCTGAAAATGCATTTAATAATAAATCTGAAATATAAATTCATTATAAAACTATCAACTACTCTTCAGTAATGGAGATATTGTTGGACAGAATGATAATGATAATGAAATTGTCTAACACGGGCTGAATATAATGACAAATGCAGTAAACTAAAGCTGCTTATTATCTGAAGGATTGTTATGTACAGCTTGTGTGCTCAAAATCGATAATATCTTCGTCAGACTTAATGAAGATTGACATTGTTTGAGAAAATATTTTGAACATTCACAACAGAGAATATTTTCAGAGAACAATGCAAAGAGAGGCAAGAGAAGTATCAGAAAAAAATACAAAAATATAATTTGACCATCAATTTTCCATTCCTTAACGTGTTTTTTAATATTAGAAGGCCTAAATAAAATGACAAATTACGAAAAATAAAGCGGTTTTTCCTGCAAGACAGTGTGCAAGACTTTTAAGACACTTTCAAAATTGATAACAAAATATGTCAGACTTATTTAAAGATGGAATTATTTGAGGAACTATTTTGGGCCTTCACATCATACAAAATATTTTAAGACAAAACGCCAGAAGGAAATGGAAAAATGTTAAAATAAATAATTTCATCACTATTCCTTCTCCATCCATGATAAAACGCTATTTTCACACTCGTGATAACAGTGATAAATATATTTCTCACGCCGAAAGATTTGTACACCCCAAAGAAATAAGAAAGTTACAACAAGGGGTTGAGGCTGCGCAATACTGGGACAGCTTTTTGAAGAGATTGTGCCAAGGAAACTCCGTATCGTCTTTTCGTGCAGTATTGTCATGAGGGGAGTCTATGAAAACAACAATATCCAGACTGTTAACATTCCTCGGCGTAAGAATAATTAAGAATTGAAGAAACTGTTAGTGTTACTTGTCTGGACGAAAAGGAAATAGTTTTCCTTCTGGTTTTTCTCTCGGAATTCGTGCGTATGAGCTAAGTTTACGCGCCAACCATTCTGCCGCGCTCTCAGTCGCAACACCAACCTCACGAAATTGAATTGACTGTCAGTGCACTCGATACATACGCATGCATTACCACCTTTTTACACGAGCAAGGCGACTCGTCACAAAACTGCTCGGCTTCCCTCATTTTCAATTAATGTGATTTTGTCGCATCTTAAGTAGAGAGAGTCGAATTCTCAGAAGCTCTGGACAATTAACTGCTTCGTACATTTTTAGGTGTGGCGCGCTCATTCATTTAACCAGCTCACACAACTGAAACACGAGGAATAAATTTATTTTCTCTCTGCAAGCCAACCGGCGGTTTTGAGGGAAAAATTAATTAAGTCGAACGCGGGACGTTTGAAATATATACCCTTTGCTGTTAATTCGGCCCAAAGAGTGGTTATAATTGATTGTATTCCAAGTACAGCGCCAAATTTGAATTAATTCGTCCGCCTATATGCCAACACAAGACTATTGTACTGGGAGGGAAAAGATCTATTATTCTATTACTCTTCCCACCTTCAGTGGTTCTACAATTTACAATTAAGTACATGAGAGTGTTCCCGAAACACGTGTCTGGCTATATGTAATCATATTAAAATTACATTTAATACTATTGTGGTCGATACCACATTGACCCCAGATAAATTATCATGGAGTACCACAAAATATCCGTAGCCACCACAGAATGTCTTTATTTAAAATTACCGAATGGTGTTGCTCATTGATTTTCCGGTAGGGCTTCAGTGATGATGTAGTAGCATCGTCTTCTACATTATTTCAGAAGTATAGATACCTCTTACGGCTCTTACACGCAATCAATCGTCATAAACGAGGTCTCTAATAAAAGCGAATTTTACGGACACGTGACGAATTGCACTTTGACTTTAAAAATATGAAGGATTTGTTTACAAAAGCCATCTAAATATTGATATGAAATATACCTTCTATTCTTCTCTGTGTTTTCTGGAGCTTCACGAATTATTCCATTGATTTGGTTGTGAGACGCGTCACCGAATCTCACCTTGTTACTATAGAAAATAACTGAAAGCGATGCTAAAATCAAAGAGGTTATATTATACATACGCGGTTCATCGACATAGCGGTTGATTCATACCGCCTCCTAAGATGAACGAGTAAGAGCTTATAATTTGCCAGTTGGTAGTAGAGGTAAGAAATATCGGATAGAAAAAGCGATAAAGTTTTTGAGACACACCGCCCTGATTGGGTATATTATATGTATAACACATTGTATGTTAAACACTATTGATTTTAATTTCGCGAGTGGAATAGTCCGTTTAATTTCATATCACTTGTAAAAAAGTATAATTTTATACTCAAATTACTATCAAAGCATTAACCAATGATACACCATTGTATTTCTGTTTTAATGGTCTACTTTCAGAAAAAATAATTTTTTAAATTTAAAATAGCTTATTAAATTTCCTGAAAAATAAAAATATTACACACACTTTTTCCTACGTCGTATAACCTGCCCCATGAAACCGCAATGTTGCGGGAAATCTGTATTTCGATATCGTGAATCGTTTAGAAGTTAGGCGGGTGGCCCGTAATTGAAGGGACACCTGAATAAGAACTTTCATGAGTGGCAAATGACAGAGGCATGCTAAAATTGCTTCCCAATCGAACTCCTTTCTGATTATTGTCCAACAGCCATGGGATACAAACTTTTCATGCCAATCATGAATATTTTTATTATTTGTAGTACTAGTGATTGCGAAAGGAGCCATGTCTATTACCATAGAGCCATCTATTAGTGAACAAACGCATTATCGGAGTGATGAACTTTTTTTACATTAGGTTATATGCGTTATTCACAAGTCTACAGAAAAATTAATATTGGCAAAGGTATGACATCCCTTTAAAGCATGTTGAAAAGTGTTTTGTAATCTCTCTCAGTTTCCTACACGGACATAAAAAACTTGTTCAAAAATAGTCCTCTTCAGGGAAACGAGATTTATCTCAGTCGTCTAAAAAAGATTTCCGAGGTTTGGAGATGCTCTGGTGAAAGTCACAGCATCCTCTCGACGACCTTCTAACGATTTCTCATTCGCCCTCCGGTGATTCTGAGAAACACAGAACGATCCCATGTACTCTACACTCTCGTAGTTGATTCTTCTGTTCACAAAAGAAACATAAATATTTGAGTTGGATTTTGTTGTATTATCGTCCGAGTTTCTAAATAAAGGCAGAAGATATGTTACAAGAGGATTTAACAATATGAGTAGTATGGAGAATGTGAGCAATTCTCAAATATATCTATCACACTTCAATCGTCATAAGTATTTTCTTCTTAATCACGTCATAGTATAAGTTACTGAGTAGTCCGTCTTCATATTGCATAATTATTTACTTACCGGGTTTCGACAGTTTTTTTTTTATTTCAGGCAAAATTTGGAAGAAAGGTATATTCCATTTTAGTTGGTATTTGAACTCTCTCATTCTTTATTTTATCATCCTAAATTATTTCGAATAAACATTCAAAATGTTTATTCGATTTGGAAAGTTTATTCAGTATATCATCGCTCTAAAAAATCTCATCAAAATATTTCTTCTTATTAGGACTGAAAAATGTTTATCTTCCCTATGTTATTTCTTCCCAGCCCTTTTGTTAAAGACGCAATATCAATTATGTTGCTCTATCACCTAAACTTGAAGTGAAACGGTACGTCCTATCCCCTCAATGTTAAAAGAAACAACTTTGTGATTCATTTTCTCAACAACTACGGAATGAATTTTAATGGATTTTTTACTGCTTATTAAGTGATGTATGAAGATATTACTGATACTCAGTTAAGATTTTATCTATATTCTAAAGCAATATATCTTCCAACAACCGCTTTTGTTCTCAAAAAATTAGCAAACAAATTTCAAATGCATAGACTAGAAGTGATAGTCAAGATTGAGAATCCACATTTTTCGTATTACATTTTTTATCATTACTACAAATATCATGCAGATATCTTTAATACCTTCTAAGATAATGGAGCAAACGTTTGAAAATTTTGCTCACAGAGGAATTGACTCGCAAAGCTTTTAGAGAAGCATATGTTAGGACAACTCTCACTAGAGAGTAACAAAGGCAGCCTACACCGTAATAAGAGGTTTCACTATATTCTAGTCCAGCCCATGGAGGAAAAATATGGCTGGGTTCTTGCACATCGTCTCCAATTTCAGCCAATGAGTTTTATGGACCAGGAGTTTTAAATGCGAAAATTATCCCCTTGAGACAAATCATTAAAACAGATATATAAAGCATTTTTTCAAAAATGTGTTACTTTTATTTCAATTACACCTTGATCGTGTTCTTAGGGGTTAGCCAATCTCTTCAGCGCTCGCAAACGCGCCAATCTCCCCAGCGCTCGCTAACGCGCCGATCTCCCCAGCGCTCGCAAACGCGCCAATCTCCCCAGCGCTCGCAAACGCGCCAATCTCCCCAGCGCTCGCAAACGCGCCAATCTCCCCAGCGCTCGCAAACGCGCCAATCTCCCCAGCGCTCGCAAACGCGCCAATCTCCCCAGCGCCCGCAAACGTGCCAATCTCCCCAGTACTCGCAACACTCGTTTCCTACAGTTGATGTTTTGCCTTTGCAAGTAATGCTAAGCCTGGTGATGCGTTTTTCTCACCCATGGCATCTTTCTGGCCAATCTTATTATCTCCATTGCAACCTCGCACTTTTTTTCCCTTTCCCAATTCCCTACCTTCCAATTTTTTTTCTCGTTTCCCCTTCCCCTTCTCGTTTTCCTTCACTTTTTTTTTTCTCCTCTTTTTCCTTCCCAACCTCTTTCTTCCCGTTCTTGCCAACATCCCTTTCTTCGGAACCTCCCTTTTCTCCCTACCCCTCTTTCAATCTCGTTTCCTACCATCCACTTCCGCCACCGCAAACTCGCTGCCCCGCCCCTCGCCCGCCCCGCCGAGCGCTTCCCCGTCGCAGTAAAAACCGCATAAAAGCGCCGCAAAGCGCGGCCCAGAGACTCCGTGCGAAAGTGTCATGTGTGTTAATTAAGCCCCCTTCCCCTCTCGCAGCTCTCGCCACTAGCGCGCTGGCCCCGCGCAGTCGTTCCCTGCTTCGCTCCTACTATCACTTTTCAGCACTGCATACGAAGCGCGCACGTAGTAGAACTATGTAGTATGCTCTGAGGCTAACGTTTTTCAAGGAATTCAATTGCCTGCAAAACGTTAAGGTATTCTATTGATATTGAGAGAATTATGCACGCTTGCATTTCTAACGTTAATTTACAAACAACTAGTTTAATATCCAATAAATGCCTTTTCAATAGCTGAGAAAATTTAAATAAGTTTATAACTTGGCCAAAGACAAGGACGTACGCATTAGCAAAAACAAAATATTCTGATCAAATTGTCTTCTAGACTGAATTATCGAAATCAATGCTTTTTGGTCATATTCGTAGAGCACGATTAACAGAATTAGTTTTCTTAAAATGTACATTAGTATAAATAACAATGGTGTTATTGGTATTTAATGTCTATTTGTCATACATTGTAATTCAAGTGTTTTAATGATACTAAAATAACGTCTAATACTGAAAAATAAGGTGTAATAGTAAAATAATTTTAAATTTTTTTATCAAATGTAAAGTTACGATAGAACGACCAAATAGCCTAGTTTTAATATTACTTGTAGAATAATTTTTAATTATGGAGCAAATTATAGAAGAATGAACATTATTGCGTTGATAAGCACCGTCCCCGCACCTTTATCCTTTTCTGATAATTAGCCATTTACAATGAAGTAAGTTATAAGGTTTTCAAAATGTTGAAATGTGAAATTTCTCTTAATTTTTAATGTTTTTTCTATTGTTTGAAAACATTAGTAGAATACAGGCTGCAGATATTATGATTCGAATTCGATTATGATTCTCGAAAGGAGAAGAGAAGAAACGCTTATCGAAAGAATTTGGAGTTAATAACTAAAAACCAAAACAACTGGTATCAAAGATGGGGAATCCAAAACTACCTAAGTTATCTTTACTCCATCAACCACATGGAACAAGTGTCAATGAGAGACCCAAAAACGCCAGAAGGACAGTTTGCGAAACACGCTAATGCCTAATCCATGAAGAATAGAAGAAGACTGTCTAATATAACTCGTAAAACGAGAATTGGTAATATGGTTCCATTTCGAACCTCGCAATACTTTTTCGAGTGAAATCTGTATACATTTTTAAACTGTCAATCACTTTCAATTGCGTTTGAAGATAAAGCTTCCTGCTTGAAGCTGAAAATAAAGAATAATAATTTTGCAAGCTTAAAATAAACATAATGCACATAAAAGTTAGGACAATTCAAAGATATGTGAGGTTTTCCTAAATAAGTAAAAAATGTACTTTATGGGAAAATGTAGCAGAATCCAGATAATCAAATTGGCGTCAAAACACTTCAAAAAGTCTGATTCGGAAACCTATGGCACAAATTTTAGCGTAAATATTGAACAAAAAATAAACACTTTTATAAAAATGACATACCTGAAAATAAAATTAATGATGAAAAATGAGACGCATAAAGTAATACAATATACACTTTGCGTTTATAATGTCTGCAAACGTTCCAAATCCGAACGTGGGTGTACGGGTCAATAGGGACAATGAGTTCTTGTGCCCTAAACTACGAATAGTAAATATCATCTCTTTGTAATTGATTGATTGCTAGTGATTCAAGGCGCTTCAACTAATGTCCTTAGTTCCGTAAGTGTAGTGCATGTTTATTTTCTCTGGAGGTAGTGTTATTCTTCCCCTACTGGCTGGCGATATCCGGCGTCGACCTACCGTCGATTAACAAGATTTTTCCCAACCAGGTATCTCCCACTAGCGGGACACCGCACCAGCCGGGACAAGCTGTAAACTCCCGAGCGGTCTCCTGGCATGTGTGGTAGTGTAGTGGATGTTAGTGTAAGTTTGTGTAAGGGGAAATATAGGACAAGGAAGACGTAGGGAAGATCGCGCACGGTCCGTGGCAGGTTTGCACGTTGACAAGGGTACTGCTGCCGCATTTGCCTGGTTTTGACCAAAGAAACCATGGATATCTACCGATCAGAGCAGCCGGCCGCTATAATTCTCCTCCAGACAGCGACTGGATTCCAGTTATAGGGAAAGCTAGTGTTGAAAATCCTCCACCGTTGGACCTCGAACCTAGGACCTCCCGATCAGAGCGACAGCAGTGATATCAGTTCATGCCCTGAGGCATCTTTTCCGTTCACTGCGTCGACGACGCCACATTCAACTAATAATAATAATAATAACAATAATAATAACAACAATAACAATAACAATAATAATAATATCAATAATAATAATAATAATAATAATAATAATAATAATAATAGCAAATGATGACATCCTCGCTCCCCTGCGTTCAGAAGAAATAAGTTGCTCATCGCCACGCATTATTTTTCACACCAAAAGTTTATCGAACGGCAACATGGATCATTTTCAATTATAGAAACGTAAGTGTATTCCTCCCTCAACCCCCCCATCACCCCTTAACCCGTCACAGCACCCCCCCCACACACACACACCTAAATTGCCCCATCACCACTCTCAAAACGCCGCAACCTCCCCTAATCCACCCCCGCACAGCCCCCAAATCACCTCCACACCACTCCACCACCTCTCAAACCAATTCCGCACCACAATTCACCCAAATTGCCCAGCACCTAAAACTCCGCACCCTCAAACCATTCCACCAAACCGCCCCCCCCCTAACGTCACGCACCACTACGCCACAAAAAAACCCACCCCGGTCGGACTCCGCATAGCTTAGCACAGTATCGACCACTATGGAATACAAGTCAGCAGTCGACGCTGAGTACGACTGTCTCACAAAAAGAGACACAGAGAGAGGGGAAGGAAATTGGTGTTCTTAATTACCCAATCCCGTCGCTTACCAAGTGTACACAACGAGCGAGGCGCATGTTCCAGTCCAAACTCGGTCACCATTTAAGCGAAGAGTGTCTCATTAGAATGTGGAATAGAGAAAGCGCCGACAAGCTTCTTCCACAATCTGCTAGTACTGGGCGGAGCTCATTTACCGTTTTACGCGAAGTGCTCCTTG
Source organism: Teleogryllus oceanicus (assembly GCA_964035755.1). NCBI lineage: Eukaryota > Metazoa > Arthropoda > Insecta > Orthoptera > Gryllidae > Teleogryllus > Teleogryllus oceanicus. The sequence goes on along the minus strand of CAXIVR010000008.1, from coordinate 82,867,955 downwards.
TTCGAATACTCTAATTCATTCCGGCAGAGCACGTTGTTTCCCTGAACAAGTCCCGCGGCCTAGTCCACTTTAGACTGAATAGGGCTAATGGATCTAGGTAGTTTAATGTAATTCGTCAAATGCATGAGAGCGTCTGCTACCCAAACGGGAGGTTCTAGAGTTGGGAGTCTCGGCGGTGGCAAGATTTTCAACACTAGCTAGGTGGAATGCAGCTGCGATCTGCAAAGTATTCTAGCGACAGACTGCTCAAATTGGTAAATAGTTTTCCTTTGTTTTTCCAATCAACAGCAGGCAAATATAAGACAGTACACAAACAAATTGGCCAGGGACCGTGCGCGATCCTTCCTCCCACTTCGTTACCCTTACTAATACTCTTAGCTTTGTTGATTGATTGATTGATTTTTTCATGTTTCCGGGCGCGTCAACTGCTCTGGTCATTATTCCCGTTAGTGTAGTGCATGTTTTTTCTCGCGAGATGGCGGTGATCTTCCCCCGCTGGATGGCGAGATCCGGCGCCGACCTACCGTCGGCTAGTGGGGTTTCCACCTAACCAGGACTCTCCCACCAGCGGGGCACCGACCCAGCCGGGACAAGCTCTAAGCTGCCGACCGGTCTCCTGGAATATGTGGTAGTGTAGTGCATGTTAGTGTAAGTGTGTGTGTGTAAGGGGAGAGGATAGGACAAGGAAGAGGAAGGACAGATCGCGCGCGGTCCGTGGCCCGTTTGGTAGGGTACTGTTCCGGCATCCTGGTGTTGATCGGAGAAACCGCGAAAAACTACCGATCACAGCAGCCGGCCGCTAGAATACTCCTCCAGACAGCGGCTGAATTCGACCTAGCTGAAAAGCTAGTGTCCAAAATTCTGCCACCAACGAACAAAATCAATCAAAAACACTAAAGCTTAAATGTACCCACGCAAGGCGGGAGACCAGTCGGGAGCTTAGAACTTCTCCTGGCCGAGGTGGTGCCCCGCTGGTGGGAGATACCTGGTTGGGGAAAATCCCGCTAGCCGATATGAAGGTTGACGCCAGACCTCACCATCCATTGGGGAAAGATCACCGCCACTTCTCGATGAAAACAAATCACTACAATTACGAGACCAATGACCTTAGCAGTTGACGCGCCAGAAACACGAAATAATCAATCGAAGAGAGGAAATTTTTCGCTTATCAGTCTAGCTCGACCATTGTTTTAAGAGTTGAAATTACGTGCCAGGTCTTTTAAAGCAAGGTTCCTCAAATACAAGAATTCGGGCATGGCTGGCGCCAAATTCTGACATTTGCCAGTCGCCCGCTGCAGCGTGTTTCTTAAACTTTTCTCTAGACTAGAGCCGACGTGCCATAGCGCCGTCTTTCCGCTCCCGCAGACCCGACTCGACAATTTGCGCACTGCGCTAAAACGTGCCAAGTGTATCGCTCAATTGATCAGCTCTGGTTCCATTAAGTTATCAAAATAACTAGGAAATAGGAAACTCAATATCTAGGAAATTGGCAAAAGTGGTAGGTGAAATTGTTACAACATAAAACCTGTGACTGAGGGAAAAATTCAAATTACATTTTTAAATCAACGTAACTCCATAATTACAACAGGATCACAAACAAAGTTTTGTGAATAAAATATCATTTTTCCAGTGTGATTAATTAAACGCTACACAATCGCAAAATAGACTTCAGTACACACAGAGGTTTCCGCATTTTATGAATTTTACTCAACTTTCAAATTTTTGTTACTGTGTAAAAATAAACTCTTTTTCAAGCTCAAATTAGGACCTAAAACATTCAATTGCCACCGTTACGTATTCTTTTCTTTGACTAATTATTTTCTTCTGGCTTCTTCTTCGTCTTTTCGTGTCAAAAATCCTGCCACCGCTGAGACGGTAATCCGAGGACCCACCCGGTCAGAGATACTGCAGTGATATCAGTTGATGCCTGGAGAGCGATTTTTATTTAGAGCAAATGGCTTGAACCCACTTATTTACAATAATATCATGCTTAGTTGCTACGGGATTTCAAAGATGGTTAAAAATTGCTAATGAGAAAACTTATCCTTACGTAACTGTTGAACTTAACAACTGTGCCTATGTGGTGAAATATGAAAGCTGCTTCACCCTTCGAGATTACAATAAAATATCGACAGATTGGACAGATGTTTTTCTATTTACTGTGAAGACAAGTTAAGATACTGTTGACGTTGTAATGAATAAATATATTAGAGAGATGGTATGAATTATTTTTATATTACATCTGCTAAATTGGTATTCTTAAAATGTTCAAATAATCTTCGCCCAATACCCGAAGAAGATTAAAAACAATTGCCGAAATGTCGGAACGCTTTAAAGAGAAGCTGGTATCCAACTATCATTGTAACATACAAACCTAAAATCTAAATTCTGGATAAGGTTTTTTAGATTCGGCATTCAGAACATTTAATGAAGTACGTTTTCTTTATCACATTATTATCCTCAATACATTGTAAGAGAAACACAACATTGCAATATTACACATTGTAACAGAAAATTATTTTTCTGCACGTAAAAAATGAAAAACCGTCATGTTCAGTTTTTTATCTAAACAACCCATACAGAAGAGACAAAGATTGGGAATTGACCCCTCTTGGCGCCATATATATTCCATAAGTAGTTGAAACTTTGGGGGAGTCTTTGAGTTTTTCTGTATCTAGTTCACACATCTTCCGATGTCTTGGATAGTCTCTGCTTCGACACCTATAGCCACAAAAATGACTAAGTGTGAAGTGTGGTGGTGCTCTCAGGGCGAACATGGTGATGAACCGCAGAAGCGCAATGACTGAAGTCTACAATCCTCAAATCCGCGAATATTTACATACCGAAACAACATGTAACGTAAACCTTGTCAACTCAAGCTCATACGGCCCCTGTACGACGTAATATTATAATATTGTAAAGCGTATCCCATTCACTTGCAAAACTCTTTATCAAACGAAGAGTGGGATATTATTTTAAAAAAAGGTCAATTTTATGAAAAATCGATCTCTCAATTAATGGAATTTTATCCATTTCATTTATTGTATTAGGTTTTATCATAAAAAGGTTTGCTGGTACTAGTGTAGTATCGGCGCCCTTGCGTATTGAGACCACATACAAATCACTACAACTTATCACGCTCCTTGAAAACGCAGTTTTTATCAAATGAAAAATGTTTCCATGAAATATTTTAAGCTTGCGAAGAAACATTTTCAATAATCTGAATTATTTGGGTCCACAAAAAAATTATTTTACCGTTATTAACGTCGTGAGGCTGAAATAAAGCAAATAACTTAAACGACTGTAGTTTATGAAGCATTACCCGAGCTTCAATCAATTTGTTGCGTCGTTGTTGACACAACGCGTCTCTTAACCATTGTGGGGCGTTGAGCGCTTTTGTTGGAGTAATCCAATGTTACCAAGTAATTACTGTATTTGTCGAGTCTCGTCACGTCGCAGTCAGTCAGTGCCTTTTATCCCTTCGGCCAGGGGCTCGACGCCGTTAGATCCCGGGGTTCCTGGCCGGTCACCCAACCAAGAACCCGCGACTCGGGAATTCGTTTAACCTGCGTGACGTCACGGAGCGTAGTAAACAAATTCGGCTAGCGCCGCCGGCTAACAAACGAACTCCGTACTCCGAACGGCTAACAAAAGCTTCGTAACAAACGAACTCCGTTATTTGCTATATCGGCCATGTGTCGTTTTATACGTTTCTTAACTGCGATACTATTGTAATATCTGAAAGTGTTAACAAAAATCTCTTGAAAGATTTAACGGCTAACTTTCTACAGACAATTCGCAACTAATGGTTTCATATCAACTTCTCATTTAAACATTATAAAATGATATAAATTTAAAAACTTATCTTGGTAGTAGGAGTTTATGGGGCTTCAACAACATACGTTTACTGTCATAAATATTGCAAGTGTTGATACAAGTGTATCACTTGCCGTTAGTAATATATTTATCTAGAGTTAATTTCGCACTATTAATGAAGGTTTTGCATGGATAACAGTTCTCAATACGAGTATAAACTGGGATATTGACGTACTTCTTTATACGAAGTGAAACAATCAACTCTGTATTTAAGTTGTCGACAAATTGTATGTGATTTGTGGACAGACTTTTCCCCTCAGGTTTAGTTTAATTTACTTAATATTTAGCTAAGAAAGTACACAAAACTTCATTATAAGAAAAATAAGGATACCGAAGTTCTAAAACCGAAAAAAAGAAATAAATGAATCATAATCAGTAAAGGAATCATAAAACGTCTCTGTAATTTTATGGACACTTAAAAGAGTCATAAAATTGCAACTACGTTAACTTTGTAAAAACTAATAATGATAAAAAATCGTAATTCAATAATGGAATAAACTCAATGAAGGAAAATTATATTCTTCTCGGAGTTTAGATGAAAGTTAGAGAAGATACAAAACGTGTTGCAAATTCCCATTTCGCTTAAACACGCTACGGAAATTTTGAGAAGAATGCAGTCGTGATATCACAACCGCTATGAAATAATTTCGCACTTCTCTGGTCCTTGAATCTTGTGATAAAATATATTACTTGCAAACAGAAAATGGAAGGTCTTTTCTAACACCCGCAAGGAATTCTTTTAATACTCAAATAAATTCTAAATCAAAGTACCATGTTAACACATTGTTGTACAGTCTAATCTTGAAAACATGAACGTCGATAACTCCAATTTTTGATACGCCGAAGCAATTTTTCATTCCCGGCGGAATTATACGCATTTTACTTGTAAGACCGTTCCGTTAACTTGAATTTAGATATCACGAATTTCTGGATAACTCCAAATAATATCTTCTTCCCCTGAATGAAATTCAAACTCTTTTATATTATTCGAAGAAAGAGACGAAGTTTGTTTTCACTTCTGGAAATCCAGGCCGTCCGTGCCATTTACCACAGAACACTGACCTTGAACACTGGCAGGCAGCTTCTCTACGCAGGCTCAGCATGGGCAGTCATGTGCTAGCCCTTCAGGAAGAAGTATCTTTTGCCAAAAACTAGGGCAACGTATCACGGAGATAAACAAACGTGTGCTCAAATCATTAACTTTAAATGTATGTTGAGGGTAAGAATTCAGTTGGAGAAGACATTTTTAGTGCAGTGCATCTACTAGAAAAGTTTGCGGAATAAAGACTGATGCGAAACAAGAAACAGGAAAAAATGGGCTTTTTTAACCTCTAAATTATTGAATCAAACACCTCAGCAGTACCAGATAGAGCGGATTTAAATACAGTTATTTTTAAAATCGTTCATTATCTTTATGATTTGTTTCAAAATATTTTGTATCCGAGAATAAATTCTTATCATATAACTAATGAACATCAATTTTATGATTTAACGATAGTATTTAACCGTGTATATTTAAAACGGTTAATATTTTTTAAAGACACTATGATTTTGATATCTCGGATTTTTGATAAGTCGAAGAAATATTGTAATCCGGAGATTCTTTGAGATCAACTGCAGTTCGTAACATTTTCTAATCCATAAACAGCGTACACTATCACATAAATCCGTTTATATGCTTCTTTAGAGAAGATATGCAGCAATGAAGTTGCAATTTCGCACGAAAAACCAACAAGAAATTTTAGTTTTATAAATGAAAATATATTAATCATATAAATGATGTACATTTTCTTGAATGCAGGCAAAGAACATATAAGATTCAAACGAAAGGTCTTTGGGAATGCAAATTAATACAACACAAATCCAGTTTATGAAATCCGTATATATCTACTTAATATTCTAACAAAATATAGTGGAAACTGCTGTTGCAATGTAAAACTCACAGGAAGTATGTAAAACTCACAGGAATTTTTAAAAACGTTAATAAACACTATTCTTGAAAACTCATAAATGATTATTATATTACTTCGTTTTGTATAAAATATGTTGATATAATGCATTTTGGTATAAAGCATAAGCACCGACCAAACAGCATTAATAACATGTATAGTAAATTAAATTATTGACATAATTTCATCTTTTGGTTTCCAATACATTTATTGCATTTATAGGCAAGAGTATTTCTTTTTAATTCTGAGTAAAGTGTTAATTAAGAGATCATTGTTGTCTAAGTATCTTTTAAAACTTACGAAATTTTCGATCGCGTAGTGGACATAGTTAATAAACTGGAAGTGCACAAGGATGTCATCCTTATTAATTAGGTCCTAAGCATCAAGATCAATGAACGACTTAAGAGTTCATAGTCTTCTTCAAGGCGAATTACATATAAAAGCGAGGTAGTTTCTCTGTTATACTAAATAAAAACTTAAAGTTTCACCTTTTTATGTCACATTGATATACATGCTACTCAGCAGCCTTTGTCGTTTCCTTTCGTGCTGGGAGAAAAATTTGATAATTTTCACCGGAAATAGGGAAACAATTTTCTATATTACTTAACAAAAATATCAAACCATAATCGTGAATACCATATTTCAGTTATTGTTGTTGAAGCACAAGCACATAAGCTTTGGCACTGAAGCATAGTAGTTTCTAAAGTCCAAAAAGCTTACCCACAAATAACAAGTAGGTTATTTCGAACCGTAGTCTTCCTGTAATGGTGACAGCGGGATTCCAGTTGTTAATGAAGAAAAATAAAATAGGGAAAGGATCACACATTTTACGAATTTAATAGAAAATCTTAGTGTGCATCATTGCAAAACTTTATAATTAATTCCTAATAATAATATAAATATATTTTTCTGGAGGATGTTCCTTTTTCCAATATTTCAGGGAAATTTCGCACTCGAAGTACGTTTCAAGAAATACAACCATTTCGAAGCAAAAATCAAAAGTTCAGAAAAAGAAATAAACGTTCAATTAAGTAATAAATAAAGGAGTAAATTTGTGTTAGTAGAGTAAAGCTGGTAGACATTTAGAGAACCTGCAATAATAATGTCAAATACCCATATAAAATATAATTGTAAAAAACTTTCCTTTGTCGACATTGCTGGAGTACGTTGCGGAAATTCAACGAAAAAACAATGTGTAGAAGACAAATGAATATTGTTTCGGTTGCTAGGTTTTGTTTTTTGAACAAAATGTGTCATGGAAATTCATTCAGTAGCAAACGTTGAAATGACAAGATAAAAAGGAACAGAGATTTTTAAAAAAATCTAAAACAAGAAAAAAATGTTTCAACAATTTATACTAGGGAGCGTGTTGCAAACAAGCTTCAAATAGCGGTAGCATTGTCTTAAAAACACGTAAATACAGAAAGTAAAGAAAAAATTATAAATTGCAATTATTCATCAAAAATTCTTTAAATTTTAGTAGCTATTTTAAAAAGTTCAAAAGGCATATCATGAATATTGACACAAAAAACATTACTATAGAAACTTAAACACACGCAATCGAAGTGACAACTGAAATGAAAAACAGCTCAATGAAAATAAAACTATGAACAAAACAATTGAATGAAGAGTCACACCAAAATGGCAATTGAAACAGAAAACAACAGAAAGGGAGAACAATTACAATTGAGCCAAACATTAATATAAACTTCATGAAAGTTAATTGAAATTGAGCTAAACAATTTTAAAACACGAGCACAACAATCATTTGAACAAGTTACTGAAAAGAGTCTCGATGTCGTAACTTCAAAAAACGGGACGGAAGAAATTGTATGGTACTTGAAAATTATCACGAAAGAGGACAGAACAACATAATAAAAATCGAATAAAACATTTCAACAACATCAAATGTTGAAATATCCCTTCAAATTTTATAGGCAATCAAATTAAAAAACAGTTAAAAAATTATTGGCAAACTTAGTATCTGTTAAAACAAAGTTTCGTGAAATTAGTTTGCCAACATATTTTGAATAGTTTTTAATTTGACTGTCTACAAAAATTGAAAGGATACCTAAACATTTGAAGAATAGAAAGATAATCACTCAAGACATACCTATTTCAACAACTTACAGAAAACAGTGTCGCTGTCATAACGTCAAAAAATGGAGGTAACCAAAGGTATAGGACTTGAAAATAATCACGAAAGGGGACGAAACAACGTAATAAAAAAACACAAGAAAACAATTTCAACAACTTACGGGAGAGCGCGTCGCAGTGCGGCCGCAAAGCAGCAGGAGCAGCGTCGACTCCAAAGCCTCACGTGCGGCGTCGGCGGGAGCAACAACAGACGATCGCGATCGCGAGCGGCATGCCTGTCGGGCGCAGGGGCAGCCGTTGGCGGGCAGCGCAGCGGGCGAGCGGGGGAGGGGAGGGGAGGGCGGCAGGGAGGGGAGAGGAGGCAGCGCCGCTGCACGCGAGCGCGCGAGGGCGCATGCGGCCCGCCGAAGGTGCACGCGGCTCGCCTGGCGGGGAGGGGAGGAAAGGGAGGGGGAAAGTAAATGCGGGGCGATTTGGGAGGAGGGGACGAAAAGATGAGGGTGTTGTACACGTGTAATGCGCGACGTGATGGGTGAGGTGGAGGAGGGGAAGATGTTGGCGGGTTTGTAAAGCAGTACCGAAAGGCGGACTAGGGGATGAGAGATACGGAGTGGGAAATGTGTATGTAGTCAAACTGTGGGTGGGCGCTCTACCAAAAAACGAACACGTTATCTCGACTACTCTAAAAAGTCAACAGTGTCTCTGACGAACAAAATCCTCATTTTTATAGGTCCATACAAACCTGTTTACACGTAAAGCATCACACCTTTACAGACTCCTGGCACTAAAATATGGATGTAGCAAAAAACACCTCTCCTCGAACTTTTGTGGCGTTTCAAAAGTAAATTCATACGCGAAATACAGAATTTTCTTACGCACATTTCAAACACGTATAGTAAAATTCATAATTATTAAAAATTAATAGCATAATTATTTACAAAATTTCATGGCAAACACATTTCGAACACATGGTAATCTTTAAGTCTCCACTATTACCAAAGGAATAAATGGCATTAAAACAGTGGCATTAGGCAGAAGCGTAGCTTCAGTTGATGTCAACAGAGGCAAAACCAATATCACCCACCCATAAATTTAATATAAAAAATATTTTTACTGAATAGTGCACAAACATTTTTTAAATGAAAATATATTTGCACTTAACATTTATTTATAACATGGTAAATAACTGTAATTTTTAAATAAATAATTATATAATTCCACCTATAAAATTTTCTAATTGGTATCACCCCTCGGAGCGGACCGCCCCCTTACTCCTCTAACTACGCCGCTGGCACTAGGTATGAGCGAAACTGGTCTTGCATTCCAAGGGGTGAGGACGGGAGGGAACAGAGGAGAGTAGGCAAGTAAAGGCGACGCTCGGGTTCGGGTAAGAGGGAGGGGGAGGAGGAGGAGGGCGTACTTTGCTCGTGTAATGCCCTCCGCGAGAGGTAGATGGTGAAGTGGAGATGTTCGCGGCGTTGTAAACTAGTGAGATGCAAGCGGTACTGCGACCGGGGAATATCCTGAAAGCGGATCTGCAGGCACGTACGCATACACGGTGTCGGTGAGAATTGCGAGGGGTACAAAGGTACAAAGAGAAGTGACTCCTCCAAGGTCACTGCGTACTAAAGATGCAGGGAGGATATTTCCATGAGAGAACTATTAGAAGGCACTAATCAAACCGCAAAAATAAATTCGAATGTTTTTAATACAATTGTTGTTAGTTATGTCGATAAACACACCCTTAGCTCCTAAGCAACCATCCATCTGAACGAATTAAGAGCGCGACCATACCAGCGGCCGTTATAATGCTTGAGAGTCCATTAAAAATACTTTAGCGGACTGTTGGGTTTAATGCTCACAAATCTTTGGATAATATCTCGTTGTCACAAAGCAGAATTTTTGGGAATAATCGTAAACAACATTTCTATTTACAACTGTTTTGGTACAGATATACAAAAGTTACAATTTTTTAACTTTCTCCTGAATATAATATCCCTATTGTCCGTTTTGTCTTTCTTTTTCCTATTGTCCCTCTTGCTCTACTTGTCTCTTTGTTCCAGTTGTCCTTTTGCCCCCTTGTCCCATTTTGTTCCTTTTGTTCTTCTTATCCGTTTGTCTCTATCGTCAAATTGTGTCATTTTGTCCCTCCTTATTCGATATGTCCCTTTTGCTCCGTTGTCCCACTTGTCCCTTGTCTTTCTGTTCCTTGTTCCCCTTTTTCTTGTCCACTTGCCCCCTTTTGTCCTCTTTGGTCCTTTTGGTACTTCCGCGCACTTCTATTGTTATTTTAAAACGATATCAAGTTACTGTACGAACAACCCTTGCTACAAAACATAGAGAGAAATGACAATTCTTAACTAAGGAAAGTGTTAAAAGTTTATTTTGAATAAGTGATAAACAAGAAATAACAAAAAAGCCCTGCGTAAACGAGTAACTGGTCCTGTATTAGTCTTTAAGCTTACGTCCGCCTCGCAGTTAACCTTCCTACCTCATCCTTAAAAACTAATTTAGAAGAATTGTTAAATAAATTAAATTGTTAAATAAGCTATTCATTCTGCTCCCTGCTTTTCACGGATACAAAAGTAAAAATGTTTTGATGATAATAATTAAGTGAATTATGATGTGTTATTATGACCCATTTTGCATTGCCGTTCATTGCCATTTCATTCTTCTTGACTATCCCCTTTGACCTCTCCCTTACGTTCCCTCTCTCCCTCGCCCGTCGTTTGCTGCGCAAACCTATGTATCAACGGCCATCGTGGGCTCTCCGACCTTGACATGGTGTGGCAGGTCGACAAACAGTCCTTAAAGGCGCACATCGTAAATATTTTGGTTTCTTAAAACCAAGGGACGATATGAAGAATATTTTGTGTTTATACACACAAAACAACAATATAATAAGTATTTACTAAAATATATGGTAACAATATTACTGAATTATAGAGATGAATTATTCCTGGTTTTCCACCTACTGTAGACCACACCCGTGTCTTCCAAACGGTTCACGATATCAAAATGTAGTTTTCTCTCAACAATGCGTAATCATTGGGCAAGAAACCTACTGTACAGATAATGTTCGTAATATTTTTAGTTTTCGAGAAATTTAATGATTCTTGAAATGGAGGTGTTTATTTTTCTCACTAGCAATGGAGAGATCTTAAAAAGAGAAATACAATGATGTTTCATTTGTTAATGTTTTGACAGTAGTTTGACTATAAAATAATATTTGTTTGTATACCATCATTATAAACGACCCTCTTCGATACCCCGAATCGTGCATAATCCAGTATTTTATCGCACGCTACATGACGTCATCGCCATTTTTAAACGCGACATGACGTCATCACACATTCAGCCAATAGTAGCGAGAGAATCGTGGGGAGATAGAAGAAGATGCTACAGCCGACCACCGTTTTCTCGCACGGATGTCAACAATGCCATCTTGAATTTGACTTCCAGAGGGCGTTGGATGTCAAGAACTCGAGACGTCAGAAGAAAGTTGTTTCGCGAGATTAAGTTTGATTCTCTTGTAAATTTAGAATGCTGTTATACAAAAAATAGCGTATGCAACTCGTTTATAATGTTGCTTTATTGCATTCGTACAAATTTGAAAACTCGCTCCTAACGTCGCTCGTTTTCAAAACATGTACATTATAAACTAATTGCATAAACTACTATTCTGGCGTGATTGTAAATTAAACTGACAAACTTTACTTCAGTAGCAGCTGGAACTGTCGCGTTTGGAGAAGGTGGCCTTCGCTTCGCGGCACCGCCGCCCGTAACAGCCCCGGCGTCGCGAAGGTCATCTATCCCAGAGCCGAGAGTTGCACGGGCTGCTACAGAAAAAATTATTTAATTTAAAATCACTCGTCAGAAAGTCTACTTTCGTGGGTCCGGTGGCCGAGATCGCTAAGGCAGTAGTGTCGTAGTGATCTCGGACCGAAGGGTCGCGGGTTCGAGTCCCGCCTCGGACATGGTTGTATTTGTGTTCGTCCTTTCACCCCTAATTATCACCATTAAGTATTAAATCCTATAAATATTAGTTAGTAGTAAGATACAAGAAGTGAGAGGTTATATACTCAAACGTGAATGCTTAAAAAAGTTATGTATTACAAATAAAAAATGTTCAAACCCCTAAAAGGCAAAACTACCGAACAGGGAGAAAATAAATTAAAAAAAGAAAGTCTATTTTTATACTGAAATTTAAATCAAAATACTAACATATGGTACATCATTGGAATCCTCTCTTTACGATCCCTCCATTGCTGGAGAGAAAAAATATATCATTCCATTTAAAAAGTAAAAGGCCATATAATTTCTCGAAAACTAGAAAAGTTCAAACAATTTCTCCACGGCTTATTACTTGTTCCATGATTCCGTATTGTTAAGCGGAAACTGCTTTTCGATATTGTGAACCGTTTATAAGTTATGGGGTGGCCCATCGTTAGCGGGACACAGGGTATTATATGAAAATCCATCAATTACCATGTGTTAGAATACAGCTTTAATACGAGATGAATAGAACAGCTTATTTCGAAACATTTCACAAAATTGTAGTCCAAAGCTAGTATCTCAATCATAAACTAGTGATGCTAAAACACATAATGTCTCGCCCGTACTTTCTTGCAAAATTACGTGAAAAGTACTCGAATTTTCGAAAAATTATGCAAGACCTTATTTCAAAACCTATCTTTATGGAACAGATTTTATTAAATGAAGAAATCTCAACCTCATAATTGTAGTTGTAGGAAATGCCGAAAAAAATTAAAGTTTTCTGCCAAAAATACGCAGTCTTTCGCGCAGCATTACTCTATTGCGAAGCGGTAGCGAGAAAGTAAAATTAACTGTAGATATACTACGTATGCTATGTTGACATGCATTGAAATGTTTCCTATTTTACCATAAAAATGCTAATAAAGGGGAAAGGTACTACTAGCAAGTGAGTACAGTAACAAATACGTGTACATGGTGCTCATCCAATGAAAGTGTCGTAACTGAGGAATAAAGAATGTAAAAGGAGAAGTAAAATTGTGAAATAAAATAGTTTTAAACAAAATTATCACACCCAGTAATAGTCATGAATCTTTTTGTCTCGGTTAAATGTTACTTCTTACCAAGATGCTCTTAAGTGTTATTTCTAATAGAATGTTCTGGTATTAAACTTTGCATTCACCGCCTTTCTTAAAATCGTGTAATTGTTCCCCTAAAATGTTTGAGCCGTTTGCAAAAATACACAATTAAGGGGCAATTCCCATCAGTCAGTTACGTAAACAGTATCACAAAGATCAAATTAACGAACCGGAAGAGGTGGCTCAGGGCATCAAATCATGGCATTACAATGCTCCTGACCGGGAGGTCCTAGGTTTCGAGTCCCAACGGTGACAGATTTTCGCCACCAGCGCGCAGTAGCTAGGACGAATTCTGTGGCTGTCTGGAAAAGAACGGCCGGCTGTTCTGGTAGTTTTCCGTGGTTTCTCCGATCAATACCGTCAAGACTCGAACCTAGGACCTCCCGGTTAGAGGCGAGATTTTCGACACTAGCTTTTCAGCTAGGTCGAATTCAGCTGCTGTCTGGAGGAGAGTTCTAGCGGCCGGCTGCTCTGATCGGTAGTTTTCCGTGGTTTCTCCGATCAATACCAGGCGAATGCCGGAGCAGCACCCTACCAAACGGGCCACGGACTGCGCGCAATCTGTCCTTTCTCTTCCTTGTCCTATCCTTTCCCCTTACACACTCACTTACACTAACATGCACTACACTACCATATATTTCGGGAGATCGGTCGGGAGTTCAGAGCTTGCCCCGGCTGGGACGGTGCCCCGCAGGTGGGAGAGTCCTGGTTAGGGGGAAACCCCACTAGTCGACCGTAGGTCGGCGCCAGATCTCGGCATCCAGCGGGGGAAGATCACCGCCATCTCCAGATAAGAAACATGCACTACACTAACGGGACTAAAGACCAGAGCAGTTAACGCGCCCGGAAACACGAAAAAATCAATCAATCAATCAATCGAATGACATCTGAAACAATGTCCATAATCAACAGACTGCTTATGATCGTTCACGCTTTGAGGGAACAGAGACAGTCAAGAAGTTATAACTGTTTCACCCTACCAGTCCGCTAGTGTGGCACTCATTACCATCGTCAGTACTAGCATTTCAATTAAAATACAAGTACTAAAATAAACAAGTATACAAGTAAACAAATAAACAAGTATTAAAATAAAAGTACAAGGATCGTTCACCTTTACTGTTTCAAACATTCCCATGTACCAAGGAAAGCTTATTGAACTGGGCACTACAAACAAGGTCAGCAGTAATTTATAAATGATCCCTTTCGGCGACCACAACGTTCGTGTCTGCCTTTTGTTGAGAGCAGCAGACATTCACGGTCGTGTCCTGTGCCTAGGATTGCCAACTTCTGCCTAGAAAAAGAGTAACATTAAAAAAGGGCAATTTCATTACACGACTACGTTTAGAAATTTCTAAACGTAGGACAATTGTCCGGAAACAGATAAAATACAATACATTTTTTGTATACCAGCGTCATAAAGGATCGTTTTAGATGTGCTAAATCGTTCATATTAAACTTTAAGCTACAAATCATGGCATCGCTTTTATGCATGGTATATCATAGAGAACTTATTTGCGGTGTGCATTTATTATATTTATACGACGACATGTAAATAATAACTCCTGTCAGTCTTGTTAGTAACGTAGTAAATGTGTGCGACATAGTGAAATAAACACATAATACGATATCTTTGTATGTCATGTTTATTCAATAAAATATAACAGTTCTAGATTTTGTAACTAGAACATGTATTTGGTCACACTAAAACTGAATAATGGAAGCACAACACCCTCGCAGATAAAATATCAGATTTCTTCGCACTTAATTCTATTAAAAATATTTGTTGTAATTTTCGTAAGTTTTGACTCTTCGTAGAATGAATTATCTTCTAATATTTCTTGGAGAAGATACGACCATCAGACTAAATATTGTGTATTTCAACTCAAGTAAACAATTGCGTTGCTTAGAAGTAAATGGAATCTTACATGCGTCAAGGAAACTGAAAAACTTAAACTTGAGTCTGATTTCAAAAAGATCTGATACATGCTTGTACATGTGGGAATGCACACAATTTACTAAGATTATTTTCTAAGTAGATACATGTTTTAAACTAACAACTTAATTTAAAAGGGCAATATTTCAATAAATGAATCATTTAGTTACAGGTAAATACCTAATATAAGAGCCCTTGGAGGAATATTTAGAAAGTGACAAGAGTACATAGATCTGTAAATCTATGTTAAAAGGGTTACATAGTTACGGAAAAGTAACTGATGTGTTTCGCGTTTCGTTTAAGTTTAGTTACATGTAAACAAACTAATGTAAGTAATTGAGTGGTAACAATTTTGTCACAGAATAGAAAGTACTTCCTCTTCGGTGACTTTGTACTATGTAACAATGAAAGAGACGAAGAATGTTTGGAGTAAGAAGAGTATATACAAGGGACAGGTGCTTTAATTACATCCTATGAAATGAACACGCATAGTGATGTAAGCAGTAGGACGTACCAGGGCCAGGAGATAGATGAGTTGTGTATTTGGTGCAATGATAGAAAACACATCAAACCATTTGTTCGCAAGTAGAAACGACACACTTCTTCGTAATTTTAGGGTGAGAATCTATTTTCAAAATTTCTAGGTCAAATGAAAGAGAAAATACGCTCCGACGGCGAAACTTTTACAACACTTCTTCCCTTGTGGCCTACCCACAGCCGGTCACTCGACCCTTGATTGATAGATTGATTGATTTTTTCGTGTTTCCGGGCGCGTCAACTGCTTCGGTCATTAGTACCGTTAGTGTAGTACATGTTTTCTCTCGTGAGATGGCGGTGATTTTCCCCTCGCTGGATGGCGAGATGCGGCACCGACCTACCGTCGGCTAGTGGGGTTTCCCCCTAACCAGGACTCTCCCACCAGCGGGGCACCGCCCCAGCCGGGACAAGTTCTAAACTCCCGACCGATCTCCCGAAATATATGGTAGTGTAGTGCATGTTAGTGTAAGTGAGTGTGTAAGGGGAGAGGATAGGACAAGGAAGAGGAAGGACAGATCGCGCGCGGTCCGTGGGCCGTTTGTTAGGGTACTGCTCCGGCATTGGCCTAGTCTTGGTCGGAGAAACCACGGAAAACTGCCGATCAGAGCAGCCGGCCGCTAGAATTCTCCTCTAGGCAGCGACTGAATTCGACCTACCTTAAAGCTAGTGTCGAAAATCCTATCGACGGCGGAACTCGAATTTAGGACCTCCCAGTCAGAGACCCTGCAGTGACATCAGTTGATACACTGAGTCACCGCACCCGGTCGGCCCTTGATGTGTGTGTAAATTTCTCAGATATCTCGAGTCACACTCGCATTTATTGCGGGAGCAATGAAGTGACACCATTGTCATTTCATTCATTCCATGAATTAAATATGTAAAATTATTTGAATATATTTTAAGAGTATGTGGTAGTTTTTAAATATTTAGACCTTTGTTACTCTCGCAAAATATGTAACATTTAAGAATTCACTTTCGTTGACTAATGTCGGCTGGAATTTTATGTCTTCCGATTGTCTGATTTACTCTTTTAAAGGCACTTCATTTACTTGTCAAAATTAAACTTGTTTGTCTACTCTCTTATTTTCGGGATACATTGATTTTATTATATCAGATATTTAACTCCTAACCAATGATATATTTTTGTCAGTATAGAAAACAGGACTCCATGAAACAAATTGTTACTGGCCTCTTTTAATTTTTATTTGTATTTTTCATCATCATTACTAGTATACAGAGTTTAATCAAACGATAAAAACAATCACTAAGATTGGAAAATATTTTTATTCTTTATTTGTATTCATTAATTAGTAAAATTGTAAATCAATTCATACAATTCATATCCTCTTTGATAGCACGGTAATTCTTCCCATTTTATATTGAAATTTACAGATTAAAAACGATTTTCAATTATTCCTTTTATTAAAATGTAATCAATAGCTCTCAATTTTTCATGAGTTATTCATTATTTCTCGTCACGATGTTGCATGCATATTCATTCTGATATTCGATAAGTCGCCCCAGTTCCACAGATTAATGGCTCTGTGCTACTGTTCAGTTTGATTAGTCACCGTATGATCAATGAGTTTCTATCGACAGAACTATACATTGATGTTAGGATGAGATCAAATTGATAACTGAGTACTATTGTTACATGACTGTGTGATTATTTTCGTCAGGAATATACTGAAGTGCGAATTTCAATTATAAGGGATTCATACTGCTTTATTTAGCTTTTATATCTGTTCACGTCGCAGTAAAACGAAGCGGATTAAAAATACAATTTGATTAGATTTTAATATGGGAGTTTGAGATAAAATAATAACACTATATTTTGAATTGTCATTTCTCTGTTTTACTGTTCTTTCTCTTATAGAAACGTTGAACGCTTTCAGTATTCTGTTTTATTAAATAGTTTATGCTGTTTTATTAAAAGTCTTCCCAGTCTTCTAATTGAATTTATTCAAGAAGAATTTAATGACTGACGAAATAATGGTTTAATTATGCTTTATTTGGTTCTTTAAAAAAAGCATTTTATTGGATACATTACTTACTGATTTCAAAAAAGTACTAAAACAAATACTAAAATCATCATTTCCCTATTCGAATCCCAGTGAAATTCGATTGATTTTTATAGAAGTAGAGTTGCCGCTGGATTTTCGAGGAGTTGTGGGAATTCTGATGTGGTGTTGTTGACGTTCTTATGAGAAGAAATAAAACAGGTCATCTTCGTCAACATATTAGTTTAATTAAGATAGCCGGCTTTTGACGGCTTTGCCGTCATCGTCAGTCTACAAGATACAGAAAGATATAACAAAATTATAAATAAATACACAATAAGATAGAAAATTAAATTACAATTAATTAATACATTTACAGTTCTTAGTAACAGATAGCAGATAAAATTTCGAAAATGAATTGCCACGGGGAGGGGAATTAATGCAGATAATAGCAGTTCAAATTTCAGATTATAAATATACGTGAAGAAATACACATTCTCATATTCAAAAGAAGCAAAAACAAAATTAGAATAAATATGAAAATAAATTTAAGTATATATGTATATATGTATTGAGATATACCAAAATTTTCCCCTCTCTCTACATTTATATCTGCTAAAGATCTTAGAGTCCGGCTTGCTGGGTCAATGGGTCACGATATATTATAATCCTTATTACCTCTATAATGGATTATAGGATCCGCCGACTATACAGCGCAGCTGGGAATCTGAAATAGAATGATTCTATTCCCAGTTCATTTCTGTTTGGATTGACTAAATGAAAAATCACTTTCTTTTCTAAAGAACAAAATTCAACAAAGTTTATTTTTGCCTTTTTAGCAAACAATTTAGAGAATTTACAATTTTTTTAGGCCTTTGATCAAGATCTCTTTCAATTTACAATTTATACCGCGGTTAACTTATCTTTTCTTCGTTGATGTCCCTCGTAGACTTCTCAGTCGAAATATCTTGCGATCTTGCCGTAGTCCAAAGTTCCAAGAAATCCTCTCCTGCCCCTATCCAAGCTGGTCTCCAACTATCAAAATTATCAGTCCCGATTACGTCCTATGACATAGTCCCGAACTCGATTACCACTCCCGACAAAGTTCCAATTTATACACCAATATTGCTTCCACACCAAAATATCTGCAATATCATTCACTGTCCTTAAAATTTCACTGATAACCCAATTCTATCTCGATTGTACTCGTTCCCTCTCACGAACATACGATCAGTTCAGAAGCGCGTTTCAGAGCAGAATGAAATCTTTCTGCATGATTCATCCCTCGAAGACTTCGTATTAAAACTACCTTCATTTTTTTCATAACATTTGACCGTCCTTCTCTCACCCAGCCAATCCATACGTTCGTTATATTTTGGTGTAGCTGACCTTTTGATCGTCTTTTGAACTTCTTCGCCCAATCCCAGATTTTCTACTTTCGGCATCCAGAAAACTCTTTATGCATTTAGAAAAACCAAAACTACATTGTTTATTCACGGTCGTTGCTAAGCTCTAGCTCTCGTGATATTTCGTAATGCATGTTCCACCATATTGTCTACAAATAAATGTTAGTTTATTTTAACGTGACATATCGGTATGTCACAGTATATATATATATATATATATATATATATATATATATATATATATGAAATGGGGATAGTAATAATAATTAATATAAAATGTTATTACAAAGACGGGGAAATAATTGAATAATAAGTTGAGCCGCTTTGCTTGCCTCACTGCTTTCGGCAAAAGTCGTCAGACTGTGCCCAGAGGAAACGTACACGGGGTTTTATTGCTTTCCGGAGATCTGGCCAGGGGTCGGAGGAGGTCTGTTTAGTATTCTCTTGGAAATGTTTTAGGAGGCGAGGGAGTCAGTTAGTGAGGTCGGGGGGGGGTAAAATTATTAGTAGAGGGCACAGAGGGAAAGTGGAATTGGGTGAAAAGTGGAACTTTCCACCCAGACTCAGGCATTAAAATTCTTGAAATAGAAAATAAATTCTGGAACAGAAGCGCTTTAGAAATCCTTCACATATTTCAAGCCAAGCAAAAATCTGAGGCCCTTCTCAACGAACAAACTAATTTCCCTCTGTTCCCTCTCCTAATAATTTTACATCATAATTGTTATGTTCAGAAAAACCACTCACTTTCCAAACAACAAGTTTATTTACACAGTAACGGAAATATTTACATAGAAACTTTAATATTTAGATGCGGTCAGAAAATCATTTTGCCTAATGCACACTCTACCAAAATCACTGTTTCTCCGATACTACGTCTCCCGCTCAGCCTGCTCCGTCTCTGGCGGCGCCCCCTTATCAAGCAGCCGGCGCCGTAGCCTCGCTTCACGGCCACTGGCTCGCCGGCTAGCTGATTATTTCTCATTGGCCGGGCGTCTTTGCCGGTCTGATGCCCAGCCGCCACACGCCACCGCTACCTCCTCGCGCCGCTTTAGGCGCGCTCTTCAACTTTGTCACACAGCCGCAACAATAATTCATAGTAGTTGCCAATAATCTAATAGTTGATTCTAATTAATAGAACTTCCCGTAATCATGGTTCTGTATATAATCACACGTCCACATGCAACAGGTAATGTAACCGCTTGTCATCGGCTACACTCATGACAAAAGAAATATTGAAGTGACAATACCCGACATCTTGCCCTACAAATAGTTCCTAGAGTAGCGAAGAGATGGCGTTACCTAGAAACAAATTTCTGAACGTACTTTCGCCCTAGCCAATCAGAACTTTTGGAGAAATGCGAATGTGGCATGAGGCTTGACTCGGACGAGATTGTCTTTCTTTCCGGATCGAGACGCTGAAGTGATTAGATGGGTACTATTCCACCACACAACCGACGAGGGACACGTGGAAAATACCAGAAATGAAGCTTTATTAAAAGGTAATTGTCTAAGTATTTTTCATGGGATTAATCACTGTGATATGTCAAGATTACGTAAAATTCGATAGGAATATTAAACAAGTAATGCAACGAATGTAAGAATAACAGTGGTAGTGGACTAAAATGAATTTATAAAACCACGTTGCTACATTCTCGTTGCTGGAATATAGAAGAGATTTTTTGTAACATAGGACGTGTTTCTGTTTCTTTGTTAGAGCTTTTTCAGTTTTAGTTTTGAGCAGTTACTTATTCTACTTTTATTCTATTTCATTTTTATTTATGGATTTCATTTCGAAAATTCTATTGGAGAATTTTGATAATTCCGAAAAGCATAGTTTTTTCAACAACTGGCTCAATTTTCACTAAAACAAAGTTATAATTTGAGTTTGGACTGCATTCTAACGCGACCATCACCTTCTGTAAGCGTGGTTTAACTGGCAAAAAAGAGGAGAAGGCGTAGGGAAAACTCGATTCCATCGGCGGTAGGCACCCGGAACCGTCGCAGGACAACGACGACCTTGGGCGTGAACGTCGTCGACAGCCGTCTCATCGGCGGGACCACGGAAAATTTCGGGTCGTGAGTCACGAAAAGCAGAAGAATATTTACTAAATTGCAGCTTGAAAATTTTCAAGATAGAATTATGATCGCAAATTAAAAACGTTGTAATATGAGCTCTCAGTAACAGACATTGATCGACAAGTTTTACTAAATATTAGTCTTGATAACCAGTAAATTTATTTTTGCAGTCAAGAGAAATCAGATCTACAATTTTTGTTATTGATAAAGTCGCCCTTTGTGTATAATTCTTATCTAAATCATACATAATTGACTTGATGTTATTTGAAATCATTTAAGAGAATTGTCTAGTAAAAGGTTTTGAATATGAATAAAAGCTGTTAAATTGTTTCGGGTAAAAGTTATTTCATGAACAGTAAAGAGACTTTGTAAACAAAATTTTTGCACTGCGAGGTCACAGAAGCTGAATATTATGTAAAATTAGGTATTATTTAAGATTAAAAGGTATAGGAATTTTGGTATTTTGTATGTATTTTTTACAGGATGGTTATTTAAATTGTAAAATTGGTTCTTTTAAAGAGAAATTTGTTTTGAAAGTGTACATATGTACTTACTGTTTGTTTAAAATGAGACGAGTCACTATTATTCTAGAAAACTGCAGTTTGGGTAGAGAAAAAGCACATTGTGTAATCAAAAGGAAAAGTAATCACGTGGGAGAATAGGGAACGTGAGTAATGAAGGATCAATTGAAAGAATATATGTTCTTGTTCTTAAAACATGAAATTGTGTTTGTTTGTTAAATGAATATTAGTTACAAAGACGACCCACCACGATGGGGAATTATCCATAATTTGAGGTATTCAGTTTGTGACGGTGTAATCACACGTCACGAAACAAGAATAACAGATTTACTTCTGTAATTCGGCGTACTACGAAATAGTTAGGTAGATACGTGACGGTTACAGTAAGGAGTGTATTTTGTGTGTAGAATCCATGCTTAAAATTGGCAGGAACTTTAATAATTAGTAAATTTATAATTCAGTTTTGAAATAAGCAATAGAAAACATATCAAAATATCACAAATATCTAGCCTACCGCGAAGTTCGATAAGAACTCAAAAAATGTCACACTAGTTGGTGTAGAAAATCCTCCTCAAACCGTCGGAACACCAACCGAGGACCTCGGCATTCAGTTGATGCCCTCAGCCACCTCTCCCGGTAAATAAATTTGACATCCATGTGGAAGCGACAATGTGACGAGATTAAATTTCGAGGAGGTTCGTTCATGTGTCGATGGGTGGAGGGCTCCGCCAAGCGAAGCGTCGGGCCGAAATTAATCCTCGCAGAAGATCGTGCGACGGCATCCGGCGAGAGGCAGCTTCCGGCGGCGAGTGCTTGAGCCGCTCGCTCCCGCGGACGCTCCCTGATCCGGCGATGGATGGTTCGCCTCGGTAATGAGAATTGCATCGGGCGGAGGGGCTGTGTGCTTATCCGGTATGCCAGGCGACCCGCACGGGCCACGCGCGCGCTCCCAAGACTCCTGATCGAGCTGGTCGGCGGCGGCGGGGGGGGGGGGAGGAAACTGGGAGGGGAAGGAAAAGCAATGGAGGAGGTGAGTGAAAAGGGTTGGTCAGGGCAGTCCAGTTGCGACAGGAAAGCCTGATGTCGGAAACGAACCCGCGTGAATACGTGCAGAGAATTCAATCGATTAAGAGAAGTCGGTGTAATTAAGTCGAAAAAATACTACAGTACTTTCAAACAATTTTAATTGTCTTCTTATTCTTATTCTTCGACTTCTTCTTCATCTTCATCTTCATCTTCATCTTCTTCATTTTCATCTTCTTCTTCTTCATCATCTTCATCTTCTTCATCATCTTCATGTTCTTCTTCTTCATCTTTTCATCATCTTCTTCTTCATCTTCTTCTTCCTCATCTTCTTCTTCTTCTTCTTCATCTTCTTCTTCTTCTTCATCTTCTTCTTCTTTATGCCTGTTTCTTAACCGCTACTTCACTTTTTAGGCATCTAATCTTATTTTCTAATCTTCTGTGTTTTTCTAGGAAAAAATTTGATTATCTTTCTGATGGGTCGTTCCTTCCTGGTCTTGGTCTTCCTTGGTTTTCTCCGGTCACTTGGTGGACATTCTATTGATCTTTTGGGGGAGTCTTTTGTTGTCCATTTTAATTGTTTTAAACTGTATATAATCAATTTTTGTTTCGTTTCAGGTATGAGTGGTATACTCATTTTAAATCGTAACGCACAACGGAAGCGTATGTGTTTACCCGCCCTTTCGGGGCAGGCCCTGGTCGGTAGCTCCTTTATCGCCCGATGTCACTGCAGCGCCTCTGCCCGGGAGGTCCAGGGTTCGAGTCCGTCGGCGGGGGATTTTGACCCCAGCTTTCACCCAGGCCCGAATCAGTCCCCGTCTGGAGGATCATTCTAGCGGCCCGCTGCTCTGAGCGGTAGTTTTTCGTGATTTCTCCGATCAACACTAGGCGAATGCCGGAGCAGTAGACTACCAAACGGGCCACGGACCACGCGCGATCTGTCCTTCCTCTTCCTTGTCCCTATACCCTCCCTACACACACTTACACTAACATGCACTCACTACCACATTTTCCCGAGCCCGTCGGAGCTAGAGTTGTCCCGACTAAGGGGTGCCGCTGATGGGAGAGTCCTGGGGAAAACCCCCAGCCGACGGTAGGTCGGCGCGGACCCTGATCCAGCGGGAAGATCACCACCATCTCCCGAGAACAACGCACTACACTTACGGGACTAATGACCAAAGCAGTTGTCGCGCCCGGAAACACGAAAAAAAATCAATCAATCGAAAGCAGGTGGGTTTGTCCTCAAGTGTATCAATGACGCTGAAGGTACTATAATACTGACGAGAAAATAATTAGTATTCTAATGATGAGGTATACAGTCTAAATACGTGAATTTTGGAATAGGAAGTTCAAAATAAGTCAAAGTAGGTCGAAAACTTCGACGGAATAAATAATTATGCAAAGCTCTGGCGATTTTGAATGTCTGTGTTTTATCAGTTCGGCGTTTTAATTAACATCAGGACTATGTCCCGTCCTTTTTTGTTTTACTTGATTTTGGTATTAAACGACGTTTTTAATGCACCTCAAAAGAGGTGCAAACCGCATCCCAAACGTTGTGATCTTTCAAACTGGAAAATATGATAATTAATATGAATATGCTCCAACAAGTGTTATCTAATAGTATCTCAAGGCCTTAAGCTTTAAAAATATTTCTTTATGAGGACTATAATTAGTGGGTGAATTTCAACGTTTCTACCCTAGTGACTGTTTAGGCTGATATTAAATATATTTAGACTCCCTGATTAGTTTATGAAGTATATTTGCTAAAATGTAATACATAAGTTTATTGAGATCAGAGGCCATCTTTGTCAGTTTGAGTGTAAAGAGAAATTGAATTTTGCTTAAGAAAATTTATCGTTTCAAATAACGTAATTGAAATTAGTTCTCTAAATTTCTATTGAAATGACTATTATTGCATACTCTAAATTAAAAATGTTTTTTCTGCCCCGGGACTTCCCCAGTGAATTTTTCATAGAGAGAGAGAGAGTACTTCGCTTCTAAAATGAACGATTCAAGAACATTAAAAACAGTGCGCTTGGACGATTTTTCCAATTGCGTGGACATCGCACAAACCCCATTCATTTCGCGAGTTCCCTTTATCGAGCTCTATCGATAAAGAAGCCTCGACCGAATAAAAGTAAATGATTTATCCTCTACCGCATGGAATCAATGCACAAAACTTGAGATCCTCGAAGAGGCCTCGTCGGACTTGCAGTCGAAGAAAAAGCATCTATTATTTATCGAGCGCGCCCCGCGGTGTTTTCGGCGAGGGCATAAAACGCAGAGCGACGACTCCAGCGCTCCAAGTGACGACAGACGGCAACAGATGGCGCGGGACTGCCGCACACAGGGCCGGATAACATCGTAAGAGGCCCTAAAATGACCAATTATTGAAAAACAAAAATAGAACTTGGTAAAAGTGTATTAATTCGTAAGAGGCAGAATAATTTAGGTATGTAGTGAGCGGGATAGAGTTTGTTTAGGGAGCGGTTGGCCAGAGTTTGAAAGAGGTGGCTCCTTGTCGATTATGTCGTGAGATTTAAAGTGAAATAATTGTTCAAATACCCAATTAGTAGTGTCTTCAGGGGATTAGAAGATTCGCGAAACCTTGGGGATTAATTATAATTAATTAGTGGTCCAAGGATACTGAACAAGATATCCGCAAAGGTGGAGCAGGTAACAGTGTGCTGATTGATTAGCCACCCTGACCATACGAACAATGTATGTTCCTTTTGTTGGAACTTTAAGTGTTTTATTTGAGTATCCGTAAAAGTTAGAAGAACGGACAGCGACGTTGGATAAGTGGAAAGGAGCGCAGTTAAAATTATATTGGCAATGCCAATGCACTCGGGTTTCCATGGGAGAAAACACTGCTGCGAAACGCAAGTTCATGTATACGTAACAGCAACTTATGGAGACCTCCAGTAATTTTAAAACATTTAAGTGAAGTAATCAAAATATTAATGAAAGTAAATTTCTAACATTTACCATATACAACCTGAATATTTCATTAAAAAATATACGAGTATTTGCATTCAAGTGCGTCGTGAGCTGCGTTTCCTCATGTGTTGAAAAGCTATTTTAAGCAATTTAGCTACATCCTACACACCTATGAGATGAAAGAGGTCACAGAAAACTTTAAGAGAGAGAGAAAGAGAGAGAAAGAGAGAGAGAAAAGAGAGAGAAAAGAAAGAGAAAGAGAGAAAAGAGAGAGAAAGAGAGAGGAAAGGGAAGGAAAGAGAAAAGAGGGAGAATGACACAGAGGGGGCGAGTGAGAGAAGGGGCAAGAGAGAGATGGGAAGAGAGGGAGAGAAATAAAATAAAGATAATTCAATGACTGCGTAAAACTGAATCTAGCTGATTGTAGTACAGTTCACTGGTATCCTTAATCAATGAAATTTAAGTTGTGTAGTGCTCTGTATTTTCCAGTAATAGTCGTAAGTAGTATGAACACTAGCTAGCGAAACAAACGGGCGCTTAACCCGAGTGTGAATGCATGTTGCGTTGTTTACATCAGGATCATTCTTGGACTGAACAAAGCTTAGGCACACTTTTCGTCGGTAGAAGGGCGGCGCGCCCCACTGCGCAAAGAGCGCGCGGCCCCCGCGGCGTCCATTGTCTCCGCGGGGACAAGCGCGCTCTCTCGCGGACAATTATTTGCGCGGGTGGCGAGGGAACGCGGCGAGAAGGGCCGGCTTCCGAGCCGGAGGGAGCCGTCTGGGAGCAGTTTCCACGGGGCGGAGACGTCGGTGGACGAGGAGGCGGGCAGCCAGCACCGCGGGGCGGAGAGGGTCGGAGAGGGTCGGAGAGGGTCGGAGAGGGTCGAGGGGGTCGAGAGGGTCGAAAAGGGGCTGGGAGGGGAGAAGGGGTGGAGAGGCCGAGAGGGGCGGAGGGGGGGGGAGGGTGAGAGGGCCGGGAGGGGAGAGGAGCGAGGGGGCAGAGAGGGCGGAGGGTCTGAGGGGGTCGGAGGGCGGAGGGGGGTGAGAGGGCGGAGAGGGGGGGAGAGGGGCGAAGGGGGAGAGGGCGGGAGGGGAGAGGAACGGAGCGGAGCAGAAACTGGGCGAGATCGGGCAGGCAGGCGGAAAAGAGAGACGGCCCAAGTGGCATGCAGCCGGGTGTTAGGCCGCATACTACCGCAGTGCAGTAATAGAGGCAGAGGAGTCCAGAGGCGAGATGGGTGCGGGCGGCGGGATAGCGAGAGAGACAAGGAGGTAGGAAAAGTGGCAAAGAACGGAGGTGGCGAGCCGTGGGGCGACGGGGGGGGCGGACGATAGCGGGTGCTAACAGAGAGAGGTGGGGTAGAAGGGGGAACAGAGGTAGGGCGAATCTTGTCGAGGAGTGAAGGTAGGGCAGCGATAGTGGTACAGACAGAGAGGTGTGACGAGGCGGGGAAGGGTGGCACAGAGGCAGGGCGAACCTGGGAGGCACGGGCGAACGCGGAAGAGAGTAGGGAGTGGCAGGGTGACGACAGTCCAGGGCGTGAGATGGGCCAGTTGGAGGTGTGCCGGGAGGGTCGGGAAATGGCTTGGCGAGGCGAACCCGAACGGGTATAGGCGGGGCGGGAAGAAGCGGGTGAGGCCAGAAGATTAGATATGATGCGATTCGAGCTGGAATCAGGTGGCTTGGTACAGTTTCCACAAAGCAGCGAGCGGGGTGAGGAGGGGTGAGGAAAATCCGCTCAACGCTTTCAATTCCTTGTTGCTTGGGGCAACCGTTTGGCATCTGCTCTTGAAGAGATCCAGGTTTGTTGAAGACGAATTTAGGATCGCGTTTCTGATCAACACCACAAGTAGTAATACGTCTTATTGGTGCGGGTACTAGCATAAAAAGAAAATGAGAAAATGTCCCACCACGATATCAAATTATAAAACTGTAAACTGTAATATTTATATAATTTTCTACGCATGTGTGTGCAGTGATGCCGAATATTCACTCTGAGATTATCGAGTGGGAACATAAATACAGATTTGACTGAATAATTTTCAAACTTATTTGTTTTCGACACCTTTTTACTCTTTATATTTTGAAATCCTTCCGGATTTATGACAATTGTCTAGTAAAATGTCTCACCCCATGTCTTGCCACTGAGCGGTGGATCAGTAACTGTTTCCCCGCAGTGTTGATCGGGATGTCTTAGATTCGAGTCTCGGCAGCGGTAGGATTTCCGACCCTAGCTTTTCAGCTAGGTCGAATCGAGTTGTTGGCTGAAGGAGAATTCTAGCGGCCGGCTGCTCTGATCGGTAGTTTTCCGTGGTTTCTCCGATCAACACCGGAATCCCGAGCAATACCCAACCAAATGGGCCACGGACCGCGCGCGAATTGTCCTTCCCATTTTTTGTCCTATCTTTTCCCCTTACACACACACACTTACACTAACATGCACTACACTAGCGCATGTTCCGGGAGATCGGTTGGGAGCTTAGAGCTTGTGCCAGCTGGGGCGATGCCCAGCTGGTGGGAGAGTCCTGGTTGGGGGGAAACCCCACTAGCCGACGGTATGTCGGCGCCGGATCTCGCCATCCAGCGGGGGAAGATCACCGTGATCTCCTGAGAAAAAACATGCACTACACTAACGAGACTAATGGAACCAGAGCAGTTGACGCGCCTGGAAACACGAAAAAATCAATCAATTGATGCGTTATTGATCTACACACATGTTTGTTTGTTTTTTGTTTGTTTTTTAAATGAAGCGCTTCTCAGTGGCTCTGCATGAGACCTCACGAGTTTTAGCACCGTTCTCACATCCCTTTTAACTCGAAGGATGGGAACTCGAGGATTAGGTAACTGCGTTAATCACCAGTAAAGGGAAAAAATCATTTTGTTAAAAACCATTCGGATCACAACTGTTTGTTATATCAAATTGTCAAATAACGAGTAATCCCTATTAATTTTATTGTTTTAATAAACTGATTTTGTTATTGAAAAATATTTTTTTCCAACTACAAGTCAATAGTTATGGACGTAAATTGTAATAATTTGGCGAAATACTAATATTTTCTTTTAGGCAAAAAAATGTAAACCCACTTGAAGAGCGTAAGGATCATTTTTAGTCCCCATTGCGTGAGGCAAGGTAATGAATCATACCATCCCTCCTGGTAGTGCTAAACAGGTGGCGTAGATAATATGCAAAATGCTGTCGCAATGCTGTAATGATGGCGAGACTACTGTGATCATGATGAGAAAAGCACACGATAGTGGATAGTGGTGGATGATGTCAATCAATTATGATTATGATGATGCTAGAGTGATTCACGGTCGATAGTGGCCATACAAATACTTTGAACATTGGTAGGAATGAAAAATGGAAATGTTCGGGCAGCATTTCTGATCCTACCTCACCGACCCGAACACTGATATCTGGCATCTAAGACATCCCAAATAGATTTCAGCATCGTCCACACAACGCGCTTAACTCGCAGGCTAGGCGGGAGTGGAGGATGGGCTTGGCAGGTTAATCGCCAGCAATTACCCGGTCGGCTGACAAGGGCACCCGTTGGGCCGCGCCGCGCCCGGCCGGGCCAGGCGGGCCGGCCGCCTCATTATAAGAGCTCTTCGGCCCCTCGGAACTCGGCTCGCCCCGCACCACCCGTCCCCGCTCCTCCCCGCCGCCCCGCCCCTACCCGCTGCCGCCGCCCCACCCCTTCAACCCGACGCACCCCGCCACCTCACTCCCGCCCCCTCTCCGCCCCACCCGTCCCCACCGAACTTCCCCGCCCCGCCCTCTCTCCCCCGCTCCGGCCGCGCGGACAATGGAGCGCGGATGCGAAGGGCGGGTATCAAAACGGGGGATTACGCTCGCGAAGGCAGTCGGCAGGGGAACGGCGAGGCGCACTGGTCCCCACTCTCTTTTCGTTTCTTGGCTTTATCCTTTTAGGAATTTTACCAGCGATTAAGGTTATTCCCATCCGACCGGCGGGTAATGGTAGGAGGGTACTACACCACTTGAAATTCGGGTAAAAACTGAGATTTGGGATGAGAGAAATATTCCTTAAACGTCCAATTGCGGATATGCAAAATTCCGTAAATGTTAACTTCGCTTTTTTAAACTGGAATTTCACGACATGCATATAAAGACAACTCAGGTAATTCTAATGATGATCCTTTTAAGTGCTTACATATAAAAAACCTTCTTTGCTTGGCAAATCGTTTGATAATAGTTGTTAAATCATTAAACAAAATCTAAGGAAGTTTTTGTTCTATTTGTTTTGTGACTGGAGACCACGCGAGCGTTTGCATCAACTTATGATGGTGTTCTATTATTCAACCAGATATACATCATCATTAAATAAATTATCAAATTATGGTGGGGATTGTATACATAATTATTTCTATTTCACAGATGGTTGGTACGCCTGGAAATCTCTGAAATTGGAAGGCCCCAGATCGCTGGTTGAATGGACACTGACAGTCAGTCTTGTCAGATGGGATCTATTATATGGAGTCGTTTGAGTGCATCTTTTGCCTAACAATGATTATTCAAATTTTCGATTCTGTACAAATATTAAACAAGGAACTCTAGACGTCGACACTGTGCGTTATGAACTGACGGAAAAAAATAGATGTACTAACTGATACGTCGAACGCTTCTAGTGATACAAAATTTCAGCAGATTTGGCGTAGACGCGTTCAAGCTGATATTGAATTTGAACTTGACGAACCTCATGTTCCTCGTCAGCGAAAAGATCCTAAACGTCTTGATCCAGAATCAAAAGAACACTTCAAATTTAAAAATGAAATTCTTTTTAAAATTATATTTTGGGGTCTCGATAAATATCGGTCCTTCAAATGTCGATTGATAAAAGTCCGCCCTTTTTAAATGTTGAACGCTTGCCTTGACAAACCTGTCGACGTCCATAAAATTGAACAGTTTTAAGCAAATGGTTTCGAGGGAGAAAGATTGCTGAGCGACCGGGACATGTTTCTGAAACTTTTGGAGAGGCGAAATAAATCGGAGAAACACTCGGAGAAATATATTTTCTGCAAAAGTGTGGATGAACAAGAGGGCTTATCCCAGAGTTTGTAGGTTTTGTTAGCATACTGGTCACGATTCCTGAATCGTCCTAGTCAAATGAACAAAGTTCCTCGGTATTGAGTTGACTAAATACTATATGCAATCAACACTGTTACAAGATCGGCTCATTGGATTTTATGATTTCATATATTTATAGCGACATGACCTACAAAATTGATTTGCAAAAAACTTTAAATGCGTTTTTATTAAAATGAAAGATATTCTGTTTTTCAGAGCAAAACGAATCAACAGATAATGAAAAATAAGACAAATGATAAAAGTTTTATTACACTTAATCCTAAATAAGGTGGATTTAGATGTCAAAAATACAAAATGATCAATAAAACTTGAAATGTCTAAAACGTCTAAAAGCAAAGAAAAAAGACGTAAAAATGTGATCAAAACAAGTTTAGATGAACAACTTAAGCTATTGATATGATACTGAAGTAATCGAGACTTCTATTCGTCCAAGTGCACTCATCTAGCAAACGTTTAGTTTGAATGTTTTACAGAAATCTGTCTTCGTTACGCAAAAACCTGAAGTGACAATGGTTGGGGTAGAGTCACAGGGAAATAGATTAAACGTACTCACAACGGCTGACATTACAATATATGAGAGAAGAAATCGAATAAAGCTACTCAGGAATTGACTGATGAACATTTGTGGCATCTTGTACATTTTGTATGGAGCAAGTATCATTAAAATGTTATTAAAATAGAGGAAATCAGCAAAACAATGCATTAAAAATGACATAAAGATTGGTCGATTCCTTTTGTCACAACATAAAATGAGTTTCTATTTTAAACGACATTGTTCTAAAGGGAAAGGTAAAAAATAGGCGTTAAAGGCTGATTATTCCACGACGCAAATGTCTAGCCTTACCATTTGTCTATTTCGGATACCAGCCGATGTGGTAGAGACGGGTGGCGTTCAATCATATTCCAAGCCGTGCCGGCGTCGGTAATCGAAATCAACCACCACTCGCGAGCAAGTACCAGCAGGGCGTGGAATTCCTAGAAACGGTCAACGGTGTCGGTTTGTAGACCCAGGAGGGGCGAGGTGTTCAGGGATCAACTGCCCTGAACTGCAGCGCTTGACCGGGAGCCTGTTCCCGTCCCGAAGCGGAGGGTTTCGACACCCGCTTTCAGCTAGGTCGACCCGTCGCGTCTGAGGAGAATTCAGCAAGCCGGCTGCTCTGACGTTATCCGTGGTTTTCCCACCACAAAGTGAATGCCGAGGTACTAACAAACGGGCCAGACCGCGCCGGGTCTTTCCTTCTTCTTCCTTCCCATACCCCCCCACACACACTTCACCCAACATGCACCACTACCCATATTTGAGACCGGTCGGAGCTAGAGTTGTCCCGGGTGGGCGGTGCCCGCTGGTAGAATCCTGGTTAGAACCCAATAGCCGAGGGGGTCGGTGCGGGTCTCGCCCCCAGGGGAAAGATCACCGCCATCTCCTGAGAGAGAGAAAACATGACCATACCAACGGAAATCGACCAAAGTAGTTTATGCCTGAAACACGAAAAACAAACCAACTCAGTAGGGAAGAGCATCTTAATGGCTGCCAGCACTCCTCAGGGTAGCAAATTTTACCTTCCTCAAACGGAATGGGGGGTGAACCGTGCGGGTTTTCAATCAAGCGCATGGGGTACGTGCCTCAAAGCTTGGGAATCAAGGAGGCCTCTATTTTAAAAAATCTCAATAAAAATAGATCTAATTCAGTAGTATTCCTTAAATAAACGCTCGGAGACCTGGGCAAATTTACACCATTAGAGTACTGAAGGGGTAAATTTTGGACCCCATTTGTTTTTGTTTTTATGACTATTATTTTCTCTTAAAATTAATTCTAATATTTTTTCTTCAGTATTTATGTATTGATTTTTGCATTAGGCTAATAATTAGTTACAAGGCTGCTTTTAATCTTGCATTTATTGAAAACTTATCAAAACTCTTCACAAACCGTAATTCACTTGCTGTTTAACAGTTTTAGCACGGTTAAATAATGTATTCTTTAGTACATCCGTTGAACCGGATATAAGCCTGAACAATGTAATATGTAATATTGAAAAAAATAAGGGGATATATTGGAAAACAACACAACTACAAGTGATAATATGTAAACTTAAACTCTTGACGATTCATGCAAAAAATGGTAGAATAAATGACTGCCACATATGACACGGAGTACTAAAGGGTAAAATTTCATAACTAAAGGGAAAAATGTATTTCCAAAAAAAAAAATATTGATTTTATTCTCTGGAGCGTATTTTCGACATGGTAGGGAAAATATTCACCTAGAAAAAACTGTCATATAGTTAATAACACTAACTGAAATAAATTACAAAAAATGTCCTGCGGTACAACATATAACCCTTCGGGCTCTTAAGGTGAAATTGACAATTGAATATGCTATGATATGTTGGGCGGTTAGCAGCCATAGAGACTAATTTCGAATCATATGCGCTGTCAATAGACCGTGTTGTTCAATAGATCACAAACTTTCACATTAAACACCTGTGTATTCACGAACGCTTTCAAGAACCAGAGCAAATATGTTTGATGAAATGGAACTTTTAACAGAATGAACCGTCCTGTGGAAGACAAAAGTAGACGGATTAATGGTAATGCGCGATTGTTTGCATGCGTTTAAAGGTAAAATGGCAATTTGTTCATTTTCGTACGTATTAATTTCCAACAGGGCTGCTCAGTGTGGTCGATTTAACACTAATCTTCCTTGTCAGTTATGAAGAGGCTCTTAGGACCGAATACCAATCCCTTTAACATTTCCGCGGCAAATTTTATTGGATTTGACTCATGGTATTTTTAAAAACAAAACACAACTCATTAGGTGAAATGAAATCCGTAATAAGTAATGCTTAAACTTACTTTTGTGTTTCTTTTCTTCGTAAGCCGTCAGAGATATACAATTATTATGGTATCTATAATGACGAACATTAATGAAGGTATTTTTAATGAATCTTTCGAAATAAATTCCACTTCATCCGAAAACTGTCACTTTCCATCTCACTGGTCAGAAGAGAGAAATAGTTTTCGAAAGAGGCAAAAGAAGATCTGTGGCTAATTTGAACCCATTTCAGATAATAATAAATTAATTTTTAAAAATTAAATTTTTTTAATTAAAATTTAATTTAATAATTTGTTTACTTTAAACATTTACTTTAATTGTTTGAAGTTAACAAAACCGTGAATTGACTCAAAGATTATCAGAGAAAATTCTAAGAGCAGAGATTGGTTAAAACCGGTTGGAAGGAATTCAAGATGTTAGTTTGAGAAAACACAATTGCCTTAGATTATATCAGAAAACCAAAAAAAAATACAAGAAAAAATTTTAAATTTGGTTCACTGTACTTGGACAAAATATATCAAATACTATTGGTACTATACACAAAAATTTAATAAAAATATGATTTGTTGTGGTTATTTTCTCCTCCCTTCACCTTTACCATTTCTTTATCGTCCTCGTTCTTTTCTTCTTCTCTTACTTGTCCGCTTCCTTTGTCCACCCCTTGCTTTATCCCGCCTTCGTTTGCCCTCACATCTTGCTTTATCCCTTCTCTTGATCATTATTTTCCTCCAAAACCTTATCCTCCTCATTATCCTCCAACATCATCATCGGCGTCGTCCTGTTTCTTCCACTCCTCCAACTTCGCGTTTTCTCAATCTTCTTACACTTTAACCTAATGACCAACATTTTGATAACGTTAACAGAAAATGACACAAATGCAGAAGAGAATCGAGGAGATTCGCTCAGGCAACGGCGTCACCCTCTGCTTCGCTGGCCCAATAGCTGCGATTGCTCGTCCTGATTCCCTGATTATGCGCGTCACGTGGCCTTCCGCTCCGCCGTCTTACCTCCCCGCGCCCTCATCCCGCCACCTCCTCCTCGCCCCCACCCTGCGCCATCATCTGCCTGAAGGGGGCGCCCCCTCCACCCGCCCTCCAAAGCAGCGAATTAAGAAGGCTGTGCGCCTTGGAAGCGGCGGCTTCGGGTGGAGGGGGAGCCCGGAGTTGCCTCATTACCACGCGCAGACACGCGCGGCGCTCCTGGAAATGAGGGGGGCGGGGCGGTGGAGGTTGGGGCGGAGGCGATGCAACGTGTTGGAAGTGGACATGGCGGAGGATGGAAAATGACATTGATACTATTTCTGTTCGAATACAATTTATGCCACCTATGGAGTGCCGCATGGGTCGCATTTAGGGCCATTATTATTTTTCGTATTTTTCAACGATCTGCAGAATGTGATTTCATTTAATTTAATTTTACTTTTTGCGGATGATATGAAACATTTCGAAATTATTTGATTGATGACACGTTTTTATTACAGAAATATTTAGATTGGCTTATCGATGGAGTGCTTAGAGTAACTTGGATGTGCATGAAAGTGCAAAAATATTACAACAAATATTTTTTACCAACAAGGAACTGTTGGCATGAATTAATCTACTGATTAAAGTTTATAAATAATAAAAATAGTTAAAGATTACGTTGAGAAATTGACTTTTGTGCCACATATCGATTGCAAAGTTAAGAAAGCTTAGAAGTTAAGAATTTATTTTTCATACCGCACGAAACGTTAAAAATAAACTGCATTAATTTATTACACTTTTCTTTAGTTCTAAGCAACATAGAATGTGCAACACTATTTGGTTTCTCTCTTATACAAGTTATACAGCCTCAATTGAAAAGGTTCAAAATAAATTTCCGAGATTTCTAGATTTTAAATTTGTATATTATTTTATATATTAATTTGAATTCTCTTGACGTTTCTGTCAATTTTTATACCCAGAATTAAACTACATCTTCCGAATTATTTTCTGTGCCTCATTCTTATACCAATTTACTTTTTAACTTTACTATAATTAGATTTTATAATTTTGGTAATTATATATTTAGGATCCAATAAATCTATGAACATTTTTTAAGTTTTAAAAAAATTAACAACCTCCATAATTGAAAAAATAAATATTTCTTCCCCTGCGCATAATACATTATTTCAATTGAATTAGTCACAATTAAGAGCTATTTCCTCTTACAATAATGCTTGAATAGATGTAACAAATCTACATGAACGAAAGTTTACAACTGAAAGTGAGGAGCAAGAGAGATCCGGAGGCCTAAGGAGGAGTGAACCTCAGATGCCTCATTAGTATTCGTGAGCAGCCTTTTCATATGCAAATGACTCAGGCATGATAGAGGGAGTTGGGGCAGAGTGAATACATTGAATCGGGATATGTGGAGGCGACATGGTGTCATTCATTTTTTGTTTTTGTCATCACAAACAACGATTTCATTATCTTCTATGAAATTCAGTGTAAGAGAGTAACTTGCTTGTTTATACTTCACAATACACAACAGGCAGAAAGATGTACACCTTGGGAAAAAGACGATTTTTCGACACAAAAACCTCGTTTTGCGAATCACTGATACCAAAAACGTGGATAAATCTTGTGCAAATATACCAGCAAACGAGGCTCACGGCCTCAACTGATGTCATTGACGTGCCTCTGACCGGGAGGTCCTAGGGTCCGAGTCCCGACAGTGGCAGGATTTTCGACACTGGATTGTCAGCTAGGTGGAATGTACAGCCGCTGTCAGGAGGAGGATTCTAGCGACCGGCTGCCCTGATCGGTAGTTATCCGTGGTTTCTGCGACCTACACCACGCGAATGCCGGAGTACCAACAAACGGGCCACGGACCACGCGCGATTTTTCCTTCCTTGTCCTATCCTCATCCCTTACTTACACACATACTTATATGCTCTACACAATCACACTTGTCGGAAGGCCAGTCGGGAGCTTAGAGCTTGTCCTTGCTCGAGCGATGCTAGTGGGAGAGTTCTGGCTGAAAAAAAAAAAACCCGCAAGCTGACATAGATCGGCGCAGGATCTCGTCAGTCAAGCTGGGGAAGGTCACCACTACCTCTCGCGGTAAAAACACGCACTACACTTACGGGACTAATGACCTTAGTTGACGCGCCCGGAATTATCAGTCATTCAATCGTTCCAATATGCAGTAAATTACTTCATCGAACAGTTGTGCAGTCAAAATCAACGTTTTGTGGTTTCTGATACCGAAAATTAATTGTTTTACGGAAAAACGTATGTCTGCCTGTGCACAAGACTACGATTTAAATTGTAGGCAGAAGTTTCACCAAAATTGATATTCCTGGACTGATCTGGTTGATGTTGCCTTCCCCTTGAATTTAAAACTGATATTCTTATTTTAAAGGATACTTGACGTAAATTCACAACTATTTCAAAATTTTCTCTAAAATGGTTCCAATATTTTAATTTTTTTCTTAGATAAACAAAATAAAATGGAATTCGTCTCATATTCGTTCAGGTCCCTGAATTTTAGAAAATTGCAAATATTTTACAAATTTGTGGCGTCTTTCTACAACGATAACAATGAACATGTACATTTTTGTGATAAAATCAGTTCTTCAAAGTTAGGTGTGTAAATGATTGTAGGTTGTAATGGTCTAATAGAATTTATACAGCTATTTTGATCCCATCGAATAAAAGGCGGGGTTTTTATTAAAAAACAATAATGTTTTATCTCAGACATCAGTTTTGCCCAACATTGTACATCCTTTCGGCGAAGGTTGTTTGTCTTTTTCAAGCACTGGAAAGAAAATTATAACAAATATTCTAAAAAATGTTCAAAATAATATACGAGCCTCCAGAAAAAATACATTTTATTGGCGTAATAGTTAACCTCCGAGGCGAAAATAGAATCTCAGAGAGTTGATATTTTTTATTTGTGATCTCATTTCATTTTCTTAATCGTATTCATTAATTTATTCTTATAAATATCCTCTATTATTTCCCTTGGAATTTTCCCGGCTGTCTTATATCTTGTCAGCCCTCTTCGGGGATAGAGTGGAGTTATATCTTCTTTGTAGAGAGTGTAATAATCATACGAATAAATAGAAGAGAAAACTGTAATTAGGCCGAGCGTCCTAATATGGTTCACGTCTCCTAATCATCCTGCAAGGGACGTGATGAATTAAACACATTTATTCATTCTTGATGTCACAGCTGATTTTGTATCGCATCCGGAGTGGCTACTGATGTAGATCACATAAAATGTGTATTATACTTGTATAAATAATTTCCTGAAATTCGCTCGTCGTCCTCTACGGACACTCTAGGTGTCCCAGAAGAAATGTCTTGCACTCTCTTTGTGTAATCATATCCACTGCACTCTTCGTAATTTCATCCGTTCGTTCCTCGATCTCCCCTTATCTCTATCACCTTTTCCCCTCTCTCATTTGTGCAGGAGAGAGAATTTGTCCCCTATAGTTTTGAGTCAATATACCTGGTTTTAACGACAAGAAAGGATTCAAGATAATTTCTAGACAATTGTGTGGTAGCCATGGAATCACCTCACTTCTTTAGAACTTCAACCTTATCAATAGCCACGATTCTTCAAATTATCTAGCATATTTATCCCTATGTAATAGAGCTCCGCATCTGAGATGTCTCCTTTGATGACGATTGCTAATCAGATGCTGTCGTGTGCCTTATCAGAGCCTCAACGAGGGAATCAAAGCAAATTTATTTTCGTGAATGCAAACTGGAATAAATAAATACACAGGGTCAGGATTAAATGTTTTGCAGCTTCCATGTAACAGCTACGTTGGAATGAACACGACCCTTTATTCGCGGAAATCATTGCAGTTTTCTCGTTAGTCGGAGGCAAAGAAAAATATGTGGATAACATAATAAGAAAAATGCAGAGTTTTACTGAAATTCGCAGTGCCCGCCTTTGAGGAGACTATGGGAGACCGGATGACACTAATACTTCCATAACTTTATCCACTCCCTTCAACATTCTCTCCTCTGTCTCTCGACCCTCTCTCTTTCTCTCTCTCCCACTCATTTCCACTCTCCCTGCTGCTAAACTGATATTGATACTCTAAACAATAACGTTTCATTATAGTATGTACATCGGTATAACTATAAAGAATTATTCAAACTTTTCCCAACAATTGTTCTTGAGCATCATTCATCTCAGAGAAGATACATGTATTTAAAATCAATTGCAAATGATACACATGAGATTCATGTCTCCTAGCATTTCTGCTACAATCAAGCCTATTTGAACCCCGTTTTATTGCATGTGACAGCTGGATGCAGATTCTGTTAAGATATATAGTTTCGCTGAAATTCCCCAGAGTGCTTCTAGGAACATTGCAGAGACACTCAAGGAACATCTGCCTTACTTCCGTTTTATAATCAATTGTCAAGTAAAGAAAGCAGCAGCTATTGTTCTACGAATAACGTCTTTCATAGCTAGTCTCCGCTTCTGAGAAGTCGCCGGGAGGGGTGTTCAGACCCTATACTGTGCACCGTTCAGCGCCTCAAAGCAGATACAAGTGTTCAACATCAAACATAAAGGAACACTAATGAATCGATACACATCATATTCATATACCTCCCAACATTTCTGCTACATATAGACGTTTCTACTGCAAGCCTAACTGAACGCAATCCATTCTTGTCGGATGTGACGGCGTCCTGGATGTGAATTATGTAAAAGGTAAAGTTCGCTGAAATCCACCCAACACGTGCTTCAAGGAATATTGTAGAGACACTCAAGGAACTTCCGCCCTACTTCCGTTTTATAATCAATTGTCGAGTAAACAAAGCAGCAGCTATTGTCCCGCGAATCACCTCGCTCGCAGCGAGTCTCTTCGTCTGAGGAGTCGCCGGGGGCGGCGCGGCGAGCGCTAATCAGACGATGTCTTGTGCCTCGTCAGCGCCTCCTCGGCGCACAGAGTCAGTCACCTGGCCCGGTAATGAAATCCGAACCTCACGCGCGGGCGCGGGGCGGGGCGGGGCGGGGACGGGGGCGGGGGCGGGCCGGCAGCCATTGTTCTGCCAGGGCGGCGGCGGAGCGGAGCGGCGCCCCGGGCGAGACGTCGCCGCCGCCGCCGCTGCCTGCCGCCCGGGCGATACGAAACTGCTCGCGAACGCTCCGCAGTGGGTGGCATGCCCCCAAAATAACGCACGAAATTCAATGAACTACCGGCAAAGTTGGCTCAGGACACCAACTGATGAAACGGAAGTGTGTCTGACGAGAGATCCTAGGGCTAGAGTCTAGGATCTCTCCTAGAGACGGAGGCAGGATTTTCAATATTCGCTAGATAGCTTAGTCATATTCAGCCACGTCTGGAAAATTCTATTGGCCGGCTGGTCTAATCAGTAGTTACCCATGGTTTCTTCGATCAATACCAGGCGAATGCCGGTGTAGTACCATAATAAACGGGCCACGGATCGCGCGCGTTCTTTCCTTGCTCTTCCTTGTGCTTTACTCACCCCTTACACAGATTTATACTCACATGCACTACACTATCACGGTTGTTGGAAGACCAGTCAGGAGTTTACAGTTTATCCTAGCTTTTTCCCTGGGTTGAGAAAAACCTGGTTGTGAAAAATCCACAAGTCGGCGGGTACGTTGACGTCGGATTTCGGCATCCAGTCGGGGAATTTGCCGTCCCCTCACGCGATGAAAACATGATTAAATGAATGACATGAAACATGATGAAAACGCAATGAAAACGCGCGGGACTCTCCACCATACCCTTACAGGACTAATGACCTTAGCAGTTGACGCAGTTGACGCGAAATCACTATTGATTGATTTGATTGATTTTTTCATGTTTCCGGGCGCGTCAACTGTTTGGGTCATTAGTCCCTCTAGTGTAGTGCATGTTTTTTCTCGGGAGATGGCAGCGATCTTCTCCCGCTGGTTGGCGAGATCCGGCGCTGACCTACCGTCGGCTAGTGGGGTTTCCCTCTAACCAGGACTCTCCCATCAGCGGGGCACCGCCCCAGTCGGGACAAGCTCTAAGTACCCAACCGGTCTCCCGCAATAGTAGTGTAGTGCATGTTAGTGTAAGTGTGTGTGTGTGTGTAAGGGGTGATGATGAGACAAGGAAGAGGAAGGAAAGATCGCGCGCGGTCCGTGGCTCGTTTGTTTGGGTACTGCCCCGGCATTCGCCTGGTGTTGATCGGAGAAATCACGAAATCACTATTCATCCAATCAATTAATCAATTCAATGAATTTAAAGCTACTAACAGTTCCCCTGTTCAAACTCATAGAGAAATCAATCACAAGTTTCCTTGCTTTCTTGTCAAAGCTTTCATAAATTCTTCCAAAAATTAAATTTAATTCTTCACGGAGCCAGTAGAATTCTCTATACGCGCAACTACGCGTTTCGTTGTTAACAGGTTTCAACCGGCGGGGAAACACATTTTTTGGCCCAGCATATTGAGTTGTTGCATATCCTTAATAGTAAATAAATTATTTAAGATGGTGAAATCACGTTTACTAGTGTTCGGCGGGTCACGTTCTCGATTAGACAAAGGGAGTTCGTGTGTCTACTGGAGAGCTGTCAATAAGGAGTTACCTAACAATCAGAAGCAAAAGTAATATATGTAACATTTTATATGAAAATTATCACTATGTTTTATTGGCAAAAAGTAATAATTTTCAACTCCTCTGCATTACATAGAAGTTTGTAAAACTTTTTTCTGAGACATTCTGTATAAGTCCGGGGTTTCAACCGAGAAAGACAAATCTTAAATGACGCAGCAGAAATTAATGTATTGCAAGTCTTAATTTATCCTATTGTGAGAAACGTTAAGCGTGTTAACAAGCAATATATCATGGATTGTAGGTAGGACGGAAGCTGATTGATTATGTGCTCGTATGAAAGTCGTTACAATGCAAGACTTGAAGTGTGAAGGAGAAGATTGTAAATGAATATGCCTGCTCATGAATATTATCTCGATGATAGTTTTACGTACATGAAAACAAAAATACACGGACAAAAGTACACAAATTTTTGATGGGCGCTAACGTGCTGAGTCGACTTTATGTGCGAAGCGTTCAGTTATATGATGGTGATTTTTCAAGTGCCTACAACCTATCTAAAGTCTCATTAAAAGTATAAATTCTTACACTTATCATTCCACCAAATATAGTACTCTCATATAAGAAGCGTCTTCGTTTGCACTGATTTTTTACGTTCAGTTTCTCCTGTTCTGCGTAATAAACCGTTTGGTTTCGAAAGTACTTGTCTGAACATGAAGTGGAACCATTCCAAAATTTATTAAAGGATTTCTCAGCGGACGTGATCTATCTTAGAAATTCAAAGTTTAAAATCAAATCCTCAAAGTGAAATATGGAAGCAAATTATTAATTGTAAATTATATACTATTTTTTCAAGTGGAGGTGAAGTTGTAAATTGAGGGTAAATGTCGCTGAACATTATTATTATTAATACATCCTCTATTCATCGAAAACTCTATTCAATCAAATACGTTATTTGTTCCTTTCATAATTTACTGTCCCCTTGAGTCACTCTCTTTATAAACTAGACACCCACAGCCAGATGTAAACAGATCGCAGTGCTTCCATCGGATGAACATTGACGAATATCACTTGCACAAATAGAAAATTAATCCCTTCGTAAGCTACAGTCTATGGAGTTGAGAGTCCGCAACTGAACCTTTGCTTTCAGGGAGGTTCTAGATTTAAGTCCCTACGGCGACTGTCTTTGGATCTTCACGAATTAGTGGAATCGAAGCAGACCACTGTAATGGAATTGCAGAGGCTAGCCCCTTCAATGGAACTATAATACAATCGGTTTACCTCTGATCCAGTCCAGTTGGATGTTGAAATTTTGCTATTAACAACAGGACACATACGGCGCGTGATCCTTAATACTTTATCCCCACGCTCATGCTTACGATCAAGCGATGACCTGATTTCCCGCCCCTGTGTCGTCATTCCCCACAAAGACACTGCCAGCACTGTGCGTGTACGCGATGTCAGGACAGAGTGCATACTGATCGGAGAAAAGAGAGATAATAAAGGAAACAGAGAGAAAAGAAGGAGAGGAAAGAAATCAGAGAGAGAGAGAGGGAAAGAAAAAGAGAGAGAGAGAAAGAAAAAGAGAGAGAAAGAAAGAGAGAGGAAGAGAAAAGAGAGAGAAAGAGATAAAAGAGAGAGAAAGAAAGAAGAGAGAGAAAGAGAGAGAGAAAGAGAGAGAAAAAGAGAGAGAAGAAGAGAAAAAGAGAGAGAAAGAGAGAGAGAAAGAGAGAGAGAGAGAGAGAGAAAAGAGAGAGAAAAAGAGAGAGAAAAAAGTGAGAGAAAAAAGAAAGTGAGAAAAAAAGAAAGTGAGAGAGAAAAGAAAGTGAGAGAAAAAAAAAAAGGAAAAAAAATGGACACTCATAAATAGAGATAATGTCAAAAGGAAAGAGGAGAGGCAAAGGGTGACAAATAGAGAGAGAGACAGAGTGATGGAGCTACGCAGAGCGCTTCAGGTTGATTTGAGTCGTCGCAGTCCGCTCTCCCGCTTCACCCACTGTGCCCCTCCCGCGCCGCCTGCCACCCGCGCGATACGAAACTGCTCCCGAACGCTCTCAATGGGGCAACTCGTAGCAGCGCGACATAAAGGGCCCCGCGCGCCCCGCCCGGGATGAATTATGAAGCGAGTTACCTGCGTTTGCCTCC
Source organism: Teleogryllus oceanicus (assembly GCA_964035755.1). Taxonomy (NCBI): domain Eukaryota; kingdom Metazoa; phylum Arthropoda; class Insecta; order Orthoptera; family Gryllidae; genus Teleogryllus; species Teleogryllus oceanicus. The sequence continues at coordinate 82,824,838 of CAXIVR010000008.1, read as the reverse complement.
GATGAGAGGCGTTGGAAACACCCATCACAGGCGCGCACTCGCGCATGTCTCGCTGAAATTGAGGGAGTTAATGAAATGGCGTATTTACTCGTGTATAAAATCCCTTCATATACTAGGCCCTCTCTTATTATCACGAATGCAAGAAATGAAATTAAAATGTTTTGCACACGGACGTGGAGACACAAGAAATGATGAACCAACAGACTAGCAGCCGCACTGGCAGCTACATCGACAGCGCGAATTGAACTACAGATCGACAGACTGACAGACTCACACCCTATCAAACCGGCCGATAAATCGTCCAAGAACCCGCTAGTCAAAAATTCCCGGCAGTTCACTGATTCTTTGAGAAACCAACAAACATACTAAATTTAACATGGTAACCGAAGGACTGCAGGTCGACAAAACTTGGAAAATGCTCATATATACGAGGTCATTTTCGTAGGTCATTTTTTCAGTGATATGTTGTGTTCCAAACACATATTGACGTTCACATTGATCAATATTATAATTATCTATCCCAATGTAAAGGATTTTTCCTTTACCATCACCTATAAAATTCATTAAATTAGCAATGATAAAATGAGGCTCCTTTCATGAAGGGAGCGCAGTTCATTTATTGCAAGTCAGTGATGTATTTTGTGATAATTTGGGGTCAATGCTCGTTGAAAACATTGACGCTCCTACATATGAAGTAATGGAGAAACCTAAATTATTTCATGTAAATTCTCTAAGTGCACACGTTCATAGCTTATAAAGCTGACCTCTAAGTTTGAACATTGTTGAACTTTTGAGGAATCACAGGCAAGCGGCATTTCCAAGATGAGTAGTGGAACACTTACGTATAATACTAGCGAAGAGCGTTATCGTATATCGACCGACGAACCGGGAGACCGACGGACCGGGAGACCGACGAACCGGGGGACCGACGAACCGGGGGACCGATAAATTGAGGAACCATTGGACTGAGAGACATGAACTGACGAACTGATGTTTCAAGTAAAATTACTTTCGAGGAATAACAGTCCGTCAAAAAGTGTTTCAGTGCCGACAGTGCAGGTGTGTTGTACCGAAAGAATGAGTTTTTTCTACATCCACAGATACTAAAGTAACGTTTCTGCGTGTTTATTGGTAGAACTGACTGTAAGATAACATCGGAGTTTCTACAATGCGATTATACTTGGCCATGAGTTTGAATTGTTTTGTAACCACTGATAAACGCTTTTTTTTTTTTTTTTTTAATTTATTTTTATCCGATCGACCATATGGCCTTACAGAAGTGAGAACATTATTTATTAGTTAACATTATGGAAACTTCCTAAAGTTTTTTCGAGTGTTCTTACTCGGCAAGTAATATATAATATTGTAATTTGATTTTATTTTTTATTAGCTGTGGAAAGATTTTTGAGTAAGGATTGGTATAGGTATAAAGGTTTGAAAGATTTTGTTGATTTTGTTTTTAAGGCGGTTTGAAAATGTCTTTAGGAAATCTAGATTTGATTCGGTTTGGGGAGTTCGCTTGTTGTCCTAGTTGAAAATGGGCTGTACTTGGGCAGGATGGTAAGAGATTGAAAAATTTGGAGGATAAGTTGATCAGATGATCAGTGATTGATGGTATTTGGAGTTCATAATGAATTTGTTTATTGGGTATAAACCATGATGCGTTAATGAGTCTTCTGAGAAATTTGTTTTGAAAAGTTTGTAAAGCGTTTATATTACTGGGTGCAACGTTTATCCAGGCTGGACAGGCATATGTCAAGGTGGGTCTGATAATACTTTTGTAGAGGAGCAATTTAGTTTCAACTTTTAAAGTGGATGAGGAATTAATAAGGATATAGTTTGACTGCTTTTGCTGTTGCTTTTGTAATACTGCCTTAATGTGTTGCTTCCATGTTAAACGTCTATCTATTAGTACTCCCAGATATTTTGTGGGTGTGGAATTGTTTAACCAGGGAGTTGTGAATTATTTATTTTAAAGGTGGAGGGGTTTTTGGTTTCTGGAGGGTGAAAATCTTTGTTTGTGTTTTTGTGGATTTATCTTGAGTCGCCATTTATGGAACCAGGTGGTGAGAGTGTGAAGGTGGGATTGAATATGGTCATATGCTAATAGAATGTTTTGATGAGATGAGAATAATGCTGTATCATCTGCATATAAGGTTATGTTAGAATCTGATGATGTGGGATGATCTGCTGTATAGATATTGAAAAGAATGGAGCAAGTACAGATCCTTGAGGGACACCTGCAAGAATGCTGTGTGTGTTGGAAAGAATGTGGTTTACTTTGACCTGAAAAGTTCTATTTGTAAGATAACTGTGAATAATTTTTTGAAGATAATCAGGAGTACCTAGTTGGTGAATTTTATAAAGTAAACCTTGATGCCAAATGCTGTCAAATGCGTTAGTTATGTCTAAAAAGACTGCTATTGTGTGCTCTTTTGAATGGAAACTATTTGCTATATGTCTGACTAGACGTAATGAGGGTGATTTGTTGAATGATTTGGTTTGAAACCAAATTGTGTTTTTGGTATGGTGTCATTTGAGTTTAAGAAATGAACTAGGGACTGAGAATTAATTTTTCAAAATTTTAGCTATTGTTGGGAGCAGACTAATAGGCCTGTAATTTGAAGGGTCATTAGGATTAGTTTTTGGTTTATTGATTGGTAATATAATAGCGTGTTTCCAAGTTTGAGGGAAGCAGCCAATTCGGAGTGCAGTTTTTAGCTGTTTGATGATTTTTTGGGTTTCTACTGGGGAGATGAAATGAATAGGGTGTGGAACTGTGGCGTGTGATTGTTTCATAAATTCTGTTATTTCTGTATTGAATTGCTGGTTATTATTGAATTCGGTTTGAATGTTTCAGAGAGGTGTTTTGCTATTATTTCGGCTTTTTGATGTTCTGGATAAATTAATACATTGTTTGAAATAAGAGGAGGAACATTGCTTTTCTCTTTAGTGAAGTATTTAATAGTTTGCCATTGCTGTCGAGAGTTTGGGTGGAGTTGTTGAAGATGCTGCTGGAATTTGACATGTTTGTGATTGGTAATCATGATTTTAATTTCTTTGGTAAGTTTGTTTAGTTTCTTTTGTCGTGTGCGTTTCGGTTTAAAATCCATTTGCGTCTAATGGCCCGTTTGGTTTTAATGTGATTTATGATATAATATGGAAGTGCATCAGCATTTGGTTTGTTAGTTGTAATGTGAGGAGTAGTTGATTCGGAGTGAGCTTTTGTGATTGTTTGAATGATATTCATGATTGAGTTGTTGAGATCATCATTATTTTGTATACGAGTTGGAAAGATTATTTTTGAGCTAATTAACATTTTAAAATAGTTCCAATTGGTATAACCTTTTATTTTGGTGTTTTGATGGTGAATAGTGTCATTTGATATGTCAATGGTAATTTTAATAGGTAGGTGATCTGAGTCTAATTCTCTATACTATTTGTTGAATTGTTTGGTAGAAATTTTAGTTATAACTAAATCGAGTATATCAGGGGTACATTTGTATTGTTAGAAAAGAACGTAGGGAACTTGGAGCATGAATATATATATTGTTGGTAAGGCTGTATTTGAGTAGTCTTTGCCATGGTAATTGTTGAGTTACATCCCCAGGCTTGATTTTTGCAGTTGAGATCACCAAAAATTAAAGTTGAAGTGTTTGTAGAAAATATTTCATTTAGTTCATTAGTAGGAAATTTTGGTTTGGTGGTCTGTAGGCGGCAATGATATTTATTGGTCCGTTATTGGTATAAATTTGGATTCACAGTTTCAAGGTTATTAGTTGTAGGTGAATGAATTTGTGAGTGTTTTAGTTTACTATTAATAGCTATTGCTGTCCCTCCAGACGCAATTAGTCTGGACCTGTCACTTCATATATTTTGTAGCCGTATAACTTTAGCTTTTCTTTGGAACAAGATGGGTTTCACTGATGCAGGCAACGTGAATGTTATGATGGTGTAAGAAGTGGTGAAAGAGAGTATCCTGTTTTTAATACCGTTAGCATTGAAGTTAAGAATAGTTAAACTCTTTGGATTATCCATTTTTGGATTGTTGATTGGTAGGTGATATTGCTAATAGGCAGGGATATAAGTTAGAAGTAAATATTGAGGTTCTTAAATTTATTGATTTTATCGCTTTCAAGGAAGGATTGTAGAACACGCAGAAAAATTTTAGGAAGTTTTGAATTTTTCCAAATATAGAACATAAATTCTTCACTGTTATCATAGATCTATATTTAAGATAAGTGAACTTGTTGGAAAAAGAGAAACTGTGTTGGAGTGATTAGAAAGTATGTTTATTGCGGTTGTATTATCCATGTTGATTGATTGACGACAAAAGATTTTGAATTTGGGGCATTAGCGTTGACAGAACTTAGGTAACTACTTTTGTAATAATGTTAGTTAGTAAATTTTCTAGGTTACTTGTGTGGTTATTCCATTGATTAGTTGAGGCGTTAATTGGGGTGTAATTTGCAACTATTTGGTCTAGTGGGAAGTGGAGGAAAATGTTGACTAAAGTTTGTGTGTAAAATCAGCATTGGTGGGAACCGAGTGATTAAATGTATTCATTTTAGGAGGTAGTTTATTATTTGTGTTTCGAAAGTTGTAATTTACGGTTTTGTTCAAGTTTTGGCATAATTTTTTGTATGTAGGACATCCTTTATAATTAGCTGTGTGGTTCTGAAAACAATTAACACATTTGGGAGTTGCTTCATTTTGGGTAGTTTACATTCTGAGTAATGATGATTACTCATGCATCTGATGCATCTTGGCTGAGCCTCAGTTAGCTTGTGAGTGGCCATAACGCTGACATTTTTTACATTGTATTGGACCCTGTGTATTAGTTCTAATATATACTTTAATTCTACAATAATATAGCTCTACTAAGATTTAATATTTGTCTGATTCTTCATTGTCAATAAGATCTACTGCCACTGTTTGCATAGGTGTTTTATCTTGTTGTAAAGTCTGTGCACTTTAATACTGAAAAGTTTTTAGATTTGAGTTCGTTTATAATATCTTCGTCTTTGAAGTACGTGGAACATCCTTGAGAACAACTGCAAATTTTTGACTGTAGGGTCCCTATAGGAGTGGAATTGTACATTGTTTTGATCACAGAAATGTCTGAAATCACGAAAGTCTTTAATTTCTTGGAAAATATTTTAATATTGTTATTTTCAGTTTTTGTGTGAAAGTTTCTGAGGTAACACTTTTAATGTCATTGATAAGGCGGTTATAGTTTTCAACTCGTGGATTATTATTGGTGGATTTTATTTTTGTTGCTAGATTTTCGTTTAGTTGAATATTGTTATTAACTGGTTCATTTGTTTGAAGTAGTTCATATCTGTTACTCACTGGTACGGCATAACCTACGTGTTCACTATCATGGTGCCTTTAAGTCTTTTACGCCTTCTGATTCAGTAGATTGGTAAGTACTTACATCTTTTGTGGAGTTGGAGTTGTTAATTTATTAATGTTTACGTTTTGAGTTGCACTTGCAGGTTGTTGATGTTGCGGAGCTGCGTTGGTTGGTAATCGGCAGTAATGGCGTATAGCCATTTTGTAGGCTTTGAGGTTGTTGTGCTGTAGTAGTAATTGTTGTTGTAGTTGCTGGTGGTGGATGAGTTCTTCCACATCCATATCGCGAGGGATTGCTTCATTCATAGCTGGAGATACCAGAGAGCCGGTTTCTGCTAGTTACTTGTGGGCATTATATTTTCCATCACGAGATCACTTTCACAAAGTTGACACTGGTTTCACTATACACTCGGAAACGTTCACTTTTTCAGTTAAATTGTTGCTCATGCTGCAATGCAGCATTTTGGCCGTGGGCCGCCCAGAACTGGTGCGGTTAATCACTGCGCGCGTCCTAGGTTACAACTGATAAGCTGATACTATAACTCAGACTGTGACTACTGAACGCGAAAGGTTAAGCGTGCGGAGCGCTCGGAGAGGTGTTGCCTCGACGAGAGCTGGGCTCGAACTGACTGATAAACGCTGAGAGACGAATTACCACCCCATTGGAGGAAAACCACAATGGAGTTAGTGCAATTGCATAAGAAGCAATTAAAGTAATGAATTCGTAACAAAACATTATTATAAAAAGTCGTTTTTAAAGAAACTAGACATGAATCACTGTAGTACACTTAAAAATCAGTTTTCACTATTATTTTTAAAAAAATATTACCATGAACTATCTCAATCATTATCTACATTAATCACATTTATAGATATTCATGACGTATCCCAAAAGTCGAATCACCTGTCCATCTTCCCTGCCCTGGATGATCACACCATTATTTCAATCAATAGTAGACGTTTATAAACGAAAGTGCATTATAATTGAGGAGCAAACATTAAATAGGTAACCTGACCATTTGGCAAAAATTGAGTTCTTCTGAGGTTTTTGCCTATAATTTTATTTCCATGGAAATTGCCGAGATGTTTCACAATACATTAAGTAGTACTCTTTTCGTTGAATTAATGACGGTGTTGTGAAGTGTAAAATTTGTGCTATATTTTTCATTTTTATTGGATAAGTGTGAAGTGGACATGCCACGTTTTCAATGTTTGCCCCTCAATTTAAGTAGCCCACCGAAAGGGATTGTGGTGCGCTGCCAGCGTCTACTTGGCCCGAGGCGACGCAGCGCAACCCAAGCCTCTGCAGGGCGTGGGCGTTGCCGAGGCCGCAGGGCGCGGGGGGGGGGGCCACGCCGAGGGCTCTTCGCCTGTCTGTCCGTCCGGGAGGTGCGCCGTCAGCGTCCGCCTCCATTTGCCTAAATCAACGCCCGCCTCGCACCAGTCATCTCCATGTGCCGCCCCGCCCCTCCCTGCCTACGCCACCCGTCACCGTCCTACTGCTGCGTCCGTTCTCATCACCCGTTCCCCGCCCCTCCCAGCTCCGTTTCCGTCCTCGTCCATGAGGCCGCCCCCGTTCCGACCCCGGTCCGGACCATCGTCTCCATCTATCCGACACCCTCGTCACTGATGCCGTCCCCAATCCCGATCACGTTCCAGCCTCTTTCCCCGCCTCTGGTTAGAAAGTCGCCTTTGCACCACCCGCCATTCCCGTTTACGCATTGTCCCTGTTATTTAGCCCATTTCGTCTCATCCCTCTCCTCAGCCATACCTTATTACTTCTATCATTGTCCCGTCTTCGCTGTTGTCCCCTCTTCCTGCATGTTCCCCAACCTACCCAGATTCCAGAAATCCCGGTACCTACTCTCGTCCCGGACACTGCCCGCATCCTCGCCTCCATATTTGTCTCCAACCTGTCCTCGCCCCACCCCCTCCCTCATCTGCCCTATCCCTGTCCCAAATCGACCCGACCCCACCCTGACCCCGCCCCCTTCCTCCTCAAGTTTCTACCCCGCTCCGTCTACACGCCTCGTACACGCCTCGTACACGTCTTGTACACGCCTCGTACACGCTTCGTACATGCCTCGAACACGCCTCGAACACGCCTCGTACACGCTTCGAACGCGCCTCGAACGCTCCTCGAACGCTTCTCGAACGCTTCTCGAACGCTTCTCGAACGTTTCTCGAACGCTCCTCGAACACTCCTCGTACACTCCTCGTACACTCCTCGAACACTACTCGAACACTCCTCGAACACTCTTCGAACACTCTTCGAACACTCTTCGAACACTCTTCGAACACTCTTCGAACACTCTTCGAACACTCTTCGAACACTCTTCGAACACTCTTCGAACACTCTTCGAACACTCTTCGAACACTCTTCGAACACTCTTCGAACACTCTTCGAACACTCTTCGAACACTCTTCGAACACTCTTCGAACACTCTTCGAACACTCTTCGAACACTCTTCGAACACTCTTCGAACACTCTTCGAACACTCTTCGAACACTCCGAACACTCCTCGAACACTCTCGAACACTTTTCGAACACGCCTCGAACACGCCTCGAACACGCCTCGAACACGCCTCGAGCACGCCTCGAACACTCTTCGAACACTCTTCGAACACTCTTCGAACACTCTTCGAACACTCTTCGAACACTCCTCGAACACTCCTCGAACACGCCTCGGACACTCCTCGAGCACGCCTCGAACACGCCTCGAACACGCCTCGAGCACGCCTCGAGCACGCCTCGAACAATTACATTCGTGCGTCTCATCTCGAGCCCTCGCCATCCTTCTCCAGCTTATGTCCCCGCCTATGCCGCCTCCCTGGTTCTCGCACTCCCGTCCCGCCCATCCCCTCCCCTGTTCAACTGCGCCCCATCAACACCCGCCCCCTCTTTCCTCGTCGCTCCCACCCCCGGAGTCTGCACCGCATCTGCCGCCGTGACATCGTGTCGCCCGTGCGTCGCGGTGAAAAATGTTCCTGCCATCAGACGGACTTCAGGCTGGTGGCTCGGGAGGAGAGGGCTTTTCATTCTAAACCATGATATTCCTGTTACTAGAATATTCAAAAAATAAATATTTTCCATAATGCTTCTCTTTTCTACCTTGTTTTTAGCATATTCGTATAATTTCATGAATTATTCTTATACCATTCACGCTTGTTTTATTTGAAGGACATTAGAGTAAAATCAATATTTTATTTGCGATTGATAGGACCATCACGTGACTTCCAGTTGCTTAGCGATTATTGCCTACTATGTTATCTAGTAGCCATCAGGCAGAAAAACTCTTATTTTAAGTTGTTAAATATTTGATATCTACATAATATTGGTCTTTTTTGTTGACTACATTATACAACATGCGAGAAGCAAAATGTTAGTATTTACCCGCAAAACTGACATGCATTTATGATCTGATGCTTTTCTGAATGTCATAGGAAGAAAGGATCTGCGAAAACATTAATCCACTCTCTTTAAGATCACAATCAGCAATTTAAACACATTAGCGTGCCATGCAAGTAACACAGGGAATGTTGGTGTTTTGTCAGAAACTTCAAAGCTGCAATAACGGACGGCTAGATCTCGCACATGCAGACATTTAGACATATGCGTGGGGATACGATAACGTCTGTGTACAATTGGGTTAACTCAAACGACATATTATGAAGTCAATAGACGCGCGTTTGTAGTTGAATACATTTTGAACTCTACTACTCCTTTTTTCATAAGAAATCAAATGTCAAATGTTCATTATTTTGACCAGACGGATTTCGCCTATCCACGCAACCCGCAACACACGTTAGGTATTTGTTTCTCTGCCATATTGATTGTTTGGTCGAACCAGTGTAGGTGTTATAGGCATAATTAGGAAACTACATCACAGGTTCTTAAAACCTGTTTTAAAGACTCGCGAAAGAGGGTCTTTTGATTGCTTAGAGTTCACGTTTCACAGAGCGTAGTGTACAAATGAGAACTTTCTGGACGATTATACCGGATAAGGCCACGCCTCAGTGTCATGGTCAGGGAGGTAACGAAAGCGATAGTGAAGGATCACGGGAAATCATTTTGGAACTTTCAGTGGGCCTGTTGTGAAAGAATTTATGTACTTTCATAACAAACGTCAAATAAAGAGGGGTAAGATATTTGGAATGACTGAGCTAAAGACATTTGTGTTTTAATAATTATTCATTTTATTATTTGATTTTTGTATGCTTGTTGTAACGTTGGGCGTTAGGGGTTCCTGTATTTACGTTAGAAATAATATTGATTCTATCTCCTTGGCGGAATTAAATGTGTATTCCGTTGAAAATGTTTTCGAAATTTCTGTTGTACTGATCCATTGACTGATGTTAAGGCAACACAATTTTTAGGTCTCTCAATTCAGTCAAACCTTAAATGGAACGTCCATTTAAATGAATTGAACACAAAATTAAGTTCATTATGCTACGCGTTCAGAATTCTTGCAAATTCAGTCAGCCTTCATACTGCTCGTTGTGTATATTTCGCAAATGTTCATTCCCGCCTAAGATATGACATAATATTCTGGGGCAATACATCTTATAGCTCCCAGACTTTTATATTACAAAAACGATTTGTACGAATACTAACCAAATTCCACTCACGTGATTCTTGTAACCCTCTCTTCATTAAACTAGGAATTTTACTATTACCTTGTCTGTTCATTTACGAATAAGTGGTTTTTGTCAAATATGACTTGCTTAAGGGCGGGAATATATTTTCAGAAAATGCCGAAGTCTATTACTATAACACTCGACGTAGAAATCATATTCATCAGGTGACAGTATCAACAGCTCATTACAAAAAATTCACATACAATACATTGAAATAAACTAAATATATTTTAATGATTTAGTTGATGTTATTCCAACGTAATCCGTTCCGAATTTGTATACGATTCGTAGATGGGCGCCAGGAAAAGATTACGCTAATACTATCATACAAGTCAACCGTCAACTTCAATTATAAATAAATTGGTGTCCGACTACCTGGGTCGATGGGTTTCATAGAAATAAACACTATTGTCTGCTAATAGTGCGACCCACACGTCGGTTTCAAGCCGTAAAGCCAGCACCCGACCTGACACGTCTTGGGGGTGGCGAACACAATTCGCCGTATGGTCAGCTAGCTCAGTAAGACGTCCCAGTGTGGACACAAATAATAATAAAAAAACAGAAGAATGGGGGGAGTCAGGGTCGTGCAGAACGTTTTGGATTGGATGCAAATTACTAAAAACTCGAGCTAGAAGTTTCACTTATTTTAGTATATTCTAGAAAAGTTGCTGTTGTGACAATTACATGTAATGGCACTCAAAAAAAATCAAATACACAATAACTATGACTGGCTGGAAGAAAAGACCCAACACACTCTGACTAAATACACAACTTCTTACTCTCATTTATAACACAAACTTTCAATGAACACACTTTCAGCAATACTGAAAATGGTTAAAAAAAGTTACTTTATACTGAAAAAACAAATTGAAATCAAAGCTAGCAATTTGAATTAACACTCTTTAAAGAAATCTCTCTCTCTCTCTCTCTCTCTCTCTCTCTCTCTCTCTCTCTCTCTCTCTCTCTCTCTCTCTTTTCTCTCTCTTCTCTCTCTTCTCTCTCTTCTCTCTCTCTCTCTCTCTCTCTCTCTCTCTCTCTCTCTCTCTCAAAATTCAGAGAATAATTAATACTGGAATTCGTCTTACTCAGATTCTTATTCACTAATTTACAATTTTACATTTTCAAATCCTTTAAAAAGAAAAGATTGATTCTGTCTTCTCGTGCTAGAGATAGGAAACAAATGTACTTCTACTTTCTTTATCTTGTAGTATAGCAATATTTTACTCTCCCCTCTTTCTACTTAAAGAATTCAGAATAAGCTTTCCGTTTAAAAATGAATTACTCCTTTCAATATAAAAACTGTTCATTTGGCACGACCTTACTTTTTGCTTCTCGGCCGTCTTGGTGAGGGGGAAATCCCACTAGCGGACGGTAGGTCGGCGCCGGATCTCTCCATCCAGCAGGGGAAAACCACCTCCATCTCTCGAGAAAAAACATGCACTACACTAACGGGACTAATGACCAAAGCAGTTGACCCCGGAAACACGAAAAGACCAAACCAAACCATTCGCCTTGTGTTGATCGGAGAAATCACGGAAAACTACCGATCAGAGCCGGCGACCGCTAGAATTCTCCTCCAATGCACCGCTAGGAAGGGTTCGTGGCCCCTTTGCCCTGGTGAGCGCTCCGTTGCCCCGCCCCCTGTCGTGCTGGCTCCGCTCCGGAGCGCCACCTGGCGCCGGTGACATCCCGTGGCGTCGCGTCGCCGGTGAAAAATGTCGCCGCCGCCTTCGCTTCGCCGCCGCCCGTCCTGGTCCTCTGACGCCCGCGCCGTCGTCGCGCATATTGCCGTGTCGCTCCCTGGACAAGCCCACGTCCAAGCTCGTAGGGCGGTTCTGTTTCCTCCCGTTTGATAAATATTCTGCTGCGTTTCGGAGTCAGGAGGAGGTGAGGCAGATTCTACTTGTTCTAGATTCCAAATCTTCCCGAAAATCATATTGTATATTTTCATTTTATAATAATATCAATAATAATAATAATGTTAATATTAATAATAATATTGATATTAATATTAATATTAAACATTTTGTAAATTTCAGTAAGGTAAAAGTTATATTTCACTGTAATCATGAGTATTTATGAATAATATTATATTAGAGAGTACATTAATAATGACCAAAATAATAATAGTAGAATAGATATTAGTAACTAATGTGGGAATGAGATCATATGCTCTAGTCAAGTATGACTTGTTTATTTTTAACGGACTATTTCGTTGTAAATATGAATGAAGAAGCAAAGTAGCAATAACAATCCAAAGAAGGGAAAAAAGAAGAAGTAGGAGAAGGAGGAGAAAAAGAATAAAGATTTGGGAAGAAGAACGAACAAAGCCCCAGCCGGCTGGACCGCCGCTCCGGTCCTGTCACCTGCCCTCGCGCATATTGCGAGGTCGCCTCGCCACCTGGAGCTCCCTCCCCGCAGGGGCTGCCCCCACCTCGTCTCACAGGTGTCTTGTTTCCGCCAGAGTCGTAAATATTCCGCGACGTCAGCGGATTAAATGAATGTGGGGAAAATCCTACAATTTCTTGATTGCTAATCATGAAATTTTTTCGAATCATACGAATCTCCAATATTTCAAATATCTCATTGAAAACCATTGGTATGTATGAAGAAATGTGTCCTACTGCGAGAAAAATGACATAAGTCGGAAATTAAATAGATTCTATAACATGTCCGGGACAATAAGAAGAACATTAAAAAACAAGCCTTCCGCGCAACTCAAATTCTACAAAGCAAGGGCAGTACCAATGCTAACTTATGCATACGAAAACAGGACAATAAATAGAACAGACAGAAGAAAAATAGAAAGCGCCAAAACTTACGTTCAGTAGCAGGTTACAATATCTTAGATAGACAATATAATGATGACATCAGAACCGAACTGAATATATTCAATCTGATGGACAAAATCCAATTATTTAGGATCAACTGGCATGATCATATCCATCGCATGCCTCCAAACAGATTTCCCATAATAATGTACACGTATAATCCTAAAGGAAGAAGAAATGTTGGCCACCCCTTAAGATGGAGAGACTCACTCTCTTGATGTGGAAACAGGCCATAAGGCCTAAATCCATGAAGCAGAAGAAGAAGAAGAAGAAATGGTGTGGGTGTATGCAAGGCTTGACGATGTGAACTATATGGAGGGCATGAGAGTATACGAGGATATACGTATATGTAAGGATCTTAAGCTGAACGTGTTGATGAATGCAGTCTGTCGGTGGAGGATTATGGTTTAAATTATCTTCGAACCACTGAAGGGTAGCTCATCATGGTGTGATAAGTTGTGTGTGAGATACTATTCTTGCAAAATAGCGTGTTCACGCCTGCAAAGAGCAATCACGCTTCCAATCCAGTCAATTTTTTCGATAATACACCCTGACAGAAGCTCAACGAAGGGAAAACGAGTCGTGCCAAAGCGATGACCCTGGAAAACTGCGAAAGTTACATGCCTGAAGTCGACTTCGGTAAACTCGCTCTCTTCATTATCTTCGAATTAACGTGTTCTTGTGGTTATAGGAAATAGTTTACGCATTATTGTGAGGGAACAAAATTTCAGCATTTTAATGGGAACAATGCGTTCTATTGCAAGGCCATTAAGTTAGGGTCTCCGTACTGAAAATCCTGCTTGGAAGGCCCTGGGAGTTATGAACCATGGAATCACGAAACATCCAGCTAGTCAGACCATGTGCTAAAGTACTTCGTTTGTTCAGCTTAATTCATGTATGGTTTTTAAACCAATATTTATACTTATACGTGAAGGTCCAATTTATCTCCGTATAATTATTTCGTTTGAACGTCTTTTTGTGTGTTAGCCGCAAAAAGCATCAAAACTAATACAGGTAATTCTACGAAAGATTTGAATGCTCAATGCTAAAGAATGCAGTTCCTCAGTGGCAGAAAACTGAACTCTTTCACAAAACTGAATTTAATCTTTTCTTTTTTATCACTTTTTAACAATCAGTGATGACGCAATTATCCTCCCGATAATGCTCAGTGAAAAACTGCTGATGCCTCGCGCTTCAGTGAGGGAAAGTGAGCGTGAAAAAGAGAGAAAGAGAAGGCAGGAAAAGCCGAAATGTGACGCGCCGAGTCAGCACTCTGAGGGTTTTGTAAGGTCAGCGCCTCCTTCGGCTCTCGACTTTCGGCTCTCGGCACTTTGAGTATATGAACATTAGAGTACGAACTCCTCGAAATGAATCGACTTCAGGCATTTTAGTTCTTCTGCGGTCACCGCATATTTTTCTAACCATGTAATAAAATATGAGTTAGTCAAATATGCATAAAATTTGTAGTAACAATTAAAATATGTTCAAATATTGGGTAATTGTTTTTTATTTGCCTTACTAACTTCTCAACAATATAATATGATATTGAAATCCATTGAAAATGAACAGTGTACCATTGACTGATGTTAAGGCAACACAATTTTTAGGTCTCTCAATTCAGTCAAACCTTAAATGGAACGTCCATTTAAATGAATTGAACACAAAATTAAGTTCATTATGCTACGCGTTCAGAATTCTTGCAAATTCAGTCAGCCTTCATACTGCTCGTTGTGTATACTTCGCGAATGTTCATTCCCGCCTGAGATATGGCATAATATTCTGGGGAAATACATCTTATAGCTCCCAGACTTTTAGATTACAAAAACGAATTGTACGAATATTAACCAAATCCCACCCACGTGATTCATGTAAGCCTCTCTTCATTAATCTAGGAATTCTACCATTACCGTGTCTTTTTATTTACGAATCAGTGGTTTTTGTAAAAAATGACTTGCTCAAGGGAGGGAATATTTTTTCAGAAAATGCCGAAGTCTATTACTATAACACTCGACGTAGAAATCATATTCATCAGGTGACAGTATCAACAGCTCATTACAAAAAAATCACATACAATACATGTACATTATTTTACAACACTTTGCCAGATGACATTAAACGATTTAATTCAATAGAAAAATTTAAAAATTAGGACTATACTGAGAATCACAAGAAAAATAAGATTAATTTTAAAACTGATACATAATGCATTATTCACCATTTGGACTGTATAAATGAGTATAAACAACCTGTAACAACTATTGTACTACAGCTTCCGGGTCAATGACCCCCATCTCGATCAGGTTTTTCGTCCAGTTTCCCTGATCCATTGAGCAAATGCTGAGATGACCCCTTGTTTTGCTTCTGGACATAAATGTAACTTCATTTTCTGTGCACGTCTTCTAGAATTCAGTGGGAAATACAATTATTCAAATTATCGTTTCCATGTTGTCGCGGCAGGAAGTAATAAGAGCCAAATTTTTTTATCCTTGATAATAGATTTTATTACATGGGAGTTTTTTGTTGTTTTTTTTCTCCCTTTGAAAATTCAAACTTTATTGCTTATTTATCCTTGAAAAAAGATTATTTATTATTTATTACATGGGAGTTTTGTTGTTGTTTTTTCTCCCTTTCAAAATTCAAAATTTATTGCTTGTTTATCCTTGAAAATAGATTTTATTACATGAGAGGTTTTGTTTTTTTTTCTCCCTTTCAAAAATTCAAAATTTAAGTAGTATATTTTTTCAAATTATTGTTTTACGAATCTAAAACCTATAACGTGTATGAACGTTATATCGCGTTGTTTTCCTCTTGGACGTCAGTCATCGAATCAAAGGAACAATTTCCTGAGGGAGAAAACTGAATTATAGAAGGCGCTTGCTTGGACCCGTGCGCGCTTGTACTTTTCCGATAATTGGCCAACAAGCGCGCTCCTGGCGGGCAAAGTGCGCGCCAGAGCGTGCCGTGTCACCGGACAGACGCAATTAATGTTAGATCAGACTCGTGAGCTTTCCAATCCTTCCTGTGTTAAGAGCTTTTCACGCTCATGCGAATTTCGCTAGGAACGTGTCGAAGGGTTATTTAGTGTGATTGTCTAGTGAATCTCATCTAGTCAGTATCTAGTCTCGTCACTTTCACTCACATACGCACGCACACACACACACACACATACACGCGCACACACATACACGCACACACACATATACACGCACACACATACACGCACACACACATACACGCGCGCGCACACACACACACACACACAAAGAATGTAGAGGTAGAGAAGAGATTAAAGGTACAAAAGAAAAGTACGCAGAAAACAGAAATTACTTCAGAAAAAACAGAGTACAAAAGATAAACAAAAGACATAAAAGTGAGGAAATTGAATAAAGAGACCTACAAGAAGGAGGGAAAATGACTAGAGACATCGATCAGAGAGAACGGAAACAACAACGGGAGCGGCCACTTCGGAAGGGGAGTGTCACAGCGGAGTAGGAGCGCAGGCGCGGCAACACGAGACCTCAAAGGAAACAATTTGGACGTCGCGCGGGCAGCGAAGCGGCTTGGCGGTGCGGAGCGGGCAGGGGTTGGGCGGGGGGAGAAGGAATGGGAGGGCGGGAGTGGCGGGGAGGGGCCGTGGGGGGGGCAATGGGAGGGGGAAAGAGGGGGGGAGGAAAGGGGGAAAGGGGAGGGGAGGGGGGGGGGGGGGGGGAGGAGGGGAGAGAGGGGTGAGAGTGGAGGGAGAGTGGAGGGAGAGTGGAGGGAGAGGGGAGGGAGAGGGGAGGGAGAGGGGAGGAGAGGGAGGAGAGAGAGGGAGGGAGGGGTGGGGAGGAAGGGAAGGGGCGGGATGGGGAGGGGCGGGATGGGGAGGGCGGGATGGGGCGGCGCGGGGCGGGGCGGCGCGGGACGGGGCGTGGCGGGGTGAAGGATTGTCCTCCATCCGCGCCATCCGACCCCTCCCCCGCGCTCAGTCCCCTTCACAAGAAGACTCCAGCGGAGCTCTGAGCCCTGGCGAGCCCCACGTTAACCGGTTTAGCCCGCGCGGCCTCGCAAGGCAAAGCTGGGGGCGAATTTACAAGCACAATGGAAACAGGAGATCCCGGGTAAAATCTGTCGCGAACCTCATTTTCACCACAAATTCCGCATGTGATGACCGGGATTTGAAGCTGGGAAATTTAACGCTATAATTTAAAAGATTTTGTGTATCGTTTGTATTGTGTTATATATTCTATTATTGATCCATTTCTCGTTGTGCCACTCATTCCATATCATACTTTCTTCCCTTTCTTATACCTCATCTCCCATGCATGTCATTCTCTTTCTTCCTCCCTCCTTTCCCTACACTTCCACGTCCTCCTCACCAGGAATGTCAACATATATAGTCCAATAGAATATATTGTCCCTTTAACTTATTTATTAGTGTTGCAGTTATTATGGTATAATTGCAAATAGAAATTTAGGATCTTATTCACCTAATATATTTAAAAATGAAAACCACTTATTGCCGGGCAAAGGTAACGCAAACTTGTCTAAATCCTGTTGCTAAATATAAAAAAAATCTCTAACACGTGGTGCAGACAGACTCCATGTTTTGTAGGTCCTGGATCCTGTCCTTGTCCCTGTCTGTCTGTCCATCTATGGCAGAGCTGCTCAAGCGGAGCAAATCGGGAGCGCGGAGCCGTCGTTGTTACCGACAGCACGACACTGGAGCCGTGCGTTGCGCGGCTTGCGATAACGTCTGTCCAAGTGACCCGATAACTCCAGTCATGGTAGCACGGAAGTCAACTCCAGCACTTCGCAAACCAAAGCATCCTGACCGACAATTTTTAATGCAGCATGGGATAAAAAGTATTATTTCCCAGATGAGAGATATGCCACATGTTTAGTTTGCAATAACGTGCTTAATCACATGCTGATTACTTTGCAACGACATAATACGGTTAATCATGTTGATGAATATGAGAAGTACTCTAAAGAAGAACATAAAGTTTGCAGTGCTATGAGAAACAATGCGTCTCAAAATGTGATTTTTGGATATAGTTCCTATGTTGTTTTAAAAGTAAAATAACACAAAATAAAAGAGGTTAATTGTATTTAATTCAAAGCGACCTTTTGGGAACGAAGAACCTCTCATTCTTTTCAAAATTAGCTTCAATGTCATACATTCACGAAACATGGAATTTTGGAGATGTATTCAGAACATTGCGTTCGGAATTTGAAATCCCATTTAACGATGTTTGATTTACAATTATAACTTAAAATACTTTCTGCAGATTTTTCTCCTGATATATGCTTTTTTTATAGATTTTGAAGTAGAAATAACTTATATGTAGTGTGACACTGAATTAAGAGAAACATTTCAAACAAAATAATTTATTAGAATTTGAGAACGTCACTCAAAAACGTTTTCCAAAACAGCATCGGAATGCTGCTCGAATGTTACGTAGTATATCTGAATCAGCGTACAAATGCGAGCGGTATTTTTTCTTTGAAAATTTGTAAACCTCAAATGAGAATAGCATTACACATCACAATGTGAAATGCAAGAAAAAAATAACTGATTTCACAATTACATTGAATTTTTAATTTTAATCTCATTTACTGTGAGTATTTCCGTTTTTTTTGTAAACATTTTTTTCGGTAACATTTATAATACGTTTTCATAGTCAACAGCATGATAAAATGTAATGTCGCAGCAATTAAATATCTTAAGATGCTTGAGCACTCTTTTGCAACTAAAAATTTGACATATCTGGCGCAATCTGCAAAAAGAAATGTTTCTTTCTCCGTGCTGCAATGAAAATTCTTTTAGCTTTAAATCACAAAAATTGGTGTATTACTAGTAAATGCTCCAATAAATGTTACAAAAATATTTCACTGTTTTTCTCTCGGAAGGTCCTTTCCTAGAGTAGTGAGACATTTTTAGTCGGAGCAATGGAAGATACCCGCAGAAATCAAGACGCGACCCACTGTGTCGCAAGCCGCCGATCGATATAAGATGACGTAATCTGCTCCGTACCCGATGAGCTCCTAGAAAGAGCAGGTAGCAAACAGCGTCACCTCCTCGGAGCAGATCACTGGGCGGCCCTGATCTGTGCTAAAAGCTAGCACCTAAACCGATCAACCAATTTTCTTCCATTTTATTTTCTCCGTTCGATCCGAATGAACTCAAGGCTTTGGGAATTCCAAATGGATATTTCGATTTTTGAGAGTACTTCACATTATACCTCAAAATCTATTTTCAAACGTTTCTCAAAAATGGCACATTTTTTCATCAAACTTTGTTCTCGGATAATGAAATCCCAGATTTTTTGAAAATTGCAAAATTGCAATTTTTTTAGCGTCTTCATACCCTATAATATTGAAGATTGAGAGTTTTTTTCTAAATAAAATTATTCCTTAAAGACAGATCTGTTCATGTTCAAAATCTTTTCATGTTCAATTTTTCGAAAAATATTTTTTTCGTGTAATTTGGTGGCAAATATAGGCAATAAAGAAAATCTTTTTTCAAAAGCCGCGACATTTTTTTTCTTTAATTTTTTTCCACTGATACAGAAGGGACGCTTAAAAGAATGCCGCGAATCTCATGTTCGTATAGCTCTGAATTTTCGAAAATTGCAAATTTAGAAATAATGCGAGAAATTATGTGTTGTTGAACACCTGTTTGATATACCTGACGTCATTTACGTCCTGTTGGGAATAGAAGCTCTAAGAGTACATGCAATTGCCTATTTTACGATCAACCGAGACTCACGGCCCAGTCTGCGAGGTGGAGAAAGCGTGCGAAGACGGAATTTCGTAGCCGCATGCCTGGAATAGTTGGGCGGCCACAAGGTGAATTTTCTCTTCTACATCCACCGCTCGCTGCAAAATTCAACAGGTTACTTCACCAGCCGCCTTACGAATGGCTGGTCGCCGGGCGAAACTATCTCCGACCGCAATATTGGGTTTGAGATGTCGGTCTTTTACTCCGAAAAACTGGGAGAAGTATTCAAAAACTGTTTATTGGAAAAGTAGAAGTTTCTGCGTTGGGCAAAAGCATTCGTGGCCTGAATCTTCATTTATTGATTAGAAAAATGGTCTTCTGCTACGATAAAGTTTGTGCTATAATATAAGCACTACTTATGGCATATCCAGACATTTTAGTTACACAGAAACTGTTGACCCTGAAAAATTATATACGCGATAAACCAAAATGATTACAAGTGTGTCATAATAAATGATACAAACTTCAAATAGGTCGGAGAAATTTCATTGATTGCAGCAGAGTGTTGTCTGCCGTACAAGTGTGCATAATGAGTTGCCTCACAACCATGTACTCCTACATTATATGAAATTGTCCATTAAACGTTACTTGGAAAAAGTTATTATTTTCGACCCCTGTACATGTTCTAGATGTTTGTAAATTTTATTCTGAGTCCTCCATGTATATTTAGAAGATTCTATGTATATGTACTCCCCTACATTAAGATATTCATGAAATGAAAATTACATTAATTAATATCTCAGTATCAAATCTGTAGCTTGGAACAAGAAGGGTCAATGTCAGTCTTCAAATATTTTACAGAATGGATGGTTTTCATACACCATCGAAATGAAACAACATATATAAGCCAATGTAAATCAATGTAAAATTGGGATATAGGATCGTCTTTTGATTTTATTCTTTCTTGCACTGAAAGAAATGCCGTTAAAGCACTTCTTGTCCATACAAACTAATAGCATTTTCCATTCGCCGCCCTGGTGCGCACCCAGTGCCCACTCAGGGCAGCTTTCGTGTTCCATTCGACCTCTAGGGCGCACCAGCGCAAAGAAGCGCATGGTCCGTACACACAATTGCAAGGAACCAGGGCGCACTCGGGGCGCCCTAAACTGCACTGACGATCGCGTCAGTGCAGTCAAGTGCATCGCGGCTTTGTGAGGTTAGATACGGAAGTTATCCATGCTGATTTGGATTCGTGGTGAAATTGTGAAGGCAATTGTGGATCTACTGTCACGCAGGGAAGTATATTATATTTTGAAAGAAATGTCTTAAAATAATTTTTGTGACTTGTGAAGTTCGGAAAATCAGTTTGTATTTTCCTAAAATTTTACCTTGAATAACTTCATGTTAACAAATCCGTTGCTATTTAGAAACCAAAGTAGGTATGTCTCACTTTCGAAACGCTAATAAAGTGAAAATAAAAATAATGACCCTTACTAAATCATTCAAATATATGTGTCAAGAAATGTTTCTCGCACGCCCATACATATACCAGCGGAAATTCTCATGTTAATACTTTTGCGGTTTTCAATAACCAAACAATTCTGCAGAAGCGTTTTAGTTCAAAATCTTGTGTACTGTATCAATCACTGGCAAATCACGAAAAATGAAATTTCGACACATGCGCATTTGAAGTTTTCGTAGTTTTTAAATAAAGAAATCACACGTCATCAATTTATGAATTGAGAATTAAAAATTACAAAAGACTTCATAAAAATTATAACAATGACCAGAATTCAAAATTAGTATTTTTCGAGTTCCATCAGTGTGACAGGCCAAGAACAATCTCGCTGTGTAGCGCACACGCACTGACTCAATTCCGGAATGCGTTTCATTCGTAGCTGCTCTTCACGCGTGTGGGGCAGCATTGTTGCGGAGCGATGACGTTTTTGCCCTGCACTAGGGTGGGTTTCGGTGCAACCAATGGAAAACGCTATTAATCACTAAAATCTGACCTTGGCCCTTCTTGCACCAAGCCTCTATTCAAATAATTCAAGATTCCAATATTCCAAGAATTATTCTCCTCATTGTGTATTGAGTTCTTTTCTCTCCTTTGTCTTTCAAGAACTTAATCATATTTATGAGTATGAAAATTCACCACTTCTTTAACATATTTTCTTTACAGTTTTAATATTTCATTTTGTATTTTTGTGAAGGTTATTGAGCAAGTTATTTTACATATACGTTTTCGTTTAAATCCAAAATTCTATTTTTCAGCTTCGTAAAAATATTATTTATTCTTTTTTATTCCTGTATTGAATAACTTTTCATGAAAATAATACTGGAAGGTCCTTAATATTTCCGGAGACTGAAAAACAGACGGACGATTGACGATGCACAATTGTTACGATTGTTCCCGATGTTGGCAAATATTGCGGGAGGCAATATTTAATTTACTATACTTTGTCCGTAATATTGAAAAAAATGATATTATGTTTCTTCGAATATTTCTTAGTTTCGAAATTCAAAACAATTTATTTAATTCAATGTCTACAGTGAGTAAATTTAAGTGTTTTGCATAGCGTTTTCACCAAAATCATGAGAGTTAACACCACGAGTCAAAACCGCAAAAGAACAAAAACAGAAGCGACATAGAATGGTCTTACTTGGATATATTTCACCGCACAATACATTCGTACTCACAAGTGCACCACGAGGCAAAAGAATAACTAGAAATCTCAATGTCACTTCGCGCGCAAACCTCACCCAGGTCTCGACGAGCTCCTGCAAGAGCGAGAGGGTTGACACATACGAACACTTGGCAACAGCGCACAGTCGTTGTTGCAATTTTGTGCGCTACGTAATACTCCAAGTAATATAGTAGTATATCATTTTTTCAACATGAGGGACACACACATAACATCTCATATCGCCATTCCTCCATCTATTTCTGTGTCTTCTGTAACAGTGTAACAGTAACTGCAATGTTTGGCAGATCACGACTGACGCGGTCAAAAATATTTAATGTTATTCCATATTGTCGAACATCTCTTCGTAAGGGGTTGCCTAGAAATTAGAGACAAATGCCATTTACGTAAATGCACATCACTTCGTATATGCAATTTTCAATGTATGTTTGTCGTGAAAAAAGATATTTTTCGACTTCTCTGCATTCTCTAGACATTTTTCAGTTCTTCTGAGATACACCGTATTCTTATGGACGCACTTGAAAGAAAAATAAATGTATTTAAAAAAGAAATTCCCATCTCCGTTCCTGATAAAATATTGCAGGCAAGTCATGACAAAATGGTAGTTTACCATAAATACACTTGTAGAAAGAACTCATTGCATAGTGCTTAACAATGTAGACTTTTAGGGGTCTAATATGGAAGTCAATATTAACTTCCCAGAAGACAAGCAGGTCTCAGACACAGTTTCAATAATAATAATAATAATAATAATAATAATAATGATGAAAATAATAATGATAATAATAATAATGATAATAATAATAATCATAATAATAATAATAATAATAATAATAATAATAATAATAATAATAATAATAATAATAATAATAATAATAATAATAATAATAACGTCTCTGGAAACAAGGAGTCATTAGCATCCTACCACTCGTCACATCGGCCACAGGACTCATCCCGGAACAACTGAAATCAACACCACTACAACTAAAAATACCAATCAGAGCACATCAAGAACTACACAAATCAGTCATCCAATTCCAGCCCGACACTTGTTTTATTTAGACATCTGGAAGGACGCCGTGGAATCTCCCCCTGCGTTTATTACATTTCTGTGCATTAAACAAAGTAAGCATATAAATGTATAAGAATTTTTACAAACGTGGAAACTACTTTCCAAAACCACATGCTTCATCTGGAGATGTTGCTTGACTAAACTGGCAAAGGTACTACATTTGAGGAGTGAACTCATCACCATTTGAAATCCATTTCAGTAAAAGTCAATTCCTTTATTTTAATACGGCGGAGAGATACCAATAGTTTTGAACACTTAAATTTTTCCCGCTAAATATATACAACTGCGCAGACGCCGCCGCTTTCCTTTTCATCCGCGGAACTGTTTCTAGCCCGCGCCAGCGGAGCGCCTTGTTTTATTTAGACATCTGGAAGGACGGCGTGGGCGCAGCCCTGCGTTTATTACATTTCTGGCATAGCGCGCGGTCTGCCAGGGGAGCGGGGTGGGGTGAGGGCGCGAACTGCCCCAGTCGCCCCACGGAGGGCGCCATCTGTCTGGCGCGACGCATTCCAGAGCACCCTGCGCGTCGGTCAGTGAACGGCCACCGAGGGAGAGTCCGCGCGCACACCCGGGAGGAGGGGTGGAGGGGGGCGGGGCGGTACGTGTGGGTGAGGGGAGGGGGAGGAAGTGAGGGAAGCGGAGGGGTGATGTATGAAGCAAGGCAATAGGAAAGAGATCAGGAGCGGGACTGGGAAACTGTGGGGAGTGGTTCTGGGAATGGGCGTGTAGCGGGGTGAAGTTGAGTGGGGGACGAGGTGTGCGGGGTGGGGAAACTGGGAGTAGAGTGTGGTAAGAAGAACGACCGTGGTGTTGTGCTTGTAGTCGGGTAGGGGGGAATGGGTAGAAGAGTGGTGAGGAGAGTGGGTACGGAGGAAAGGAAAGAAGAGGAGAAGAGAGAGAAAGAAGAGCAGAGAGAAGAAGAGCAGAGAGAAGAAGAGCAGAGAGAAGAAGAGCAGAGAGAAGAAGAGCAGAGAGAAGAAGAGCAGAGAGAAGAGCAGAGAGAGAAGAGCAGAGAGAAGAGCAGAGAGAAGAGCAGAAGAGACAGATAGATGAGGAGAGATGAGCAGGGAGATGAGCAGAGATGGACGGGGAGACGGGAGGGAGAAGGGGAGGGGGGGGGGGCGGGGGATAGGGCGGGGGTTGGGGCGGGGGCGATGCAACTCCGCGCAGGTGTTGCACCGTCCCCCAATGATGCAAAGGGGAGGGCTGTGATCATTTGCAGGCTGTTACTCAACGTGGCAAACGTGACTCGACTCCCCTCTGCTCTCTCTCTGGCCATGAGTACCCTCTATTATACTTTTTCGCAATAGTACGTGCTGACGGAGATAGGGAAAAATATTCTCATACTACAGAAAAACGTGGCAAATATTTCTCATAAAAGCAGAATGTGGTGCATATTCCTCATTCCTCGAGATATGGCGTTCTGATGTCGATAAAATGGAACCTAATTTTATATGTACTAAATCACTTCATCTAACACCACGTGTAGTCCAATTTCATGTTCCATTGGACCTTGATACCAAAAAATTTGTTAATGGCAAAACATCTGTCTATCTGTCATGTTCTAAACCGTTCAGATAATTTTCTTCAAAATGTATTATTCCCTAATTGAACTCCATTTCTTAAAAGTATGGAATCTGGTATTTTGATTTTATGGGATAATTCACATTAAGCCCCCACCTTTTCAAAATTTTCTCAAATTCTTTTGCTTAATTCTTTTACTGGGATAATGCAAACAACGAACTTTAAAACGAGCAGTTTTTGCGTCTTATTAAGCAATTTATATTTTTGCCAAAAATAATCAAATTGATTCATAATTTTTTCCGTATTGATTAAATGAACGCTTAACTCTAGCGCAGCTCCTATTTTCGGTGAATTACCTACATTTTCAAAAATTGCAAAGATTGAACATTGCAAAAGTACAATATTCATAATAGAGATATCTTCCTATAACATCTATTCTAAAAAAATAATCTTTAAATAAAGTGATGTACTTTTTTAAAAACAAGTCATTTTCCCTTAATTTTCGTTTGAAGTAAACACAATTTAGAAGTAATATGTTTTTCAAATCTGTTCCCATTCTTTTTACATCTTTTCTCGAATACAGTAAAGGACACTTAAAATTTCGTAGGTCACAGTTTTGTTAAACTCTCTGATTTTCAAAAGTTAGGAACAATGCGAGAAAGAATGTATTGTTATAGCACCATTAATTTCTCAGATGTAAGAGAAACCAACGGTGGGGTTAGGGGGCCAAATGGGAACAAAAGACACGTTTAAAAGGAGGAAAACTAGGTGCCTATCGGCGCTTTCGGAATACTAATAAATAGGACCGGATTTTGATATCCCAAAACATTGCCAAAAATGATAAATAAAATGCTCTTAAAATGTTTTAAAGTGCCCTAAAAGCACAGAAAAATGACATTTTTTTAAATCAAAACCACTTCGGATGAACAACTCAAGCTGTTGGATATGTTACTGATGTAATAGATGCTTCTACTATTCGTTGAAGTGCACTCAGCTTGCAAACGTTTAGTTTGGACTGTTCTTTACCAGGAAATGTCTTTAGTTATCGAGAAATCGGCCGAAGTGAAATGGTGCTGATAGACTTTACAGGAACCTTAGAGTAAGTAGAACTTACAACGGCTGACATTACAATACATGAGCCAGGAAATTGAATAAGTTTCTCAGGAATTAACTGATGAACATATGTTACATGTCGTAAATTTTGTTTGAAGCAAGTACCATTAAAATTATATTGAAACAGAGGAAATCAGCAAAAAAGTATTACAAATTACGGAAAAAGAAAAAATGACTTATTAGTCGAAATCGACGTAAAATGGCATATAAAAATGGGTTGATTCCTTTTGTCAGAACATAAAATGATTTTTCTATATTAAACGGTATTTTAAAATGAAAGGGAAAAAGTGGTATTTCATTAAAATTCTCCCCCTACTAATAAACATAATAATAGCAAACATGATCGAGTAGAAGTGTCGCGACGAAGTAACACTTAGAGCGGAAGTGATCCAACAGTGGTGAGTGGAAGAGCTGGGGGGGGTAACTCTGAGTAAGCGAATGAGGTGAGGAGAGTACTGCGGGTTGCATAGTAGGCCAGGGTTTGTTAAGAGACTTATATTATTACGGGTAATATTATTCTTCTCGCTATGTGTAAATTCATTTTGAAGTATCAGAAATTATTATTCGATTATTATTTTCACGAATATGTAATTTTATTTTATGTATACATCGAAAATAAAATTGAATGATCCACATCCTCAATTAGATTCACAATTAGGCCATGGCCTGAACAATATTGTAAGTTATTTATCGAAACGTTTATTTTCAACTGATTTCCATTATAATTATTGCTTGATATGTATTGTGTCCACTAAATAATTTATAAATTATAGGGTTTTAATTATAATATGTTTTAATTATCTTTATTTTAATTAATTTGATAACTTTTTTCCATCGATAGGAGAGTCCTGTTATATGTGACTGCCTCCGCCCACAAATACATCTCAAATGAGTAACATGACGGCATGTTACGATAAAGAAAGGTTTACGGCCACCAATCGATCCTAGGATCTGAACGCAGCGTTGGAGGTTGCTCAAGGTGGTACGGAAGCCACGTTCCGAGCTATTGAGGTCCGTTATTTCATAAAGTTGGGCCGGTAGCAGTAGCTCAGTGTATCAACTGATGTCACTGCAGCGCTTCTGTCCTGGAGGTCCTAGGTTACACTCCCCACGGCGGCAGGATTTTCGACACTAGCTTCTCAGCTAGGTCGAATTCAGTCGCTGTCTGGAGGAGAATTCTAGAGGCTGGTTGCTCTGATCGGTAGTTTTTCGTGGTTTCTCCGATCAACGCAAGGCGAATGCCGGAGCAGTACCCTACCAAAGGGGCCACGAACCGCGCGCGATCTGTCCTTCCTCTTCCTTGTCCTATCCTCTCCCCTTACACACACACTTACACTAACATGGACCACACTACCAAATATTCCGGGAGACCCATCGGGAGTTTAGAGCTTGTCCCGGTTGGGGCGGTGCCCCGCTGGTGGGAGAGTCCTGGTTAGGGGGAAACCCCACTAGCCGACGGTAGGTCGGTGCCGGATCTCGCCATCGAGCGGGGGAAGATCACCGCCATCTCCCGAGAAAAAACATGCACTACATTAACGGGACTAATGACCGAAGTAGTTGACGTGCCCGGAAACACGAAAAATCAATCAATCATAGAGTTGGTGCTTTTTGGGGTCTGAGCCTAATGAACGCAGTCTCCGTGAGTTGTAAAATTTTGCAGGAAATTGACACTTTTTGGATCCTTGCAATTGTCTGGGTTTCGCTTTTTAAAATTTGTAACAAGTAAAAGTTTGCTAGAAAGAGAGATCACAAAAGTTCAGACGGTCTGGTCCAAATCTTTCCTAGTGCTACGTACCATTTCAGACTCCGCTCCTAAAGTCACATGCGATGTCCAGAAAGTCACATCGCACGTATTCCTCGACCACTCAACGCACAAAACACATATCTTTCTCTTTGACACAACGCACAAAGCACAATACGCCTTCCTCAACCACATAACACAAATCACAGAAGAACTTTCTCGGCCGCACATCACACCTTCCTCAACCACAGGGCGTTTGCAAATGCCCAGTAGTTAATCTGAAATAAGTAAGTTTACAAAAAACTTGAAATTGACTCTTTTACATCCTATATTCATCTCCCAAAAACACGTTTGTAACACTTATATACCTCGTCTGAAAATTTTACTTTAGGACAAAATTATTTTCCAAATCCTCAAATACTTTCACGCTTCTCGAAGGACATTTTCCATCCTCCCCAACTTAAATAATTATTTTGTCACTTTTGAATTCACTTCTCTTTAACCTGTGTGCTATTTATTTACATATAGTTAAGTTATTTTTTTAAAATTATGAGTAATATTATTTTACTTCATGTTAAGTGCTGGAATCTTGCCTATATCATTATTGTAAATGAAATTGAAATCTCTAAAACCCGTACAAGGGAAGAGGTAGAAAATAAATATTTTAAAAAAGAGCATATCATCTAACTGTAAACTAATACTGATGGCCACTCCTGGAATAGACGCTTTGCTCTGCTCTTGGGAGTAGATGTTTCGTGGCAATGGAATATACTCCGATTTAAACAAACTGGCACATCAAGGTCACGAGCTGGATGGGGAAGGGGGACATTGACATCCAATCGGAAGCTTCGTTACGACTTCAATGTTTGGTTTTGGATTACAGTGTGCTCCCCTTTGTCCAGCTCGTAACCTTGAAGCTACACTACGTTTAAATCGAAGTGTAAACATAGTGGCACTTCAAAATCACGAGCTGGAAGGAGAAGGAAACATTGACATTCAATAGGGAGCTTCGTTACGAGTTACGTTTTTTGTATTGGGGCTCCCAATTGGTTGACAGTGTCCTCTTCTCCATCTATCTCGTGACCTTGAAGCGTCACTGCGTTTAAATAGAAATCGAAATCGCGGAAGGATCATGGTTTCAAAATTCGGCAAAGAAAACAGAGAACAGATGTAAGTAAATTCTCATTTGTAAACAGAACGATACAAAATTGGAACAAATTACCTGCAGCAGTGCTGGAGACTTTCCCTCAGAATGTCAAAAATTTTAAAATTAGACTAAATATGGTTAATAGATTAAATTTGTAAAATTGTATTTGGTAACATGTTAATATTTTAATGTTGTTTGAAATGTGTTTTGTGTATTTTTAGTAATTCCTTAGAAAACGCTACCACCGGAAGTATTCTATGTATTCCTATTTATTTATTTAGTCAAAAACAGTCAAAAACTGTATGTGACGTATGGGGGGAGAAAATCATCTGCGCACGCTTTCTTGAGTTTCAGAATCCCTTCCCAACAATTTAACTATTAATAGTTGAAAGATGAAAAATAATAATAATAATAATAATAATAATAATAATAATAGTAATAATAATAACAAATTTAAAAAATCGTGTGATAAACATATCAAAAACTAGATATTTTCGTTGGCAAATTATAGAAAACTTATTTTTAACGGTAAAGGAACAAGCAGATTTGATTTTTCTGTATTGTTAACAAAATAGAAACTCACCCTAAGCTCTACTACCACTACAAGCAAAAGGAAAGTTCAACAAAACGTGCGCATAGTGAAGCTACATTTACGTCCAGAAGCAAATCAAGGGGCCATCTCAGCATTTGCTCAATGGATCAGGGAAACTGGACAAAAACCCGATGGAGATGGGGGTCATTGACCCGGAAGTACATTATTTGTTACAGGCATATTGAGTCTTTTTTTAAATTATATAATGCAAATGTAGACTAATTCATTAGACTATATCTTGTTTTTGTTAAAGTAAACATTATTTTTCCTAAGTAGCAAAATGAATATTCTATTCTATTCTAAATATAAACTAAGTGGCAGTGCAAGGTCATGAGCTGTAAGGAGAGGGTGTTATTGTCATCCAATCGGGAATTTTAAAACCAAAAAGGTTTAAGTCGCAACAAAGCCACGGACGTAGAGTCGTTTCGTTGCGATGGGCGTTGCCTCTGGCGCCCACGCCGCGCGAGCCGGCATCCCCCAAGGTCCCGCTGCCGCCACTCGGCCACTTGGTCCCGCGCCGCCCGAAATGAAATTCCTCCCCATCTCCCAGATGGGCTCTCGCTTGGGCGAGTGCGGCCGAGAAGGCGAGAAACTGCGAGGGAACAGACGAGACGGGCGATCTGGGCCGCGCTGGCATCTGCGGAAGTGCCCGGGCGCTCTCTAGGTGTCGCTGCTAAGTGAAATGTCAAATCACTGAGGGAAAGTGTATTACGCTCCATTCGTAGAAAAGGAATTCCAGGTTCTCCGAAGTTTGTGAAGAATCTGAGTTTTCTATGAACGTTCAGAGGAAAGGATGCTTTTCCTTATTAAACAACTTAAGTGTTGGCTTACCTCAACCTACATTTTTCTGACAAATGAATTCACAAAATCAGAGTTTATTTATTTATTTATATATTTATTTTACGCCAAAAAAAACGGTTCAAACTGCGTATGACGTGCTATGGGGAAAAGTGAATTGTGTGCACATTTTCAAAATTCTGTGATCTCTACACTAAGTCATATACTACTTGAATTTTGAAAAAAAAAAGAAAAAATCCATTAATAAAATCTATTTTAAGGATAATAAGCAATAAATTTTGGGTTCTTATCCATGTTGTCCTTCGGAATAATACTTCCTGCCGCAACAACATAGAAACAATAACTTGAATAATTGTATTTCCCACTGAATTCTAGAAGACGTGCACAGAAACTGAAGTTACATTTATGTCCAGAAGCAACACAAGGGGCCATCTCAGCATTTGGTCAATGGATCAGGGAAACTGGACGAAAAACCTGATCGAGATGGGGTGAGTAAAAATAAAATCATAAGATTTGAAACATCTACTGCATAGTAGCCGTCTCATAATTTCTATGAAATATTAATGCTATGCTATGAAATTTTTTTTATTAACAATTCACGAAACTAATTCTATTGAACTTGTGCTGATCAATTAGCTGTGAAACTGTATCATTAACTACTTTTATTAACTTTTCTCAAATTAAATTAAAATATATCACAATACCTTGAAAATATGTAGTTCCCTCAGAAATCAAGTCTCCCAGTAAATAAGTTATCAGTTTTTATTTTCCCAAATAACATACATTATGTACTTTCTTAACAGTCACATCCCAATGCCATTCGGGTAGGCGGAGAACAGGAATGGGAAAGGGGGAGGGGTCATCGGCAGCTGAAGATTGACTTATCTGCAGAAATATACCGTAAACCTCATTAGCGCAAATCTGGATAGGCAGGCAGACTGCTGACCAGAGGCAGACATGCTCCTGCAGTGCATGCGTGACGGCTGTGATATGGCATCAAGAGAAGGGATGCAAGGTGTGGGGGCGTGGTCATCAACGTTTCACGACAGAAGGGGACAGCGGAGACACGTCCCGGCCACAGGCGCACAATTGGGAAGGAGAGAAGAGGAGGGTAGGAGAGAAGAGGGGACAACAAGGTGCGTCCTCAGCAACAATGTCGCAAATGCGAAGACAGATGGCTATAAACGAAATGGTAATAAATTTTACTGGCATACCCCTCGCGAGAACTTTTGTATATCAAAAGCCGCTCCCCTCTCTGTATCGTGACTAAAGGTGATGTGAGTGAGTGATTGCACACTGGCTACGGGCGCGTCAATTACTAAGACCATTATTCCCTAAATGTAGTGCATATTATCGTGAAGTGTTTTCTACCCCGCTGGAACGAGGGTTCTGGCGCCGACCTATCTTTCGTCATGTTAGGTATTCCTCATCGATTGATTGATTGATTTTTTCGTGTTTCCGGGCGCGTGAACTGCTTTGGTCATTAGTCCCGTTAGTGTAGTGCATGTTTTTTCTCTCGGGCGATGGCGGTGATCTTCCCCCGCTGAATGGCGAGATCCGGCGCTGACCTACCGTCGGCTAGTGGGGTTTCCCCCTACCCGGGACTCTCCCACCAGCGGGGCACCGCCCAAGCCGGGACAAGCTCTAAGTTCCCGACCGGT
The DNA here is from genome assembly GCA_964035755.1 of Teleogryllus oceanicus. Taxonomy (NCBI): domain Eukaryota; kingdom Metazoa; phylum Arthropoda; class Insecta; order Orthoptera; family Gryllidae; genus Teleogryllus; species Teleogryllus oceanicus. The sequence continues at coordinate 82,792,958 of CAXIVR010000008.1, read as the reverse complement.
CTCCCGGAATATGTGATAGTGTAGTACATGTTAGTGTAAGTGTGTGTGCGTGTAAGGGGAGAGGATAGGACAAGGAAGAGGAATGTCAGATCACGCGCGGTCCGTGGCCCGTTTGGTAGGGTACTGCTCCAGCATTCGCCTGTTGTTGATCGCAGAAATTGCGGAAAACTACCGATCAGAGCAGCCGGTCACTATAATGGGAGCGATAGCTCAGTGCACCAACTGATGTCACTGCAGCGCCTCAGACCGGGAGGTCCTAGGTTCGAGTCCTGACGGCGGCAGGATTTTCGACACTAGCTTTTCAGCTAGGTCGAATTCAGTCGCTGCCTGGAGGAGAATTCTAGCAGCCGACTGCTCTGATCTGTAGTTTTCCGTGGTTTCTTCGATCAACACCAGGCGAACGCGGAGCAGTACCCTAACAAACGGGCCACGGACCGCGCGCGATCTTTCCTTCCTCTTCCTTGTCCTATCCTCTCTCCTTACACACACACTTACACTAACATGCACTACACTACCACATATTCCGGGAGACCGGTCGGGAGCTTAGAGCTTGTCCCGGCTGGGGCGGTGACCTGCTGGTGGGAGAATCCTGGTTAGGGGGAAATCCCACTAGCCGACGGTAGGTCGGCGCCGGATCTCGCCATCCAGCGGTGGAAGACACCGCCATCTCCCGAGGAAAAACATGCACTACACTAACGGGACTAATGACCGAAGCAGTTCACGAGCCCAGAAACACGAAAAAATCAATCAATCAATCCACTCTGAAGCTAGCTGACACTTAGGCAGGCGCAATTCATTTCAAGTAGAAGCAATTAACGAGTACTAAACATCGGCATAGTCTGGTGTTCTCTCATGGTCCAGCCAGCAACAGAGAGGTGTTGATCGGCAGCGCGAGCGGTCGCGATGCAGTGGAGCGCGCGGTCAGCACGAAACACGTCGGCGGGGGTGCGGGGGGGGGGGGACAGGCACGAGGGCCCCCCGAAGGGGGGACCGAAAGGGCTGTCGCGCGGTGATGGACGACGGAGCGGGGGCTCCCCCGGGGCCGCTTGCTGCTGTCTTGGCCTTTGCCTCGCGGTACAGTCCCCTCCGCTAACACAGGACACCCACGGTTGCCTCCGGCGCCCCGTTCTTGTTCTTCTTCGCGCTCCTTGTCCTCGGGGATATTCTTCCCTTTTCCGTTGAACTCGCCAGACAATACTAACTGCTAGATACTGAGCGTATAAAATAGAGTAATGTTGTTCATTGTGGTATTTGTCTTCCCGACTAGTAACTTTTGATTCAATCAAATATCTTTGGTATTGAATAACCCCAATATGACCCGTACTCACCAGAAGCCACTTCATAGATTAGATCAAATGCATCGTACAACGATCACCATCTCTTCCTGATTTTTATGTTTGAATTTTTTAAAAAATATTGATAGGTGTAGACTCCGCTTCACGAAGAGAAAAATAGATAACCCAATATCGATTTAAATTAATATACGTTACGCTTATAAAGCAAACGTTTAATGAAGCTACAGCAGTGAGAGACGATATCTTGGACGAGAGGGTGAATACTGGTGAAGATTCCACTGATAGTGCAGCTGCCGGAGAGCCGTTTGGTATTATGTTACATTGACTCACAATTGTTAGACGTGGTGAACTAAAAGCACTCTTGAATTTAAGATGTTCTGTTATGCTTACAGCAGCGACTTTTATAGAAGTAGGCACAAGGATGTGATGCGCAATTTGTAATCATCCTTTGAGCTACATTTGGTACATGCGTTACTGACTACCCACTTAGAGCTCCATGCCCTCTCTGATAGTCTTCTGTCAGCTTCACTAAGCAGACCCTGTTATTCTAAATGCTACTATTTTTACTATGGCAGGCTGTAAAATCGAACCTCAGACTGAGGTCTACGTGAAGCATCTCTTTGAAGGCACGCGCGTGAAGTAATTCCGTGGACCACTTCACGTAGTACTGTTACTTCTCGCCCTGGACATAACTACATGGTTTTCAATTCAGAAACATATTTGTGCGTTATTTAATGTCTTCTATAATTTTAAAGTTAAGTTGAATACAGATGTGATAGATTAAAGGAATATCTTCCTAGTTTGGTGAAATATATCTTGCAGAAAACGAAATAATAAAAAACAAATACTTCATCAATCCATATAGGTGATCCATGTATTAAGTATCCTTGAGTAAATATTCTGTTACGCTGGTTCAGGGGCGTAGACCGGAACGAATCGGGCCATACCGAGGCTTTTAAGTAGGGTTTACTTAATTGCTTATGAAAGACAAAATCTCATCCAAAAACAGTCTGAGTTTGAAACGGATATTTTCTTTTGGGGAGAATTTTACATGAAGCCTCAACAACAGATTCATTTTTCTATGGCTACAAATTTTTGGATTAAACTTTGACCTTGGATAGCTTAACGGATGCTTCAAAAAAAAAGAAGTAGGTCTTATTTTCGTCTTATTAACTCTGTATTTTCGAGAATTCAAAAAGTTAACATTGTATATTACAATATTGAAGATGAAGGTTAGTTTTAAATGAAATCTGTCCTAAGAATCAGCTCTTTAAATGTCATATGCAGTGTTTTGAAAAAAAAAATAGTTTTCCAATAAAGTTTTCTATAATTTCTGCTTAAAATCAATGCAAATTATATAAAAGAACATTATCTCAAAAACCGTCCCAAATTTTTACTTACTTTTTTGGATTAAACAGAAGCAAATAGACATATAGAACAAAAAATTTTACGAAATGGAGCAACATTTATTTTCAATAAACACTGAATTTTTGAAAATTAAATTTAAAAGTAAAAAATGTACTCATGTAGCACATCTAGTTTATTAATTAGCATACTAAACTCCACATACAGTATGTTTCATAACTGAGGTGATTTCAAGACGAAACGCTTCATTCAAATGAATGAATGCTTATAAAGAAAGAAACAATCAATCTGTGAGCGTATGAAGGACATAGGTTGTAGAAAATCAACCAATTCTGTAACCACTAACACGTGTCAATTTAATCTCATTTCAAAATGGTAAACGTATTTTTCTAATTTAAAATAAAATCAAATGTTTATGTTCCAGTTGCGAACATTTTTCATTTTATGTTTTCAAAAAGTAAAGAAAAGACATTCATCAATGGAAAGACAACTAAGAGATACTTGAGAAGAGAGAACGGATGGGAACGGATGGAAATAGGCGAAAAAAGAAAAGGAGAAAGAGGACGATGTAGTGAGCGGGGGAAAGGAAAGGGTGTAAAGTGAAGAGAAATACAGGGAATGATGGGATCGACCAGCTTGATAGATTACTTCGTATGTTCGCGCTCGTCCACTGCTGAGGCTACAAATACCAAACATGTAGAGCACGTTATGGCTCGGGAGTTGACGGTGTGCCTTCCTCAAGGATCCGGCGCCGGTTGGGTTTGGTTTGTTTTTTTCGTGTTTCCGGGCGCGTCAACTGCTTTGGTCATTAGTCCCGTTAGTGTAGTATATGTTTTTCTCGGGAGATGGCGGTGATCTTCCCCCGCTGGATGGCGAGATCCGGCGCCGACCCACCGTCGGCTAGAGGGGTTTCCCCCTACCCAGGACTCTCCCACCAGCGGGGCACCTCCCCAGCCGGGACAAACTCTAAGCTCCCGAACGGTTTCCCGGAATATGTGGTAGTGTAGTGTATGCTAGTGTAAATGTGTGTAAGGAGAGAGGATAGGACAGGACAAAGAACAGGAAGGAAAGATCGCGCGCGGTCCGTGGCCCGTTTGCTAGGGTACTGCTCCGGCATTCGCCTGGTGTTGATCGGAGAAACCACGGAAATCTACCGATCAGAGCAGCCGGCCGCTTGAATTCTCCTCCAGTAGCGACTGAATTCGACCTAGCTGAAAAGCTAGTGTCGAAAATCCTGCCGCCGTGGGGAGTGTAACCCAGGACCTCCCGGTCAGAGGCGCTGCAGTGACATCAGTTGATGCACTGAGCTACCGCTCCCGGTGATCCGGCGCCGTTCTACACGTCAGCTTGCGGGGTTTTCTCCTCCAGTTATCTCCGCTAGTGGAGCACCGCTCCAGCCGGGACAAACACTGAACCCCCGACGGTTCTCCTGACATGCATGATGGTGAAATACTTGTGTGAGTCGGGCAACGGAAGGGGTATTGATTAGAAAGAAAATATCGTGAGCGGTGCGTTGCTAGTTTGTTAAGTTACTGCTCCTGTTTTCGTCTAGCAATGATTTGAGGTACCAGGGAAAACTACCAAACTCAACAGCCGACCGAGAGAATTCTCCTCCACACACACAGTTGAATTTGACTGAGCTTTCTGACGAGTGTCGAAAATTCGCCAGCATCGGAATTCGAACCCTAGAACCTCCCACTCAAAGACACTACAGTAGCAACAGTAGTTTCTCTACGTACATCTGTACTGGATGAGTACAACATCAGAACAAATCGATAGAGCAATGGGGAAAGAAAATATCCTCCACTGGGGGATTGTAGAAAACAGGAAGCGAAGGCAGGTGGCGATAATCGTGGCATCGGGGGACGAAACACAGATACAGATACAGACAGAGAGACTGGACGCAGCAGAATCCAATGAAATGGAGCTGCTGCGAACGGAGGCTGCGAAAGACGCGCCTCGGGCGGCGAAGACGAGATCGCACCGAGCGCAGGCGAAGCACCGCCGCGACCTGCCCCGCCCCTTCCCGCGTAATATCAACTCCAATATTTCAAAGTGGAGGAAATTTATTCGGCAGTCGAGAGATGATGCGGCGCGCTGCCGGTGCTGGCCCATTACTCTACGTCAGCGAGATTTCATGCAGCCGCGCGTCCTTCGCCGCCCCCACACCTTTCTCCCCGCCCCGCTCGCCCACGCTCGCCCCTCCCGGTTTTTCAGGCCCGTCTCGAGCATCGCCGTCTCCCCCCGCCCCGCTCCCTTCCCCGCCACTCGGCTCCCCGCCCGTCCCCCCCTCCTTGACGCCGTTCGCTCCTTCACCTCACCCACTCACGGTCCTCCAGCCCACTCACGCTCCCCGCCCGCTCATGCTCCCCCGCCCGCTCACACTCCCTCGCTCGCTCACGCTCCCACGCCCGCTCACGCTTCCCCGCCCGCTCACGCTCCCCGCCCCTCACGCTCCCCGCCCGCTCACGCTCCCCCGCCCGCTCACGCTCCCCCGCCCGCTCACGCTCCCCCGCCCGCTCACGCTCCCCTGCCTACACCCTCTTCCACTGCCCAATACCATGCGAATGCCGGAGCAGTGCCCTAACAAATGGACCGCGCGCGATCTTGTCTTCCTCTTCCTTGTCCTAATCTCACCCCTTAGTTCCACACACGTACACTTACATGCAGTACATTACTGGTCGGGAGACCGGTCGGGAGCTTAGAGCTCGTCCCGAATGGGGCGGTGCTCCTCTGGTAGGAAGTTCCTAGTTGGAGCAAACTCCGTAAACCAGCAGTGGGGAATTATCACTGCCACCTCCTGACGGAAAAAACATACAATACACTTATGGGGCTCATGACTTTAGGAATTGACGCTCCCGGAATCACTAATCCAAAACACAATCATTCCCTCACCCTCTCCCTGTCTTCCGTTCACTCTCTTTTTGTCCACTTACCACTTCCTTTTCCTTCCTCTTCTTATACTCCCCCCCCCCACCTCCTTCCTGTCTCCCTGCCCCGTTCCTCCCCTTTCCGCCCCCCCCCACCACTTCCTTTTCCTTCCTCTTCTTATACCCCTCCCGCGCCGCCACCGCCGCCGCCGCCCACGCCGCCCCCGCCGCCGCCGCCACCGCCACCGCCCCGCCGACATCGACGCCGCCGACGCCCCGCCGCCCCGCTGCCCCACCGCCCCGCCGCCCCGCCGCCTGCGCCCCCGCCCTCCCGCCGCCGCCGCCGGTGCTGCTGCCACTGCCGCCTCCGCCGCCGCCGCTGCCGCCGCCGCCGCTGCCGCCGCCGCCGCTGCCGCCTCCGCCGCCGCCGCTGCCGCCGCCGCCGGTGCCACCGCCGCCGCTGCTGCTGCTGTGCTGCTGCCGCCGCCGCCGCGCCGGAGGAAATACGGCGCGCCGCGTCCCGGGAGTGATGCGCGGCATAATTGGTTATCGACACGCGGCGCAGCGCGGGGCGGGGCGGGGAAGGGCGGGGCGGGCGGGGCGGGCGGGGCGGGGAGGCACGGCGCGGCGCGGGGCGGGGCGGGGCGGGGCGGGCGTCCCGGAAGGTCGCACGTGCAGCGGATGCAGGAAATGGAGCCGAGGTGCAGCGGGGAGCCTTTCGACAGTTTCTGGATATCCAGGTTTCTATTGTTACGTGTCGCTCAAGCGAAATGGCTGGTGTTCGGGAAGGTTGTAAGACTTACATGCACCACGTCGGAATGTAATTAGGAGCGATTCACTTTGTCTCCAATAATTACATACGTAATGTACCTGTTTTTTGAACTACTTAATTTGTATAAAATATTTAATTGGATTCTATCTTTATCAACTTCATTCTTATTAAGAACTTTGTTCACGCATTTTTGCGTATAGGGAAAAGTAAACGCGCGTCCGCTGGTGTTAAAATACTTGCCAAAAGGTTTAGATTTAAAAACTTCTGTGTTATGTTAATCCTCTTACTATCTCTTTATGTGAAGACATCAATTATTTAAAAAATATTAACTATTAAATGAAAGTTACATGCAACACACTTATGGAAAACGAGGCGATAACTCGGAATAAGACACTTTAAAAAAAACTCTCTTTTTGGATTTTTGATAGAAAAGACAGTGTGTTGTGTATGGTGGATAGTGGGTGGTGAGTGGTGCGTGCTGCCAGGTGTGTAGTGTGTGTGGTGTACGATGAGGTGTGGAGTGGTGAGACAAATATCCCCAGAGATGTAGAAGGGCACTGACCAACTCCCGCTCTGGTCTAACACGGCTCCTTTCCCTTCATGTACTTTGGAACGCTACCACGAACAAGGCACACTTTGCATTGTCAATGATTAACCAATTTAGTTCTAGTTTCGAATTTTCGAATTGTGTTTGACAGCGGTCTCATTGTTACACAATAAAACCTTTTAAAGATGTATAACCGTAGTACTGTAAGTCTTACCAAAACCGTTGGAAACAGACAATACGGTCAGGTAGACACACACACACACACACACACACACACACACACACATATATATATATATATATATATATATATATATATATATATATATATATATATACATATATACGTACATACATACATACATACACACACGGGTACATAATTCCTGAAACAGGTACTTCTACGTTCACTTCATTCTTACTTAAAACCAACCAATTCGCAGTACTACTTTATTTATTTCGTTGTGAAGTACAAAGAATTATACTTTAATAGTATCACAATACGTATAGTAGTATTACACTATAATAGAACAGTAGTTTCAAATATAAAGTTAATACAGTCATTTAGCAATTAACAAAGCTCTAAGTGACATATCAACACTGCTAGCCACATCCCCTAACGAACAGACTTACACACATGAATTGGCAGTACGACCTCTGACCCGACCGCCGCAAGCTCTGTTTGGCCTTGCACTCCGGCCCACAGCCTCCGCACAGCGCACCCGGGCTGTGCTAACGAACACCTGAATAAGTCATTGGCGCCACCCCACCCACATGCGTAATCAGAGACCCATAGCCTTCTCAAGCTGCGCGTTCGGGTCTTTTCATTATTTAGGCCCCGCTATTGAACAGTCCAACGCAAGGTTTGTGAATCTCTCATGAACTGAACATAACGGGTTCACTCGCTGGCGGAGTTTGTGACGATGGATGTTATGAGTCTGCAGATTCTTTAAGGACGTTTGAATGGCTCGTTTTCGGTGTGTTTGGCGTGACGTTTGAAACGGCGTCGAGTTTCGTTTAGAGTCGTAGAAGAAAGTAACTTACTATGCGAATTAACGTGTAGAAGCATTAAGAAACACGATGGTGGTGAGGTATTTGGTTGTTTGCTACTCTATGACATCCAAGCGCGCTTATGTCTACGACGTTAATAAGCACACCCCATCAGGCAGATGTCTAACCAAAGCAATCAGAGCATGCCAGACTAACAAGGAAACATCCCGAGATTTCTCTCTCCGATTTGGCTGAATTTTCGATACGTTGTAATAAATGAGATCACAGGTCATAACTTTTGTTTTTCTTGTTTCTGGACAATGTTTCAAAGGGGAACTAGTGGGGTTAAAACACCACGTTCTTCACACAAATATACTCGAAAAGTACATAAATTTTCTAAAAAGTGTACACGACCTTATTTCAAAATATATCTTTAAGGAGCAGATTTCATTAAGGGAAAACACTATTTGCATAACTGTAGTTGCAGGAAGACGTCGAAAAAATGTTTAATTTTTGCAATTTTTGAAAAATTATGGTTTCGAACAAACATAAGACTTGCACCATCTCTTAAACGTCCTTTACACTATTCAACAACAAAATTTAATCAAAAACAACGGAGATATTTTTTTAATTTGGAAAATGTCTCAAGGGCTTCATGTAAAGTACTCTTCAAAATTAAAATATCGGTTTCAAATTTAAGAGGCCGCGATATAAGTCAGATCTATTGGGGCATAACACTTTGCAGAAAATCGGCTGAACTTTTACTCATAGAAAATGGTTTTGAGCAATTACAAAATATATCTCACCAAAACACACATATATCCACTTTACTACGTTATACTGTCTCGTATATATAAGTGTATACGGAATAATGTAGTGTAGAGAAGTTACGTAATGCAGCAAAAAATAGATTTCGAGATTTCAGCGGAAATACTCGTTTTGGGGACCTCCTGATAACAAAAATGGTTGTTTTTTTAATTTCCGTTCGTTCGTCTGGCTGATCAAATCTAGCGCCTGAGTTATTCCTAAGATTTTTGCCAAAATAAATATACCCCGATCGATTGATTCACTTAATGCCCAGTGAATTTGAAACAACCTTTTTTGCCAAACGTAACTAATTTTTCAGTGATTGCATATCGAACCAGGTTTTACTTTTGAATATTATTCTTAAAGTGATGTTTCCATTCTATTGTTAGAGGAGCGAAAAATTGAGAACATGTCAAAAATGTACGAACTGTTTCATAAAACACATTTTATTCGATGTAAATATTATATTCATGTAATCTTAACCGTAGTGTTAATTGAAACGAACGATAATTATGTTCTACAATATTTTCTGAAGGGTTAGCCAAATTTGAAGACATTATTTATTACTGAGTTGCTTAGAGATTTTAAGGACGAAAACTAAAAACTATTTTTTTTTGCCTTCTTACTACGTAAACGAATGGTGTAAAAGTCATTCACACACACACACACACGCACACATGCACGCACACATGTATGCACGCAGACGCACATACACACACGCGCACATGCACACACACGCGCTAATGCACCCACACGCGCAGATGCACACACACGCACATGCACACACACGCACATGCACACACACGCATATGCACACAAACGCACATACCGGTAGCGGTAGCTCTGTGCATCAACTGATGTCACTGCAGCGCTTCTGTAGAGGAGGTCCTAGGTTCGAGTCCTGATGTCGGCAGGATTTTCGACACTAGCTTTTCAGCTAGGTCGAATTCAGTCGCTGTCTGGAGGAGAATTCTAGAGGCCGGCTGCTCTGATCGATAGTTCTCCGTGGTTTCTCCGATCAACACCAGGCGAATGCCGGAGCAGTACTCTACCAATCGGGCCACGGAGCGCACGCGATCTGTCCTTCCTCTTCCTTGTCCTATCCTCTCCCCTTTACACACACACTTACACTAACATGCACCACACTACCACATATCCCGCGAGACCGGTCGGGAGTTTAGAGCTGTCCCGTCTGGGGCAGTGCCCCGCTGGTGGGTGAGTCCTTGTTAGGGGGAAACCCCACTAGTCGACGGTGTCGTAGCGCTGTGCAGATGGACATGGCTCCGAACACACATGCAAAAGGTGTAGAGAGGGCGTTGAAAACCGTGATCTTGTAGAAGGACGTCAGGAATCTCAATATAAAAAGTTTTTAAAGTGAACACACGTAAGCGGTTGGTGAGGTGCGAACGGATGAATTAAAATAGACTCCGTGTTTCGAGGGGATATATAGTAGGGTAGCTCCGTAGATGGAAGAATTTTTCAATAAGTAGCTGAATATAGTCAGTCGCCAGTAGGTGTTTCATAGGAAACACAGATAGAGAAAGTCGCAACCGCGTATTGATTTTATGGGAAATTTTTGCAGAATCATAAGCGTATTCCTTGAATATCGGCGAATAATTGGAGCCTTAGATATTTTCCTTTTTATGTATTTTATTATAATTACCATTAATGATAATCTCGCCGAAGAAACGTGGGTATGCTCGGGTATATATTTATCGCAATAAACAACACGAAAAGGAATTATTTATATGAACAATGTAAAATGGAAGTCATTCTATTAATAATCCCGCCTTACTACATTTTATAATAGTAAGTAATAAACTATTACATTAATAAATTGGTCATTTACTGTGTCCTTACGCTTGCAACGAATTCCTTTGTACGCCATTTCGTTTTGTAATGTAGAGTTAAAAAACAGTTCACAATCTTTACAGAAATAATATATTGAGAGCTTCATATAATCGTATACCCGTGAAAACGTTGTTGGAGAACCGTGCACAACCCCTTAGCATTTACGTCATCGCAAGCGGAAGTGTTCCTGGACGGACAGAGGGGAGGCGATCGCCTTGCGACTCCCCCACCCCCACCCCACCCTTTTCGGCACTAACGCCGCTTGCCCTGCGCCAGAGCCTCCCGCGCGCCATAAACCTTATTTATGGCCTTTTATTGCGCCCACACGCCATTTATTACCGGCGCGCTAATGACGCGCGGAAGAGAGCAAGGCGGGGCGAGGCGGGGCGGGAGGAGGCAGGGCGAGGCGGAGCGGGAGGAGGCGGGGCGGGGAGAGGCGGGGCGGGGAGAGGCGGAGCGGGGAGAGGCGGAGCGGGGAGAGGCGGAGCGGAGCGGGCGAGGCGGGGCGATGCAGGGCGGGGCGATGCAGGGCGGGGCGAGGCAGGGCGGGGCGAGGCAGGGCGGGGCGAGGCGGGGCGAGGCGGGGCGAGGCAGGGCGGGCGAGGCGGGGCGAGGCGGGGCGAGGCGGGGCGAGGCGGGGCGAGGCGGGGCGAGGCGGGGCGAGGCGGGGCGAGGCGGGGCGAGGCGGGGCGAGGCGGGGCGAGGCGGGAGGGGATGAGGCGGGGAAGGTCGAGGCGGAATCGAGACGGGGCGAAGAACGGGAGGAGCGAAACAGCATGGTGGGGACAGGTTTCGGGGGAAGACGTGAGACTGAATGGTGAGGCAGGGAAACTTGAAACGGGGAGAGTCGAGGCGGGGAGAGTCGGGCGGGGAGTTCGAGGCGGGGAGGTCGGGCGGGGAGGTCGAGGCGGGGAGAGTCGAGGCGGGGAGAGTCGAGGCGGGGAGAGTCGAGGCGGGAAAGTCGAGGCGGGAAGAGGGAGGCGAGGAGAGGGAGGCGGGGGGGAGAGGCGGTAAAGGTTGGGGGAGGGGGAGGCGGGGAGGGGAAGACGGGGAGGGGGGAGCGGGGAGGGGGATGTGGGGAGGGGGAGGCGGGGAAATTCCACATTTCAGAAACAAATTTATGTAATACCATTCTTAAAAGCGTTAACTTGTGCGGATTGTAATATTACATAACAAGTACGGTCATTTCAACGAATCTATTAAGTTCGTAACAAAAGCATGCATCTTTCTGATACCAATTCTGGGATTATTACACACACATTTGCTATACTAAGATGTTCAAACAAAAGATGAGGGCCTTTCGTTTTGATTCCAAATAACAATGTTCCATTTCACTGGTTATCCGTCAAATGTTACAGAATCAAATTGCCGAAAACCTGCATTAATGAAAAGTCTCTCAAAATATCACAAGCGTTACGGGATGGTGGGACATAGGGTGGAGGGGCGGGGAGGGCAGGGGAGAGGGTGGGTGGTGGGAACGGGAGGTGGAGAGGAGGGGATGGGGATGGGAGGGTGGGGATGTGGAGGGGAGAAGCAGGAGGGGTGGGGGAGGGGAGGGGAAGGAGTGAAAGGGGAGGGGAGCTGAGGGGAAGGGTAGGGGAAGTGGTGGGGCGAATTCGCCTAGTTGCGACCGAGTGCTTGGAGCCTGTGCACGGAACATTCATGGGTGCTATTGTCCGCGCCCGTCGGTTTTTGCCCACTAGCGTTGTTCGGCCCTCAGGGAGCCAACTACTGCAGTCACGAGGGGCGGAATGGTGTGCACGAATTCAATCGCCCCCTCTATTCAACCGAATAAACAGAGTTCGCTCAGTAGCACACGGGTACAGCGCCCTAGTCACATATAAAAGTTCCCAATGGGATACATATTTCAATCATTACTCGAATCGCACCAGCAGTGGTTATTCAGCTTCATACAGTGATTTGGTTTCAAAGGCAACTCGCAGATCTTTGCCATCAAGTCTTTTAATAAGGGGCTAGGCCTATATTTAATTGCCACAATTTACTTACAACCAATAATTTTCAAAAATTTACCAGAATTTTGTAAATGTTTTGGAAAACATTTTTATTCACGCGAGTTTTTGATAATGAAAATTATTTTCAATTGTAAATCTGACATTTCTACAAATACACTTTTTTCTAATGAAAAGTTCATGTAATGTCTACTTGTCTTGCAAATATGTATTATTGGTTCGAAAAAAGGGAAGCTCTGAAGCGGGTTCGATCCCCGACTTTTCCATGAGAATTTGTGGGGTTCAAACCAGCTATCCTCAAATTTCTCGTTTCTCCTCCCTCTATTTTCATCATTTTCCCAATATCGTCCACCTTAACATCTTTATAGTTTTCATCTACTCTTATTTTTAATGGGCTTTCAATATTTAATCAATTGAACGGCATATACACCTAAATAAATAAAATAGGATATGTTATGGCAACTGTAACACAACCACCTGTCAAAATACTTGTGCTTTACGCAAACTCTAATTTGCGACCTTAACCTCAGCATACTTGGACGCAACTTCAAGTTCCTGATGACGTTCTTATTCATTACGTATTCCAGAGTGGTTAATTTCTATTAATTTTATTTCTAAACAACGCAAAAATATACGCGCAACTTCGCATATGTTTGCGGATTTATACTCCACCTGTATGTGACATAAATTTTAAATCTAAACCGTTCAAAAAACTATTTTGAATTGATGACATTTGTTTTGCCTCAAAATACTGTACGTCTTTCCTGATGTACTTGTTACAAGACGTCGTTGTACTCATAAAATCCCATAAATTAATCTCACAGAACTCTTATTGAAACGGCAACAGAAGTAAACTTCGATATTAATTTTGAATCCCCGAACCCAGTAAATTATTTGTAATTACATTTTTAAAGGATTCAATTTATTTATTATTCTCAATTCTTACAACTCCTCTCAAAATTTGAACAATGTATCTCACTCGTGTATTATTGTGATTCTAATTTCAAAAAATTAGAAATTTTTCTTGGTCCAAATCTCAACCTTCACACCTTAAAGGTATTGTAACAACAGAATCTCGATATCTCCACTTCCAATTTAATAAAAATTATTTTAATTATTGAATGAAGAGAAAATAGTCGTCAAATAAGATTGAAGGAAAATTTGGGGAGAACAAAATCACCTTTCAATATATCTTAATAGATTGCCCAGTGTATTCAGAATTACGTTCACTTGTAAATTGTCGTTCCAAAGTACTTACTGAAACATCCTACATGCATAACGTCTTCAAATTTCTAAGTAAATAATATGAGATAAAATTTAATAGGATATAAAATTATATGATGCATTGTAAAGAATTGTGGATATAGTCGCTATAGACCTTACAGTTCACACGACTAAAAGAAATAAAGCTTATTAAAAAACTTGGAGATAACTAGGAATTCGATTTATAGACGTTTGATTTATGAAGGTTGTGCTTGAAATGCTGGATGTGTTCTCCCCATTCTCGATGCGCGCTCTGGTGGAAGCCACATGCTTTGCCTAGAAACCGCAACACTCAGGATTCCAATTGCTGCGCTTTGCCACTAATGAGATGCTCCTGTGCGGACATGTTCCATCAGGCTGCACGGCTCCGGGCCACCGCTGCTTATTGAATAAATTTTCTGCGATGTTGTGTGACACAGCGGCGCCACATAGACCACTACGTCACGATTGATTTTCTCCCTTCTGTGTGCAAGCATTCTCTGTTTTAATTCTGATAAAGCTTCAAAATGATTTTCAAAATATAATACAAGCATGTCATTTTTTTTATTCGGATCGAAATTAACAGACGTCTTTTCCAACCATGTGACCAGTCACAAATTTGGTTAATGAACATCTTAATGAAAAAGGTTGAAAAGTACGTTATGTTGCTTGGCGACTAAAACAGCAAGGCGTGCGTAATTTTGATACATGCTTTGGGACAAATTACCAGAACTCAATGTTGAATAAAGAATGTTAGTTCTTTTTTTAATTCTCTTCCGGAATCGAAAATGCCTCATTTAGTTGCTATTTCTGGGCAAGCTTACACTTCGGGGACATTTTCAGAACTAGTACTAATATATGTGGATGGTGTTAACGCTGTGGAAAGCTGCCCAAATCAGAACATAAATTTCAAATATGTTTATCACTTAAAAATTATTATCAACACTTAAAAATTGAACACCTACAGATGATGGACGAAGATAATTTAAACAATTTACTCCAATTCATACTCGTTTTTGTCCTCGTTTAAATTAGACCAAAAAGTACCTATTTTTGATATTCCATAGAAATATTGTTAATTTCCGTCAATAGATTAATAATTAGTACTTTTAATCGTTTATTCGAAATTGTATTTTTTCTTTTATAATTAATGCATTTTTGCAATTTGCAATGATTGCAATGAATTTTTACAATTATTTTTTAAATGTTTTGTTTCATAATTTGAGTTTGGAAATGATGAAATAAGAACTGGTTAGAGCAACATGACCTTTATTCAACATCTGTCAGGTAAGAGGCATCGCAATAAAGTTCTCTAGAAATTTCAAAAGAAACAAGAAGAGCTTAGAGGTTTTAAATGTTGGCATTGTGACAATATTATTGGCAATGCAAGCATTGGCAAACGTTTTGGCATTGTAACTTATCTTCAAGCCCTCGCGGTTTAGCTCATTGGTTTGCGCGCTCGCTTTCCATGACGCGACCCCAGGTTCTATTCCCGATCCGACAAGATTGTAATGTGCGTTCCCCTTACTATGTACCAGTATGTTACTGGATGAGAAAACTCACTTGTCAGGTTTAGAAGACCTGCGTTAGGATGTCTTCAAGCTAACCACGCGCACACCCTTAACCCATGGCCGCGAGGCCGGGAAGTTATTAGTAGGCCATGGGGTACTTAGGCTGTCACGGCAAGTACAGATAGACTTACCTTCGAAAGTTCTTAACTTACTGCGCATTTATAATTGGAAGGTTTTTCCAACGAACTTGTATTTTCGTGTGTGTTTTTACTTTGTATGCAAATATGCATTTACACTCTTTCTCACCCTAGTCGAATTAGAATTCCTAGGGGAGTTTAATGGTGTTGGTCTTGTATTTGTTAAGAGAAGGTCCGGAATGAAGTCGATGCCACATTAAAGTGAAATTAAAGGAGACCAACTGATTTTCAGCATTTCAACGTGGCAATCGCATCGATTGCTACAGACGCCAGAACCAGTGTCGGATGGGCATACTTTTTTACCCGGAGGCCTCTGACCTTTAATTTACATATTTTCTTAAGCTTCATACACACACACACACACACACACACACGCACGCGCACACACACACACACACACACACATACACACACACACACACACACATATATATATATATATATATATATATATATATATATTGGACGGTCACCTATATTCATAGTCAATATGCTGCGTGTAAACCCGGGACGAGTTTTACGTATCACAATACCTGTTTGCCGGTAAAAAATATCTATTTTCTTATCTAGTCTGAAAAGGTAATTTGCTTTTCCCTACCACATTCTATATCTTTGGAGCGCAAAATCTCGCTGTGTGGGTCCATACTGTACTTCTTCGAACAAATAAAACCTGGAGGTGCTTCAAAATCACGCATTTCTAGTACTTGTCGCTACCCGTTTTGTTCTGTTTTTCCTCACCCCCTTCCCTCTTACAACTGTCGGCCACTAAGACTCGTACCAGGACCTCCCATAGTAACTACTGCTCTCCCGAAGGCAATTATCATAGGTAATATCACGAGTGCTTCGGAAATTGTCGATAAATCCTCCACTCGCGAAGCGAAAAGGGGATTTATCAGAGAATTTTCGAAGCACGAGTAGAATTTAACCTTTAACTGTGCTAGTGGGGTCTGTGAGACCCACACTATTATATTTTTTAAAATAATTTAAATTGTTTCATAAATAATTTCTCAGCAACTTGTGTATTCCTTCAAATCGTGAGGTTTGTGAACTAACGAGCCATCATCACGCTACGTTTGTGCAGTGATGAGTTATAGTCGATTTGAACGTTTCCGGGTATCCTAGACCCCACCAGCATAGTTACGCAAGTTTTTTTAAAACCGTGATTTTTTACGTAATAGATTATTTAGCAACGTCGTTTATTAGAATATGGATAGGAAATACATTGTGTATCTGACAAAGAGTTCACTTTTTATTTTAATTGCAACTTTGCATTTTAAATGTCGACAATCACCGACAAAGAAATCCTGGGATTTTTGTTGGACAGTAGTAGCAAACTTCGGGATCAACCTGTGGTTAGACTGGAATCAGTAGTTCCAAAGAAAATAAGAAAGATTGTCCACGAGGCGCTGACAGAAAGACAAAACATCTTTGAATTAACTCCCCAAATGTGTTTTACAACACTCAATCTTTGTTTAAATTATTCAGCATTAATAATTCAATAGTATTCAAAAATGTTCGTTTTGTTCTTGAGCGTTCATCAATATTGATGCGTTTTTCTGCTGATATTCAATTTCTTTACTCTTACTGAAATATATAACTTATCATCATGTTGAATTGCATTAAATAAACTTTATAACACCCAAGTACCCCTCAGCCCCATCTTGGTTCCGTTTCATCTCATCATGCAGTTGGCAGCCCATGGCACTATCTCTGTGCTTGTTCTGGATGTATTCGCATAGAGCTAGCAATTACGCGCTCAGATTGCACACAATTGTCACACTGTTACCTGTCAGGGCAAGGGTTTATGAAATGATTAAAGCATTGATGCATTGATGCAGCAAGAGGGACAGGCAATGCATTCAACACTACACACTCGACTGAAAACGCTTACGTGAACTTGCAAAGCACAAATATAACTTTTTCATATGAAAATACTCGCCAGTACACGCATATACGCGTCACTATGTGAGAAAAGAGAGGATTCCATGTAAATGCTTGTTTTTCATTGAAGCTTCTTAGAGCTTTCAAACTTAGTAAATATATCTTTACCGGCAAACTCATTTTCAAGAAGCATGCTTTTTCCGAACGTTTTGCATATTTTGGTATTGTTTTGCAGAAATTCATACGCATGCGTGATTGAATTTTTTCAATGGATACTGTAGGTTTATATTTCTATCTAGCATTTTAAGTACTTTTTTATTTTACATAATTTGTTAATTTTTAAATTGATGCATAATTTGTATAAATGGAATGTTATTCTTATATTCTAGCAGTACTGTACTAGCAGTCTTTGTATTTGGTTGTAATTAGAAACAAGGGTTCCATATACTATTATTGCTAACATATGCTTGCAAATATGCACTATCAATAGATAAATATGCACGATGCCAAAGTAAAAATGGACAAATCATGCATAATCAAATTTTAGTTGAGTATATTTTTTGTATGATTGTCTTTTGTAACAGTGAAAAACTAATAGATATTCTAAATTTCACCCTATCAATTTAATCCTTTTGTCAGAAACAAAAGGATAAAGTGAATTCTGAATGCAGAAAATGCTTTCTAAAAAACCAACAACTGCACTCACTTTGAAATTAAAAAAATAAATGATATTGATTATACATTTCTAAAACTCTTTATTTTAGCTCGTAAACTAAAAATGTTCCACCTTTAAAATTTACAATTAGAATCTATCTACTGGGGTCCAGCAGACTCTAGCTGCATCACTAACGAATTAGCTTCTATTCTCAGCGAAGTATTGGCACCAACTGACACTAAATAGCAGAAGGGAAGCTAAGGCTTTAATACAACTTTACAAAAAGTGCTTTGCTGCTGTCGTCATGATTATCCACTCGGTGTGAATTACAAATGTTGTCGGTGCCAAGTAGACCCTGGTTTGTATTCTATGGTTATTGTTTTGTGTCTTCGCCTTGTTCTGTCTACTAGGACAGTGAATGAATATAAATATTGTTTCTACTACAATTAATTTTTTAATCCACTAAATAGACAATGCGGCCATTCCGATTTAATATTTTAATGGCAATAGAGAACCTATTTTCGAACAAGTGAAACATTCAAAGATAGATTTTCCCTTTACACGTCAAAGTATTGACAAGTGAAATGAACAAGTTTAATAAATGAAATATTTACATATTGTTTTACATATTTTAACAATCATTGTTCGAAGATTACATGATTGTTTCAGAGCAACCTATTGAAATCAACTTGATCACTATCATTATTGCCATAAATGTTTCAAAATATTACATTACAAGTAAATATTCACCGGCAATAAAGGTCAATAGCTTTCAAAGTTTTCTTTCTAATTATACACGAACTCGTTCAATTGTTTATTCACAGCTGCAATTGAATGAAATTGTCTTGTATTTAACCAGTTTAAAATCTATAAGAAACCAGTTCAATGTCTATACATCCGTAAAAACTGGAAGTAATTTCAAGGTCACGAGCTGGCAGAAGATGGGGAGACATTGTCATCCAATTGAGAGCTTCGTTAGGACTTAATTCTTTTCGGTGTTAAAACTCCCGATTGGATAATAAATGTCATCCTCTCATTTCAGCTCTAGACCTTGAAAGGTCTTCCTGTTTTAATCGAAGTACACACGAGGGTATTTTATTCCACTTCCTTCTGGCGATCTTTGCCTAGATATACCAGCACACAGGTGGAATCCTCCTTCCTGCCCTTGCTCCCAGTCGTCGAGTACAGAGTGAGCATCACATGCCTCAGATCCTCACAGTACTCCTCCTCTTGCAGTTCATGAGCTCTGAGGAGCAGGCTGAGCCCATTCACTCCCAAGAACTTCTTGAGCGCCCTACCGTTAAAGACGTGGCCCGTGCCCTTGCAAGGGTTCGTGGCAAACCCTTCTTTGGCTTCCAGCTCCTCCTCCAGCCCTTCCGTGAGGTCCGACCGCTTCACGGGCTCATTCCACATCAGCTCCCACGCCAACGGGCTCTCCTCGTCCGGTTTGGGCAGCGGCGTCGGGATGCTGTTGATGGTGGCCACCACCGGGCACAGCCATGGGGGTGGGATGCCTCCATGGCAGCAGAAAACCTTCCCACCGACCACCGCCGCCAGCGGGAGGCAGTCCATGGCCGAGTTCATGGCACGCCACACATCCATGCCCAGGGTTTCCCCAAACCTTTCGGCGCACTCGCCGTAGAACGACTGATGAAGCACTCGCACTTCCTGACTTCCCCTTAGAAGCGCTATTTTGTGTGGGGCTTCCATCTTCAACGCGAGCAGGTAGGCGAGTACCTCAACGCCGTGCGGCCCACGATCCACGTAGTCCCCCAGAAAGAGCAAGGACGTGGGAGACAGCGTCGGGCCCAGGTTCCAGAAGGCCCTTTCAAACAGAAGCAAATCGGAGAAGCTGCCGTGCAGCTCTCCCAATGCGCAGACCGGCGGATTCATCTCGACGAGACGTGGCTCGTCGTTGAGCAGTAAGATGACGCCCTCGCAGACTTTGAGTAGGCTTGGTACTATGGTGGACGGGTCGATGGTGCCCCAGCTGAACGCCGATTTGGGTCCTTTGAGCGATTTCTCTGCCGCTTCCTGCGCGCTCATCTCTCGGGTAAAGAACTTGATGCTTCTCACCACTTCCACCTGCGATGCGTTGTATTTATTTTTAAATGCTGGTCCGTAGACGCCTTCGTTTATGGGCGTGACAGGTCCGGCGTGAGAGCTTATTTGCAGTTTGTCCATGTCAACAGCGGTTCCATCTTCTGTCAATCTGACGTAGTGAATATCCAAGTCGTAATTTTTCCATAGTTCTGATCTACTTCCCGAAGTGAGACTCGTAACTGATTCTGAGCTACCGGGGAAGAAAGTTACAACTCGAGTGGCTAAAACACCGGTAACAGGAGAAGATTCTGGGATAAACTTTACGAACTTTATGTCTTCTGTAAGCGGAGGGAATGTCTCCGTAATACTTGTAGTGGACCTCAATAACAAGGACGTGCCACGTAATTTTAGATTGCCTATTAAATCTAAAAATGATTTCATATTCGTCGTGAAGTCTGAACCTCCTGCATACATCACTGGGCACACGTCAGATGCGGACTTTAGAGCAGTTTTTTTCTTTACCCGAAGTACGTCGTCCACGAGATGTTTAAATTCTTCTCTGTCTAAAATTTTGTCATTATTGCGATCATAAAATCGAAATATGTACCGACTTCGCAGTTCTCCGCTTGTTTCTTTCTGTTGGGTCTTCGGTTCCGTGACAGCCATAAAATAAAGAAAGTCCCTATAAGAAAGAAATCCTGTTGCATGAATATCTGCTGTATGAAAAAGCTTGTTAGATGTTTTTTCGTCCCAACCTATCTCCTTGAGAATTTTCGTGAATATTGCAATATTCATGAAAGTACAAGGAAAGCACCGCATTAAGAAATGCACATATACGCCTATTTGCACTCTTCTTGAAAATCCAGCACTATCCAATAATCTCTGATGTGAACAGATCTTTATATCGGGAAAAACGTGTCTCTCTAGTATTTCAACTATTAAATTTTGGGGGTTGTCTTCTATTAACTTCGTCCAAGATCCTTCTGGATTTATAGAACCTGCGATTTGTAAAGGTTTTTGTAAACACTTGTTTTTAACGCAAGACATAAAATCTAATAATTCAGGACTTCTCAGTCGCGAGTAATTTTGTTGGATTTCTTCACAAGTCGCCCAAAACAACTTCATTTTGTGATTTCCGGAATCTTTCTTTTTGTTATCCTTGCGGATGAGAGCAGTAAACACAACGTGGTGAATATGTGCCTTACCTGGCGGTTTCCATAATCGAACTAATTTGCACACGTTGTTCACCGTTCCATCTAAAACGAATTCATCCAATAATTCCTGAGCTACGCATTTCCACTGCTTGTTCATAAAGGACTTCTTAGATGGAATCCAGTATCCAGGAATACGTTCATCGTTTAGGATTAAAAACCGTTCATCCTCAGAGCAGTACGGAAGAATTGACACAACATCACACAGTTCTTCAGGACTGAAAAACATTTTTATGAAATAAAAATATAACTATCACCAATTTTATATAACACAGTACTAGCTTTGTCCTCTCGTTGGCACTACTTACAAAAACAAACCGTTGTCATGGTCATTCGTTTAATGCAGGGTGTAAATTAGACAAGTGAAGAAATTTGTTCGAGTTGTCTTCCCAAAATAGTCTTGAAATCTTATCAAATTTAATATCTTCTGAAATGTTTCTTACGCCATTTTTTTATACTTTTCACTTTTTTATTAGTTTTCTCCTTCCCAAACACCACACACAGTTTTCAGAGTTCCTGATGTTATATATGTCTCAAAATATACTTCAAAATATATACACTCAAACATACACAAGAAAACGTGTGCAGATGATTTTCTCCCTCATACGTCACATACCGTTTTTTATGGTTTTTGGCTAAATAAATGTCTAAATAAATCTCTAATATCTAAATATACTTCACTCTACGGAACTCATATTTTTCCAAAATAAAAATAATTACTTATCTGCATTTTATCATTCATCAGTATTGATGGAATTTTTAAGTTTAATTTTTAATATTGCAACTTTTATTTAGAAAGTAAATTTAATGTATTTTTTTATTTCAATGATGTATCACTATGATCGTATTACTCTGAAAATATATGACTTCTTCGCATTACTTCCATTAGTCTTTTGTTACACAGCATATGTTCCTAATAAAAAAGTTATCATTTAAATGAAAATGTCGTATTTTCCATGTTCAACACTTAACGAAGGATTTTTTTCTCTAACAACAAAGTAAATTGTATTAAAAAATTAAAATCGCAAAAAAGCAACTGTTACTGACAATATCTACAGCAAACTCCTTACCCCGTCTTGTAGTTGACAGAAAAAAAACACGCACGTGTTTATGGTCTCTCCTTTTGCTGCATGCGAATCGAGGGAGGATTGGCTATTTCGACGCCAGAACTATCAAATAACTCGTATTTTTCAAATCAGAGAACTATCAAATAACTCGGATTTTTCAAATCAGAGAACTATCAAATAACTCGGATTTTTCAAATCAGAGAACTATCAAAAACTCGGATTTTTCAAATCAGAGAACTATCAAATAACTCGGATTTTTCAAATCAGAGAACTATCAAATAACTCGGATTTTTCAAATCAGAGAACTATCAAATAACTCGGATTTTTAAAAACAAAAAACTCGGATTTTTCAAATCAGAGAACTATCAAATAACTCGGATTTTTCAAATCAGAGAACTATCAAAAAACTCGGATTGAACTGAAGTGAAAATATTTTATTATCAGATGTGGTCAACAACGCTCTTTGCAAACTTTTATTCATTAAACTGTTCATTTCAATATTTACATATTTCACAACAAACATTTCATTATTCAACTGTTTACGAAAAGGAAGTGGGTTAGCGATTTCTTACCCCCAGAAATATAATAACCATCCACGCTCCTAACAGTTTCGTCTACATTAGAGTCCTACACGACACGATTTCGCTCGAGCGTTATTGCATTTAACGCAAAAGTCGCTAGATCCGTTGAAAAAAAAGGGAGAGTCAAACGCTCGGTATTTGTGACTCAGCGAATTGTGACAGCTTTATCAGTACTCGGTAGTCCGACTTCTCCGGCCAACTACCGGTGTCCCCAAAGCCTGGACATAGTTACATTCCAATTCTTGGAGGTAAGAGCAACATGAGGCGAACATGACATTCTCTTCACCGTAACTAGCTAGATCCGCCTGCTTGAGCTTTTCTTCGTCACACAGCTACAGAAGCTGCGACGATTTTAAAGGAAAGCTACAACTCGATTTTGGCATCGACCGGGAATCGAACCCAGGACCACCGCACGGGAAGCTAGTACGCTGCCCACGAACCATCCCAGACGCCGATTTCAAAGTAAAACGCAAAATTAAAGATGCCGCGAACTTTAAACCTTTAAAAGATCAGTATCAATTAAGTGAAAAAGTAATAATAAAAAGCCCAGTTTTTCTAGGTTGGACGAAATAGTGGTAATAAAGAGAACATACTGTATTTCTTTTATACATTCATTGTATACATTCAGAAAGAGGAAGAAACTTAGAGTGGTTGATAAACCTTCCTTGCAAAAAATGAAGCATTATTTATTCGGAAAGAATTAATTAAATTTTTATGATCCACACTATCAAAAAGAAACTGCCAGAAAATGTAAATTATATAATAGAAATCCAATAACGCAATGACTGTAACAATATATAGTTATAACTAATCTTCGAGTATTATCTGTTTCACTTAAAATACTTTTCACAGTTTTGTCTTTTTTGTCTTCTAACCCACAAGGATTTACACGTGACTGAAAAAATGTTATTCTTAGTTTTCTTCTACAAATATTTTAGGATGTATCTTTTCAATCCCTTTCCTTAAATATTTCTAATGTATTTCAAAAATAAATATGAACCATTATTATTTTTTTACTTATTCGGAACTTCCAGGGATTAGCTAGCAGAAATACACGTTATTTGTATATCTGAAGAGAGAAATCTCTGCAGGACGTGTAGGTTGGCGCGAGGTCTCTCATTCTAGTGGGAGAGTATCACCGCCATCTTCCGCGATATAAAATACACTACACTTACGGGACTAATGACAATAGCAATCGACGCGCCCAGAAATACTACTGAACCAATCAATTTAGAGATATTTAATAATTTAATAAAGCATCGTCGTTATATCCTAATTTTAAGTATTATATTGTATTTTACTCTGTGCGGGGAAAAAGCTTAATTTCCTTTTACGCATAACGATAAAATGCCAAGTGGCCAATTCAATCAATTGGGGTCATTAAACAATGCGCTCATCTGCAGCAGTGTCCGGAGTATTTGTCAGGCGCAGCGACATGCAGCGGTGATCGTTAGGATAGTGTAGTAGTTAGGATAGTGATAGTAAGTGATACTTAGCCTATGCTAGACTCCTCGTAGTACAGAATGTACGGCAATTAGAAATTTATAAAATATAATTTTTGGAAGGAAATCTGCAGTCGTGTAACTCAAGAGTCAAGAAGTCCTTTGTAAACCATTATAGAATTCTTTGGGTAAATAAACTTCAAATTAAAACTGCTAACTTTTAATATTTTTATAATCTCATAAACTTTTTTTATTTATCGATTTATTTATTTATTTATTTATTTATTTAATTATTTAATTATTTATTTAAAGTCGCTTGACATTTTTTTTTAACTTATTTATATTTTATATACCAGGATTAAACAGAAATATGAAATTATGTTTTCTTCAATGAATGTACTGAACTACAAAATGTTTGGATGGGCTATTAGCTCATTTTCCGTCAAGGACAATTGAAGCAGGTTAATTTCCCGCCTTGATAGAAGTTCTGTGGGGCTACAATGCATTATGGGCACGAATGGGTACGAATTTCAGGGTTTGCTACTACGCCATGTATGCGTAGTGCCAGATTTAGCCAAAATGCAGAGTTTTTACTATTAATTATATATTAAAACTGTGCATTTTGGCTAAATCTGGCACTACGTAACACTTAGACCCTGTTTGGGGTCATTTGTGACCACAGTTGCAAATAATGTTTTGCAACACCCTGAAAATTATTCACATGACCTTCGCCTAAACTATTCTTCTCGAAAATTATTCTGTTTGCGGTCAGATTGGAGCTGCAGACAGAATCCACGTAACTAATAGAGAAACAGGCGTCGATGGTGTAACCGTTACCGTATCGGTCTGTTATACCCACGTTTGCGGTATCGAACTCGATGGAAGCCGTGGATTTTTAAGGGCGAAAAAATCCTTCGTACGCCTTCCTTCGGAGATGAAGTAAAGCCAGCTGTCCCATGTTAGTAGGTTTACTGCATGTAAAAGATCCTCAAGCCTAAATGATGCCCCTGAACTAAATTCAAATTGCCTGGTTCGTCGCCCAAGTAATACCGTCTTTCTCCCATGGTTGGTGAAAGGAGCGTAGCAAAATTTGCGTGGTCACTCGGAAGAGCAGGCCTCATGGCCTGAGTCTCGCGACGTACAATAAGTCAAATTCAATTAAATTCAAAACAGTTTCGAATGGCTAAGACCCTTCAATTGTAGCCCTCCTACCTTACCTGCGTTACTCTATGATATATTTGCTGTTGCATATTTCCTCAAAGAAATCCATGAAAATTCCCGTTTGTTTAATCCTTGTTCATGCGTTGTTGGTGCTCTAACCTTGGGATCGCGCATGTCAAACTCTGTTTAGTGCATCCTTTCACTGGATGCCTATTTAGAATAATTACTGCTACTCATATTACGTAATTTTCTAGTTGCTCCTCCATTCTGAGTTTAAAAATAGTACGTGAAAGGAAAATGGTTGTCTTAAAATTGTATATACAGAGACTACCTGTGTAATATTTTGGATTAGAATTGAACTAGTCTGTGAAGAATTAGAATAGTAAGATAGAATATACTTGAATTCCTGCATAGAGCAATGTCTTTCAAAGTGATCCTAATGAGCAAACCACTGCATTTCTTGCATGTGGCATTCCTGTTGTTAAATTTGGGAAATTTAAGTGGTCACAAGTGTTGAATATTGGCATTGAAACAGCTAATAGAAGCCAACGGTCATCTGAGAAGACCTACCGAGAAGATTTCATATCCATATCTTGTAAGCTCTTCCTATGTAATTAGATTAAGTATGCTAGTATATGGGTAACTTTCCATCTTTAATTTTCTCTAAAAAGGTAACTTGCAACAAACAAACTTTGATCTCATGGCCATGAGAAGGTTCCAAAAACCTGATAAATTGTTACCAAGATCTGATTTTTTGGTTTATTGAGTACTGAGAAAAAATTGGCATTTTGTGTAAGACTTTTCTCTAGTTTAAAAACAGGTTTTCAATTATTGTAAGAAAACCACTGATTGCAGCGGGTTCTAACAACAAACTCCGCAATTTACATTAAATTTAGGGTTGTATGGACACCTCGTTTGCCTTTGTAGCCTTAAAATTAAGATTTTTATAGCAAAACAAAAATTATTTCTATATCTTCAATACAGTTCCTTGTTTTGCAACTAGAAGCCGCCACTATTGCAGGCACGCTATGCGTGCTGCTTACTCTTACAGGCGAAAAATGTCTACGCTCTTAGGCAAAGAGGTTCGTACTACTCTGAGGATGTATCGATATTTCCCCGCTACTCCCCCTGCCACACTGTTACCCCTTCTGGGTTTACTATAAAAGACGTGCGCTCCTCACGCACAGAGCCTTTCGCCTTTCGCCACCTTTTGCTATGTAACCCTTTCGCCATTTTTAGCTTTACGCTATTTGCCATGTAGCGTTACGTCTTTTAAATTTTGCTTGTCCATAGTTTTCGCACGTTCTCTCTTACCAGAATCAAGGGTGTATGCTGTTTTCTAATTTAATGGAATTTTTTATGAAGGTCCGGTTCCTTCTGAACCGTATTATATTGTAAATACGTGTATGAGTGCATAATAGTTTAGACTTTTAGGAATGAGTGCTTTTATGATATGGAATTGGATCTTGTATTTGAAATATTTGTTGATTCATATGGTTGCGTAAATTTGTTAATGGTTTGAAGCAGGTTTAATCTGTATTTTGTTCTTGATTTTTTTTTAAAGAGTTTGTATGAAGTGTCTCCGATTGTTGGGAGAGTCAGCCTTTGGTACTGTGCATTACTTATGTGATTGTTAATGTTGCAGTTTTTGTTCCTGCCGTGAGTCCGCATTCGGCAGTCTTTGGATTGTTGCTCCTGCCGTGAGTAAGACGGCCTTCGGCCGCATTCGGCGTTGAAGTTTTGGTAAGGCGTTTGCTAGGCCCGTGCGGTGGCTTTGAATCGCGGCCATTGGAAAGCAGCGCCACGTATCCGGTCCCGTAGCCGGCAGAGAAGTCGGCTGGGCGACAGCGCGTCATCGGCACGAATTGGTGCGGTCACATGCGGGCATTGTTCGGCCGTATGGTGATCGGCATTCGTGTGCGGTCACGTCTCTGTTGAATGAGATACGAGCGGGCATGAGGACCGTTCCTTCTCATTCCGGAGTATCCCTGCTTCATTGTTAAATTTGTTAAAAGGTTGTAAGTTATGGTAAGAGATCCATTTCCATGTAATTTGGTAATTATGCACTCATACAAAACTTGGTTCTTGTAGTTAATGGCTCATACTTAGTAGTTCAGTTTTTCAGGTCTTTTCGTATTGAAAGAAGACAGAGGTCGGCTTCTTTGTCAATTTTGCATATGTGTGTATTCAACTTCCTCGCCCTAAAGTGGGCATTGTCGAGGCTGTTTGCAATACCGTAATTCTGTTTACGTATAGGCGCATTGTTAGAAGCGCCGATTAGTAGTGTTCCTGTTTATAACAGTGTTTTTGTATAGAGACGGCACCGCCGTCTGTCAACCTTGTATTTCTATTTTGTAGTTCTGTATTGTTTTTCTTGCATCAATTTTTGTATCTGCGCAGCAGGAAAAATTGATTTTGTATTCATTAATGGTTTTGTAAGAAATGTAATGTTTGAGTTATTTGGATTGTTATATCTCCAAGTACTGAGGTCCTTTATGCTTTATTTTGATCTGTTTATTTAGAACCTGGGCGTCAGCACAAGAAGGTCTTGAATGTGACGGCAGTCTTTGCAGATCTGATAGCCAGGGTCTCTGTATTTGGCCCGCATAGAATTCATTAGGTAAAGCATGGTCACCTCGCTTTTGCTTTGTAGAGCTTTGTTTAAATTTGTGCTGTCTTGAAGCAATGGCGACCGATACCTTGTTGTTGTTGATGCATTTCCCAGAGTCACGAGGTTAGCCAAGTTTGAAATATAACATTAAGGGATCATACTGAGCATCAAAAGGAAAGTAACGTGGTGTAACAGTGATATTTAATGTATGATTGCCATTTTGGACTGTATTATTCTAAACTCTTTAACAAGTATTTTACCTCAGTTTCTGGGACAATGACCCTCATATCGACCAGATTTTTCGACCAGTTGCCTTTATCCTTTGAGCAAATGCTGACACGACTCTAGTTTTGCTTCTGGATCTACATGTAATTTCATTATCTGTGAACGTCTTCTCGAATTCAGTGGGAAATATAATTAGTCAAATTATCGTTCTCCATGTTGTTTATTCCTCCCAGAAGGATATGATGAGTAATAATTTTGTTAACAATTCTTGTCAAAAACGCTCATTTCTTTCTGTATTCATAATTCAACTTGTAAATGGCTAATGGTAGGGATTCCAGAAATAAGAAAACATGCTCAGAATACACGTCTTCTCGAAGCCTGTGACACGCAGTTTTTTAACTGTTTTTGAAGCAAAGTATGTATAATAAATACAATGCACTAGCATATTTTGAAAAAAATTGTAGTTGCCGGTGTATTATGTATTTTTGACACTCTTAAATGCGGACAGTCTTGCTTGTTGTTTGCAGCGTTGTAAATTGGGGTGAAAGGTGTGTTTACCTAATACTGCATTTCGGGTCATTCATCTTCTAATTTTCTGATAAACTTTGCACCCTCCGTAACTTGCGGTATGATTGCATCTACAATTAGCGCAGTGATGTAATGTACCTCGTTGTATTGCATTCTGACGCTTCTCTGCAATAATTGTTTCGGCACATTTTCATCTGTGTGGTTTTGCTTGTATTTCTAAGGACGTTCAAATTGCTGACAACCTTTACAGTACTACTTCTGTTTTTAGCGAGGTTCGTATCTTCGTTTTAGCATTTCCTGAATGTATAAATATCTTTGCTCTTCACACTAGCTTCAGTGCCTCTAAATAACAATGGTAGAAGTTGTTTGGTGGCTACTCGTTTGATAATATAAATTTGTCGTCCTTTATGCGCCGCGCGTTGTATTTCCTTTAGAATACATTACATTTCGACTGTTTAATACTACTCTTTCTACTGTTATATCACGAAAACTACACTTTTGATTGTCTCCATCATTGAAGTCAATGCCTTATTACATTTATTTTCGGATGCCAATATTATCATACGCTACATATGAGGCAAACATTGTTAGTAATTTGTAAATAATCTGTTTTATTTCTTTTTTAAATAGAGTATTTCCATTTTATCAGAGAAACATATGCTCCCCTCTCTCTATCTCTCTCTGTCTGTCTCTCCTCTCCTCTCTCAACTCTCTTTTTCTCTCCCTCTCTGTGATCTGCTGTGAAAATATTACTGAATTTCCGATCGCATACAATTTATCTTGCTCTGTCGCATCAGTTTCAGTGGTTTGTATCATTAGATAAAAAAGCTCCTAATAAATTCCATATCAGGATTTACACTTGTCCTTCGCAAGAACTGAAAGGAAGAAGACCACACGTAACAAGGCAGTTTCAGTCTACCATTTTCCTGAAATCGTTTGAATAACGAGGAAAATGTGCAGCAAATATATCCGATGACGGCCTTCTGTACGTAACCGCTCCAAGTTCAAAGACTTCTGAGAACTGTTTCGCAGTGCTGAACTTTCTCACCGTTCGGGCCTCACATATCTGACTGAGCAATTTACATACATTCCAACTAAGTTCTACAAATTGTTAGAAAACAACTCGAAACCTGGAAATAATACATACGAACTTTTACCTCTTCTTTATATCCTTCAGATTCAGCATAGAACATTATCGGAAAACGAAAAGTCGTCTACACGTCCACTTTCAAAAACGTCTGAGTTTTTTCTTCTACAGAGTCAATTTCTGTAAAAGAAGCAATTCATATTAATGCCCAATAACAATTTAAACATAAATTTCTAGAATTTTCTTTGAACCTATCATGATTAAATTTTACCATATCATGCCACACATTTAATCTTCCACATTAAAAAATTTCATATATTCAAAGGTAATACTTTCGCAACATAATTAACACAGAAGCTTTTAGCGCACTGATTTAATACACACCAGTGTAAAAAAGTAGACAACACTATAAGATCATGTAACTATAGTAGAAGACACTAAAAAACGGCATTCTCGCAGAAAGATGCTAAAAACGACAACTTCGACGATGAATTTGATATTGTGGGAAGAGAGTTTTAACTCTCACAGGTCTATAATTTCACTTTCTCCCAACGAAGTAGGAAGGTAGTTATGTAATGCAGCGCGAAAAAAACAGCAAATTTTCGGCAGAAAAACTCTGCCGTGGTAACGAAAAAGTGGATAAATCCAGTTTTTAAATTGATGAGAAGAGTCCTCTATCACGTGGCGTAGCCAAAATCCTTGTTTTTTGATTTCTTGATACCTGAAAATCGAATGACAACAAAACGTCTCTGTCCATCTGTAAACAACGCTACCGGCTAAACCGTTCAGCCGATTTTCTCCAAAATTGATATTCCGCAATCTATCTAGTTAATGTTGCGGTCCCTTGAATTTTAAATTGATGATTCAATTTTGGAAGGTACAGACGTATTTGAACAGAGGGGATCATAATTCAAAAATTCGTACACAGTGATCTGATACCAGGAAATTCTCCTTTGTAAATTGAACAACCAATGACTGGAACAATTTACCTGCTGAAGCATTTGGAACTGGCCATGAAAAGTAAATACATTTAGAAAAAATAGTAATGTAAAATATGTATGTAATGTACTTGTGTTGCGCGCCTTGCGTTGTATTGTTTTTTCTTATGCTAATGTGTCTTAATGTAACAATATTTGTTTTATAAACATTGTAATACTTCTTGGAACCAACGAGTGTTAAACCCTAAGTTGATTAAATCTATCTAACTGCCTGACTCCGTTCTCTTTTCTCCACCAAATTCAAATACAGGGTGTACTGTACTGATAAACGCGCGCATGCTGGAGCGGCGCGAAGAACAGTGGTTATGCAGCATGTTTTGCACGTTTGTATGAAGGACAGTTTGTGGATTGGATTATTTCGTGATTCGGGCGCGTCAACCGCTCAGGTCATTAGTCCCGTAAGTGTAGTACATGAACTTTTCTCGGGAGGTGGCGTTGATCTTCCCCCGCTGGATGGCGAGATCAGGCGCCGACATGCAAATCGGGTGATGGGGTTTCCTTGACCGGATTCTCGCACCAGTGGGGGCGCAGTATTGTGTGTGTGTGTGTAAGGAGAGAGGATAGGACAAAGAGACGAGGATGGAAAGATCGCGCGCGGTCGGTGGCCCGTTTGATAAATTACTGCATTGTTCGTATGGTGTTCATTGGAGAAACCACGGAAAACACGATCCAGAGCGGCCGGCCTCCGTTCTCATCCACGGCGACTGAATTCGACCTGGCTGAAAAGCTAATGTCGAAAATCCTTCGCCGTCAAAACTCGAACCTAGGATCTCGGTGGAGGCGCCACAGTGACATCAGTTGAGCTAGCGCTCTCGGTCAGAGATTCGTGTTACATTTGTATTCTTTACAATTTATTGCTATTTCGTGTATATTTGTTTTATAAATTCTATTATGTATAAATATTTTTGTCAAGTGGAAGGGTATTCTCGAATTATAACTTTCTTCTTTAGCTTAGTGTTATTTGATTTTTAAACAATTTATTTATTGTATATCAATAGTGTGAAATAAATTAACATCTATAAGCTATAATAATTCTCGCTCATAACAGCATTTTAACTCATAATAATGTGGCCAGTTACATCTTTTAACCTGGATGTAGGAAATAAATACAATTACTGCGCACTCAACTACAAAGCAAAAACGAAATAAAGATAAAATATCGGCACCGTGCGGGTTGGAGTCTACGATGATGATAGTCAACTGCCGGCTACTCAGCAGTCTGGCGGCGGCGGTGCAGAAATAAAACCTTCGCTTACCTGGTATTTTTCTTGGCTTAAACTTACGTGAAACTTACATGACAAGGGTGAAAGAAAAACGTAGGAATTGGCATTAATTATTAACAAAGAGAAGAATTTAAATTAAGAAATAAATGTAATAATCATAATCCAAGAAAAATGCAATTGAAAATAATTTACTAGATTACCAATATTAAGAAATGAAAGAGAAAGGGAAATTACATACTCCCATGCTGACTATTGCTACACATTACATGCTATATTACTACAAAATTGACACACATCCTCAGTCGGTCTCAGTCTGTCTTGTATCAATCCCACAATTTATAATTCTAGGTTGCGCATTCAGGGAGAGGCTGGCGTGTCAGGTGGAGGAGTGGCCACTCATTTCGTTGCTGGGAAGCTTCGCGCTGCGGTCCTCGAGGCAGATGAGGCGGAGAAAATCCCGCTGTCAGGCCTTCGGCCAGCGCGCAATGTGCCTTTCACCAAGCAGTCGGATTCATTTCGCTCGGTCGGAGTTCATCAGCTTTCATTCAAGGCGCACCCGGAAATACGGTCGTCAGCGAAAAAAAATTCACAGAGTTGGCGGTCGCCACAGCTCACGCTTTGCCCCTGAGGCGTCCTGGTGGCCAGACCTCTTACCCCTTCTTTCAGCTCATTCTTTCAGTTGTACCTTTCAGTTGCCCGCCTATGAAGTTTTTACCTACGATGAGCCAAAGTGACGGTCTCTAAACAAATGGACATCACATATAGTTGAAGTATCCTCCGCCGCGACAACTGTTCAGCCCGCCTCTTCGTAAAGTGTTTATGGCTCAGTGAAAACCTTCCTATCGTGAAATCTAGAGTTGCTGAATATGAACGTACGCGAGTCCGGGAATATTAAATTTAATTAAGTATGTGTAAAATCTCTCAGCACGCTCTCACAATTAATAAAAGAAAACTGCCACGAATGTAAATAGAAAGCTCTCAATCACAGCTCGCCGTCCAAGAGCACAATAGCCGGAAACACGTGCAACAGTACGTCAGTAACATTGAAGTCTCGGTTTTAAAATAAACATAATATTTATCACACAAAAAGTAAATTCAATGTAATGTTTATAGAAGAAAAACTTAACAGAAGATCACATACCTGCAAGTTTCTACTACGTTTGAATCTTTCTTATGACGCGAGGATCCGGAAAAGCGAGGCCAGAGATGAACCCTGAACAAGCGTTTGCATCCAGAAATCAAGCGTTGAATATCCAAATCAAATCAGTATTCGGCGAGAGTTCTTACCTCCCACTTTTCGCAAACCCTTGTAGCTGATTCGTAGCTTTCGAATTGGCGAGTATGGCTGACGGGGAGATCAGCCAGTCGGTTCAAACCACAGCGTTATGTGATTTTCACTACTCGCGCCGGGCAGCTGCAGTTCAGCCCGTCCTTCTGGAAACTGGACAGCCGTTGTTCGCCGCGGTAAAGGACACTCCACAGTAGCCCGTGAACGGGAACGGCATCGCGAACGGGAACGCAAAGAAAGTTGAAAGACGGAGATTTCGGCCAGCGCTCACAACACAACGGGATCTCAAAGCTTGACGGGAATGAGAACGAGAAGGATCGTCAACATTTATCTTGGCTCCGGAACGAGAAACCTCTCGACTAATGAAAGTACAGCAAATGGCGGTGAAGCTTTCCAGCTGATCGAGCGTGCGACACTGGTCTGCAGCGGAATTGAGAGTGTAGTGCTATATTGACGTTTAAGCATGGATTTGCGAGGTTAAGGTTTGAGGCGGGTTTCATTAGTCATTGTTGAGTTGTTTTAATTTTTTTTAGAAATTTCAGTATAATTGCTTTTCTATTCATTATAATACTTAAAATTAAAATTTCCCACAAAAAGAATGTTTATATAATACGTAGGTACTTTAGCTGAAAGTACTTTGGAGTTGTTTGTTTATTGATAAAATTTTAGTTAGTTACTTGTATTTTCCGTAGTTTGTATTTTTTTCCATTTATCATTCTTTTAGTTTTGTTTAGTTTTCTAATATGTTTTCGTGAAAGAATTCATTATTTATAACAGCACTCGCAAGCACATCAGACAGTGGCAAAAGAGTGAACAAAGCAGCGTAGCTTCAAGTGCTTTGGTTTCAGCAACTGTTTCTTGAAGTTCTCTTTTTTGTCGCTACATATTCATAGGGCTGTTCCCTATCCCCGTTGGTGTTCATTATGAAGCGCACGTACCTCCCGTTCCCGCTCGCGAATATTATTAACCCTCAACTGGCATCATGGTGCCATTTTGACCTCACTCGAATTTCGAAGTTGAATATCCTGCCTATTTTCAAATGAGAACGTTGGTATGCTGTTTACCTTCAAATAATGTGCTTATCTTTTGATTTGAGAAGTACTGTTGAATTTCATGCAGTTGTTTTGCAGTGGCGTGAGTGAAAATATTTGTTGGGGTCACGGCACCACCACGCCAGTTACGCAACTGAGGTTGAAATGGCCTCTTCATAGCAAACTGTTTTGTGCTGACATGGACCATCATATCGCAAACGCTAGATGGTCAGAAGAGGTGAAGAGTGATTATAGTGACACAGAAGACATACAAAATGGGTATGACTTTCAAAGCAAGAATTCTTGAAGATGCTGAAATGTCAACTTGCCGAACTTCGCATAAATATCACTCTTGAACGTGCATCTAAATAGATACAACCAGGTATCTCCCACCAGCAGGAGAACCGCCCTAGCCGGGACAAGCTCTATGCTCCCGGCCGGTCTCCCGGCATAAAACCTGATCGAGATGGGGGTCATTGACCCAGAGGCTGAAGTAAAATACTTGTGACAGGTTGTTCAGTATTATACTGTTCAAATGATAAAAAATACATTAAATATCACTGTTGCGATTAATACTACTTTCCTTTTCATGCTCGGTATAGTCCCTAATTGTATGGAAACAGTTATGCAGCAGAACAGATTTTACTTGGGATAAACTTTTGTATCGATTTTATTCGTTTAATGTTATCAAAAAAAATGTAAAATGCGTAATGTTCATGTACTGTATGTGTATTTTTGTAGTGAGCTGCTGATACTGTCTCCTGATGAATATAATTACTACATCGAGTTTTCAAGTTATAGAATTCGAGTTTTACTGAAAATATATTCCCGCTCTTGAGTAAGTCAGTTTTGAAAAAAACACTCACTCGTTAGTCAAGACACAACGTAATGGTAAAAGTCATAGATTAATAAAGTGGGACTTACAACTTTCACATGGTTGGGATTTGATTATTTTATTTGTACAATTCTTTTTTGTAATCTAAATATCTCGGAGCTATAAGGTTTATGCCATATCGTAGGCGGAAGTGATCATTCGCAAATTATTATCTCAACTAAAATTGAACAGGCATTGCCAACCCCTGAGGAAGGGCAGGAACCTAGTTTCCAGAAACAAAACACGGAATGTAAAGTCGGTCCGTCTTCCGTCCCTCGTGGGTGGTCCTCCGTCCGCCCTTTCGGTCCGGTGGTTCCGTGGTCCCCGACGGTCCGTCGGTCGGCCCGTGGTCGGTCCGTCCGCCGTCGGTCCGTCCGTCCGTCCGTCGGTCCGTCCGTCCGTCCGTCCGTCGGCCCGTCCGTCCTCCGTCGGTCGTGAAACCCAATCTCCGTTGTTCCGTCCGTGGTCCGATGGTTTGATTAAAAATACCGGTCTCGAGGATTGGGTTGGTGTTTGTCCATTTATGTTAAAATTTATAATTTTTTGGGGGTTTTAAATTTTAAAATAACCCAAACCCTTTTTCTGAATTAATATTCCACCACTTAAAGGCTATTTTCATTTTTTTAAAAAATTTTTTTATCTTTCTTTTTTTAAAAATTTTATAAAAAACCCCTTTCTTTTTAATTTCCCTTTAACCCCAATGAAAGGGCCACAAAATTTCCTTTTAAATTTTTTATAATCTTTTTTAATTTCATTATTTATAAGACTTCTTCCTTGCTGTTCAATAGGAAATTTTTAATTTTAATTATTAAATATCTTTGCTAAAAACACTGTTTTTTTGGGATGAAGTTTCATTTTCGTTGCCGTCCATTCCACTTTTTTAAAAAACCAACCCAATTTTCGGGCCACAATTTTTTTCATTGCGTCCTAATTCTATTTGTATTTCGAAAATTCGCCGTGGGTCCGTCTATAATCACTTCTTTTTTCTACTTTAACTTTTACACCCGTAAATCATTTATATGGGATCACGGCATATTCAAAATTTAAAAATTTTTTAAAAATTTTTTGCCAGTCAGGGTCCACGTCCCCCTCCATCAGATCAGACAAATTCGACGCAAATTTTCACATCCCCCAGCTTGATTTGCTTTTCAATTTCAATTTTACCCCCGAGTCAGATGCTTTTTTGCCCCGGTAACGAAGCTATCAAATTTTCTTATCTACACTAAAAAGGAATTTTTATTAATTAATTTTTATTTTTTCTAATTTTTTAAAATTTTTTCTCAAACTTTTTTTCTTGCTATTTAATGCCTTCGTCCCCAATCTCATTTCTATTAAAATTTTTCGTTTTTTCCCCTTTTTTCTGGCATTCTGTCAACATTTTTTCTCCAAAATCCCCAAAATTTTTAAACCCCTCAATATAAAATTGCAGAATGTCAAGAAAAATTTTTTCCCAATCAATTACTTCAAAAAAAAACACCCGCTTACTGCCTATACGAAAGAAAAAACCCACGAAAAAATTTTTATTTTTTGGGATATCTGCATTTTCCCAACAAAATGAGGCCAGATAAATAAATCCCTTTAAATGTAACACGGGCCCCACGTAAAAATTTTGTATCCCCAAAAGATAATCTCCAATATTCCAAAAAAAAAATTGATGCAAACAAATTAAAACATGTTTGTATTTAATGCGTTCTTTTAAATTGAATAAATATGAATTTTTAAAGGATCATTTGCGCTTCAGACACGCCCCCAATAACAATGGCCCAAAGAAAATTGAATAATTCGGGGTAAAATGAATTATTTTTCCCCCGGCAACCTTTCCCCCCGTGGGGCATTTCGCCCCGGAA
Organism: Teleogryllus oceanicus; assembly: GCA_964035755.1. Taxonomy (NCBI): domain Eukaryota; kingdom Metazoa; phylum Arthropoda; class Insecta; order Orthoptera; family Gryllidae; genus Teleogryllus; species Teleogryllus oceanicus. Next base: position 82,755,788 of record CAXIVR010000008.1, on the reverse strand, counting down.
GCCCGCAGCATGAGGCCGAAACTTCGGAAAATTCCCGGGGCGCGACACCCCGAACCAAAAGCATCATTTATTTATTTATTTATTTTTTTTATTAAAACAGTGAAAACGGTTACGCTATGGGAAGTGAACGACTTTTAAAAATTCCGATCCCACATGTCATACTCGCTTTTTCAATTAATTAATTAAAAACGCCGATGTAATAAAATGTATTTTCGGATAAATAACAAAAAATTTTTGGCCTTATCCATTATGTCCTTCGTCAAAATAATACTTTCTGCCCGACAACATGGAAACAATAATTTGAATAACTATATATCCAACTGTTCTAGAAGTCGTATCAGTTAATGAAGTTAAATTTATGAAGAAGCAAAAAAAGGGGGCTATCGGGTTTGAGCTCTTTGGGAGCAGGGAAACGGACAAAAAGCCTGATCGAGATGGAAGTCATTGACTTGTGGATACAATACTTCACATATTGTTTAGAATTATACAATCCAAATGGTAAATACATTATTAATATTATTAAAATTATTATTAATCTTAATTTTTGTGTCACTTTCCATTGTATCTGTGGAATAAAATTTCTAATTTTTTTAAAAATAAATGTTTTGTCCATTTTTATATAAAAAAAACCGGACATTCACGGGCTTTACCCCCCAGTTTTTTACAGACCCAAACCCGGGAACCGTGATTTTGGAATTCGCTTAACCTCCGTAACTTCACGGTGCGTATTTTAGAATTCGGCTAGTGACGCGTTCAATCATTCAAATCTATTATGCCCAACTTTTTTGCCATCTGATTCAAACTTACACATTTTCATCATTTTATTTAAATCGTCGGATCCTAATTTTTGTATTTCAATGTGTGGTAACATTTTACAAATTTTAACAAAAAAATTAAGATTAGACCGATTTCTATGACGTATAATGTTTCAGACTTCATACCAATCAGTATGTAACCACCTAAATGCAATAAAACAGCGTCATGAAAATATAAAAAATGGTAACCTTTCTCGATTTTAAGAAAAAAATTCAAATAAATATATGACTAGAGAAAACCCCGTTAATATTGGGAATAAATCTAATTTATGTTTACCCTGGCAATCCCAATTTTTAAAAAGACCCCCATGTATTACCAATGAAGGGGGGGCCGCAATTTTGATATTTTTTATGATTTTGATAAATTAATACATTGAAATCAACATATTTATTGATTTTCGTCAGTAAATGAAAAAATATCGATTTTTACTCAAATTTAAAATGAAAAAACCTTTTAAATTTTCCTTTTAAAAAAAACTATTACATTAAAATATGTTACATAAAACAAAAAAAAATATCAATATTAAACAATTGAAAACAAAAAAAATTAAAGGTCATCGCTGTTCATTAGAGCCCCCTTTTGGAAACTAGATTCATTAAAAAAATAATTTTAATTTTTTTAATACAAATTTTAAGTTTTTTCAATTTAGAAATTTTATTTATCAAATTCTTTGAATATACACACCTCCTGCAAACTGATTTTATGTTGAGAAAAAACTTTTTATTATTTAATTTGTTTTACTAAAAATTTTGACTCAAACTCCTTTTGATTGTGCCCCACGAAAGAAAAATTTTGCATGAAATTTTTAAATATTCATCCCGAAATTATTTTTTTCCGATTCAATTTTCATTGGGGGTTAAGAAATAAAATGACCTTTAAAATTAAATCAGACGGGTTTTATCTCGGAAATGTTTTCCAAAGGGTGTAGTTTTGTAATTAATGCCCCGCTTTTTATCTTGAAAATGGATTGTCACCCAGTACAAATATTTGATTCCATGGGCCCTTTTTCGTTACCCCAGATGCCCTGCTCAGAATCAACATTTCATTTGGAACAATTTAACGAACGTCTGCGATAACGTATAAACACAGTTTTTAAGCGCATTACTGAAATCAAATTTTTGGGAATTACTTCCATCAATAATTGTTTTTTTTAATATTAAAGAAAAAAAACCGAAATTTTTAAAGACTCAGTCCTATCCCAGCTCTGCTGAAAAGCAGATAGGGGGCCCTTTGAACGTTGAGGGAATTTTTGCTTCAGTTTTTATTTACACCCCAATTTGCAAATAATATAATACGAATTTTAAAGTTTTTCCAAAACATTTTTTTGAAGCCTCAGGTAAAAGGAATTTCCCCCAAAAACCAAACGAAACCCCAGTTTTCAACCGAAAAAAGTATTTCATGGTAAGATCCTCATGTCCGTGGTTCCACTGTGCTGAAAAAAGTGAAAATGTTGCTAGATCTGCCGCTGAGGACAGGAGCGCTGCGATCGCGATACCCCCTAAAAACATGACCCAAATAACGATGGATTTTTTTACGATATCTATCTTGTTGCAATGACAGTAATTTCATCAAATGATACTTATTTATTGTTATTCGTAAAAAAATAATTTTTATTTGAACCATTTAATAAACCATACTATTCATCCGTTAGCGTTGCACTGTGGGAAATATAAGGCCTGAAAGAGCGAAAACAAATCATGGGGTTATAGTTTAAAATTTTTCCTGGGTGAAGATTTCGGGTGTGTGCATGTTTTTTACCAAACTGAGAAGGAAACTAAACTTTTGATAGAATTTTTAAAAATTTGGGTCAAAAATTTCTTGTTCTATTAATGATTCATGGTTCGAGCTTGCATTGGGTTTTTTGTTTTGTATGCCCCAAAATAAAATATTAAAAGGGAAATCATTTGTCAACTTTTTCCACACATTCTTAATCTTTATAAATTTGAAAGTGAATTGAAAAGTGACTTATTATTTTAAAACCCCTTTTTAATCATATCAAAACTCCCAAACGGATGATAATTTTTGGGGAAAAAACTATAATATTGTTTTTAAGAATAAAAAAATATGATATTTATAATTAGACCCCCCAATGTACCAAACCAACATTTTCTGAATTTTGTTTTCAAACAATTACACATTTTTTGATCAAATCCAAAAGGGGAATATTTTTTATTTGAATTACATTTTATATTTAATTAATAATAAAAAAATTACTTTAAAAACATTTAAAGAGGGTGACAGAAAGATAGTGATCTTTCCTGGGAAACGTTTCGAAACTGTTGATTTTTTTTTCAATTTTGATTTATTTCTAACTTTAAAAATTTTTTAGTTTTGAAGAAATCTTACTTTTGTATTTCATGATAATTAAAAAAGATGTTATTTCAAAAACGAATGGATAGGTTGTCAAAGAAATGCCCCTATCCCCGATATCCATCTGAATCCTCCTCTAATTTGTTTTTTCAATTGTAATTAGTTTCCAAAATTGAACCTTCAATTTTTTTGTAACTTATTACATTTTTTATTTTAAACAACATTTATACAATGTTGATTTCAAAGCATTTATGTATTTTGAGCATAAGGAAACATAAAAAAGGGAAAATTATTGTCTGAACAGAAAGTGGTTTTCCTGAAATACTTTCTGGGTTTTTCCTTTTATTTTTTATTTCAATTGGTTTGTTTCAAAATAGAACTTTTCCTTTTTTTTATAATGTTACGGGATCATGTGTTTCAAAGTTACAAACAATATAAAATTTCAAAAAAATTGTATGAATATCTAACATTTAGGTCTAACCACATGGATTTGTGACCACAAAGGTTTTTCTGAAAAACTGGTGTTTTTTCCCATTTGTAACATCGTTGGATTTGTTTCAACTAATAGAACTTTCCCATTGTTTTTGGATCATTTTTATTTTATTTTTTAAAGTAAAATTTAAAAAAATAAAAATTTTATTGGGAAAATATTTGAAATCCTTTGGTATTCAATTATGGTTTTTTTTCAAATTTGAAATTTAAGTTTTTGAGAATATATGAATAAATAACTACAGGAATATATAAAATAATACTTTTTTGATATCTTTTTTGAAGAAACCAAATACCTTTTATTTTATTCCTTTGTCTTTAATTGTTGTTATCTTTAATAGATAAAGGGGTGTGGAACCAAAAAAAATCAGAATAAATATATATTCTTAAAAATTTAAAGAAGTATATTTTATAAAGGGTAAGTATTTGAAAAAAAAAATTATATTTTCGTCTTTAAATTACCTTTGGGTAAAAATATACTAATGTGTGAGGGGGAAACACATCTAACAAAAGTTCTAAAAATTATACAAAAACTTGAATCCTTTTTAAACCAAACCCTTTTGGGTTTACTTGGGGAAAAAGCTGCTTTTTCGACAAAAAACTAGTGAGAGGGTACCCAAATGGACCTTTTTTTTCTTCAATAGTAAATTCTTTTTTAATGCAGTGTATAGTTAGAATCTGTTTTTTGGGCCCCACATCAAAACGTGCTTTCCGACCCCCCGTCCGTCTGGGAACAACGCTACCCAAACCAGGGGGGTTCAATTAAGGCCCGGGGCCACCCAAAAAACCTTTTTAAAATCGTATGTTTCTTCTCGGGATCCTCACTAACTTCCCATGATGTTGATCGCGGCACTTTGCCGATTTCTTTGGGAAAAAAGGGAAGGGGAAAGGAACCGCGTATATCAAGCCGTACCTGCATAACGCGGGAAACAAATTGGGATGATTTTAATTTGAATTTACTAAAAATTTTTAATCAAACTTTTTTTTACACTAAAAAGGGGTTGGCCAGAGCGCGACTTCGGTGCTAGGGGCGAATGTTCTTCCGACATAGTTAGGGTTTCCTTTCACTAATAACTGGGGGGGAGTTTGTTTCCCAAACCCAAAAATGATCAATGAAATGCGTTTAAAATGTATTGAAAATGTCTTAAAAACAAAAAGAAATGTCATTAAAATATGATTAAAACCGTTCGGGTGAATAACTCAAACTGTTGGGTATGTTACTGATGTAACCGTTCGTTCGTGCCAGCTTGAAACCTTTGGTTTTCCTGTTCTTTTAAAAGAAATCTATGTCTTGTTATCCTAAACCACACTGACAATGAAATGACAGACGTCAAAAAAACTTAGATTACAATACAGGGGTGCTTGATTTCTGGGGCGGGGAAATCGAAAGGCAACTCCGGGGAAATTTTTGGAGCATTTTTTTTTTCGTAAATATTATTTTCAAATACCATTTAACTTTTGAAAATCGATAAAGAAAAAATTTATTAAAATGACAAAAAAGTAAAAAAGACTTTAGATGAAATCGACAAAATGTCAAATAAAAAGTGTCATTTCCTTATTCATAAAAAAAAAATTAGGAGTATTATTTGGGGGATTGGTTCAGGAGATATCCTTTTTTCTTGGAAGAGCCCTAGTTTAATTTCTGGGGGTTTAAACTGGGTATTTTAAACTAACCGGTCCGCAGAAATTTTTATTGCAGAATACAAGTAGCAACGTGTAAGAGCAAATTTTGGGAAGAGTATGAATTTTTAACAGTTAAGGGGGATTGCCTTTTTTCGCGGGGGGGGAGCTTCCAAGATTTAATTCGGGGGTTCGAAACCGGGATTTTAAACTAACCGGTTTTGCGGGAAATTTGTTTATTTCAGACCTAGCAACATTTAGGACAAATTTTTTATACAGAATGAATTTTATGGGTTTTTTTTGGAAGGTATCGTGCATTTTCCCCGCGGAGGGGGGTTCCAAGGGTTTTAAAAGCTGGGGTTCGAACCCATATTTTTAAATTAACCGGCCGCGGGAAATCGATTGCAGATTACAAAAAGAACGTTTAGGAGCAAATTTTGATAGAGTTAATTTTCGGCATTAGTTTGGGAGGGATCCCTTTTTTTTTCGCGGAGGAGTTCCCCAGTTTAAATTCTGGGTTGAACTTGGGGATTGTAAAAAACCGGTCAGGGCAATTTTTTTATTACAGATTACAGTTTCAATTTTTACAAATTTTTCAGGTAGAAACGTTTAAAGGGTTTGGTCTTGCGAAACGTTCTTTTTTCTTGAGGGCGCTCGCGATAGAACATGTTTTTTGGTTTTTGTAAATATCTTTGAAAAAAAGGGGAAAACGTTTTCTTCACTAATCGTTTATAAATGTAAAGGGGAAATTTAGATGCTTGGTTGTACTTAGTGCGAATTTAGATGTGGGCCTGCTAACTTCCAATGGAAGTTAGCAGGACCATGGATTTTTTTTTAAAATGACCGCGGAAATTTTTTTTTTTCCATTTAAAAACGGGAAAAAGGAAATTATAAGCTATACAGTTTTTTTGATTGGGGGAAAAGGTCCTCTAACTTCCAGGGCGTGTTTTTGGGCCCCATAAGTCCTCGAGTCTTTAAAAAGAAAATGTCTTTTTTAAATCCCTTTGATTGAAAACAAGTCCCTGCCCCTTTTTCTGTGCGCCCTAGGGTGTCAAATGTTTTGGTCCTTTTAATTTGCTTTTTTTAAAAATTGCTAATTATATTTGAATAATAATTGTTGTACAATATTTTCAACGATGCAAATTTGTTACATTAAAAGTTATATGGTGTGGAAATTCTGCACGATATTGATTTAATAAACATACGATATATTTGTGTTAATTTTATCTGTATATATATCAATGAATATATTATATTAATTAAATTTTTAATTGGGTTTTTTTAAGGCGTTTTAACATCTAAGGGTTTTGCGACCACAATTGCTGTTAAGGTATGGTAACTATGGGTGAAACGATATGGTGATTGACGATAGGGAAAAGGGGGAAAACAAATAACCATGCCCGGGCGGACTCGAACTCGGACCTTTTGGTCCGAGATCCAAAAGAAATTTCTGCCCAGCAATCTCGGCACCGGGGCCCGGGTAATTAACACTTTCTTTGTTACGAATATGAAAAGAAATGTTTCTAAAAAACATTTAAAAGTTCGTCTTACGAAATTTTGAAACTGCTGAAATTCGTTTGCCCCCAAAAATTGTGTTCCCCACGCTGCAGCCTACCCAGACTGTTTGGTAATCTGGCAATGAGTACGTTTGAAATTAGTAGTGAGTATTAACAAAAATATCGTGATATTTATCGGCTTTGGCACAACTAATTTAAAAACGGTTCATAGCACATAGAACTCGTAGTAGTTTTAGAATCGGCAATATGTTCTTCCTACAACCCACTCTGATTTAAAAAATGCTTCAGAGATGAACAGTGAGAATTTGTATTAACAAAAATGTGATATTTGTTGGCTTTGAAATAACTACTAATTTATCCGAGTGATCCATTACCCTTTTGCGTAGAGTAATGGTCGACGTCCCGGGCCACGGACAGGGGGTCGTCGTAGAGCGCTGCCTAATGGAGGCGTTGGTAATTAATTTGCAGGCTGATCGCAGCCCCAGACTCTATGTTGTGGCGACCTTTTTGGATGCAATTTATTTGCCGAATCGCTGGAGAGGGGAACAAGGTAAGGGGAAGGTAATTTTCGAGAGTAGTAGAATGAAAAGATGATTCTCTTTTCAAACTATTTGTATATTTAATTCCAAATGTTGTGGCCATTGGATGAGTGAATATCAGATCCTTCACAAATGAAACGGTGGCTCGGGGTAATGGTCACGGTGTTTCATGGTATTTCAGAGATAAGTGGATGAACTTGGACGAAGTTTATTTTATTACATTTTGGAGATTGAATCAGGAAACACATTATTTTGGGGATTAAGGTCTGTTGGATAAGGGAAACTATCTTTCCTACGCTCTGCACGTTTTTGTTTTGTGGTAGTTTCAGAACTGCAGAAGCAAGTCTGCGAATAAATGAAACATAAGTTTTTAATAACATTGTTTCAATCGTTTGTTCAGGACAAGGGAAGTATGACACAGAATTCTACGATTATTACAATCAACCAAGTTTGACTCATTAATAACACGCAGGTTGTTTTTCTCACTAACTGTATAATATCAAATTGAAAAATGTAATTTATGTACCCTGTTAACAAAAGAGCTACCTTTGTAAAACTTTTTCAAAATCCTACATGAGAGAAATTGAAGGGGGTATGAGAATTGGTTTGAGCGCGAACAAACAGCGCTTTTATTAACAAGGAAAAATATGCAAGGCGAACACAAACAAGAACTGTAATTTTTTAAAAAGTTACATAACTGGAACTGCGATAGTTTCCACAAAAGCCTTACAACCAAATAGAGTACAGAGAAGCTTAATAATGCATAGATTCCTGAGGTTATGAACACAGTGAAATTAGCTATCTAAAAGACTACAATTAAAAATACTTTTCAGGCTAGGTAGCCTAGGTCTATCAGAAAGTTTTTGTGCCAAATGTTTCATCTGCTACTGCGGCAGACATCTTGAGTGGCCGTAGTGTCACACAGTGTCTTTTTAGAAAGCTCATTGGTGACTGGTAAACATGTTTTCTTTGTTTACGGCGCTGGGGCACTGGTGATTGCTGGCTGGGGCGCTGATATCGGTTTTGGAGGTAGGAACGGTTTAGGATTCACCCGACGGAGTGAAGGTACCCATGTCGTGTGGACTTTTATCCATTCCTCATTCCTATTAAAATTAAAAGGATGTTTATAAATTTCGATGGCCTCATGGTGAAGACAGACACGAGTTAAATAGGGTATAAAATATCAACATCTTTAAATCTTATGTCGTGCTCACGACCGGAAAAAGCCTGTTCGGCTACTGCTTCTCATTTTGGCCAAAACGACAATTCCTTTTGTGTTCGGTGAGACGGGTGTTAATGCTCCGTTGAGTGGTCTATCGGACATTTTTATTTTGTGAACAAGCGTTTCAATACTACGTCAGACATCTTCAATGGATGCAGTGTCCTTTCAGACGACTCACTGGTGACTGGTAAACATTTTTTCTTTGTTTACGGGGCACTGATGATTGTCGGCTGGGGCGCTGGTGTCGCCTGTTGACGTAAGAACGGTTTAGGATTCATTCACCCGACGAAGTGCGGATATCGAGAGGACTGTTATTCCTTGCTGTTTTCTATTAAAATTAAAGGGTATTCACTACTCGCAATATCCTCGCGGTGTATTCGAGTATAGTAGTGTTCCATAACCAACAAAACATCTACATCTTCAAATCATATGTTGTGCTCACAGCCGGAAAAAGTGTGTTCGGCCACCGCAGACTACTCAGATTCACCAAAACGGCAGTTACTTTCGTGTTGGAAAAGGCGAGTGTTAATGCACCGTTGAGAGGTTCCAATGTACACAGCGCCGCAAGAACAGGGAGTTCTATAGACTCCTGCTGTCGATAGTGGGTCTCAAAAGATATCCGATAGACCACAGCTATCCAAACCGGAAGGTATTTTTAACTGTATTCCCAGCCGTGAAAGCATTGTTTTATTAAAATACTACAGTTAACAGGCTCTGATTCATCAAAGATATTCAACATAAGAATTCATTCATAGGATTGTATTTAATTAACCTAACTCGCTGAATTTTTATGTACTTAGTACCATAACAATTTACATTGACAGCGTAGGATTATTGCAATGATTTGACAACTTTCGAACGCTTTCGACCCACTGTATTCGTCCCAGTTTGGCCAGGAATATAGGAATTACGATGAGCGGACCCTGGATAACAAACTCTTGATGCCAAACAAGGATATGGTAGGCTTAGAGGGGGGCGTACAGGTGTTATATTTCAAACTTGGCTAACCTCGTGACTTGGGAAATGCATCAATAACAAATAACAAGGTACGGTCGCCAGCTGTTTAAGACAGCACAAATTTTAAACAAAGCCTCGCTACAAAGCAAAAAGCGAAGTGACCATGCTTTTACCTAATGAATTCTTATGCGGGGCTAACACAGAGAACCCCTAAGCTATCGGATTCGTAAAGACTGTCGTCACATTCGAAAGCTTTCGAAAGGACGCTCCAGGTTCTAAATAAAACAGGATCATAAATTTTAAAGGATCTCAGTACTTGGAGATATAACAATCCAAATAACTCAAACATTACATTTCTTACAAAACCATTAATGAATACAAAATCAATTTTTCTGCTGCGAATCAAAATTGATGCAAAAAACAATACAGAACTACAAAATAGAAATACAGGTTGACAGACGGCGGTGCCGTTCTATACAAAAACACTGTTATAAACGGAACATCACAATCGCGCTTCAACAATGCGCCTATACTAAACAGAATTACGGGGTTTTCAAACAGCCTCGACAATGCCCACTTTAGGGCGAGAAGTTGAATCACACATATGCAAAAATTGACCCAAAAAAGCCGACCTCTGTCTTCTTTTCCCAAAACGAAAAGACCTGAAAAAATGAACTACTAGTATGAGCCATTAACTACAAGAACCAAGTTTTGTATGAGTGCATAAATTCAAATTACATGGGAAAAGGATCTCTTACCATAACCACAACCTTTTAACAAATTTAACAATGAAGAGGGATACTCCGGAATGAGAAGAACGGTCCTCATGCCGCTCGTATCTCATTCAAAGAGACGTGACCGCACACGAATGCCGATCACCATAGCCGAACAAGCCCGATGTGACCGACCAATTCGTGCCGATGACGCCGTCCCAGCCACTTCTCTGCCGGCTACGGACCGGATACGTGGCGTGCTTTCCCTGGCCGGATTCAAGCCACCGCACGGGCCTAGCAAACGCCTTACAAAACTTCAAACTGCCGAAAGCGGCCGAAGCCGTCTACACGGCAGGAGCAAAATCAAAGACTGCCGAATGCGGCCAAATGCCGTCTTACTCACGGCAGAAACAAAAACTGCAACATTAACAATCACATAAGTATTCACAGTACCAAAGGCTGACTCTCCGCAACAATCGGAGATCAGCATTCATAAAAACTCTTTAAACAAATACAAATCAAGAACAAAATACAGATTAAACCTGCTTCAAACCATTAACAAATTTAGCAACCATATGAATCAACAAATATTTCAAATACAAGATCCAATTCCATATCATAAAAGCACTCATTCCCAAAAGTCTAAACTTTAATGCACTCAACACGTATTTACAATATAATACGGTTCAGAAGGGAAACCCGGGCCTTCATAAAAATTCCATTAAATTAGGGAAAAAAGCATCACCCTTGATTCTGGTAAGAAGAACGTCGAAAAATATGGACAAGCAAAATTTAAAAGACGTAACGCTACATGGCAAAAAAGCGTAAAACTAAAATGGCGAAAGGGTTACAAACAAAGGTGGCGAAAGGCAAAAGGGTCTGTGCGTGAGGGCCCCATCGTCTTTATAAATAAACCAGAAGGGGTAACAGTGTGGCATGGGGGGGTAGCGGGAAATATCGATACATCCTCAGAGTAGTACGAACCTCTTTGCCTAAGAGCGTGACATTTTTCGCCCGTAAGGTAAGCAGCCCCATAGCGGCCCCGCAATAGTGGCGGCTTCTAGTTGCAAAAAAAGGAACTGTATTGAAGATATAGAAATAATTTTTGTTTCTATAAAAATCTTAATTTTAAGGGTACAAAGGCAAACGAGGTGTCCAACAACCCTAAATTTAATGTAAATTGCGGAGTTGTTGTTAGAACCCGCTGCAATCAGTGGTTTTCTTACAATAATTGAAAACCTGTTTTAAACTAGAGAAAAGTCTACTACAAAAATGCAATTTTTCTCAGTACTCAATAAACCAAAAAATCAGATCTTGGTAACAATTTATCAGGTTTTGGAACCTTCTCATGGCCATGAGATCATAGTTTGCTTGTTGCAAGTTACCTTTTTAGAGAAAATTAAAGATGAAAAGTTACCCATATACTAGCATACTTAATCTAATTACATAGGCAGAGCTTACAAGCTATGGATATGAAATCTTCTCGTAGGTCTTCTCAGATGACGTTGGCTTCTATTATGTTTCAATGCCAATATTCAACACTTGTGACCACTTAAATTTCCCAAATTTAACAACAGGAATGCCACATGCAAGAAATGCAGTGGTTTGCTCATTAGGATCACTTTGAAAGACATTTGCTCTATGCAGGAATTCAAGTATATTCTATCTTACTATTCTAATTCTTCACAGACTAGTTCAATTCTAATCCAAAATATTACACAGGTAGTCTCTGTATATACAATTTTAAGACAACCATTTTCCTTTCACGTACTATTTTAAACTCAGAATGGAGGAGCAACTAGAAAATTACGTAATATGAGTAGCAGTAATTATTCTAAATAGGCATCCAGTGAAAGGATGCACTAAACAGAGTTTGACATGCGCGATCCCAAGGTTAGAGCACCAACAACGCATGAACAAGGATTAAACAAACGGAATTTTCATGGATTTCTTTGAGGAAATATGCAACAGCAAATATATCATAGAGTAACGCAGGTAAGGTAGGAGGCTACAATTGAAGGGTCTTAGCCATTCGAAACTGTTTTGAATTTAATTGAATTTGACTTATTGTACGTCATGAGACTCAGGCCATGAGGCCTGCTCTTCCGAGTGACCACGCAAATTTTGCTACGCTCCTTTCACCAACCATGGGAGAAAGACGGTACTACTTGGGCGACGAACCAGGCAATTTGAATTTAGTTCAGGGGCATCATTTAGGCTTGAGGATCTTTTACATGAGTAAACCTACTAACATGGGACAGCTGGCTTTACTTCATCTCCGAAGGAAGGCGTACGAAGGATTTTTTCGCCTAAAATCCACGGCTTCCATCGAGTTCGATACCGCAAACGTGGGTATAACAGACCGATACGGTAACGGTTACACCATCGACGCCTGTTTCTCTATTAGTTACGTGGATTCTGTCTGCAGCTCAATCTGACCGCAAACAGAATAATTTTCGAGAAGAATAGTTTAGGCGAAGGTCATGGAATAATTTCAGGTGTTGCAAACATTATTTGCAACTGTGTACAAATGACCCCAAACAGGGTCTAAGTGTTAGTAGTGCAGATTTAGCAAAATGCAGTTTTAATATATAATTAATAGTAAAAACTCTGCATTTTGGCTAAATCTATTTACATACATGTAGTGCAAACCCTGAAATTCGTACCCATTCTGTGCCCATAATGCATTGTAGCCCCACAGAACTTCTATCAAGGCGGAAATTAACCTGCTTAATTGTCCTGACGGAAAATGAGCTAAAGCCCATCCAAACATTTTGTAGTTCAGTACATTCATTGAAGAAAACATAATTTCATATTTCTGTTTAATCCTGGTATATAAATATATAATAATAAGTGTAAACTAATGAAAATAAATGTAATTCAGTGGTTGCTCATAACTAGAGGAGTTGTCAAGCGACTTTAAATAAATAATTAAATAATTAAATAAATAAATAAATAAATAAATAAATCGATAAATAAAAAAGTTTATGAGATTATAAAATATTAAAAGTTAGCAGTTTTAATTTGAAGTTTATTTACCCAAAGAATTCTATAATGGTTTACAAAGGACTTCTTGACTCTTGAGTTACACGACTGCAGATTTCCTTCCAAAAATTATATTTTATAAATTTCTAATTGCCGTACATTCTGTACTACGAGGAGTCTAGCATAGGCTAAGTATCACTTACTATCACTCTCCTAACTACTACACTATCCTAACGATCACTGCTGCATGTCGCTGCGCCTGACAAATACTCCGGACACTGCTGCAGATGAGCGCATTGTTTAATGACCCCAATTGATTGAATTGGCCACTTGGCATTTATCGTTATGCGTAAAGGAATTAAGCTTTTCCGCACAGAGTAAAATACAATATAATACTTAAAATTAGGATATAACGACGATGCTTTATTAAATTATTAAATATCTCTAAATTGATTGGTTCAGTAGTATTTCTGGGCGCGTCGATTGCTATTGTCATTAGTCCCGTAAGTAGTGTATTTTATATCGCGGAAGATGGCGGTGATACTCTCCCACTAGAATGAGAGACCTCGCGCCAACCTACACGTCCTGCAGAGATTTCTCTCTTCAGATATACAAATAACGTGTATTTCTGCTAGCTAATCCCTGGAAGTTCGAATAAGTAAAAAATAATAATGGTTCATATTTATTTTGAAATACATTAGAAATATTTAAGGAAAGGGATTGAAAGATACATCCTAAAATATTTGTAGAAGAAAACTAAGAATAACATTTTTTCAGTCACGTGTAAATCCTTGTGGGTTAGAAGACAAAAAAGACAAAACTGTGAAAAGTATTTTAAGTGAAACAGATAATACTCGAAGATTAGTTATAACTATATATTATTACAGTCATTTGTTATTAGTTTCTATTATATAATTTAATTTTCTGGCAGTTTCTTTTTGATAGTGTGGATCATAAAATTTAATTAATTCTTTCCGAATAAATAATGCTTCATTTTTTGCAAGGAAGGTTTATCAACCACTCTAAGTTTCTTCCTCTTTCTGAATGTATACAATGAATGTATAAAGAAATACAGTATGTTCTCTTTATTACCACTATTTCGTCCAACCTAGAAAAACTGGGCTTTTATTATTACTTTTCACTAATTGATACTGATCTTTAAAGGTTTAAAGTTCGCGGCATCTTTAATTTTGCGTTTTACTTTGAAATCGGCGTCTGGATGGTTCGTGGGCAGCGTACTAGCTTCCCGTGCGGTGGTCCTGGGTTCGATTCCGGTCGATGCAAAATCGAGTTGTAGCTTTCCTTAAAATCGTCGCAGCTTCTGTAGCTGTGTGACGAAGAAAAGCTCAAGCAGGCGGATCTAGCTAGTTACGGTGAAGAGAATGTCATGTTCGCCTCATGTTGCTCTTACCTCCAAGAATTGGAATGTAACTATGTCCAGGCTTTGGGGACACCGGTAGTTGGCCGGAGAAGTCGGACTACCGAGTACTGATAAAGCTGTCACAATTCGCTGAGTCACAAATACCGAGCGTTTGACTCTCCCTTTTTTCAACGGATCTAGCGACTTTTGCGTTAAATGCAATAACGCTCGAGCGAAATCGTGTCGTGTAGGACTCTAATGTAGACAGAAACTGTTAGGAGCGTGGATGGTTATTATATTTCTGGGGTAAGAAATCGCTAACCCACTTCCTTTTCGTAAACAGTTGAATAATGAAATGTTTGTTGTGAAATATGTAAATATTGAAATGAACAGTTTAATGAATAAAAGTTTGCAAGAGCGTTGTTGACCACATCTGATAATAAAATATTTTCACTTCAGTTCAATCCGAGTTTTTGATAGTTCTCTGATTTGAAAATCCGAGTTATTTGATAGTTCTCTGATTTGAAAAATCCGAGTTTTGATAGTTCTCTGATTTGAAAAATCCGAGTTATTTGATAGTTCTCTGATTTGAAAATCCGAGTTATTTAGATAGTTCTCTGATTTGAAAATCCGAGTTTTGATAGTTCTCTGATTTGAAAAATCCGAGTTATTTGATAGTTCTCTGATTTGAAAAATCCGAGTTATTTGATAGTTCTCTGAGTTTGAAAAATACGAGTTATTTGATAGTTCTCTGATTTGAAAAATCGAGTTATTTTGATAGTTCTGGCGTCAAATAGCCAATCCTCCCTCGATTCGCATGCAGCAAAAGGAGACCATAAACACGTGCGTGTTTTTTCTATCAACTACAAGACAGGGGTAAGGAGTTTGCTGTAGATATTGTCAGTAACAGTTGCTTTTGCGATTTTAATTTTTAATACAATTTACTTTGTTGTTAGAAAAAAATCCTTCGTTAGTGTTGAACATGGAAAATACGACATTTTCATTTAAATGATAACTTTTTATTAGGAACATATGCTGTGTAACAAAAGACTAATGGAAGTAATGGAAGAAGTCATATATTTTCAGAGTAATACGATCATAGTGATACATCATTGAAATAAAAATACATTAAATTTACTTTCTAAATAAAGTTGCAATATTAAAAATTAAACTTAAAAATTCCATCAATGCTGATGAATGATAAAATGCAGATAAGTAATTATTTTTATTTTGGAAAAATATGAGTTCCGTAGAGTGAAGTATATTTAGATATTAGAGATTTATTTAGACATTTATTTACCAAAACCATAAAAACAGTATGTGACGTATGAGGAGAAAATCATCTGCACACGTTTTCTTGTGTATGTTTGAGTGTATATATTTTGAAGTATATTTTGAGACATATAACATCAGAACTCTGAAAACTGTGTGTGTGTTTGGGAAGGAGAAACTAATAAAAAGTGAAAAGTATAAAAAATGGCGTAAGAAACATTTCAGAAGATATTAAATTTGATAAGATTTCAAGACTATTTTGGGAAGACAACTCGAACAAATTTCTTCACTTGTCTAATTTACACCTGCATTAAACGAATGACCATGACAACGGTTTGTTTTTGTAAGTAGTGCCAACGAGAGGACAAAGCTAGTACTGTGTTATATAAAATTGGTGATAGTTATATTTTATTTCATAAAATGTTTTTCAGTCCTGAAGAACTGTGTGATGTTGTGTCAATTCTTCCGTACTGCTCTGAGGATGAACGGTTTTAATCCTAAACGATGAACGTATTCCTGGATACTGGATTCCATCTAAGAAGTCCTTTATGAACAAGCAGTGAAATGCTAGCTCAGGAATTATTGGATGAATTCGTTTTAGATGGAACGGTGAACAACGTGTCAAATTAGTTCGATTATGGAAACCGCCAGGTAAGGCACATATTCACCACGTTGTGTTTATGCTCTCATCCGAAGGATAACAAAAGAAAGATTCCGAAATCACAAAATGAAGTTGTTTTGGCGACTTGTAGAAGAAATCCAACAAAATTACTCACGACTGAGAAGTCCTGAATTATTAGATTTTATGTCTTGCGATTAAAAACAAGTGTTTACAAAAACCTTTACAAATCACAGGTTCTATAAATCCAGAAGGATCTTGGACAGAAGTTAATAGAAGACAACCCCAAAATTTAATAGTTGAAATACTAGAGAGACACGTTTTTCCTGATATAAAGATCTGTTTACATCAGAGATTATTGGATAGTGCTGGATTTTCAAGAAAGTGCAAATAGGCGTATATGTGCATTTCTTATCGTGTGCTTTCTTGTACTTTCATAGATATTGCAATATTCACGAAAATTCTCAAGAGATAGGTTGGGACGAAAAACATCTAACAAGCTTTTTCATACAGCAGATATTCATGCAACAGGATTTCTTTCTTATAGGGACTTTCTTTATTTTATGGCTGTCACGGAACCGAAGACCCACAGAAAGAAACAAGCGGAGAACTGCGAAGTGTACATATTTCCGATTTTATGATCGCAATAATGACAAAATTTTAGACAGAGAAGAATTTAAACATCCGTGGACGACGTACTTGGGCAAAGAAAAACTGCTCTAAAGTCCGCATCTGACGTGTGCCCAGTGATGTATGCAGGAGGTTCAGACTTCACGACGAATATGAAATCATTTTTAGATTTAATAGGCAATCTAAAATTACGTAGCGTCCTTGTGTGAGGTCCACTACAAGTATTCGGAGACATTCCCTCCGCTTGCAGAAGACATAAAGTTCGTAAAGTTTATCCAGAATCTTCTCCTGTTACCGGTGTTTTAGCCACTCGAGTTGTAACTTTCTTCCCGGTAGCTCAGAATCGTTACGAGTCTCACTTCGGGAAGTAGATCAGAACTATGGAAAAATTACGACTTGGATATTCACTACGTCAGATTGACAGAAGATGGAACCGCTGTTGACATGGACAAACTGCAAATAAGCTCTCACGCCGGACCTGTCACGCCCATAAACGAAGGCGTCTACGGACCAGCATTTAAAAATAAATACAACGCATCGCAGGTGGAAGTGGTGAAGCATCAAGTTCTTTACCGAGAGATGAGCGCGCAGGAAGCGGCAGAGAAATCGCTCAAAGGACCCAAATCGGCGTTCAGCTGGGCACCATCGACCGTCCACCATAGTACCAAGCCTACTCAAAGTCTGCGAGGGCGTCATCTACTGCTCAACGACGAGCCACGTCTCGTCGAGATGAATCCGCCGGTCTGCGCATTGGGAGAGCTGCACGGCAGCTTCTCCGATTTGCTTCTGTTTGAAAGGGCCTTCTGAACCTGGGCCCGACGCTGTCTCCACGTCCCTTTCTTCTGGGGACTACGTGGATCGTGGCCGCACGGCGTTGAGGTACTCGCCTACCTGCTCGCGTTGAAGATGGAAGCCCACACAAAATAGCGCTTCTAAGGAAGTCAGGAAGTGCGAGTGCTTCATCAGTCGTTCTACGGCGAGTGCCGAAAGGTTTGGGAAACCCTGGGCATGGATGTGTGGCGTGCGCGAACTCGCCATGGACTGCCTCCGCTGGCGGCGGTGGTCGGTGGGAAGGTTTTCTGCTGCCATGGAGCATCCCACCCCATGGCTGTGCCCGGTGGTGGCCACTCATCAACGCATCCGACGCCGCTGCCCAAACCGGACGAGGAGAGCCCGTTGGCGTGGGAGCTGATGTGGAATGAGCCCGTGAAGCGGTCGGACCTCACGGAAGGGCTGGAGGAGCTGGAAGCCAAGAAGGGTTTGCCACGAGCCCTTGCAGGGCACGGCCACGTCTTTAACGGTAGGGCGCTCAAGAAGTTCTTGGGAGTGAATGGCTCAGCCTGCTCCTCAGAGCTCATGAACTGCAAGGGGAGGGGTGCTGTGAGGATGTGGGGCGTGTGATGCTCACTCTGTGCTCGACGACTGGGAGGAAGGGCAGGAAGTGAGGATTCCACCTGTGTGCTGGTATATCTAGGCAAAGATCGCCAGAAGGAAGTGGAATAAAATACTCGTGTGTACTTCGATTAAAACAGGAAGACCTTTCAAGGTCTAGAGCTGAAATGAGAGGATGACATTTATTATCCAATCGGGAGTTTTAACACCGAAAAGAATTAAGTCCTAACGAAGCTCTCAATTGGATGACAATGTCTCCCCATCTTCTGCCAGCTCGTGACCTTGAAATTACTTCCAGTTTTTACGGATGTATAGACATTGAACTGGTTTCTTATAGATTTTAAACTGGTTAAATACAAGACAATTCATTCAATTGCAGCTGTGAATAAACAATTGAACGAGTTCGTGTATAATTAGAAAGAAAACTTTGAAAGCTATTGACCTTTATTGCCGGTGAATATTTACTTGTAATGTAATATTTTGAAACATTTATGGCAATAATGATAGTGATCAAGTTGATTTCAATAGGTTGCTCTGAAACAATCATGTAATCTTCGAACAATGATTGTTAAAATATATAAAACAATATGTAAATATTTCATTTATTAAACTTGTTCATTTCACTTGTCAATACTTTGACTGTAAAGGAAAATCTATCTTTAATATTTCACTTGTTCGAAAATAGGTTCTCTATTGCCATTAAAATATTAAATCGGAATGGCCGCATTGTCTATTTAGTAGATTAAAATTAATTGTAGTAGAAACAATATTTATATTCATTCACTGTCCTAGTAGACAGAACAAGGCGAAGACACAAACAATAACCATAGAATACAAACCAGGGTCTACTTGGCACCGACACATTTGTAATTCACACAGAGTGATAATCATGACGACAGCAGCAAAGCACTTTTTGTAAAGTTGTATTAAAGCCTTAGCTTCCCTTCTGCTATTTAGTGTCAGTTGGTGCCAATACTTCGCTGAGAATAGAAGCTAATTCGTTAGTGATGCAGCTAGAGTCTGCTGGACCCCAGTAGATAGATTCTAATTGTAAATTTTAAAGGTGGAACATTTTTAGTTTACGAGCTAAAATAAAGAGTTTTAGAAATGTATAATCAATATCATTTATTTTTTATAATTTCAAAGTGAGTGCAGTTGAGATTCTGGTATGACGATTGATGATTTTCAGCAATAGACGTAGAAAGCATTTTCTGCATTCAGAATTCACTTTATCCTTTTGTTTCTGACAAAGGATTAAAATTGATAGGGTGAATTGAATATCTATTAGTTTTTCACTGTTACAAAAGACAATCATACAAAAATATACTCAACTAAAATTTGATTATGCATGATTTGTCCATTTTACTTTGGCATCGTGCATATTTATCTATTGATAGTGCATATTTGCAAGCATATGTTAGCAATAATAGTATATGGAACCTTGTTTCTAATTACAACCAAATACAAAGACTGCTAGTACAGTACTGCTAGAATATAAGAATAACATTCCATTTATACAAATTATGCATCAATTTAAAAATTAACAAATTATGTAAAAACTAATAAAAAAGTACTTAAAATGCTAGATAGAAATATAAACCTACAGTATCCATTGAAAAAATTCAATCACGCATGCGTATGAATTTCTGCAAACAATACCAAAATATGCAAAACGTTCGGAAAAAGCATGCTTCTTGAAAATGAGTTTGCCGGTAAAGATATATTTACTAAGTTTGAAAGCTCTAAGAAGCTTCAATGAAAACAAGCATTTACATGGAATCCTCTCTTTTCTCACATAGTGACGCGTATATGCGTGTACTGGCGAGTATTTTCATATGAAAAGTTATTTGTGCTTTGCAAGTTCACGTAAGCGTTTTCAGTCGAGTGTGTAGTGTTGAATGCATTGCCGTCCCTCTTGCTGCATCAATGCATCAATGCTTTAATCATTTCATAAACCCTTGCCCTGACAGGTAACAGTGTGACAATGTGTGCAATCTGAGCGCGTAATTGCTAGCTCTGCGAATACATCCAGAACAAGCACAGAGATAGTGCCATGGGCTGCCAACTGCATGATGAGATGAAACGGAACCAAGATGGGGCTGAGGGGTACTTGGGTGTTATAAAGTTTATTTAATGCAATTCAACATGATGATAAGTTATATATTTCAGTAAGAGTAAAGAAATTGAATATCAGCAGAAAAACGCATCAATATTGATGAACGCTCAAGAACAAAACGAACATTTTTGAATACTATTGAATTATTAATGCTGAATAATTTAAACAAAGATTGAGTGTTGTAAAACACATTTGGGGAGTTAATTCAAAGATGTTTTGTCTTTCTGTCAGCGCCTCGTGGACAATCTTTCTTATTTTCTTTGGAACTACTGATTCCAGTCTAACCACAGGTTGATCCCGAAGTTTGCTACTACTGTCCAACAAAAATCCCAGGATTTCTTTGTCGGTGATTGTCGACATTTAAAATGCAAAGTTGCAATTAAAATAAAAAGTGAACTCTTTGTCAGATACACAATGTATTTCCTATCCATATTCTAATAAACGACGTTGCTAAATAATCTATTACGTAAAAAATCACGGTTTTAAAAAAACTTGCGTAACTATGCTGGTGGGGTCTAGGATACCCGGAAACGTTCAAATCGACTATAACTCATCACTGCACAAACGTAGCGTGATGATGGCTCGTTAGTTCACAAACCTCACGATTTGAAGGAATACACAAGTTGCTGAGAAATTATTTATGAAACAATTTAAATTATTTTAAAAAATATAATAGTGTGGGTCTCACAGACCCCACTAGCACAGTTAAAGAGTTAATTACTCGTGCTTCGAAAATTCTCTGATAAATCCCTTTTGCTTCCGAGTGGAGGATTATCGACAATTCAAGCCTCGTGATATTACCTATGATAATTGCCTTCGGGAGAGCAGTAGTTACTATGGGAGGTCCTGGTACGAGTCTTAGTGGCCGACAGTTGTAAGAGGGAAGGGGGTGAGGAAAAACAGAACAAAACGGGTAGCGACAAGTACTAGAAATGCGTGATTTTGAAGCACCTCCAGGTTTTATTTGTTCGAAGAAGTACAGTATGGACCCACACAGCGAGATTTTGCGCTCCAAAGATATAGAATGTGGTAGGGAAAAGCAAATTACCTTTTCAGACTAGATAAGAAAATAGATATTTTTTACCGGCAAACAGGTATTGTGATACGTAAAACTCGTCCCGGGTTTACACGCAGCATATTGACTATGAATATAGGTGACCGTCCAATATATATATATATATATATATATATATATATATATATATATATGTGTGTGTGTGTGTGTGTGTGTGTGTGTGTGTGTGTGTGTGTGTGCGCGTGCGTGTGTGTGTGTGTGTGTGTGTGTATGAAGCTTAAGAAAATATGTAAATTAAAGGTCAGAGGCCTCCGGGTAAAAAGTATGCCCATCCGACACTGGTTCTGGCGTCTGTAGCAATCCGATGCGATTGCCACGTTGAAATGCTGAAAATCAGTTGGTCTCCTTTAATTTCCTTTAATGTGGCATCGACTTCATTCCGGACCTTCTCTTAACAAATACAAGACCAACACCATTAAACTCCCCTAGGAATTCTAATTCGACTAGGGTGAGAAAGAGTGTAAATGCATATTTGCATACAAAGTAAAAACACACACGAAAATACAAGTTCGTTGGAAAAACCTTCCAATTATAATGCGCAGTAAGTTAAGAACTTTCGAAGGTAAGTCTATCTGTACTTGCCGTGACAGCCTAAGTACCCATGCCTACTAATAACCCCGGCCTCGCGGCCATGGGTTAAGTGTGCGTGGTTAGCTTGAAGACATCCTAACGCAGGTCTTCTAAACCTGACAAGTGAGTTTTCTCATCCAGTAACATCTGGTACATAGTAAGGAACGACATTACAATCTTGTCGGATCGGGAATAGAACCTGGGGTCGCGTCATGGAAAGCAGCGCGCAAACTAATGAGCTAAACCGCGAGGAGCTTGAAGATAAGTTACAATGCCAAACGTTTGCCAATGCTTGCATTGCCAATAATATTGTCACAATGCCAACATTTAAAACCTCTAAGCTCTTCTTGTTTCTTTTGAAATTTCTAGAGAACTTTATTGCGATGCCTCTTACCTGACAGATGTTGAATAAAGGTCATGTTGCTCTAACCAGTTCTTATTTCATCATTTCCAAACTCAAATTATGAAACAAAACATTTAAAAAATAATTGTAAAAATTCATTGCAATCATTGCAAATTGCAAAAATGCATTAATTATAAAAGAAAAAATACAATTTCGAATAAACGATTAAAAGTACTAATTATTAATCTATTGACGGAAATTAACAATATTTCTATGGAATATCAAAAATAGGTACTTTTGGTCTAATTTAAACGAGGACAAAAACGAGTATGAATTGGAGTAAATTGTTTAAATTATCTTCGTCCATCATCTGTAGGTGTTCAATTTTAAGTGTTGATAATAATTTTAAGTGATAACATATTTGAAATTTATGTTCTGATTTGGGCAGCTTTCCACAGCGTTAACACCATCCACATATATTAGTACTAGTTCTGAAAATGTCCCGAAGTGTAAGCTTGCCCTTGAAATAGCAACTAAATGAGGCATTTTCGATTCGGAAGAGAATTAAAAAGAACTAACATTCTTTATTCAACATTGAGTTCTGGTAATTTGTCCCAAAGCATGTATCAAAATTACGACGCCTTGCTGTTTTAGTCGCAAGCAACATAACGTACTTTTCAACCTTTTCATTAAGATGTTCATTAACCAAATTTGTGACTGGTCACATGGTTGGAAAAGACGTCTGTTAATTTCGATCCGAATAAAAAAATGACATGCTTGTATTATATTTTGAAAATCATTTTGAACTTTATCAAATTAAAACAGGAATGCTTCCAGAAGGGAGAAAATCAATCGTGACGTAGTGGTCTATGTAGCGCCGCTGTGTCACACAACATCGCGAAAATTTATTCAATAAGCAGCGGTGGCCGAGCCGTGCAGCCTGATGGAACATGTCCGCACAGGAGCATCTCATTAGTGGCAAGCGCAGCAATTGGAATCCTGAGTGTTGCGGTTTCTAGGCAAAGCATGTGGCTTCCACCAGAGCGCGCATCGAGAATGGGAGAACACATCCAGCATTTCAGCACAACCTTCATAAATCAAACGTCTATAAATCGAATTCCTAGTTATCTCCAAGTTTTTAATAAGCTTTATTTCTTTTAGTCGTGTGAACTGTAAGGTCTATAGCGACTATATCCACAATTCTTTACAATGCATCATATAATTTTATATCCTATTAAATTTTATCTCATATTATTTACTTAGAAATTTGAAGACGTTATGCATGTAGGATGTTTCAGTAAGTACTTTGGAACGGCAATTTACAAGTGAACGTAATTCTGAATACACTGGGCAATCTATTAAGATATATTGAAGGTGATTTTGTTCTCCCCAAATTTTCCTTCAATCTTATTTGACGACTATTTTCTTCATTCAATAATTAAAATAATTTTTATTAAATTGGAAGTGGAGATATCGAGATTCTGTTGTTACAATACCTTTAAGGTGTGAAGGTTGAGATTTGGACCAAGAAAAATTTCTAATTTTTTGAAATTAGAATCACAATAATACACGAGTGAGATACATTGTTCAAATTTTGAGAGGAGTTGTAAGAATTGAGAATAATAAATAAATTGAATCCTTTAAAAATGTAATTACAAATAATTTACTGGGTTCGGGGATTCAAAATTAATATCGAAGTTTACTTCTGTTGCCGTTTCAATAAGAGTTCTGTGAGATTAATTTATGGGATTTTATGAGTACAACGACGTCTTGTAACAAGTACATCAGGAAAGACGTACAGTATTTTGAGGCAAAACAAATGTCATCAATTCAAAATAGTTTTTTGAACGGTTTAGATTTAAAATTTATGTCACATACAGGTGGAGTATAAATCCGCAAACATATGCGAAGTTGCGCGTATATTTTTGCGTTGTTTAGAAATAAAATTAATAGAAATTAACCACTCTGGAATACGTAATGAATAAGAACGTCATCAGGAACTTGAAGTTGCGTCCAAGTATGCTGAGGTTAAGGTCATAAATTAGAGTTTGCGTAAAGCACAAGTATTTTGACAGGTGGTTGTGTTACAGTTGCCATAACATATCCTATTTTATTTATTTAGGTGTATATGCCGTTCAATTGATTAAATGTGAAAGCCCATTAAAAATAAGAGTAGATGAAAACTATAAAGATGTTAAGGTGGACGATATTGGGAAATGATAGAAAATAGAGGGAGGAGAACAGAAATTTGAGGATAGCTGGTTTGAACCCCACAAATTCTCATGGAAAAGTCAGGGGATCGAACCGCTTCAGAGCTTCCCTTTTTCAGACCAATAATACATATTTGCAAGACAAGTAGACATTACATGAACTTTTCATTAGAAAAAGTGTATTTGTAGAAATGTCAGATTTACAATTGAAAATAATTTTCATTATCAAAAACTCGCGTGAATAAAAATGTTTTCCAAAACATTTACAAAATTCTAGTAAATTTTTGAAAATTATTGGTTGTAAGTAAATTGTGGCAATTAAATATAGGCCTAGCCTTATTAAAGACTTGATGGCAAAGATCTGGAGTTGCCTTTGAAACAAATCACTGTATGAAGCTGAATAACCACTGCTGGTGCGATTCAGGTAATGATTGAAATATGTATCCCATTGGGAACTTTATATGTGACTAGGGCGCTGTACCCGTGTGCTACTGGAGCGAACTCTGTTTATTCGGTTGAATAGAGGGGCGATTGAATTCGTGACACCATTCCGCCCCTCGTGACTGCAGTAGTTGGCTCCTGAGGCCGAACAACGCTAGTGGGCAAAAACCGACGGGCGCGGACAATAGCACCCATGAATGTTCCGTGCACAGGCTCCAAGCACTCGGTCGCAACTAGGCGAATTCGCCCCACCACTTCCCCTACCCTTCCCTCAGCTCCCTCCCCTTTCCTCCTTCCCCTCCTCCCCACCCCTCCTGCTTCTCCTCCACATCCCCACCCTCCCATCCCCATCCCCTCCTCTCCACCTCCGTCTCCCACCACCCATCCCTCCCTCCCATCTCATCCCCATCAATCACCATCACCACCTACGCCCTCCACCCACCCTCTCCCCTGCCCTCCCGCCCCTCCACCTATGTCCCACCATCCATGTAAGCTTGTGATATTTTGAGAGACTTTTCATTAATGCAGGTTTTCGGCAATTTGATTCTGTAACATTTGACGGATAACCAGTGAAATGGAACATTGTTATTTGGAATCAAAACGAAAGGCCCTCATCTTTTGTTTGAACATCTTAGTATAGCAAGTGTGTGTAATAATCCCAGAATTGGTATCAGAAAGATGCATGCTTTTGTTACGAACTTAATAGATTCGTTGAAATACTTACTTGTTGTAATATTACAATCCACAAGTTCGCTAAGAATGGTATTACATAAATTTGTTTCTGAAATGGAATTTCCCGCCTCCCCTCCCCCATCCCCCCCCCTCCCGTCTCTCCCCTCCCGCCTCCCCCTCCCCAACCCTTTTACCGCCTCTCCCGCCTCCTCTCCTCGCCCCCCTCTTCCGCCTCGACTTTCCCGCCTCGACTCCCGCCTCGACTCTCCCCTTCGATCTCCCTGTTCGACTCTCCCCGCCTCGACCTCCCGCCTCAAAATCTCCCGCCTCGACTCCCCCCGCCCGACCTCCCTGCTTCCCTGCCTCACCATTCAGCTCCGTTTTCTCCCCGAAACCTGTCCCCACCATGCTGTTTCGCTCCTCCGTTCTTCGCCCGTCTCGATTCCGCCTCGACCTTCCGCCTCATCCTCCCGCCTCGCCCGCCTCGCCCGCCTCGCCCGCCTCGCCCCGCCCCGCCCTGCCTCGCCCCGCCTCGCCCGCCCCGCCCCGCCTCGCCCCGCCTCGCCCCGCCTGCCCCGCCCTGCCTCGCCCCGCCTCCTCCCGCCCCGCCCCCCCCTGCCCCGCCCGCCCTGCCTCGCCCCGCCCTGCATCGCCCCGCCTGCATCGCCCCCCCTCGCCCGCTCCGCCCCGCCTCTCCCCCTCCGCCTCTCCCGCCCCGCCACTCCCGCCCGCCTCTCCCCCCCCGCCTCCTCCCGCCCGCCCCTGCCTCCCGCCGCCTCGCCCCGCCTTGCTCTCTTCCGCGCGTCATAGGCGCCGGTAAAATGGCGTGGGGGCAATAAAACCATAAATAAGGTTTATGGCGGCGGGAGGCTCTGGCGCAGGGCAAGCGCGTTAGTGCCGAAAAGGGTGGGTGGGGGTGGGAGTCCAAGGCGATCGCTCCTCTGTCCCTCCAGGAACACTTCCGCTTGCGGGTGACGTAAATGCTAAGGGGTTTACGGTTCTCCCAACAACGTTTTCCACGGGTATACGATTATATGAAGCCTCAATATATTATTTCTGTAAAGATTGTGAACTGTTTTTAACTCCATTACAAAACGAAATGGCGTCAAGGAATTCGTTGCAAGCGTAAGGACACAGTAAATGACCAATTTATTAATGTAATAGTTTATTACTTACTATTATAAATGTAGTAAGGCGGATTATTAATAGAATGACTTCCATTTACATTGTTCATATAAATAATTCCTTTTCGTGTTGTTTATTGCGATAAATATATCCGAGCATACCCACGTTTCTTCGCAAATTATCTTTAAAGGTAATTATAATAAAATACATAAAAGGAAAATATCTAAGGCTCCAATTATTCCGATATTCAAAGGGAAAACGCTTATGATTCTGCAAAATTTCCCATAAAATCAATACGCGGTTGCGACTTTCTCTATCTGTGTTTCCTTGAAAAACCTCTGCGACTGACTATATTCAGCTACTTTTGAAAATTCTTCCATCTACGGAGCTCCCTACTATATATCCCTCGAAACCGGGTCTATTTTAATTCATCCGTTCGCACCTCACCAACCGCTTACGTGTTTCACTTTAAAACTTTTTATATTGAGATTCCTGACGTCCTTCTACAAGATCACGGTTTTCAACGCCCTCTCTACACCTTTTGCATGTGTGTTCGGAGCCATGTCCATCTGCACAGCGCTACGACACCGTCGACTAGTGGGTTTCCCTACAAGGACTCACCCACCAGCGGGGCACTGCCCAGACGGACAGCTCTAAACTCCCGACCGGTCCGCGGATATGTGGTAGTGTGGTGCATGTTAGTGTAATGTGTGTGTAAAGGGAGAGGATAGGACAAGGAAGAGGAAGGACAGATCGCGTGCGCTCCGTGCCGATTGGTAGAGTACTGCTCCGGCATTCGCCTGGTGTTGATCGGAGAAACCACGGAGAACTATCGATCAGAGCAGCCGCCTCTAGAATTCTCCTCCAGACAGCGACTGAATTCGACCTGCTGAAAAGCTAGTGTCGAAAATCCTACCGACATCAGGACTCGAACCTAGGACCTCCTCTACAGAAGCGCGCAGTGACATCAGTTGATGCACAGAGCTACCGCTACCGGTATGTGCGTTTGTGTGCATATGCGTGTGTGCATGTGCGTGTGTGTGCATGTGCGTGTGTGTGCATCTGCGCGTGTGGGTGCATTAGCGCGTGTGTGTGCATGTGCGCGTGTGTGTATGTGCGTCTGCGTGCATACATGTGTGCGTGCATGTGTGCGTGTGTGTGTGTGTGTGTGAATGACTTTTACACCATTCGTTTACGTAGTAAGAAGGCAAAAAAAATAGTTTTTAGTTTCGTCCTTAAAATCTCTAAGCAACTCAGTAATAAATAATGTCTTCAAATTTGGCTAACCCTTCAGAAAATATTGTAGAACATAATTATCGTTCGTTTCAATTAACACTACGGTTAAGATTACATGAATATAATATTTACATCGAATAAAATGTGTTTTATGAAACAGTTCGTACATTTTTGACATGTTCTCAATTTTCGCTCCTCTAACAATGAATGGAAACATCACTTAAGAATAATATTCAAAAGTAAAACCTGGTTCGATATGCAATCACTGAAAAATTAGTTCGTACATTTTTGACATGTTCTCAATTTTTCGCCTCTAACAATAGAATGGAAACATCACTTTAAGAATAATATTCAAAGTAAAACCTGGTTCGATATGCAATCACTGAAAAATTAGTTACGTTTGGCAAAAGGTTGTTTCAAATTCACTGGGCATTAGAGTGAATCAATCGATCGGATATATTTATTTTGGCAAAATCTTAGGAATAACTCAGGCGCTAGATTTGATCAGCCAGACGAACGAACGGAAATTAAAAACAACCATTTTTGTTATCAGGAGTCCCCAAAACGAGTATTTCCTGAAATCTCGAAATCTATTTTGCTGCATTACGTAACTTCTCTACACCATTATTCCGTATACACTTATATATACGAGACAGTATAACGTAGTAAAGTGGATATATGTGTGTTTTGGTGAATATATTTTGTAATTGCTCAAAACCATTTTCTATGAGTAAAGTTCAGCGATTTTCTGAAAGTGTTATGCCCCAATAGATCTGATTATATCGCGGCCTCTTAAATTTGAAACCGATATTTTAATTTTGAAGAGTATTTTTACATGAAGCCCTTGAGACATTTTCCAAATTAAAAAATCTCCGTTTTTTTGATTAAATTTGTTGTTGAATAGTGTAAAGGACGTTTAAGAGATGGTGCAAGTCTTATGTTTGTTCGAAAAACCCTAATTTTTCAAAAAATTTCAAAATTAAACATTTTTCGACGTCTTCCTGCAACTACAGTTATGCAATAGTTTTCCTTAATGAAATCTGCTCTTAAATATATTTTGAAATAAGGTCGTTACACTTTTTTGAAAATTTATGTACTTTTCGAGTTATTTGTGTGAAGAACGTTGTTTTAACCCCTGGTTCCCTTTGAAACATTGTCCAGAAACAAGAAAAAAAAAAGTTAGACCGTGATCTCATTTATTACAACGTATCGAAAAAATTTAGCCAAATCGGGGGGAAATCTCGGATGTTTCCTTGTTAGTCTGGCTGCTCTGATTGCTTTGGTTAGACATCTGCCTGATGGGTGTCTTATTTAACTCGTAGACATAAGCGCCTTGGATGCATGAGTAGCAAACAACCAAATACCCCCACCACCATCGTGTTTCTTAATGCTTCTCCCGTTAATTCGCATAGTAAGTTACTTTCTTCCGACTCTAAACGAAACTCGACCCCGTTTCAAACGTCACGCCAAACACCCCGAAAACGAGCCATTCAAACGTCCAAAGATCTGCGACTCAACATCCATCGTCAAAAACTCCGCCAGCGGGGTAAACCGTTATGCAGTTCATGGAGATTCACAAACCTTGCGTTGGACTGTTCAATAGCGGGGCCTAAATTGAAAAGACCCGAACGCGCAGCTTGAGAAGGCTATGGGTCTCTGATTACGCATGTGGTGGGGTGGCCCCAATGCCCTATTCAGGTGTTCTTAGCACAGCCGGTGCGCTGTGCGGAGGCTGTGGGCCGGAGTGAAAGGCCCAAACAGAGCTTCGGCGGTCGGGCCAGGGGTCGTACTGCCAATTCTGTGTGTAAGTCTGTTCGTTAGGGGATGTGTAGCAGTGTATATGTCACTTGGCTTTGTTAATTGCTAAATGACTGTATTAACTTTATATTTGAAACTACTGTTCTATTATAGTGTAATACTACTATACGTATTGTGATACTATTAAGTATAATTCTTTGTACTTCACAACGAAATAAATAAAGTAGTACTGCGAATTGGTTGGTTTTAAGTAAGAATGAAGTGAACGTAGAATTACCTGTTTCAGGAATTATGTACCCGTGTGTATGTATGTATGTATGTATCGTATATATGTATATATATATATATATATATATATATATATATATATATATATATATATATTGTGTGTGTGTGTGTGTGTGTGTGTGTGTGTGTGTGTCTACTGACCGTATTGTCTGTTTCAAGGTTTGGTAAGACTTACAGTACTACGGTTATACATCTTTAAAAGGTTTATTGTGTAACAATGGACCTATCAAACACAATTCGAAAATTCGAAACTAGAACTAAATTGGTTAATCATTGACAATGCAAAGTGTGCCTTGTTCATTAGTAGCGTTCCAAAGTACATGAAGGGAAAGGACCGTGTTAGACCAGGCAGGAGTTGGTCAGTGCCCTTCTACATCTCTGGGGATATTTGTCTCACCACTCCACACCTCATCGTACACCACACCTACACACCTGGCAGCACGCACCTCACCACCCACTATCCACATACACAACACACTGTCTTTTCTATCAAAATCCAAAAGAGAGTTTTTTTAAAGTGTCTTATTCGAGTTATCGCCTCGTTTTCCATAAGTGTGTTGCATGTAACTTTCATTTAATAGTTAATATTTTAAATAATTGATGTCTTCACATAAAGAGATAGTAAGAGGATTAACATAACACAGAAGTTTTTAAATCTAAACCTTTTGGCAAGTATTTTAACACCAGCGGACGCGCGTTTACTTTTTCCTATACGCAAAATGCGTGAACAAGTTCTTAATAAGAATGAAGTTGATAAAGATAGAATCAATTAAATATTTTATACAAATTAAGTGTTCAAAAACAGGTACATTACTATGTAATTATTGGAGACAAAGTGAATCGCTCTAATTACATTCCGACGTGGTGCATGTAAGTCTTACAACCTTCCGAACACCAGCCATTTCGCGAGCGACACGTAACAATAAAACCTGGATATCCAGAAACTGTCGAAAGGCTCCCGCTGCACCTCGGCTCCATTTCCTGCATCCGCTGCACGTGCGACCTTCCGGGACGCCCGCCCGCCTCGCCGCCCGCGCCAGCCGTGCTCCCGCCCGCCCGCCCGCCGCCCCGCCCTTCCCGCCCGCCCCGCGCTGCGCCGCGTGTCGATAACCAATTATGCCGCGCATCACTCCCGGGACGCGGCGCGCCGTATTTCCTCGGCGCGGCGGCGGCGGCAGCAGCAGCAGCAGCAGCGGCGGCGGTGGCACCGGCGGCGGCGGCAGCGGCGGCGGCGGAGGCGGCAGCGGCGGCGGCGGCAGCGGCGCAGCGGCAGCGCGGCGGAGGCGCAGTGGCAGCAGCACCGGCGGCGGCGGCGGGAGGGGCGGGCGGCGCAGGCGGCGGGGGCGGCGGGGCGGTGGGGCGGCAGGGGCGGCGGGGCGTCGGCGGCGTCGATGTCGGCGGGGGCGGTGGCGGTGGCGGCGGCGGCGGGGCGGCGTGGCGGCGGCGGCGGCGCGTGCGGCGCCTGGCGACGGCAGGGTAGGGTAGAGGCCGAGGAGAGGTGTAGGCGGAAGGGGATGAACGGGTCAGGGATAGACAGGAAGGATGGTGTACGGAGGCGGGGCTCTGTAGATGTGGAAGGAGGGAGACCAGGGGAGGTAGTATAAGAGAAGGAAAGGAAGTGGTAAGTGGACAAAGAGAGTGAACGAAGACAGGGAGAGGGTGAGGAATGATTGTGTTTTGGATTAGTGATTCCGGGAGCGTCAATTCCTAAAGTCGAGGCCCCATAAGTGTATTGTATGTTTTTCCGTCAGGAGGTGGCGTGATAATTCCCACTGCTGGTTTACAGGAGTTGCTCCAACTAGGAACTTCCTCCAGAGGAGCACCGCCCCATTCAGGGACGAGCTCTAAGCTCCGACCGGTCTCCCGACCAGTAATGTACTGCATGTAAGTGTACGTGTGTGGAACTAAGGGTGAGATTAGGACAGGAAGAGAAGACAAGATCGCGCGCGGTCCATTTGTTAGGCACTGCCCGGCATTCGCATGGTATTGGGCAGTGGAAGAGGGTGTAGGCAGGGGAGCGTGAGCGGGCGGGGGAGCGTGAGCGGGCGGGGGAGCGTGAGCGGGCGGGGGAGCGTGAGCGGGCGGGGGAGCGTGAGTGGGCGGGGAGCGTGAGCGGGCGGGGAAGCGTGAGCGGGCGTGGGAGCGTGAGCGGGCGGGGGAGCGTGAGCGGGCGGGGGAGCGTGAGCGGGCGGGGGAGCGTGAGCGGGCGGGGGAGCGTGAGCGGGCGTGAGGTGGAAGGAGCGAACGCGCGTCAGGAGAGTGGACGGACGGGGTAACGAATAGTAAAGGGACGGAAAGGTCAGAGGAGAGGGAAGCCGAGTGGCGGAGAGAGAGAGCAAGGCGAATAGCTGAACGAGGCGGGGCGAGGAGACGGCGATGCTCGAGACGGGCCTGAAAACCGGGAGGCGAGCGTGGCGAGCGGGGCGGAGAAAGGTGTGGGGGCGGCGAAGGACGCGCGGCTGCATGAAATCTCGCTGACGTAGAGTAATGGGCCAGCACCGGCAGCGCGCCGCATCATCTCTCGACTGCCGAATAAATTTCCTCCACTTTGAAATATTGGAGTTGATATTACGCGGGAAGGGGCGGGCAGGTCGCGGCGGTGCTTCGCCTGCGCTCGTGCGATCTCGTCTTCGCCGCCCGAGCGCGTCTTTCGCAGCCTCCGTTCGCAGCAGCTCCATTTCATTGGATTCTGCTGCGTCAGTCCTCTGTCTGTATCTGTATCTGTGTTTCGTCCCCGATGCCACGATTATCGCCACCTGCCTTCGCTTCCTGTTTTCTACAATCCCCAGTGGAGGATATTTTCTTCCATTGCTCTATCGATTTGTTCTGATGTTGTACTCATCCAGTACAGATGTACGTAGAGAAACTCTTTGCTCTGTAGTGTCTTAAAAGGAGGTTCTAGGGTTCAATTTCCCGATGTGGCGAATTTTCGACCTCGTCAGAAAGCTCAGTCAAATTCAATTTGGTGTGTGGAGGAAAATTCTCTCGGTCGGCTGTTGAGTTTGGTAGTTTCCGGGTACTAAATCATTGCTAGACGAAAACAGGAGCAGTAACTAACAAAATAGCAACCACCGCTCATATTTTCTTCTAATCAATACCCTTCCGTTGCCCGACCACAGTATTTCACCATCATGCATGTCAGGAGAACCGTCGGGGTTCAGTGTTTGTCCCGGCTGGAGGTGCTCCATAGCGGAGATAACTGGAGGGGAAAAACCCCGCAAGCTGACGTGTAGAACGGCGCCGGATCACCGGGGCGGTAGCTCAGTGCATCAACTGATGTCACTGCGCGCCTCTGACCGGGAGGTCCGGTTCCTCCCACGGCGGCAGGATTTTCGACACTAGTTTTTCAGCTGGGTCGAATTCGTCGCTACCTGGAGGAGAATCCGGCCGGCTGCTCTGACGTGATTTCCCGTGGTTTCCGATCAACACCAGGCGAATGCGGGAAAGTACCCTAGCAAAGGGGCCCCGGACCGCGGGGATCTTTCCTTCCTGTTCTTTGCCCCGTCTATCCTCTCCTTACCACATTTACACTAGCATACACTACACTACCCATTTCCGGGAAACCGTTCGGGAGCTTAGAGTTTGTCCGGCTGGGAGGCCCCGCTGGTGGAGCCCTGAGGGGAAACCCTCTAGCCGACGGTGGTCGGCGCCGGATCTCGCCTTTCCAGCGGGGAAGATCACCGCCATCTCCCGAAAAAAACATATACTCACTAACGGGACTAATGACCAAGCAGTTGACGCGCCCGGAAACACGAAAAACAAACCAAACCCAACCGGCGCCGGACCCTTGGGAAGGCACACTGTCAACCCCGAGCCATAACGTGCTCTACATGTTTGGTATAGCCTCGCAGTGGACGAGCGCGAACATACGAAGTAATCTATCAAGCTGGTCGACCCCATCATTCCCTGTATTTCTTTCACTTTACACCTTTCCTTCCCTCACTACATCGTCCTCTTT
The DNA here is from genome assembly GCA_964035755.1 of Teleogryllus oceanicus. Classification (NCBI taxonomy): domain Eukaryota; kingdom Metazoa; phylum Arthropoda; class Insecta; order Orthoptera; family Gryllidae; genus Teleogryllus; species Teleogryllus oceanicus. Next base: position 82,721,555 of record CAXIVR010000008.1, on the reverse strand, counting down.
CTCCTTTTCTTTTTCCCTTTTCCATCCTTTCCCCACCCGTTTTTCTCTTTCAAGTATCTCTTAGTTGTCTTTCCATTGATGAATGTCTTTTCTTTACTTTTTGAAAACATAAAAAGAAAAAAGTTCTAACTGGAACATAAACATTTGATTTTTTTTAAATTAGAAAAAAACGTTTACCATTTTGAAATGAGATTAAATTGACACGTGTTAGTGGTTACAGAATTGTTGATTTTCTACAACCTATGTCCTTCATACCTCACAGATTGATTGTTTCTTTCTTTATAAGCATTCATTCATTTGAATGATAGCGTTTCGTCTTGAAATCACCTCAGTTATGAAACATACTGTATGTGGAGTTTAGTATGCTAATTAATAAACTAGATATAGCTACATGAGTACATACATTTTACATATTTGAAATTTGCAATTTTCAAAAATTCATTGTTTATTGAAAATAAATGTTGCTCCATTTCGTCAAAATTTCTTTGTTCTATATGCTCTATTTGCTTCTATTTAATCCAAAAAGTCAAGTAAAAATTTGGGACGGTTTTGAGATAATGTTCTTTATATAATTTGCATTGATTTTAAGCAGAAATTATAGAAAACTTTATTGAAAACTATTTTTTTTCAAAACACTGCATATGACATTTAAAGAGTGATCTTAGGACAGATTTCATTTAAAACTAACCTTCATCTTCAATATTGTAATATACAATGTTAACTTTTTGAATTCTCGAAAATACAGAGTTAATAAGACGAAAATAAGACCTACTTCTTTTTTTGAAGCATCCGTTAAGCTATCCAAGGTCAAGTTTAATCCAAAAATTTGTAGCCATAGAAAAATGAATCTGTTGTTGAGGCTTCATGTAAAATTCTCCCAAAGAAAATATCCGTTTCAAACTCAGACTGTTTTGGATGAGATTTTGTCTTTCATAAGCAATTGTAAACCCTACTTAAAAGCCTCAGTATGGCCCGATTCGTTCAGTCTACGCCCCTGAACCAGCGTAACAGAATATTTACTCAAGGATACTTAATACATGGATCACCTATATGGATTGATGAAGTATTTGTTTTTATTATTTCGTTTTCAAGATATATTTCACCAAACTAGGAAGATATTCCTTTAATCTATCACATCTGTATTCAACTTAACTTTAAAATTATAGAAGACATTAAATAACGCACAAATATGTTTCTGAATTGAAACCATGTAGTTATGTCAGGGCGAAGTAACAGTACTACGTGAAGTGGTCCACGGAATTACTTCACGCGCGTGCCTTCAAAGAGATGCTTCACGTAGACCTCAGTCTGAGTTCGATTTTACAGCCTGCCATAGTAAAAATAGTAGCATTTAGAATAACAGGGTCTGCTAGTGAAGCTGACAGAAGACTATCAGAGGGCATGGAGCTCTAAGTGGGTAGTCAGTAACGCATGTACCAAATGTAGCTCAAAGGATGATTACAAATTGCGCATCACATCCTTGTGCCTACTTCTATAAAAGTCGCTGCTGTAAGCATAACAGAACATCTTAAATTCAAGAGTGCTTTTGAGTTCACCACGTCTAACAATTGTGAGTCAATGTAACATAATACCAAACGGCTCTCCGGCAGCTGCACTATCAGTGGAATCTTCACCAGTATTCACCCTCTCGTCAAGATATCGTCTCTCACTGCTGTGCTTCATTAAACGTTTGCTTTATAAGCGTAACGTATATTAATTTAAATCGATATTGGTTATCTATTTTCTCTTCGTGAAGCGAGTCTACACTATCAATATTTTTAAAAATTCAAACATAAAAATCAGGAAGAGATGGTGATCGTTGTACGATGCATTTGATCTAATCTATGAAGTGGCTTCTGGTGAGTACGGGTCATATTGGGTTATTCAATACCAAAGATATTTGATTGAATCAAAGTTACTAGTCGGGAAGACAAATACCACAATGAACAACATTACTCTATTTTATACGCTCAGTATCTAGAGTTAGTATTGTCTGGCGAGTTCAAGGGAAAAAGGGGAAGAATATCCCAGGGACAAGGAGCGCGAAGAAGAACAAAAACGGGGCGCCGGAGGCAACCTGGGTGTCCTGTGTTAGCGGAGGGGACTGTACCGAGGCAAGGCCAAGACAGCAGCAAGCGGCCCGGGGCCCGCTCCGTCGTCCATCACCGCGCGACAGCCCTTCGGTCCCCCTTCGGGGCCTCGTGCCTGTCCCCACCCACCCTGCCCCCGCCGACGTGTTTCGTCTGACCGCGCGCTCCACGCATCGCGACCGCTCGCGTGCCGATCAACACCCTCTGTTGCTGGCTGACCCTGAGAGAACACAGACTATGCCGATGTTTAGTACTCGTTAATTGCTTCTACTTGAAATTTGCCTGCCTAATGTCAGCTAGCTTTCAGAGTGGGTTGATTGATTGATTTTTTGTGTTTCTGGGGTCGTGAATGCTTCGGTCTAGTCCCTTTTTGGTGCATGTTTTCCTCGGATGGCGGTGTTTCCACCGTTGGGTGAGATCCGGCGCCGACTACCGTCGGCTGGTGGGATTTCCCAACAGGATTCTCCCACCAGCGGGTCACCGCCCCAGCCGGACAAGCTTGCTTCGACCGGTCTCCCGGAATATGTGGTAGTGTAGTCTTTAGTGTAAGTGTTTTGAAGGGAGAGGATAGGACAAGGAAGACGAAGGAAGATCGCGCGCGGTCCGTGGCCCGTTTGTTAGGATGCTCCGCGTTCGCCTGGTGTTGATCGAAGAAACCACGGAAAACTACAGATCAGAGCAGTCGGCGCTGGGAATTCCTCCAGGCAGCGACTGAATTCGACTAGCTGAAAGCTAGTGTCGAAAATCCTGCCGCCGTCAGGACTCGAACCTGGGGCCCTCCCGGTCTGAGGCGCTGCAGTGACATCAGTTGGCACTGAGCTATCGCTCCCATTATAGTGACCGGCTGCTCTGATCGGTAGTTTTCCGCAATTTCTGCGATCAACAACGGGCGAATGCTGGAGCAGAACTACCAAACGGGCCACGGACCGCGCGTGATCTGACATTCCTCTTCCTTGTCTATCCTCTCCCCTTCCCCACACTTCATAACATGTACTACACTATCCATATTCCGGGAGACCGGTCGGAACTTAGAGCTTGTCCCGGCTGGCGGTGCCCGCTGGTGGGAGAGTCCCAGGGGAAACCCATAGCCGATTGGAAGTCAGCGCCGATCTCCCCATTCAGCGGAAGATCACCGCCATCGCCGAGAGAAAACATGACTACACTAACGGGACTAATGACCAAAGCAGTTCACGCGCCCGGAAACACGAAAAATCAATCAATCAATCGATGAGGAATACCTAACATGACGAAAGATAGGTCGGCGCCAGAACCCCCGTTCCAGCGGGTGAAAACACTTCACGATAATATGCACTACATTTAGGGAATAATGGTCTTAGTAATTGACGCGCCTGTAGCCATGTGCAATCACTCACTCCACATCACCTTTGTCACGATACAGAGAGGAGCGGCTTTGATATACAAAGTTCTCGCGAGGTATCCAGTAAGATTATTACCATTTCGTTTATAGCCATCTGTCTTCGCATTTGCGACATTGTTGCTGAGGACGCACCTTGTTGTCCCCTCTTCTCTCCTACCCTCCTCTTCTCTCCTTCCAGATTGTGCGCCTGTGTGGGACGTGTCTCCGCTGTCCCTTCTGTCGTGAAACGTTGATGACCACGCCCCACACCTTGCATCCCTTCTCTTGATGCCATATCACAGCCATCACGCATGCACTGCAGGAGCATGTCTGCCTCTGGTCAGCAGTCTGCCTGCCTATCAGATTGCGCTAATGAGGTTTACAGTATATTTCTGCAGATAAGTCAATCTTCAGCTGCGATGACCCTCCCTTTCCATTCCTGTTCTCCGCCTACCGAATGGCATTGGGATGTGACTGTTAAGAAAGTACATAATGTATGTTATTTGGGGAAAATAAAACTGATAACTTATTTACTGGGAGACTTGATTTCTGAGGAACTACATATTTTCAAGGTATTGTATATATTTAATTTAATTTGAGAAAAGTTAATAAAGTAGTTAATGATACAGTTCACAGCTAATTGATCAGCACAAGTTCAATAGAATTAGTTTCGTGAATTGTTAATAAAAAATTTCACTAGCATAGCATTAATATTTCATAGAAATTATGAGACGGCTACTATGCAGTAGATGTTTCAAATCTTATGATTTTATTTTACTCACCCCATCTCGATCAGGTTTTCGTCCAGTTTCCTGATCCATTGACCAAATGCTGAGATGGCCCTTGTGTTGCTTCTGGACATAAATGTAACTTCAGTTTCTGTCACGTCTTCTAGAATTCAGTGGGAAATACAATTATTCAAGTTATTGTTTCTATGTTGTTGGCAGGAAGTATTATTCCGAAGGACAACATGGATAAGAACCAAAATTTATTGCTATTGATCCTTGAAAATAGATTTTATTACATGGGAGCTTTTTTCTTTTTCTTTTTTCAAATTCAAGTAGTATATGACTTAGTGTAGAGATCACAGAATTTTGAAATGTGCACAATTCACTTTTCCCCATAGCACGTCATACGCAGTTTGAACCGTTTTTTTGGCGTAAAATAAATATATAAATAAATAAATAAACTCTGATTTTGTGAATTCATTTGTCAGAAAAATAGGTTGAGGTAAGCAACACTTAAGTTGTTTAATAAGGAAAAGCATCCTTTCCTCTGAACGTTCATAGAAAACTCAGATTCTTCACAAACTTCGAGAACCTGGAATTCTTTTCTACGAATGGAGCGTAATACACTTTCCTCAGTGATTTGACATTTCACTTAGCAGCGACACCTAGAGAGCGCCCGGGCACTTCCGCAGATGCCAGCGCGGCCCAGATCGCCCGTCTCGTCTGTTCCTCGCAGTTTCGCCTTCTCGGCCGCACTCGCCCAAGCGAGAGCCCATCTGGGAGATGGGGAGGAATTTCATTTCGGGCGGCGCGGGACCAAGTGGCCGAGTGGCGGCAGCGGGACCTTGGGGGATGCCGGCTCGCGCGGCGTGGGCGCCAGAGGCAACGCCCATCGCAACGAAACGACTCTACGTCCGTGGCTTTGTTGCGACTTAAACCTTTTGGTTTTAAAATTCCGATTGGATGACAATAACACCCTCTCCTTCCAGCTCATGACCTTGCACTGCCACTTAGTTTATATTTAGAATAGAATAGAATATTCATTTTGCTACTTAGGAACAATAATGTTTACTTTAACAAAAACAAGATATAGTCTAATGAATTAGTCTACATTTGCATTATATAATTTAAAAGACTCAATATGCCTGTAACAAATATGTATTCGGCATGACCCATCTCCATCAGGTTTTGTCCAGTTTCCTGATCCATTGAGCAAATGCTGAGATGGCCCCTTGATTTGCTTCTGGACGTAAATGTAGCTTCACTATGCGCACGTTTGTTTGAACTTTCCTTTTGCTTGTGTGTAGTAGAGCTTAGGGTGAGTTTCTATTTTGTTAACAATACAGAAAAATCAAATCTGCTTGTTCCTTTACTTAAAAATAAGTTTTCTATAATTTGCCAACGAAAATATCTAGTTTTTGATATGTTTATCACACGATTTTTAAATTTGTTATTATTACTATTATTATTATTATTATTATTATTATTATTATTATTTTCATCTTTCAACTATTAATAGTTAAATTGTTGGGAAGGATTCTGAAACTCAAGAAAGCGTGCAGATGAGTTTTCTCCCCATACGTCACATACAGTTTTTGACTGTTTTTGACTAAATAAATAAATAGGAATACTAAGAATACTTCCGTGGTAGCGTTTTCTAAGGAATTACTAAAAATACACAAAACACATTTCAAACAACATTAAAATATTAACATGTTACTAAATACAATTTTACAAATTTAATCTATTAACCATATTTAGTCTAATTTTAAAATTTTTGACATTCTGAGGAAAGTCTCAGCACTGCTGCAGGTAATTTGTTCCAATTTTGTATCGTTCTGTTTACAAATGAGAATTTACTTACATCTGTTCTCTGTTTTCTTTGCCGAATTTTGAAACCATAGATCCTTCCTGATTTCGATTTCTATTTAAACGCAGTGACGCTTCAAGTCACGAGATAGATGGAGAAGAGGACACGTCAACCAATTGGGAGCCCTAATACAAAAACGTAACTCGTAATGGCTCCTATTGAATGTCAATGTTTCTTCTCCTTCCAGCTCGTGATTTTGAAGTGCCACTATGTTCACTTCGATTTAAACGTAGTGTAGCTTCAAGGTTACAGAGCTGGACAAGGGAGCACACTGTAATCCAAAACCAAACATTGAAGTCGTAGCAAGCTTCCGATTGGATGTCAATGTCCCCTTCCCCATCAGCTCGTGACCTTGATGTGCCAGTTTGTTTAAATCGAGTATATTCCATTGCCACGAAACATCTACTCCCAAGAGCAGAGCAAAGCGTCTATTCAGGAGTGCCATCAGTATTAGTTTACAGTTAGATGATATGCTCTTTTTAAAATATTTATTTTCTACCTCTTCCTTGTACAGGTTTCAGAGATTTCAATTTCATTTACAATAATGATATAGACAAGATTCCAGCACTTAACATGAAGTAAAATAATATTACTCATAATTTTAAAAATAACTTAACTATATGTAAATAAATAGCACACAGGTTAAGAAGTGAATTCAAAGTGACAAAATAATTATTTAAGTTGGGGAGGATGGAAAATGTCCTTCGAGAAGCGTGAAAGTATTTGAGGATTTGGAAAATAATTTTGTCCTAAAGTAAAATTTTCAGACGAGGTATATAAGTGTTACAAACGTGTTTTGGGAGATGAATATAGGATGTAAAGAGTCAATTTCAAGTTTTTGTAAACTTACTTATTTCAGATTAACTACTGGGCATTTGCAAACGCCCTGTGGTTGAGGAAGGTGTGATGTGGCCGAGAAAGTTCTTCTGTGATTTGTGTTATGTGGTTGAGGAAGGCGTATTGTGCTTTGTGCGTTGTGTCAAAGAGAAGATAGTATTTTGTGCGTTGGGTCGGAAAACGTCGGTTTATTTTTTGGACACCTGTGACTTTAGGGGGAGTCTGAAAAAGGGTTTTAATGGAAA